>CM067331.1:44842500-46320000 GCA_034376525.1 Nicotiana benthamiana | reverse complement strand
GGAACTAAGAATAAGCAGTTAATTTATTTGGCATATATAAAATACTGATAAGCACTTTAAGCTCTTTTCTACTAAAATAATTAAAGGTGTTTACAAGAAAAAATATAGATGTAAAAATATCATTATATGAAAAAGGAGGAAAATGGAATGGAGGAGTATGAAGCTTTTATTTCGTGCATGGATGCAAAATATTCTGAATAAAATAGTAAGTATTTGATCAATGTTATGAAATCTCCTATTTAAGGTGAATGTCTATTAGAGAGATTCTAGAGTTCTATTCTTGGTAGATAAATCATCCCCCTCCCTATAAATAAAGGGGTCTTCTACCATTGTAAACCACTCCTAACAATCTCTAAGTATCAATAAGAAGAACTCTCTCTATTCTTCTCCCTATTGCTCTTGTTCTTGCATTATTGTTCTTGTCTTTTATATTATTTCATAACACGTTATCAGCACGAGACTCTACCGTCTCAAGAACCATTCTCGAGAAATCTAAGGTATTTCCCTCTTCCTAATTTAATTTTCGATTATGTCTGACATTACGAAAAGAAAGTTCGTTGCCCTTGAAATTTCGGGCAAGAACTATATGACATGGGTGTTGGATGCTGAAATCCACTTAGATGCTATGGGTCTCGGAGACACCATCAAAGATAGAGAAAAAGCATCCACCCAAGAATGTGCGAAGGCCTTGATTTTCTTGCGCCACCACCTTGATGAAGGTTTGAAGATTGAATATCTCACCGTCAAGGATCCACTCGTCTTGTGGAACGGCTTAAAGGAGAGATATGACAACCTGAAGTTGGTCACTCTGCCACAAGCACGATATGATTGGGCTCATCTGAGGCTCCAGGACTTTAAGTCCGTTTCTGAATATAATTCTGCCATGTTCAGAATTACTTCTAAATTGAAGCTATGCAGGGATAATATCTCCGATTATGATATGCTTGAGAAAACGTTTACAACGTTTCATGCCTCCAATATAGTACTGCAACAACAGTACAGAGAGAAAGGCTTTACAAAGTACTCTGAACTGATTTCTCTTCTACTAGTGGCTGAGCGAAATAATGACCTGCTCATGAGAAATCATGAAAATCGACCCACTGGGTCTACACCACTGCCTGAAGCAGATAAGGTGCACTCTCATTATGCCAAACATGAAAAGGACCATGGTCATGGTCGTAAACGGGGTCATAGCCAGGGACGTAGACAAGGAAGAAATTCCAAAGAAGTCCGTCACCCCCCAAAGAGAGATAACCGCTGAAAGCAGAAACGGGGTCATGAAGATCCTAAGGAAAATAGTTCAGAAACGATATGTTATCGTTGCGGTGGGAAAGGGCACTGGTCAAAGACTTGCCGTATACCAAGACACTTGGTTGACCTTTATCAAGCATCTCGAAAGAGAAAAGGCCCTGAAACAAATTTCGTCTATGACGACGATGAAGACATCACCCACCTGGATGTGGCAGACTTCTTTGAGCAACCCGATGGGAAAATAGACCACCTAATCGGCGATGGGTCCATGATGAAAGAAGATGGAGTTATTTGATTTTGTTCTACTTATTTGTATTAGTTAGTGAATAAACTAATAGTCATTAGTATTAGCTCGTACTAGTTAGTTCATAAAGCAATGTTAGCAGTAGTTCTTTAGAATATCTTCAATATGTTCAAATATCAATAAAACTTTTATTTTCCAGTGGGGGTAATCGACTAGCCTGAAAAACTAGTCGATTATCAACTATTTTCGCATTAAAGTTGAAAAACAATTGATCAACAATCGATTGTCGTTGACTAACAATCGATTGTCTTGAAACAGTGAGGTCTGGAAATTTTCAAAAATCATCCACAATCGATTGTCTTTGTCTAACAATCGATTGTCTTGAAACAGAGGTCAAATTTTTCAAAAATTATCCACAATCGATTGTCTTTGTCTAACAATCGATTGTCTTGAAACAGTGCTCTAGAATTTTTCAAAAATAGCCAACAATCGATTGTCTATGCATAACAATCGATTGTCTTAAGACAGTGATCTGAAGTTTTTCAAAAATAACAAATAATCGATTGTGTGTGTTTAACAATCGATTGTCTATGTTCAAACAATCAATTGTGTGTTTAATAATCGATTGTCTTATGAAAAACGCTGAAATTTTCAAACTGCAAAGTAATGGATAACATATCTGATTTTGTTAGTCAACTGTTAGCAGCAGATTTTGAAAATACTATGTGACACAAACGAATTGAAGTTGTTTATTCTCATGTTCGTATATTTTCTTTTATATGTCAAACCATGGGAAGTAAATTGATTGAAGGCTTCGGAAGAGCAACTGTAACTCTGCCCAAAGGCATGACGTTTATCTTAGAGAATGCAATATTCTCCTCCAAGTCTAAGAAGAACTTGTTGAGTTTTAAAGATATCATTCAAAATGGATATCATATTGAGACAATAGATGAGAATAATCTTGAATTCTTCATGAAAACGAGGCTGCCCATTTCGGTTTGGGTTCACGCCATTTTGCATGCAGCAATGCTAGTTCGTCGGCTGCCCACTTTGGTTTGGGTTCATGCCATTTTGCATGCAGCATTTTAGTTTGTCGGCTGCCCACTTCGGTTTGGGGTCACGCCATTTTGCATACAGCAATGCTAGTTCGTCTCTGACTGACGAATTGACACAAATATTCCCCGTTGCAATTGGTTTTGGGTCATGGACCCAATATATCCCATTTAAATGCGCAATATATGTGCCTTTAGCACCGCCATCCCGCACCAAAATGGGTCTGCAAAGAATGTTAGGAATATATGTTGAGGTTGAATCGCCCTCCATTATTCGCTACCTCAAAACATTGACAGGAGATTTGTTCACTGCACGATTTGCAGACTGCCAATTTGATGAGACACTTTTCCCAAAATTAGGGGGAGAAGTTGGTGAAACCAAACGGGAAATTTTGTGGAAAAATGCATCATTATCTCATCTTGATCCACATACCTCTATTTGTGAAAGAGGCACAAAAGATTATCCATTTGCAAAGAATAGCAAATCAAATGCATGACGCATTTATAGATTTGAAAAGGATAACAAAATCACATATCCTCGAAGTGAATGTGACAACATCTGATTCACGAATACATATTCATTATTGGAAGAATATGAAGATGAAATTGGTATTAAATATACCACACTCACCCCTAGATGGAGGTTTGAGATGATACCACACTCACCCCTAGAAGGAGGTTTGAGATGATATATGGCATGAATGATCGTTGGTCACGTACCTATTGTACGCCAAAGTATTTTGGAAATATGACTATTAAAGGACAACGATAATGCAAGAAACATATCTTGCATATAAGTTTGACATGACCATAATGGTATAACTTTCTCTTTAAGAAAGATATTCACCACATGGATGTGATGAATCTGTGGTAGTACAAAAATTAATTGAGAGCTCTAGAAGAGCCAATTATTACTATGTTGGAGAAACACAATTGAGTATTGTGCTGTAGTAAGTCTCAAAGAAACTTATTCAGTTTCCAAAGTACACGCGAAAGCGATTGATTATATTGAGACTATAAATAAAGGAAGGCTTTGATATCTCCTATTACTACAACTTGTAGCGGGGTAATTTGTATATAAAAAGCTACCCGCTTTGTTCTCCAGTTTGTACTACACAAACCAAATAATGCCACAATAAAGTGGATATCTATTGGTATAAAACACATGTCATAATAAACCTGAAGTTTATTGATAAGTGCACATGTCATGGTTACCAATATTGATAATTTATTCAGTTGGCATTCGTGTTAGCCATCTCATTTTAAGTATGATGTGCAAATTCACATAGGTGAATATCAAAGAACTAGAAAGTTCTTTACGAATTCTCTTGTATCACTTGTTCTCATTAATGAACTGACCAACTAAAGAGTTCGGGTTGAAGCCCATAAATTCTGGAAATATCAAAGGTGAATATGGGCCCATTCACCTGCCATGTATACCACATATGATGCATCTATGATATGGTTACATGCGCAATTGTTATTGACCCGCAGCCTGGCCAGTGTTTGCGAGGTAAATTGCTCAGTAATCTAACTTCGAGCATAATTTCCAGATTCTCTACTCAAGATAGTTCATCTTGATAAGTTGGTTTATATCAAAGTTGGTTTAGCAAGATAATTATTGAGTGCTTCCACTTAATAGCTAAACTGTTTCTTATGAGAACAAAGTTATATATATCAGTTTGATATACGTTGTATGCGAGAGTATATTATATTCTCCCCTCACAAGTGGTTCAAGGTCAGGAACCAAATAATTTCATCTTATTATTAATGTGCTGTGTATATTGACATGATAATGCACAAAGATGATTTCCCAAAGTTGAGGAAACAAGTTAGCTTTTCTAACATGAGGGGGAGACATGATAAACACTTGAGAAAAGGTTACATGGGATGAATTATCATTTGTATATGTATATCCCCGAATATCATGATATGAACCTGAAGTTCATAAAAAGGGATAATTCAATTGCAACATATTGCAAAGCATGCTATACGCATTTGCTGACCCAAAGAAGGTAACTAAATGGAAGAGATACAATTCAAGAAGAATTGATTCCATATGAAAGACATGTAGTTTTGAACCTATAGTTCAAATGCTTGAAAGTATAAAGTCAAAGGTATGTATAGTCAGTTTTCGATATCTTATTTGTCTAGCATGACATGGAAAACTTGATATGCATCTAAAGTCTATTATATGGCTTATATGACTTAACTTGAAAGATTTAAGTTGCTTGAAGCATATGCAATTCTTGGTCTTGAGGTACCACATCCTAAGTACAATTTGTGTACATATGTATCTTGCTATAACTATAAGCATGATGGCATTGAGAATGCATCTATGGAGATATTGAAGAGTTATTCCACGACATTATATGAAGATGTTCATATCTATCAAGAATGATGATTTCAAGGTGCGGAATATTTATTTAAGTCAATATGGTTGATTTATTTATCAAATCTCTATCAAAGATTGTTTTGAAGATGGTGCACAAGATTGGAATGCAAATGCTCAAGAATATAAATTGATGTACTCATTAGGGGGAGTCAATGCGCGTTGCACTCTTTTTCCCTTACAAGGTTTTTTCCCACTGGGTTTTCCTTGCAAGGTTTTTAACAAGGCAACCAATAGGCGCATATTCAAACATGTGTACTCTTTTTCCTTTCTTTAATCTTTCCCATTGGGTTTTGGTTTTAAGGTTTTAACGAGGCACATTGTTGAATAGACATTCAAGGGGGAGTGTTATGAAATCTCCTATTTAAGGTGAATGTCTATAATTAGAGAGATTCTAGAGTTCTATTCTTGGTAGATAAATCATCCCCCTCCCTATAAATAAAGGGGTCTTCTACCATTGTAAACCACTCCTAACAATCTCTAAGTATCAATAAGAAGAACACTCTCTATTCTTCTCCCTATTGCTCTTGTTCTTGCATTATTGTTCTTGTCTTTTATATTATTTCATAACAATCAAAACCGAAAGTATTTGTAAGCTAATAAAACGATAAGTTTGGGTAAATATGTATAAAGCAAACCGATAACAGCATCAAACCGATATTTAGTTTGGTTTGATTTTAATTAAAAAAAATTAAATCGAAACCAAACTAACCCGATATTATAGGTATACAAATTATTAAAATATTTTATACGTAAAAATATTTATCGTAATGTAATTTATAAATATTTCTTTAATCTTTTATAGTTCTCTCTTTTAATGAATTATTATGAGCTTGAACTTAAAATTTTTGAATGAACCAATAGGTTTTATAGCTCAAAAATATTAATAACTCAAATAAAAGTCAAACCAAAACAAAAATAATACTAATACTAACAAAAAATTTAACTTAATACTAAGAATGACAATTATTTATTTTTTATTTGCATTGGTTTAAGTAGTTAAAATGAATATACTTTTTTTTTGTTTAATCATGTAATTAATACTTAATACTTATTGATGGTACTTATTTACTTATCTATATGTTTTCAATGAATTTCGACTATACCCATTGAAATAGGTCATTTTTTGCTTAGAAATATATATATATATATATATATATATATATATATATATATATATATATATATATATATATATATATATATATATATATATATAGAGAGAGAGAGAGAGAGAGAGAGAGAATTTTGTATATCATCACATTATTTGCTACCTCGTCCATGAAATTTTCTTGGGGAAACTTCTAGCTATATCAATTTATAAGTATCGTATTACGAAAATGGGCTAATTCATAAAATATTACTAATATTAGTCAATTAGTTATTTATGGCCAAAAAATCAGATTTTTCTATCTTTTGAGTGAGTCTTATTAGAATAGATTAGGTACATTTTAAGAAGTTTGAATCTCAGTTTTGAAATGATTTGGTGGAGTTTTGAGCTGGTTTGAATTGAAAATTCAACATAGAAAGTGAACATAAAAAGATTGTATGTGTATCACACATGTATCACCTTTATATCAAATGTGTATCACATGTATATCCATGTATACATGTGTGTGTGTGTGATACATGTGTCGCTGAATAAATGTTTAACTCGATTTATCTACGAATTTTGATACCAAATCAATTTAAATCACCTCCAATCTTCCTCAAATGTTGTATATCGACTCATCTATATGTTTTCAATGAATTTCAACCATACTCATTGAAAAATATCATTTTTTGCTTAGATTTTTGGAATTTTGTATACATATATTTATTTTGCATTTCATTACCTAATTTGCTACCATATCCATAAAATTTTCTTTCCGTCTTACGTCAAATATTGCTAATCACGCATTAAAATATATAAATAAATTTTTGTGTGTGATTTTTGGAGAGAAAGAACCTTATTTGTTTGAGTTTTCAACTTTTATATGTGCTTGGCTAGTTTTGATAAGTCTATAATTAATGACTAGAAGTTGATAATTTAGGACTTATTTGGGACATCTACTCTTTCAAAAATAACGGGGCTTACCAATTCGAGAGGATGGATGGGCTGCTGCCAAGCGAGAGAATACCTTTTTCCAATTTGGTCTTGCAAAATGTGTTCTTATCTGTTGCAGAGAAGATGTGTCAATAACAATATTTTTTGAATGAAATTCATGGGCAAAGAGGATATATATACCCACCCGACTGTCGGAAACAACATCAACTCCATTTTTAGCATGTTGTAGTGATTGCACCATTGCAATAAGTGCAGATCGAGCATCTCCTTCTTCATATACACTTGTCAAGTAGTTGTGCATTTCTATCAATTCCTGCTCAAAATATATTAGTTGAATTTTATGGAAACAACGCAAAATCATGTTTTTGAAAACTCACATTATGGTCATATTCAGCAATGTCATCCATTACACCCTTGAACCAATCAAATGATCCTTGTTCTCTTGTCACCCAGTAGAAATATGCTCTGTTAGGACCTCTCTTATTACTGGACGATTCACCAACTTGCTGATTCTGCACTAGTTAAATTTAGTTAGTAGTAGCAAAACCAATCCATATTTTTAGAAACCCTCCAAGTTAAAATAGGTCATTTTGTTGACTTGGCCCAAAATATTGATCCATCAAACTATTGGATCAAAATCATAACATAACGGGTCAACCCAAACACAATCATGCAAAATCAACTTACAGATTCAGATTCATTGTTTAGAAGGTCCTTTAAAATGCTGATGAATGGTGTTGCTCCTATTCCCAAGCCAATGAGTAGAAGGATATCGTATTTCTTGTAGTTCTGAGCTGGTGCACCATAAGGTCCTTTGATACTGATTTTAGGAAATCTGCTCTTCATCAAAATACATATATATAAGTTCCAAAATGAGAATTAGCAGTAACGAGAATAGAATAGCATTCATACTCGGATTGAGACTGTTCAACATTTGAATATGCTTTGGTTTCCATTCTAACAATACTTCCTTTCCTTGATTGTGCAGATTGAGGCTCACACGCCTGCAAAAGTAAAATACCCATATTCTGCCCTCACCATTCATCAAGGAGTTCATTTAAAAGGTAGTAATTACATTTGACGAATTTATTTGTTTTAGTTCATTAAATAGCAGATGAAAGTGATTTGGAGAACAAATTTTGTTACCTTTTCAAATCTGGTTTTGAGCTCTGTCGTCCAGTCTCCCAATGTACGTATATGGACACTTAAATAGTTATCGTCTGGTGCAGAAGTGATTGAGAATGGATGCCTGTAATACAAATGTTCCTTAGCGGAAAGTGATGGCTAGATTTGTAATTGCAGTGAGAGAGTTTGTGTTTCTTCAATTACCATTCAAAGGTTGATATATCTGGACATTTAACAAAAAGGTACATTCCGCTTTTATACTTGAATCCAGGAGGTTTACTCATATATAATGCTAGTACATTCCCTGTATATGTGACAGCCTGCATATTTTTAGCACCAAATACAATCTGAATTCAGCAACTTTTGTAATTGGTTAAAGTTGATAATAAATTTTTCAAAATAATACCTTTATGATATTGACATGGTAGCTGTGCTCATAGACAATGAGAGTTCTTTCCGTAGCATACGCAAGTACTGGAACTGCAAGATACATCCATGTCTGCACAACACACGTATTTTTTCATCACCAGTTTGATTTTAAAAGCCATAATATGATTGATGTGCATTTTCAAGTTACCACATAACTTACAACATACCGTCTTTTTGTACCATTCTTTGGTAAGGTATATGAAGTAGCCGTGGAGGATCAAGAGGATGTAGACGAGGAAAAGCAGATGATGTGCATACCAAAACGCGTTAAAACCTGCTAAATGATGGAATGGCCAAGGCAATTTGATGACATTCCTTCTGAATGAATGTGTTGCCAATGTGAATGAGAAGAGCATGAAAACTGTCATCAGAATCCCTGTTATGCCAGGGATAGATGCAACGAGATTCAAGTAAGTCGGTTGGTGGTAGTCAAAGTTGCTTCCAAGAAGTGTCATAAATTTACTTTGTGGACACAATGTTAGTTTCACGAAATTGCAGCTCGTATGAAAGAGCGTGTGAATAAACGTCGTGATAGCAATTCCCCATGCTATTATCTTGTGGAAATTGATGTTATCATCAAAGGGAATTATTGAACCAAGAAAAGTTTCTCTGAGCTTAGTAAGAGTTCTTCTGCAAACAGGAAGGAGAATGAGAGCCATATTGAACTTAAGTGTCTCCCCTGCACCTTTCGCAATGCAAACACAATAACCCATGATCTGAAAAGCTGTTTTCCTTTTAAATTGTTGGAACTTCCATATGAAGAGTATCAAGTTTATGCACAACCATAATGTTAGGAGCCATATTCTTTTCCAGTTTTCTTGTATTTTCTCTGTGGTTTTGCATAAGAATTTGCTGACAGGAGTTCTGTATTCTTTCGGTATCATGGTTTTTGCTAGTGTTTGCGATCTCTTTAGAGTCTTTTCCCCTTCTTCTGATCCCACCATCCCTCTTAGTAGCGATTCAAGTTGCCACATCTGTTTTCAAATACAAGACGAGATAATAAAGGACTTAAAGTTCTGCACATCTGTAGTGTATGGATATTTATAGAATCATATTACGTTGAACTATCTACTTGATGTCAATGCTTCTTTCATCTTTTCGATCTTTAGCTGAGGGTCTATCGAAAACAGCATCTCTACCCTCCTAGGATAGGGGTAAGGCTAAGTACATCCTACACTCCCTAGACCCCACTTGTGTGAATCTACTGGATTGTTGCTGTAGTTGTATATTACGTTAAACTATAACAATAGATAGCTCTTCATAAAGATAGGGCAATAAACTACTGTAACCAGTTAAATTTGCGTAGATTGTGCAAAAATTGCTTATACTGTCAGTTTATATAACTTAAATACATTATAAAAATTGGAGAAAAACAGCATTTTTCAGTGGCATCTTTACCTCAATATATCCCATGTGATCAGGGTCAAGCTCTTCCATAATTAGAGCTGCATATGTAGGTGCATGTTGCTTGAATTTTGACAATTTGTTTGCTGAGGCACTCATCGCTAGAACCTTTTACACAAATACACTTAGAAGATAGACTTGCAAAATAAGAAGAAAGAAGAAAATATTTACAAGGTACATTTTGCTCACCTCCTTTACCTCTTCCTCTGATAGTTTGCCATCACCATTCTTGTCACACCTGAAAATTTTGACCATCATTACTTCTTTAGCAACAAGGGTATTAGTTTTTTTCTCTCACATTGAATAACCTCTTACATGTCAAAGAAAATAGAAAGCCTTGCATCAAGAGATTGAGTTGATATGTCCTCCCAAAATCCTCTCACTTCATCTATATTTATACCATTTTCTGTGTTAACCTTCCTACGCCTTGCCAATGTGTCAAATAATTCACCAGCAAATTCCTTGCTTTCTCCCATTCCTATTTATGCAAAATATAGAAATGTTACTTTCTGCTCTAACTGAAAGTAAGTATACATGACAAGGCCTGTTTCTACAGAAAGTTGATAAAAATACCAATACAGGTCCCAAATTTCTCTCTGAATAGTCTCCCGTTAACTGCATTTTGATTGAAGCGTTTCTCTACACTTCTCCAGGCATCTCCTTCCTTCCCTGTTGTTGAAATTATAATTAAGAAAACAAAAATTTTCTTTAAGCAATAGATTATTAACTGATGAGATTATCACATAATTCCATATGGTATCAGATCAAGCACATAGAGGGCCCATGTGCTCAAATCTAACTGCCACCATTATGTTAATCTTTTGGCGTCCAGAATCTATTGGTCCAATTAATCTAGAGAACTAAAGTAGAGGGTCTACTTGTTAGGAGCGGAAAAATCAGGTGTCATGCGGAAGCTAGTAACGCAAACCTTGAGCGATGATAAATCCAACAACAAAAGAGAAATCTACCAAAAGAGACACAAACATTTAACATGGTTCGGTCAATTGACTTACATCTACTGCGGAGATGAGTAATCCACTATATAAAAAGAGAATACAAAATATCGAGAGAACAACCTCACGAAGAGGCAAACACAAGTGACACATTAATACTTGTCTCGTAAAGTTCTCCCCCTAAACACTATTCTCAAGGCCTCTATGGCTACATTGTGGATGCTACTAAATAAGAAGGATGAATCTCAATTTATAGAACTCCAAACATTTTTCTACAAGAAAAAGGACTAGCCAAATATTGGAGAATTATAATTTACTTCTACAAAAAGGAAAATCCAATTAAGGTAATTTTATTGCCCTTGAATAAATAGGAAAATCAAATATGGTAAGAAAATTATGGAACACACTGAACAATTCTTTCCTTTGGCCTGAATTTTCTGACAAAATATACTTGATCCACCTTCTTTATATAACATTCAATAGGTTGTATCTCTAAATCTCCCCCACAAAGTTTGTCTTAACATGCGTAGCACACCAGCCAAATTTCTCAGACAAAAATTACGATTATCGTCAAATATGTTGCGGCTAGAACTGAACCCGCCAAGATGAACATGCCTTGAACCTTGCTCTGATACCACTTATTAGATAAAGCTCTCTTACCTTTCGGCAATTTCACTAACTCATATGTTTCATTCTCATGGAGTGACTTCATCTCATCTTCCATTGCTCGATCTTTGTGAGTATCTTGCATGGCTTCATCATAATTCTCAGATTCTCCCATGTCAGTCAAAAGTACATACTCATCAGGAGGATAGCATATGGATTTTTGCTTCTCCCCTGTAAATCTTTTTAGAGAGGTTTCGGGAGCATTCAGAGTAGTTACCTGTGTAGGAATTGGTTGCTGATCAACCACAACTTAATCAACTAGAGTATCCATAACATCTACACCATGATGATCATTTTGATCTTGATCACTATCTCCATCATTGTCTTGGGTTCCTTCATGTGCAAAAGTGCCTTAGCAATTGAAACTGGATCAATATCAACTAAGCTCTCATTACTTTGAGAATTTATCTTCTCAGTTTTGTCAATATCTTCAATAGTTTGGTCTTCAAAGAATATTACATCATGACTTCTAATAACTTTATTGTTAACTGGATCATAAGAACGATACCCAAACTCATCTTGACCATAACCGATAAAGATGCACGGCTTTGTTTTGACATCCAGTTTCGATCTCTCATTTTTAGGAATATGCACACAAGCTTTACACCCAAAAACTCTCAGGTGATCATAAGAAATATCTTTAGCGAACCAAACTTTATTTTGGACATCACCATCTAAAGCAACAGCAGGAGACAAATTGATAACATAGGCAACAATATTAAGTGCTTCCGCCCAAAATGTATTTGGAAGTTTAGCCTCTAAAAGTAAGCATCTAACTCTCTCAACTAGAGTTCTATTCATCTTCTCTGCCAAACCATTCAATTAAGATGTCTTGGGCGGAGTTTTCTAATGACGAATTCCTTTTTCCTTGCTATAGTTATCGAAGGGACCACAGTATTCACCACTATTGTCAGTGCAAATACATTTTAATTTCTTCCCCATCTGTCTCTCAACTAAGGCTTGAAATTCCTTAAACATGCTAAGTTCTTGATCTTTATATTTCAAAGGATACACCCATAGCTTACAAGAGTGAACATCAATAAAGGTCATAAAGTAACGTGCACCACCTTTTAACTTTACTTTAAAAGGACCACACAAATTAGAGTGTACTAACTCCAATAAATCGGGATTTCTTGACGGATAATGGATATGAAAGGAAACCTTTTTCTGTTTGCTAGCTAAACAATTTATGCACCTTTTCAGCTTTGCCTGTTTCACTCCAGAAAGCAAACTTTTCTTAGCCAAACACGTAACCCCCCTTTCACTCATATGACTCAATCTTCGATGCCATAATTCTGACAAAGTATCACTTTCCAACAGATTTATTGAGTCATTAAGAATAGAGCCATGTATCACATATAAATAACTAGACTTAACTTCTCGAGCCACTACTAACGAGCCCTTGGTGAGCTTCCATTGGCCATTAAAGAGGGCATTGTGGTAACCTTCATCGTCTAATTTTCCTGCGGAGATGAAATTTTAAGGAAAGTCTGGAGCATGCTTGATATCTTGAAGAACTAACGTTGAACCATTATTAGTTTTCAAATAAACTATGCCAACACCAAACACCTTAACTTCGCTGGCATTGCTCATTTTTAACACTCCAGAATCAACAGGAGTATAAGATGAGAAAAAAAAATCTTTTCTTGGTGTAACATGTGAGGTAGCTCCAGAATCTACTATCCAGCACGTCTCATGGGATACCAAATTGATGACATTTTTATCATATGCAAAAAGAAGGTCATCTCGAATAATAGCAGCAACATTGTTCTTGTTATTTTCAGCTTTCTTTTCTTTCTCTAGTGTCTTGATTCAACTTGCGGCAAAACCTTTTGATGTGTCCTTTATTGCAACAGTGGTTGCATGTAATATTATAGTATTTGGACCTTCACTTACTTCTACTTTTACCTCTACTCCTTGAGCCTCTTGTTCTATCTCTCCCCCGGTCTTCTATAACTAAGATATCTGCTTGTAAGGTGATCCTAAGATTTTCTCCTTACTTCCTCGTTCAACACACTACTGTTTTCATAATCCATGGCCACCTTACTTCCAGGAGCTGAATTTTATCAAAGAAATATGAAGAGTTTCCCAAGAATCTGGAAGAGTATTAAGAAGCCAAAGTCTTTATATCTAATCATCAAAATTAACTCCCGTTATAGATAGCATATTAATGACGTCTTGAAAATCATTTATATGATGAAGGATAGGGCTTCCTTCCTTGTATTTAAAGGTCATCAATTGCTTTAGTAGAAACCATTTGTTGTTCCCGATTTTTGAAGCATAAAAGGTCTCTACCTTTTCCCACAATGATCTCGCATGTATCTCGTTCACAATATGGTTACTAACATTATCTTCAATTCATTGTCTTATATATCTACATACTTGCTCAAAATCTCAATCTTCATCGGATATACTCTCGGGTTTATGAGCTAAAAAATGGATAGATGCATCTTCTTCATGAACAACAAGTCTTTCATCTTGCTTCTCCAAATATTATAATTTCTCCCATTTAAACATACCATCTTGATCATATGCTCCTCTATTCTGTAACAACCCGGATAAATAACCAAGGCTCTGTTACCATAGTTATGTTGAGGAAGAGGCAAATACGAAAATAAAGAAGATAAAGAACACCAAATTTTAACGTGGAAAATCTTACAAATCGAAGGTAAAAATCACAGAACCACAAAGATACAAAAAACTCCACTATAACAATAAGAGGATAACAAAGTTCTCCAAATTGGCTACACAATAAGTGCCAAACACGAAGCAACAATAGCAATAATTAATCAATTGAAGAAAGAGTATAATCCATAAAAATGAACCTGCTGTTCAAGGCTCAAAATAAAATGCTACGAGCCCCTAAATTCGATCTCCAGCGTTCAAACCCAAGAACAAGATGCTACGAACACTCAGTCAAAATTTCAGACCGATCCAATGATTAATGAATCAGCAAACGTGATTTGAATATTAGCTGGTCGAAATAAAAATCTGCAGTAAAACAAATATTTTTCTTCTCTCTTCTCTCTTGACGAAAGCTCTCTCAAAAACTACTCTTATGTACTTAAGTCTTTCAAAGACTTGTATCAATGAGCATAGAATAATTCTCCAAGGTGGTCTAAAAGAGTTTTCTTGTACCCTTGTTCTTCTATGACAGATTCAAACTTCAAATACCATTGCTTTGGAGTTTGTTTCAATCCATACAAGTTCTTTTTCAATTTGCAGACATAATTTTCTTTTCCTTAGTTACAAAATCCTCAGGTTGCTCCATATAAATCTCCTCATCTAAATCACCATGAAGAAAAGCTCCCTTTTTCTGGTCAAAACCTTTAACAACTAACCTCACCTTGTATCTAGGCACAGAGGTATGGTTATCTTGTTTTATTCCAAATCATGATAAGAATGGGCATTTGGCCTAACTCAACCCCAAAAGCTAGCTTGTGAGGTGAGGATTGCCCAAGTCATATAAGGAGATCAAGGCCCTCAAATCTCTTCGATGTGGGACCACTCAACACTTCCCTCACGCCCAGGCCTCTGGAGCGTGGACAACATAAATAGGGACCCAACATCGGTAATAATAATTGGGATGGGCTTGGCACTGATGCCATGATAAGAATGGACATTGGGTCTAACTCAACCCCAAAAGCAAGCTTGTGAGGTGAGGATTGTCCAAGCCATATAAGGATACCAAGGACCTCAAATCTCTCCGATGTGGGACAACTCAACACCTAATAATTCTCCTCCTTGGCGTGAATTTTCTGACAAAATATACTTGATCCACCTTCCTTATGTAGCATTCAACAGGTTACATCTCCAAATCTCCACCACAAAGTTTATCTCAACATGTGTAGCACACCGGTCAAATTTCTCAGACGAAAATTACGATTATCATCAAATATGTTGCGTCTAGAACTGAACACGCCAAGATGAACCTGTCTTGAAACTTGCTCTGATAATACTTGTTAGGACCGGAAAAATCAGATGTCATACGAAAGCTAGTAACACAAACCTTGAGCGACGCTAAATCCAACAACAAAAGAGAAATCTACCAAAAGAGACACGAATATTTTATGTGGTTCGATCAACTGACCTACATCCACTGCGGAGATGAGCAATCCACTATATAAAAAAAGAATATAAAATATCGAGAGAACAACCTCACGAAGAGGCAAACACTTGTCCCATAAAGTTCTCCCCTTAAACACTACTCTCAAGCCCCTTATAGCTACATTGTGGATGCTACTGAATGGGAAGGACGGATCTCAATTTATAGAACTCCAAACTTTTTCCTACAAGAAAAAAGACTAGCCAAATATAGGGAAATTATAATTTCCTTCTCCAAAAAGGAAAACTTAATTAAGGTAATTATATTGTCCTTTCCTTCAACAAATAAGAAAATCAAATATACTAAGAAAATTATGGCAAACACCTAATACTGTGGGGGTTTTTTATCTACCAAAGAGGATTCGAACACTGTACCTCTAGTTATTCGCCACCCATTATCGGAACGAATTTACACATAATTAGCCCAATCAAATGGGAACATGAGGGTCGATATAATTAAGTAAATAGCCACGTAACTTCTCAACCAGTTGAACATTTTAGATGAGAATAGTTACAGAATTCAATACCTGTGGTTGTTCTGTCAAGAAAGCGCAAGCTGTTGAGGCCTCTAGCAGCCCCTGATTGCATCCTTCCCATTCTTGGGACAACTCCATTTCTTCTTCTTGAAATGCTAAAATTTTTCTTGAAAGATTTTTGGTTTACAGGTTCTTGATTATCCGGAACATCACTATCTATTTCAGCATTTTCAAGAATCCATTTCACTGAATTTTCTCTAGATAAGTCCCCATTGTCAGTGGGCATCATACTATGTGATTCTTGAATACTCTGTTTACAGAATTTGTATTTGGTGGATGAAAAAGAGATTTTAGAGCATAGAGGGAAAAAGAGAGGAAAGTTGGTTAAGTCAGTTGTTTGAAAATACAACGTTTTTCAAAAACCATAGTGTCCCCAACTAAACAGCAGCTAAAATGAAGTCTGACTATTATCCACCCCCCGCCCCTTTTAATTCATTGGACAAAGTCATATTTAATTCATGTTCTTTTCTTTGAGTTAATTGAATCATTTTTAAACAGCCAAGGAGTAGTTGAATGATAGTTTAGTCACTAAATGACTGGATTTATACATAGGATACTGCAATTTGTCATTAACCCTAAGGTCAATATAATATCTTAATTTTAGCAAGCTAGGGACAGATCATATATTTAAATATATTTATCAATGTTCCAATGCTTGCATTCTTGCGAATCAAATTTGGTGGGGAAAATGCATCTTTAAGACGTGTTTTAATTGTTCAATGCAAGAAGTAGTCGTTTGTGATCCCCAATCAGCTCGTACTTGCAAGCACGTCGTCCACCGCTGCTTTTATTTATTTCTTTCCTTTTGATTTTCTTTTTCTCTTTAAGCTTTTGCGTTTTGAAGTTACCATTGATGGATAAAATGATGAAAGCTTAGAACCTTTTCTAATATTTGTCAGACTCTTATGTACACAAAATCGTTGCACCTAAGTCAGTCAGTTTGACTTTGATTTGGATCTAATTTGGCAATTTCTTCTCCCATTGATTTATTGCTTTCCAAAGTCTGTTATGGGCATCTTGCTTCCAATCACAAGCATTTCTCTCAGTCAAACAGTATTTACCATGAATATCCAAAATGATACTTCATTGCTTTATTTTATGTAATACTTTTTTTTTTAATCCGTTTGAAAAATAACGATATATTTTTAGAAATAATTTATCTTTAAACTTTCCATTTAACTTTAAAAGAATGACCTCAAGATGTCACATTGAACCAAATCATCTGCCATTTCAGGTATCAAAGCCACTCATTGTTGCATAAAAAGACAGCTCAAATCTACTCAGAAAACTCCCAACTCTGCTTTGTAGAAGAGCTCAAACAAGTGAAACTCTTTTCTCAATAATAATTTAAAGAATAGGATACACTAACATAAATTACATGTAGGAGACTTTTTTTCTCTTTCTTTTTGCAATATGGTTCAAAAACCTCACTGAAGGAGCTTCTTCAATAGAGGCTTCTTCCACTTTCTCCCTTGATGACTCGAACCCCCAACGCTATGATTGGAGGTGGAGGGCCCTTACGACTAAGTTATCCCTCACTCGTCCATGTAGGTGAATTCTTATGTACAGCTTTTCTTCCATATCTAATTTCTATCGTCCTAATTAATAGTAGTGAGAGGAAGTCTTGAATCTCTCAAAGAATGTGCGTCCTCTGCAATATGCTTTACATCTCCATTTGCTTGCTTCAGTGATTTTCCATCCCAAAATGATTTCAACAACTCCTCGAAAGGAGGAGTTTTGAGCTCTTCAATGGAATCAACGCTTGGTATACTGAAAGCTCTCTTTTTCGGTGTAGAGCATGATGGTTCGTCAACCTAGTACAAATGACAAAGATTTGGAGAAAAAACTTAAATGAATAATGACATTCCCTATAGAATAGACACGAGAGTTTCTGTCATACAACACTATGGCCTTACCATGTACTCCTGTGAAAGACATTGTCCTGCATGATCTGTAATTTCAACAACCTTGTGGTAGTGCCCACTCTTTAATTCTCTCAGTTCTCCGCAACAAGGAACAATCATGGAATCAAGGTTTCCACAAGCATCACGGTCAAGTTGTAATGAATCTGCAGATCTTAATTTAGTTAGCCGGAAGATACCAAGAATCCAGCAAAAAGTTATTAATATATGTGTTAAACTTGATAGCTTACGGTCAATGGAAGAGAGTAGGTTTTTGTTGGCAACATCAGTGTCTTCAAGAGTAGATGACACGCCAGAAGAAAACTGTCCACGCAATGCTTCACTGGCATTCAATCCTTCGCTACAAAAATATACAAGCTCACAGTAAATAAAAGATGATATGTTGGAACTATGAGACAAAATCCTTGAATAGCAAGAGAATCAACCAACCTAACTATTTTATCCATAAACGCAACATTTCTTTCCTGTAGACTGATCAAAGCGCGTTGAGCATTCGTCCACTGTTCAGCACCCAATTTTGCCTTTTGCAAACTGCACAATATGTATTCAAGTAAGCAGAGAGGCCAAGAATAACTTCAGACAGCCAAAGAACACATAAGTTCTCATCAGATGTGATATATTATATGCTAGGAGAACATACCAAGTCTGTCGCACCTCCTCCATCTCTTTCTTCCCATTTTCCACAGAAGCAGTATCCTCAAGATAATGACATTCAGCCTTTTCCATATAATTTGTCCATTCGGCTTTGACTGAAGTGGTTGAATCTTGCATGGTTGACATCTCTTGTTTGAGTCTGCTGGTTCGGTTGTAACCACTTTCTCGGAGGTCATTAATTGCGGTTTGAACCTAGAGCAGACCAAGTAAAATATCCATTAGCTTTCGCAGCCTAGAGTAGATAAAGTATTAAGTCAATAATTGTCATCTCAGATTTACGATGTATTCTTCTTGTCACTTTTAAATGAAGAATAACATTATTCCATCATTGAGTACAAGCACTAGAAACAAAATTCAAACATAAAAACTGGGCATGATTATGCATCTTTTTGCCATATTTATTGGTCAATGAAGTACAAGTAATATCGCTTTGCCTAGGTTTAGGGATAATATAAATTTTTAGCCAAAACTGTACTGATGCCTTTCTTCAGCTGGTGAAGCAAGTCATGATGCATGCATTTAAATGACCAATAAATCACCATACCAATTTTTTCTTCCTAGCATTTGATCCTTCAAGGAGTTCTGCCACTTTCTGCAAGATTTGCTTCTCCTCATTGGCAGCACATTCCTGTAAAAGGAAGATATCCATATGAAATGTGGCTAAGATGCATATTGACCTTCATTAAGTGAAATAGAGATGCACATGGATGACTCCAATTACCTCAAACTTCTTTTCAAGTTCAGAAAACTTCTGATCACTGACTGTCTGTGCATCTTCCACTATATCACCCAATTGGGAGACATGCATATCTAAAGTCTTAAAAAAGTTGCCAGTAACTTCAGAAAATGACCTTGACGTTGTGATTGTCCTGCAATGAGCCTATAAAGCATCCAAACTATATCACCTAAACTTGAGAAGGAAAAGGAGAGAGCTACAGAAAGGGGAACCAAGGGGTGAAGGGGGAGGATTTCACAAAATAGAAACTACTGATACCTCACGTTGTTGTGCTGCAAATGCAATTAGTTTCTTCTCCTGTCTGTGAAGACTTCTTTGAAGATCATTAACCAAGGTATTAGCTTCAAGGCCAATCTCCTCAAAAAGCTACATTTCGATAAAAAGAGATAAGCTGAATGTCAATACTACCTGGAATTTCTTAGAGAATTAAAAGAGAGGCATACCTCTCGGAGAGCAGATGAATGTTTAGAAAATTCAGAGTTTAAACGATCCAAAGTTGACTGAGCATTGCCATCGAGCTCCCCAGCCAAACCATCTAAAGCTTCGATACCAGACCCAAACATGATTTTCAAATTGTCTAGGCACCCTCGAAGCTCCTCCATAGCCTAAAATGTACACCAAAACCCATACTGATTTATTACGAGTAAGAACCTCTGAAGCATGTATGTCTAGCTAGAATTCTGAAATGTGTTGTGACACAAAAGAGCAGGTTCAGATTTTTGGATAAGTTCAGACAATTGGATTTAAGTCTTTTCATCTAGATTCCGCTGCATCAGAATGGATATTTTCAAACTTTTCCTTTAATATGGGAAGAAAATTTTAAATGATAAATAAAATTTAAATGCCCGTACGAAATTTTTTGAGAGGAATATGAGAGAAAAAAAAAAGAGTTAAAAGAAAAGGAAGATCAACCATCCATCACTATAATTAGAGAACACATGCCAACTGCTGATATATGCTATATGACATGTAAATTTAGATCACACATAGTTTTGATTGTGTTTTACAGAAGCGCTTTTGCAATTTCTCGAAAATGGTATGTAGATGATGATAATCACATCCTTGGGTCTAGGCAATATTGCAAGGCCAACCCTAAAATTAGTTAAGTCAAGGATGCTTAAATCTTTGTACACATCACATCATGAAAACAATGAATTCTGTAAGTGTAAATAGAGAAGTTCATACTTCAAGTCTTGTAGCTTTTTCCAGAAATATTGTAAAGCGTCTTCTTACAATGTTATGGTTCTTATGTTTAGATAATTATGGTTCTTATGTTTAGATAGTTATTTACGCTATTTCTGCTGGAGTTACTAATGCTCTTTTGTCTTTGTTTTTGTTTTTCCTTTCCTTCACTGAGCCAAGGGTCGATTGGAAACAGCCTCTTTGCCCTTTCGGGTAGGGGTAAGGCTCGTCTACATATTACCCTGCCCACGCCCAACTTTGTGGGACTATACTGGGTAGTTGTTGTTGTTGTATTGTAAAGTGTCTTCTTTAAAAGATACATGGTAAATTTTAAGTCAACTATACCTCAATCTTGCTAGATACAAAGGATTGCATGTCTTCCTCCATGTGTTTGAGTTGTTGCTCTTGTTGGGTGGCTGAGGAAGAGACACTCTTATGCAGCACTTCAAGCTGTTGAGTTAATTGGGATTGGAACTTATGAATGAGAACTTTGTTTTCATATTCTATTTTGTCCTTGCGCGCTGAAATCGACCATTATCAGTATAGTAGGTGCAATACAGATCTGAGAAAGAAAGTTCATTACATCTACAAGTCTTTAAAAGCTGTTGACATACCAATCTTTGCAAACAGGTTTGAGACATCTGATGCAGCATGTTCCAGCTCAGCTCGAAGTTCAAAGGCCTGCTCAACCAATGATTTTTCTGGTAGAAAACGTACGCTTAAATATCTCATACAACTAATAAGGTAAAATGACTCTAAAAACCCACAGACTCCATAATGTCTCTCCTTTGGTGAATTTGGCATTTCCCTTAAAGAGAAATATGATCTCATCCCAAATTGTTTATAAAAACACCAAAAATTGCATAAATCCACCCCCCACCCCCCAAAATCAAAATATATTCACCCCAAAGTTCAGAGCAATAGCAGATGGCTAATTGAAAGAGTCTGCCTTGACTATGTGCCAGCCTGTGTTTCTCTTCAAGATCAGCCTTTAAAAGGTTCATTGAAAGAGGATGCAGCTTACCAGACTTTAAAAGGTTCATTATCAGAAATTCCTTTTCTTTTATTGTTGTAATTGCCAGCCTGTGTTTCTCTTCAAGATCAGCCAAAGTATGTTGACTTTCCTGAAGCTTTCTCTGAAAGATACAAAATTATAGCTAATCTCCATGAGAAAGAGATGGACAACAAATGAAAGCTTCTGATATTAGGTGGGGTCAGAACTCCATATACCTCTGTCTTGTCAAGTTTGTCACTCAATTCAGTGGTCAACAACTGCTGAGAATTGTACAGTTCCTGAAGCTCCATGAGTTGCTGTTTGCAGTAGGCAAAAATGTAATGAGTTTTGAGTTCTCAATGGTCGATAAGATCTAGCTGAGTAATTAATCAGTAGCATACCTTGTCTTTAGATTCTAAGTCAAGTTCCATCTTTTCTATCTTTTCAGACATTGCCTGAGAGAGAGGAGAAAAAACATGTTTACCATAATTAAGAAAAGATTACAGGATAATTCGACGAATCATGGGATCTATGAGCAGGGCCTAACCTTTTTCTCTGATTCCTCTTGGAGATATCGATCTCTTGGTATGTAGATGCCATTCTTCTCTCTTGCAGCATACACCTCTGTTGGCATGAAAATGGAAATTTTATGTTTCAGAACATAAAAAGTTCTAACTAGCGTCCGAGATAGAGATTCATGTACAAAGAGAAGAAGAAAGCAGTATCACCTTGCTTCAGTCTTTCAATCTCAGAATATAAGTCCTTCATTAATGCAGATTTCATCATCTTCTGGTTAATCTAAATAACAGCAAAAGAAAAGTCAAGGAGAGTTGAACACAAAATCAAACAGACGGCTTTTGAGAATTCTTGATTGTCCACAGAAAACTGACCTCTGGCTTATTCTTTATGTTTTTGGCACGATGAGCATAATCTAGAGTGCTCAGAGTCTCTTCCATAGAGTGAATGGAGGGTGATATTGTCGCAATTATGCATGTCTTTGTTTTCCCTCCCAATGAATCCCTCAATAATCTTGTTATTTTGCTCTCCCTGACATACCACAACAAATGCTTCTCAAGGTATGTAAAAAGCTTCATACAATATCGTGTAATATAGATATGGATTTTTAAGCACCTGTATGGGACATGACCAGAGTGCTCAACTAAAGAATTTATAACACGACCAAGTGTAAGCAAACTCTTGTTGATTTCCCCAGCTTCCCTCGCTCTGCCCTGCAAAAGAAAATCTATCATCTAGTACAGTTTACTATAATGTTTACAGAAAAAAAACAATCAAAGTGGGAAAAAGAACCAAAAAGAACTTGAGAACTATCTTCCAGGATAATTTGCCCTGAAGAAGGTAAAATTATGACATTTCTAAAACAACTTTTGCACGCTTCTTTCTTTCTTTCTTTCTTTCTTTTTTCCTTTTCTTACTAATGAACTTGCTAAATGCAATGGTTAACGAATTACAGAATTTTAATGTCTCACCTCTCTTGCACCAGAACGTGAAATGTTTTCAGAACCTGCAAGATCTACAAGATTCAGTTTGCCACATTTGATCATCTCTTCCCCTTCTGGAGTATATTCCTTGATGTGAATTGTGATAGAGAATATAGAATGAGAACGACTGCTCTGTTTGTTAAGAAGAGTTTCAGCTGTACGCCTTTTAGCAGAACCTTTCTCCAAGACATTATAGATTTCATTTGCAGAGCATACTATCTCCTCTTCCAGGCCTCTAACAAAAACTCCACCCTTACCATCTTCCATCAGAGCTAATGGTTTCTTAGATTTGTCATCTGTAAACTTATTACATTCCTCTGGAGCTAAAAGATCGGTTATCTCCTCATTATACAGCTCCAAGAATGTTACTTTCACGCTATATTCGGCACTTTGAGCTTCCAATATGTCAAAGATGTGCTTTATAGCTCGTGGGATAACACCTGCATCACTTGGAAATTCCCCATTCTAAACGGGGTGAACTGTAATGAATTAATATGAAGAAGTTAGCATAACAAATGCATTCCTAACAGCTACCAACCTTCTTTCTTCCCCCTCCCTCCATTGTATAAGTTTTCCCTGTTCCTGTCTGCCCATAAGCAAAAACTGTGCAGTTATAGCCCTCTAGAACTTCAAAGACAATAGGACAGATTGCAGAATCATACAAGTCCTTCTGTTTGGACATAGGACCAAAGACCTGGATAGCATTAACCAACACAATGTTAGTGTCATCTCAAGAATCACCAGATATCCTGATTCACAACCTTTTTTATTCTTCTTTGCAACAACAACAACACAACTATGCCTCAATCCCAAACAAATTGGTGTCAACTATATGTATCCTTACTAACAACGTCATTCCATATAAAGTCATCGCATGCCAATATTATGCACATACAAATAAAAAGTATTAGAAGTCCTACCTATATATTTTCAAAAGTATAAATCTTTATTTTTTTCAGCAGTACCAGAAGAATTAATTTTGTACTGGAACTCAAGAAGTATGGGCATTCAGTCTAAATCAATCAAGCAGGCAAATACACCTCTAGCGTCGAACTACCGGTTATTATATGAATTCCTTTCTGCTCTAAACAGGTAATGTGTCCGAATTATTACTTGAAATTACCGTTTTAACTATACACTCTATACTTTTCTTTTTTCCGTTTGGCCAATGTTCATTTGTCTTTTATCTATATTTCAGTACCAATGCTATCAAGATAAGGCACCAGAACACTCTCTCCTCTCCCTCACGCAACGGTAACACCCACCAAGCCCTCCCCAGCCCTCCCCATCCCCCAGCCCCCCCTCTCCCCCTCCCCCTCCGGCGACCCCCTCCCCCCCCCCCCGGGCGACCCTTTTCCGGCGACCCTTTTCCGGGGATGGTAAGGCCATGTCCTCGGGGGCGGGGGTGGGGGCGAGCATGGGGGCTGGGAGCGGTTCTGCGGGTAAGGCCGGAGGCAAGGGTGGGAAGAGGATAGCGGACGCTCATAGATTAAGGATCGGGTCGTGGAACATAGGCACTCTGACGGGTAAGTCCATTGAGTTGGCGAAGGTTCTTCATAAAATGAGGGTTAACATAGCCTGTGTCCAGGAGACTAGGTGGAAAGGGTCGAAGGCGAGGAAGGCAGACGGTTTTAAGCTGTGGTATTCTCGGGTCGTGAGAGGTAAGAATGGAGTGGGCATCTTGGTAGATAGGGATTTAAGGGAGTCCGTGGTCGAGGTTAGGCGAGTGAATGATAGGTTAATGTATATTAAGTTGGTTATTGGGGGTTGCGTCCTCAACGTCATCAGCGCTTACACGCCGCAAGCGGGCTTAGACGAGGAGGTTAAGAGGCGCTTTTGGGAGGGCTTGGATGATTTGGTGAGTAGTATTCCCCAATCTGAGAAGTTAGTTATTAGAGGGGACTTTTATGGTCATATTGGGGCTGATGTTGGTGGTTATGGTGAGGTGCACGGTGGCTTCGGCTTTGGGGTTAGGAACGGAGGAGGCACGTCACTGCTTGATTTCGCCAGGGCTTCCGAGCTTTTGATTGCGAACTCGACATTTCAGAAGAGGGAGGAGCATTTGGTCACCTTCAAGAGTTCGGCGGCGAGGACTCAGATTGATTAACTCCTCCTCAGAAGGAGCGATAGGGGTATGTGCAAGGACTGCAAGGTTATTCCGGGAGAGTCCCTTTCGACTCTTCATAGACTCCTAGTGATAGATGTCGGTCTCTGGGTGAAGAGGAAGAGGAGGGGTGCTCGGGGACAACCGCGGATTAGATGGGGTATTTTGACTAAGGAAAAAGCAAATGAGTTAGAGAGGAGGTTAGCTGAGGGCAGAGCTTGGAGAAGTTCTGGGGAAGCGGACGTTATGTGGTCAGAGACGGCGAACTTGGTTAGGGAGGTAGCACAGGATGTGCTTGGGGTAGCCAAGGGCTATTCAGGCAGACATCAGGGTAACTGGTGGTGGAACGATGTAGTCCAAGGAAAAGTGGAGGTGAAGAAGGCGGCGTTTGCTAAGATGGCAGGGAGCACAAGCGAGGAAGAACGGAGAGCGAACAGGGAGATCTACTAGGTGGCGAGGAAAGAAGCAAAGCTGGCGGTTACGGAAGCTAAAAACACGGCATTTGGTCGCATGTACGAGGAATTAGGGGAGAAAGGCGGGGACAGAAAGTTATTCCGGTTAGCTAAAAGCAAGGGAAAGGAAGTTGCGTGATCTTGACCAAGTTAGGTGCATCAAGGGCGAGGATGATAGAGTTCTGATGGGGGAGTCTCAAGTCAAGCAGAGGTGGTAGGCGTACTTTTGAGACTTACTTAACGAGGAGGGGGGTCGTAATATAGAGCTAGGGGAGTTGGGGCATTCAGAGCAACATAGAGACATTGGGTACTGCAGGCGCATTAGGGCGGAGGAGGTCATGGGGGCTTTGCGTAGGATGAGTAGGGGTCGAGCAACCGGGCCTGACGAGATCCCGGTGAAGTTCTGGAAATGCATGGGTAGGTCAGGAGTGGAGTGGCTCTCAAGGTTGTTAATGCGATCTTCAGGACCAAATGGATGCCGGAGGAGTGGAGGTGGAGTATATTGGTGCCTTTGTACAAGAACAAATGGGACATTCGGTGGTGCAACAACTATAGGGGTATCAAATTAATAAGTCACACCATAAAGGTCTGGGAGCGGGTGATCGAGGCGAGGGTGAGGGAGCTGAGATCTATATCTGTGAACCAGTTCGGTTTCATGCCGGGTCGCTCCACTACAGAAGCTATCCACCTTGTCAGAAGGCTGGTGGAGCAATTCAGGGATAGGAAGAAGGACCTGCACATGGTGCGTATCGACTTGGAGAAGGCGTATGACAAGGTCCCAAGGGAGGTGCTATGAAGTTGTTTGGAGCGAAGAGCGTGCCGGAAGCCTACATCAAAGTAATCAAGGACATGTACGATGGAGCTAAGACTAGGGTTAGGACGGTGGGTGGCGACTCAGACCATTTTCCAGTGGTTATGGGGCTCCATCAAGGATCGGCGCTTTGCCCTCTCTTGTTTGCCTTGGTGATGGATGCTCTAACCCGACATATTCAAGGGGATGTGCCTTGGTGTATGCTATTTGCTGATGACATAGTCTTGATAGACGAAACGAGGGTCGGTGTTAATGAGAGGTTAGAGGTATGGAGACAGACTCTCGAGTCTAAGTGTTTCAAAATAAGCAGATCTAAGACAGAATACCTGGAGTGCAAGTTTAGCGCCGAGCCGAGCGAAGTAGGCAGGGACGTGATGATGGGATCTCATGTCATCGTCAAGAGAGACAATGTCAAATATCTTGGGTCGGTGATTCAGGGGGACGGAGAGAATGACGGGGACATCACTCATCATATAGGAGCGGGGTGGTCAAAGTGGAGGCTTACATAAGGAGTCCTGTGTGACAAGAAAGTTCCACAGAAACTCAAGGGGAAATTTTATAGAGCTGTGGTTAGACCTGCCATGTTGTATGGGGCGGAGTGCTGGCCAGTGAAGAACTCTCATGTTCAGAGAATGAAGGTTGCGTAAATGAGGATGCTCAGGTGGATGTGCGGGCTCACCAGGTTAGATAAGATTAAGAATGAAGTTATTCGAGAGAAGGTGGGGGTGGCCCAGGTGGATGAGAAGATGCGAGAAGCGAGGCTGAGGTGGTTCGCGCATGTGCGGAGGAGAAGTCTTGATGCCCCGGTGAGGAGTTGTGAGCGGCTGGCGATGGTCGGCGTACGGCGAGGCAGAGGGAGGCCTAAGAGGTATTGGGGAAAGGTGATTAGGCATGACATGGCTAGAATGCGGGTTTCCGAGGACATGGCCCTTGATAGGAAAGTCTGGAGGTCTAGTATCAGGGTTGTAGGATAGGGGCTCCTAGAGTTTTTCGTACTCCTCGCCCGGGGTTGGGTGAGGCTTGGGAGGGCTATCCATAGATGATTTGTGTATAGGATTGTGTCTCCCTTATAGTAGTTATTTATAGTAGTTACTGTATGATATTATTGCATGTTATTTTATTTATGATTCTTATGTTTAGATAATTATTTACGCTATTTCTGTTGGAGTTACTAATGCTCTTTTGTTTTTGTTTTTGTTTTTCCTTTCCTTCACTGAGCCGAGGGTCGATTGGAAACAGTTCGTATACATATTACCCTCCCCAGACCTCACTTTGTGGGACTATACTGGGTAGTTGTTGTTGTTGCTATCAAGATAAGGATAAATCAAATAAAAGAAATTCAAAACCTTATCAAAGACAAATGTTTTGTCAATCTGCTTATTAGCAATGTTCTGCATAGCAGAAATTTCTCTTCTTCCCTCATTGCAGGAAATCACCGTTGGTGTATTCAATCTCATCTCATCCTCACTCAACGGCCTGCATATTTCATAACAATTCCATCGAATACAATCAATTCAATTCAGAGGTTACACTAAAGCTCCAAAATGCTCTGATTTTACTAACCTGCAACGCACAATAACCTGCACATTGACGCCTTTATCTTTGTCATGATGCTTTCCACTCATATTTCCTTCCACCGATCGCAGATCTCTAGCGGCACTATCGCTCGACCGCGGGGTCTGCGACGGTGACCGCGTGACATAGCCACCTCCTCCTCTTCTCTGTAGCTGCTGAGATTGCGACGACTCCATTTCTAGAATGATCTTCTAATTATATCCTCCAATCTCACAACCGTTTCTATCGATTCTCTGATTCAAATCAGCTCGTTTAGAAATCTAAGAACAAAAACCTGATGTAGCAATATAGAAGCTTCCAGAAACACAATGTCACTCGATTGCGCTGAAACAGTTTAAAGGAGAGGTGGAAATGTAAATTTTCACGTCAGATGTGAGAGGTAAATGCAAACGAAAATTCACCGTCAAGTCGAAAACGATTGATCATGCTTGAGAATTGAGATTTCATCATTCAAATAACAAAATCATGAAAAAAAAATCAGAAAAAGAATAAATACATTGATTGAAGTACATGCATTTATATTTGTACAATACAGACAAACGACAAAGAAAATGTGTAGACTTACCGACGATGAAATCGCCGGGCGGCCGTTGAGAGATTCAACACAATGTGAGAACAACGGCGATGTTTTAGAGAGAAGATTTTGGAGAGAGAATGTAGTGATTTTGATTTGAAAAGAAATAGACTGTGATAAATTGGTGATTTTTTTTCTTTTATGGTTATAAAAAAATAGTATTAGAAGGAATTGAGAAGAGAGTGTGCATATGCGCGTGACATGAGATAAAGTTGAAGGGAAAGCTCAGATTTTGTGGCTGTTACGGGGCATTTGAAATAGATTTTTGACCGTTGTAACTTGTAACATAAAAACAAAAAGAAAAAGTTTTATATATAATTGAAGGATCTGGTCATGAGAGAGGGCACATTTTTGCTAATTATTACGGGAAATGCCACAGAGTTTGATTGCTATGATAATTGATAAGTAAGGTGGGCGTAGGGCTTAGGCTTTTCGAATTTATATTTCTGTTCCATTTCAATTACTTACTGTAGTAACCGTTTTCTAATTCTCGAGGTTATTAGGAATATCTGTTGAAAAATTAAAGACTTCGTTCATAAATAAATAAATAATACTTACTCAAAAACTAATGCAAGAAAGCAGATACTGACATTTGGAAATTCTTAACCGATCGAGAGGCGAGAAATTGTCTCGTTTTTTAACTAAAAAATGAAAATGATAAATAAAGACAAAGAAGGTGAGAATGCTAAAATGGTGTTTATTTTTGTGAATGCTTAATATTTACCCACATAATGTTTATATCAAATTATATTAATTCACCATAGTTAATTGATTTAATTATATGTGAATGCATATAATTTACTATGGTTAAATGATTGAAATTCATATGAAAGACACATGTCATGTATATATCGGTTTGATATAAATATTTGGCGCGAGTAAATTTTTATCATGCTTAAATGGTGTTTATTTATTTATAAATTTCTCTAGAAAAAAATATGTATTTCTTTATGACACGTATAATCCAATTTGATTTTATTTTAAGGCTAATTTGTGACTACAAATTTGTGATTCCACATGTTACAAAAATATTCAACGTAAGATAAAAAAAGACGTTTAAATGTTGCCGTCTTAAGTTCATTGACTAGCGCCGAGTTTACCTTATGAAGACGTTTAAAAAAATGTTGCCGTCTTTAAGCCTGTAAAAGGGTATGCTGCTTCTATTACTTTCAAACAGGAGCTCCAAAAGCTGGACCAGTTTAATAACTCCATTATTGAGCCAGTATATATAGGTACTTATCAAAAGTGAAATAGCCGTTACAATTTCCTATCAGAATTAGAAGTCTATTGTAAAAAGAGCAATTACATGCCAAGATAATTATAAAAGCAATCACGAGGAACACGAGAGTAATAAATTAGTAAAGAAATATACTCCTAACATAAACAGCCAAAGTAAGACAAGCAGTGGGGTTAGTATGCATGTGGTTCACAGGACAAGAGCGATGTGAGTCCGCAGATGCTTCCAAATAATTTGGTATTCTCTTTGTGTTATAGTTTCAAACTATAGTCTATAGCCAAGCACATTAATTACAAATTATGTAAGTGGCAATTAACGGTGAAACAGTACCTAAGAATCAATCAAATAACATAGTAGCTGATATTCTGTTTAAAGCACGTATATTTTGTCATGTGTTGCTTTCCATACACGCCCCATGACCCCTTGGTCGCGCCCCATGGCGACCTAGCAAGCCTCTCAATGCCTAGCGCCATGGTCGGCCTCGTGGTCTTGGTTGCGCCAAGTGACAAGCGCTCATGCGCCTCTGTCGCCCTATCGTTGCATCTCGCCAGCGCCTAGCAGCTGGCCAATAACAACAGCGCCGCGCGCATTGATAATGCCGCGTGCGCAGATCCTGATGCCTTGCCGGCGCCCAGCGGCTGGCCCCTTCCAGCAGTGCCTCGCGCACAGACCCTGATGCCAAGTTCCAGAGCCCAGCCTCAGGCAAACACAACAAGTGTCGCGCGCGGCCACAGCACCGCGTACGCAGAACCTGACCCGCAAGACAAAGTTGCTGCCATCAGACTTGTTTGTACATTGTAATAAACTAAGTCTTCTTTCATTGTAATTCTAGGCTAGTTTTACTTCATTTTCATTCAGTATGCTTTTACAGCTTTCTTAGGGCTAGTCGTGTAGTCTTGATTTTTATTTTATAAGTATTATTAGGGGGATCAAGCAATCAAACATTTTCAAGCAAGCATTTTCTGCATTGGTGTCTCTCTCCCTCGACACCGCATCTTCTGTAATCAGCTCTCAGTCATCAATAAAATCATCATCAGCATTCAAAACTCAATTCTCTCTCAGTTTCTGCAATTGCTCGTGACATTGGTTTTCCCGCTGACAATCTAGTCTAGCGTGCGGTGGGGACCTCATTGGCGGACAACAACTGCACTGACATCGGTTGCTTAGCCTTACGTTGCCCTTCCAAACAATCTCAGGGAAGCGCTGCGTAATAATTTATATGCATGTCGCCTCACATTTTACTCGTATTTTGTGTAATTTGGATATATAATTTTATGATTTGTGCTAATTAGTGGTATTTTTATGTGTAGGAATCATTCGGAAAAAAATTGGGATGAAGGTGGAAGAATTGAAAGGAGAAAAAGACGAGAAAAACCCACAAAATAGCGCCACTGGTATATGTGGCCCAGTTTCCCTAAGTATAAAATTTCCATCGCTAGGGTAAGCGCCCCACGCTACCGTGGGCACTGGTGATGGGAACTTGTCCTATTTCGTCTAGGACCTAGTTATTTCGGCTCTACACACCCTCAAAACGTATAAAAGGGGTCCTAAACCTATTCTGGAGAGAAGAAGACGTTTTTAAGAGGAAAACACAAGCACAGAACCATCATGGAGGCCAGAGTTCCTCAGATTACATCTTTCTTCCACCAAACTTAATAAGTTTTATGTTTCTTTGTGTGATTTGTTGTTTGGCTATCATATCTATGTAGAGTAAAATTTCACATTCTAGGGTTATGGTTCTCTCTTGACTATTGTTATATGAATATTGATTTTCGTTTCTTCATTTATCATATTTATTTATTCAATTCTATGCTTGATTATTTGATTGCTTGATCACCAATTAAATACTATCTACGAATCTAGAATTAAACTCGAAAGTGAAAATTCTAGATTTCATATAGGATTGAGTAGAGCAAGTTCTTGAACCTATGTATTTTTATGTGTAGGAATCATCAGATGGCAATTTGGGACGAAGGTGGATGAATTGAAGTGAAAAAGGGAAGAAAAAGAAAAGGCCACAAAGTAGCGCCACTAGTACATGTGCCCCATTTTACATAAGCATAAAATTTCCAGCGCCCTATGCTACCATAGGTGCTGGTGATTAGGACTTGTCCTATTTCATCTAGGACTTGGTTATTTCGATCATACACACCCATAAACCGTATAAAAGGGGCCCTAAATCTATTTTGAAGAGGAGATGATGTTTTTGAGAGGAAAACAAAAGTACAGAGCTGTCGTGGAGGCCGGAGTTCCTCAGATCCATCTTTTTTCTGCCAAACATAGTAATTTTTATGTTCTTTTGTGTGATTTGTTGTTTAGCTACCATGTCTATGTGGAGCTAAACTTCACATTCTAGGATTGTGATTTTCTCATCACTCTTTTTATTTGAATATTGATTTTGGTATCTTGATTTATCATATTAGTTTATTTATTCAATCTTATGCTTTATTATTTGATTGGTTGATCTCCAATTAATACTATCTAGGAATCTAAAATTAAACTCAAAAGTGAAAATTCTAGATTGCATATAGGATTGAATAGAGCAAGTTTTTGAACCTGGGTATGAGGGAATAGATTCCCGATTATGATAGACATATATATAATTGTCTTGCTTGATTGATGTACAAGAATTATAAATGTGTTCTTATTAGTTCTAATTCCATAGACATGTAGGCATTAGGTTAGCTTGAATAGACGAGTAAGAACTCGGTATATTCTTATTAGTTATAGCTAGATATATTAGTTAGTCAATTTAATCAAAGAATACAATAGCAATGTTAGATAGCTCATAACCCTAGATCGTTTTCATAACTTTGATAATATACAAATCTGCTCTTCCTATGTTCAAAGTTAATTATTCATTTATTTTGTTTTAATTAATTTATAATTAAATACTTTTAGCTTTAATTCTTCTTTAGATAGTTAAGATAGTTTAATTAGTTTATAGTTAATCACAAGTCCTCATGGGTTCGACATTTGACTTTTAGTCACTTTATTACTTGACGAATGTGTATACTTGCGTGTGCGTTTGGCTGCAACAAGTTTTTGACACCATTTCCAGGGACTTAGAAATAACTATTTTTCTAGATTATATTTTTACTTTTATCTTTACAAGTCGTTTTTTGCTTTTCTCTTTTTGTAAATATTTTATTTTTATAACTATTCAATTTTTCTCTCAGTTTGTTTAAAGTTCTCTCAACATGTCATGGGAATGAAATATACGGAAGTAAAGTTATTGAAGAAGATGCTTGGTTGCCGAAAGATTTTTATTGCCCGTAGTTTTGGACTTGTCATGGCCTGACCTCTTGGATATCTAAATTTGAATATGGGAGTAAGGATTGGTATTGAGACAGATATTCTTGATTAGGGGAATATGCGGATCGACATTGTCTTCTAACAACGTTAATAAATGATTTGTATAAGGAGAGAGTTGATCTTGCACATAAAATTGATAGTTTTGGGTTACATGTGCATCACTTCTATGCAGATTTGAATGCAAAGGTTGATGCGTGTAATGCCAACAATTAAATGATGAATTGTATGAACCTGAAAAAACCTTCTAGGCCAGATTGAGGAGCTAAAACGAGAATACTAATCATTTGACCATGTTTTTCTTGTGGATGCCAGTGTTGAGAAAAGAGCTCTAGAGTCATATGAGGGAGCAAATAATATTACTTCGATAGAATTGAGTGTGTGCATATATGGAAATGTAAATAGTAGTACAATTCATGAGTTAATGCATATTAGACCTTATTCCAACTATTTTTTCACATTGTATTTCGATAGTAAGATAGTAACTGAGTCATCTGAGTCTTTAAGGAACTCAAATGGTGAGGATGAGAGTGCCTATATCCTTGAATTTGTTGTGCCAAAAAGCAAAAATTACATTCCTCATCTAAAGGCCGAGAAGTGCAAAGTGAAAAATTTATCAGTTGGCATGATTATCTTTACAGCCCCACCAAACGAGCATAGCCACAGACTGAATATGTGGATACAAAAAGTGGTTCAAGTCGTGTTGCGACTTTAAATTAGGTGGTTGTTAAGAACCAACCGGCTTTACTACTTTCTTTTATTTTGTTTTTTATATTATTTTTGTAGTGTTTGTTTTTAATTTGTACGATTATGAGAATAGAAAGCAAAGCCATAGGTAGTATGCAAAAGAGAGTTAGATAGTTGGGACTAATTATGCGGTGCCCACACAAAGAAACGTCCTTGGGAGAATTCTAAATATCTCGTGAGCTGCTATTGCTTCGACCTTTGGCCTTCCATGGAGTTTCTCTTACCCTCTTAATTTTATTTATGATGTGCATTAATAATAATATACTCTTTTAAGTGTGGGATGGAAGATTTTTTATGGTTTGTATAGTATTATTTTAATATATTGTTAGTTTATTATCTTTTTCTTTTTAACTAGATTCTTATTTTAATTGCATGGTTAGTAAATTAATGGTGTAGTATAATAGTAGTAGATTTAGTAGCTTAATTTATGAAAGAAGTCAAAAATACAGAAAATTAAAAAAAATAAAATTTAGGATTCTTCCTATCAATGGATCTCCTAGACAGTTTTCTTGATGGATTAAATTCTAAACAAATATATATTTTTTAAATAGAAAAACATAAAAACATGTCTTTTAGTTTTTTTAGGTACTAATAATCCCCCGTAGTTTTTTTTTTTGTGTCTTAGTTCTTTAAATGAGATGTAGTTTGAATCGGGTAGTTTTTTTCTTCTTCTTTTAGAGTAGATTAGGAATCTAGGGAATAAAAGAAGGGAGAATGATGTACCTAGGTGACCCTTGACTTGTTTGATAGTATCATATTTTGGCTTTGGCATGTGTAGTATCTTCCCTTTGATTAGAAATTATTGATGATAGCTTGCTTAGCCGGATAACATATTTTGTGACACCTATGTCTCATTGTCTTGACTTGTGTTCACTTTATGCTTATTGCTTAATATCTCATGGCTCGTGAATACTTGCATTTGTTGAGAGTCGGAATGTGACCGTCCTTAATGAGTCGTGTAACATGTGTGATAAGATTTTTATGTAGTCCATGTATTGTCTGGAACTTATTCGGTATGTGAGTTTAAGCAAAATTTTAGGTGATACTCGGTGTGAAATGATTTTAGGCCTTCTTTGATCTTTTTGAGCTTACTGCTTATCATAAATAAAATTGATTCCTAGTAAACCATTTTGAGCCTATAAACTTTTATTTGACACCCACATTATAAGCTTATACTTTTTTTATTCTTAATTAATATTATTTTGATTTTTTTACCTCTTAAAGATTTTTAATTGTGAAATGAACGCTAAAATAAGTAAGAAGGTAATTGGACGGGGGAGGGAGTGGGGGGGGGGGGGGGGGGGGGTTTGATTGGAACCAATGAAAATAAAAAATGTGCACTTGTATCGTAAAAGAATACACCACTAACAAAAATTGCAGAAGAGGACAAAATTATTATTTAAATGAAAAAAAATGTAGATACATAAATTTGACATCTTGTCCTTGCGAGTAGATATAAATTAAGATGGTGCTTAAAGAAAGAAGGAACATTTCTAGGGGCTGATATTGTTTGTGAAGTTGAAGTTGAATTGAGAAAATATGCTCTTAAAGTTGATCATTTGATGTCATAAAATGCTTAGCAAGATTAGTCACTATTCCTAAATATACTCTACCCGTTCTTTAGTCCACATTACAACCATGACAAGTCCTAATTAATTTTAGATCGAGTGAGATTATATTAGTAGAGATATACATTATGGGCAAGCCTATGGTACCAATTGCATGAATGTGACTTATTTTGTGGGAGTAAGAGATTTTCTATGAAATATGAGAGTCCTTACACTATATTTGATCATGAAATTCGAATGTTTGGATTAAACTTACTCTATTTGCTTTTGTTATGAGGACACATGGTTTCACGAGGGATAGGTAACATTATTAGTCTTCTCTAGGATGTTGGGTGTTCAAGGCATGAGTGCATTATGACAATTGAGTCGGTTTGTGAGGTTACGATTGTTGTGAGCCTGTTGTCTTTATTTAAATATTTTTGAAGAATGGCATAAGATAAGGGAAGTATATGTGATTGCATATGCTAGAGTTTAATTGTTGCTATCAACCATGGTCATTAGTGTAGAGTGCTCAAAGATAGAGTAATTTGTTGGTTAACTCGAGGACGAACAACATTTAAGCGTATAAACAAATGCATTGTTTTAAGGGGATATGAACTAAACCCTGAGCTATGGTCAAAAGTATACATATTACAATCCAAAATCTTTCTAGGAAAAATAATTTTTAAGATGTCTAGCCAAAAAGTTTCATTTGCAAACGCCGAAGGAACTGTCATAGTTGTTATTCTACCAAAAAGGATTTTGTTTGCACCCTCCTTTTCCATCAAATCAACTGCTTTGTTCATATACTTGTAGTTGTGCTTCGCCACCATGTCTCTTAATCTTAGGATGACTGACCTGCATTAAAAAATAATTGAGTCAAATACATGGTTACCCGAATTAAACATTCTTATTACCCCTGTTGAATTTGTGCTGATTTCAAGGGGGATAAGTCATTTTTCCTCGGGAATTTGTAATCCTGAAGAAATGGAAGTAGTTCAGCTTGGATGTTTGTGGTGTGAAGCAGACTTCCCATAAATCCCAGCACTTAGTTGGCGCTGGAGTTTCTGAAAACTCCCCCTATGCCACCCTTCCTAGGATTCCCTAAAGTAACCTCGTCAGTGTTGAACTTGTAATGACCTGTTAACGGGGGAACCCATTTGACCCAGATGATCTTCTATTTCTTGAGTGTTTGGTTAACTGAGATAGTGATATACTCAATTACCTTAGCCAATACAACAGAAGTAGGGATACTATCCTTTTTGTTATTGAAGAGGTTGTTATTCCTAGTAATCCAGAGCTACAAGAAGGTAAAAGGAAAGAGGTCATCCCAACTAAGAATGTTGTTAAGTGGTTTTCTTTGTAATAAAATGACTAAAAGTAGGATGTCGAACCTACGAGGACTTGTGATTAATTATTAACAAAATAAGACTATCCTAACTATCTAAACAAGAATTAAAACTCAAAGTATTTAATTCTAAACTAATTAAAATAAAGAAAAATAAATAATAAACTTTGAACAGAGGAAGAGCGGATTTTTATGTTATCAATGTTACGAAAACGATCTAGGGTTATTGGGGCATCGAACATTTCTATTGTATTCTTCAATTTAATTGACTAACCAATTTATCTAGTTTACTGGTTGAGAGGGTTAATATCGCTAATAAGAATCTATTGAGTTCTTACTCGCCTATTCAAGCTAATCTAAAGCTTATATGTCTATGGAATTAGAACTAATAAGAATGCATTTATAATTCATGTACATCAACCAAGCAAGGCAATTAGATTTATGTCTATCATAATCGAAAATTCATTTCCTGATGTCCAAGTTCAAGAACTTGCACTACTAAATCCTATATGAAATCTAGAACTCCCACTTTCGAGTTCAATTCTAGATTCGTAGATAGTATTTAATTTGTGATCAAGCAATCAATTAATTAAGTGTAGGATTGAATAAGTAAAATAATATGATAAATCAAAAAACCAAAATTAATATTCAAATAACAATAGTCATGAAAGAACCACAACCCAAGAACGTGATGCTTAGCTCCACATAGACATCGTAGACAAGTAACAAATCATACAAAGAAACATAAAAATTTCTAAGTTTGGCGGAAGAAGATGGAATCTGATTAACTCCATCCTCCAGAGCGGCTCTGTACTTGTGTTTTCCTCTAAAAAACATCCTCTCCTCTACAAAATAGGTTTAGGGCCCTTTTATACGGGTTGAATGTGTGTAGGGCCGGAATAATAAAAGCCCCGAGCAAAATAGGACAAGTCCCCGTCATCAGCGCCCACGGTAGCATGGGGCCCTAGGCTGGCACTGGAAATTTTATTCTTCTGGAAATTGGGCCACAGGTAGCGCCCATGTTCCTTGTGGCGCTACTCTGTAGATTTTTCTCGTTTCTTCCCTTTTTTGCTTCAATTCATCCACCTTCGTACTAAATTGCCTCCGGATGATTCATATGCATAAATATAGCACTAATTAGTACAAATCATTATGTTATACATCCAAATTTTATAAAATAAGAGTAAAATACGAGGCGGTATGCATATAAATACACATGCATTAAGCGGAGAATATATATATATATATATATATATATATATATATATATATATATATATATATAATCATCCCATTAATTAAAAAGACGTATATATGTCCTAAAACGACCATACATTTATGAGGTTAGAAACAAATTTCGTCTAATAAAGATCTTAATTAAATCAAACCTATGTGTTCCTCCAACAAATATATTTCTGTGGGCGAGTGAAAATGGTTTGTTATAGTCTTAAAATGCATATGTAAAGGTTAAAATGTATTTTTGACACTGATAGCCATATATGTACATAATGTAGTGCACTATTTCAATTTGTTCAGATTCTACCACTTGAGCTGTTACATTGAAATACAAGACAAGTTGTAAATTAAAGGGTCTACAGGAATATGACACTTGCAGACTGAAACATTCTTCTCATAATTATATTGCTCCAATAAATAGATGGTTGAAGTGAAGCTGAAGCTCCATTTTATCATTAGAAAGATGATATATACTGTTACTTAGAACATACTCAATCTACTGCGCTTTACTTCTCCTATTTTCTTTTCCATAAAAAGCTCTGCACTCACTGACACAGTGACACCAGGTCAATTTGATAAACATCTGTATGTGCCAACACTATACTTTCGGCAGACCTCAACCTTCTTTTTCTTTAGTTCCTTTATTAGTCAAGAAAGATTCTGAAAACGTCCGTTCAAAGAGGGTATAGATTATTTCAGAGTTTAAGTTACATGTTCTAGCAATATATATATACATTTTTTATATCATCAGGTTAAGTTGATTATTTATGATAACACGCAAGTTTACGTAAAAAAAAAAAGAAGAATGTATTACATGACTTGAAATAGAGCAGCTACTTATTAATTACCAGTTATAGTATAAAATAAATTTATATTGCCGGTGTATGTAAATTAAAAATTCATTATGTTATAGTTACGCTTTTTTCCATTTAAAAAAAGAATAATACACGTATATATCCTTTAAGTTGAAGTCCTCACCCATTGATGTAATACTATATCTAGCAATGCCTTTATATTTGAGCTCCAGCTAACTTTATATACTTTTGCTCTTTGTACCAACAGAAACCACATGCTGGTTTGTTATCATGTCACAGCCGTATCCAAACACCAAATCCGCAATTTTTGGAATTCTACCTTAAATCCTTGCATGTGGAATTACTGGTGAAGGAATCATGTATGGGTATGACACTTTACTACTCTCTCACCCAAGCATGTGTTGATGTTTTTTTCTCACTACAAAACTTAAGAGAACCTCATGAATAATCAATGATGTTTAGCTGATTCAATTTATAATTCATAAGCGTACTAATTCTTTTTCACAACTTGTATCACATCCAAGCCAATTAATATGCAAATTTCTTATTTGTATACCTTTTGTTTTTCCCTATTTTGGTTATAAGGAAGCATAAGATAAAACCTAGATTTGTGCAAAATCCCAAATTTTAGGGAATTTCCGTACATAACACGCACGCATGGAGATCGGACAGACATAAATTTGGAAAAGTTTTTCTCATAACTAATACATATCCCATACCTAATCTAGTGTTCTTGTACAACATCAACATCATATGGAATCAAGAATCATTAACTGAAAGGCCAGGGAGAAAAACATATACACGCAGAAATGCAGGCATCATTAGCGGGACACTGTCGGGATTAATTCCATGTAGTACTTTTGTTTTTATCCACGTAAGAGAATCACCAATAAATTAGTCACATGTTTTTTTTTTTTGCATTCGTTTTTGAGTCTCAAATATATATTACTCTCTTCGATTCTAAATATTTGTGAAAAAATATTACTCTTTTTGGTCCATAATGTTAGTTGTTTTAACAAATTAAATTTGTTTTCAAATATTTTGATGTTTTTATAATAACAAGAAGTCATTTATTACTTTCTTTTTCAAATTCGATCATATAGTTCTTTTTCCCAAAAAGTTTTTTTTATTACATTAGGAGAAGGGAGTCCTATACTATTGATAGGCTTGAACTGTCTAACTCAATTGCGGAAGACACGGAGTTTGCCAAATGAGCTAATCATACACACCATCTAACAATTAATGCTTCAATTATCGCAGTGTTAAATAAATTAAAGTAGTATGAGACGTTTAATTGAAAGACAAAAAGACGGTTAAGAAAAAAATCATTATGAGTGATGCAATTGACAAGATAATATGGATATGAAGGAGTATTAATATAATCATTTATTACTTGGTCAAGAATAATTCAGATTTCAGACTATGAGAGAGAGCTGCGGTTGATGTTAAGAGAATCCGAGTTGAATAGCTAACCAGCTTTGGATGCTGACATTTTAGCTAATATTAATAACAGAAGAAGAAAGTGTGTTCCTTGCTCTCTTACTTTCTGCGTTCCCTGCTCTCATAAATGTATTTTTTCCTAAGCGTTTCGGAGATTGTATTGTTCTGTCAAGTGCCAAGTTGACCCATTTCACGGCCTAAGGCGCACGATCTATTTACTCCTAATTTTGTAACCAAAGAGGACTTTCTTAAAATAAAAAATTGTATTATAGATGATGGACATGTCACGACCCAAGATCCCTCTCAAGGAGTCGTGATGACACATAATCTGTAAAACTATGTAAGCGTAACATTAACTGAAATAATAAGTGTAAGTTTAGCGGTGTTACCCAAGAGGCGGATGAGGATGTGAAACTCGATACGCAAGTCATTACCCCGAGATAGAGTTTCAAGTATGTGGGATCTATAATTCAGAAGGATGGGGAGATAGATAAGGATGTCACACACCATATCGGAGCAGGGTGGATGAAGTGGAGGCTCTCTTCCGGTGTCTTATATAATAAGAATGTGCCAGTAAGACTTAAGGGTAAGTTCTACAAGGTAGTTGTTAGACCGACTATGTTTTATGGGGCAGAGTGTTGGCCAATCAAAACCCCTCATGTCCAGTAGATGAGGGTAGTAGAAATGAGGATGTTGAGATGGATGAGGGGGCATACTAGGTTGGATAGAATTAGGAATAAAGTTATTCGAGACAAGGTGGAAATGGCCCCAGTGGAGGCAAATATGCGTGAGGCAAGATTGAGGTGGTTCAGATATGTTAAGAGGAGAAACGCATGTGCCCCTGTCAGGAGATGTGAAAGGTTGGCCTTAAAAGGTGTGATGAAGGGTAGAGGTAGGAGAAAGAAGTCTTGGGAAGAGGTGATCAGGCGGGACATGGCGCTACTTGAGCTAACCAAGGAATGACTCTAGATAGAAGGGTGTGGAGGTTGAAGATTAGGATAGAAGGTTAGTAGGTAGTCGTGAATCTCCCTTTGTTTTGTCTAGCTCGATATTATTAGCGCTAGTTCGATACTTTTTTTCCCTTAGTTTTAAATATTCGCATGTCTTTGTTGTTACTTGTCATTGGTAATTCGTAGTTTACTGTCAGTACTTTGTTCATATTCTAGTTTGCTGCCTTGGAATTAGTTTTCTAAATATGTTATCTTGCTGCTACTTGTTATCAGTACCCCTTTCATATTACCTATTGCTACCCCCGATTTAGTTTTCTAATTATTGTTCCAGGGCTTCTCTCACCTTTTGTAGCTGAGGGTCTATCGGAAACAGTATCTCTACCCTTCCAGGGTAGGGGTAAGGTTGCGTACATCCTACCTTTCCCAGACCCCACTTGTGGGACCACATTGGGTGGTTGTTGTTGTTGTTGTTGTAACAACTTCAACACTAAAAGCTGAAGTATCTTTGTCTTGTATTCATTAGTTTTGTCATAAAACTTTTTCAAAAACTTCAACAGAAAATGCTGAAGTTATTTAGTTCATTTGTAAAAAATGGGCATTATATAAGCTGAAATTTTTGAAAAATCTTTCTAACATACTAGATAAATAATCAGATTGCTAACAGCATCTAAATCATAAATTTTAAAGACAATAAACGTAAAAAGAACAAAATTATCATTGTCTACTAACTTGCTTACGTGAAAATATTCATAAATTATTATCTACTATTATAAGTAATTATTTATAATTTATTTTTAAATAATCTGATAAACATTTTTATGGCAATCATCTCATGAACTGAAGTTTCATAGTAGCACCAACAATAGCAGCAGAAGAAGAAATAAGAAAACGAAGTAGGAGAAGGAAAATGATAAAAAGGACCGAAGTTATTTAAAAAGTAAATATACGTTAAAATTTAAAAAAAATAAATATAGATTAAATATGGGCAACCAAGTAGGACGCCCCATATAATTTTTACGAACAATAGTTTTTAAAAAAGGGATTTTTACATATACATCCCATATAGCAAACTTTATTACCATTATTGTGCCTTGTTTGGTTATTACCCCCATATTCCATGTTTTCGTTACCAAATATGTACCAAACCATATGTGGCTGATTTTATAGCCTAAAATTACGCCACATTTTAAGGCTCCCAATTAATATTTGATTCTGTCCCAATTAAAGCATCAATCAAAAACGGGTATGGCTGATTTTATAGCCTAAAATTGCGCCACATTTTAAGGCTCCCAATTAATATTTGATTCTGTCCCAATTAAAGCATCATTCAAAAACGGTAAAAAATCTTAGCCAGCGTGAATCTCTCCAGATTTCAGTTTCGAAAATCACTCATTCTTCTTCCATTTTGTAGTTCTTCCGGATTTCTATTTCAAAAATCTTTCATTTTTCTACATCAAATACTGAAAATCAGAATTTACAGCGTGATAGTCAATAAAATTGTAGTTCTTCCAGATTTCAGTTTCGGAAATCACTCATTCTTCTACAATGTCAAAAATTCCAATAATGCTGAAATGTAATGGTTATTGGATAACTATGGCAGATTCCGAGCTTTTGAAGTTGATTCCATTTTGGTTGATGAAAATGCAAGCTACGGAATTCTCCAGTATACAATTGCAGAACAATTATCGATTGATACATCGGATAAAATTGTAGAAATAAAATACATTGTGAATGATAATTGTCCTCCGTTGCAGATAATTGTCCTCCGTTGCACATCGGATATATTCTTGTTTGGTGCAGGAAAATAAAACAAAAAAAAACAGTAGCAGTTGCAGTGTTTCCAGTGTGTTTTTAAAATGTAGTCAAATGTGGGTAAATGTAGTTAACGTTTATATGCAGTGTTTCCAGTGTGTTTTTAAAATGTAGTCAAATGTGGGTAAATGTAGTTAACGTTTATATGCAGTTTGTTTGTAGCTGATTTGTAAAAATTACTTTACAAATTTCAAATCAACTAGACTGTAACTACATATATATCATGTCTTCTAATCACAGTTCCAAACAACACTATAAAATTGAAGACCACATATCAACTACATTGTGACAGACAACACATGCTACATTATAACTACAAGCAACTATACTGTAACTAGAGAATTATTGAGCATGTACAATATAACTACTTTTATACACTGTATTTTTATCATAGTTCCAAATAAAAAGTACAGTAAACTACATTAAACTACAAAAACTATAATTAACTACAAATTTGAGTCAACAGTCACAGTTCCAAATAAAAAGTACATTAAACTACAAACACTACAATTAACTACAAATTTGATTCAACAGTACATTTTGCCAATTAACTCCAAAAAACTACAATTAACTGCAATTTGTATAAACAACCATAATATGCAATAATATAGTACATTTAGACAAAAAACACTTAAACACCAAACAAACACTTGCATTCTATTTTTTGGCAAAAAATATTAAACTACAACACATTGAGGAGAAAAAAAAAGGGGAGAAATGTGGCGGATGAAATTGAGAAAACTACAACATAGTGACTGAATATGTGTTTTCTTGAGAAAACTTTGAAGAGGGTTCGGAAATGGCGGATGAAATTGAAGCACTGAGAGAGAGAAAATTGTTTTGTAGAGGGTTTGAGACTTTGATGCAACCGTAGGACTGAAAATATGGCGGATGAAACTCTCGATCTGAAACAATGGCAACCTTCGACAATGGAGGATGACAATGGAGGATGAAATTAAACCAGAGAAATCAGAGAATACTGCCTTGGTAAATAAACGTAGGTGGGGGGGGGGGTGTGATTAAAAAAGGGGAGAAATGCATCGGTTTTGGTTGGAAGAAAGAGAAAAACGTGTAAAAAAAAATATGAAAAGATTTTGTTCCACAAATCAAGCCTCTAATTAATAGTTGATCCTTAAACCTTAAAGATAAATTTTGGTACATAAATTGAAAGGTGGTATACTTAAATGTAATAAATACTAACCTTAGACATGAGTGATTATAAGATTTATTATATGGGATATATATGAAAAAATCTCTTTAAAAAAAGTCCCCAGCTTAGTTGTAGGATCCAAGCCCAAAACAATTGGAAAAGGTCCATCTGGCCCAAATAGTCCTAAGATTGCATTTGAAAGAAAGGAGTGCCAGGTCAAAAATCCTGACCATCCTCTAGGCTTAATCCGGATCGTCAAATGTTTAATCTACTCATCGAAAGCACAATCCGCACCTAATACGCAAAGTTGCACTCGATACCGTAGATCATCTTCAAATTAACGACTCAGTTTCAGTTTTCGCCTTTCACGCGGATCACCATTATTACCGTCGATTAACAACCAAATCCCCCCAAACTTAGGCGGCTACGATTTTAGCCCCGCCACAATTTCAAACCCCCGATGAAATTCATTACGCCCAAATCCACCAAACATAAATACCCACCACCCTTCACCTCTAAACTCGCCGAAACATTTCATTTCTGATTTCAAATAAAATCCAAAGCCCTAGAAGCTTTTTGTTTTATCTTCAAATTTCTGTGTGAAAATGTCTGGTCGTGGAAAGGGAGGCAAGGGATTGGGCAAAGGAGGAGCAAAGAGGCACAGGAAGGTGCTAAGGGATAACATCCAGGGAATTACGAAGCCAGCAATTCGTCGGTTGGCTCGTAGGGGAGGTGTGAAACGTATATCTGGTCTTATCTACGAAGAGACACGTGGCGTGTTGAAGATCTTTCTTGAGAACGTGATTCGTGATGCTGTTACCTACACCGAGCACGCCAGGAGAAAGACTGTGACTGCTATGGATGTCGTGTATGCACTCAAGAGGCAGGGTAGGACTCTCTACGGTTTTGGTGGTTAAGGAATTTGTGTTTGGATTTTTGACTTTTGTTTGCTCTGCAAAAGTCTTGCTGTCAAGAAATTAAATGAAGTATTATTAAAATAGTTGGCGTAATTAGGTTCCTTTATTAGTATTTGTAGTAGTTGTTATTGTAGGAAAATCATTTCTCAGAAATTCTGGAAGATTCTAAAGTTAAAATGTATTTGACAGATGGAGTCAAGTTTTAACCATCTCTTTCTTTGGTCTTAACTTTTTCTCTGGATTCAATATTGATGATTCTCAAACATATAACAAAGATATGTAAATCTGAAACCCTGATTAGTTGAATTGACTATGCGAATTATTTACTTAGTTCGATCGATATAGACCTGTATGTTCCAATATGTGTAATAAGTCCAGATTCTGTACTCCATTGTACTTCAGTTTGTTCAGAAATTAAACAAATGTTACCTGCAAAGGTCTTTTGTTACCAAAATACTCAGGAATGTGAAGATCTCGTTTTCTTTTTACACCACATAAATTTAGGAAGGTCAAATAATATTGACATTATATATAGACCAAATAATATTCACATTAGGTGTCATCAAATTTCCAAGACAGATGAATACAGAGACCTTAGAAAGGGCAGAAACTCTTGCAGGACAAGTAGAGGTGACAACAAAAAGACTTGATCCAATTACTTGCAACGAATAAGTTATTTAATTTGTTATAATATCATGTATGTATACGTATTTCTTTTGAGTCACCAACATTCTGTTGTTAAGCTGATAAGAAGAAGATAGCAACTGTGATTACGAAGCATAGAGAGAATTGAGAGCTCATCTCTCTTTCATTTGTATCGAAAAGAAATTCAACTAAATACAGAGAAATAAAAGAGTCGGTTACATATAGTCACCTAACTAACTTTCTAATTATGGTCAACTAACTACAAATCTAACAACTTGGGTTAAGTTAAAATAATAAGATAGCTTCTAAGGCACCTTAGTGCAAGTGTCTTAATACACCAATGTGTTAGAAGTCTGCTAATACCCTTGGTTAGAATATTAGCTTGCTGCTCAGAAGAATCTAAGTAGATAGTTTTCACGAGACTACACTCATGGTCCAAAGGTGGATGGCAAACTCAAATTGAAGTATTCAAGTTCTCACTTATCTCTTGTTTCTCTTAAATTCTTAATTCAAGTTAAATCATGCCCGATGATTATAGAGTGCGCCTATTTATTTTGGAACACTTTAATGTGGTAAAAGAAAATGCAGACGTTTTCATCTTAGAGTGCAAAAACTGTGGTCGAGTCTACTCTCATCGTCCAAAGGTGGATGGCACAAGCTGTTTAAGGAGGCATATAAAGAGTTGTCTTGCACATTCTCTAGACATTCGTATTTAAGATTTTAAGTTGATTTGAGACAACTTGTGTTATTCTAAAATTATTAGACGTATTATACTTAATATTTAAGCCTGGGCTCACGAAGTCCGTTTAGGTCCGGGCCCAACCCGTTTGCCCCATTATAAGGGACTCTGGACCATTTGAGACCTGGACCGGTCCTTGGCGGGCCTAGACAATCCCAAATGGTGACAATTTTTTTTTAATAAATTTGCCCGTTTGAGCATTTAATAGTTAGCCATTTGGTCTGCCAAAATAGCCGTTGGCTATTTGCAAAATAGAAATTTAATCCCACCTCCAAACTTTATTTTAACCACAAACTTGTTTAATTACTCATTTTCCCTATTTTCAACTATAAATACCCCTATTTTTTTTTATTTTTTTCACAAAATTATAAATCTCTCTCTAATTTTCTTCTATAATTGCCACTATTGCTCACTTTATTGTTACAATTTATGAAAGAGTTGTGAAGTTGGTCAATTGAAGTCTTCAAGTCTTCAATGATAATCAATTTTTAACACGTTGTTCGTCAATTCGGTAAACTCGTTCCAACTCATAATTTTTAATTTTCTATTATTTAATTATTTACTATGGCTTCCTAAAAATTTTTAGTAAAAATAAGAGAAATTCAAGTATGCCGAATCTAGTGGCCAATCTGTTCCTCCTCTGCTGCCCCGGCTCCACGACCCAAACTCAATATTCATCCTATACCTGCAATTCTGGATATCGGTAATGGTTTATTACGATTTACTGAGAGCCAACTTTTTCATAATGTTAGGGCTGGCGAACAATTAAACCATGAATTAATGAATGTTATTTATTCTAATCCAACAATTGATGAAAATGATGAGGATGAAATAGATTTTGATGAATATGCAATCCGATGACGATACACCCACTAGTCCTGCTCCTCAAGTTAACCCAACTAGTGATAATTCAGATGATGCCCCATCTAATACCTTTGTTATTGCCCCTACTTTTTCTACACAACGTACCAAACGAACAGAAACATCTATTATTTGGCAATTTTTTACTCAATTAATTCAACAAAATAAGGCTAAGCGTAAAACTTGTGGCAAAGAGTTGTTCAACAAAATGCCTCACCAGTTTTGTTCTCTCTTTCTTCTCTAACTTGTTACACAACAGGTCTTAGAGAGCTAAAATATTTATTTGTAGTAGAACAAAGAGAGGGCATTTGGTTCGATCAAAGTATGTCTACTAAGGTGAGATTACATGTTTAAATACTTTGAGAGAGATGCTTGATTTGTGGAAAGATTTTCCAACTGAAGAGATTTGATCCTTAGAAAGAGTTTGATTTTTTCCAACAATAAAGTTGTTCTTCAACGGCTCTGTTGGGGATCTTGATCTTCTGTATGTAGACACTTGATTAAATCTTCCGCGAGATCTTTATTTATATGATTCCTTGAGTTTAGCTGTAATTGATCCCATATGTATCTTCTGTGATCTCGTCTTCCTTTAATCGCGTCCATTGGTTTTGTTAGTATCTTTAGGATTGATTGCTTCTTCCTCTAACTGAATCCCTTGATTCGTTAGTATCTTCAGGATTTATTGCTTCCTTTAACTGTGCCTATATTTCGTCAATCTCCATACACAAGAGTTCCTACACAAGAGGCAACTATATTATTTTCATCATTAAAATTAGATCTAACAATCTTCCTCTTTTTGATGATGACAAGATAATATATGTATAAATACCAGTTGACTTCCCTGTAGTTTGCTCCCCCTCAATAGGAGCAGTAAGCAATTTGAGGTGCATGTAGTCAACTGCATCAGTTGACTTTTCTGGTAGTTTTACTCCTCCTCGATAGGAGCTATGGGTGTTTGAGAGGCATGTAGTCGACTTGTTATGTACCTGCACACAATACATAAATGTACATGCACACAATATATATCCTTTCTCCCCCTTTTTGACATCAGCAAAGAGGGAGTATCCATAAAATAACACGAAAACATGCATAAACAGAATCCATAACAGAATGTACTGGCCGAGTTAAACCATAACAAAAGAAGAAAGAAAAATATCGACATAGTGATATTTCAGTCTAAGAATAACACAACAAAAAAATATTGTCTTAAACTTCCACATTAATGACGTAGAAAATAGGTAAGAGTGTTGCAGACGACCTCCTTTTAGTCGATCAAAGCTAGAGTTGGCTGAGACACCTATTCCATCAAGCCTATCATGAACCTCCTTGAAAGACCTGACGGCGTTTTCCTTAACTCTGAGAACTGCAATCCAAATTTTGGAGACATCAGACCTTGTTTCCTTAGAGATAGCATGAATGGTACCAACAGTGGACTGGGCGGCTATGAGGAGATCCTTGATTGCATAAAGCTCTTTCCCAATGGCACTAATTTTCTCAGTCAGGTCAGATCCATTAAGGCTAGGATGAGAACAAGAAAGTTTTCTCTTGGAGTCTGGATGGGTAGTCTTGACATCACTCTCCTGTTTATTAACCCATGAACCCTTCACATACACATACCCCATACTTGCAAAGGCTTTAGAGTTGTATGATTTTGAAACCGTAGTGAATGAGTATGCAGAGAGGTAAATGTTGTGGGCTTCCAAAATGTGGGTGATGTCCATTTCATAGGGTAGACTACTGGGAGCTTCAGCACTTTCAATCATGAAATTGATAACCCAGACGGACAGCTTTATTTTGAGTTTGGTCACAAGACACTAGACTAGATAAGTGTCTCGTAGAGAGAAATTTTGAGAAAGAGCCAGTACGGGAAAGCAGAGTAGTTGCCACAATGTGAGCTAGAACACAAGTTTCAAAACTAACATCACTAGGACAAAGTTGGTTTGGAAGGGATTAAGATGGACACTCAGCAATACATCTTTTGGCTTGATCAAAAGAAATTTCAAAATTATCATGCCAATAATTTTTACACAACATAGGGAAACCAAAACAGTTGCACTGAAAGATCGAATCAAACAAAGAACAGTAAAGAACAATACACTTTCCTAGTACTAAGTCTCCAACTTATCAGACCTATTGGAATAAAGATTAGCATAGAACATTCGCACTAAGGGTTCATAAATTTTAGGAGGAGGAGCAGAAAAGAACTTGGACCACCCTTGGTAAACAAAAAGGTCATTGACCTTACAATTTAAAGCTTCTATGTCATCAAGGCCGACTACCCTCCCATGCGCAATAGACTTGTCTGATAGGACAAAAAAGAGGTCCATGTTAGGAGAATCCTAGAAATTGAGATCCGAATCAAGGGAATTGGAGAGGTCAACTTCTGATTTCCTTGGAGTGGAGGAGACATAGGGTCTTCCATGGGTCTTTTACCCAGGGCTTTTTCTCCTAGGGGTTGAGAATGATCGGAGAAATCCGTTGAGAAGAGGAAAATCCCTTAGAGTGATCGGCCCCTAGGTCTACCTGTTCAGGGGGTTGAGAAGGGGGTTTTCCCTTGGATCGGGTGCTTTTTCTAGTGGAGGCAGATGAGGTTTTGGATTGTTTAGACATTGTAGGAGGATGGTGGTACAGCAAGATTTTGGAGAGGAGGTATAAGGGAGATAGAGACAATGGAGATTGGTATGAGAAGACAACATAAAAAGGGGTTTATTGACAGTTAAGTATAGAAAATGAAAAGGCATCAATTGATCAGACACGATGATTGGTTTTAAATTTTTTGAGTTCTGTGAGTGATGTGAAAAGAGAAGAAAAATAGGGAATAAGGAGGCGTAATTATGCGATAAAAAATGTGGACTATTCTATATAAGATTAAATAATGACACAAAGGTCGTATTTGCTATTAATGCAAATAATACCAAGAAGTTTTCTAAGTGAACATAATCTTTCTTTTAGTGATGGCTTGGTAAAGATATCCGATAGTTGATCAGCTGTTCCTACAAAAGATATTTCTATTGCCTTAAGAACATGATCTCTATTGAAGTAATACTTTATATCTATATGCTTTACCCTAGAATGATGAGCAGAATTTTTAGAAAGACAAATAGTACTTGAATTATCACAAAAAAATGTATAGTTTTAAAGGAAAGTTCATAGTCACCCAGTTGATGGGATATCCATAGTAATTATGTACAACATTGTCCAATAGCAATGTATTCAACTTCAGTGGTAGATAATGCAACTGATGCTTGTTTTTTTACTTTTTTAGGATATCAATGCCTTTTCTAGTAATTGACATGTACCACTTGTGCTCTTTCTATCTTCCTTATCACCTCAAGGTCAGCATATGAAAAACCTTCTAATTTAATAGAGTTAGAGTGAGGATACCATAGTCCATGGGAGACAGTACCAATGAGATGTCGAATGATTCTCTTTACAGCAGTCAGATGAGATTTTTTAAGAGCTGACTGAAACTTGACACATTTACACACACTGAACATAATATCCGGTCGACTTGTAGTTAGATATAGTAATGAGCCAATCATTTCACAATACTTAGTTTCATCAACAAGGATTCCGTGTTCATCTTTTTCTAGACTTGTTGAAGGACTCATTGGTGTGCCAATGGATTTTGCATTGCTCATGAAATTTTTTTGAATGAGTTCCTTTGTGTATTTGGTCAGACATATAAAGGTTCCTTCTTCAGATTGTTGAATTTGAAGTCTAAGGAAGAATGTTAACTCTGCCATCATGCTTATTTCGAATTCTCTTTGTATAAAATTTAAAAATTTCTTGCACATAAGAGGGTTAACCCTACCAAATATAATGTCATCAACATAAATCTGAATAATGAGATTACCTTCTAATGATATTTTAATAAATAAGGTAATATATACTTTACCTCTTGTGAAGCCATGATCAATCAGAAAAGAACTAAGTTTATCATACCATGCTCTTGGAGCTTGCTTCAGTCCATATAGTGCCTTTGTGAGCTTATATACATGGTAGGGAAATTTTGAATCTACAAACCCGTGCAGTTGTTTCACATATACTTCTTCCTCAATAAATCCATTCAAAAAAGCACTTTTTATGTCCATATGAAACAACCTAAACCCCTTAAATGATGCATATGGCAGAAGGATTCGTATAGACTCCAAACAAGATACCAGAGTGAAAGTTTCGTCATAGTCGACTCCTTCATATTATGAATATCCAAAATCGCGAAATGAAATAACATATAAGGTCTGCCCAGGACTTTCCTCATCTGCGGTCCCAAATCCGCTTCTGCGGAACCGCATATGCGGTCCAACCGTCTGCTTCTGCAGAAATTCAATTAAGGGCCAAAATTACATCTGCGGTCCACTAGCCGCATCTGCGGGCCGCCTACCGCATCTGTGGTTCCATTCTTTCTCTCCCAAAACTGCTTCTGCAAATTCTCCTGCATGTGCGACACTGCTCTACGGTCCCCAAACCGTAGGTGCAAAAATACCAGAAGCAGCAAATTTTTTCTTCAATCTCCCAAATTCTAAAATCTTCCCGTTAACCATCCGAATTCACCCCGAAGCTCCCGGGACCTCAACCACAAGTACAAACATGACCCAATACCTTATTCAAACTTGTTCCAATCATCAAAACACCTCAAACAACATCAAATTATCCAAAATACATCGGATTAAAGCCTAAGTTTCTAAAATCATCTGAAATATGATTTTGATAAAAACCCCAACCAAACCACGTCAGAATGACCTGAAATTTTTCAAACACATCCCTAATGACATACCGAAGCTACTGCAACTCTCAGAAATTTCATTCTGACCCTTGGATCAGAATTTCACCTACCAACCAAAAATCGCCAAAATATCAACTTTGCCAATTCAAGCTTAATTCTACTCTGGATCTCCAAAACCCATTTCGATCATTCTCCTATGTCATAAATCACCTCCCGAACCTAATCGAATCATCAGAACTCACATCTGAGCCCTCTAACACATATGCCAATATACGATTGACTTTTCCAACTTAAACCTTCTTAAAAAAGACTAAGTATCTCATTTCTTGCCAAATCTTCTCCGAACCTAAACTAATCACACAATTATACAAAACACAGATAACGAAGCATAAAGAATCAGAAGTGGGGGAAACGGAGCGGTAACTCATTAAACAACTGGCCGGGGCATCACATCCTCCCTAAACTTAAACAAATATTCGTCCTCAAACGAGTCAAGAAACATACCTAAAACCTCAAACATGTGAGGATATCTACTCTGCATCTCTCGCTCGGTTTCCCAGGTAGCCTACTCCACGGGTCGACCTCTCCGCTGCACCTTCACAGAAGCTATATCCTTTGACCTCAACTTCCGAACCTGACGACCCTAAATTTCTACTGGCTCCACATAATAAGTCAAATCATCCTCTAACTGAACCGTGCTGAAATCCAGAACATGAGATGGATCCCCAATATACTTTCGGAGCTTAGAAATATGGAATACTGGATGCACACTCGACAATCTGGGTGGAAAGGCAAGTTCATATGCCTCATCCCCAATCCTCTAATGTACCTCAAATGGTCTGATGAACCGCGAACTCAACTTCCCTTTCTTCCCAAATCTCATAGCATCCTTTGTGGGTGAAACCTTCAACAGAACCCTCTTGCCAACCATGTAAGACACATCCCGAACCTTCCTGTCAGCATAACTCTTCTGCCTCGACTGTGCTGTACGAAGTCTCTCCTGAATTAACTTCACTTTACCTAAGTCATCCTGAACCAAATCTATCCCCAATAGCCTAGCCTCACCAGTTTCGAACCAACCAACCGGAGATCTACACCGTCTCTCATACAAAGCTTCATATGGAGAGATCTGAATACTCGGCTAGTAGCTGTTGTTATAAGCAAACTTTGTGAGCAGTAGAAACTGATCCCATGAACCTCCAAAGTCAATAACACAAGCACGCAACATATCCTCAAATATCTGAATAGTACGCTCGGATTGCCCGTCCATCAGAGGATGAAAAGCTGTGCTCAATTGCACCTGAGTACCCAACTCTCGCTGAATAGACTTCCAAAACTGGGAAGTAAATTGAGTGCCCCGTTCTGAATGGTGGAAACTGGGATACCATGCAACCGAACAATCTCCCAAACATATATCTCAACCGACGCTCTGAACAATAAGTAGTACAAATAGGAATGAAGTATGCGGACTTGGTCAGCCTATCCACAATCATCTAAATAGCATCGAACTTCTTCAAACTCCGAGGAAGTCCAACAACAAAATTCGTAGTGATCCTTTCCCACTTCCACGCAGCAATAACCATCTGCTGAAGATAGCCACGCGGTCTTTGATGCTCATATTTCACCTGCTGACAATTGAGACACCGAGCTACAAACCTCACAATGTCTTTCTTCATTCTCCGCCACCAGTAGTGCTGTCTAAGGTCCTGATACATCTTCGTGGCTCCTAGATGAATAAAATACTACGAGCTATGGGCATCCTCCAGAATCAACTCTTGAAGCCCATATACATTGGGGACACAAATCCAGCCATGTATCCTCAACACTCTATCATCACCAACGGTAACATTTCTAGTATTATCATGCTGAAATCTGTCTCCAAGGACAAGCAAATGCGGATCATCATACTGGCCCTATCTTATGCGATCATATAAAGAAGACCGGAATACCACACAAATATCAAACCTCACGAACCGATTGGCTAAGGACAGAACATCAACCGCAAGAGGTCTCTCCCTAACTGGAATATATTCCAAACTCCCCATACTCACTGCCTTTCGGCTAAAAGCATCGGCAACCACATTGGCCTTTCTCGGATGGTACAATATAGTGATATTATAATCCTCTAGCAAATCCAACCATCTCCGCTATCTCAAATTAAGATCCTTCTGCTTGAACAAATGCTGAAGACCGTGATGGTCAATGAATACCTCACAAGACACGCCATATAAGTAATGCCTCCAAATCTTCAATGTGTGAACTATGGCAGTCAACGCTAAGTTATGAAAAAGGTAGTTATTCTCAAGGGGTTTCAACTGATGAGAAAAATATGCAATAACCTTACCCTCCTGCATCAACATACAACTATTACCTACTCTCGAAGAATCACAATACACTATATATGAACCTGAAGCTGATGGCAAAACCAACACTGGAGCTGTGGTCAAAGCTGTCTTGAGCTTTTGAAAGCTCTCCTCACACTCGTTTGACCATACAAATGGAGCAACCTTCTAAGTCAAATTGGTCAAGGCTGATGCGATAGATGAGAATCCCTGAACAAACCGACGATAATAGCCTGCCAAACCCAAAAGACTACGAAGCTCAGTAGCCGAGGACGGTCTAGGACAACTTTGCATCGCCTTTATCTTCTTTGGATCAACTTGAATCCCTCACGGGACACCACGTGTTCGAAGAATGCCACTGACCTGAGCCAAAACTCACACTTAGAGAACTCTGCATAAAGTTTCTCCTCCCTCAACCTCTGTAGCACAACCCTCAAATGCTTCACGTGCTCCTCTTGACTACGCAAATATACCAGAATATCATCAATGAAGACTATAACAATCGAATCAAGATAAGACCAGAACACGCTGTTCATCAAATGCATGAACGATGTTGGGGCATTGGTTAGCCCAAAAGACATAACCAGAAACTCATAATGACCATATCAGGTCCTGAAGGTTGTCTTATGAATATCCGAATCCCTGATCTTCAACTGGTGATAGCCCGAACATAGATCAATATTGGAGAACACCCTCGCTCCTTGAAGTTGGTCGAATAAATCATCAATACGGGGCAAAGGATACTTGCTTATAATCAATGCAGATTCTCATTGTGCCATCCTTCTTTTTCACAAACAGGAATAGCGCACCCTAAGGTGACACGCTAGGTCGGATGAACCCCTTATCTAGGAGTTTCTGAAGCTTCTCCTTTAACTCCTTAAGCTCCGCTGGTGCCATACGATACGATGGAATAGAAATAGGTTGAGTAACCAGCACCAAGTCAATTCCAAAATTAATATCCCAATCCAATGGCATGCCCGGCAAATCTGCAGGAAATACATCAGGGAAGTCCCTCATAACTGGAATCAAATCAATGCTGGGAGCCTCGACTCTGACATCCCTCACAAAGGCAAGATATGAGAGAGAACCCTTCCCAACCATACGCGGTCTTTCAAGAAAGAGATCACCATACTAGGAACATAATTAGTCACACCACGCCACTCGATCCACGGCAATCCCGGCATAGCCAAAGTAACTGTCTTAGCATGACAGTCTAGAATAGCATGACATAGATAACCAATCCATGCCCAAAATGACATTTAAATTCACCATACTCAGTAATAAAAGATCAAATCGGGTCTCCAGACCCCTAATAGTCACCACACATGACCGGTACACACGGTCTACAACAACAGTATTGCCCACATGGGTAGATACATGAATAGATAAAGCAAGAATATCATGGGGCGTACCCAAATAATAAGCAAAATATGACGAAACATAAGAAAAAGTGGATCCAGGATCAAATAATACAGAGGCATCTCTATGACAAACCAAAAAAATACCTGAAATGACAACATTAGAGGCAATAACATCAAGCCTGCTGGAATAGCATAGAAACGGGTTTGACCGCCCCTTGATCAACCTCCCCCTATGAGGCGACCCCTGGCTGATTGACCTCCATCCCTAGCTGGCTGAGTGGGTGGTGGTGAAGCAACTTGCACTGAAGCCAAAGGCTGTCCCCTTTGCTGGAATGAACTAGAAGCACAACGAGGACACTGCCTCCATATGTGGCCCATCTTGCCATACTCATAACAACTCCTGTGTGCTGGAGAAGGGGACTGAAGGGAACCCCTTGCACTGGAGAGACTAGCAGATGTGCCTGGCGCAGAAGAACCCTAAACAGACAAAGCACGGAAAGTACATTAAGATGGACGGGCACTAAGTAATGACTGACCCTGCTAAGACCCATGATAACCACGACCTGAAGATGCCCTGTGATACTTTGGGCGAGCTGACTGAGCATGCCTGGATGAATGACATATACCATACTGAAACTGGCCCCTCAAAGGAGCACCACTATAACTGCCCGATCCTCGAGGCCTCTTAGCCCCCTCTCTTCTCGCTCCTGACGACGAACCTACTCAATCTAATAAGCGATATCAACCACTACCTCGTACAAAGCACCAGACACCCTCTCTCAGGTCATACGAATACAGAGACGATAAGTAAGATCATCAACAAATCTCTTGATCCTCTCTCGATATGTTGAAACCAACCAGTTGGCATGACAAGCCAATTCAGAAAACCTCGAACCATACTGCGACACAATCTTCTCCCCCTGTCGCAACCACTCAAACTACCTACGCAGCTCCTCTCTACGAGACTGCGGAACATACTTCTCTAGGAAGAGAACGAAGAACTGCTGCCAAGTAAGGGGCTCTACACCAACAAGCCTACGCCTCTCATACGTCTCCCACCAAGTGAAGGCAACCCTAGAAAACTGAAAGGTGGTAAATGCCACACTACTAGTCTCAAGAATCCCTGCTGTACGGAGCATTTGGTGGAACTTTTCCAAGAAACCCTGGCATCCTTGCCCTCTGCACCGCTGAATGTCAAAGGCTGGAGTCTACCAAACCTCTCAGGTCGAGGATGCTCATCATTCGGCATAACCGGTACTACAAACTCTTGGACTGGTGCAATCGACTGGGCTAGAGGTGCCCCCAGTGTTTGGAGTCCATGCACAACCTGATAAGGTGTGCGAGCAATGGGGGTCTGAATCCCTCCCCCGTTCTGCGAAGTAGCTGCGGCCGTAGTAGTTGAAACTGCCTGAGCCAAATCGGTTCACACTGTCAGGATCTAAGCTAAAGCCTCCTGAAGTCTTAGAATCATAGTAGGCACAGATGGTGCCTGAACTGGTGCTATTGGAGCATCTATTGCTGGAGCTTGATCCTAAGGTGCGGTTACTGGTGGATCAATAGGTGCTGCCCTCGCTGCTCTGCCTCTACCATGGCCATGACCGCGTCCATGACCTCTAGTGGCCTCAGCTGGTGGCCCTTGTGGTCGTCCACCTCATCCGGTAGCTCGCGTCCTCACTATTTGTGAGAAAATAAACTAACAAAAGTTTATTACTCGGACCAACAAGTTCGTACGTTAAGAATTTCAAGAATATGATGTTTTTCCTGAAGTTCTACAGCCTCTCAAGGATAAATATAGATGTCTCCGTACCAATCCACGAGACTCTACTAAACCTTCTCATGACTTGTGAGACCTATGTAACTTAGTCTCGGATACCAACTTGTAACGATCCTAATCCCAAATCCGGTCATGATGTCCCCTCTCGTAACGACAAGGCCAACCAAATGAACAAATTCTCAATTTTAATATGTTAAATAGCATGATAATAGTCAAAACATGGTTTTAATAATAATAAATAGCGGAAGTACAGATCACAAAAATGCGAAAACCAACCCCACACAGCCATAATCGGGGTGTCACAAGTCATGAGCGAATAAGGATCGTAATACGAGTCTACTAAAGCAATATTTGGTGCAACTGTTTGAATAAAATAGAAATAATGAGATAAGGGAGACAAGGGGTTGTGGACACCAATGGCTACCTCGTAGTCGCTAAAACACTGCCTGGATTAGAAGGATCATTACTCAGGAGCGGAACATGCTACGCCTGAATCTACATACATGGTGTAATTAGTAATATGAGTACTCCGACCCAGTGAGTAATAAACATAAATAATATTGAATATAAGAGATCACATAAAGCACAACGCACTCTATCATGAAGCAGTAAAACAATCATTTGAAAATAATAAATAAGTGTAATATCCAGTAAGACGTCTTTAAACAGGTAAAACATGTACATAATGTAAAGAAAACAGATAGAAGTTTGCCCTTTGAGCTTAGTAACCACAAATCCGCCCCGCGGGCAATATCTTAGAACAGTACCAGCCCTTCAGGCTCAATTAGAACAATACCACCCCCTCGGGCTCAACCCACATCACAATGGATACCCGTGCTCACTGGGGTGTACAGACTCCGGGAGCGGCCCTTTACGGCCCAAGCGCAATCACAAGTCACCTCGTGGCATCAAAGCTAGGCCCTCGGCCTCAAGTCAATCAGGGCACCTCATGGCGTATATGTAACTTAGGCCCTCAGCCTCAAATCAGTATCAATGTATCCTCACAACTAGGCCCTCGACCTTACTCAGTATGAGAATTATCACAAGCCCCTCGGGCATTTGAAGAACAATATTTCTCAGCCCAAAACATCATTTAAAATATCATTTAAGTCTCAAAACTGAGTAAAAATGACAGAGTATTGAGTTCAAATAATAAGTCCAAAATAGTGAGGAAATAGTGATAAAAATCCTCGAAGGATTCAAATAGTTGGCACGAAGCCCAAATATGGCAATCAACCTAAATTATAATGATAACAAATACGTTTCAGTCAAATACTCGGCAAAATCATCAATCGGGACAGACCAAGTCACAATCCCCAATAGTGCACGACCCTACACTCGTCATCCAGCGTGTGTCTCACCTAAATATATCGCACTGCGATGTGCAAATTTGGGGTTTCAAAGCCTCAGAGCATCATTTACAATCATTACTCACCTCGAATCGTCTAAATCTCTATATTGTGGCACCTTTGACCCTCGAATCAGCCTCTACTCACGTCAAATCTATCAAAAATCAGAATGAATACGTCACAATATGGTAAGGGAATAAAGCCCAAGTGAAAACAATCAAAAAATATCAAACATTTCGAAATTAGCAAAATTGGTGCCCCGTACCCACTTCTCAAAACTCGAATTTTTTTACATGATTAGATTCCTCGTCTTCCCACAAGTTCATACATACTAGGAACACAAAAATCGGAGTCCAAATCACCCTTTAAATCCCCATTTAGAAGTCTGTTAAACTCAAGCCCTAATCTTCCATTTTAGCCCTTCATTTCCTTTAATTACAGCTCTAAATCCATGAAAATCTACTATAGAATTGAGTTTTAGGTCCAAAAATCCTTACCTCAATGAAGTCTCTTGATTTCCCTCTTCAGAATCGCTCCAAAAACTGCAAGGTCGAAGGCAACAATGGTGAAATAATCCAAAATCGCGAAATGAAATGACATATAAGGTCTACCCAGGCCTTTCCGCATCTGCAATCCCAAATCCGCTTCTACGATACTGCATATGCGGTCCAACTGTCCGCATTTGCAGAAATTCATTAAAGGGCCAAAACCGCATCTGTGGTCCACTAGCTGTATCTGCGGCTCTGCAGATGCAGGCCCCCTACCGCATTTGTGGTTCCAGTCTTTCTCTCCTAAAACCGCTTCTGCGGTTCTTCTCCCGCATGTGCGACACTGCACCTGCGGTTCCCAAACTGCAGGTGCGAAAATACCAGAAGCAACAATTTTTTCTTCAATCTCCCAAGTTCCAAAATCTTACCGTTAACCATCTGAATTTACCCCGAGGCCCCCGGGACCTTAACTACCTTATTCAAACTTGTTCCCATCATCAAAACACCTCAAACAACATCAAATTACCCAAAACACATCGGATTCAAGCCTAAATTTCTAAAATCTTCCGAAATACGCTCTTGGTAAAAAAACCTACTAAAACCACGTCCTAATGACCTGAATTGTTTCACACATATTCCAAATGACATAACTAAGCTACTGCAACTCTCGGAAATTCTATTTTGACCCTCAGATCAAAATCTCACCTAACAACCGAAATTCGCCAAAATATCAACTTCGCCAATTCAAGCCTAATTCTACTCCGGACATCCAAAACCCATTCCGATCATGCTCCTAAGCTACAAATAACCTCCCGAAGCTAACCGAACCATTAGAACTCCCATCCGAGCCCTCTAACACATAGTCAATATCCAGTTGACTTTTCCAACTTAAATCTTCTTAAAAGAGACTAAGTGTCTCATTTCTTGCTCAATCTTCTCTAAACCCAAATTAATCACCCAATCTCACAAAACACGGATGACGAAGCATAAAGAAGCAGAAATGGGAGAAACAGAACGGTAACTCATGAGACGACTGGTCGGGTCATCATATTTTCTCACAAGTTGTTAAGCAAAAGAAAAATGCGAGCCTTGCTCTGATACTAATTGAAAGTACAAGAGGGGTGTGAATTTTGTATTATTAAACTTAATCTCTGTTAGTTGACTGGTTTTTCAATTAGTCGACTAGATGTAATAGACTAACAATTGTAATAATAGAATATAAGATGCTGAAAGTAAATGCAGTAATTAAAGACACCAAAATTTTTATATTGGTTCAAATTCAATGTGAATTCTAGTCCAGTCCCCTTGGGTTTCAAGGGAGTTTTCTTTAGTGAATGGGTTTCTTCAAGTACAATGGAGATGACGTGATCAGTTCCTATATCACTCGTTTCTTTTGATACAATGCCTCACCAGTGTTGTTCTCTCTTTCTTCTCTAACTTGTTACACGATAGGTCTTGGAGAGCTACAATACTTGTTGTAGTATAACAAAAAGAGGGTATTTGGTTCGATCAAATTATGTTTAGCTAAGGTGAGAGTACATGTTTAAATACTTTGAGAGAGAGGCTGGATTTCCGGAAAGATTTGCCAATCCAAGAGATTTGATCCTTGGAAAATGTTTGATTTTTTCCAAGAATGTAGTTATTCTTCAATGGCTCTGTTGGAATCTTGATCTTCTATATGTCGACACTTGATTGAATCTTCAGTAAGATCTTGATTTATCTGATTCCTTGAGTTTAGGTATAATTGATCCCATCTATATCTTCTGTGATTTCGTCTTCCTTTAACTGCGTCTATTGATTTTGTCAGTATCTTTAGGATTGATTGCTTCTTCCTTTAACTGTGTCCCTTGATTTTGTCAGTATCTTCAGGATTGATTGCTTCCTTTAACTGCGCCTATATTCTTTCAATCTCCATACATAAGTGGAAAATATATTATTTTCATCATTAAATTAGATCTAACATATAGAAACCTCATAAACTCAATGTTTAATACTCATGTAAGTGATGATGATGAGCACCTTAAAATGCGGATTGGGCTAATATTAAAATAGTTGTAGAATTTTTTGAAAAATTTCATATTACTATAAATGAATTTTCTGGACAGTATTATCCTACCTTTTCTAGTTGTTTAGTTTATATTGTAGAACTTGCAAATTTGTTTGCTCATTTTTCAGAGAGTGGGAAAATTTATAAACTTGCTAATGATTCTGTGAGATAAAAGCTTAAAAAATATTTTTTCCCTATTTCCCTTATTTATGGTGTTGCTGCCTTGTTAAATCCTACTATGAAATTAGGAGGTCCTCAATTTTTGTATGAAACTGTTTATAATGGTTTAGCACTTGAAGAAGAGCAGTTATCTAAACTTCCGAAAGCAATAACCTCAATTAAAATAAATGCTTAAAATACTTATAATGCTTATCAAGTTGCATTAGATCATGCTAGACCAAATGTTCCAAAATCTTTCTTCTTCTAATTCTGAAGCATCTAAAAGAATTGTGGGAGTAAGAACACTTAGTGCTTGGGCGGGGATCAAGGGTTCTCAACGTTATACTACTAGTGATATTTTACAACTAAATGATTTTGTAGTTTATTTGTCACTGGGAATTGATGAAGTGAATATCGACGTCTCCTTTAACATTTTGGAATGGTATAAGGACAAAGAAAAACACTTTCTAGTTCTTTCAAGGATGGTCTGAGATATTTTAACTATTCAAGTTTCAATAGTGGCATCAGAGAGCGCTTTCAGTCAAGCAAGACTTCAACTCTGTGATTATATAGCGTCTATGAGGGGGAGAGCTTGAAAAAATTAGTACTTTTCAGAGATTGGATCCATTCAAAAAGAAGAAATTTTGGTCTTGTTGAATCACAACCAGAGGTAGACGAAGCTTATGAAGAAATGCTAGCTGAACTTACGGAGGATTCTGCTTCGCCCCGAAGTGGTAATGACCAAGCTTCTTATTTTCGCCACCACCAACGACAATTCCTCTGGACCTTAATAAATTTATTAAATTTGTAAGAGATACCATGTAACTTCTACGAATAAAAATTAGTATGTATTATGTAATTTGTATTTTGGAATATCTTGATTAGTATTTTTTCTTGTCAATCGTGGTATTAACACCTTGTTGTGCTCATTTCATAGGGTGGAGGAAGACAAAGAAAGATATAGCCATATTTTTTAATGCTATAATAAAATTATAACATTGCTTTGAATATCTCTTTACAATATTTTTATCTTTAAATTTAAATTAAAAATTTTATGTCACAATTCTATAATATAATTCATAAGGAATTGCGTTAGATATTTTTATTACCATTTTTTCTCTAACTTTTATAAATTATTTTTTGAAAAATATCTGCTGGGACCACTTGAGCCCACTTAGCCCGGGACAATTAGTTTGTGTTCCCGGTTCTGGACCGGTTCCTACAAAAGGACCACTAAGAGAAGGATCGTGAAGCCTATTAAAATTGGGACCGACCCACTTAGGACCGACCCAATTAACCCACTTAGGCTCAGGGCCGTTTCACATGCCACCCTTATCTCAACAACAATGGAGGCCAAACTCCTGTACTCTGCCTCAGCAGAGCTGCGAGATAAAGTAGATTGCTTTTTGGATTTCCATGAAATAAAGTAGTCCCCATATTTGATCACATAGCCAGTAACAGACTTCCTACTAACTGGACAAGAGGCCAAGTCAGCATCACAAAAGACCTGAAGCTGATTAGAAATGAAGTAGAAAACAAAATATCTAGGCCAGGATTCTGCTTCTCATATCTCACCATTATAGTAGCAACCTCCATATGAGAAGTGTTAGGAGAATGCATAAACTGACTAAGGCACTGAACAATGTAAGAAATATCTGGTCTACTGATGGTGAGGTAGTCAACTAATAAGCCTTTGATAGCTTCATGGATCATGTAACAAGGTGTCCTGAGACTGCCCAACATGTTGATCATATTTCCTCTAATGAATGTGGATGTCATCCTTAGTTCCTGCAAATTCTAGCCAAGGAAAGTATCTACGATCTCCTAAATTATTTATTGTAAAATTGCTTTGCAACACATCTTTTGTGTCTTGAATTAAAGAAGAATCATCCCCTGTGACGAGGAGATCATTGACATTAATCAGAACAATGACTAACTTGTCTCCTACTTTCTTTGTGAGTAAAGAGTAGTCAAAGCGACTCTGAGTGAAGCCAAAATCAACCAAGGCCGTGGTTAATTTAATATTCCATTATTTAGAGGCTTGTTTAATATTCCATTGTCTAGTTGTAAGTAATCTGCAGTCGAGTGGCTTGTCAGATGGATGAGAAAACCCTTGAGGCAGCTGCATGTAAACCTCCTCATAAAAATCGCCCTGTAGAAATGCATTAAAGACATCCATTTGATAGATACACCAACTATTGATTGCTTCCAAGGACAATACAGTTCTGAAAGTTACCATTTTCACAACTGGTGAAAGGTCTTTTGGTAATTAATCCTTTCTGATTATAATTTCTACTAGCCTTTCGTTGAACCTCTGTATTTCACCAGTGTCTTGTACTTGTTTTTATATATCCATTTACAACAGGTGGACTTTTTTCTAGTAGGCAATGGTATTACTGCCAAGTGTTGTTATCTTCAAAAGCCTGAATTTCAGCCTTTATGGCTTTAACCTACCGACAGTCTTTAGATGCTTCATAATAGGACTTAGGTTCTACTTCTGTTGACATATTTGCTATATAACTCTAATATGTTGCTGATAAACATACATAACTCAACACATTAGATAATGGATACACACAATTATTGGTTATTGCATTCCCTTTATTCAGACTCACAAAATCCTTGAGCCATATGGTAGGTTTGTTTGTTCTTTCAAACTTTATATTGTAGTAGGATTCTGAGTAGTAACTACTGTAGGAGCTATAAGATCCTGAATCCTCTATGATGCAATGCCTACCACAACATGCATGACTTTTATTGAGCTTGTGGCACTCTCACCAGGTGAGTTGTCCCTTGTATTTTTCTTTACTTCTGGATAAGGTGCAACTTCTCCAGGTGCAGTGTGAATAGGTGAGGGTTGTGGTTATGGTGGTTCTTGCTGCCGAGTGGATTCAGTTGCACCCTGGTGTTGTAAGTCATCCAAAGAGGAAAACTCTAGTCATAATTAACTTGCTGATGGAGTGATGGTAGTTCTTTTTGAAAGACAAGTTCTAGAGAAAAATTGATTCATAGAAGATTACATCTCTACTCACAATCATTATCCTATTGTCAATATTATATAGTTTATATCCATTTTGAGCAGGAAGATATCCCTATAGGACTGCTTTAGTAGCCCTTAGTCCAAATTTGTCCTTTCTAAGCAGATTGGTTGCATAGCAAAAGACAACCAAGAGTTCTTACATTTAAGATGAAATGTTGTTTGTGATAAAACAACTCATATGGCATCTTATTTCCTAGTACTAAAGATGACACTCGATTGATGATGTATACAATCTCCCTAGAGTCTAATTGGTAGATAACCTCAAAATCTAAGTGCTCGAGCAGTTTCAAGGATGTGTATATGTCTCCTCTCCACCATCCTATTTTGTTGCGGTGTATATGAACATGACTTTTGGTTAATTATTCCATGTTGTTTGAATAACTCTACACAATTTTGCTTGAAGAATTCAGCTCCATTATCCGACCTTTAAGTTTTAACCTGTTTTCCAAACTGTGTGTGAACTAGACTAAGGAAGTTTTTAAGTATTGTACCTACATCAGATTTTAGGTGCATCAAGAACACCCATGTCCATTTAGAAAAATCATCAACTACCGTAAGAAAATAGCTCATTCCATTGTATGTAAGAACTTTATTAGGACCCCAAACATCCATATGTAATAAGTTGAAAGTTTAAACAGATTTATTATCACTAGTAGGAAATGGCATTCTAGTCTGCCTAGCTATTGGACAAACATCAAAATGATTAATGTTGAAGATAGCTTTATTCCTAAACTCAGTAATATTCCTCAATATAGACATAGGAACATGTCCCGTTCTTTTATGCCAGGTATCTGCATCTACTATCTCTATCGCTGCCATAGACCTCTTACCAACTAGTGCACTTTATTTCCTTTGAAATGTAGAACATACAAAACTTCTTCCTCTCTACGAATCTCATTCACCTTCCCAGTGAAGAGATCCTGAAATATGAAGAAATCAGGAAAGAAAGTGGCTTAACAACTCAAGCTCTTTGTCAGCTATGAAACAGACAAGAGGTTGAACTTAAATGCGGGCACACATAACACATTCTCAAATAGATCACCTCCACTTAACTAACAATTTCCAATCTGAGTTATGGATGCATCCTCTCTATTTGGGAGTTGCACATTTCCAAAATTCTTGCCATTGAGCCATCACATAAAGCATTTTTTATTACTAATCATGTGATATGTTTCCCCTGTATCTACTATTTTAAGTCAGCCTTACTGATTCGATGAACCATACCTCCCATGTTTTCAATGTGTTCATTAATTGGAGATTTGCTCAGCATATTTAGGATATGTTGATACTGCTCCTGTGTAAAGTTTGGTGCATGTGCCTACAGTCTGTTTCTAGAGTTTTGAGGTATGGTGCTTTCACCTAAGGCTGTATCCGGTTCCGGTTCTGGGTCTATTTGGGTCTGCGGTTCCGGTTCTGGCGGTTCCGGTTCTGGCGGTTCTAGCGGTTCTTGTTCTGGCAGTTCCAGAGCCGGAACCGCTACCATGCGGTTCCGGAACCATCCGGTTCCGGTTGTGGCGGTTCCGGTTCCGGTTCCGGCAGTTCTCGGCGGTTCTGAATTTTTTTTTTTAAAATCAATATCTTGTATAGTAGTCATTAGTATATTGTAGAATATATTTTATATGGTGTACTATGTTATTAGTATAGTATATATTGTGTTTGGTAATTAGTATATATTGTGTATAAGTAGTGTATATTTTGTATATAAGTAGTATATATTGTATGTAAGTAGTATATATTATATATAAGTAGTGGATATTGTGTTGTAGTTAGTAATTAGTATAAATTGTATATAAGTAGTATATATTGATAAAGAAATATTGAGACAAAAGATATTCAAGGATATAATAAAGAGCATATTTATTGACCAAAATGACATATCTTTCTTAGTCTTCCTTCCCTCAATGGAATGAGCACAACATGGTACTAATACCACCATTAAAAGGAAAAGAAAACTATCAGAAGACATGCCAATGTACAAGTTACATCATAATTTATGTATTATTTCTAACAAATCTCATAAAACCTTCAAGGTTTGGAGGTGGTTGTGTTGGCGGTGGTGGAAATGAAGCTTGTTCATCACCACTTCCGGGTGAAGATGTTTCCTGAGCAAGTTCTGCTTGCATTTCTTCATAGCACTCATCTATTTCTGGTTGTGATTCAGCTAGCCCAAAGTTCCTTCTTTCTGCGCGGATCCAATCTCGAAAAAGCACTGATATTTCCAAGCTGTCCCACATCGACGCTCTCCGATGCAACAGTTGACGCTTGAATCGACAGAACATCCCGAGCCATCCTTGCAAGAACGGGAAAATGCTTTTCTCTTGTCTTCCACCAATCCAAAAGGTCGAAAGAGCCGTCTGGATTCTCATTCTTTAGTCCCTGCGGCAAATAAACTTGAAGCTCATTTAGATGGGAAATTTCATCTAAATTTTTCCCTTGAGTACCCCTGAACTCCGTCCACGATTTAAGAGCTGTTAAGCCAGCAGCTCTTTTAGACGACTGTGATGTAGACGAAGTAGGGGTTGGAATATTAGGCCTAGCATGCTCTAACGCCTGTTTATAAGCATTATAAACAGTTTGAGCATTCACTTTAATTGATGCTTTCGCATCAGATAGTGTAGCCATTTCTTCTTCTGAAAGATCTAAAGCTTGATAAATAGTAGAATACCAAAAGTGAGGACCTCCTAATTTCATAGTAGGATTTAGCATAGCAGACACACCAAATATAGGAAGGATTGGAAAAAAAATATTTTTTAAACTTCTTTTTCATTTCAGTTATTGTAATTACATAAATTTCCCCTCCCTCGTTAAAATCAACAAACAAATTAGCAAGTGCGGCAATATAAACTAAACAGTTAGAAATAGTTAGATAATATTGGCCAGATAAAGCATTTCTAGCCACATGAAAATGTTCTAAAATATCTAAAAGAATTTTAACGTTAGTCCAATCTACTGTAGTTAGCATGTCATTATCTTCCTCCCCACAATCCCCAGAATTATACGTAGCGTTAATTAGGTTCCTATATTCGTACGCTACTACTAAACTTTCGTACATGTAGTTCCACCTAGTCGGGTAAGGTTTAGGAACATTTCTTTCTCTAAGGCCATATTCGTCACACCTTTTAAAATATTCTCTAAGTCTACTTCTACGGTTTGAATAAAAAAGCCAATTAAGAGCCATTTTAACCTTTTCAATTTCTATGTTTAATATTCTCATACCATCACCAACAATCAAATGATAAATGTGACAAATACATCTAATATGAAAAATATTAGTAAAAGCAGGATTAAGTGTTCGAGTTAGCATACCTATTGCACTAGTGTTGCTAGAAGCGTTATCCATGGAAATTGACATTATTTTATCACTAAAACAAAAGTATCTGCATTCATCTGAAACAGTGTTAGCAATAAACCTACCCGTGTGCCGTGAATTAATTATCCTATATGCAATAATGTGTTTTTGCATAGTCCAGTCTTCGTCTATCCAATGACTGGTTACGGTTAGATAATTACAATCATTATTACTTCTACCAATATCAGTTGTAATGGACATACGATTAGTTATATGGGTAAATAAATAGCGCAAGTATTGTTCATATTCATGCTTGTATTTATAAATATCGGCCTTAACTGTGGCGCGAGGCCAACCTTTATATGTAGGATTAAATACTCTTCTAATATAATGAATCCATGCAGGATTAGAAGCAAAAGAATAAGGCAAACACATAACAGTAATCATTTTAGCTAATTCTTCACGATCCTTATTTGGATCGTAATATAATATACCTCCGGTGACTGTGTTTATTCCTGGTTGAACTAGATTTGAACCAGTACTTGGGTTAACTGAAGTATCAGGACTTGTCCTCCCCTCTTGTTGCGCTTTCAATTGCAAAAATCTAGCCTTATCTCTAGGGTGTAATCTTATATGCTTAACTAAACTACCCATGCCGCTACGATCTCCAGTATACCTATGAACAAGTAATTTCCCACAAGATTTGAACTTAGCCTTATTTTGTTCTCTTAGTTGAATAAAAAATTGCCAAACTAATGATGTTTCTATTTGTTTAGGAGGTTGTCTACTAAAAGTGGGAGTTTGTACGGGTGGGTGTGCCGTTTTATCACCTAAGTTATGAGTAGGACTAGTAGGTGTATCATCTAAATCTACTGGAGCTTGGGTTTCATCATCATCATCATCCTCATTTCCCTCTAAGATAGGTGCATTAGGATAAAGAGCATTCATAATATCATTGTCTATTCTATCACCAACTGCTACATCATGTTGAAAATCAATATCGCTAAATTGAAAACAAGGGCGATCACTATCAAGGATTCCGAAGGATTCATTTGGATTTATAGGTTGGCTACTACTTTGAACTTGCTTATCTTTTCTAGGTCGGGGAGCCGGGGGAGGGATAGTATTTTGGCGACTACTTTCACCGATTTTAGATTATCCTTTACCGAACATATTTTCAACGAAAATGCCATAATAATTATAATTAAGCAAAATAACAACACACAAAATATTCTTAGCACGTAAGAGTTGAAACGAGTTTACCGGTTTGACGAACAACTTCTTGAAAATTGAAAATCGTTGAAATTGAACACTTGAAAACTTCAACTCAACAACTTCACAATGTTTCACGAATTTGCAACAATAAATTAAGCACTTGCACTAGAAAGATTGAAATAGAGCTTGAGAGAGATTGAGAGATATTGATGAATTGGTGAATAAAAATGAAAGAATGAGGGGGTATTTATAGTTGAGAAATGGAAAATTGTGTAATTATATAAAGTTTGGGGGCCAAATGACTATTTTTTAAAATTCCAAACGGCTAATTTTGAAAAAGAGCCGTTTGAAAATTATCTAAATTTTTTTTTTTTAAAATCTGCCCGTTACTGGAACCGTTTGGACCGTTTGGAACCGCTTGAACCGGTCCGATTCCGGTTCTGACTGTTCTGGTTCCGCGGTTCTAACGGGTAGAACCGCCCCGTCACGTTTCCGGGGAACCGCCGGAACCGGAACCGGCAGAACCACCAGAACCGCGGTTCCGGTCCGGTTCCGGTTCGGAACCATGAATTTTGCAGCCTTACTTTCACCACTGCTCCAGTTTCCTCCAACTTCATTAGACTTCTTTTTTCCTTTGAAATCACTAGGATATCCTATGATCTTGTAGTAGTTCTCTTTGAGGTGTCCCATCATATGATAGAACTCGTATTGCATCAACTTGAAACAACTATCCTTCATATGTTCTTTCATGTTGCAAAACTCACAATACATAGGTTGCTTTTTCTTCTTCTGTAATCCACTCCTTGTAGTGAAAAGAGCAATTGGCTCTGTATGATCATTTGAATTGTAAGCTCCACCTGCAACTAGTTTTTGACTTTCATTTTGCACAATTAGTGCATAAGCTTAGTTGAAAGAGGGTATGGGTGACATCATGAGAATTTGGCTTCGAGCCCGACCGTATCCATCATTCAAAATCATGAGGAACGACAATTCTTGGGCTCCTCAAATGAGTTACAAAATCCTTCGATTTATCACAACAAAAAGGTATAAGCATAATAGAGTCAACCTTACCACATAAGTCTTTTATTTTTGAACAGTAGATTGAAACAGAGGAAACACCTTTTGTCATTATTGCAATTTTCTTATGAAGATGATAAACCCTGAACAAATTCACCTTATCAAACTTCTCTTTCAAATCAGCCCACACAACGTGTGCATCAGTGTGAAACGATACTCCATTAAGGAAATCCTTGCTCACGTTACTCATAATCCATGATCTAACCAATGCATTACATCGATCCTACTATTTTCAAGTCCTTTATCCACACATGTCCTCCGAATTGAGCCATCTATAAAGCCTAATTTGTTCTTACACTCTAGGTCTAATTTCATTGCTCTGCGCCAAACAACTATAATTCTCTATACATGTAAGGACCATTTCGGTTGAATTACACCAAGCAAATATCATGGCTGAAGGTAAAGTGGATAATTGTAATCAATCGTGCTTGAAACCGAAGTTCCAGTGTCGGAATTCACCATCTCTCCAAATTAGGCTTTCAATTTGACGAAAAAATTCTATGAGCTTCGAAGAAGAATCTCTCGATTTCCTTATCAATTATAGGAAGCAAAATCCCTAGATCCTTTCAGTTACTGCTCTAATACCATGTTAAGCTGACGAGAAGAAGAACGCAGCTGTAATTACGAAGTAGAGAGGGAGAGAGAGGGAGAGAGAGAGAATTGAGTCTCACTTTCATTTGTATCGAAAAGAAACTCAACTCAATACAGAAAAATGAAAAAATCAATTATATACATTAATCTAACTAAATTTCTAACTATGGTCAACTAACTACAAATCTAAAAGCTTGGGTTAAGCTAAAACAACAGTACAACTTCTAAGGCACCTTAGTGCAAGTGTCTAATACTTCTACATCTGTGGACTTCTCTCAATATCATTTTTTCCGTGGTTTGGGGTAACACTTGCTTAATTTGAAGCTCTAACCATATGTCAAGTGGGGCTATAAAATCAATTGTGACGCCCAAGCGTCTTATTTGTGCAAATCATCCGTTCTAGGTGGCCTATTTCAAATTTTGGGAGGAGCATGGACCATGATTTTGTTGGAAACACGTTTCAAATGCAATATACTAAACGTGTGTTCTTTTGTAGGTTTTGATGAATGTCAAACAAAGCAAAAAGCGATATATAGCAGTACTCAAGGACAAGCACAAAATGGATGCATTACAAGAAGCTCAAGACAAAGTTTAGAAATGTTATAATTGAGTCAATATTAATTGTGATCTTGATTCCTCAACTTGGCTCATAACATGGCTTCTCTACTAAAATTATTTTTCCAAAATCATGCATATTTAAATTAAGTGTCAAATGATTTTAAACTATGCATATTTACATTTGTTAAAATGTTTTCCAAGCATGCCTCAAAAATCTGGGCTAAGATAATCGATTATGTACTTATGATAATCGAGTATCTCTAAGCCAAGACTGCATGACAATCGATTGTGAATTAATGATAATCGATTGTGAGTAAGTCAGTTAACATCAGGTTTTTGCAAACTGCATAACAATCGATTGTGTACTTATGATAATCGATTGTTAACTGAGGCAAAGTTTTCAAAACTCATAAAAATCGATTATGAACTAATGGTAATCGATTAGAATGAGAAAAATGTCTCCCAGTGATTTTAAATAAAATGATAATCGATTGTGGCTTTTGATAATCGATTATATATGAGACAGAGAGTTTTGAAATTAATTAATAATCGATTATTCCATTTGATAATCGATTGTTGAAGCTGACCGTTGTCATATATTTTCAATTACCTTCAGGTAATCGATTGTTGATATTTAACAATCGATGTTTTGCTTAAAATCTGGAAAAGATTTTCTGAACGTTGTTAAAATAATCGATTGTTGATTTCCGGACAATCGATGTTTTATGCCAAAAATTGGAAAGGATTTCTTAACGTTATAAATAATCGATTATTGATTTGAAGTAATCGATTGTTGACGTAAAATCTGGGATTGAATTTTTAATCTGATAGGCAAACAATCGATTGTTTAGTCTTGACAATCGATTGTCACTGAGTAATTTCAGCAATCCTTAATTGGCAATTAGACAACGGTAAGACTGAGTTTTTCACCTATAAATACAGCTTCAACTCAGTGTTTTCACAACAACAACATATACACTTTGAGTATTTTCATTGCTAAAAGCTTTCTTACATTGATCATCATTTTCCATTCATCCATAAAGCTTTTTGAAGAGCCATTCTATTGAGCTAAGTTGTTGTGATCTTGAGCGTACTATTTCTACTCATATCTACTCATTAAGGAGTGCTTTGTAAAGTGAGTGTGTTTTGTGTTTGTAAGAGAATTGCGATTCTCGTTTGTTGAGGAACTTGTGATTCCTCGGTTGAAGTCTTTGGGATTGTTATCCCCGAGCAGTTGAAGTCTTTGGGATTGTTATCCCCGAGCAGTTGAAGTCTTTGGGATTGTTATCCCCGAGCAGTTGAAGTCTTTGGGATTGTTATCCCCGAGCAATTGAAGTCTTTGGGATTGGTATCCCCGAGCAATTGAAGTCTTTGGGATTGTGATCCCCGAGCAACTAGGTGAGGCTTGTGTCCTCAGCTGTAACGGTTTGTTAAGCACCCGCAAGCTTGACAAGTTTAGTGGAAATCTCGAGAGAGTCTCTCGGGGACTGGACTAACCACGTTTGTGGCCAACCAGGATACATCATTGTGTAAGTTTATTCTACTGCACTTGTTTTAATTTCTGCAAAGTTTTTAAATTCCGCACTAAAACGCTTAATATTTTTAAAACGCTATTCACCCCCCCCCTCTAGCGTAAAGCGTATTGTCCAACAATTGGTATCAGAGCCATACTCTCTGAAAAACTTAACCGTTTGAGAGAACCATCCATGGCTTCTACTCTAAATTTCTTTGCAGGAATAGGTGAAGGAGAATGCAGCATGTCGCCTCCAATATTAGACGAAAACGACTACTCAGTCTGGAAATATCGGATGCAAGTTTTTACAATGGCAAACGATTTGTATCTATGGCAAGCTATTAAACACAGTGATCAACTGACGACAAAAGTCGGGAAAGATAAGGTAAGTGAATACAACACTAAAGCTATGAATATATTACATAACGCCTTGAACCAGGAACTTTGGCGAAAAATCTCCCACTATAAAACTGCTAAGGAAATGTGGGACAAACTTGAGGAATTGCACGAAAACACGCCTCAAAAAGCGGTCAGCACAAACAATGAATCAACTGGTCAGTGCCTCATGGCAGACGAAAAAGACGAGGTAAGTACATCTAACGATATGCAAATTGCTTATAACAAACTGCATGATGAGTTGGTAAATGCTTCTAAGACTATTAAAGATTTACAAAGAACTCTTTCTTTACAAGAAGAGGATTTTCAAAAACAACTCTTTTTAAAAGACAAGGACTTTGAAGAACGTCTTTCTTTAGCTCAAAAAGGTGTTGAAAATCTGTCTCGTGATAACGAGAATCTTGCAAATGAAAATCAATTTTTGTTAAATGATAGTATAGAACTTAGACAAGTCATCAAGACTATGCATGAAGCCTCTTGTGTTGATAAATGCTCTACTTGTACTGCTTGTGAGTCCTTAAAACTAGAAAACACAGAACTTAGGAAAACATTAGAAACACGTAGTAAAGAAGTTCCTAAAGTTGTTGAAAAAGAAACGCCTAAGAAATATCAACGGCATAAAAACAAAAACTTCACTACTCCACCTAGAAATAACTCTAAGGTATTAAACAAGCCTAGAACAAATTCTTTTAGACCACCTAGACATTATGCTAGAATGTATGAAAATAAGGGTAGAACTAATATCTTTAGACAACCTAGATCCGAATCTAGGATTCTTGCAAACAAGCCTACAAATAGTAATTTTCGGCAACCAAGAAATAACTCTAGGAACGAGCTTAGACCACCTAGACATGACACTAGGTCCTTCAACAAGTCTAGCACTAATAACTTTAGACCATCTAGATATTATACTAGAAATGGGAACAATATGTCTAGTGTTAATCTTTTTCATTCGCCTAGAACTTTGTTGGCTCAACCTAGGCATCAACACAACCCGAACGTAGTATGTCATTACTGCAATCGTATAGGTCATATTGCACCTATGTGTTTTACAAAGCATAGAGATTCTTCATATTATTATGGTCGTTATTTGCCTAACCCCCAAGGACCCAAAATGGTATGGGTACCTAAAGAATATTAATTTGCTTTGTAGGTGTGCTTGAAGGGATCAAGTGTACTATGGTACCTTGACAGTGGATGCTCCAGACACATGACAGGAGACGAATCCAAATTCCTTCAACTAGAGCACAAAGAAGGAGGAAGCGTTGTATTCGGTGACAACAATAAAGGACAAATTATTGGCATCGGATCGGTCGGTAAGAATGAAAAATCCTCTATAAAGCATATATTACTTGTCAAAGGTTTAAAGCATAATCTCTTGAGCATAAGTCAATTATGTGACAAGGAAAATCTTGCGTTGTTTGATTCGGATGAGTGTTTAGTGTTTAGACGTAGTGACTTCAAGATTATTCTACGTGGTTTTAGAGTTGACAATATTTACATGGTTGATCTTGAAAACTCCTCATCCGAGTATGTTGATTGTTTGTTGAGCAAAGATGATAATGTGTGGTTGTGGCATCATAGAGTAGCTCATATGAACATGCATCTTTTAAATAAATTGATTTCTCAAAATCTAGTGATTGGTCTTCCCAACTTAAAATTTGAAAGTGATACTATTTGTGATTCATGTCAAAAGGGGAAGCAAACAAGAGCATCTTTTAAATCCAAAAATGTTGTTTCAACCTCTAGACCTTTACAACTATTGCATATGGATTTATTCGGACCATCCCGTATCGAAAGTCTAGGAAGAAATAGATATGCTTTTGTAATTGTTGATGATTTCTCTAGATTTACATGGACATTATTTCTTGCACATAAAAGTGATGCATTTCTTAGCTTCAAGCTTTTTCTTAAAAGAGTTCAAAATGAAAAGGAATCAACTGTCACTTCCATTAGAAGTGATCATGGGGGAGAGTTTGATCACAATCTCTTTGCGGATTTTTGTGATGAACTCGGAATCGAGCATACCTTTTCCGCTCCACGTACACTACAACAAAACGGGGTGGTGGAAAGGAAAAATAGGAGTCTCGAAGAGATGGCTAGAACCATGCTCGACGAAGCTAAGATTCCCAAACACTTTTGGGCAGACGCCGTGAGTACCGCATGCTATGTTTTGAATAGAGTAGCAATTCGGCCGATACTCTTAAAAACCCCATATGAACTCTACAAAGGTAGAAAACCTAACATTTCACATTTACGTGTTTTTGGTTGTAAATGTTTTGTGCATAACAATGGAAAGGACCAACTAGGAAAATTTGATGCAAAGTCGGATGAAGGTATCTTCATTGGCTATTCTTCTCGTAGTAAAGCTTATAGGGTTTTTAATAAAAGAACCCAAGTTGTAGAGGAATCTCCTCATATTGTATTTTCCGAAGATAATACTCGCTTGGCGAGAAAGGATTGTGGTCTTGATCTTTCAGGCATTCTGGAAAGTCTAAAGGACAAAATTCAAGAAGAACCACCAAGGAAAGAAATTGACAAAACGGTGGAACAACCAATTGAAGAAGCTCCTCAACCGGAAAATGAACCAAAAGAGCAAATAGAATGGAGGACAGTCAAAGACCATCCTCTCGATCAGGTAATAGGCGACGTTGGAGGGAAGGTAAGTACCCGGAGCTCCCTTAGAAATACCTTAGATCTTACTGCTTTTGTTTCTCAAATTGAACCCAAAACCATCTCTGAAGCAATTGGGGATGAATTTTGGACCTTGGCAATGCAAGAGGAGCTTAACCAATTCAAACGTAACAACGTTTGGGATTTGGTGCCAAGACCCGAAGGTCATACCATAATTGGTACGAAATGGGTTTTTCGAAATAAATTAGATGAAAATGGCATAATCACTAGAAACAAAGCTAGGCTTGTGGCTCAAGGCTATAATCAAGAAGAAGGGATTGATTATGATGAGACATATGCTCCGGTAGCTAGATTAGAGGCCATCCGTTTGTTGCTTGCTTTTGCATCTTCTATGAATTTCATTTTATATCAAATGGATGTGAAAAGTGCCTTTTTAAATGGTTTTATCCAAGAAGAAGTTTATGTAAAGCAACCCCCCGGTTTTGAAGACTTTAATTTTCCTAATCATGTTTTCAAACTCAAAAAGGCCCTTTATGGTTTAAAACAAGCTCCTCGAGCTTGGTATGAAAGGTTGAGTAAATTTCTTTTAGAAAATAATTTTATTCGTGGAAAAGTTGACACAACTTTATTTGTCAAGCATGAAAATAATGATATCTTGCTAGTTCAAATATATGTAGATGATATCATTTTTGGTGCTACTAACAATGCTCTATGCAAGGAATTTTCAAACTTAATGACTAGCGAATTTGAGATGTCCATGATGGGTGAGTTACAATTCTTTTTGGGATTACAAGTAAAACAAATGAAGGAAGGTACATTCATTTGTCAAAGCAAGTATTGCAAAGAACTGCTTAAACGTTTTGATATGAACAATGCAAAGGAAATGGCAACTCCCATGAGCACATCTGATCATCTCGACAAAGATGAAAAAGGTAAGAAAGTCGACATCAAAAAGTACCGAGGTATGATTGGCTCTCTTCTTTATCTTACTGCTAGTCGTCCGGACATCATGTTTAGCGTGTGCGTCTGTGCCCGTTATCAATCATGTCCGAAAGAGTCTCACCTTACTGCGGTAAAGCGGATTCTAAGGTATCTTGTCGGTACTACCAATATGGGTCTATGGTACCCCAAAGGTTCTTCATGCCAACTTATTGGCTATTCCGACTCCGATTTTGCTGGATGCAAATTGGACAGCAAGAGCACTAGCGGCACTTGCCACTTGCTCGGTAGCGCTTTAGTTTCTTGGTTTAGTAAGAAGCAAGTTAGTGTTGCGTTGTCCACAACCGAGGCTGAATATGTAGCCGCGGGGAGTTGTTGCGCTCAAATCCTATGGATGAAACAACAACTCTTGGACTATGGCCTACGTCTTGACCACATTCCTCTTAGATGTGACAACACTAGTGCCATATGCTTGACGAAGAACCCCATTCTTCACTCGCGAACAAAACACATTGAAATTAGACATCATTTTATTAGAGATCACGTTCTAAAAGGCGATGTCGAAATTGAATTTGTTGAAACAAAAAGCCAATTGGCAGACATCTTTACAAAGCCCTTAGATAAAGAGTCCTTCTTCCGAATTCGTAGTGAACTCGGGATCCTTGACTCCACGTTGATCTAAGTCATGCATTGCATTTTATTTCTTACATAATTTCTAACTTGAGCGTCGGAGGCGTCTAACACTTTTTTGCAGGTATCACCCTAAAGAAAAGGGGATCATAAAAGCATGACGCAAAATACTCAAGTATTCTACAGGAAAATCGCCGTCAAACAATCGATTACTGTATCAATAATCGATTACTTTTGTTATCTTTATTTTCCAATAAATAAACTTTTGTTTATTTTATTTTTTTTTTGCATATTCTTCTCTTGTATATATTTTTGCTAATGGCAAAAGGGGGAAGAAACGGGATATCAAGAAGTATGCTATATCACTCTCAACGTCATTCATGCTTAAAGTGAGGGGGAACATGAATTGAGGGGGAACATCAAATTGCATACTTTACACTTGTCTTGGATTATCAAAATAATTATTGCATATATCCCGCTTATGTTTGCCATTATCAAAAAGGGGGAAATTGTTGGAAACACGTTTCAAATGCAATATACTAAACGTGTGTTCTTTTGTAGGTTTTGATGAATGTCAAACAAAGCAAAAAGCGATATATAGCAGTACTCAAGGACAAGCACAAAATGGATGCATTACAAGAAGCTCAAGACAAAGTTTAGAAATGTTATAATTGAGTCAATATTAATTGTGATCTTGATTCCTCAACTTGGCTCATAACATGGCTTCTCTACTAAAATTATTTTTCCAAAATCATGCATATTTAAATTAAGTGTCAAATAATATTAAACTATGCATATTTACATTTGTTAAAATGTTTTCCAAGCATGCCTCAAAAATCTGGGCTAAGATAATCGATTATGTACTTATGATAATCGAGTATCTCTAAGCCAAGACTGCATGACAATCGATTGTGAATTAATGATAATCGATTGTGAGTAAGTCAGTTAACATCAGGTTTTTGCAAACTGCATAACAATCGATTGTGTACTTATGATAATCGATTGTTAACTGAGGCAAAGTTTTCAAAACTCATAAAAATCGATTATGAACTAATGGTAATCGATTAGAATGAGAAAAATGTCTCCCAGTGATTTTAAATAAAATGATAATCGATTGTGGCTTTTGATAATCGATTATATATGAGACAGAGAGTTTTGAAATTAATTAATAATCGATTATTCCATTTGATAATCGATTGTTGAAGCTGACCGTTGTCATATATTTTCAATTACCTTCAGGTAATCGATTGTTGATATTTAACAATCGATGTTTTGCTTAAAATCTGGAAAAGATTTTCTGAACGTTGTTAAAATAATCGATTGTTGATTTCCGGACAATCGATGTTTTATGCCAAAAATTGGAAAGGATTTCTTAACGTTATAAATAATCGATTATTGATTTGAAGTAATCGATTGTTGACGTAAAATCTGGGATTGAATTTTTAATCTGATAGGCAAACAATCGATTGTTTAGTCTTGACAATCGATTGTCACTGAGTAATTTCAGCAATCCTTAATTGGCAATTAGACAACGGTAAGACTGAGTTTTTCACCTATAAATACAGCTTCAACTCAGTGTTTTCACAACAACAACATATACACTTTGAGTATTTTCATTGCTAAAAGCTTTCTTACATTGATCATCATTTTCCATTCATCCATAAAGCTTTTTGAAGAGCCATTCTATTGAGCTAAGTTGTTGTGATCTTGAGCGTACTATTTCTACTCATATCTACTCATTAAGGAGTGCTTTGTAAAGTGAGTGTGTTTTGTGTTTGCAAGAGAATTGCGATTCTCGTTTGTTGAGGAACTTGTGATTCCTCGGTTGAAGTCTTTGGGATTGTTATCCCCGAGCAGTTGAAGTCTTTGGGATTGTTATCCCCGAGCAGTTGAAGTCTTTGGGATTGTTATCCCCGAGCAGTTGAAGTCTTTGGGATTGTTATCCCCGAGCAATTGAAGTCTTTGGGATTGGTATCCCCGAGCAATTGAAGTCTTTGGGATTGTGATCCCCGAGCAACTAGGTGAGGCTTGTGTCCTCAGCTGTAACGGTTTGTTAAGCACCCGCAAGCTTGACAAGTTTAGTGGAAATCTCGAGAGAGTCTCTCGGGGACTGGACTAACCACGTTTGTGGCCAACCAGGATACATCATTGTGTAAGTTTATTCTACTGCACTTGTTTTAATTTCTGCAAAGTTTTTAAATTCCGCACTAAAACGCTTAATATTTTTAAAACGCTATTCACCCCCCCTCTAGCGTAAAGCGTATTGTCCAACAGATTTAAGTTGAAGAAACAACATTAAAACCTAGTCAAATCCAATGAAGCATGGATTTTAGCTTATAATTCCCGAGAAAGGAAAAGCTAAAGAAAAAGAGTGAGTTTTATTAGTTTCAATGAATTCTTATTTTAAGGTAATAGGTGCGAGTAATTAAATTTGTGAATAATCTAATTAAAGGCCTAGGACCTCCGAATGGACCAAAAACTATTTGTTGTAATGTGAAGGGACGGATAGAGTCTAGAAGTAAGAAGTGTGATAGTAAACATTTATGGTTGCTGGTAGGGCTGTGCATGATATATATCGAATTACTGTATCATAATCAGAAATTTTGGTATATGATATTCGATATTTTGACATTGGTATGATGTTGGTTTAAGTTTTTAAAATAATTTAGTATTCAGTATGATATTTGATATTTAGAAAAATCATATCGAAATAGTGATACAATATCGAAAATATACTAAATTATATATTACACATATTATTGATTAACATATGAAGTTATAAAAAATGTTTCTTTGGTATTCATGTTGAGATTGACAGTAAAGTCCATGTTCGTCTCTAGAAAAATGGAGGAACAAGGTAGGATGCAAGTTCTGATTTTTTACTTTCTAGGTTACCAAGCAGTTTGATTATTCTTGTGCTGTTACTGCATATGTTGGATTACTCCTTGTTATATTCTCTAATTTTAACAATTAATAACTCTACACAAATAACATAACATTTCTAATGATCAAATGTATTCCTTTATGTACCTTTTTTTTTCTCTTCGTTGATACTTTATGATTTTGGGCAAAGATTTTGTCAATAGTCAAATGAGCTTAGGACGTTTTCATTGAGTATTTTAATTAAGAATATTACTCTTTATGATTCTATGCACTAGTTAATATTCAAGTTGAATAAATGGAAATCGAACAGAAAAAACCGCACTATACCGAAGTAATTATATATGATATTGATATAACATTTTAAGAAATTAAATACTAAAAATATCAAATCAAAATGACTAAATAACTTACCATACCAACCTATAAATACTCCTAGCCACATGATGTGGTGGGCTGAAATGTATGATGATCTACAATTTTCAAGCTCCACCAATGGGAGATTGGGCTCTTCTATCAAGTGTTGTAGGCATTGTCTCAATATTACATTGACCTTTCAAATGGCAAAACTTCAGTTCTAGGTCTGACGACATAAGTGTTTTTTAGAAATATATTTAGAACAATTCGTACATAATTCTTGTAAATTCTTTTTTATTTCAATCTAAGCAAAAATCAAAGACGTAATACTATTCATACGTAGTTACAAAAGCAAGTGAAGACACTACATATAACTAAATTTCACTATGCTTAAGTAGTTGAGTGCTCGATTCTTCAGACTTAGAAAAGAAAAAAGACCAATTTAAGTTAATTTCACCTTTGCCTTCAAAATATAATAATCCTGTATTCCACACCTTCGAATGATGCCAAATTATTGCATATTATCACCACCTACACCTACACAGTACCCACCAAACTAAATGCATAAAATCCCACCATATATAATAGCACTCAGATCACCCAACATTACTCTCACCCCTTCCTTCTCCACTCCTTATCTTTCCTTCACCCCCACCCCCACCCCCCACCCCACACATAAACATTATTACATTAACATAAGCAAAAACTATTCTTGAAACCTAAGCTTGTTTGCATTCATATATTCATATCAAGATGGCCTCCGCCTGTATATCAACTTGCGTTAACGACATCGCCGGAGCACCGGTAAGAGCCACATATATAAACCTGTATAAATGGCCGGAATCTGACGCTGAGTTCATAAAATCAGTCAGCAAAAGAATGAACTACGTGAATACTATGGACGGGTCCGTTAATGATCAACCAAAGCAAAAGGTGGTGGACAGCATTTCATGCAGGCAATTATACTTGAGAAGCTACACTTTTTCAAGAGAAGAGAGCGTTAATGAGAAAACAGTACTGGCTTGCTATGGAAGAGTGAAAGACGGGGCTAGAAGAAAGAAAAAAGCTCGTAATAGTGCTGGTAGTAATTCAAGTGGTGGCCGGAGAAGTAGTAGAAGAAAACGTAACGGTTTTAGAAAGGTTAAGGAGATATCATGCGCTGCTTTGGCTTCCATATTCCGACGACTGTTATCTTGCACAACCAAGGTTGATGTGGTTGGTTAACGCTAAATTAATTGCTTACTTATTTGAAGACTTTTCCTTCATTTTCTTCCATGTTTTATTTCATTTTCTCTTTTCTACTTTGGTCTTTGAGCTTTTACTTAAACAGCTGGCATGTTGTTTGCATATATGGAACCGAATATTATGGTAATGTATGGATTATTGATCGGATTTAATACAAGAATGTCTTCTTTGTGGTAGGATTTTGATCGAGGAAATGGAACTAGCGCTTGGACATATATTTTGTTGGAACTTGAAAAAAAAAGGAGTTTCTAAAAATGAGATGAAATATAACTTTTGAGTTAAAATTGTATGCGAACATACATTTTACTTGGAAAAAAATTTTAAGTTTAGAGTTATTTTTGGGATTTGAAATTTTTAATTTTAAAATCTGCCAAAAAATATTTAAAATCTAGAAACATATAAATATTTTAACATAAAATTTGAAAAAAAAAAGCTCCCAAATTTTATGGAGCTAGTTCTCTTTAGCTAAAACTTCTCTTTGTGTGTGTGGGGGAGGGGCCGGGGATACTGGAGTTACTGACCCAAATATAATTCAGCTTAATTTTAAATGGTTTGGATTTTAAAGTTTGGTGATTCTTCTTATCTCAAATTATAGTTCTCCTACTTCGTATTTTTTTTAAAATATAAACGGTGTCAGTATGGTGTGTTATACATATATTTTTAAAACCAAATATCGTAGGGTACAAGATCAATGGCTGAGACACCCATTAGTAAAGGGTGTCACTCGATACAGATTTGAAGAAACGTTTCGATTTGGCTCACCTCTAGTTTAGTAATCCTCCAGTTCCACTAATGCATATCTAATATAATGACATCTGTCTAATATTCTATTTGTATAACCAAACCTTAAATTATCATTAAAACTAAAAGAAATCCTCATATTTTATCCTTTTCTTATAATTAACGGTTTATAGTAGGCGAGAATCTCACCATTTTAGTTACTAAATTATTTATAACAATAAATTCTTTTTCATGAAGTTTTATATTTATGATTTAAATTTCTAAATCGTTGAACTTTCTTCTTCCCAAAATCCCTATATTCGAATAAAATATTATTTTCATAAGCACCATAAAAGTTTCTTTTTTTGTTCTTACACCTTTTTGACAAAAATGGACTTTGGGCATAACTCAACCCCAAAAGCTAGCTTATGAGGTGAGGATTGCTCAAGCCATATAAGGAGACCAAGGACCTCAAATCCCTCCGATGTGGGACAACTCAACACCCCCCATCACGCCCAGATCTCTGGAGCGTGGACAACGTAAATGGGGGCCCAACATCGGTAACAATAATTGGGATGGGCCTGGCTCTAATACCATGACAAGAATGGACCTTGGGCCTAATTCAACCCCAAAAGCTAGCTTATGAGGTGAGGATTGCTCAAGCCATATAAAGAGACCAAATACCTCAAATCCCTCCGATGTGGGACAACTCAACACTTTTTGCATTTCCTAGAAACCAATTAGTGGACTATATTATGTTTCTTGTACTTGACATTGCATTGTTAAAATATTTTGTTGAAGCTCATGTGAAGAAAAAATAAAATTAAATCAGGGGTCAAGAATAAATTTCATTCTTTCCTAACCGAAGGAAATCCTAACAAAATTTTCAGATAGCGACTTTTTCTCAACATAAATTGTAACTAAATTGACGAGGAATATACTATACGAGAGAGGTAAAGACAAAGTTGATTATTAACAAAAAGAATAAAAGAAAAGAAGTAGAGGAAATCTGACTCTTGAAGCATAGTCCAACTTTCGATTATGTTTATTGTGGTCTAATCCATTGGGTATAAACAATATACGACGCCATCGTTGCTAAAAGAACTAAAGAAGAAGGAAAAAGCAAACAAGAAAAGCGTATATATATAGAGAACCTATTTGTTTTAATTTTTAAAATAGTAAGCCGTAACGACAGCTCGATGGTCTCTCCGTAAAGTTAGATATTTTATGTATATATTTTTTAAAGTTAGTATAATATTAATTATTGACATGCACATTTTAATAAGGTTGAATAGTGCACTTGATCCAAAATTTAGTTATTTACTAAGAGGTAAAGGGATCAATTCCTACTAGATACAGTTCTGTCTCTTTTTTTTAGTAGTGTACCCATTACTAGAAATTCTATATTCCCCTTTGTCAATATTAGCTTTAACTACATGTATTAGCTCTTTAGGGAGGGGTATCAAAATTATGTATTTTTCCTAAGAAATTCGTTGAATATATCTAAATTATTAATTAATTAGAACCGAGTAACTTTATGACTAAAATTCATACATTTTAGATTCGGGTCCCGCATTCTCTTTTTAGGAATTGATATTTCTTTAGCTCTAAAGTTATTGGTGATTGAACAAGAAACTTGATTGATCTTATTCGTATACTCTTATCTACATATACAAACTAGAAAAGCAGAAAATTGCGTTAATCTTATCTCATTTCCATCCATTCCTCAAAAGTTCAAGCCTATGGATTATCCAAACAAGGTCTTTACTAAAAGGAGTTCTCCTCGTACTTTTGCAGTTTCCAATTAGTATTCAGCAACTTAAATCTCTACATTGTGTATACTTGGACTTAAAACATTTATCTACCTTTCTAGATATCCACTTCATCACAATTCGTTTATAATATGTGTTTCACCTAAAGACATTCGGCGACATTATTATTAATTCCGTAAAAGTAAATTGTGCTTACATGTTACCATACCATATAATTATAACCACTCATATGTGTAAATCTCCCCCCCCCCCCCCCCCCCCAAAGCCCAACCAAGTTGCTTTAGGGGACGGGGTATAAAGGAACTCAATCAGTGGAAAAGTATCATGATCAAGAGAAGACGTAGGCCAAAAGAAAAGAAGCAAAAAGGAATACCAACCATAAAAAAGTATAATTGTATAAAGTTTTTAGTGACAAAATTGGAAAATAATAGAGCTTAGAAAGCAAGTTTTAATGGCTACAACGCCTGCATAATGTGTATTCATTAGCTCTCTCTCTCTCGTATTTCTGTTTTGTGAGTTTGTCTTGTCATAATACTGTGTCAAGGTTATATTTCTCTATGTAATTATCACTTAGGGCACGCGATTAATCATCATAAAGGCCAGCCGTGACAGAGACTTCACTGTCACTTTCATTCACTCTCCTTTTTAGCTGTATTTCTTATAAGATTTGTGTAGGGATGGCAATAGGGTTGGTGCGGGTTTAACCCGCAAAATTTTCAACGCACCCGCCTCGACCCGCATCAACCTGCCCTGTCCGCCGTAGCTTAGTTTTTAAAAAAAATTATAGTTATCTTTTCTTGCTTTCAGTTCCTTTAATCAGTTTACTACTCTACAATTATGTATTTTACAATTATATTTTTATATACCTGTATAAGTTAAGAATTGTTTTCTTCGTGTATATTTACAAATACATATATCAAATGTATCATCTTTAAATAAGTTTCAGTACTATATGAAATTTCATTCTTATTATTTTCATATGCTTTAATGAATTCTAGTTACTTTTATATTTGATGCAGTTTCTAAAACTATAATTCACAGAAGGAAATAATGAATTCAAATAAATCAGTTCGTGAGAAAGCTAGAATAAAATGAAAACAAAGTTCAATTCAATCCTTCTATACACACAAACTTGGTAAATATTGATTTTACTCACAAAGATATAAAACATGTAGTAGGGATAACGAGTCGAGATATTACCGAAAAGTAATAAATTTTATGGCTTTCTCTTTGAATTTATTTTTTTTGAATAAAAAAATTTGAGTCATATAAAATTAGCAAGAAAATATGATATTTCATTTGGGTCAAAGTTTTCTTCCCATAAAAAAAGTTAAAAATTTATCCGCATCGAGTGTTTACACCAAGCCAATACATATATAATATGAATTTTGCATATGAAATTTTAATCAATAAACCATAGTAAATTATATATATTCTCATCTAATTAAATTAATTAAACATGATAAATTTATATAGTTTGGTGTAAACATCCTTATTTACCATAAAAATACGTTCAAACTCATACAGATTGGAGCAATTTATCTTCCAAACATAGTTTCAAAATGTGAAAGGAGAAAACCCATGCCCGCGTTAATTTTTTTAGAAAAGGTTTAACCTGCCCCGCACCCGCACACAGCCAAATCCATCGTGCATATATAAGGCCAAACCCGCCCCGCTACACAGCCAAATCCGCCCTGCATAAGGCTAAATTTGTTGCGTTCCATTGCTATCCCAAATCACTAGTGTATTTCTCCGCTCTTTGCGCAGTCATTATATATATATATATATATATATATATATATATATATATATATATATATATATATATATATATATATATATAATTTATTTGTAAAAATTAAATAAAATAAAAAATATTAAGCATTGTCAATGACACTATGGTTGTAATTTTCGTACATTCAACACTATACACGTTATAAGTTTGTCATGAAAAGATACAATTATTCCTCACATCTATAAAGGGATTAATCTATATATGCAAAGTTGATATGTATTTCTTAATCAATTATCTCCGTGATTTTCTAAAAAGTTGAAGGAGTTTAAGAAATATGTATTATTTTTTAATAAAATAATTAAACTTTATTTAGTATATGCATATCGAAGTTTCTTTGTTTATAATCTTGTTTGAATGTTTCCCTTATTTAAAAAAGAATATAAATTCTAATACAGATAAAAAAGAATTAAAATACAAAAAAAAATTGCACATGATAAAATAATAAATTTAAAAGAAAAGGAAGTTGCACCCACTTAGGCCATTGACTTTTCTATCTTGTATAACATAACGATTTCATGGAGGAAAAGATAATATTTTAGATGCAATCGTCTGTTTTAAGAGAAATGTAAACTCAATTCTTGTCCTTCATAGTCGCTTAAAGATGATTTTGTTTAATATATTTAAAAAGAAAATAGAAAAACAAAAGATTCGATTTCACGTATTGCCATGAATTCCTATTTTGGGTTCTCTCTTTTATCACTTCCTTTAGCGGGAGTCAATTATCAAATTTTATTTTCAGCATGTTGAGTGTTCCAAGTTGGCATATTTTTTAAAACTCTTTTAGATCTATTCAATGGTATGTGTATTTATATGTGATTTGACATTGAGTATACATCCAAAATAGATTAACATCATAAATAACATAGTAATGATTCATCTTACACCGATATTAAAGCAAATTACATAGATACCCTCTTTTGCAAACCGATCATCATTTAAGAGCCTTCTTCCTCGAGCGAAACTAAAAATATATCTAATACAAACGGTAAATATGATACAATTATTATTTCAGATATGAAATGAAAAAGGGTTAAATTTGGATAGGGATCTCATGAAACAAAAGTGTCACGATCCAAAATCAACTTGTCGTGATAACGTCTGTCATAGTACTAGAAAAGTCGACAACTCAAACAATTACAATACTTTTAATCTTTGAAAGATACTAAGACGGTTTAATTAAAGGAAAATATCTTTAAAAAGGACAAGAAATCATAATTCGATACATAATCTCTTTCAAAATTGGGGTGTCATTAAGTACATGAGCATCTACAAAATGACATAGTCTGATACACTGTCTAGAAGGTAAAACTAAATAACTAAATAGAAAGATAAGGAAAGAGAGTCAAGGTTTGTGAACGCCTAGCAGCTACCTCGATGATCTCCTAAGGTCTAGACTTTGTAAATATGCAATCGGCGTGACCGGAAGAACCTGGATCTGCATATGAGGTGTAGGGTGTAGGGTATTGCGTGAATACAACTAACTCAATAAGTAACAAATCTAACATTTGGACTGAAAGTAGAGACGTGTCCCATTATCAGTGTCCACTATCAATGTTTGACTATACGAAAAGTTACAAAAATATGACAGTGATATCTTAGAAATTCACAGTCTACACGTGAAAGTACAAAAATTAAGACATTCTTTCAACAAGAATTTAGACATGCTTTCAGATTTTACAACAAAACTTAACACATAACGGGGCAGATCCACCCCAGCCCGAATACAAATAAACCAGGGCAGATCTAGCCCATATGCCAATAAACCAGGGTAGATCCAGCTCAGACGTAAATAACTACTAGCATTGCGCGCACTCTAAATGTGCATACTCCGGAGGGGCTGATCCAGCCCAAGCGCTATAATAAGCCAAATTCTGACATGAATAAATAGATTTGCTGCGACGTGTAACCCGATCCTATAAATAACACTCGTAATAGGTCCTCGGCCTCACTAATTCAATTATATCTCTAGTCTCTCGGGCTCAACAAAATCATGATAATTAGCCCAAACAATGATGATATGGCATATCAAGTAAAAATAACAGAGATTAAGACATATTATGCAATTAATAACGGTGACTAGGTACAAATTGATAGGTTAAGCACTTAGTTCAACAACAAGGAACAACCAATGGAGTCCCAATCATATACCAACACATAACCTAAGCAAGGTTTCTAATATGACTAACAACTCAATAGCTCTAACACATGGTGAAAATATGGGTAACAACTAGATTTAACAACTATTCAAATTCATTGAATCGACCAAGTCATAATTTTTACTGTGCACGCCCACATGCCCATCATCTAGCATATATGTTACCTCTACACCATCACATAACACGTCATTTGGGGTTTTATATACACAGAACCAAGTTTAGAAATTTTACTTACCTGAAGCTATGAAAATCCCTACTCTGATAAGCGTTGCCTTGCAAAATGGCCTCCAAAGGCCTCGAATATAGCCACAAATAGTTCATACAATAAACACGAGCTAAATGAATCAATTCCATAAGAAAATACTAAGTTCTTAATCAAAAGTCAAAGAGTCAACTTAAAAGTCAGCCCGCGGCCCACATCTCAAAATTCGATAAAAGTCACAAATCTGCACACTCATTCAACCACGAGTCCACTCATACTAAAATTACTCATATCTGATACCAAAATCTCGATCAAATCCCTAATATTCGGCCTAAGAACTTTCCTCCATTTCTCCCTAATTTTCTACCCCAAATAACTAATTAAATGATGAAATCAAAGACATAAACATGAAATTTAACCAAAACTAAGTAACAATTACTTACCCCAATCACCCACCGGACAATCTCTCCAAGAATCGCCTCCTACTGAGCTCCCAAAATCGAATTTGTGATATGAACTCAAACCCTCGCTTTGAAATATTTAAGTTTCTACCCAGGAATCCTTCATCGCGATCGCGACAAAACCCTTACAATCGGGAAGCACAACAGATGCTGTCCCGAATTAACCTTACGCGAACATGGAGACCTCCACACGAATACAAATCACTGCTTCCTCAAACCGATGTGATCACGTCCCCCTCATGCAGTCGGAAGAACAAACGCGTGCAAACTTGCTTCCTACTTTACTCTTCGCAAATGCGGCTCCTCCCACGCGTTCGCAATGCATCAATTGCTCCAGCTATGCAATCGCGTAATGCTGCTCGTGAAAGCATAGAGAAAAAAATCCATCAGTGGCCAACACTCATTCGCGATCGTGGGTCTACACTCGCAACCGTAAAGAAGGAAACCAGACACAAACACGAAATGCTTCAGCCATAAACCAAGTCCAAAATTGCTCCGCTAACAGTTTGAATCTCTCTCTCGAGGCCCTCGGAACCTTTACCAAATATATTAACAAGTCCCAAAATATCATACGAACTTAATTGAGTCTTCAAATCACATCAAATAACGCTAAAACCACGAATCACGCATCGATTCAAGCCTAATGAACTTTTGAAAATTTATAAATTCTACATTCCATGTCGAAACTTGTTAAATCACGTCCGATTGAACCTTTGTACACAAGTCACAAATGAAACCTCGGACCTTCTCCAATTCCCGGAACTCCAATCCGAGCCTGGTAACCACAAAGTCCACTCGATCAAACTTCTAAATTTCCAACTTTCATGTTCAAGCCTAATCCAACTATGGACCTCCAAATCACTATTTGGACATGTTACTAAGTCTAAAATCACTCAATGGAGCGAACGGGACCATCAAAACTCCAATCCTGAGTCGTTTAACCTTAAGTCAACATCCAGTCAACCATTTCAACTTAAGCTTTCAACCATGAGACTAAGTGTCTCAAATCATTCTGAAACCTCTCTGGACCAGAACGAACTACCTCGGCAAGTCACGTAACAACATAAAAAAATAAAATGAGCAATAAATTGGGGAATGGAGCTACAACTCTCAAAACAACTGGCTGAGTCATTACATCCCCTCTCTTAAACAAACGTTCGTCCTCGAGTGGGTCTAGAAATGTAATTGGAGTCTCAAATAGACATGGATATCTGATTCGTATTTCTTTCTCGGTCTCCTAAGTAGCCTCTTCAACTGGCTGACCTCTCCATTGCACAATCACTGAAGCTATGCCATTTGACCTCAACTTTCGCACTTGTCAACCCAAAATGGCTGTCGGCTCCATATCATAAGTCAAATCACCATCCAACTAAACTCTGCTGAAATCAAAAACACGAGACAGATCGCCAGCATACTTTCAGATCATAAGGAAACAAGTTTTCTGTTTGTGGCCTATACATTTAAAATCTCTTGGGTAACCTATCATTAGCCAAAATTTGATGAAGCTTACCTCTAGTATGTGACAATTTAAGCATTTCTTTGGTAATGATTTTTTTTTTAAAGAAAAAAACAGGACATCTTCATTTTAAGTGTTACTGTAGACTCACCTTTACTTCTTTGGCAGAATATGTAAAAATATTAAACTAGGCTAAGCAAAAAAATCGAGTGAAGAATCCGTTTTCTGTACTGTTCCGGAAAAGAACTAAAACATCGTTAAGTTGTTGAGCACCCTCTTTCTTCTTCATCTTATTAGTAGTGTTATTTGGATTTTCACCATCTCTAATAATGGCCTCACTAATGGTTTCCCCGGCTTTAACCACTGGATCCTCTGCTACGCCTTTTGTAATGATAACTAGGTGTATAGGTTTAATTTTTTATTTTTTTTTTAAAAAAAACCTGTTGGTTCTTAATGTCCGGATGAGTGAATCATGTGAAGGAAAAAGGTATTTGTTGTGTTTGTGTTAGAATCTATACTCTAGTACTGGAAATTGGATTGTAATCATTATCGAGATATCCATGTATTAAATTCAAGGTCAGAATACAATACTCTTGTTTCCTTTCTTAATTGATCGTTTGTTATCATTTTCTCGGTAATTGTTGCAGAATGTTGTATTAGACTTTGTTTGTGCTAATTTTCAACATATCTTTGGGATAAGCAAACGTTGGATTTGTCACTCATTTTGATATTGGTCTATATTTTTGTACGCTATCTCAAATACGTCGTGTTTCATACATGAGTATGTAGAGGAAGAGTTGAACTGATGCTATTTCTTGCATAAAATAAGTCCATAATTTATTACCTTCACATCCATCCCAAACTTTAAGAGAATGAAATAATCATATTATTCGTAGTTTTGTTTTAGGCCCAATTTAGATTAGTATGGTAATTATGTATATGTTCGTAACATAATTGCAAATTTTATTCCAAAATTGACTTGAGGGATGCGTTCGCGCAATTTCAACCAAATTTTCCTTAATAAAATAAACTAGTGACATGATTTTGACGCATTAAAGGAAACGAGTAAATGTATACGTAATTCGGTTCTTTAATTACGAATAAATTAAGTGATTTAAAAGCGGTAAAAGATAATTACACATAGGACCTAAAAATGAGTAGTTGAACAATTAAGCGAAGTATAAATTATCAAGCGACCGTGCTAGAACCATGAAATTCGGGGTACCTAATACCTTTCCTCAAGTTAACATGATTCCTTATTCAGAATTTCTGGTTCGCTGACTTCAAAGGAAAGTCAAAATTTCTTTTATTTGAGATTTAAAATAAATCGGTTGACTTGGGACACCAATTAAAATATTTCAAGTGGAGACTCTGAATAAATAATCTCATTTCGAATAATGTCACTTTAATTGGAAAAACTCCCTTGTGCTACCTTCGTGTAGTAAAAAAGGAGGTGTGACAGCTCTGACGACTCCGTTGGGTATAAGAACCCAGAACTTCCGGTTCAGGGTTCAAGAATTCGAGCTTGTTAACGTGATTTTTATTTGGCTTTATTGTTAACATTACTGTATTTTGGGACTTAATGTACTAATTGTCATTTACCGCTTTTATATTACTTGAATTGTATTTAAATGTCCTCTTACGCCACCCATCTAAATCTTCTGAAAATGGTGCACATGTTCACGTGACCCGCTTTTTATTTAGAAATTATACCAAATAAGACGAGGTTGGGCAAGCAACAAGACCGGACAGACTTTCGTGCTCCCGGTACGTTGCGCGCTTCTTGACCCTAGTTGTCCGCTCGGGTAACCCAAGTCTAGATCATAAACTCCGGGTTTTAACTTAGAATAATACAATCCCATGCCAGATCCCTAGTTGGAACGATTATTTGCATCACGTGCATTTGACCTTAGGGACTCAACACAGGGGTTGGGTCCGTCTGGGAAAGGTGTACCCCAAAATAAAGTCCATCACGATGCATTCTACCTTCTATGTGAATATTTATTTATTTCAACTTGCATATTGATCCGTTAACAACGAGAAAAACCAAGAGTGAGATAGGATAGAAACTTCACTCGGTTTCTAAAAAAATCTCAGTATTTGAAAATATCCCAAAACTTTGCCGATCTTTTTTTTATAAAAAGGAGGAAAACGTATTTCAAGAAGAGTGAGTCAAATATCATATTTTTTCATGACAAAACTGTCTGAACTACGCAAGTCTGATTCTCACCGGATGTGGGATACGTAGGCAACCCACATAAAGTTCGACCTTATTTTTTTACAAATAATAAATTAAAAGGTCCTTTAGGGCTTTGGTCAAAACAATAAAACCGACCCAGCTTCGGTTTGTTTCAAGTTATTTCTTACTGAAATAACCTTTGATTATACCAATTGTCAAAATGCCATTTTCAAGAGAAACGGAAAAGTCTGTCTAAAATGAGCGTACTGCTCTTTTAAAAAACTTACCCTCGGCCTCAAAATTTATTTGGAATTGTGAAGGGGCCACGTTTGCAAAATCGGCCATTTTGCTAACATAGCAATAAAAGGGGTCCTTGTTCGTTAAGTTTAGAAAATTGGTTTTGCAAAAAGCGTCCACAAGAGTCAACCCTAACCTTAAACCTCCACAGGTACAAAGGAACACCGTCCAGGAATCCTTGCAAACTTTCATAGAAAGGGCTCAGATGCAGATACTTAGGTGGTGGGGTCATTTAGATGAAGATGGCCAAGTTTGGGTAAAGGAGCAATTGGGCCCCTTGGTAGATATCATGCACATCAAGCCACGTGACGATTTAGTTAAGGCTCTGGTAACCTTTTGGGATCCCGTTCACAATGTGTTCCATTTCTCGAATTTTGAGCTTACACCCACATTGAAAGAAATAGCTGGGTATATTGATTATGGCCAAGAGTTAAGAAAGCAGCATCTCATATTCCCCAGGGCTCCCTCAGTGCACAAATTTTTCGATCTTTTGAAATTAGCAAACAAATAAGCAAGAAATGCGTAAGCAAAGGGAGTTGTGTGTTTTACTTCTTGTATTTTAGGTTTGGACACTCGGCTGGGTTTGAAACACATGAGAAGGGGTTGAATAACAAACAGGACAAGAGCCCATGGCAAGTTCATCAACGGTTTGCTTTCATCGTGGCATTTTTGTGAATCATGGTATTTCCGAATTCTGAGGGTACAGTAGACCTTCATTTGGCAAGAATCGCACAAGTCCTCGTCGACAAAAAAGATCACACACTTGCCCCATTAGTGCTGGCAGACATTTTTATTGGCCATTAACATTGTGCAAATCTGGGGGTCAATTTTTTGAATGTTGCAACATCCTTCTTTAGATGTGGATGATCGAACACCTTCGTCATCATCGTAATTTCATGAGATATGTTTCAGACGGGAACAATTTCATCAAAATGTATGAGGAAATGGTGGAGGATTGCAAACTGCCGGAAGGGTTTGAAGCATGGGTTTCCTATTTAAGAAAGTTGAGAGCAGATCAAATTGAATAGACAATAGGATGGCTCCCAATAACAGAAATCATCTACATGATTACTTCAAATGGCTACTTGATGAAGATGGGAGCAAGAAGTATACAACCATATGCGCCTCAAAGAGTTCTGAGACAACTGGGAAGATATCAGGTGATACTCGAAGAGGCAGACCTAAGCACTCAAGTCATTGAACTACACCCAGAAGCAATGATACCCGAGGCTTTAGTTCAAAGAGACAAGATTTATTCTCGGTGTCTAAAAAGTAACACCCTGGTACTAGACCCAGCTAAGGGCGAAGTTGATCCCAATTATGCTGCTTGGCTTGAAAGGAGTTTTCATGTGTACAATGAGCCCGAGCCCGAGCACGAACCTATGAGGCCCACCAAAAGGCCCCATGTTCAAGCCTTTGATGACAAAATTCAGGAGAGGTTAGCCTGGGGGGGGGGGGGGGGGGAAAGCAAAAGGTATATCAGGCCACCATCCATGATCTACGAGAAGAGTTGAGAAATGTTACCTTCAACAATGATTTACAGGCACAAGAGGCCGAGGGTGAAAGGAGAAGATTGGTTCAAGAAAATGAAGCTCTCAGGGCCTAAATTTGTCAGTTGAAAATTGCAGTCGAGAACCTAAGCCGAAGCAAGAAAGATGAAAGGCTCATTTATAACCTTACTCAAAAGGTGTGTGACTATGAAGATGACATGCAGAAAGCCGAGTCTAAACTAGCAAAAGCACAAACAAGGTTGGCCAAAAGTGCCGAAGGGCGTGCAACTTTCATTAAACAAATGAAAGAAACATATGAAAGAGGGGTCACAATTTGGGGAAAGGTAATTGGCAACCTCGAATGCGAAATGGCTAAACGAGCCAAAAATTTTAAGGCTGAGAGAGAACATTGTTATGCCTTAATGGCACGATTAGAAGAGGAGGACTTACAGCACTTGCAAGAGCAAAACCACACTGCCGCCTAGGTCTTAGAGGCTAGATCTCACCATATTGGTCGTCTATTGCAGGGAAAGGGCATCATAAGAGAGAGAGAGAGAGTTCGAAGGATTGCTGAATACATTACCATGAAATGTAGTGCGTCAGAAGACATGACAAGATCTATGTTTTTCGCCAGTGTGATGATCTTTCTTCGTCAAACAATGGAAGAATTATATCGGCTCCAAGATGATATGGCAAGTAGGCCCACTGCAAGGCCGGTTGGTGTCCCTAGAGCAGGGTTGGAGGCATTGATGTTTTCTTGATTGTATTTTCTTCCTTTTTCGAGTCTGTATTTTCATGTTTCGAGTCTATTTTCAATTCATGTCCTGAGCCTTAGAGTCTTAGAAAAAAGTATGTTTCGAATCTTTTTATAATTTAGTATTAATGAAAATTCGAAAATTCCACAAAAATTGCTCTTTTATTTTTCGCATTTACTTCGTGAACTAAATTATGATCTGATTCGTGCGGCGTCATGATACATAGGCAATCCTTATCGGATCCGATTGTGTTTTTGTAAACATTTTTTTAAAAAAAATAGTAAGAGAAAGAAGAAGAAAAATAAAAATAGAAAAGGGAAATAAGGAGCAACATATGAGGCAAGAAGAGAAAAGTAAGAAAACCAGAATGAAACATGCAACCGTTACAAGGCATGTAGAAACACATTTAACTGTATAGGTGCATCACACCCCAATGTGTGATTACCTATGTATTATTTGTTTCAAACTGACCAATTGGTTGTCTACTGTCAAGTACAAGTTCTATAGTAAGAGTGGTTGGTTTTGTGGTAGTCTGGCGCCGCATCCATACTTTACGAGATCCAAGGGTAGCGTTGAAATGTCTTCAGAAATCACTCTGCCAACAGTTTCTATCACGAACGAGAGCCTGATCTCGGGCATCCCAACTTTGGAATCGGAAACTTCGGAGGAAAATAGGTTATTGCATCTCCACTTGATGGGAATGTGGGATGCCTGTTCAAACGGAAGGGAGCCACCTAGTGTAATCCCCATATTTCCTCAGCTTTTCCCTAGGATAGGTGGAACCTCCAATGTCCCGATCAGTCACCCCAATACCCCACTTGGATATCCAACCATCTCGGCCCATTTTGCTGGAACACCTTCTGAGGTTCTCCCCCATATGTTCAGTTCAGGAACGGCTTCAGATATTTTCACCGCTCCCCCATGCTCAGCTACTACACAGCCTGCACTGCCCAGGCCCAATTCTGACCCATCAGCTTTAACCTTCCAAATGGAACCTCCTCCATTTCCCGCTTATACTTACTCCCAACCACCCCGATATGAGTTTACTGTGGTGCAAGAAAAGTCCACCATAACTCCTAAGCAAGAAGAGATTGTAAAGAAAATGAGGAGTATGGAACAGAGCCTCAAGAACATCCAAGGTTTGAGTGGGCAGAAAAATATGTCTTATGCTGATTTATGCATGCTCCCCCATGTGCACTTACCATTATGATTCAAAATTCCAAAATTTGAGAAGTACGATGGGCACGGTGATCATATTGCTCATCTCAAGAAATATTGCAATCAGTTGCGAGGGGCCGATGGAAAAGAAGAACTACTCATGGCCTATTTCGGAAAATTCTGGTTGGCATCGCCTCCGAGTGGTATATGGATCAGTATATATCCCGCTGGCACATCTGGGATGATCTTGCTAGAGACTTCATCAGGCAGTTCCAGTACAACATTGATATTGCTCCAGATACGAACTCACTAACAAATTAGAAGAAGAAATCATTAGAAAGCTTTCGAGAGTACGCAGTTAAGTGGCGTGAGCAGGAATCTAGGGTAAAGACTTCGAGATGAGGTCGAAATGGTCACAATTTTTCTCCAAGATCAGGAAACCGACTACTTCCACAATAGGATGTCCACGATGGGTAAACTGTTTGCTGAAGCTATCAAGATCGGCAAAATGGTTGAAAATGGGTTGAAAACGGGACGAATTCTAAGCCAATCCGCTATAAGAGCTACCTCCCTAGCTATTCAGGTTGGGTTTGGAGGAGTAGCAAAAGGGCAAGAAAAAAAAAGAAACATCCATGGTTGCATCGGGTGCAAGAAAACACCACACTCCCAGATCCTTCTTCTGAAAAAGAACCCCGCAGTACTATTACCCCCACCAAGAGATGGCCTATGCTTCTTAGCCATACGCGGTCATGAATGCTCAACCTGATGTCTGACCACAACAACCATTCAACCAGAACCAAGCTCCATTTCCTAGAAACTAGCCTCCTTACCAAGCCCACTACAATCCCCGACCCCCACAAAATAACTTTCATGCCCAGGAGCCGCCAAGGAAAACAAACTTCACTCCAATTGGTCCAAATGGGTTTGTTGCAACCCGTAGCCACGAATAGGCAAAACCCAAAATCACCCTCTTACCAACGTGGCACCTGATGCGCTTATCACTTAGGGGCTGAGGTGCATGATACAGAAAATTTTTGGACTTTGAAAATAGTTGTGAAAGATTTGATAGAACGGAGGAAGATAGTGCTAAGGGATGAAAATATTCGCAATGTGACTAACAACCCACTCCCGACCCACAACAGCTGGCCGGTAATCAGAATGATTTATGAGGATAAGGAATTTGATCCAACATTGAAGGCCATCATCGCCATCACTGACATAGAAAAGAAACTGAAAGCTATCCTAAAGCAGGACAAATGAGAGGAAAAGAACCAAACTGCCCCTCCGAGGTCGGAGAAGAAAGTTAAAGTTGAAACTGGGGAAGAACCCCCCAAAGATGATGTTCTGTATGTCCCTCGAGGCCGCAAAGAAAAGCACATAGCACTGAGTCCTACCAGGAGATTTGAGCTACACAAAACAACCCAAATATATGTGCCCAAAAGAGCTTAGGTGATACGGGGACCAATTAATCCACAAAAGCTGAGTGAGCCCGTGGTTATCGGCCGCAGCCACAAACACCCATGATAGATCCTACCGTTGTGCCCTGGAATTATAATAAATCAGTGCTGACCTATAAGAGCAAAGAAATCTCGGGAGAAGTTCAAGAAAATAATCCCGTTGAAAAGTATTCCAATTTGGAAGAGGTAAACAATGCCACCAGAAATCGCTTCCCATCTAAGAAGCCCGTGAGTGCCGAATAGGCAGGGGCCTTCTTTCAAAAGATAAAGGTGGTGGATTATGAGGTGATCGAACATCTTCGAAAATCTCCCGAGCAATTCTCCTTGCTGTCTCCGTTGATGAACTCTGCCGAACATCAGAATGTATTGATCAAGACCCTAGCATATGTGCCTGTTGAAACCTCTGTAGAGTAGTAGGAGAGAATGGCAGAAAGATTTTTCGCAGTCAACCAAATCTCCTTTAGCAAAAATGATTTTCCACCAGAAAGGGGCATAACAAAGCCCTACATCTAACAGTCAAATGTGAAGTGTTTTATGTGAAAATGGTCATGTTGGACGGGGGCTCTGGAGTAGACATTTGCCCACTCTTGACTTTGCAACGCATGGAGATTGGTACCGAGAGAATTCGACCCAATAATTTATGTGTGCGCGCTTTCGATGGTATCAAAAGGGACACAATTGGAGAGGTTGATTTGATTCTGACGATCGGCCAGGTAGACTTCAAAGTAACTTTCCAGGTTCTAGACATGGACACCTCTTACAACTTTATTTTGGGGAGGCCGTTGATTCATGCAGCGGGAGCGGTACCTTCTACTCTTCACCAGTTGGTGAAATTTGAGCATGAGGACTAAGAGATTGTGGTCTATGGGGAAGATGAACAATCAATTTACCGGGACCCATCAGTTCCATGCCTTGAAGCAAGAGTGGGGAGTGAGCACATAGTATATCAAGCCTTTGAAGTTGTGGTCGCAGACTAGTATGAAGAAGGAAGCCCTTGCCCCCAACCCTTCCTTTCTAATGCATCAATAATGGTGGCCAAAGAAATGATCCGACATGGATTTAAACCTGAAAGGACTTGGGAAATCATTACAAGGGATATCTGAACCTATCACCCTACCCGCTAGTGCAAAGTTCTTTTGGGTCACCTTCGTACCTACACCAGCTGATATATAATGGGCGGATAGTAGGAAGAATGATGGACGGGTACTGCCATAGCGGTGCCGCATCTTTACAAAACCTTTGTCAAGTCCAGATATAGTGAGGAAGAAGAGAATGACGTTTTTTACTACTGAAGAGATTGAAGAGATTTGTGGGCCAATGAGGAAGATATTATATAAAACCCACATGGTCCAGAAAGGAGAATTCTCAAGCACCACTGAGGTGCTGTATATGGGACGTGGGGCCAAATTTCAAAATTGGAAGGCTACGCCATTCCCAATCAGGCAGGAGTCCTGGTAGAATTGTCCTTCCACCTTTTCTAATCACGAGTTATCCCAGGGTGTAGCTCGGGTGTTTTTCTTTAGTTTCATGTCTTTTAGTTTCCAATTTAAACACAGTTATCTTCCAAATTCAATGAAATAAAATCAATATTTCATCATCCATATTTCTTTATTCTTTCAGATTTTGTTATTTTTATTTCTTCTTTTAGTTCTAATAATGCGGCTTTAAATAACATGACATGCTTGCAGACTACACGCCCAGATCCAAAAACGCTATCTAATTGTGAAATAATGAACCTAGAACTGGAATATGATGAAGAAGAGGCTTTTAGGGAAATAAATCGAGAAGTGGAACATTCGAGAATAAACCTAAGCCGAACCTAGATGATACTGAGCCGGTTAACTTGAGTAGTTTTGAAGAAATTAGGAAAACAAAAATAAGCATTCACGCAAATGAGAAAACTCGGGACACATTAATCCAACTCATGTTTGAGTTCAAAGATGTGTTTGCTTGGTCATATGATGACATGCCGGGACTGAGTGTCGATTTGGTAGTTCATAAGTTGCTAACGTATTCCGATTTCCCCCCAATCCAGCAGAAGCAGAGAAAATTTAAAATGGATGTTAGTGACAAAATCAAAGAAGAGGTAACGAAACAGTTGGAAGCGGGGGTGATCCGAGTGGTCCGGTACACCACATGGCTAGCCAATGTAGTTCCAGAGTCGAAGAAAAATGGGAAAACCCGAGTGTGTGTGGATTATGTAGATCTAAACAGGGCAAGTCTCAAAGATAACTTCCCCTTGCCAAACATCCACATCCTTGTTGACAATTGCACCAAACATTAGATACAGTCCTTCGTGGACTATTACGCAGGATATCACCAGGTGCTGATGGATGAAGAAGACGCAGAGAAGACAACTTTTACCACACCTTGGGGAACCTATTATTACAGGTTCATGCCTTCTGGTCTGAAAAATGTCAGGGCAACCTCCACGAGGGACATGACTACCATTTTTCATGATATGATACACCAAGAGATAGAGATGTATGTGGACGACGTGATCATCAAGTCCAAAACTCAAGATGACCATGTGCGGGATCAGATGAAGTTCTTTTAATGGTTGTGCAGATATGACTTGAAGTTGAACCCATCCAAATGTGCGTTAGGGGTCCCGTCGGGCAAACTTTTGGGCTTCATAGTCAGTCGAAGGGTATCGAGTTAGATCCGACAAAGATAAAATTTATTCGGGATTTACCTCCTCCAAAAACCAAGAAAGATGTAATGAGCTTGTTGGGCAAATTGAACTATATCACCCGATTCATTGCTTAGTTGACATCCACGTGTAAACCTATATTCAAATTGTTGAAGAAAGATGTGACAATCAAGTGGACGAATGAATGTCAGAAAGCTTTCTATAAGATTAAAGATTATCTATCCAACCCACTGGTCTTGGTCCCACCTGAACCAGGGAGGCCTCTATTCTTGTACCTGACAGTCTTGGAAAACTCTTTTGGTTCTGTCCTCGGGCAACATGATGTTACCAGAGAGAAAGAGCATGCAATATACTACTTGAGTAAGAAGTTTACCAGCTATGAAGCTAAGTATACTTTGTTGGAAAGAACTTGTTGTGCTTTAACTTAGGTCGCTCAGAAGTTGAGACATTATCTGCAAGCCTACACCACTTACCTTATAACCATGTTGGATCCGTTGAAATACATTTTCCAGAAACCGATGCCCACGGAAAGATTAGCAAAATGGCAAATCTTGCTCACTGATTTGACATAGTCAGCATGGCAATGAAAGCCCAGGCGTTGGCGGATCATTTGGCTGAAAACTCGATTCATGATGGATACCAACCTTTGAACACTTACTTCCCGGATGAAGAGGTAAACTCAGTCGAGGCAATATCCGAGGATACCACTACTTAGAAAATGTTCTTTGATGGAGCAGTAAATGGAAAAGGTGTGGGCATTCAGGTAGTTTTGATCTCACCTACTGGTCAACATTACCCAGCCACAGCCCGACTTCGGTTTTTCTGCACAAACAACGCAGTCAAGTATGAAGCCTACATCATGGGTATGAACATGGAAATCGACCATGACGTCGAAGAGTTGTTGATCATGGGTGACTCGGGTCTGATTATCCGGCAAGCTTAAGGAGAATGGGAAACCTGAGATGTCAAACTCATCCCTTACAGACAGCATATGGAAGACCTTGGCAAGCGATTCAAATCAATAGAGTTCAGGTACATCCCTCGTTGCACAATGAACTGGCTGACGCACTTGCTACTTTGGCCTCAATGCTGCCGTACCCAGGAAATGCCTATATTGATCCCTTGGAAATCCAAATCAAGGAAAGGAGGGTTACTGTAATACAGTTGAGGCAGAACCAAGTATTCAGCCATGGTATCATGACATCAAAAGATTTTCGAAAACTAAAGAATACCCCGAGCAAGCCAGTGGAGATCAAAAGAGAACCATTAGATGGTATGCAAGTGGTTTCTTCTTGAGTGGTGATGTCTTGTACAAAAGGATTCTGGATCTCGACTTGTTAAGGTATGTTGATGCCGAAAAAGCCGGAAGGATCATGCACGAAGTACACGCAGGAGTGTGCGGACTCACATGAACGGGTATGTTTTGGCAAAGAAAATCCTTCGAGCGGGCTATTATTGGATAACCATGGGAAGGGATTGTTTCAGCTTTGTCCGAAAGTGCCATCAGTGTCAGGTGCACGGTAATTTGATTCATGCACTACCCACAGGATTGCATCCCATGTCACCACCTTGGCTATTTGTTGCCTAGGACATGGACGTCAACGAGCTAATCGAGCTAAAAGCCGCAAATGGGCACAGATTCATACCGGTTTCCATTGACTATTTCACGAAATGGCTTGAAGCCATCACTCTCAAATCTGTCACCAAGAAAGCTATAGTGGATTTCGTGCACTCCAATATTATATGTCTGTTTGGTATTCATGCAACTATCATCACAGATAATGCTGAAACTTGAATAGTCATCTGATGGAGGAGATATGTGAAAAATTCAAAATAACGCATAAGAACTCTATTCCTTATCGGCCCAAAGCTAATGGTTCTGTCGAAGCAGCAAACAAGAACATCAAGAAGATTTTGAGAAAGATGATTCAGAGCTCTAGGCAGTGGCATGAAAAGTTTCCTTTTGCATTATTAGGATATTGCACCATGGTGCGCACATCGGTAGGAGCAACCGTATACCGTGTGTTGATATGGGAATTGGGTCTTTTGTAAATGATCAGATGGTGAGAAATTTGGTTCCAAGGTTTACTAGTGTAGGTGGAAGGAACAATTTTCATTTGAGATGGTGTTGTCGGGACTATGTAGATAGGGGTAACATGATATCACCTACAAGTATATGTATGGTAAGTTCATTCAGTGATTTGATAATTCGGAATGGTTCTTGGCACGTTCGAGGATGAACGTTATTTTAAGAGGAGGAAAATGTAACGACCTAACCGGTTTTTTGAGAATTAGAATCCTGTTCGATGGCTTAATGTCTAGATCATCTTCGTTTTATGTATTATGACTTGCGTCTATGGTCGGGTTCCATTTTAGATGATTCGGAATGATTTGGAAGAATAATTCTTATTATAGAAGCTTAAGTGAAAAGAGCTGTCCGGAGTTTTGAATTTTGCGTAGAAGACTCTAGAATGGTTTTTTGACAAATCCAATAGCTTCATATGGTTATTTTGGACTTGAGCGTATTCCCAGATTTAGATTTGGAGGTTCGTAGGTTGACTTGATGTGTTTTGGCAAATATCGAAAAGTTGAAGGTTTGGAAGGTTGAGAGGTTTGACCGGGAGTTGACTTTGTTGATACCGGGCTCAAATTGTGATTCCGATAGTTGGATTAGCTATGTTACGTCATTTGGGACTTGCATGAAAAATTTAACGTCATTCCGAGTTGATTTGATATGATTCGCGTGAATTGTCGAAGTTGAAAGTTTATTAAGTTCGTTTTGAGGCGCGATTAGTAGTTTTGATTTTTTTAATGTGATTTTAGGCCTAGAACAGGTCCATGTCATGTTATGGAACTTTTTGGTATGTTTGGACGGGGTCCCGAGGCCCCTGATGTTCTTCAAACGAGTTTCAGATGGTTTTTATGCTTTTGGACAGGTCTGCCTGGTGCATCGCACCTGCACACCAAATTTCTTCTGAGTTTGTGGGAGCCCAACAATGAAGTCCATAGTGACACTCTCCCATTTCCACTTGGGAATCTCAAGTCACTTAAGCAAACCACCTGGTCGTTGATCCTCATACTTTACTTGCTGACAATTTAGGCACCAAGCTTCATACTCCACTATGTCTTTCTTCATTCTCCTCCACCAATAGTATTGCCTCAAATCCATAAATATCTTAGTGGCACCCAGATGAATGCAGTACCGTGAACTGTGAGCCTACTGAAGATCAACTCACGCAGACCACCCACATTGGGCATACATAACCGGCCCGACATCCGCAACATACCACCATCCCCAATAGAAACCTCATTCGCATTGCCGTGCTGAACCGTGTCCTTAAGGACAAGAAAAAGGGGTCGTCATACTAAAGCTCTCTGATACAACCAAATAGAGAAGATTGGGAAACCACGCAAGCAAGAACTCGACTAGGCTTCAAAACATTCAATCTAACAAACTGGTTGGCCAAGGCCTGCCAATGCTAATGGCCTCTCTATTGCCGATAGATATGCTAAACTGCCTAAACTCTCCCACTTTCGACTCAAGGCATCAACCACCATATTGGCCTTCCTTGGATGATATGGAATGGTAATGTCATAGTCTTTATGCAACTCTAACCATCTCCACTGCCGCAAGTTAAGATCTTTTTGATTGAACAGATGTAGTAGACTCCGGTGGTCGGTAATGACCTCACAAGGGACACCGTACAAATAATGCTGCCATATCTTCAATGCATGAACAATAGCTTCCAATTCCAAGTCGTGGACTGGATAATTCTTCTCATTGGTCTTCAGCGGTTGAGATGTGTAGGAAATCACCCTACCATCTTGCATCAACACCGTGCCAAGGCCAACACGTGACATATCACAATACATAGTATATGACCCCTAGCCCGTAAGTAATACCAACACTAGGGTTGTAGTAAAAGGAGTCTTGAGCTTTTGAAAGCTTGCCTCACACTTCTCGTACCATTTTAAAGGAGCACCCTTCTGGATTAATCTGTTCATATGTGTAACAATAGATGAGAAACCTTTTACAAAACATCAATAATACACGACCAAACCAAGAAAATTACGAATCTCGGTAGCTGAAGACAATCTAGGCCTACTCCGAACTGCCTCAATCTTCTTCGGAACTACCTTGATTCCCTCACTTCGCACCACATGACCCAAAATGCCATCGCAACCAGAAATCACACTTTGAGAATTTTTCATACAACTTCTTCTCTCTCAAGGTCTGAAGCACGATCCTCAAGTGCTGCTCATGATCTTCTCGGGTGCGGGAGTACACCAAGATATTTTCAATAAACACAATGACGAATGAACCAAGATATGATTGGAATACACTGTTCATTAGGTTCATGAATGTTGTTGGTGCGTTGGTCAACTAAAATGACATCACAAGGAACTCGTAGAGACCATATCGATTCCTAAAGGCAGACTTTAGAATATCCGGATCTCGAATCTTCAGCTGATGATAACCTGACCGCAAATCAATCTTCAGAACGTTTTGGCACCCTATAGCTAATCAAACAAGTCACCACTGTATGGCAATGGATACATGTTTTTCACTATAACCTTGTTCAACTACCGATAATCAATACACATGCACATAGAACCATCCTTCTTCTTCACAAACAAGACCGGGACCGAAGCACCTCATGGTGACACACTAGTCCGAATGAAACCCTTATCAAGCAACTCTTGAAAATTCCTTTTTAACTCCTTCAACTCTATTTGGGCCATACGGTATGTTTAAAACCAAGGCAGGTGCATGTTTGGATAAATCACCGAATCTAGATGCATACTCTAACACTATCATAGAACACTGACGCAGCTTCTCAAACTTTGCATGACATGTAAAAATCGGTCTGGGAAACAAACTCTCTCAAGAACAACTCTAAAAATTGAGTCCGTATAAGTGAAGTTGCATCGGTTGGGCTACCCCCCTCGTATACCCACGACTGTTCATATGCTGTCTCGTACAGTTGGAAAGTAGTGAAAGCAAGCCCGCTCTTCACCACAATACTCATGGTAAGGATAATACGGTGGCACTCCTAAAGAAAACCATGTGTATACTCTGAAGCTAAACCACTAAAAGTAGGATGGTGATACTTTTTGAACCACTCAAGTCTAATCTACTTCTCCTCAGATGGTGCAGTCCTAACTGCAGGCTGAACCGGAACAACAGGTTGTACTGGTATAACCTTTGGGACCTGATCAACATGGACCCGTTGCTCTAGAGTACGATCCATGGGAGTCTGAGCTTTCTGAGATGTGGCTGGTGCAAGTAGAATTAACCCTACATGAGCTACCGTACCAAACATACTCAAGAACTGTGCAACGGTCTCTTGAAGTGCAGAGGTGGAAACAGGTGCCTCGGGTGCCTGTCCCCTAACTGGAGCTACTTGTGGCTCCTCCATTGAAGCTCGGGTAGGTGCTCTAGCTGCACCACGTGCCCCTCCTCGCCTCTGTCCTGGTCCCGCCCTCTCGTGGCTCTAGTAAGGGGCGTATGTTGTCTGATCGTCGGACCTGATCACTGCGAGGTACCGTCTCGTGTACAATAATAATCACAACTGAGATACCGTGTCATATTAATCAAGAATCATAACCGAGGCACAACCTCGTATTCATATTTCTCAACTTCAATACTTTTTCTTATACCACCGCATGAGCCTTACATTTAAAATAGATTTTGAAAATATCTTTCGAAGCTACACACACTTTAGCCCACCTTATGATGTCGCGTTACTTCACGCAGTTCTCATACAAGCAACACGCACATAAGTCGTACCTTATACCGGCGCATGCACATTAACCCCAAGCTTTATACCGTCACATATGCATTAATATCACATCACCATAACAACTCACGCTACAAATGCTCATATATCACAACTTGCCAACAATCAACAATATCAATATTTTTACAATCAATAGCCCGTGGCTCCACCACAACGTGTACAATAATATCGACAATAACAAATATAAAATTCTCAACAAGAAAGATGTCTCAACAATAAAATTTTTTGCCTCAACGTGTTAAAGACTTTCACAACTTCAACACTAAATAACAAAACAATGAGAGAGATAATGTATACCTACGATATTTAATAAGACTAACTCCCAATAAAAGAGATAATGTATAACAATGACTTCAAAAGATGGAAATCAACAATGAAAGAGACAACATGAACAATAATTTCAAATAATGATAATCAACAATGAAAGGGATAACGTGAACAATTACTTCAAGCAATGATAATCAACAATAAAGAGATAGCATGTAACGATAAAAGAGGCAACAAGTTCAACTAAAGCATGAGAGAAATTTATTAATTAGGATGTAGAACATGTATTAACAAAATCATTTAAGGCGTGTAATAATAGACTACCACAAGTAAGAATAGATTGACTATGAGAATTTAGAACATGATATGATAGATTGACTATGAGAATTTAGAACATGATATGAAAAATTGAATTATGGAATGGAAGGAGTATAAATAGCATAGACTGGTAAAATACCACGTACAACCCGTGTACCACTCATCACCTTGCGTACATGGCTTTCACATAGCACAAATGAATCAATCAATACCAATCCTAAGGGGTAGTTCCTTCACACAAAGTAAGGCAGGATACTTACCTCAACCAAGCCAATTCAACTCTCAGAAATAGCTTTTCTCCTAAAATTCGCCTCCACGCGGCTGGAATCTAACCAAACCGACTCAATATCATCAAATAATTCAAGCAAAGTCAATTACAACAGACAATGCTAAGGTCTTTACACTTTTCCCAAAACAATCAATAAAATTCAATCCAGGGCTTGCCCGGTAAAACCACGGGTCCAATTGGAGATTTCGACTATCCATAACCCGACGGGTTCATATATGTAATTAGTTTAAAAATCTGAGTCCAAATCAACTTTGAAAACTAAATTTTTTATTTTTCAAAAACTTGACAAATTTTCACTTTGATTCATATGATTTGATGTTAAAATCTAAGATATGTTGATGGAATATGATTAGAAATAGATTAAAATCATTTACCCAAAGTTTATAGCTAAAAAACTCCTCTCCAAACCGCCTCCTATTGAGTCTAGGATTCAAAAATGAGAGAATATTTTGAAAAATTCCATCTCTCAGCCCTTTTTACCAATTGCAGTTGTTGCATTTGATACACATGGTTCTCATTTGTGAATCCTCGCAATAGCGAATCAGGGCTCGCATTTGCGAACCCTGACAATCTCAAGCATTATCGCAATTGCGAGAAGAAGCTTCGCAATTGCGAACTAGATAGAGTATCACAGAAGCAAACAAATGTTTACAAATGCGAACTAAGTCATAAACCAACAAATTTCGCAAATGCAAAAGAGTAGTCGCAATTGAGACATCTGAGCCCCTACTGTCACCTTCGCAATTGCGACGTTTGTACTCGCAATTGCAATACTTGAGCATCAACAGCACAAACAATTCATTTTCAATGCAATCCATTCCGGAACATGTCAGAAACTCATTCGAGCTCTCTGAGCTCCAAACCAAATATCCACACAAGTCTAAAAAAATCATATGAACTCGTTTGCGCGATCAAAATACAAAAGTAACATCTAGAACTACAAATCGAACACTAAAATATATGAATTTCAAAATAAAGTTAAAGAATCTCTAAAATTACAACTAAACTTCTGAATCTTATCAAATCAACTCCAAATGATATCAAATTTTTGTAGACAAGTTTTAAATATCATAACAGACCTATTTCAAGTTCCAAAATTAAATTTCGAGCTCGATAGCAAAAAGTCAACCTATGATCAAACTTTTAAATTTCAAATTGCCAAATTTCGGTAAATCAACACAAATCAACCTACAGACTCCCGAATTCAATTCCAGACATTGCCCACGTTCGAAACCACGATACAAAGCTATTAGAACCATCAAAACACGGTTCTTGATCATCAAAAGTCAAAGTTTGTCAATATTTTAAATTTAAACTTGTAAGCCAAGAATAAAGGGGTCCGAATCAACCCGAAAGCTTTCCGGAATGAAACTAACCAATCCTGTAAGTCATAAAATCATAAACACATATCTATGAAGCGTACAAAGGGATAAAGGGACGAAATTATACAAAACGACCGATCGAGTCGTTACAAAAAAATTGATAATCATACATTTTAAAGCGAAAAAGTTGATTATCAATTAAATTGAGTGATTTATATAGGATAGAAAATAACATACGATTGTATAACTTTCAAGAATGAAAATTAGAATTATACGATTGTATAACTTTCAAGAATGACAAATAAAATTATTTGAAATTTTATATATTTAGATTTCCAAAAATGTATGCATACGTTATTTACTCAAACATAGAATGCTTATATTCGAATTAAATCCAATCAATTAATCGTTGTGAAACATAATAAAAAGAATATGTACATTTCATAATGTTTCAAGTAAAACAACAAACGCTAATTTGGATATTAAAGGGACGCAAAATAGTTGCTTTAGCATTTTAAGTTATTAGTTTATTTATAAAAATTATGAGTTTTGTTGTCTCTTCTTAAAATAGCTTATTTATAATAAATATACACGACGCACATTATAGTCGAATTACTAATTTACGGTCCAACTCTTCATTAACCTCGCACTTTTAACAACTTAGATCACCACTATCTTCCTACTTCTGGTCATTCACATCTAAAAATTTGCTTGAACAATCTAGACATTTTTATTTCAATCATTTATTATTTTATTTTAATTTTGGCACATGTTTATGTGCTTTAGTTTAGAGTTTTGATATCTTTAATTAAAAAGTATCAATCAGTTATTGATTGTTCATTATAAAATATTACCATAGAGCACAATAGTTTTAATTAAAAAATTTCATTTGCGATCAGCTGTTGATTGTTCATATCTTTAATTAATAAAATTTATTTGCGATCAACTGTTGGTTGTTCAACAACAACAACAATAACCCCGTATAATTCCATTTAGTGGGGGTCTGGGGAGGGTAGTGTGTACGCAAATCTTACCCCTACCCTTGGGTAGAGAGACTATTTCCAAATAGACCCCCGGCATCCTTGACTCCAAGAACTTCCCACCTTGCTCTTGAGGCGACTCGAACTCACAACTGTTGGTTGTTCATTGTGAAATATTACCTTGCTATGATAGAGCATCTAAGTTGTAATTAAATTTGTTTGCATGCGAGTTCAATCCTCATTGATATTTTATCCATATACTCATTTTTTCTTAACGTTGGCATAAGATTTATTTTTTTATTCACCACTAAAATAAAAATGTATTATAATATTACAAATTACAATAGTCTATATTCAGATTTACATAATACAATGTATAGATAGATTTAGTCAAATTTAATAAATGCATCCATTTTTTTCATTATGTTAAAAGAATAAAAAGGGAAAACAAAAGTTTTGTTATGAAATAATATAATAACAAGAACAATAATAGAAGAACAAGAACAATAGAGAGAAAAGTAGAGAGAGGAGTATTCTTATTGATACTTTGGGATGGTTTACAATGGAATAGAACCCCTTTATTTATAGGGAGGTGGTGACTTAGCCACCAAGAAGTAAACCCTAGAATCTCTCTAAATATGGACATTCACCTAAAATAGAATATTTTATAACACTCCCCCTTGAATGTCTATTCAATAATGTGCCTCGCTAAAACCTTAACTAAAACAAAACCCAATGGGAAAAAATTAAAGAAAAGGAAAAAGAGTACACATATTTGAATATGCGCCTATTGGTTGCCTCGTTAAAAACCTTGCAAGGAAAACCCATTGGGACAAAACCTTGTAAGGGAAAAAGAGTGCAACTCGCATTAACTCCCCCTGAAAAGAGCATCAATTCATATCCTTGAGTCTTCGCATTCCGATCTTGTGAACCAGCTTCTTGAAGGTTGACGTTGGTAGAGATTTTGTGAACAAATCAGCTATATTATCGCTTGAACGAATCTGTTGCACATTGATATCACCATTCTTTTGAAGATCATGTGTGAAAAATAACTTTGGTGAAATATGCTTTGTTCTATCTCCTTTTATGAATCCTCCCTTCAATTGAGCTATACATGCTGCATTGTCTTCATACAAAGTCGTGGGTAGTTTGTTACACTTCAAACCACATTTGTCTTGAATATGATGTATTATAGACCTCAACCACACACACTCTTGCTTCATGAATAGCGATTATCTCGGCATGATTAGATGAAGTAGCCACAATTGATTGCTTAGTCGATCGCCAAGATATGGCGGTGCCTCCACAGGTAAACACATAACCCGTTTGAGATCGAGCCTTGTGTGGGTCGGATAAATATCCAGCATCAGCATAACCAACAAGATCAGGACTGCAGTTATTGCTATTAAATAAGCCCATATCGGTAGTCCCTTTTAGGTACCGCAATATATGTTTGATCCCATTCCAATGTCTCCTTGTGGGAGCCGAGCTATACCTTGCTAAGACATTAACTGAAAAGGTTATGTCAGGCCTTATAGTATTTGCAAGATACATTAGTGCGCCAATTGCACTAAGATATGGTACTTCAGGACCAAGTAGCTCTTCATTCCTTTCTTGCGGTCGGAATGGATCTTTATTCATATCAAGTGATCGAACAACCATCGGAGTACTTAAAGGATATGCTTCATCCATGTAAAACCGTTTCAGTACCTTTTCTATATAGGTAGATTGATGAACAAAAATTCCGTTTGCCAAATATTCAATTTGCAAACCAAGACATAATTTTGTCTTTCCGAGATCTTTCATCTCGAATTCATTCTTTAGATAATCAATTGCCTTTTGGAGTTCTATGGGGGTTCCAATAAGGTTTATGTCATCGACATATACGGCAAGTACAACAAATTCCGATGTTGTTTTCTTTATAAGAACACACGGGCAAATGGCATCATTTATATAGCCTTCTTTTAATAAATACTCACTAAGACGATTATACCACATTCGTCCTGATTGCATTAGACCATACAAGGATCTTTGCAATTTGATTGAAAACATTTTCCAGGACTTTGAATTATGAGCGTTTGGCATTTTGAGTCCATCGGGAATTTTCATGTATATCTCATTATCCAGTGAGCCATAAAGATAGGAAGTAACCACATCCATTGAATGCATGTCAAGCTTTTCAAGGACATCAAAACTAATGAGATAACGAAAAGTTATGGCATCCATTACAGGCGAATATGTCTCTTCATAATCGACACCAGGCCTTTGAGAAAATCCTTGTGCAACAAGGCGTGCCTTATATCTTTGTACCTCTTTTTTCTCATTTCTCTTGCGTATAAAGACCCATTTATAGCCAACAGGCTTAACACTATTAGGTGTTTCAACTATAGGGCCAAAAACTTCACGTTTTGCCAGTGAATTCAATTATGATTGGATTGCTTCTTGCCATTTTGGCCAATCATGTCTTTTTCGACATTCTCCAACAGATTGAGGTTCAAGATCCTCACTTTCTTGCATAATGCTAGATGCGACATTAAAAGCAAAGACATAATCCACCACTATATCCACTCGATTAAAATTTGCCTCAATATCGATTGGATTTATTGATAGTTCCTTATTTTCTTGAGTCTCGGGCTCAATGAATTCTTCATGAATCTCAGAATTTATTAAATCATGAATTTCCTCATGAGATTCTTTCGTAGTGTCATTTTGATCGTTTGCTTTCCTCTTTCTAGGATTTCGATCTTTGGAACCTAATGGCCTGCCACGCTTCAGGCATGCATTCGACTCATTGGATATGACACTAGATGATTGTCCAACAGGGACATCAATACGGATTGGAACATTCTCTGCGGGGATGTGGGATTTTGTTATCCTTTTCAAGTCCGTAAATGCGTCAGGCATTTGATTTGCTATTCTTTGCAAATGGATAATCTTTTGCACCTCTTTTTCACAAATAGAGGTATGTGGATCAAGATGAGATAATGATGCATTTTTCCACAAAATTTTCCGTTTGGTTTCACCAACTTCTCCCCCTAATTTTGGGAAAAGTGTCTCATCAAATTGACAGTCTGCAAATCATGCAGTGAACAAATCCCCTGTCAATGTTTCGAGGTAGCGAATAATGGAGGGCGATTCAAACCCAACATATATTCCTAACCTTCTTTGCGGACCCATTTTGGTGCGGTATGGCGGTGCTATAGGCACATATACTGCGCATCCAAAGATTCTTAAATGGATATATTGGGTTCATGACCCAAAATCAATTGCAACGGGGAATATTTGTGATAATTCGTCGGTCTGAGACGAATTAGCATTGCTGCATGCAAAATGGCGTGACCCCATACCGAAGTGGGCAGCCTCGTTTTCATGAGTAATGGTCTTGCAATCAACTGCAGGCGTTTAATTAAAGATTCTGCAAGACCGTTTTGAGTGTGAACATGAGCTACAGAATGTTCCACTTTTATCCCAATTGATAAGCAATAATCATTAAATGCTTGGGATGAAAACTCAGCAGCATTATCCAGTCTAATAGACTTGATTGGATTATCAGGAAATTGTGCTCGTAGTCGAATTATTTGTGCCATTAGTTTTGCAAACGCAAGGTTGCGTGATGACAACAGGCACACATGAGACCATCTACAGGATGCGTCTATTAAGACCATAAAATATCTAAAGGACCCACTAGGTGGGTGAATAGGACCACAAATGTCCCCTTGTATACGTTCCAAAAACGTAGGTGACTCAGTCCCAACCTTTGTTGGTGATGGTCTAATAATTAACTTGCCTTGATAACAAGAAGTGCAAGAAAATTCATTATTTAAAAGAATCTTGAAATTCTTTAACGGATGCCCATATGAGCTTTCTATAATCCGTCTCATCATGATTAATCCAGGGTGTCCCAATCGATCATGCCAAAGTACAAAAGTATTGGAATCAGTAACATTTTGGTTTACTGTTGAATGTGCCTCAATTGCACTAATTTTTGTCCAATACAGGCCACAAGATAAAGACGGGAATTTCTCAATAACCCTCTTTTGGCCAGAGACATTCTTTGTAATGATGAGATATTCAAGATTATTCTCATCTATTGTCTCAATATGATAGCCATTCCGGCGTATATCTTTAAAACTCAACAAGTTTCTCTTAGACTTGGAGGAGAATATTGCATTCTCTATGATAAACATTGTTCCTCTAGGCAGAGTTATAGTTGCTCTTCCGGAGCCTTCAATCAATTTACTACTACCAGAGATTGTAGTAACATCTGCCTTACACATACTTAGTTTAGAGAAATATTTCTTTTCTTTGAGTATCGTATGTGTAGTACATGAATCAACTAAACAAATATTTTTACAGTTGGACGTTGATCCAAGCTTGCTTTGTGAGATATCCATATTTGCTTTCCCATGGTTTGACATACAAAAGAAATACACGAAAATGAGAATAAACAAATTCAATCCGTTTGTTTCACATTTAAACAATATTTTCAAAATCTGCTGAGGTTAGTCGATTAACTTAGTTGATAGTCGACTATCTTGGGAAGCAGTCATTAGGTTAGTCGACTAACTAAATCAGATAGTCGACTATCTTGCCTTGCGGAAAAGTCCAGCTTTAATGCGAAATATTAGTTAGTCGACTAACTAAGTTGATAGTCGACTAACTTAGTAAACAGTCATCAGGTTAGTCGACTAACTAAATCAGATAGTCGACTAACTTAGCTTGCGGAAAAGTCCAGTTTTAATGCGAAATATTAGATAATCGACTAACTGTTAGGTTAATCGATTAACTCTACTGGAAAATAAAAATATCTTTGAAATTTAAGCATGTTGAAACATTATAAAGAACTAATACTAACATTATATCATAAACTAACTAATACGAGCTGATACTAATGACTATTAGTTTATTCACTAACTAATACAAATAAGTAAAATAAAATCAAACAATTCCATCTTCCTTCATCATAGATCCATCACCGATTAAGTGGTCTATTTTCCCCTCGGGTTGCTCAAAGAAGTCTGCCACATCCAGGTGAGTGATGTCAAAATTGTCGTTAGAGACAAAATTTGTTTCAGGGCCTTTATTCTTTAGAGATGCTTGATAAAGATCAACCAAATGTCTTGGTACACGGCAAGCTTTTGACCAGTGCCCTTTTCCACCGCAACGATAACATATAGTTTCTGAACTATTTGCCTTTGGATCCTCATAATCCCGTTTCTGCTTTTGGTGGTTATATCTCTTTGGGGGGTGACGGACATCAGGGAAATTTCTTCCTTGTCTACGTCCACGGCCATGACCCCGATTACGACCACGACCATGATTAAAGCCATAGCCTTTTCCATGCTTGGCATAATGAGAATACACCTTATCTGCTTCAGGCAATGGTGTAGACCCAGTGGGTCGATTTTCGTAATTTCTCATGAGCAGGTCATTGTTTCGCTCAGCCACAAGGAGAAGAGAAATCAGTTCAGAGTACCTTTTGAAACCTTTCTCTCTCTCTCTGTACTGTTGTTGCAGTACCATATTGGAGGCATGAAACGTTGTAAACGTTTTTTCAAGCATATCATAATCAGAGATATTATCTCCACAAAGTTTCAATTTAGAAGTAATTCTGAACATTGCAGAATTATATTCAGAAACAGACTTAAAGTCTTGGAGCCTCAGATGAGACCAGTCATATCGTGCTTGTGGCAGAGTGACCAACTTCAGGTTGTCATATCTCTCCTTTAAGCCTTTCCACAAGATGAGTGGATCTTTGAGTGTGAGATATTCAATTTTCAAACCTTCATCAAGGTGATGGCGCAAGAAAATCAAGGCGTTAGCACAGTCTTGGGTGGATGCTTTATCTCTGTCTTTAATGGCGTCTCCAAGACCCATAGCATCTAAGTGGATTTCAGCATCCAACACTCATGTCATATAGTTCTTGCCCGAAATTTCAAGGGCAACGAACTTTCTTTTCATAATATCAGACATAATTAAAACCAAATTCGGAAAAAGGGAAATACCTTAATTTTCTCAAGAGGATTCTTGAGACGGTAGAGTCTTGTGATGATAACGTGTTATGAAATAATATAAGAACAAGAACAATAATACAAGAACAAGAACAATAGAGAGAAAAGTAGAGAGAGGAGTATTCTTATTGATATTTGGGATGGTTTATAATGGAATAGAACCCCTTTATTTATAGGAAGGTGGTGACTTAGCCACGAAGAATTAAACATTCACCTAAAATACAATATTTTTTAACAAGTTTGTTCATTATTTGTGTTTATCACATTGGACAAGAGAGATACGTCAGTCAGTGAGATGCGTCTCCTTCCCAATCGCCACAGTGACGAGACTTCGAGTTCGGGGCAAGCAATAATACTTTGGGCTTTTGGAGTTTGGGTTTAAAATCTCTCATCAGTCCCTTTTTCGCTTTCTTTATCGATCTTCCTCTCTCTACTCTCATCACCATCAAAGATCAGTAGAGGCACTACAATCTCCTCACAGATCTGCGGTAACAAATCTTTTTTCCTTAACACCATTTCGCGCTCTCTATGTTTATCAATTTACCATTGTATTTTTTTACATATGTATATATATATATATATATATACAGCTGTCGATTTGTATATCACTTTTTGGTATAGAAAAATGTTAGGGTTTGGGTTTGTTAGTAGCTTATATTTAAAGTTTACTCGTTTGCATGATTTTTCGTTTTTCTTTTTCAATTTACATGCTGATTATGCAAACAAGTGTGGAAGAAGTGTATCTAATCTTTGATGTGGATATGTCTCGTTGTTTTTATGTAATTGAAGCAAATGAGATGAAGCTATTTCTTTTTTACCTAGTAAAGAATAATATAAAAATTTAGTTACAAAAATAAGGAGAGTGAAAGCCACCTATTCGATTGTTCCGTGACGCAAATGAACACGAAATAACACCCAAGGGTGTGGCCTTTATTGAAGTGGTCAATGAAGTGGGAGGAGAACCTTGAGATCTCAGGTTCAAATGCCATTGAAGGCACAAAATACTTGGTGGTTTCTTCCAATTTGCCTAAGCCTTAGTCGGCAGAGATTGCAACCAGTGGGATGCAGGCATCGGTGTGATAGTTGAAGTGCACACAAGTTGGTCCGGACACCACCATCATAAAAATAACACGAACTTTGCAAATACTTTATGTGAGTTTCGAAATTCTAGCATGGTATTATGGAGGATGATGGTAACTTTTTCAAATTCTTCGTGGGCGTAGTGCTGGCAATTTTAACCCAAAATTGTTTGACCTCTCCTACATATCTGTAGTAAAGCTGTATCCAATCCGTCCGTTAAAAATATTGGTATTTGGATTCATCCCGTATTTGCCCTACAGATCCGCAGTATAGCGTATCCAACTCGGCCATTTAAAATATTGGTAATGTGGGTTCATCCCGTATTCAACGCGTAGTAAAAAGGTCCAGTTTGGATTAAAAATGTTTTGAAAACGGGTCAAATGCACACCATGAAACCATTCACCTGTTAAGTTCACAACAACAACAACGACAATAGCAAGAAACCAGTGTCATCCCATAAAGTAGGGTCTGGGGATGGTAGAGTGTACACAAACCTTACCTCTACTTGTTAAGTTCACAATGATTTTGGATATTGCCTAATAAAGTCAAAATGAAGTATATAGAAGTATAAAATAGATTGTACTCGGCAAACCACCTAAACCTATGGAGCTCTATTGCCATTGCCAAATTTACGTTTGAGGCTGAAATTGACACCTCGCGTTTTCAGTTGACGTGTTCAAGTATTTCAAGTGACTTTCTGTTATTCCATTAGACAAGGACAATTTCTTCGTTTTGAATTAATACACTAGAGTTTCTCTTGTTGGAGCCGAAGAATAAATGCCTTCATACCCAAATTGGTTGACTTGCTCAATCTTCCCGTAACAAACTCTTATCTAACTCGCCCATTCAAAATATGTGTAATATGGTTTAACCAATATTCTACCCGTAATAAAATGGGTTGAATATAGGTTCGGAATGGATTGAAAACAGGTCAAGTTCTCACTAAAAAATCTTTCACATGTTACGCTCACACTCTTTGGGACATTTCTGATGAAGCCAAATATGAAGCATATAGAAGTATAAAATAGAGTCTAAGTTACTTCGACACAACAGTTTAGGTGTCGCACCCATGTCAACACGACACTAGCGGGTGTGGATATGAGATCCGTACCAGATTTGGCCAAACAATTTTGGGCACTTTGACCACGCGGATGGAAAAATTTGAGATGAGATACAATTTGATTCCCGAAATCAGAACGAAAACTAGGGTTAATTTGAAGATGATATCATACCTTATCTAGTAAAATCAATACTTTACTTATCGACAACTGTAGAATAAAAAGAAATCCACACTTTACAAGCTATATGTAAGTATTCCAAAAAATTTCTCATAATTTAGAAACGTTTTTTTCTTTTTTGAATTATTTTTAGCCGCCCCGCACCCGTATCTGTACTAGGATTTATATCCCCGAATCTTAGAATTTATGCCTCGAAGGATCTGATCTCTAGATTCGCGCCCATGTCGGACACCCATACACGTGTCCAAGCAACATAGAACAGAGTGTCCTGAAGCCTAGAGTTAATTTCTAGTGCCAAATCTTGGTCTTCTTTGAGGGTGAATTTTGAGACCTCGCCATTTCAGATGACGTGTTCAAGTATCTTAACCGACTTTCTATTATTGCCTTAGACAGGGATAATTTCTTCGTATCAAATAAATAGAGTAGAGTTTTGCCAAAGTTTAATGCACAAAATTAATGGTGGATACTCCTTGAGTATATGCATTGATCCCAATATTCGGTCTGATTAAAAAGAAAGAGAGTAATTTTGATACCTATTTGATGCACCTAATTGTGTAGTAGAATATGTAATTATGCTTTGTCGCATGACAAAAAAGATTGTGAAGAATTAAAACTCTGAGAAATTTAATTTGTATCAACTGCATCTTTTTTACGTTACTTCATAATTATATTTGCACGTCATTACCAAAATATACTACTTTTCCTTTTATATATAAACCACCAGAAATGGAAAGAATCTTCCTAGTCAATGTTTTAAATGTTAACGAGTTGTACCTTTCTAAATGACTTATCTTATTTGCTTAATTTCTCTTTCTCTTTGCTAGAAAATTAGTGAAATTGAGCTTGTGTTTGATTTATTGATTGCTGTAGATTTTTACTATAATGATGAACTACTTTTGAGTAAAGACGATCTACTGTTCATATCTCTTTTTTGGAGTAGAAGGACCTTCAAGATCGCTAGTAAATATTCTTGCACATTGAAAGAGTTTGAGCCAATCAATGTTGTGATGAAAATCCAATAGAATGTGTGAGTAATTCAGAATATCAGTTCCATTTTAATTGTTTATTGTAAATTAATGTATAAAATGCAAACGGTTTTTTTCCTCACATGCCTATATAGAATCGGTCAAACCGCTTTGGCCCAAACTGTTAATCACTCAATCATCTTTGACCCGCTTTAAATATGCGGGGATTAGGTTATGAACCATTTTTGTTCAACCATTTTCAACTCGCCCAAATGCAAACCAATCCGGGCATTTGCTACCACCAGTGAACATTGTGTGTTCTATTATCTGCATGTTTAAGAGTATGTATCTATGTGATTGGTGGATGCCTCAGCATGTTTCAAGGTTTTGGTTTTTCTTTTTCCTATTTTGCATTTAATATGAGATGTTGTTTTATTCTTTCGTATCATTTTGACTGTGACGACTAATAATATCTTTTGACTGTGTATTCAATTATATTCCTTTACAGATAATAGGTAACTACACATTGGGAAGGCTTCAAAATTATTCTCCCAAAACATTTCTGAAGAAAAGGAAAAGGGAAGCAGCTGTATGCCAAGGAAATTTTTCTGCATGACCTCTTGACATTTCTGCAATGTCAGGGTTACTCAATGTATTCATCTTTCTATATAATGCTCATTAGCTTTTTGATACTCGGGATCTGATTTTGTATTTGCTGCTTTATATTGGATTCTTTTTATCACTTTCCTCTGTTTGGAAGAACATATTTGAGCATGTCTATCCGCCTTATCTCTTGGATTTTCAAAACTATTTGTTTGTCACTGCAAGGGTGAAGATTCTTATATGTGCTTTCAATCTTATTTCGTTTGTTTTGTTAAGATTTTTACTTTTGATGCAAGTTTTATTTTGTTTATTAAGTAGGTTAACTTGCACTCTGTGTTCGTTGCTTAATGGTGATATTGTTGCCAGTGCTACACCATTCTCTTTTACAAAAACTATAATTATGGGTTCAATCCTGAATTAGTCGAGGTTATACTTTAAAGTTAATCCTCCTAATTTATGTTGAACAATTGATCAGAAGATGCCATCTCCTATCAACACTTGTTGGAATTATATTAATACATACATTTAACCTAGATCAGGTTTTTATCCTTTCTCTCTCGATCATGCTAGCTTATACATTTCTCTCTCCCCTTTTTGTGTCCAAGCTTTGGTACAAGCTGTATATGTGTTTACCTCAAGCTTTGCTAATAGCCTTATTAGCCTCTTTGTTAACTTCCTTACTTTCTTCAAAGGATTAAACTTTCGTCTCTGATCGGTGTCTTTTTCAGGACCCGAGGGCGGGGGATCCTTGGGAGTGGATGTGAGGACAAAAAAAGCTACTCACTCTATTTTTTTGTTTGACTTGTTAAAAAAGGACATATTTTTATATTTAAAATTATTTATGAGCTTCTTCTGGGATGTCAATGTGGTCCTTACATTTGACCATGTCATTTATTTCTTATAAGGATGGAATTAATTAGGTAAGGATGGAATCACACAAATATTTTCCATGTGATTTCCTTTTTAACAATAGGTGTAGCTAAAGCTAAATCACAAGGTGATACAAACTTTGAAATAGTGTTTCCTTCTTCATTCCTAGCACAATAACCATATTCCAATATATTAGGTTGGATCTGTCACTATATCTACCCATGTGTCCATTTTGGCCCCCCCCCCCCCCCCCCCCCCCAATAAACATCAGCAAAGATCTGGTCGTCACTCGGGATCCTTTGAACCAAGGTGTTCGTATATTGTTAGGACGTGGTTTAGTTATCTCATCTAAGCCTCTTTAGGGAGCAAAATGTTTTTAATCCAACATAAATTTTTGAAGAAATAAAAATTTTTGTTAGAAATGAAATAGATCCAAGGTGATATGTTCCTTCCCCTAACCCCGCACATAGCAGGAGCTTACCATATCGAGTTGGCCTTCTATAAATTATGACCGCAACTTTGATATAGAATGAAGATTACTAGTATTATTAAGGAGGTAAACTGACATCAGCTATTTGGTAATGAATACAAGCGGCGTGAGAAGTTTCCTCTCGTTTCCTTTTGACCAAAGTATCGATATCTTTCTAGAATTTTTCTCTCTCCATATTTAGCCCTATTTGTGGAGGATAGACACCAAGCATTAATTTTTTCATCTAGAACAGATTTTATGAGAGAAACTTTGGTGCGTTAACTTTTTCATCTAGAACAGATTTTATGAGGGAACTTTAGTGTAGAACAAATTGCTGTTCGAAAATGCAGATTGTAAGTATATCTTTATGCTGCTCGAAAATACCAAGTGTCATGCTATGTTCCCCTAGTTTCACCAGAAATGAAGCATGTCGCCTTAATCTTTGTGGCATCTGAATGTTTGTGTTGGTTTGGTGTTCACGTTGTCTATGTCATTCTGACTGCTCTTATGAAAGTCTTTAGAGATATGAAGGGTGGACATCAACGTTGGGCTTCTGAACATATAATAAAGGAAATTGCTAAGTGACAACTACTCAGAATTTATTTTCTAGAATAGGCTGAGGTGCTGAGCTAGTCACTGGAACTTCCAAAATGTGTTTTTTTCCTATGTGCTGTCAAAACATGAGATCTGATTTTAATGGATCCCTTGCCATTTTATTTTTTATGATATCTCTCTGCGATGCACTTCCTGTATACATTTTGTTAAAATATACATGGCTCTTGTTTTTCTGGAAAGCCTAAACTCTGAACCCTACAAGGAAACCACATGTTGTGCCAAATGAGAGAACCTATTTTGCTTGGACTCTCTAAAAATGTTGTTGGGTGTTTGTTGGATCCTCCAAAACTTATGCAATTTTTTGGACGATCTGATACGGAGTGCGATAACATTTTGGAGAGTCCGCGCAAACATAGCTGAGAACTTCAACCTCTTATTGAACATTGGTCAAAGTTTGACCTTTCAATTGCGCGGTCGCATGAACCTCTTGTTCTATGTATGACTTGTTCTTTTTGACTGATAAACCAGATATTCTTGTTTGCATCCATTTTTGACGGCTCATTGATGCATGAAATGGGTGTTGCTGAACTGCTATAATGTTTAGTGGTTCATGCTTAAAATTATTTTTGATTTAATTGTAGTCATCTCTAAACGGGTCAGCTTCAAATCTCCCTGACAACACCGGACGCTCATTTCCTTCATCTTTCTCTCCTCAATCTGGTGCAGCTTCCCCTCTTTATCATCACTCTGGTGAGTTGTTTTCTATATTGTTCTTACTTTCTGATTTTGAAGCAAATGTACTAGCAAACTTTTTTGTCACAGGAAATATTCAGGGCCTTCATAACATGCATGGGAGTTTTAATGTTCCTAACATGTCGGGTACACTTGGTTCAAGAAACACAACAATAAATAATGTCCCTTCAAGCGGTGTCCAGCAATCTGGAAATAGCCTCTCTAGTGGTCGTTTTGCATCAAATAATATTCCGGTAGCCCTTTCACAGGTTTGTCTATTTCTTTTTTGTTCAGGAGAATAATGGAAAAATAGTAGAAAAAATCTCTCTAAGATGGTAATTGTTGTTACTTTCTCGGTTTGGTTTCTCTCCCTCGGTTTAAACTTAATGTGAGATGTTGGAGAAAATATTTCTAAAAATTTGGGAAGAAGTTTTGATTTTGAAATGTTGTAATTTGATTTGGGAAGTGGAGTTTTTAGTGAACATCTTGAGAGACATGCTACTAATAGTTTAATCCATTTCAAGCATTGACTACAATTAGCTTTCGAGATCTTCCTGCATCTGCTTTTTTCCTTCTTTTCTCATTCTTTATTCACAGTAGGCTATCAAACTCTAGAGCTCAACCTTCATTGCATTGCATATCTCTGTTGCAGATATCCCAAGGAAGTTCTCATGGTCATTCCAGCTTGACAAGTAGAGGTGGTATGAGTATTGTTGGTAACACGGGATATAGTAGTAACACTAATGGTGTTGGGGGTTCTATTCCTGGAATTCTGCCAACCTCTGCGGCAATTGGTAATCGAAACTCTGTTCCAGGCCTTGGCATGTCCCCAATTTTGGGAAATGCTGGTCCAAGGATGTCAAACTCAGTTGGAAATATAGTTGGAAGCAACATTGGGAGAAGCATCAGCTCTGGTGCAGGATTGTCTGTGCCTGGTCTTGCTTCTAGACTAAATTTGACTGCGAACAGTGGTTCTGGAAATTTAAATGTTCAAGGATCTAATAGGCTAATGAGTGGTGTCCTCCAGCAAGGTAAATTAGCCTGAAATGCTGATAGTTCCTCTTCTTTTTGTGTTGTTAGTTTCTCTATCTTGCTGTCTGTTCTTTGTTTTAATATCCAAAGCATTTACTGATGTTATTTTCATACTTTTCATAGGCTTAGCTAGTTTTGTTCTTTCTTGAATGCAGTAGCTAATTTGAAATTTAGACGTTTAAATTCTTTTAATAAATTCCTGTACATATCTTTTTTGGTCCTTTTTTCTAAATTTTGTGAACTGAAAATTTCTGTGTAGCTTTAACTTGAAATATGAAGAGGATATTCTATGCTGGTAGTTGGTTATAGGTAGAAGTTTTTCCGGCAAACAGTCTTCTATTCCTTTTTTTTTGGGTGGGGGGTGGGGTGGGGGGGGGGGGAGGGGGGCAAATATGAATCATCTCCCTTAGCTTTGGGTTTGTAATGTATGTCTTGACCTTGGAAAGTATATACATAACCACCTCATTCCACCTTCGAAAGTAGGATTGGTTCTAACCTTACTTTCCTGAAAAAACACAGCGGCCAAAATGATCCATTTCAGCACACGTTGAAGAAAAAGTTAAAAACATGGAGAAGTTGAACAAGAATAATATAAGAGTTGCCCTCTCCTTCCCCCATTTTCACCTTTACTACATAACACTAATTGGGAGGACGGAGGAAAGGAGGAATTGTAGAAGGAAATTGTCAGAATATGTAATAGTAGAACCCTAATCCAATGTGTATTAGGAGTAGCCTAATCCAATGTTTATTAAGAGTAGGATAGGTTATGTGTGTATATATAGGGCTCATTGTATCATATTTAAATCAGTTATATTTTTCTCCCGTGCTTTCTCACATGGTATCAGAGCTTTGGTGAGATAATTATCGTTGTGCGTCACTCCAACGACATACGGGAAGAAATAACTCAGTCATCGTGCAATTTTCAGGTGACCAAAGTGACTAATTGCGTCAAAGTCACTAATTATTAGTGTTGTGCAAAAAAAAAACCAACACCACCACAAGGTTCCCAAGAGAGATCCGACCAAACCCCACCGGAAAACTGCCCTTCACGCGCCCTCACGCGCCAGATTTATCAAGGTAGATACGACTCACGCGCCCCACGTGCCGGTGCGTAAGCACTGTTCCGGTGAGATTTTGACGAAGGTCCTTCAGGGCAGTTGGGGTCGCCCTCAAATTCCGAGCCTACCCATATTTTTATTTTTCAATTCCGACGACCTTGAATTTTCTCCGGTAGCTACAGTATTTTTTCCGGCAGCTGCAGTGTTTTCAGTTTCCAGTTTTCAGTTTCAGTTTTTCGGCAGCTACAGTATTTCCAGCTTCCAGTTTTTCAGTTGATTCTTTCTGATTATTTGGTGATAATCCAACGATGTCTTTGGGACTCCATGCTTTTGGGTCTAGAAACCCGGGTTCGATGTTAACTATATATGTAACAAGCTCGGTACATATGATTTATATGCACCAGCTTGAGGGGGAGTGTTAGAATATGTAATAGTAGAACCCTAATCCAGTGTGTATTAGGAGTAGCATAATCCAATGTTTATTAGGAGTAGGATAGGTTATGTGTGTATATATAGGGCTCATTGTATCATATTTAAATCAGTTATATTTTTCTCCCGTGCTTTCTCATATGGTATCAGAGCCAGGTCCATCCCAATTATTGTTACCGATGTTGGGCCCCCATTTATGTTGTCCACGCTCCAGAGATCTGGGCGTGAGGGGGGTGTTGAGTTGTCCCACATCGGAGGAATTTGAGGTCCTCGCGCTTCATGGCTGCTACGACATCCAACGATCTTCTCCAGCCGATTGCCATCAATGCATCGGCTCAGATCCCACTCAAATTGGATTCCACTAATTTCCTGGCATGGAAATTCCAATTCCGAACCCTCCTTGCGGGTTACGACCTCCTCGGCTTCTTCTGATGATGTCCAAGATTGGCGTGTCCTCCGGCCCTCCATCTTGAGGGGGCGTACTAGGATATATTATGTTGTGTATCTTTTTATTATTGGTAGATATTCTCTCATTATTGTACAGTCCTATAGTTGGTAGGATTTGATATTGTACAGTTCCTATAGTTGGTAGGATTTGATATTGTACAGTCCTATAGTTGGTAGGATTTGATACATCTCTGTACTCTATATATACTTTGGTGAGCAATACAAGAAAATCACTTCTCCCGAAACTCTCTACATGGTATCATACGCCAGTGGCTTATCTCTAAAGAAACCCTAATTCTTCCCTACTCGCGCCGCCGCCGCCGCTGCACTAATCGGCAGCCCGCCGCCGCCGACCTTCTCGGTCCACCGCCTCTCTCTGGCGTCTTGCTGCGCCCCGCTGCACTAACCGGCAGCCCTCTCTCTCTCGACGTCGATCAGTGCCTCCTCTGCCCCACGCGCCGGTGCGTAAGCACTGTTCCGGTGATATTTTGACGAAGGTCCTTCAGGGCAGTTGGGTCGCCCTCAAATTCCGAGCCTAAGCTACAATGTTTTCAGTTTCCAGTTTTCAGTTTCAGTTTTCCGGCAGCTACAGTATTTCCAGCTTCCAGTTTTCAGTTGATTCTTTCTGTTTATTTGGTGATAATCCAACGATGTCTTTGGGACTCGATACTTTCGGGTCTAGAAACCCGGGTTCGATGTTAACTATATATGTAACAAGCTCGGTACATATGATTTATATGCATCAGATTGAGGGGGAGTGTTAGAATATGTAATAGTAGAACCCTAATCCAATGTGTATTAGGAGTAGCCTAATCCAATGTTTATTAGGGGTAGGATAGGTTATGTGTGTATATATAGGGCTCATTGTATCATATTTAAATCAGTTATATTTTCCTCCCGTGCTTTCTCACATGGTATCAGAGCCAGGTCCATCCCAATTATTGTTACCGATGTTGGGCCCCTATTTATGTTGTCCACGCTCCAGAGATCTGGGCGTGAGGGGGGGGGGGTGTTGAGTTGTCCCACATCGGAGGGATTTGAGGTCCTTGGTCTCCTTATATGGGGGCAATACCCACCTCATAAGCTAGCTTTTGGGGTTGAGTTAGGCCTAATGTCCATTCTTATCAGAAATAATTGGGGTATTTATGAACAATATGCCAAATTTGTACGTTTGGATTTGAAACATGCATTTTCACTGTATTTACATAATGTTGACAATGTTATGTATACATTTATGAGATGTTATGTTTATATTTACAGCGGCTGGGTGATTTATGCTCCTCAATCTAAAAAGTGAGGGAAGTAATTCCTTTTTTTTGGGTTTATAAAACAAACGGAGATTATCCTATTCAATTGTTTATTCACAGAGGCTGGGCTGCTTATGTGGCATAATTGAGGGAGAATCCTCTTTAACCTTTTCTTCTTCTTTTTAAACTCTAAAAAGTAGTTTCAAATAAGGCTTTTTTTTTTAAAACTAGTGTTAAAATTTATACAGTTTCTGCTTCGTTCTTCGATAACCTCCTTTTGAAGCTATTGGCTATTTGAGCCTTGAACTGTTGATTTTGTACTCTTCATTTCACATGTTTTTGATTTTTTTTTTTCACACCATCGACCGCGCCTTTCATAGGACTTCCTCAGTATTTAAGAGGCACATTATTATTTGTTTCTGTTTAAATTCAGTATGTAAATATGCTTTGATGGTACATACTTTTAGGTGCTTTTGCCATTAATTCTGCATGAAGTTGTTATTTGTAGATTTTAAGGTGAACTAGGCACCTACGATATATATTATGTTGTAGGTCAATCTATCATCTATACTAACGGTACCATCTGCATTCAGCTTCTCCGCAGGTAATGTCTATGTTTGGTAATTCGTATCCTCCTGCTGGTGGTCCACTATCTCAGAACCATATCCAAGCAGTCGGCAACCTTAATTCTATGGGGATGCTGAATGATCTGAATTCAAATGATGGATCTCCATTTGATATAAACGATTTTCCTCAGCTAAGCAGCCGACCTAGTTCTGCTGGAGGGCCTCAAGGACAATTGGGTAATCAGAGTGCCTTTCCTTCCTGATATTCCGCGTAAGTGATTTTCTTTTACAATTCATTCAGAGTACTGAGGACGGAACAATCTCAGGTTCACTGCGAAAACAAATTGTTCAACAAAATCAGGAATTCAGCATTCAAAATGAAGATTTTCCGGCCTTGCCTGGATTTAAAGGTACTTATATGCCTGCACAAAGCTCTTCTCATGCTTTCTTAAGTTGATAAATCACTCAGCATATATAACTTTGGTATGACAATTTGTTTGGTGGGGTAAAAAAAGCAAGGGTGGGAGGACGGAAATAGAGGGATATGAGTCATTTCGCTGTTTTGTTAACAAACAACCTACCAGGGAAAGTGAAAGTAGAAGGGTGCATACCCCTCTCCGCGAGCCTTTTCATTTCTTTAATTGAGTGGAGAGCAAAGGTATCGGATTTACTCCCCTTAAAGTTGCGCCAATCAGCGTAAAATGAATGACAAATACTTCGGAGTAGGTAAGTCAACCAAAACCCTTTTTCTTTGCCCTTTCATCCCTTCCCTTGAAACAAACATAGTGTTAGTGGATCTGAATTCTCAATTCCTAGCATGAGTGGTTGATGTCGCACCACACCAGCTAAATTTTCTCATTAGTCCTGGGCTTTATTTGGTGTATAGCTCCCTTTTATTTTGTGGGGGCCTGGGGGGAGTGCTAGGAATTATGTTCAGCATGCTTATGGGGCTTTATTCTGTAGTTGTTTCTGTTATATTTTTGTATTGCTTTATGCATGGAAATGTTCCTATCTTTCATGTTAAGTCTACTAAGTACAATTGCTCTCGTGTTTGCTTAGGTGGCAATGCTGATTATGGTATGGATCTACACCAGAAAGAACAACTCCATGATAATACTCTTTCTATGATGCAGCAGCAGCAGTTCTCTGTAAACACAAAAATACTGGATTACTATTTTAAATGCTGTGATTTACTGGTAAATGCTTTTAGCCTCATGACTCTGTCCTCGATTGCTCAATCTTTCATAAACTAATGGGCAGATGGGAAGATCTGGTGGCTTTAACTTGGGAGGGACATACTCATCACTTCGCTCACAGCAGCAACAGCAACAGCAACATGCCCCATCGGTGAGTAATAGTGGTCTCTCTTTTTCAAATGTTAACAACCAGGATCCACTACATTTACATGGTTCAGATGTCTTCTCGTCATCGCACTCCAGTTATCACCAACAGGTGCATACTCTTACATTTTTGCTCTTATTTGTCTCATGTTCTTCTGTGTGTCTTTCTCTTTATATTTTGGGGGTGCTATTGAGGTGAGATATGTATCACATGCACTCTGCATAAAGAGAGATTGAAGCCCTCCTGTGTTGGAGACTTCCATTCCTTAAAAAAAAAAATCATGTTTACCCCTTAACTATTTCTGTTTGGAGGTTTCTTTTATTTGTTTATTTATTTATTCTTGTTTGGCTCAGGTGTAAGACAAGAGGGGTTGCTCTGGTGGTAAGCAACCCCCACTTCCAACCGAGAGGTTGTGAGTTCGAGTCTCCCCAAGAGCAAGGTGGGAAGTTCTTGGAGGGAAGGATACCGGGGGTCTATTTGGAAACAGCCTCTCTATCCAAGGGTAGGGATAAGGTCTGCGTACACACTACCCTCCCCAGACCCCACTAAGTGGGATTATACTGGGTTGTTGTTGTTGTTTGGCTCAGGTGGGGTTTGGTGGGTGGGGAAGTGATGTTGGTATTCCTTTTTTGCCATTTGTGTTCTTCAATCTGTGGAGAAGTATGTGTATTTTTCTGAGTACATGTATGAGAGTGGTTATTCCAAACCAAAAAATTGATTTTATCAGAAGAGCCATCTTCTGTAGCATGACTGAGTTGTGACGTGGAAAAGCTAGAGTTTTGCTAGTATTACGCTGAAGTTTTTTCTATATTAAATGTAATTTGTGGTGCATGCTATAAGTTCCGTATTCATACAGCTTTAAGTGATACTTTACTCGCTTTTCACTTTATTTAATTCAGTCTGGTGGACCTCCTGGTATCGGGTTGCGGCCTCTTAATTCTCCAAGTACTGTTTCTGGTATTGGCTCATACGATCAGCTTATCCAGCAGTATCAACAACATCAGAGTCAGTCCCAATTTCGACTGCAGCAAATGTCTGCTTTAGGTCAGCCGTACAGGGATCAGGGCATGAAATCCATGCAGTCCCAAGCTACCCCCGACCCTTTTGGTATGCTTGGTTTACTAAGTATAATAAGGATGAGCGATCCGGATCTGACTTCTCTTGCACTTGGAATTGATCTAACAACTCTTGGATTGAATTTGAACTCTACCGAAAATTTACACAAGGCATTTGGTTCCCCATGGTCTGATGAGCCAGCCAAGGGTGATCCAGAATTTACTGTACCGCAATGTTATTATGCCAAGCAACCACCTCCTCTAAATGTGAGTGACCTTTATATTCTTGTGTATCTTCATTCGATTGCCGTTCTTTAAATCTACTAACGCGTTTGAATTGGCTGCAGCAAGCATACTTCTCCAAGTTTCAGTTAGACACTTTGTTTTACATTTTCTACAGGCAAGTCCCTCTCATAAGCAAGTCTAGTTTTTCTTGGCAATAAAATGTGAATTTAGAAATAACTCAATCTGTTGTTCATTGCAGCATGCCAAAGGATGAAGCCCAATTATATGCTGCTAATGAATTGTATGCTCTCTTTTCTATGAAAATTGGTTTATAGGGTGCTAGTTCGTTGTATTGTAATTCCTAATAGCAATTTAGCTTTCTATTGCTTCTTGGCATCCGCATACAAAATTACTAATCTATTTGTGGATGTTTGACTTGCTTCAGTTGTTAGTTGAATATACTTGATAACCATTTGCATTATTTATTTCATACAGGTATAATCGGGGCTGGTTTTACCACAGAGAACATCGATTATGGTTTATGAGGGTCGCCAACATGGAGCCTCTTGTCAAGACCAACGCTTACGAGAGAGGATCTTATATATGTTTTGATCCGAACACATGGGAAACAATCCGCAAGGTATGGATTTCGTTCTACGTTTTGAATTTATTTAATTTTTGGAGGTTCTAGTTTTCTGATTTTTCTGCAATTCTTTCTGTGCAGGATAATTTTGTGCTCCACTATGAGATGTTGGAAAAAAGACCTGTTCTACCTCAGCACTAACGATTCTGTTCAGCTTATAGTTGTACATTTTCACATTGACCCCATTTTCTAGGAGTCACCTAGTTCCCACCTGTGGTTTTCTGCTCAATTGGGTTTTTTGGCAGCCATTGTTGCTGTAATGTTTTCTCAGTTGGTGATTACCTGTTGTATCTTTTAGATATGCTGCAAGTCAAAAAGAAAAAATTCCAAATAATTCTCCCATTTTCCCTGTCGAACCATACTTTTTTGTCGGTGAAAATGCCATTTTTGATATTCTATTCTAAGCAGGTACCTGCTTAGGATTTAAAGGATATTTTGGTCAATTTAGTTAAATAGAACATAGTGGGTGATTAAAAAGGAATCTTTCTAGAAATTTTGAATTCCAAGCCAAATGAACTACTGTAGCCCATGCATATATTTTTGTCTTGACTAAATTGCCCTTTGATTATATCATCATCAGATTACACATTGTCCAAACAACTGTCCTAGCTGCCTACTTTGTACTACCCTACGCGGACCCTACGCTCAGTCCCACCCAAAATTTTCTCACCTTAACTTCTGGTTTTGTAATTAGTAATCACGGGAGTCACGTGAATAACTTCTGCTCTTTTATTTGCTTGACGAGACATCCGCTAAAAAGTGTAGAAGTAAGGTAATGAATACAATACTTATATAGATTCTTATAATCCTGTTTTAAAAGATGATAATTGGTTATAAAGTAAGTATTATGTGAGGAAAATATAACTAAAATTCAAAATCTTAAAATGACGAGTGAATTATCCCATTCATTAGACTTCTTTGGATACGTTCAGAATGAATATGGGAAATTATATATTTCTACAGTTCCTTTTAAACATGCTCAAACAATTGATATGAAATTTGGTACTATATCATAGGAACACCTTACTGAGCCAGCAACGCGCAACTTTGAATCCTAAAACTAAAGAAAAATTAAAGCAGTAGAATATTTATTCACACCGTTTATAATGTAATATTGTTACCAGTATCGACTTTTTTTCACAATAACAGATTATACCATTTGTATTAACATAAAACTTTTAATATGTGGTAGATGAAATATAATGAAAAAGATGATAGGGGCGGTCCTTCCATAAAACAAGTAAAACAATCGCTTTAGACCCCATATTTGTGGAGACACCATTTTTTGTTACACCTAATAAACTATATATAAATTTAAAAAGAATTCTGTAAAGTGTAATTTTTTGATTTCTTTCTTTAATAAATATAGAGAAGAAGGATTTACAATTACTATAATTCTACCAAAAAATTACACTTGAAATGAATATTGAACTCGAATTTCGTAAGAAACATGTGATATATATGAAGTAACGATTTGATGTGAATGTCGATAATGAAATCTCAAAATTTTTCGAAAAGTTCTTCAGAGTTGATTACTTTTATACATAATAGACAAGGCTATTTTTTTATTTCAAAATATATATTGAACAATTTGAAGAATATGAAAATATCTTTAATTTTCTATTTGGCAATAAAAACTAAGATCACTAGATGTTGGTATTTGAAAAAAATATTAACTTAGTCTTGCATGTTCCTTAAAGCATAATAACCAATTCGATATTTGATGGCTTAGATTTATTTTCTGAATTAACAGTGTTAAGAAAAATAGTACAATTAGAAGATAACAGTTTAATGATATACTTAATCAAATAAAAAGATATAATTCTTTTTCAAATGCCTAAATTGCTTTTGGAAAAATGTTCATAACTCATATTACTGTTGCTTTAGCGGAAAGAAGTTTGCAAAACTAAAATTAATAAAATCTTACCTTAGAACAATAATGTCACAAGAAAGGTTAAATGGATTAGCTATATTGTCAATTGAGAAATACTTATTAGGAGTTATTAATTATAAGAAAATTATTAATAATTTTGTATTTTAAAAAAACTAAATAGACTTTAAAGAAATAATTAAAAAAATTTAAAAGTTAAAACCCCTCATAAAGTTTGACTTTAGATCATAAAATTCGTCGATCCGTCCCTGAAAACGAGAAAACATTACGAAATATTTTAGGACATTTAAATTATGAAAAAAAGTTCATAAAATGGTAAAGCAAGATTTGGAGAAAATGTACAGAACAAATTGAGAGAATTGAAAACACCCCCTCTCCCTCCACCCCTACCCCCCCCCCCCCCCCAAGAAAAAAAAAACACTAACAACTTGAAAGTTTCAATGTGATTAGTTTTTTTTTTTTGGTAAGTAAAATTTTTATTTACCAAGTATATGTACCAGGGGAATTTGTATCTATACTTATTTGCTGGATCACATTTTAATTTGTGTTCGTTTTGTCAAAAAAAAAAAATTCAAGCGTACTTACTTTTCTCATAGCTTCAGCATACGGCGCGAAAGTAGCAAATGCAGTCACAAAAAATTTTAGCATTCTAGTAGACGAGCCTGAAGTATCAAAGGCAATACGCTGAAGTTCTTTTATCCTGGCTAAGATACTGAAGTTATTTAGTTCATTTGTAGAAACTTCAGTACTAAAATAGCTGAAGTTTATTTTGTCCTGAATTCATTTGTTTTCTCATAAAGCTTTTTCAAAAACTGCAGCAGAAGATGTTGAAGTTATTTAGTTCATTGGTAAAATTTCAGCACTAAATAAGCTGAAATTCTTTTTGTCCTGGATAAGCTTTTTCAAAAACTTCAGCATAAAATGCTGAAGTTATTTAGTTCATTTGTAAAAACTTCAGTACTATATAAGTTGACATTTTTTTTATTATGAATTCATTAATTTTATCATAAAGCTTTTTCGAGAACTTCAGTAGAAAATGCTAAAGCTATTTAGTTTATTTGTAAAAAAAATATCAACACTACATAAGTTGAAGTTTTTGAAAAAAATTTCTAATATACTAGATAAATAATCACCTTATTCTTTCATAGTGTATTACTACTATAAAATAAACAGATCGCCAACAATATCTAAATCATAAATTTTTGAAACAATAAACGTAAAAAGAACATAATTACATGAAAATATTCATAAATTATTGTCTACTAATTTATGTAATTATTTATAATTTATTCTTACATAATTTGATAAATACTTATGACAATCATCCATGAACTGAAGTTTCATAATAGCACCGACAGAAGCAAAGAAAGAAGAAGAAGAAGAAGAAGAAGAAGAAGAAGAAGAAGAAGAAGAAGAAGAAGAAGAAGAAGAAGAAGAAGAAGAAGAAGAAGAAGAAGGAGGAGGAGGAGGAGGAGGAGAAATGAGGCTGAAGTTGTTTTAAAAGTAAGTACACGTTAAAACTTTTTAAAAAATATTTAGGTTAAATGAGGACGACCAAATAAGACGCTCCGTGCAATTTTTACTATATACAATGCAAAGAAATAAAATATATGGGCAACTAATCCCAGATCTGTTGGAAAACCTATCGTGTTATCTTACTGTGATGAGTACATCCTCAACTAGGATGAAGACTGAGAATTTTATCTACATATATTATATATAAAACTTATCTATCTCTCCTAATCAAATTTTAACTTAAAATATATGATCATATAAAATTTACCAATTATATATAAATTAGTTTTAAATAAGTATCCTTCACTTGTAGTGTTTTAATTTAATAAATCCTGAAAAATCCTTACAATTCCTTACTTACCTGGGCAGACCCAATCTTTCTAAAGGATATTTCTCTTTCTCTCTTTGGATAAAATTCGCTTTCAACACTGATTCTATAAGATTTTTTCTTCTAATGCTCATAATTTTTTCTAACAGTGGCAAAGAAAGGATTAATTTTTTATCGAATTGAATTTTGCCATGGCTTACGTTTGGAACTTTTCTGAGCTTCCCCTTTTCATGTTGATGTTCTAATGGGGGGCTAGCAATAGATGTATATTAATTGTTTGGTTGGATTGTTCGAATTGAAATTGTCAATCAATAAATTTTGAAGGTGTTTGGCTCTCCACCATTGACAACCATTAAAAAGTTTCGAGGCTTTGAATTTGAATTCAGATTTTCAAAAAGTATTTTTTTGCTTGGATTGGATGTTACTTCAAACAATTAAAAATATTCTATGGAGTTTATATCTCGATTTTGAGATTATTTGATGAAGATTAGATTTAAATTTGTAAAGTTTTCAGATTGAAATTCCAAAAAGAAGCAGAAGAACACACCACATACTATATATATACAAATTATATACGAAATTCATACAAAAATATACTATTGTATAAATTTGTATGAAAATTATATTTAAATTGTATAATATTGTAGTTGTATTTAACTGGTAAGAATGATGTATGAAAGTTGTCGATAAGTTGTATATTGTATAAATTAGTTGTATGAAATTTATTTTTAGTATGTATGTTGTTATAGATATATCTATTTTTTTCTTAAAATAGGTAATTATGACAAAGAGAGAGAAGGGTTGCGCTAATTATGGCTTAAAATAAATAACACACAACTAGAATGAGTCTTGTTTAGATGGAAGGACAATTTAAACTTCGTTTCCTTCAATTACACCATTTTTCAAGCAAAGAATCTCCTAATTTAAGACACTAATAATGAATTATATATAAATTATGAGAAAAATTTCTTTAGGACGGGTAGTATGCAAAACGTGGATAATTTTAGTAAATAAATTTCAAATATTATATAGGAAGGAAAATATCATAAAATCCAAATTTTCGAAAGCTCTTGCATTGCTTTCTTGAACAACAACAACAATAACCCAATATAATCTCACTTATTGGGATCTAGGAAGGATAGTGTGTACGCAGACCTTACCTCTACCCTAAGGTAGAGAGGCTGTTTCCTAATAGACCTTCGACATCATTCCCCCCAAGAACTTCCCATCTTGCTCATGGGAGACGTGAACTCACAACCTCTTGATTGAAAGTGGAGGTTGTTTGAACATTTTATTAATTACTTCACTCTAAGACTTTTCATACAAACTTGATCATGTAAAGGAATTGTAAATTTTATATACTTAAATCAGTTTGTATATTTATTTTAATTTTTTTAACATTATCCAATGAAAGATCTTAAGATTGTTTGTAGTGCCGATTGTAAATGAATTGATTATAGCTTGAATTTTTGTGTGGAACGTGACTAAAACACCTAGTGATTAGTGTCCAAAATGCTGCCGGTTTCTTTTGACTACCCTTATGTAGCTCAACTTCAATCCATGCAAAAAGGTTATAGATTATCATAAGTCATAATCAAGATGAGTAATGTGCTGATTTTGGAATCGTTAAAAGTTTTGCACTTATCCGATTAAAATAAGCCTTATATTCATTCAAACATATAGTTAAAATGGTTATACAAATAAATAACATAAGAACACAAAAAAGGTTCTTATCTTAATAAATTAAGTTAAAAGCCTAAATTATAGATTTATTATAAAATAGGTAGCATAAGATACGAATGGATGGTCAATTACAATCACTACTAGAAAATGTCAAATTTCCGTTCATCAAATGAGTCGGAAATCATTTATTTCCGACAAAAATGATGTAATCGAAATATAGATGACAGCAAATTTTTTCGACCAAAACGGTCAGAAATTTCCAACCAAAACAAGCGCAAAGTAGGAAAATTTTGGAGACCGGCTAAATTTGTCCTTTGCGACCGAAACGGTAGGTATTTTTGCGACCAAAAAAGCCGCGCACTTAAAATAAATAATTAATTATTTTTAATAGTTCCGACTGTTTTAGTCGGTAATTTTAATAATTAATTTAAATTTAAATTCAAAATTCCCAACTAAATCAGTCGAAAATATTAAAAATAAAATTAAAACATAATTAATTTTTCTGACCACTTCAGTCGTAAATCTAGGGATTCCCAGTTAAGGTTTCTGACCAAAGTAGTCAGAAATCAGTCGAAAATTCTAAATTTTTTCAGTAGAATTCTGCTGCATTTTAGCTATATCACCTGCAATTCAAAACTAATTATTCAACCAATCATTCAATCTAATATGTGTCACAATTTCTCAAACAATTGAACACAACCAAATATCAAACGGCCAATCTATACAAAACTTTCAAACAAGTCTAAACACATCTATTATATCACATTAAAGTATAAAAACTTCAACTAAAGGATATTTAAGTCTAATGCTTTATTTGTTTGTACTTGATGGAGGTCTGAATCTTTAACTATTCAGATCTCTATATTAAGTTCGTTTGTTTTTAAAGTCTGAATTTTAATTATTCAGATCTTAATCATTAAATATATTTATTTTTTTACTTTACAACCACTTAATGAGTCTGAATAGATCCATATCATTATCTATAACAGAGACTTAATTTCATTAAGATGCTATCATCCATATTCATTAACTGCCGCCACTGTCTACCATTATTTACAACCACCATACCACCCACCACCACCATACTCAATCACCACCATCATCCTCAATCATAGTCGCCACCATTATCGACTACCACCACCCACTATCCCCACCACTTCCATTACCATCATTTCAACGACAACGAACACTCATCCACCTCAACTACCACAACTAACTACCACAACTAACTACCACATCATCATCAACAATCATAGCTGGCATTGACCATCATTATAATTACCATCACCCATCACCATCTTTCTCAATCGCAACGACCACCACCGCCACCTGTCATTATTAACGATCACCTCCCACCACTACCATCTTCAATCATAATAGCTACCACTGCCAATCACCACTAGCTACTATCCTAAACTACCACCATCAACCAAATCTACCACCAACCATCCCTTTTAGTTGGCATTCACAAGCACTACCGTTAGCCATCATCACCAATAACTATCATATTTTAAAAAATAATATATTTAGTGATGGAATATTAAATTTATTAGTATTTTATTTGAATTTTATGTTTATTAATTTCTAAATAAACGTAAATTTTATGCATTCATATGTTTAAAATCAAACAATCTTAATCATTTAGTATTCAAATCTTAATACACTTCTTGCCATTCAAATATGTTTCAGATTCAGATGTCTTAATCTTAATACACATCTTGATATTCAGACGTGTATTCAGATTCTGTCATGACACGAATTTTCCACCCTCGGGGTCGTGATGGCACATACTCGTAAAAGCTAGGAAAGCCACGAAATCATAAACTCCTAAATCTTTTATTTTAAATCCTTTTGTGAATCATAACAACAATGTTAAATAGTTCAATAATAACGGGATATGTAATTAAAATGGAAAATTTAAATCAATTAAGCTAAATAATACTGCGGAAATCAACATATGCCTCTACCCAAGAACTAGTGTCACTATATCCACGGACTAGTAAGAGTACTAAATACAACCGTTTGAAAGAAATAAACACTGTTTGTTTCGAATACATGAGATAACAAAATGAAATATGAGATAGAGGAGACGTCGGGCCTGCGGACGCCTGCAAGGCTACCTCGGAGTCTCGGTGGACTGAAGGCTGGCTCCCGAACTAATTCTACTGCCCAAATGGTGCTCCGATATATGCACATAACTGCATCAGCACAATCGACCTCATGTGCTGATAAGTGTCTCGCCTAACCCCGGTGAGGTAATGGCAAGTCTAGGACCAGACTCCAGATAAACATGTGCAGTTATATAATATATGGCAAAAAAGTAAACAGGTAGTAAATAATTAAATTTGGGGAAGGGGAACATGCTGCGGGGTGGCAGATAAACAAAATATCAAAAAACAATAAGGAAACTGTAATTTAACTTCTAACACAGATAAAGAGAAATAACGTCAACTTTCACTTTCAATTTCATCTTGTTGCAGGCGTGAAACCAGATCTGATTTATCATATCTTGTGGTAGGCGTACCACCCGCTCCTATTTCATCAATCATGTGGCCTCCCATTTAATCATATCCATTTCATTATATCTTGTGGTAGGCTTATCACCCGCTCCCATTTCATCATATCTTGTGGTAGGCGTACCACCCGATCTCATTTCATATCATCAAATAATCACAAGAAATTCCGGCAAAGGAACAAAGCAATATAACAACTTCCCGACAAGGGAACAAAAACAATATAATAACTTCCCAGGAAAGGGAATAAGAGAAATATAATAATTTCTCGGCAAGGGAAAATCAATATCAAAATAATCATCCCGGCAAGGGAGAATCAACTATAACCAACCTTAACTTAGCTTGTACGCAGCTCAATAATGAAAGTACTCAATCATAAATAGGATCTATGAGGATAAACAAATCTTTGCTCGATATGGTAGATAATTAGTTAAGGCATCCGCAATGTCATTTAAGAATACAATAAATTTCAATTTAAGACTCACAGTCATGCTTGACACCAACGTATAGATACTCGTCACCATACCTATACCTCGTACTCAACAAAGAGCAAGTAGCAAATATGACTCAACTCCTAATCCCTCATGCTAGGTTAGACCGAACACTTACCTCAAACTTCCATAGCCAATTCAATCCTCAATTACCGCTTTTCCTCTCGAATTTGGCTCTAAATCAATTGTATATATATGTAAACGACTTCATAACATCAATAAATTCTAAACAATTCGAATTCAATGCCTAATTATATCTTTCCAATCATTCTTCCCAAAAATTCAGAAATTAACCCGGGCCCGCTTGGTCAAAACACAAGGTTCGGACCAAAATCAAATCACCCATTCACCCACGAGTCCGAATATATAATTTATTTTCAAATTCGATCCTAAAACGAGGTCTAAATCAAGAATAATTAAAAAACCCTAACTCTGTCCAAATCCCTAATTTTCTACCTTTATTCACATAATTTAGACCTAGAAACCTAATGGGTGTTAATGTAAATTGAAGAAAATAAGTTAAACAATACTTACCCAAGAAACTTTGGTGAAGAAGTGCTTCAAAAATCGCCTAGGAGCTTTGGAGAAGAAATGGTTTATGAAAATATTATGAAAACCTGTTTTTGGTTCTGTTTAAAAAATCACCGGACGAGTTCGCGATGAAGCCAACTTAAGTGACCTTCGCGTTCGTGACAAAAGGCTCGTGTTCGCGGAGCATCACCTTCCAGAGTCGTTTCACGACCCTATGATCGCGTTCGCGTAGGTTTAATACCCCTTTCCCTGCACATGCTCACAAGCCATTGCATTCGCGTGTGCTGTGCCGCGTTCGCGAAGGGTATCCCCCCTTTAGCCTCGCATTCATGACTCTAGCTTCGCGTTCGTGAAGAAGAAATTTGGCACCTGGGAGATTTGCCTTATGCGTTCGCGAGAGGGCACACGCGAACGCAAAGATCAAAATCCCCGGGCATGAATTAGTAAAACCTGCAAATTTTATATAAGTTCAAAACCCCCCGAAACACATCCGGAAAACTCTCAAGCCCTCGGGGCTCCTAACCAAACACTCGTACTAACTCAACAATTTTAAATATATATATACATATATATATATATATACAGATATATATATATATATATGTATATATATATATATGTATATATGTATATATATATATATATCTGTATATATATATATATATATATCTGTATATATATCTGTATATATATATATATATATATCTGTATATATATATATATATATATATATATATATATATATATATACATATATATATATATATATATATATATATATATACATACATATATATATATATATATATATACACACACAAACACACACACGCACACATATCATACAAACTTATCCGTGTGATCAAATCGCCTAAATAACTTCAAAAACAATGAATCAAACCTCAAGATCATGAATTTTTCCTCAAACTTCATCAAGTTTCAAAATTTGGAATTCAAGTCCGAATCATGTCAAACAACGTCCGATTTTAACCAAATTTTATAGAAATGACTTAAACCATATATAAGATTTGTACCGGACGCTGGAACCAAAATATGATCCCAAGTAAGTGCCAAGCCTAACCTCAGTAGAGTAGTGAAGAGGTCAGGTCAAGACCCTACTGGATCTAATTAAGAAAAAATGTACTAGTATATGACAGTATAGAAATGAAATTAAAAGAACAAATAACATATAAGGTTAGCTACACAGAACTAAAGCAAATAATGCAATACAAAGAAAACAAGGGATGATATATTAAGCAAACCAAACAATCAAATACAAGAACAGTCAAAGAGAAATACCAACAAGAGTTACTACCGAGATACCGCCTCGTAATCTTAAATCACAAGTATCCTGCGTTTTAGTACACCTTATCACACCGTATGACTTCTAGTAGTTTTCCTAGAAGCCACGCGTATGAAGCCCACCTTATCTTACTGCATGTGTATCAATATCACAATGTACCACAAAACGTATCTCAAGTGCCCAATATCACAGCTTGCCAAAGAAATCAACAATAATAATATTTTCACAATAGGGAACCTACGACCGAACCACAATGTACACAAAGTCTCAACAATAATAATCAGAAGTGAATAACTCAACAACATAGTATTTCACAACTTAACACTTTTCCTCAATGTAAATCATGACATTTATAACTCAATACCAATTTTAACAACAAGATATTCCAAAAATAACAACACAAGTAAGGAGTTCAACAATTAATTAATAAATATGGAATAAAGAAAACAAGAACTTCAACTAAACATGTAGAGCAATTAGCAAGTAAGAGATAAGATGAGTAGAATATGTGAAAATAAACTAATGATGACGATTTTACATGATAAGATAACTTAATTAAGGCATGAAAGGAATCCACATAGTTAAAATCGGAAATTTTCACATTTAGACAGTGCACACACTCTTCACCTTAAGTACACGACTTTCACATATCACAATTACCACAAACAACACCAATCATAAGGGGCAATTTCTCCACATAAAGTTAGGCAAGACATTTACCTCGAAACACGCTAACTCAGTCCGGTAGAAGGCTTTTCCCTCGATTATCCAACTCCGAACGGATCGAATCTAGCCAAAACAATTTCATACTACAAATATAAACAATAGGAAACTAATTCGAACAATAAAATTATGATCTTACAAAAAAACAAAAAATCAACACAAAAAGTTAACCCAAGCCCGCGTCTCGAAACGTAGCCAAAATTACAAAATTCGAGCACCTTTTTTGATAATGAGTCCAACCATACAATCTAGGTGGGAATACAATGTAGAAATCTAATTATTAATAAATTTAATCAAAAGTGATTTACGTCAAGAAACCCCTCGAAAACCCTCTCAAAAAATACCTAAGCACGAGCTTGAAATGTCCAAAATGAAGAAAATCTCAGAAACCCTCGAATTTAAACACTGCCCTGGCTATCTGCACCCGCGGCTTTACAGGTGCGAACCAAAATATCCGCTCATGCGAATGGCTTTGCTCCTGCGGACCAACATACCGTACCTGCGGACTCGCTTCTGCAATCACACTGCCATTTCTGCAGAGCCAACTTCCTATTCGTTTTTCGCTTATCACTTTGCATCTGCGACCTTGCAGATGCGGAAAACCTTCGCATTTGCAACCATGGTTTTCCTCACTCATGTCCGCATTAGTACATTACAGCTCGCATCTACAAGCTTGCACCGATGACCAAAGCTCTCTAGGTGCGATTGCACCAAAAGGCTCCAGCTATAGCACCCTTTTTAACTCCAAACTCGGTCAGATAATCGTCCGAACTTCACCCGAGGCCCCAGGACCTCAACCAAATATTACCAACAAGTCCTAATACATGATACAAACTTAGTCGATCCTCCAATTCACATCAAACAATGATAAAACCAAGAATCGCGCATCAATTCAAGCCTAATGAACTTTGAACTTCTATTATCCACATTCGATGCCGAAACCTAACAAATCACATCCAATTAACCTTAAAATTTTCACACAAGTCACAAATGACACCATAGACCTACTCAAATTTCCCGAAACCCCAATCCAAGCCTGGTAACCACAAAGTCTACTCTCGGCCAAACTCCTAAATTTCTAACTTTCGCCATTTTAAGCCTAATTCAACTACGGAACCCCAAATCATTATCTAGTTACGCTCCTAAGTCCAAAATCATCCAACAAAGCTAACAGAACCAACGAAACCCCAATACAAAGCCATTTACACACAAGCAACATCTAGTTAACCTTTTCAACTTAATCTTTCGGTCTTGAGACTATGTGTCTCAATTCGTTCCGAAACCTCTACGGACCTGAACCAACTACCCTTGCAAGTCACATAATAGTTGTTAAGCATAATTTTTTTTTGGTCAAAAGAAATTTTATTTCAACCATTAGCAATTTACATCAGCTGTTCATTTGGACTCAAGAACAGATCTCAAAATTACAATCAAATAGTAAACTCTACAACTATGGTTGTTAAACTATTTTCTATTACAGACAAAGAAAGTGTTATGAAGAATCACATAAGGGATAATGATTCACAGTCTGCAGAATGGGATTCCATTTAGAGTGTTTCATTCCAGCAATGTGCACTTGAATTGTAATCTCCTTTGCTCGATCTTGGCTGGTTTTGTTCAGTTGTTGAAACCTTTTGTTGTTTCTTTCCGTCCAGATGGTGTAGACTACTGCTGCAAACACCACCCCGAGGATGGCTTTTCTGGGATTCCTGCTATTGACATTGCCCGACAACCAGTGCACTTCTGATTCCCATGTACCAATTGTCCTTTGTTACTTCATCCAATGTAACATACCTTTCCACAGCTTTTTGGAATATACGCATTCAAAATATAAATGATCATGTGTTTCTTCAACATCTTTTCCACATAGGACGCATGATGTATTAATTTGAAGACCCCATCTAACCAATCTGTCAACTGTTGCCAGTCGCTTGTGCAGCGCAATCCATAAATAATATTTCTGTTTTGGGAGCATACCATTCACAATTACTAAGTTTTTCCAGCGGACCTTGGGGTATTGCAGGGTGGTATGAATGTATGCTTTTCTGATGCTAAATTGCCCATTTTGAGTACATGTTTGCATTCATGTTTCATCATTTGCCTCCCATTCCCTTGCTCCAATCAGTTTCCTAACAAGTCAACTAGCTTGTTTAGGAATTACCATTGTATTAAGGTCCTTCTTCTTTATGTAGTGACAGTGGATCCATTTGATCCAGGGTTTGTCTTTCTTTGCCATTAATGCCCAGAGGAGTTTTGACAGAGCTGCTTTATTCCACCTTTCATAGGAAATAATGTTCAAACCTCCTGCTGCCTTTGGTTTACACATTGTTTCCCAGGCAATCGGGTTCCTATGGCTATTTTCATGACTACCAGTCCACAGATAATTCCTGCAAATTCCATTGACCAGTTTTATGATTTTTTTTGGTATGAGGAATATCTGGGCCCAGTAAGTTTTCATTTCTAACAGGACACTCTTGATAAGTTGTATTCGACCAGCATAAGATAAGAGTTTGGATGTCCAGCTTCTGATTCTGTCCACTATCTTTTCCACTAGGGGCATACACTGTGATATATTGAGATTTTTTGTAGATAGGGAAACTCCTAGGTATTTGAAGGAGAAGGTGCCCTCCGTGAGGTTTAGTTCAGAACAAATCTTCTGTTTGAATTCAGTTGAGACACCTGCTATATATAAAGAGCTTTTATCCATATTGGCTTTAAGTCCTGATACACTAGAGAAGTGTTCAAATTCCTTCATCAGTAATTTCATGGAGGTTTCATCAGCCCTACAGCACATCAGAAGATCGTCTGCAAAGCATATGTGTGTGATTTGTAGGTTGGTGCATTTTGGATGGAAGTTAAAATCTGGATTCCTGCTCAGTTTCTTTAGAGATCTAGTTAGATATTCCATAACTAGGACAAATAGGTAGGGAGAAATTGGATCTCCCTGTCTTAGTCCTTTCCTTGCTTCAAATGTGTTGGTCAGTCCTCCATTTATCAGAATGGAGTAGCTGACAGTGGTAACAGATTTCATTATTAGCACGACTAGTTTGTATGGAATTCCAAATTCTAGAAGTACTGCTTTCAGAAAGTCCCATTCAACAGAGTTGTAGGCCTTTCTAATGTCGACTTTGATCATGCATCTAGGAGATACTGTCTTGTGAGTATAGCCTTTGATCAGTTCATGGGCCATAATTACATTATCCAGAATGTTTCTCCCTTCTATGAATGCTGACTGGGAATGCCGTACTAAGTGATCTACAACCAGTTTCAGTCTGTTTGTTAGGAGCTAGTTGTAAAGCATAAAATGAGCAGTAAATGGGGGCACGGGGCTATAACTCTTAAAATGACCAGCCGGGTCGCCATAAAACTGGTTCGCGGTTGATTGGCTCTTCACGATTGAAGTTGTCACGTTTGCCTGATGCTTACCATCTCTACTTCAAGAAAAGAAAATACCATCATAACGTACGGTTAAATCCATATCTAAGCTGTACAGAAAAAAAGGGGATTCTAGAGAAAAATCCGCAGTGGATAATTCGTTTGCAAGAGGCCATGGTTCCTCTGCTGAGGCCTTTATTCTCTTCCACATTTTTGAACTTCTCGTCGGTCTTCCCCTGTAAAGGCTTCTCCGTCCGGGTACGAGAGGATATATTTGTACGCACCGCACTAAGTGTTTACACCAAATAAAGTAATTTAATCGTAAGAGTTGAATACATTACCAGTAAAGTGATAACTGTGTATATAAGAGATAAATTGCTTGCATGATCAATTTTGGTTTGGTATAAGCACGAGTGCAGATAATGCGGTAAGAGCCTATAATCTCCTGCACACGAAGGTAAAGCCAAGGATCCAGCACCCAAGAAGAAGGATAGGATTTACAAGGATGTCTTTCTATATAGCATACATTTTCTTGTATTCATTGTTCAGAACATCTGAATCAGAGACGACTGATGCTGACCAGGACAAGGACCTGCTGGCCATAGAGTTCTTTCGGATGTTCCTCTTATTTGAGGATTCTATCCTATGCATTATGACCCAATAACACAGTGTACCTAGTGTTGCAACTAATATGATTGTTCCTATAATAGTGACTACAACAGCCAGCCACTTCTCATTCTTGCCTACCACAACAAATGATAGAGCCAAGAAAGCCACTGAAATAAGTACACATGCCAACCACATAAGCTTGTTTATGATAGCCATCATCTGCTTCTTTGCTTTGCTTTCGATCACCACGATTGATGTCTGAACAATCACAACTGCAAGAGATATGAATAGGGCGATAGAGTCAAGGACAAAGAATATAAGAAATAAGGGACTTGGTGCTATATTTGCTTCTCCAAGGGAATGGCCTGGTGGGATGTCTTCTGGATACTCAATGAATTGTCCAGGGACAGAAAAAATCGCTGCATAGGCGACTGTGGCAATGAGTACAGCTACAACTGTGGTAGAATTAATGGCGTTGTTAAGGCCTTCAGCATGCATTTTATCTATGCGTTTGGCAATGCCATGTATACGTTTTCTTGTCCGTAGCGTATGTTCCATTTGATAATGCACTTCATCTTTTATATCACTAACAGTTTGCTTCAACTCTCTTGCTGGATTTATTGCCTGAGGTTTGATGGCTCGGATACTTTGTACACCTGATTCTTGTAGGATGGCTGTAATATTGACCTGTCCCATCTTCTCTGCAGTGTCAATGGCTGTTTCGTTGGACCTATTTACCGCTTTAGTGTCCGTCTCTTTCTGCCCGAGCAGCAACTTAACAATCTGCATAAGTCAAAGCAAATATGAGGTGACTTCACAGCAATGGATTGACAACTTTTTATGAACATTTTTCAAGAACCTATGCTCATTCACAGACAATATAAAGTACTTTTACCTATAACTAGTAAGTTACATGCCTTATTTTTCACCTTTTATAGACGATTATCTGTAGTTATATTTTACCTACCTAATAGTGTAAAAAGTCCTTCTACACTATCAGTATATATAGAAGTTAGATTCGAAGTCAATAAACTAACTCCGAAGACTGTAAACAACAACAAACTCTATAGGCAAGAAAACAGCATACCTGAGCTCTTCCTTTCCGGGCTGCAATATGCAATGCTGTATTGCCCTTTGTGTCAACCATATTTAACGATTTAGGATCTGCTCGAATCAGCTCCTCTACAACCTCAAGATTTTGTCCTTTGACAGCCATGTGAAGTGCAGTCTGCCCCTTCTTATCAACCCGGCTCGCGATCCCCGGCTCCTTATTCAAAAGGGCCTTCACAACCTGCACATGTCCATTTCTGGCAGCAGAATGAAGTGCTGTTTTCCCATTACTTTTAGCAATAGTGGCCAAACTTTTCTCTGCTTCTAATAGATAATTCACCACCTCAATATGCCCTTGGTTTGCTGCACTATGCAAAGCTGTTGTATTTGCGTTATCAACAGTCATTGAAAGCTCAGGATGTGCTCCCATTAGTACCTTCACTACATCTGCAACACATTAGGAAAAAAATAATAGTATAAAACTAGAATCAGAGACTAGAGAAGCAAAATGGATCTGTTTATACTAGCATCAACATACCTAAATCCCCTTGTTTAGCAGCAATGTGCAGCGCATCAAATCCGTTCCTTGCTTTGATTCCAGCAGCAACAAGATCATAGTAGTTGATCATCTCCTTAACTAACTCATAATAACCATATTCTGCTGAAACATACAAAGGGGTCTCTCCAGCTGAATTTTGCTTTATCAACAGCTCTTCCAATTCTTCCTTTCCCGTGTTATCAATAATATCTTTTATTTCAACTACATTTCCTGCTCTAGCCAACGAATGCAAGACACTGTCCTCACGTTTCCCCGTTAATTGTTTCTTCATCGTTTTCGGGGGCGTAGATGCCTCCATCTTATTCAATTGTTTCAAAATTCCACCCTTTGGCTTAAAAATACGAATCCTTAACCAATAGCCTCTTCTTCCTTCCCTCAAACACCCAGATAAGCAATAGCATTTTTCAACACTAAGAAAGATTCAGAAACCGAAAAGAGTAACTTTTATAAACCTGAAGCATCCTACACTGCTGGATTCTTCAAAAGGCATAATCTTAAGCAGAAATCAATGTCCTGCTAACAATAATAAAAAAATCTTAACTATGTTTTTCCATACAAAAACATAGCTAATTAGTCCTATTGTCTTATCCTTCTTCTTTAATGCATTGCACCTAAAAAGAATACCATTTTGGTAAAGCAAAAGACAATAACATTTACCTGGATATGAAGGAACTTCCATAGTATAAAGAGCTGTATATGATGAAAAAAACCTGTTTCTTGGTTTTCTGGAGATGGAAGAAAAGCTCTAGAGGTTGATATAAGTTGAGAAAAATATTAGAGGAGGGAACATGCATGCAAATGCAAGACACAAACTTGTATGTTAATATAATATAATATAATATAATATGGGGAGACACAACTCTGAAGAACCAAAAGGATGCCAACTTTGTAAAGTTAGTGATGATGAAGATGAATGGTTTCAAACTTTATATTCACAATCAAAACTTGAAAATGTGCTTAATTACGTGGATAATACCTTTACTTGTAATTTTCTATATCACATAAGTTTTCCTTTATTTATATGAACCGATCAGCTTACACTCTAAATAATTATTGTAACTATGAAAATGATGAAAGTTTAATCTATTTTAAAGCCTGCTAATATTATTGAAAAAATATTTGTATATATATAATAATATTTGAGTAAATCCTTTTAAGTCCTTAAATTTCATAATAGGTAATACGTTTACTATTCAAGGGTCAATTTAGTTATTTTACTTAGCAAACTAGATTGGTTACTAAAACTTTAGAATGTAGATTTTGTCATATTTAAAGGTATAAAAGTCAAAAGAGGTGACTGTTACTAAAAGAAATCTAAGTAGAGTCTCTGTATATAGTGGTTATTTTGAAATTAACTTAAGATAAAACAGGAAAAATCAAATTAAATAGGAGAAGCTAATGCCACTGATGATTGGGGGCAGAACCAAAGGCCCAATTATTATTATTATTTTTTTTTTTTGCGAGAAAAGACCTTTTTACACATTTTCATTTTTACTTTTAGTTTTCACGATTAACAACAAGTGGAGAAAGTCAGAGACGGATTTATGCTTAGAGCAACGATTATACCGAATTCTGTTAACTTTGGCAGAAATTTTAAATATATATGTGTATTTACATTAAAAACGGTCATATACCTTATTTGAGACCCCTAAGATCAAAGTTAGATAAGCGTATTGATTGAACAGTCTGCTCATACTTCACCTTCTTCAAATCTTAAGTCTGCCTTTGAAGAAAGTTTAAAACTATACATTTGAAACAAAATAATCTTTTATGACAATGCAAGGCGACTATGTGCTTGATTAATTTTATTTTTTCTCGAATATTCATTTATCAATTGTGAATGATGTTCACTAATAATACGAATTTCATCCTCCTAATCATGTCCAAAAGAAGACAATTCGTATGTTACTTATTCATTTTTTCAAAAAAATAAAAAATTAATTAATATCTTGTCTAATGGACTTCGCGCAGAGAGCATATCCATCTCAAATCTCATTAATTTGTTTGTATTATGGAACTTGGATAGCGAGGCGCCTCTGAGGATTTTCTCAACATTAATTTGGCAGGCAATACTTTTTAATAGTTTAGTGTGATAATTATCTCTCAAATCAATAATCGAAGTATTATTTATATAGAAATAGATATATCAATTATCACTTATAATTGCTAATAATCTAATAAATATAAAATTTCCGAATAAACCTTACCTAGTACTAAACGTGTTATAAAATTGAAGAGTTAAGTAGTAGATTTTAATAAAGTCAAGTCTTAGCTAAGAGTGATTGCTTTCATTTATTAGTAGTTGTGATAAACTCAGAAGTTTATCAAAATAAAAATAAAATAATAAAGGAATTACAGAAATAAACAACTTGTAATATCGGAGGATGATTTGTTTATCAAGTTGTGCAATAAACAATGGCGATGAATGTTCAAATTAACCCATAATTTTGGGGACATAAAAAGCCAGAAAATGTTTGTTTTCCTTAGTGATGAAGACTTGGAATGGCAAAGTGGGATGAAAAAAAGGGAATATACCCCACAGAATCAAACTTTAAATTTAGTCTTTTGTTTAAAGGGTAAAGGTGGGCATGTGGGTATTCTGTAATCCACCCCTTTTCATTTTTCAATTACAGAAAAGTGGGCAAGAATTCATCCCATCATCTAATATATTAGTCGTTGGAATAAATATAGATCGGTGTATCTATGATTTGAGATTTATTAGCATAAACACAATTCCCTAAAATCTCCTTTAGATCATCTAGAAACCTACGTAGGGGAACATCTATTAACTAGAGCTGTATAAACCGAATCGTAAAATTGCAAAAAGTTAAATTAAATTAATTAAAAAATTTAATTAGATTTGATTTGATATTAAGTAAAAAATACGAATCGAATTCCGACATATAATATATAATTTATATATATATATTATTAAAATTTTATATAGAATTTTATTTAAAAAATATCTAGAAATATTTGGATTATCTTGCGAGATATAAAATTTAATAGTATATGAAGTGCTCCATATTTATTCATCTTAAATAATGAGTTATATGATTACTTTTTTCATCAAGTGTTACTGAAATGCGTCAATCTCTTCGTTTTTTCATATTCATATCATATATTAAGATCTACTAAATTGTTATATCTTTTTCGAATGTGAAGTGATTATTATAATTTAGGTATTATATTAATTGTTATGTTTAATTACAAAATTTATTTAACCTTGAATAAACCGAACCAATCCAAGCCGATATATTTGGTTTGATTTGATTTTGATAAAAACCGAACCAACCCGGTACATGTCCACCCTTAGCAATGCGGTTTGTAAATAATTTTGGTATGAAATTATAGTGGTTTTAAGACTTTCTATTATATCTCAAATTAATATGTTTTTTGTTTTATTTTCGAGCGGTATAGTGTCTATATACATATCTTTTAAGAAAATATCATTTACACATAAACTGAACTTTTTTGCAAAAAAAATGTCATTTAGTAAAGAGTGTCTCTGGCATTGCCTTAGAAGAACATTAGAAGAAAAGAGTTGAAGATCATCCTATCAAATGGAGTAAGTAACATGATTAGCGCATCAATTAGAATAAATCACCCGACAATTACTGAAAACCTTCCAATAAAACATTTAAATAATCAGCAGATTATAAGCTTCTGATTCGTCTTAATCCTAACAAGCATAGAAAAAGGCAGTTTTATTTCGTTCTTAAACGGCCGAACTAACAACCATCAACCATGACCAATAAATCATAATAAATCTATATATATGAAGAATAATTTTAGAATCTGAATCATTTATATGTTGACACATAATAGCATGTGTCGTGAGTAGCTGCTGATTCAGATAGTCGTTGACATTCTGCCATGTAATCAAGTATGTCCCAAAAAATTCTTATGACATCCAAAAAAGAAAAGAAAAAAAACCTCAAATTTTTTTTTTCAAAAAAAAGAATGCGTTCATATGTTCAAAAAAAAAGAAAAGAATGTAAAACAATGGCTGAAGCGAATGCGTTCATATTTTGATAGTCCTGTAACTTAATCTGAATTAAAAAGTTATCAACGTGTTAGCTTGTGATGATGAATAACATAATTATCACTTACTTGCAGAGTTCTGATGATCTCAACTCTTGCAAAACTGCACAATAAATGACTGTGGTGTCATATATGGACGTTACCTTTGCTTAATAAATGATGTAATACAACTTCCTATGAATTCAGAAAAGTGGATTTGAATACACTAATTTACGTCTACTGAGATGAAGTTGTTAGCAACTAATTTTTAACAGATGAAACATAAACTGTAATAGCAAAGAGTAAATTTTACTTCGCCTTTGTTCTTCTCTTCTGCTGTGATTAGAGAGCTAAAGCTGCATATTTCTCGAACATAGGATGATACAGACCTTTTTGGAATATATTTGGTCATCAGCTTCTTGGACTATTTGATTGTCAAGAAGTATCGAGCCATATTTTGATCTCTTTGTGAACATCCCAAGAGTTTAAGAGATTTTGAGACACCTTTTCGAGAGAATATGTATCCCTTTATATAGGTGTGAATTAGGGTTTAGGGTAGAGTAACATCCAAGAAATACTAATACACTTCTAGGATTTCACGAGTCCTGTAGTATCTTCAATTTAGAATTTGGCTTGATCACTTAAAATTTCGATGTCTACAAATACCCCCTACTTCAAGGTTTGTCGGAATATAGGCTTGCCAAAACTTTAAGACGAGACTTGAAGTACTCGACCATCACAACAAATGGTTTTGAAACTTGGAGTTTTCGATTTATAGGAGGAAGAGATGAAGGGCAGAACTGGCCCCACTGGACGTGCCAATTTTTTGCAACTAATTTTCAATATATGAAAAATAAACTGCAATTACAAATAAGAAAAAAATAGTTTTTACTAATCAATTGCGGGTACAATTTTATTTCTCCCTTGATTCTTCTCTCATGATTATTTCCGTAATTCGAGGGTGGAAGTCGCGTATTTCTCGAATGTAGATGATACAGACCTCCTGGGGATGTGTTTGATCTCCAGCTTTATGAACTATTTGATTGTCAAGAAGTATCTAACTATATTTGATCCCTTTGTGAATATTCCAAAAGTTTGAGATTTTGAGACACCTCTTCAAGGGAATATATATCCCTTTATATAGGTATAAGTTAGAGTTTAGGGTAGAGTAACCTCTAAGAAACTCTAATAGACTTCTAGGATTTCAAGAGTCCTCGTAGTATCTTTAATTTAGGATTTAATTTGATCCCTTAAAATTTTAATGTCTATAGAAGCATCTAGACTTTTTTTTCTTTTTCCCATTTCTTTGGTTTTCGTCACTTACACTCACAGTCTCGGAGAATTATACTCCCTTCGTTCTAATTTACGTGAATATGTTTGACTGGGCATGTAGTTTAAAAATAAATAAAGACTTTTAAAATTTGTGGTTCTAAACAAGTCAAGAAAGGCCATAGAGTATTTGTGTGGTTATAAAAGCTTATCATTAAGGGTAGAATTATAAGTTTAAGCTCAATTGTAATCAAATTTAGAAATGGTCATTCTTTTTCGAATGGACTAATAAAAAAATATATTCACATAAATTGGAACAGAGTGTACGATCAATTTTAGTGAGTTAATGAGTACACCAAATTTTCTTTCATTTGTCCTTAATTATTTTCTTTAATGCCATTATATTGTTAAGACTTAAGAATGCTACGTGTCTCTCTGTAAAGGTGAATTCAATATTTGAGTTACAATTTGTAGAAACAAAGGCCAAAAATAATCGTAAAATATGTATTACAATTAAACTCGTAAGCTATTTTGTCCAAAGCAGAAAATGTATTTTCCCTTCGATGGACCAATATATCGTATCTGTTGGGATTAAAAGATGTAAAAATGATAAAGGTATAGCTAGTTTTCGGATTGGTTATTTAAAAATAGTCAATATTTATTAAGTCAATGAAAAATAATTATTATTTTGTTGCGATAGAGACCGGTGCAACATAATTTACTGGAATTTGGAGCACTTGTATATAAACTCTATCATATTATGATTGACCGATATACTTTGCTGGCTCTAGTATAATATACTGAAGACTCAGTATATTATACTGGACCGATATATTTGCTGAAACTCCACCATATTAAGGTGGAGTTCTAGTGTAATTATACTGGAACTCCATGATATTATGCTGGAGTTTCAGCATACTTATCTTGGTACTTCAGGATAATATACTGGAGTTCAAGTATACTTATGCTGGAACTCCAGCATAATATACTAGAGTATTTTTCGGATTTTGAACAATGTTTTCGCTCAGATTTATCTTCACATGAAAAGTGGTTAAATTTCTATTACTTTTGAAAGTGAGATATTTTTGAACGACCAGTTGTAAAGCTGGTTATTTTTGAATTTCTCTCTTGAAAGATTGGTGAATGGAAAATGAGGGAAAGAAACTGGAGGAAAAGTAAGTTACCTTTTGCTTCGAAAGAGCAAGTGTCCCTCATCAGTGGTAGAAAGAAAAGTTGATGTGCGTTATTGAGAAAACACTTCTCTTGGTATTAAATGAGCTGGAAAGAAAGGAAGCTTCGCACCGCCGTCGCCGCCGTCGCATGACTCGGCTTCAGTTTTCAAATATTTAATTAATTGACAAAATTCAACCCAAATTAACCAAGGACCCGCGATGTAACCCGGTTCGTTTCTAGCCCGGGTTATTTTAAATCCTTACTTGAGGGGAATAAGGCTCGATTTTGTTCCGAAATTATTTTTCAAATTCAACTTCATTATTTCAACATTCTGTTGATGGTAATTTTCTGTTTCTATTTTTTTTTCATTTTAAAAAATTTACTGTTTCATTATTTATTTAGTGATACAAATTAGATAAATTGTAATTTATATTCTATTTTTAGAGATTAAAACTTGTGTGGTTTTTTACTCCTTCCGAAATTTTCTTTATAATTTGAAAATATAAAAATTTCATCGGATTATTAGAATTCAAAAATAATTTGAAGAACATAAAACTTTATCGTTTTCTGTGAAACAATATATAAAAACTTTAATTTTTATTTATTAAGTATAATGTTTATCGTTAATTACAATGTTGTTTATTGTTCTATTATTGTCATTAATTGAACACTATGTTGTTGACAGTGAAAAACGGCAATTGATAATGGAAATCCTTCTGCGATTGTTGCATCAACGATGATAGCTGGCCTCATCAAACCGAATTATTGTGCCACCGGCCGAGAAATCAGGAAATTTTTTTGGAGCCAACTTCAAAGGATGGCAACAAAGGGTATTCTTCTGGCTTACCACGCTTGGTATGCAAAAGTTCACCAGTGAAGACCCTCTAGTGCCTGTCGTGGACATGCCAGATAATGAGAAGTTTATGATTGTTGAAGCATGGAAACATGCACACTTTCTTTGTAAAGGTTATACATCCTAAGTATTTCGGAGGATGACTTGTATTATGTCTACAGTGCTATGAAAACTTCGAAAGATTATGGGATGCACTTGAGAAGAAGTATAAGACTGAAGATGCATGCCTGAAAAAGGTTGCCAAGTTTCTAAACTATAGAATGATAGAAAACAAAATCGTTGGAACCTAATTTCAAGAGCTTTAACTTATTTTTCACGACCTTATTGCTGAAGGTATGGTAGTGAATGAAGAATTTCAAGTGGCTGCAATGATTGAGAAATTTCCTCCTTCATGGAGAGATTTCAAAAAGTATCTAAAGCACAAACGTATTGAAATAATGTTAGAAGATCTTATGATTCGTCTCAAGATTGAGGAAGACAACAAAACAACTGAGAAGAAGTCTTGTGGAAATTCAACGATTATGGGAGCTAATACCGTTGAGGAGATTGCTCCAAAAAATAAGAAGAGGAAGATGTCTTTTGGATATACTAAGGAGCAGAACAAGAAAAAATTAAAGAGCAACTGCTACAATTGTAAAAAAGCTAATCACAAAGCCTTTAATTGTCGTCTCCCAAAAAAGGATAAGAAAAAGGGATATGCTAACATAGTGGAGAAGAGTGACGACATTGATGATCTGTGTACAATGATTTCGGAATGCAACCTAGTTGTAAATCCAAAGGAGTGGTTGATCGATTCTAGAGGCAGTGGACATGTTTTTGCTGTCAAAGAAGTATTTGCGATTTACTCTATTGTTGGTCCCGAAGAAGAGCTTTCCATGAAAAATACTGCAACAACCAAGATGAAGGGTTTGGGAAGATATTCCTGAAGATGACTTCTGGCAAGGTGTTAACGCTCAACAACATTCTTCATGTTCCTACTATTAGGAAGAATTGGTTTCAACTTCTTTACTTGTTAAGAATGGATTCAAATGTATATTTGTATCTCACGAAGTTATTGTAAGCAAGAATGAAATGTATTTTATAAAGTGCTACCTCATAGAGGGCCTTTTCAAACTCAATGTAATGGTTGTTGACAATACTAATAAAATTTCTGCTTCTTCTTATTTATTGAAGTAAAATAATTTATGGCATATTTGTTTAGGATATGTAAATTACAAAACCTTGCGAAAGTCAATTAATTTAGAAGTATTGCTAAATTCTAGTGCAATAAATCAAAATGTCAAATATTTGTTGAATCTAAGTTTATAAAAAATCCTTATAAGTATGTTGAAAGGAATTCAAATTATTTAGACTTAATTCATACTGACATTTGTGATATAAAGTCGACACCATCTCGAGGTGGAACAAATATTTTTATAATTTTTATTGATGATTGTACTCGATATTATTATATTTATTTGCTTAATAGTAAGGAGGAAGCAATTGAAGTATTTAAGGAATACAAGAATGAAGTGGACAATCAATTGAATAAAAAGATCAAAATAATTAGAAGTGATCAAGGTGGAGAATATGTGTAATGGCCCGACTGGCTGTTTTGCTTTCTAGAATCATGTTCCCATTAATAAGACTTCATGTACTTGCTTTTACTGATTATGACTTGCACGGATGACTGGTTCAGGATTTGGAAGAGTTTGGGCTGAAATCAGAACACTTGGTTCCTTAGGTTTGCTTGAAATCTAAGTTTGATTTCGGTCAACATCTTTAGTAGCTGGCCTCGAAATCAGGATTTGAAGTTTCTAATATGTTTGTATGATGATTCCGGATTTGGGCGTATGTCCGGATCAGGTTTTAGATGACGAGAGAGCATTTTGGCACCTAATAGTGAAAGTTGGTTCCATAAGGATTTTGAAGTTCTTTAAATTTGGGTTGGAGCGGGTTTTGTGATATCGAGGTTCGAATGTAGTTTTGAGATCGGAAATAGTTATGTTATGTCATTTAAGACTTACACGCAGAATTTAGTTCAATCTGAGTAGTATAAGTACGTTTCGGCACATTAAAAGTAGATTAAAGAACTTGAAGTTCATAAGTTTGATTAAGTGTTTTTAGGATGTGATTCTAAGATTTAGTGTTGTATCGAGTGTTTCGAGGGTTCGAGTGAGTCTATTTTATGATTTCAAACTTGTTGGTATGTTCAGGCGAGGCCCCGAGCGTCAATCGGGCGGGCTCGAGCTAAGTTGAAAATTAAAGAAGGAGATGAAGCTCCAGGTTGGCCAGCCACAGATACAAATCCGAAGAAGAGCCTAACCATCGCAGATGCAGCTCAAGGGGAGGAGCCCAGGTTCCATGCGGCTCCTCTTCCACAGAAGCAGAACTGCAGAAGAGGTCCCCAGACCACTGATGTGGCCCCAGCTGGCGGGGCTCAATTCCATAGAAGTGGGCAATCTCATGCAGAAGTGAGACCGGAGATGCGGTCCCCTAACTGCATGTGTGGAAATTTCAGAAGGCAATAGCCTTCATTTAATACGGGAATGTATCATTTTTGACACATTTCACTCCATTCTTGGGTGAATTAGGAACTTCAAAAGGGGGATTTCAGCCTAGCTATGTGAGGTATGTTATTTCTATTTATTGTGAGTTTAATACATAGTTAATGGGTAGGCTACACTATGTAAATTAGTAAAAATTATGGGTTTAGAGTAAAACCTAAGTTTTTCATAAAAATAAAATTTAACCACGAAATTCGTTATGGAATGAAGTAAAAATTATATATTCTTGATCCTTAGATTATGGATAACAACTTTCTTCGAAAATTTCTAGAATCCGGGCACGTGAGCCCGGGGATGAATTTTAGGGTTGGAAAATTATTTTAATAGCTTAATATGAACTCTTGAGCATATATTGACTAGTTCTTCCCTGTTTTAATACTTTTGGATCGCTCGGCTATGATTTGAGGGATTGAGCGCATTCTTGAATTTGGAAGTAAGATTTGGGGTAAGGTAAGTCTCCTTTATAACCTTGTAAGAGGGAATTGTCCCTATAGAAGAAATAATTTGAATATGTGCCACTGATTACGGGAGCTACGTACATACGAGGTGAGGAAAATCCATGCGTAGCTACTATTATGCTTATGTCCGGATAGTCTATGTTACATCCTACGTTTTCGTATGTGAGAATATGTCGTAAGCCAATTGATATAAGCTCGGAAATGAGATCGTTTTTTGAAAGTACATAATGTATGTTCATCATTTTATTGGAGTTTATAAATCTTTAAGATCATGAATAACAAGTATCAAAAGGGTTGGAAAGCTTAAACGCTAAACGAACTGAAGAAAATAAGTTTCATCGAAAGTCGACAAGTTTGGAATGCTATGACATAAGCTTTTATGGTCAGATTAAGGTGATTAACATGATAAATAAGTTAAGTTATGACTTATTTTAGTCTTATGATAGCCGTGTGCTATGTTTCTAAGTCAAACGAGTTGTGGAACAAAAATTGGCAAAGGTCATCACAAGTTGCATTAATTATGTTGAAATTTAGGTCAAATATAGATGCACTTTTCTCCCAATATACTTGTAATAAATAGATTATCTATATCAAATAGAATATCTATGAGTTTACTTTCTAGTGCATTAAACCGTTCGTCAATACGACATCAGACTAGAGAGATATTCCACTGTCGATCATCCTCGAGTGAATATGCAACTCTTATTTTAAGGGGCATAATTATAAGCTATAGACCTAAATCTAACTGCACACATTTTTGTGAATCGATACGTTAAAACAAACTCAGATTGAAATCTTAACAAGCTTATATAAAGCATGATTATTTATACATACTAACTCTGCTTCACGATTAAACGCGTAAATTTAAACCTTCAGATTTAGAAATATATAAGTCCATTATCACTGACATTATGCCTCATTGTTCAAATATCCAAAATAATCCAAAACAGTTCCTAAAATAAAAATAGTCCTAATTACACAATCCACAGTCTATGAGCTAATAAGAGATAATTACATATTAACCAACGTATATTTAACTACAAATAAAGTAGAATCTTAGACGAACACAAATATGATGAATGCTTGTTATTTCACTCCAATTCAAAGCTACATCATGGCAAATTCAAAGGTGTGTACCTGAAATTATAATAAAACAAAGGAGAAGAAAGAGATCAGTATTAGTTCAGCAGCACACCACAGTCCACAACAGATCAAAGGCTCACAAACTCAGGAAAGCAGTATCAACCACCCAGAATCAATTTAAACCAATGAAACTATTAAAATAGCTCCAATACACTCAACAAATGACTCGATTTTGAACCCCAGAATACTTCTGTAACTTTAGCAACTGAAAGTTGAGCTAAGATACAAAAATGGATGACTAGAACTTAAAATTGACCTAGATAACTCAGTATAACAGTGTTTCAATACCGAGAGTTCAATATAAGAGGCTGGAAATTTTGGAAAATGTTTCAGGGTTCTCCAGACTTCTAGAAAATTTTCAGGGGTCCAAAAACTTGTGAAAGAAGGCAATGACATGCCCTTGTATATGCAAAGCTTAGGGAAACCTTCCCTATTTTGTTTTACCCTTTAGTCCCTCTCTTATTTTTTCAGGCAACCTTCCTTATTTTATTTTACCCTTTAGTCCCTCTCTTATTTTTTCAGTTTTATTCACTAGTCCTTAAAAAATTAACTTGTGTCTCAAGTTACTGCCCTAAGGTTCCTAATACTGTAATTGACACCCCATCTAGAACCTTCTAGGGTTTTCTAATTCAGTCACTACAAGGTCCTATTATTGAACTACCCTAATTTACCGTTGAATTAGGTCTGAAATTACTAACTAAAATTTACTAGTCCCCAGCCCTATTAACTATGGCCAAATCTGACCATAGTTAAACAACAAATGCTGGGTCATTGAAAGGAAATCAATTATACTAAAAACAAACACCTAAAATTGAATTAATAATCTGATTGTCCTATTTTAAGTATCCAGAGTCAAAAGTACTAAAATTAACTTGAACAACTGAAATTAATTTAATACTAATCAAACTAGAAAAATTAAAACAAAGAAACCACATAGGATTAATGAAAACAGGAAGAACGAAATCAAAGATCACATGAGAGATATACTGACTGACTAGTCTAAACAAATAGGAATTAAAAAAGTAAAGCCTATACTAATGGAACCAAGCACTAAATTAAACCGAAATATCAAAACAAAAGTTAAACTAAAAATCAAATCAAAAAATCACTAGAACAAGATCAATGATAAGAAAAATAATAAAATAAAAAAGAAAGAAAAACTTACTGCTGTGCCTTAAGATGCTGCTATTTCTTTGATTTGAAATTCGAGCATTTCCGACGGGATTTGAAGGCTACTGATGGTGGGTTTGGTCTGAGGGAAGTGGGGAGGTTGCATGGTGTAAGTTAGGTTGAGTTTGGATGAAGCACCGTTTTGGTCCAGACTTTCGATTTGAAATTTGACAGCACTGGCTTAGATTTGAGGGAAAATAAAGTTGGACATGGGTTGGGGAGACTAAGACGGTGCTAGGGTGTAAAATTGGGACTTGTTTGGGTGACCACCACCAGATACGGCGGAGACAGCGTCCACATATTCGATTATTCGAAGGGTTGGGCTATGATTCGAAGGTTGGTTTTTTGGGGCGTTGGAAAGAGGAGGAGGAGGGGGTTCAAGGGTGTAAATTTGGGCGGGTTTGGAGTTTCGCCGCCGCCTGCGACGAGTTCCAGCCAGCGGCGGTGAGGCGGAGGGTCGGCGGAGAACAGAGATACGAGGAAGAAAAGTTTTTGGTCTCTAGGGTTTGTAACGTGTTTGGACAGTTTTATTTAAAACACAAGACCAAACCTGGGCCGTTGGATGGTGAGGAATGAACGTCTTGGATTATGTGCCCCTAAAACGACGTCGTTCTGGGGCATCTCTGATGAGAGACTGGGTTGGGGACGGGTTTGGGCCGGGTATTGTTGGGTTTGGACGAGTATTTGCTGGGTTTTGGGCTGGATTAGTTAAAGGGTGGCCCAAATTTGATGGCTTGATTTCCTTCTTAAATTCTTTTTCTTTTCACTTTCTTTTTTTCTTTTCTCTTTTTATTTAATTAATTCCCTTTTTTTCATTTTCCAGATTTTATCAAGTACAAAAAAAAACAAGACCAAATTTAAACTCTACAATTAAAATTAATTAATTTCTAAAATAGCCTAAATCCTAATTTTAAAAGAAAACTAAGCAAATGTAAAAATGACTAATATTTTTTGTTATTTTTCTCTTATTTTTATGGTGTTGAATTAATCCAAAATCTAGGATTAGGTCCTAAATGCAAGTGTGCTATTTTGTATTTTTTATGAATTATGTCAATTAAAAATGCACAAAAAATGCAAAGAAACAAAAAATCATGAAATTAGTTCCTAAAAATTCAAACAACAAAAGAAAAATCCTAATTTTAATGAATTCTATAGGAGTAATTTAAGCGCGGCAAAAATTATGTACTCACATTATAGATACATGATATCTGAAATAAAACAGATAATCATACATAAGTTATTAAATTATAATTCCAACTTAAACCTACAAGTTTCCAGATGGCTCCAATTTCAGATAAATAGTTCCTCAGTGCTATTACAATGTGCATTACATTGCCAGCATATCATTTATAAGACCTCAGCTTCATATGAGATACTCTATAGTTTTAGCATAGACAAAGCAATAGAAGCCAGTGTAGCAGTTAAGAAAAATGTGAAGAGACAAAAGACAATTTACTAGAACCACATAAAGAATTCATAAACAAACCATTGATGGAGCATAAAGTTGAGTTGACTCGAAACCATCCTGTGCACTAGAATAAAGGCGTTGAATTTCATGTGACCGCAGACAGCATTTGATGAAGAAAGAGGCAGCTGGTCTAACATCCAATAACCTCCGAGATATACCGACAATATGGGGCTGGACTGCAAAAAAACCAAGCACTAGATAGCTTCTATGAAGGTTGAGTCCACTGATGCAGTCCTATCAGAGGGAGGAACACATAAACCAAGACCTCAAAGAGTTGCATACAGTCTATATTAATTAATTCGACAGTGTCAAATTTGACAATTTCAGAGAATGTGTCTCTATGTTTTGACAAGAGGGGTTGCTCTGATGGTAAGTAACCCCAACTTCCAACCGAGAGGTTGTGAGTTCGAGTCCCCCAAGAGCAAGGTGTGAAGTTCTTGGAGGGAAGGATGTCGGGTGTCTATTTGGAAACAGCCTCTCTACCCAAGGGTAGGGGTAAGGTCTGTGTATATACTACTCTACCCAGACCCCACTAAGTGGGATTATCCTGGGTTGTTGTTGTTGTCGTCGTCGTCTCTATGTTTTGACAATTAGCATCTGCATATGATGTTACTTCTGTGAAGATGTTTCTTATGGCAAGTTAACAAAAAAAGGACTGCTTTTTGTAGTGCTCAAGCAATTTCCTTGCTCTTGATATTGCCCACTTACTGCCCAATATAACTATTGCCTACATAATTTCCATTATATATGATGTAACTTCAGGAAAAGAGAAATCGTTTATATTATGTCTGAAAACTTATCTGGCGCAATAATGCTGACAAATGATCAAAATAAGCACTTTATGTAAATCAAATTCATCACCACATCTTTCCATTTCTATCACAACAGGAGAAAAATAGAAGAGATATTAACTGGATTCACAAATTAAACACTAACATAAGGAAAGCATATCAAAAATGAGAGTTTTCAAGATTTCACATGATTTTGCAATTCAGGTGGAAATTATCATTACTATAAATGGAAGTAACTCTGCTTCCTCCAAATTTTGTGGTGTATCTCTCTAACGTGAACTGATAGGGAAATACAGAAGGGAAGAAACTGATAAGAAGGAACACAAATTATCACTTACAAGGGTATCTGCAGGCACTCCAATTTCTACAACTTCTCGAATGTTGCTGTCAAGCATTTCCTGAGAAACCCTTCCGTTAATCAACTGACACTGGTTCAGGTCTTGGTTGCTTTCATGGCATACTATTCCAATTTCTTGGGGCTGTCACAGTTGCAGAGAGCATAATCATGATTCCCCGGGTTAATCTTGAAATGAAGATGAGAGTTTCGAAAACATGAAATCAGTCACACATCCGAAAGCCCATATGCGCCCTTACAATTAAATAACCATCATAGAGAGCTTAAAACATGCATAAAATACAGAAAGAAGAGCTCAAATATATGGTGATAGGTGGTGTAAATATAGTAACAAGCTACCTAACTCACAAGCACCTTTAGCTAATGGATCTAAAATGGTCTTGGAGGAATTTGGCCAAATCAAGACTATTAAATACATTACACACAGCAATTTTGGCACTGTCCTGCAGCTATTTTTGGCAAGTTATTTGACTCCGTGTCCAGTTGCTGTCAACTCTCTCAGGAACTTTCAGTATATGTTCACTTAACTTTTTTTAATTTTTTTGAAAAAGCCTGTAATGGAATGTTATAAACTGGGGAGGCCAAACTAGCCGTGAAGACGAATGGCTGACACCGAGTAGGTTCATTAACTTTTTGGGTTACAACAAATTTGCAAATCCTACTTCCCATTTTGAGTTGTTAAAAGCTGATGCTCGCAAAATTTCTATATCATTTTATTAAAGATTCCCCACAACATCTTATTGATGCAGATAAGAAACCTCCGGATGGCTTCCAGGAAAAACAAAATATCATGGGAATCCTCCAACTTTATCACTTCGTTGAAGCACAAGTATTCTTTTGTCAGAAGTCTCGACAACTGCACCATTACCGAGGGGACTTGATGTATGCTGACACTGTTTGCAATTATCTGCAAAAATCCATGTCATAGTTTTTAGCAAAAATGAATTGCAGTCTCGTTTACTGCAATATGAGTTAGAACATTTCCATCCATTTTTGTATTCTAAAACTGCATGCTCTGTGCAATGTCAGATGTAGTTCTAGATCTGTCAAATAAGAACCCGGCAATTAGGGGTGTTCATGGTTCGATTTGAGCCGGTTTTTTCCTAAAAAAGAAACCAAATCAAGTAAATTGGGTTTTCGAATATTGGAACCAAACCAAATCAATTAAGTCGGTTTTTCATAGATTCGGTTTTTATCGGGTTTCGTCGGGTTTTCGGTTTTTTCGGTTATTTATCGGTTTTTTCTTAAGTAGGAGACATACACTACCAAATGCATATTCCGACGACTATATTTTCAACATAACACTACAAATCAGTTGCTCTTTGAGAAATCTACTATTTACCAAGATATATTGATGATAATTGAATCAAATAGTGATAAACAATTTAATTACTCAATTAAAAATAGATTATTTTTAACATGATATAAATTCTTGTACTTAGAAAAAGAAAACTACCAATCAAACTAGAATGTGAAGGTAAAGAATTAAATTATTAAATAGCAAAGAACTAGACTAAAAATATAAATGACTAATACGTGCCATAAAATTTTAGAAACTTTATATAAAAATATACATACATACATACATACATATATATATATATATATATATATATATATATATATATATATAATAAATTTAAATAGCTATTTTTATAGTCGGTTTGGTTCGGTTTTTTGGTTATTATTTTAGTAAAACCAAAACCAAACCAAATTTGATCGGTTTTTAAAATTCAAAACCAAAACCAAACCAAATCTAAGAAGTATAGTTTTTTTTGGTCGGTTTGGTTTTCGGTTTGGTTCGGTCTTTTGGATTTTTATGAACACCCCTAGCTATAATAATCAATTTTATGTATAGATTCTTAAATATTACTTGCCGCTAAGGCTGTATCCGGTTCCGGTTCTGGGTCTATTTGGGTCTGCGGTTCCAGTTCTGGCGGTTCCGGTTCTGGCGGTTCCAGACCCGGAACCACTACCATCCGGTTTCGGGTACCACCCGGTTCCGGTTCTGGCGGTTCCCGGCGGTTCTGAATTTTTTTTTAAATCAATATCTTGTATAGTAGTCATTAGTATATTGTAGAATATATTTTTATATGGTGTACTATGTTATTAGTATAGTATATATTGTGTTTGGTAATTAGTATATATTGTGTATAAGCAGTGTATATTTTATATATAAGTAGTATATATTGTATTTAAGTAGTATATATTAGGGGTGTACATAGACCGGGTTGGTTCGGATTTTACAATTACCAAACCAAACCAATTGTGTCGGGTTATTAAATTTAAAGACCAAACCAAACCAATAAATTCGGGTTTTTCAATATCGGTTTTTCTCGGGTTTTTTCGGGTTATTCGGGTTTTTTCGAAATATTTTTCCAGTAAAATCTTCGTAGAACAAAATATATAACGTATGCTCAAAATATTTCTTTAATCCTAGTAAGATACAACTATATAAAGTATTTTTCAAGAAATAATACAAAATATGAGATATGTCATGAGTCATGACATTATCCTAAAATATTCAACAATAAAAAATAATAAATTATGTACTATAAATATTGCTAATTAAAAAGTCATAATAAAAATAAACATAATCTAAAAGCACTAATTCATGCTAAACTAGATACTAACGAGGGAGTATTAGTTATATGCCTAAAAGCTAAAGAAAAATAAAAATAGGTTATGTATTTTTATCTAAATTATTGCAAAATAAAAAATAATCATTTAATACATTCCCGTTCGTAATATTGAATTGAATGTCTTTTGTTAGCATTAGTATTGATTGCAAGCATTATTTAATTTACTAATATTAATGGCTATAAAACTTATTGGAGCATTCAAAAGTTCTAAATCAAACCTTGAAATAATACCTTAAAAGATAAAATTATGATTTTTTTAAGAAATATTTATAAATTACATTACAATAAGTATATTTATATATTAAATGTATCTAAAATTGCCATATATGTAATGTCGGGTTGGTTTGGTTTCGGTTTGACTTTCTTTAGTTAAAACCAAACCAAACCTATTATGGTACGGTTTATCGGTTTCCTTTGGACACCCCTAGTATATATTGTATATATGTAGTGTATATTGTGTTGTAGTTAGTAATTAGTATAAATTGTATATAAGTAGTATATATTGATAAAAGAATGTTGTCATTAGTATATTGTGTTGTATGTTATATATTGTATGTTATATAAATATTCAAGGATTGATATAGAAGTAAAGACAAAGAAATATTGAGACAAAAGATATTCAAGAATATGATAAAGAGCATATTTATTGACCAAAATGGCATATCTTTCTTAGTCTTCATTTCCCCAATGGAATGAGCACAACATGGTACTAATACCACCATTAAAAGGAAAAAAACTAAAAGAAGATGTGCCAATGTACAAGTTACGTCATAATTTATGCATTATTTCTAACAAATCTCATAAAACCTTCAAGGTTTGGAGGTGGTTGTGTTGGCGGTGGTGGAAATGAAGCTTGTTCATCACCACTTCCGGGTGAAGTTGCTTCCTGAGCAAGTTCTGCTATCATTTCTTCATAGCACTTATCTATTTCTGGTTGTGATTCAGCTAGGCCAAAGTTCCTTCTTTCTGCGCGGATCCAATCTCGAAAAAGCACTGATTTTTCCAAGTTGTCCTGCATCGACGCTTTGTGATCACCTATTTGTTGTCTTGCTTGACTAAAAGCGCTCTCCGATGCAACAGTTGATGCTTGAATCGACAGAACATCCCGAGCCATCCTTGCAAGAACGGGAAAATGCTTTTCCCTTGTCTTCCACCAATCCATAAGGTCGAAAGAGCCGTCTGGATTCTCATTCTCTAGTCCCTGCGACAAATAAACTTGAAACTTATTTAGATGGGAAATTTCATCTAAATTATCCCCTTGAGTACCCCTGAACTCCGTCCACGATTTAAGAGCTGTTAAGCCAGCAGCTCTTTTAGACGACTGTGATGTAGACAAAGTAGAGGTTGGAATATTAGGCCTAGCATGCTCTAACGCCTGTTTATAAGCATTATGAATAGTTTGAGCATTAACTTTAATTGATGCTTTCGCATCAGCTAGTGTAGCAATTTCTACTTCTGAAAGATCTAAAGATTGATAAATAGTAGAATACCAAAAGTTAGGCCCTCCTAATTTCATAGTTGGATTTAACATAGCAGACACACCATATATAGGAGGGATTGGAAAAAAATATTTTTTAAACTTCTTTTTCATTTCAGTTATTGCAATTTCATAAATGTCCCCTTCCTCGCTAAAATAAACAAACAAATTAGCAAGTGCGGCAATATAAACTAAACAGTTAGAAATAGTTGGATAATATTGGCCAGATAAAGCATTTGTAGCCACATGAAAATGTTCTAAAAAATCTAATAGAGTTTTAATGTTAGTCCAATCTTGTGTAGTTAGCATGTCATTATCGTCCTCACCACAATCCCGAGAATTATATGTAGCGTTAATTGGGTTTCTATATTCGCACGCTACTACTAAACTTTTGTACATGTAATTCCACCTAGTCGGGCAGGTTTAGGAACCTTTCTTTCTCTAAGGCCATATTCGTCACACTTTTTAAAATATTCTCTAAGTCTACTTCTACGGTTTGAATAAAATAGCCAATTAAGAGCCATTTTAAACTTTTCAATTTCTAAGTTTAATATTCTCATACCATCACCAACAATTAAATGATAAATATGACATATACATCTAATATGGAAAATATTAATAAAAGCAGTATTAAGTGTTCTAGTTAGCATACCTATTGCACTAGTGTTGCTAGAAGCGTTATCCATAGAAATCGATATTATTTTATCACTAAAACAAAAATATCTGCATACATCTGAAACAGTGTTAGCAATAAACCTACCCGTCTACCGTGAATTAATTATCCTATATGCAATAATGCGTTTTTGCATTGTCCAGTCTTCGTCTATCCAATGACTGGTTACAGTTAGATAATCACAATCATTATTACTTCTACCAATATCAGTTGTAATAGACATACGATTAGTTATATGGGTAAATAAATAGCGCAAGTATTGTTCATATTCGTGCTTGTATTTATAAATATCAGCCTTAACTGTGGCGCGATGCCAACCTTTATACGTAGGATTAAATACTCTTCTAATATAATGAATCTATGCAGGATTAGAAGCAAAAGAATAAGGCAAACACATAACATTAATCATTTTAGCTAATTCTTCACGATCCTTATTTGGATCGTAATATAATATACCTCCGGTGACTGTGTTTATTCCTGGTTGAACTAGATTTGAACCAGTACTTGGGTTAACTGTAGAATCAGCACTTGTCCTCCCCTCTTGTTGCGCTTTCAATTGCAAATATCTAGCCTTATCGCTAGGGTGTAATCTTATATGCTTAACTAAACTACCCGTGCCGCTACGATCTCCAATATACCTATGAACAAGTAATTTCCCACAAGATTTACACTTTGCCTTATCTTGTTCTCGTAGTTGAATAAAAAATTGCCAAACTAATGATGTTTCTGTACGTTTAGGAGGTTGTCTACTAAAAGTAGGAGTTTGTACGGGTAGGTGTGCCGGTTCATCACCTAAGTTATGAGCAGGACTAGTAGGTGTATCATCTAAATCTACTGGAGCTTGGGTTTCATCATCATCATCATCCTCATTTCCCTCTAAGATAGGTGCATTAGGATAAGGAGCATTCATAATATCATCGTCTATTCTATCACCAACTGCTACATCATGTAGAAAATCAATATCACTAAATTGAAAACACGGGTAATCACTATCAAGGATTCCGAAGGGTTCATTAGGATTTCTAGGTTGGCTACTACTTTGAAGTTGCTTATCTTTTCTAGGTCGGGAGCCGGGGGAGGGGTAGTATTTTGGCCACTACTTTCACCGGTTTTAGCTTTTCCTTTACCGAATATTTTTTCAACGAAAATGCTATAATAATTATAATTAAGCAAACTAACAACACATAAAAATTTTCTTAGCACGTAAGAGTTGAAACGAGTTTACCGGATTGACGAACAACTTCTTGAAAATTGAAAATCGTTGAAATTGAACATTTGAAAACTTCAATTCAACAACTTCACAATGTTTCACGAATTTGCAACAATAAATTAAGCACTTACACTAGAAAGATTGAAAGAGAGCTTGAGAGAGAATGAGAGATATTGATGAATTGGTGAATAAAAATGAAAGAATGATGGGGTATTTATAGTTGAGAAATGGGAAATAGTGTAATTATATAAAGTTTGGGGTTAAATTAAAGTTTGGGGGCAAAATGGCTATTTTTTAAACTTCCAAATGGCTATTTTTGAAAAAGAGCCGTTTGGAAATTATTTTAAATTTTTTCTTTTTTTTGAAAAATTACCGTTACAGAACCGCCGGAACCGTTTGGAACCGCCAGAACCGGTCCGGTTCCGGTTCTGGCGGTTCCAACAGGTAGAACCTTCCGGCCACGGTTCCCGGGAACCGCCAGAACCGGAACCGCCGGAACCGGGCTGCCGGAACCGGCAGAAAAGATTTATCTCAGGTGCAAATCTTCAGCCAAAAAATCATATCGGGTAAAAATATGTTTGCATTGGTCTCTCGTGAAAGAAAGAAAAAAGACTTTTTAACAAAAAGTAATTGATTTAGTCAAATTTCTCAAGCATATTTCAATTGACTAGAATTCCTTCTTTTCTTTTTGTAAATCTTTTATCTTTTTTCCATTTAGGATAAATAAGGACTGGAAATGTTGTTTGTCAACAAGGAGAGCTGAAAAGAAAGAAAATAACTGAGAGAATAAGAAATTGCACCCAACCAATCACGTGTCAAAGTGCTCCTAAACTGTCTATAAATACATTTGCAGGATAGGAACTTCAGCTGCAAATATGGAACAGTCTAAACCCAATACTAGTACTAAAATCAAAAAGAGAACATTGTTTTCTTGGAAAAATACTGGTATACTGATAATTAAATAGAGAAAATGAAGTCCAATAAATAACTTAAATTTTGTCCTTCAACCTAACTATCTAAGACATAATAACTGCTTTGACATAACGCAACCATTATACAACAAAAATAGCAACCCAGTATAATCCCACTTATTAGTGTCTGGGGAGGGTAGTATGTACGCAGGCCTTACCCCTATCCTGGGTTAGAGAGGCTGTTTCCAAATAGACCCTCGGCATCCTTCCTCCAATAACTTCCCACCTTGCTTTTGGGGAGACTCGAACTCACAACCTCTCCGTTGGAAGTGGGGGTTGCTTACCATCAGAACGCAACCATTATGACTTTTTAATATATATATATGTGGTTGAATTAGAGCATGGTGAACCAACTTAAATTTCTTATCCTTTTCAGTGCCAAAGTACGTACTTACCCTATCTTGGCCCCACCCGTCCTTAACCTTTGGTACTACATTCTCTAGGTTTTCCATCATCTGTACATCAACTAATAACAATAACAACATACCCATTATTATCTCACACCGTGAGGTTTGGGGATGATAGTGTGTACGCGGACCTTACTCTTACCCTGTGATGATAGAGAAACTATTTCCAATAGACCCTGGGCTCAGGAAAGCATAAGCACCACATTAATAAAAATTTGAACAAGAAGGGGCAATACCAAAAAGCTATATAAAAGTAGAATAAAAATAGCAAGACAGTTATGTGATCAACAATGAAAGAAAACAACGGTTTGGCCATAAAAAACTACTACCAACAGATAGCAAAACTGTGTGCCAATACTACTGTTATGAACATTCTAGACTACCTACTCTACTACCCTAATCCTCAACCTCCATACCTTCCTATCAAGGATCATGTCCTCGGTCAGCTGAAGTTGTACCATGTCTTGCCTAATCACCTCTCCTCACATCTTCTTTGGCTTACCTCTACCTCTCCGTAGGTCCACCAATGTCAACCTCTCACACCTCCTCACCAGGGCGTCTGTGCTGCTTCTTCTCACATGACCAAACCACCTAAGCCGCGTTTCCCGCATCTTGTATATATATATATATATATATATATATATATCTTAAGTTGCACCATGTCTTGCCTAATCACCTCTCCCACCTCTTCTTTGGCCTACCTCTAGCTCTCCGTAGACCCTCCAGTGTTAACCTCTCACACCTACTCACCAGGGCGTCTGTGTTCCTTCTTCTCACATGACTAAACCACCTAGCCGCGTTTCCTGCATCTTATATATATATAAGCGCCATATCTTGCTTAATCACCTCTCCCCACCTCTTCTTTGGCCTACCTCTACCTCTCTGTAAGCCCTCCAGTGTCAACCTCTCACACCTCACCAGGGTGTCTGTGCTCCTTCTTCTCACATGACCAAACCACCTAAGCCGCTTTTTCCGCATCTTGTCCTCAATAGATAGACATTAATAAAATTGTCGAAAGCAGAAAGGGAGGGAAGAAAAATATATAAGAACCTATAGTCTGTCAGACCAAGATGAAGGCAAACATGGGGCTCTTGTTTGGAATTATTCCCCATACTGAAGTTGCATCCTCCATACTGTAAAATGATCACTCATCATGTATAAAGTTATCTTGTGGAAAATATATCAAAGGCATGCATCTTGCTAAGCTATGCATATATCACATACTCACTTGAATCTGTTATGCACTATAACATTCAGCTTTCTTTTTCAATTGATGACCTACTAAACTCCTAAGGATAATGTTGTCGCTGAAGTGGTAATCAACATGAGAATATTACGTAACACAGTATGTGGTAATCAATATGAAAACAGTACGTAACACAGTATTATGTTCATTACACAGAAGTGAACAAGCAATTGCCTAATAATCCAACATTCAGAAAGAAAAAAAGATCTAGAGGAGAAACTTAATGCCAAAAGAGTGTAGTGTACCCTAAACTTTAGTCCATTGTAAAATGATGAACTTTGCTGTACTCTTCGGTCCCATATCTAACAAGAAGTTATACCAATCCAATTTCAGAACAAAGTCCATAATCTTACTAGAAGAAGCATACAATTGACATTGAACTTAAAAAGAAATATCCATGCTACATATAATTGTAAAAGATAAAAGAAAGTAATAAGCTAAAGACCAAATGCTGAATTTCTGCACGTCTTAGGCAATAAAATTTGCCCAACTGGATGGAAGACGAAATGCATTAAATCAAGAAACTATTACTACCTCTGCCTCAATGATTTCTTTCTGATGCTATTAGCCATAAAATAGTAGACCTTGAGGGAGGAATAGAGAGTTCACAACAAAGTGCCATTCTCAGGCAACAAGACAAACGAAACAGTGGAATTGCATAGTACGATTAATCAGTGAACTTCCGTAGCATCGAATTATGGAAATAGATAGCTCCAACAACAAGAACTAATCAAATGCTTACACATAGCACCAGCGGTAAGTACTAATCAAATGATTACTTATGGATTAAAATTACAAAAATATAACATGTATAGACCCCCTTTGCATGTTTATATAACACAATCTACCATGACATAATGCTAGGTGCACACATGAAGACATTGACTCTGATCATGTAAAGAATTAGACATCCAACCTGAACGAGGTTCATTTGGTTCATGAACTAGTTATGATAAGATTAAAATGTAGGAATTGCTAGTACTTATACCAGAATAAGTTATTCCCTGTTGTATTCAGTATTATATAATACTTAGATTAATGTAGTTAAACCCTTGTAAGTTGTACTGGAAATAAAATGTTGACTAATAGTACCAAATTGTGTACCGGGATCAGTTTTTCTAATTACTCCAACCAAATAGCCTGAAGGAGAAGCTTGGCGTAACTACTGAAGTGCTGCTGTATGACCAGGAAGTCACGAGTTCGAGCCGTGGAATTGGCCTCTTGCAAGAATGCACGATAAGGCTGTGTACAATACACCCTTATGGTCCGCCCTTCTCCGGACCCAAAGCAGATCAGGAGCTTAGTGCACAGGGCTCCCCTTTCACTCCAACCAAACGGCCACATGTTATGGGCGGATTTCCCCATATAACCGGATTTTATATAACCAACCATGAACCACGCCAGAGTGATCAAATTCAGAAGCATGAAAAAAATGAGTTGTCGAGAAGAAAGAGAAGATCAAAGTATAATAACCTGAGAAATGGAGTTCCTTAAATCGGAATCCTGATGGGGAATCATGTCGTGCAGTTGATCAAATTCCACAAAAACCTATTGTTAAATCACAATCAAAACTTTTCAGATAATGGTAAGTAGCATGTAGATATACAATTACAGATATACTTAAACGTAAAAATATAGATATAAAGCAAGGAAGCTGAAGGTGACCTGCGACGGAGACAAACCAGACGGGCAAGAAGGTGCGAGGCACTCTCCAGTTATGTGGTTTTAGCACGGTTGCTAAATAATTAATATTTGACTTTATTATTTGAATTATTTTAAATTTAAAATCTATGATGCACTTTATCTTTTGCTGCTTTTAATTCAATATTTAACCGCTCTTTGGTATTTATAAAATTATTGTTAAACAAGTTATGATGTTGTATACTTGTCGTTCTGGTACACATTGCAAGCCGTACCACGTGAAGTGCACCCACAATTCATAATATATTTATTATTTATTATTAAAGTTATGATCAAGTGCCCCACTTTGTAAAGTTTTATTGGATAGTTATTGTTGTTGTTGGTCAAGTCGTATGAAACGGACACTTGAATTAAGGTTATGTCTTATGACTATGCCGCAAAACCTGTATTCATAATTACCATAATTTATTAATCACGTCTAACAAACTATGATGTTCGAAATTATTAGTTTCACAAAATTTGAGATTGTTTGTAAGGTCATTGATTATAGATATAGGGACGTTTGGAATACATGAGGTCTTTTTTTTTTAGCTATTTGGAGTAATCTAGCAATTATTTATTGTGGACTAGATGAGGGAAATGGACCAACTAAAGTATTTATGAAGATTCGGCTAACCATAGTTCTTACTGAATTGGGCCTGACTTGGTTCAACTTAATTGAGCTCAAAATGTACAAAATTCGGACCAATCTTTTTTGGGATTTTTACATATATATACCATATAGCAAACCTTATTACTAAATTGTATATGGTTTGGTATTTACTCGCCTATACCATATTTTGTTTACAAAAATTGTACCAAATCAAAAATTGATAGATTCTACCCTAAAAAAGCTAATTTCGAAAATTAAAACGGAAGAAAATCTATTGCAGCGTAATTCTCTCATTCTCCATATATTTTCCACCATTGATAGCCATTAAAAAGCTTGAAAGCTTTGAATTCAAATTTGGATTTTCAAAAATCATTATTTGTTTGGATTGTGTGTTGTTCTAAATAATTCGAAATATGTTTAGGAGTTTATATCTCAATTTTGAGAGGTTTTGGTGAAGATTAGACTTGGTTTTGCCTGATTTTCAGATTGAAACTCGTCGAAGAAGAAGAAGAAGACATATTTTTCCAGAAATTGTAGTTAAATTGTAGAATTGTAAATAAAATATAGATAAATCGTAGATAAGTTTTAGATAAATTGTAGATTAGGAAGACTAAAACGTCTACAAGTCTTCTATAATTATGTCGAAAATGTCAATTATGCTACAATTGAAAATTCCTTGGATTGGGTGTTGTTGTAAAAAATTCGAAAGTTTTTAGGAGTTTATATCTCAATTTTGAGGGGTTTTGGTGAAGATTAGACTTGGTTTTGACTGAATTTCAGATTGAAACTCGTCGAACAAGAAGAAGACATATTTTTCCAGAATTTGTAGTAAAAATGTAGTTAAATTGTAGAATTGTAGATAAAATGTAGATAATTTGTAGATAAATTGTAAATTGTAGTTAAATTGTATTGTTACATTTATACTACAATCTTGTATCATTGACCAGTACGGAGTAGGTGTAAAAATGTCTTGCTCCTTTCATCTCCCGAACTGTAGAATTGATGATTTGATTCTCTTGTATCAATTTGTTTTTGTTTTTTGGAAATGGGATTCCCTTCTATACGGTGTAAAGATTATGACTATCATGTAAACCCATTCATTTTTAGGTACTTCTTTTCTCCACAATCTTGCTTTTAGAGATGCTAATGTATGTTTTCTGAATCATTACAACATTTTCTCTGTAATACATGGCATAAGAGTCATTCATTATGGGGTGGAGGGCGGCTAACACACTTGGTGAAATTCTTGCCTTTTTACAGTTGATGTGATGATTCAAACTCTATTATTGTAGCATCTTCGTCCCTTTACCCCTTCTCTTTCTGATGTAATTAAAAGAAGCCATTCATTACTCTACCTTACATTAATACCACAACGCTAAGTTGGGATTGTCATCATGGTTACTATTTGCGCTTCTTTTTGGATTTTTATCATGCATAAAGGTGCTTCCAATTCAAATATTTCATCGTGAATTGTGGAGTTACCGGAGATTTTATGTTCAGGTTCAAAATGAGTAATTCCATTAGGAAAGAGAAGGGGAAAAAAGGAAAAAGGAATATATGCTCCTAAAATCATGCATATAATAAATGAAACAATAATTATACCCTTAATTTGAATTATGGTACATAAATTAAAATTTGGTATGCTTAGATGGAATAAACACAAACCTTAAATATGGGAGGTAATAAGGTTTTCTATATGGTATATATATGTAAAAATCCCATCTTTTTTAGTATGTAAATTAATAAGTTTTCTAATTAAACAAGAATCCAATAAGAGAAACTCAACAGCTGATGAAATGAAAGCTAAGCAAACAGTAAGATGACCCACTCATTGGTTATTAACCTTAACAGCCCAATTTTATTATCCAATTATGTCCCAAATGGCCTTCTAAGGCTAAATTAATTATCATATTTTCAGCAAACTCCAATTACCAAAGTAAGCGAGCAACCTAATATCCGTCATTAAAGCCAATAAACATTAACTTTTTCCGATCTAAAAGAAGTAATTTTTTGGTTTTTTTCTTCTGATTTAAAATAAGTAATTTTTTTTATTTCAAGAATAAATTAATTATTATTTTTCTATATTGTTCTTGGAGTAAATAGTATTAAAATATATGTTAAAAGTGTTTATGTGGGATAATAAAGGTTAACATTGTCAACTCCATTACTAATTAATGCTAAAAAATAAAGTTCTTAATCTGTATGAAAATATCCAAAAAATCATTTATTTTAGACAGGAGAGAGTAACATTTAGCATTTAAAGCAAAAGTTCCATGACCGTTAGGTAAACCCATCCAAATATGCATTTAAAAACTTAAATAAACAAAAAAAATATTCATTAAGGCCATTTCCAACTTTATACCCATTCTCTATGATGGGGATCCCTTTTGGAGTAATTTAAGTCCAATCCTCCCCCATTCTTGTCCCCAAAATGAAGGAGGAATAGCATTCCCTTAAATATAGGGGTACATTATTCATATCCCCTATTACTATTTGTTAATTTTATTATTATTTATTATTTTATTTTTTTAATTATTTCTTTATATATATATATTTAATTATGTTTATGTAATATTTTTATAATATTAATATTTTATCTTAATTTTGGTGTATAATTGATAAATTAATTTTCATGCAGTTATTATTTTTATGTAAAATTATAAGTTATAATTTTATAAAAGTTATATAATTATCTCAAAAATAAATGGTGTAAATATACAATATTAGATGTTGTTAAAATTGAAAGATGCGAATATAAATTAAACGGATGTGCACATCAAGTAGAAAATTTTCGTCCTAGTGGTGCTTCTGAGATAATTATATATTCTATAAAATTTTAAATAATATAAAAGTATTAAAATTTTATGAAATTATTTTAACTATGAAATTATAAATTTATAAAAATAAAAGATGAAATTTGCTTAATTGAGATTAAAAATAAAAATATAATATAGAAGAAAAAGAAAAATATAAAAAAATTTGAGACAAAAAATAAAAGAATAACTATAAGTTGTCTAAAAAGAAAATCCTATTTTAAAATCGAAAGAGATAAAGGTTGGAGATGCCCTGACTTCATAAATAATCAAACAACAAAACATAAGATATTCAGTGGATTAAATACCCATGATGTAATTGAAATGCACGTTTGAGAATTTTCTTTCCAAAACTGATTCAACAACTTTGAGCAATGTATAAAATGAAGAGGAAAACCACAACCCGACAAAAGCATCGGGTTCGGGACCGAAACCGCGAACAAAACCTTGACCGGAGAACTTATGACTCAAACGAACTTCCAAAACATCGAATTTTGACTGCGTTTTGACAGTGGTGGAGCCACCTATTGGGTTTGAGTTTTCAGTTGGTTTACAAGTGGGTTGAGGTCGTTTTTGGAGCCTTTTTATGGGTGATTTCAGGCTGATCGTGGAAGGGTTTTTACGGAATTTCGGGCTATTTTTGAGGCGGAATTTAGTGCTGATTTTGGGACCGTCAATGGCGGAAGTTTTAGGTGAGTTTTGAGGCAAAGAGAAGTTGATTTGTGGTTAAAGAAAAGGGACGAAAGAGATGTTATTTTTGATGGAATTTTGCTGCATTTTTTGGTGTGATGACGCAGCTGTTTGGAGCTGTTTCAGGCAGAGGTTTCATCTGCATTTTGGAGCTATTTCGAGGAGTGTTTTGGATGGTTTTGAATTGGTATTTCATGGATTGACTTTCATGGAGGAAGAAGAAATTTTCAGATTGGCTTTGTGGTATGAAGATGATGATCAACCCATAAGGAAGGAGTGAGCTGCATTTTTGTGTATGAAGATGATGATCAACCCATATAGGAGAGAAAATCCTTTCTTTTTGAAATCTTTGTTGGTTGTCACGATCCAATTTCTCTTGTATATTGACATTGCCGTTAGAAAAGTTAGTAGTGTATTAGTCATGCAATTTCTCTTCTTAATAAATTTTCAAGTAATTGAATTCCATTTATTAAGAAAATAAGGAGTGGAAAATTTAATAAGGTAAAATGAAGGCTAGAGTGAGCAAATGCAATGAAATAAATAATCCAAAACCATAAAATCTACTAGTATGTATTTCAATATTTGGTGTCGCAAGTGTATGAGCAACTAATAGAATCTATAAAACTCTAACTATTATCTAAAATAAAGAAGACAGAAACTAAATGCAAAAGAGAGACTTTGGGCACTACAGATCGGCTCAGGAAGCAGTTCACCACTAGGCCTCGGGGTATCGGTTGTACATGTCGGTATGACTGCCCGATGCACCTGCCTCAGATCCTGCACGATTAGTGTAGAAGTATAGCGTGAGTACATAAACAACATGTACCCAGTAAGTATTCAGTCTAACCTCGAAAAAGTAGTGACAAGGGGTCGACTTTGACACTTATTATAGGACAAATAATAAAATATAAAAATACTAATAGGCACGAGGTACATGAATAACAACTATAATAATAATATAATAACTACTTCAATAATTTTAGGCCATTAAATAAATTATAACCTCTTACGTCATTAAAGTAATATCAAGTGTATTCAAGATCCAAATATTATCACACACGATTTATGTCGAGGTCGTATGACCTGATCTAGAATGATGTGTACAATACTGAGGATCAAGCGACACGAAGCATAGATACATCTATTTTACTGTCGATGCATTCAACCTGCTCCACAATAAGATGGGATACTCAATGAATATCTGACTTAAAGATTATTACTAGGCTAATACACCAATAGCACAATTTCCATCAATGGTCAAACAACCTGTCTAAAACTCAAGTAAATAAAATTCGATCTTTTATGATCCCTTTATCAAGTTCGAATATAATTTAGACACTTTAATTAACAAGTAGAGTACAAATATTACAAGCTTTCATGATGTGTGTCCTAAACTACCATAACATAAGCGTAATTAGTAGCTAGACACTGAACCTTGTCCCCTCGTGCATACGTAACCCCCACAATTAGAAGCAAATAATAATTTAAATTACCTATGGGTTAAATTTCCTCTTACAAGATTAGAAAAGAGACTTACCTCATATCAAAGCTCACTTTCCGGCTGAGAAATTCGTCTAAATCCTCAACTCGGTGCCGAACAACCCGAAACTAGTAAAATATTACATAAATTAATCAATACATGTTCAAAAGTTCATAGTTTAACTATTAGAGTAATTATCCGACCCAAATTGGAAGATTCCTAAAATTTACCCTCGGGCCCACATGCCATAATTCTTGAAATTTTTTGAGGATAAACATCACCCATAATCTCACGAACTCAAATATATAATTTTCACCCAATTCCATAATCATTTTCGTAGTCAAATCTCATTTTTGTCAAAACCTAGGTTTTTCAACTAATCCAATAATTTTCCCAATTTTACATATTTGAATCTACCGTAATCTATGTATTAAGCTTAAAATGGGTAGGAATTACTTACCTTCAATAACTAGGTTGAAACCCCTCCCTATCAAGCTCCAAAATCACTCAAGAAGTGAAATAAATGAACCCAAAAATGGCCTAAGTCCCGTTTTAAGAAATATTTCTACTCAGTGGTCTGTATACACAATCGTGGCCAAGCTCTCGCGATCGCGAAAGCCAAACTGAGAAGCTCGGGAAAACGGCTCTACGTGAACGCGAGAGTACCCATGTGAAAGAGATGCAATAGGCTGCCTATTCCTCGCGAATGCGGGGCCCAACATACGAACACATAAGGCAACTGGGTTGCCCAGGCTAGGCCCAAGCTTTTACGTGATGCGGCTTGCCAAAAATAAACGCGAAGGTCAACAAGTCCAGGATTTCCACCAATGGGGACCTGTATTCGCAAAAGGCCCAAGTCTTTAAATCATTCATCGCGAACTCGAGGGTCCTTCCGCCTTCCAGAAAGAAGGAAAACAGAACAGAAAATTTTGGTATTTTCAACTTAACTCCGGTATTCTGAAACATATCCGAGCCACTGAGGATCCCGTCTAAATCAACTTAACTTCTCTTCTCCTTGTAAAGGGATGAACTTGTGTAGGCATGATACCGAAATTCATCAAACTCATTCAAATGTGCCGCCTTTAAGTTTATAGCAATATCTCACTCAAGGTTCAACGTTTTCAAAGCCCACATGGTCGTTGCTCAGTTCTACCGGAAGATGACATGCCTACCTAAACACCAATAAATATAGAGACATCCCAATAGGTGTCTTGTAGTCCGTTCTATAAGGCCAAAGAGCATCATCAACTTTTCTTGATCAATTCGTCCGGTTGGGATTCACAGTCTTTAACAAAATACTCTTGATCTCCTAGCTAGAGACTTCAACTTGTCTGCTTGCTTGAGGCTGGTAACAGTCGAGACTTTATGAGTGATGCCATACTTGGTGATTAAGGTATCAAAATCCCAGTTGCAAAAATGTGAACTCCCATCACTAATAATGGCCCTTGGGGTACCAAACCTTTTAAAGATATTCTTTTTTAAGAATTCCACCATGCTTAGAGCTTCGTTGTGGGTAGAGCCACAACTTCAACCCATTTTGACACATAGTCCACAACTACCAAAATATAAATATTCCCACAAGAGCTCACGAACGGTCCCATGAAATCAATATCCCAAACATCAAAGATATCAATTTCCAAGATGGTGGTACGGGGAATCTCATTCTTTTTAGAAACCCCACCAGCCCTTTGGCATTATCACAACACTTGACAAGCTCACTAGAGATCCTTGTGGAGAGTAGGCCAATAGAATCCATAACTCAACACTTTCGTTGCCGTTCTACTCCACAATGGTGACCACCATACAGTGAAGAGTGGAAAGCCTCAAGAATTCCCATTTGTTCTTCCTCCGACACACATTGATGGATCATATAATCGGTACATATGCGAAAAGATACGGCTCATCCAAATAATAGCCAAGGCAATCTCGTTTGAACTTCTTCCATCGGTTGAAAAGAACTCATTTAGTACAATATTGCTCACAAGACAGTTGGCTAAATCTGCAAACCATGGCATCCCGGTCATTGAAACGGCTAGAAACTGCTTGTCGGGGAAGGAATCATTGATCTCAAGTATGTCATGTAGCCTTCTATCCTCCTCCAATCGAGACAAGTGGTCTGCAGCTTGATTTTCACTACCTTTGAGGTCTTGAATCTCTAGATCAAACTCTTGTAATAGAAGTTGGCGGTACCCAATTTTTTCCTATATATTTTTATAAACATATATACTTTAAAAATAGCGTATATATGCATGCACATTATAATTTAAAGGATTTAAAATGATTTATTTCTTCCCCTTTTACTTATAAAATTTTGAATAAGTATCCTTCACATTATTATTGTGGTACTTTTAGCTATCTAAATCCTATATTTATGCCAAAATAGTACTTAAGTATTTTTAGTGCATTTTTTTAATAATTGCATTTGCATTTTTTAAAACTAATTTGCATATATTTACAATACTAGCCTTATTAATGTATAATTATATTTATATACATAAAATGATCTTCTATATTTTTATAATGTTAAATATCTATTTTAAACCATTTTAGTACATAAAATTAGTTTTTAGAAATCATCTATTATTTATTATAAATTATATAGGATTAAATTGGATATTTAAACCCAACCCAATTCTTAATTAAATCACCCGACCCAGGCCCTAATTGCACCTACCCAACCCAAGACCTCATTAGATCCTAGCCGTTGATCTAAAAGGTTAATGACCCTCGTTTGTTCTTTCCTTTTTAATTCTAAATGACTTCCCTAACCCTAATCAGTTCTCTACATCCGCTGTCCTAAAATCTTCTCTATTCTCGAAACACTCAACCTGACCCTAATATTCAACCGCCGACCTGCTATCTCCAGCCATCTCCAGCCATCTCCGATGACCTCTCATCGTCTCTTAGGCCTCCAATGGATTCTCTCATGCCATGCTTGGCTTCTCTAAGGTCTTCAAGGGCCCAGGGCCATGCCGATTTGCATATAGGGTTCATCTCCTGCTAGTTCTTGGTTATTCTAGTGTGATTTCAAGGAAAATCATTCTATATTTTCTACGATCTTTGAGTTTTTGGACAGGTTTCTTCATCTCTATATGGTTTCTTTCGAAACCCTAATTCTTTTCTATATCTCCTAGATCTGTACAGATCTAAGATGATTTATGTTTGTTTCTTAAATGTTTTACACTGTCCTTGAGGTTCTTTACAAGAATCATATGATTTCAAATGTTTTTCGTCTTCTCTAAAACTAGAGTTTTCGGAACTTCTTTTTAAAACCTCGTGTAACTGATTCTTTGTGTTTTAAACTTCTATTTCCTACATATCTTGACCAATTTAATAAGTCTACTACATATTTAACTCGTCTATGTTGAAAGCCCTTGTTTTTAGGGTTTTTCGTTTGGTTGTGTGTATCAACATAACTGACCAGTTCTCATTTTTGAGTTTCTGTGATTTCTCGTGACTATCACGCCTTGATATGTTTCTACTGAGTTTCTTAGCCTGAATTTATTGTTCATCAATACTTGCATCTTTCTTACTGAGTCAATATTGTTTAACTTTCATGTTTGCTAGAGTTGCAAATCGACTCTTAACTATCCATGTCTTACTTTATTTATATGATAAACACGGATTCATGACTTTCTATTTGATAGATTCCAAATTTCCTGTTTCTTGGTTTGATTCGAACACTTTCCTTTAAACCTTCGATTCCTACCTTTCTACTCAATTTGATTGATTTGCTTACCTTGTCTGCATTGGTACTTGATTCTTACTGACTATCACTGTAATTAGAATTTTTCTGAACCTAGCCCTAATTGTTTACTGTATGCCTACTATGTTTGAATTATTTCCTTGTTTATTATGCTCCGATTACACATTGATTTTTTTCCTTATTTGTTACTTGTTCTTACCGTTGAACTGATTCCCTTAATTAAGGGAGTACTTGTACTAATTTTGCTCTAATTCATTTTGAGTCCATAATTACTGTACAATTGTGATTCTTCCCTTATTTTACCTAGTTTCGAACTACTATATATATGCTCTCTACTTTACAATCAAGACACGAACACATTTTGGTTCAAAACTCTCTCTCACGCTCAAAATTTTCTGCTCTCTTTTGTGTTACTTACTACTGTTCTAAGTTAGCCGGCTGCATGCTAAGGCTAACTATTGGGTTCACTTTTAGTTTGTGCTCGTTGTTTTTCTTTATTGGTATGTGCTGATTTCGATTCCAGTTTCAAATACAATATGCTTCTACTACTACTTCAGTTTGTCATGTTTCTAATACGTTTCTGTCTGTGATTTTGTTGTTCAACCTCCAACTAACATGTCTATTTCACTATCTTCTTTACTGCATCCTTCTACATACGTCCAACCCCCTTACGATTAGCCTTCTCATGAATTCCTTTCTAGTATACCCCCAATGTGACTCTTCTTTACTTATGTTTCTCTAATTTCTAGCATGCACCTTCCTGTGTAAAGTAGTTGGCCATCCTAAATCTGTCTGATTCTGTATTAATTCTGAAGTTCATGTTGTACCTTAATCCCTTGAACCATTTCCAGGACTTCTCTGATTCAGTACCTATATGCGTCTTTGCCTACTATGTACCCTATACTTTCCCCAAATCCACCATTACCCCATGAGTGAATATTTTTACATGTTTGATTTTGTGTCTTGGAATGCTGATGGACCACTTTTGCTTCTGTCTTTGGTTTGTTGTTTGTTGATCTCTTTACCCTTTTCCAAAATTGTCTTATTGAATAACTTCCTATGTTATTTTTACAAAACTCTTTCAAACAAGTCTCTCTTAACACTGTTTTCTTACTAAAACCCTTTCAATCTATGTTAAGCACCCCACTCTACTCTTAGGTCCTTAAGTTCTGCCCCTCTAGTGTGTGAGTACCTTGGGATCCCTATAAAATCCCTCTGAACTCTAATGCACTTGAGCTGGCTATTCCACACTGCACTTATTCAATTTTGGTTATAAAGTCTAGGTGTGATCACCTCCCTAGATCCTCGAGATCCTTAGGAAACTCCGGCGCACCTAGATAATGATATTGTCTATGAAATTTGGCATCTGAAGCTATTGGAGGTTTGGGAAATCACTTGGGCCTGCTTTAGGCTCCCTGTAGTGTAACGTTTTCTTTTTATTTTATCTATTTATGTAATTTATTTATATGGTTTGTAATAATTAGTTGTAAATACATATTGGGGTGATTGGTGAAAAAGGGTGGATAGTTACATATCTGTAGGGTAATATAGGTAAAAACCATGCCTATAGGATTATATACTTGTTATGTCTACTTTACCATGCTAGAACCCATGCCTATAGGATCATATATTTATACACTTATTATGTTTGCCTTACCATGATAGAATCATGCATATAGGGTATAAGTGGTTCCAATAATAGAAATCATCTATATTCATGTTTAAAAATCAACTTCATAAGTAGATACCATACTTATAGAATATGATCAGGTTTAGTTTCTGTAACAACATATATTTACATTTGTTTTCAGCATATATCATGCCTATAAGTTTCTAATGTCAGTTCTTAACGATTAGATATCACACCTCCTTTTACACTACGCCCCCGCATGGATTAGATAAGGAGTTTTGCTAATTAAAGGACAATCGAAACATGATTATTTATTTATTAAAATTTCAGAGTCGCCACTTGGAATAATTAATGGTGTCCCAAGTCACCGGTTCAAATTCAAAATCGAGGAAAATATTGACTATGTATTACAGTCCGCGAACTAGAAATCCGGGTAAGGATTATGTTAACTCGGGAGAAGGTGTTAGGAATTCCCGAGTTCCGTGGTTCTAACGCGGTTGCTCAACTGTTGTAATTGGCTTAATTGTCTAATTTTATTACATGTTTTGACCTATGGTTCAATTTTTATTTCAACCACTTTTATATAATTATTTTTAGGAAGATTTCAATGTCACATAAAACACGTTTTGAACCACTTCACATAAATGCACCCACAGTCTGCAACACATTTTATTTAACGTTGTTGAGATTTGGATTTGGGTCACATAAATGCGCACCCGAATTTAGGAAGGTAAATTATTAAAGTACGCGCCTAAAGCAACTACCAATTTTTTAACTTTGCGAGGGCCATGAAATTCGCTAAATGGCATGCCTCGACTTAGGATAAAAGTAAGTATATGAGGGCTATGGGTTATTAGTTGTAAAGCATTTAAATGAGTCACCTCTATTCCCTAGACCCAAATATGCTTAAAAGGGTCGATTTTACAAGATCCGCTAATGCCCAATTCTTTAAAAATAATCCTCTTAGTCAAACAGCCCGTTAGGAATCATCCCATCGTTCCTTAATCCTTTTCCTCAATCCAGACACCACCTTTTAATTTTGTTAACAGAAATGGTTCAATTCTTCTTTCAACAAAATGTCCAACTTTGAGCAAATCTTCAGCATGGACATTCGTACTACACAAGACCTTCATTAAAAAATTGATGGGACACAAAATCGTTGGAAATTAAAGTGTCAAACAAAGAACCGGAAGCTTCAAAATCCAATAACAAACTTGTTGATGTAAGACCTTTTCAAAATTAGAAGTGGACATATGTGTTATCTTTAACATTGCCTCAGGTAAAAAGTATTATCCAAACATAATGGGAACCTAACATCAATTTGCAACATAACTCAGCAAATAAAATCAATGTGGGTATGAAAATGCTATCCATCACTTCTCATGAGATTGAAGTTTACTAATCACAATAAAGATGGCTAGTCACCAATTCAAGGAACAACACCCACATAGGCCCGGAAACATGCCAAATTCAGTACCAAGACAGATGCCAAATAAAACTACAAATCAGCTAGTTTGAAACTCCACAAGCAATGAAATTAATTCTATAGTCACTTTCATCTTCCCAATGTATTGAGCTGATAAGGGAAAAACCAAGGATCAAACACTTTTCTTCATATCAACATAACCAATTTCTCACAGTAAACTTGTAGAACCAAAGCAACATATTGAAATACCATATCCTACACTAAATTCATTCAAAAACTAAGACACAACACTTAAACAAACAACTGATTACGGGTTTACTATCATCAGTCCTTGTGTTCAACTCCTGAACATAATATTTACTTTGAAACCAAATATTTACTCTCACCCTCAAATAGGACTAATTTGTCTTTACAAAATATTAAAACATGATGAAAGAAAATTGAAATGACATGTGCAACTTCAGAATCCCTACAGAAATACTACAAAAATAGAAGAAACAGAGCATCAAAGTTCAAATAATTTCATGTTCAATCAATTTTCATTCGACATTTCTACAATCATTTGTCCTTTATAATTTACAGATGTACCTGGAAATTGAAAGGAAAAGAAGTGAGGAAAGCAGTAGACAGCAGCAGAACTGGAACTTCAGCAATACTAATGAAATAGTAACACCCCTCAAAGCAACTCAAAACCAGCTTTCGAAGCCCCAAAATCACACCATCTTCAACCCAAGAGCAAGATTGAAAAATTTTCAGAGATTTTGACCAATTACTAAGATCAGAAACTAGAGACGAGGCAAATTTGAGCCAATTTTTCAAACAAAATCATGCAAAGGAAATCAGTTGCTAGACTAAATATGCAGTCGTTTCAATTTTTCTGGATTTTTTCTTCTCTTCCAAATCTGATTTTAGCTTAAGGTTTAATGCCTTTATAGACAAGCAATTAAGCTAACTATCAGATTTTGATTATTTCTTTTAGTCCCTTTTTAATTACTTTTTTTGCTACTTAATCCTTCATTTTCTGACTTATTGGCCAAGCAATAGTCAGAAATTTTATAAAAGACCCCTACTTGAAGCTTCTAAATTAGTTACCCTTAGATTCCCTCAGCCCAATACCTAAACTAACCTTAATTAACCCTGCATTATTAATTATACTTAACGGGCTATGGGTCATATTGACCCTGGGTAGAGTCCCTTAGGCAACCAGCCCTAGACTGGACTTAAAGTTATACCCATCGAGCCCAATATCAATCAAACCCAATTTTCTGGATTAAAATAACAGCAAGAAGGAATAGGATAAATTTGCAAAATTCTTCATGAAGTCCAGTTAATGCAACAAACACTTAATAAGCTGAAATTAAATTACTAATAGATCAAAGGATGAAATACTAAAAAAAAATGTGGAACTTTCGACAATTGAAAACATGCTTAACATGAATCAAACAATCAAACATTCCCAAGATAATTTAGACCAACGTTTAAACAGGGACTCCATTACAAAAATCATCGCAATTAAACTAAGCAACGATTTAAACAAATTTAGACTTAAAATATCTGACAAGAGATAATCAAGTTTATTAATCATAGAAATTAAAACCCAGAATACGAACATGCATTTCAACCTGAAGAAGAGGGGATGAGAAGGAAGATGAATTTATAAAAAAATCAAGTGAATGTAGGAGAACTCATCTAATTGCACAGAATCTAGGACTTGAACCTTTGAATCAGTTGCAAATAAAATCGCCCATTTGTTCTTGGCAAGAACAAATAGACAATGTTATTAGGGGACGAAGCCAAAAAAAACTTGATAAAGATGAGCAGAGACCGATTTAAGACTTGGACTTCCAGAATTTGAAATCCTAGATCTAAAATTTGCACGATTTTAGAGGTATTTGAGAGAAACTGAGTGCAGATTTAGAATCCGGGAGTGAAGTGGTTGTAGGGTGTGGTTTTGGGGTAGTTTGGTGATGACGGCGCCACCGGAGAAATAGTTGTAGCGCTAGGGTTCATGGCTTAGAATCAAGATTCAACGAGTTTCAGTAGGTTTTGAGAGGAACTGGGCGTGGATTTAAGATGAGGAGGCGAAGGAAAAGCTGTGGTGCAAATTTGAGGGTGTTTGAATGCCGGCCGCTGCCGTAGGCGATTTCCGGAGGGCGACCTATGGTGGCTCAAGGCGGAGAGGTGAGAGGCAGTTGTGAAGGGTTCTAAGAGAGGGGGTTGGGGGGGGGAGGGTTCGGACAATGATATATTAAATGACCCTTAGTTTAGAGCCGTTGGATCATCTAACCTAGACGGCCAAGATCATTTCAATTGAAACATGGTCGTTTTGGCCCTGGGGGTCTGGACTAGGTCTTTAGTGGGTTTGGCCCGGGTAAGGGGTGGTTTGGACGGGTATTTGGCCCAAATCTATTTTTTTATTGAGACCATCAATTATTTTCTTTTCTTCTTTGTTTTTCAATTTTTCAGGTTCCTTTTAAAATTAAAACAAAGTAAAAACAAACTCAAATTATCCTAATTAAATACAACTAATGCTGATTACACCTAATTAAAATCAAATTAAAAAAAATACTACCAAAATTCCAAGCTATAATTAAAATGTGAAACTAAACCATTTTATGTGATTTTTTCTGTATAACAAATACTTACTAAATTAACCCTATAACACTAAATTAGATCCTAGACGCAAACGCACATATTTGTTTTTATATTTTTTCACAAATTAAAATGCACAGATAAAAATATATATACTTAACAGAAAATGCCACGAACATTCACAAAATTGCAACTGATGAAAAGATATCATTTTTGTTTTGTAATTATGGGAGTAATTCATAAAGGAGAAAAACCACGTGCTCACAGATGCCCCTCTTTGCTCGGAAACACGAAGAATTTTCGTGCAAAGATAAAGTGAGCGGATATGAGCGATTTTTACCCATTTGAATGCTCCGTGAGAAGCATTTTTAAAATATTTGACCGCACCCTGCTTCGAAGGTTGACTACATATGCTTGGCTAAAAAGGAATCAGGTCAGTATAGTTCAGGAATGTTTGGCAGCTAGGGCTACCATGAAGTTGTGATTTCACTGTTGCTGCTGCTGCTGCTTACTGAACCCCCTTATTACACCATGTAATATAAAAAGAAGGTAGACTAGACTATGATCTACGGATTATAAGAGATCCTATCTATGTCTTCAAACTTGCTTTTGATCCTTGTTTCTTCCTTGACTTGTATTCTTCCTGTGAAATTCTTTTTTGCCGACATGAGTATTAATCTGATATGTTTCCTTTGCTCAAGGTGGATGCTTGATACTGAACTTGAATTGTGTTTCCCTACTCTCCAGGCAGGTTCCTGATTGCCAAAACGTAAATTGTGTTCCCTTGTTGTCCAGGTAGGCTCCTGATTACTGAAAGTTGAATTGTGTTCCCTTGTTCTTCAGGTGGGCTCCTGATTGCCAAAACTTTGAATTGTATTCCCTTGTTCTCCAGTGGGCTCCTGATTACCGAAACTTGAATTGTATTCCCTTGTTCTCCAGGCGACACTTGATTACCGAAACTTGAATTGTATTCCATTGTTCTCCAGGTGGGCTCCTGATTGCTGAAGCTTGAACTGTATTCCCTTATTCTCCAGGTGGGCTCCTGTTTGCTGAAACTTGAACTGTATTCCCTTATTCTCCAAGTGGGCTTATGATTGCCAAATCTTTGACTTGTATTCCCGTATTCTCCAAGCTGTTACCAAAACCTGAATTATATTCCCTTGTTCTCCAGGTGGGTATCTGATTACCAAAACTTGAGTTGTATTCCCTTATTCTCCAGGTGGGTGCCTGATTACCAAAACTTGAATTGTATTCCCTTGTTCTCCAGGTGGGTTCCTAATTGCCAAAACTTGAACTGTATTCCCTTGTTCTCCAGGTGGGGGCCTGATTGCTGAACTTGAAACATATTCCCTTGTTCTCCAGGTGGGCGCCTGATTGCTGAAACTTGAACTGTGTTCCCTTGTTCTCCAGGTGGGTGCCTTATTGTCAAAAACTTGAGTTGTATTCCCTTGTTATCCAGGCGGGTACCCGATTTCAACAAAAATTGACTAAACAAAGAAAATTTTATGCCCCAATTTGGTAGCTGGGTACATATGTGAGTGTTAAACTGAATCATGTTTTTTAAAGGTATAACTTCCACTAAGTCTGGTTATCTAAGAGGGTCTTAAAACTATCGCCCATTATCCAGGAGGGTTCTGACAATAATTTTAACACTAAGTTATATCTTATAAAATGTGGCTCCCACTATATCTTGTTATCTAAAAAAACATTAAAGCTACGTCCCCTTATCCAAGAGGGTCCTGAAAACTCTTAACTAATGACAATTTTAAAACTAAGCCATATCTTCCAAAAGGTACAATTTTACTACATCTTGTTATCTAGGAAAATATTATGGTTACATCCCATTATCCAGGCGGGTCCCGACAATCCAAAGTTAAACTTCATTTTAAGAGAGAAAATTCCTTTCAACTAAATTATACTACCCTACAGCAGAACTTACGCTAAATATTGTTGTCTAGTGAAAATCCTAAAGCTAAGCCCCATTATGCAGGATGGTCCTGAAAACTCCCGACTGAGTCCTATTTTAAAACATGTAAACTTTTAGACCAACTTGTACTCCTTTGGGGTACATTATGCCATATCTTGATCCTCATTTTTAAAACTAGGTCCCTTTTTCGGGGAGGGTCCTGAAAATTTCTAATTGAATTCTATTTCAACCATGCAAACTTTGGGGCACATTTATGTTAGATTATACTACTCATGATTGTTTTGACTTTTAAACTGGGTCCTATTTTCTAGGAGGGTCCTAAAAACTCCTAATCGGATTCTATCTCAAACATGCGGACTTTTAAACCAACTTATGTTCCCTTTTGCTACTCACGCTTATTTGAATTTTGACTAGGTCCCTTTTTCCAAGAGGGTCCTGAAATTTAATAGTCATACCTGCTTGGTGCTTGCTTTTCCCCTATAGAGAGTTTCTCCGAGACAACCAAAATTTTATGCCCCTATTTTAATCAAAGAAAAATCTTGTCAGTTTAAAATGTGGTGGTTAGCTTGCAGCGTTCTTGCTGAAAATGGCCTCGCTGTTGTCATGCTCTGTTGTGGCCAGCTTTCCCGAACTGACTATGAACTGCTTTTTTCTGGCTGACCTTCCAACCCTATGGCCTTGGATGAACCGAGTGTTTTGTACCCAAACCGTTGTATTACATTCGTGACCCTTCTATCGAAATCTTTGCATCTCTCCTGAAATTACCATATCATTCAACTGATGAAACTTTCAGTGGTTCCTTATATCCCACTTTTCATCTTGTTGTCTTTGGTATGTTCTGGCCACATTGTGATTTGCAATTTGGAAGCTGGTAGTAAGCTTTGAAATTCTTTCTTGCTTTCTCAAACAAAATTGTCCTTGAAACATTTAGAGAAATGGAAACCCGAAAGAAAATGAAATGCAATGACTTTGAGTTGTGTTAGAATAAGAAGAATCTAAAATTGGATGACTTCTAAAAGGGAGAAAGAAAAGAGACTTATCGGTGCGGAACAACTGGTACCAATGATCATAATATGCACTTCGGCCTAGTCGGCCAAGTCTATCTAACCAGTCGGCTCTCAGTCACCATGCTTTGTTGCTCTGGATTTCCATAACCCGATTTCTTCGAAAACCTTGACCTTGCTCATCCTGTAGTGTTCTGAACAGGTTTTCTCCAACAGACCTCTTTCATTTGTTCATCTCTCAACTCACTCTGGCCTTAAGGTTTCCGTGAGGGTTTTCACCAATAAGACTCTCTCATTTTCATTTCTCTTAGCTCCCGTCGCCTCATGATTCCCGTGAGGGTTTTCACTAATAAGACTCTATCATTTTGATTTTATCTTAACTCCCGTCACCTTATGGTTCCCGTGAGGGTTTTTACCAGTAAGACTCTCTCATTTTGATTTTCTCTTAACTCCTCTCGCCTTATGGTGCCCGTGAGGGTTTTCACTGGTAAGACTCTCTCATTTCGTTTTCCTTGCTCGGACCAGAGTTTTTCCCCTGACAGGAATCATCCCTATTTGCTTGACTTGGCATCTTTCGACTACTGATCAAAAGGTCTTTCTTTGGACCGTAACATAGGCTTTTGGACAGCATTAGAAAGAAAGTGTATCAAAGACTCAAAATAATTCACATGGGCTCAAACTTAAAACTTCCGGAATTAGATTTCTTACCACAACCACAACTTCTGCCCAGTTTCTTTGCTTGGGGGACTTTTAGATTTTTTATTTCGATGGGACCGAACCGTAAGGCTGCCTACATATCTTTAAAAGGAATCAGGTCGAACGTAGTTCATGACACAAAATTTTCTTTGTTGTTGTGATTTCTCTTTCTGTTTCTTCCTCTCTTTTCTTTTCTTTTCTTTCTTTTCCTCTTTTGTTGTTTTGTTGTTGTTTTTAATCTTTTTCTTTTTCTTTTCTTTTCTTTCCTTTCCTTTTATTCCCTTTTCCTTCTCTTTTTTTCCTTCTTCTTTTTTTTCTTTTCCATTATTTCCTTTTCTCTTCCCTTTACTTATTTTTCACACTTGCGCTTTTGATTTTAGTTCTGATCCTGAAAGAGGGGAATGAAAGAAAACAATTAAAGCTCAAAAGGGGTAACAAAGGGTAAAGTGTTTAGATAGCAGAACAAAATGTCTTCGTCATTCCAATCTCCAAAACATGCCAAGTACAATCAAATAAATTTTAACTAAAGAAAATCATACATAGAATCTCTTAACCGCATCGGAAATGAAGGCCATTTCTACACACTTGCCTTCTACATCTGTTAATTACAAATCCCCATTGGACAACACTCTCGACACGATGAACGACCCCTGCCAATTCAAGGCGAACTTGCCCTTTGCCTCTGCCTAATGAGGGAGGAGATGTTTCAATACCGACCGACCCAATTCAAACCCCCGTAGGCTCACCTTTTGTTATATGCTCGGGCCATTCTCTGTCGATTCAATTGGCCATGACACACCGCTGCTGATCTTTTCTCATCAATCAAGCTCAATTGCTCCATGTGAGTTTTGACCCACTCTTCATCATCAATTTCGGCATCGGCAACAATCCGAAGGGTTTAGATTTCAATCTCTGCTGGTACCACTGCTTCTGTGCCATAAACCAACAAATACAGGGTTTCCCTTACTGAAGTACGAGTAGTAGTCCGATAATCCAATAATGCGAAGGGTGGTATCTCATGCCATTTCCTGGAACCTAATACCATTTTCCGATGTATCTTTTTTATGTTCTTGTTAGCTTCCTCAACTGCTTCATTCGCCTTAAGGCGGTACGAGGTGGAATTGCGATGTGTAATCTTAAACTGCTGACATACCTCTTTCATCAAATGACTATTAAGATTTGCACCATTGTCTGTAATGATTACTTTCGAGATCCCGAACCAGCAAATAATATTTAAATTCACTAATTCGACCACATCTTTCTTGGTCACAAGCTAAAAATTTTTAGCTTCAACCCACTTGGTGAAATTCAACTGCCACCAGAATGAATCTGTGCCCATTAGATGTTGCTGGCTCGATAGGCCCAATGACATCTATGCTCCAAGCAATGAAGGGCCATGGTGTAGACATTGTATGTAATTCGGATGGTAGGAAATGAATCAGGTCTCTGTGCACCTGCCATTGGTGACATTTTCGCACAAAATGATACAATCTGCTCCATGGTGAGCCACTACTAACATACTCGGAGAATCTTCTTTGCCAAAACATATCCTCTCATATATAGTCCACAAACTCCGGAATGTAACTGGGTCATGATGGCCGTGGCCTGTCTAACATCTATGCATCTCAACAACCCAAGATTTAGCATTATTTTGTGCAATACCCTTCCACTGAAGAAAAATCCGCTTGATAAGCAACGAATCGTTCTCTTTTGATTACTTGTGGCTTGTACTGGATACAGCCCATCCTAATATATTATTTGATATCGTGAAACCAAGGTTCGCCATCGAGCTCCTCTTCCACCACATTATAGTAAGCGTTGATCATGGACTTTGATTTGAAACGGGTCAACATAAGCCTTATCTGGATGACGTAAAATCGATGCCAGGGTAGCCAAAGCATCAGCAACCTCGTTGTGGATTCTTGGAATATGCCTGAACTCTACTAACCGGAATCATTGACAAAGATCATGCATACATTGACTATATGGTATGACCTTCAAATCTCGTGTTTCCCATTCCCCTTGAATCTAGTGTACTAGAAGGTCCGAGTCCTCCAAGACCAAAACCTCATGGACACCCATGTCTGCATCTAACCTCAAACCCAAAATGCATGCCTCATATTTTGCCATATTGTTAGTGCAATAGAAACTGAGTTGAGATGTAACGGGGTAATGGTTCCTTGTTTCAGAAATAAGTACTGCTCCTATCCCAACTCCTTGCACGTTGGAAGCCCCATCAAAGAATAGTTTCCATCATGGCTTCTCGACCTTTCCTCTTCATCAATATGCATCACCTCCTCATCCGGGAAGTATGTCTTTAGAGGTTCATATTATTCATCCACCGCGTTCTTGGCCAAATGGTCGGCCAATGCCTAGGCTTTCATTGCAGTCCGAGTCATATAAACGATGTCAAACTCTATGAGTAGGATCTCTCACTTTGCAAGCCTCCCCATGGGCATAGGCTTCTGAAAGATGTACTTCAACGGGTCCAAGCGTGAGGTGAGGTAAGTAGTATAAGACGACAAGTAACGGTTCAAGTTCTGTGCTACCCAAGTTAGGGCGCAACATGTCCTCTCAAGATGAGTATACTTAACCTCGTAAGATGTGAACTTCTTGCTGAGGAAGTATATGGCCTGCTCCTTCCAGCCGGTAATATCATGCTTCTTAACACACATCCGAATGAATTATCTAGAACCGTCAGATACATAATCCAAGGCCTCTCTAGTTCTGGTGGGACCAATACAGGTGGGTTCGACAAGTATACCTTTATATTATCAAAAGCCTCCTGACATTCCTTCGTCCACTTGACTGCGACATCCTTTTTCAACAGCTTAAAGATAGTCACAAGTTGTCGTGACCTGAGCGATAAACCTACTGATATAATTCAATCTCCTCAACAGACTCATTACCTCAGTCTCATTCCTCGGAGGCGGCAACTCTTGTATAGCTTTAATCTTTGACGGGTCCAGCTCGTTACCTCAACGATTGACTATGAACCCCAATAACTTTCCAGAGGGCACACCGAATGTGCATTTTGTAGGATTGAGCTTAAGACTGTACTTGTGAAGCCTTTGGAAGAAGTTTCTCATATCTCTGACATGGTCATACTGCATTCTGGACTTTATAATTACATCCTCCACATAGACCTCAATCTCTTTGTGTATCATGTCGTGGAATATGGATTTCATTGCCCTCATGTAAGTTGCCCCAACATTCTTCAAACCAAAAGGCATGACCCTGTAGCAGTATGTTCCGCACGACTTGATGAATGCCATCTTCTCTATATCCTCCTCATCCATTAAGATCTGGTGATAGCCCGCGTAACAATCCATGAAACAACCAATCTCATGTTTTGCACAATTGTTAATCAATATGTGGATGTTCGGTAGTGGGGAGTTATCCATTGGACTTGCCTTGTTGAGATCACGATAATCGACACACACCTTGGTTTTACCATCCTTCTTTGGCACAAGCACAACATTGGCCAACCAGGTGAGATAACGTATCGAATGACCTTTGCCTCGAACTGCTTCATGACTTATTCTTTGATTTTTACGCTCATGTTAATTTTAAACTTCCTTAACTTTTGTTTGACGGGGAGGGGGGGCATGCTGGGTTAGTAGGCAGTTTGTAAACCACCAGGTTAGTGCTCAAACCTGGCATATCGTCATAAGACCATGCAAATATATCTTTGCATTCAAGCCATGCTTAGATTATCTTTTCCCTAAGCTACGGTTCAAGATGGACACTTATTTTAGTTTCTCTGATGTTATCTGGGTCCCTTAGATTGATTGCTTCAGTATCACGCAGGTTTGGCTTGGGTTTTTCCTCAAAGTGGCTTAATTCTTAACCAATTTCTTCTAACGCCCCTCCTCACCATACTATAATTCATCCTCACATTCTATCTCTTGAATTATTATTTCAGAATTAGATTGGCTTTCAAGATTTGGCCGAAGATTCCTTATGCATGTTATATTGAAGACAACATAAAAGGAACTGTATAAGAAGGAAAAGAAAAACAAAGAAAAATAAAAACTATCAGAACTGATGAAAATGGAAATTGCATTTCATTGAAATTGAGTGATAACAAGGTTTATACATCCAAAGGGATGGAACATAGACTCTAAATTACAACCTTGGAATAATCCAGAGAAATTAAAAGAAAAATCAAAGCAAACTACCAAAACTCGTTCCTGGTCGGGAGAGGAGTAGCTTCCCAATTATTGATTTTTGCATAGGGCCCAACAAATTACACATCTGCCTTGCTAAAGCCCTCTCCAGCATCTACCATATTCACATCTTCAAACAAATCCTCAAACCTTTCAAGCAATTCCTTATTAGGACCAACCACAAGGCTGAGACTTGTTGTTGTGGGGCACTTCTTAGTGCCAGGCTTCAAAAATAATGTGAAGAGATGCGGCAAAAGCTTGGAAAGTGCCCATGCTTTCTGCTTCATCCTTTTGGCTCTCTTTAGGTATGCAATTGTGGGCTTGAACCCCAAATTAAAGGTGTCCATGTTTTTAGGGAGAGACACCGGTTGCACGATACCCTAAAGTGACACACACTAACCCTTTCCTGGAATAAAACCATTCCTCAACATTTCAACGGCCACCGTGACTGATGCAGCTGCTACCTTCGGCACTGGAACACGCCCTTCTAGAATCTTCTTTATTGATACCGTGTCATAAACTTGATATACCCAATGCCCTTTGTCATCATCTGCCTCAATGAACGGTACAATAGCATCACTATGAGCATGCAAATTGTCCTCGCCGTTCACAACTATTTCCTATCTATCCCATTCAAATTTTACCATTTGATGCAAAGTAGAGGGGACCACTTTAGCGGCATAGATCCAGGGTCGCCCCAATAGCAGATTGTAAGAGACAACCATGTTTAACACCTAGAATTCCATGGTAAAGTTTTATGGTATGATCGTCAGCTCGAGCACTATGTCACTCAACCAAATCTTTCCCTCTACCGTCGAACCCTCGCACACAAATAATGTTTGTGAATTCTTTCATCATCCACCTTCAGCTTATTTAAAGTGGAAAGAGGGAAAATATTCAAACTTGAACCGTTTTCGACTAATACTCGAGTAACCACAAAATCTTCGTACTTCATTGTAAGATAAAGGGCTCTTTTGTGCTCAGTACCCTCTACTGGGCAATTCATCATCAGAAAAAGTGACTCTATTTACCTCAAAAATATTGTTAGCTATCTTTTCCAACTGATTGAATGAGATTTTGTTAGGAACATGGGCTTCGTTCAGGATCTTCATTAGTGCCCGATAGTGCTCGTCCGAATGAATTAGCAATGACAACATTGAGATTTAAGCAGTCATCTTCCTCAATTGTTCCACAATAGAATAGTCTTGCACTTTCATCTTTTTTCAGAAACTCTTTTGCTTCCTCTTCAGTCACAAATTTCATCACTGACATTGCATTATCCTTGGAGGGTTTAGGTTTTCTCAACTCCTCGGGGGCAAAGAACCTCCCCAAATGGGTCAATCCATGGGTTTGCAAACTTCTTCTCTAACCTCTTTCCCCTTGTAAGTCACTGCTACTTACTCATAATTCCAAGGGAAAACCTTGCTGTTGACTATTGGTAACTGAGTTACAGATTTGATAATGACGGGCTCTGTGCGAGCACCCTCCACAACTACAACAGGCTTGCTTACCACCCCTGGTACCGCCATTTTTGCATTTTCTTGTTTCACTATCCCATCTCCTGGGGATCTCTTCTTGACTAGAGTGAAAGGCTCATTGCTTGTTCCATTCAACTTAAGCATCGACATCTCGCTTGTTAGTTTTTCAATCGGCTTCCCATCGCTGGATCGGATCATCATGATAGTTTAAGAAGACTTTTTGGGCTCTCCATCTTTGTGCACTATCTCAATCATGTTCGTTTCTTGATAGGCAGGCAGCGAGTTCTGGTTAATATTGGGTGCTTCCATATATTGCACCTCAATCCGATGCGAATCAATGAGCTCTTGAATAGCGTTTTTCATATGCCAACATTTCTCTGTGTCATGTCCAAGGGCACCAAAACAATATTCACAACTGATTGAATAATCAAGATTTCTCAAGGGACGATTCGACAACTTTGCTTCCATCGGCCTCAACATATCTAACTATCTTAACCTGTGGAATAAGCTGGTATAGGATTCTCGTAATGTAGTAAAAGTTTTCTTCTTCTGCAATATCTCATTTTTAAAAGCTTGGTTCGCCCGGAAAGCTGGTCTCGGGAGGTTTTGGTTGGCTTTTGGAGGTCGATAGGCATTTTGTGGAGCTGGGTAATTATTTTATGGGGTCGGCGCACTCCATTGCACGTGGGCGGGAGGTTGAGTAATATGTTTGTGCATGGTGGACGGAAAAACGGGGGTCAAGGTGTGGGTAGTTGTGTTGTGGTGGGATATATGGAGTGTGGGGATATGTTAGGTGGTGGGGTCGAGGCTGGTTGTAATGTGGTTAATCCCGGGGCCCGAACCTAGTTCCTGAGTCAATTGTTGCTACCTCTTGATTCTTCTTCTTTCTGATCGCTCCCTCGATCCCGCTTTGGATTACCTGGGTGGTTGCTTTGATTGGTGAATAACTCATAATTTAGTTAGATTTGAGCACCTCCTTTACCATGCTCCCCATTTTTACTACTTCGTTAAAGGACTTACCCATTGCCAATACTAGGTGATCAAAATAAGTACGCTCCAAGGTTTGCAAGAAGTAATCTACCATTTAACTTAACTTCATTGGCAGGTCGACCCTCACATCCTGTTCCCTCCAACGGAAGCCACTCTCTAAGTCTCTCATTGTGATTCTTCTCGAGTTTCATCAAGGATAAATGATCTGGAATAATTTCAAGATTATACTAAAAATGGCAAATGAATGCTTGGGCTAGATCGTCCCATGTGTACCACCGACCATGATCTTGTCGCGTGTACCATTCCAAAGCCGAGCCACTTAAACTTTGACTGAAGTACACCATCAGTAGTTCATCTCTTCTGCCTGCTCCTCTGATCTTGCTACAAAACCCTCTCAGGTATGCCACTGGATCACCATGCCCGTCGTACAAGTCAAACTTGTGCATCTTAAAGCCTGTTGGCAATTGTACATTTGGGAACAAACTTAGGTCTTTATTCGCCACACTTACCTGGCCTCCCAGCCCTCGCATGTCTCTGGACGATTTCTCTAAGCTTTTGATTTTTTTGAGCATCTTCTCTTTCTTGATATTTTTAGCTGGCTTCTCAGCCTCTACCGGGAGTTCAAAACGAGGAGTGTACGAATAGGGTTCCGGGGCTCTGAAAGTGGGCTCTGGGGGGTAATACTGGTTGTCATAGGTTTGGAACAAAGGTTCGCTGGAGGATCTGTGGATTTTAGCCGGTGGGGTTGCCATGAAGATAAGAGCAACAGGTGGAGGAGGGTGCGGAACTGGTTTGGGTGGTGGAGCTGGTGGTGTCTAGGAATTTGTGCCCTGGTATTGTTGGTAGATGGGGAAGCTTGGAGGTGGATCAATGGCAGGGTGATCATATGACTGGGTTAATGGTGAGATGAAGGCCGGATTGGCGGGATAAGCTGGTGGTGGTTGCCTTTTTACCCACTCTTGATACATTTCAGCCATTTGTTTTTTCAATTTATACACCTCTTTCTTTTATTGCGTTGACATCCAACTCTTCTACCTCTCCTGAGGGATCAATGATAATTGCGTCAGGCTCTTGGTTGGCCACAGTCAGCATGTTCTTGGAATGGGTGTTCTAGGGGTGGGTTGCCAGAATGCGACAAAACTAATCACATGCCCGTAGATGGAAAAACAACAACTAAACTTGTTAGCTATTACGTTTTAACAGATAGGCAACCATTTATTCGGGGATGAATGCACCTAAGCAGTTATCGATTTTTATTATGCGTTGGATCGGCTACTTGCATCATCTCGGCTTTTTTCCCTATGCCACTCCTCTTTTTCTTTTCTTCCTTGTTGTTCTTTCTTTTTGCTTTTATTCAACTTATTTTGCTTGCTTTCTCTTTGTCTTATTATTCTCTCCCTTATTTTGCCGTTGTTTCTTTCTCACAGTTTTCTTATTCTTTCTCTCTTTTCTTTATTTTTCTACCTTTTTGGTTATGGTCAAATCCTATGGATATTGCCTACGTATCGTGACCCCGCATGAATCAGACCGAGCATAGTTCTGGTAAATAAGTATAGAAACAAAAATATTTTGAGAATTCCAACTTTATAAAGTAAAATAGTTTTGATTACAACCACCAAGCTAATAGACCCTTTCCCTAAACCTATGGTAATGCAAACCAATCCAAGAGTTAATCACTCTAGGTTCCCCATTGCACCGTAATCCGTTAGGTAGCGACTCTTCAGAATATCCAATTCCCAAAAGGAAATGAGTTACTACCCCATAATGTCAAGATCCAGACCTTTTCTTCCCCCATACAAAAGGAAGGAAAAAAGGGTGCGCGAAAACATGGTGACTCTGCTGGGGACTACCTTTAGGCTCTTACCATAATGAACTTATTTTTTATGCATTAGTCCAAGTATGGTTTTTCACATACCCTTCTCTCTTGTTTAAATTTAACTATCCGTTTTCCTTTTAGCATTTATGATTCTTTATCCCTTAAACTGACTTGTCTTTTTGTTTTTTTATTATAAATGTCTTTTAATTATTTAAATACTATATTCATTTTTTCTACGTGCAAATACTTGACTATATATTATCAATTGCTGCATAAATCATGCTCCACATCATATTCCAATCGTGCATATCAAATCCTATAGCAACTTTTAATGACTGGTTGCGTTCTTCTATTTATTACCCTCAAATTCAAAAAGGCTTATTTGCGGTAAAACTAGTCAATCAGCGGTGTAGTCGATGATTCCATGCCTTCTCCCTCAAGTTTTCCGCTTGAGGGTACCAGTCTAAAACCCCATAGCAGCCTTACTCTGGACAAAATTATACATGCATCGTGGTCAAACCTAGTGGGATCAATATGTTTTCCACATAATGATCCTTTAAGATAAGCCTTATCCAAAAGTCCATCAGGTTTTCCGTAATCCCAATGGATACAATCACGTTCTGTGCACTAATTTTGAGAACTAAATACCGATATACTGATCATACATGTATAAATAGTCGAGTCTGGTGGTGGTGAGGCCTAACCCTTTTATTTTGTAGAAAATGAGGCACGAGGTCCCCGGATTCGGTATGGTTAGTAATATCCCACTATTGTTGCTAGATTGGTGGGAGGACCTTTCCTCAAGTGACAACAAACATGTAAGAAAGTACCCGAGTAACCTGCCTTCCCTGCTAGATATTGAGCCAAATAACAAGTTGATCGAGGCTGCCACTTTATTCTGGGATAGTGAAAGGGATGTGGTTCATTTCGATGACATAGAAATGAATCCACTTCTAGAATAAATTGGAGGGCTTTCAGGTTTGTCTTGGCATAGTCCCGAGTTATTGGTTCCAGAAAATTGTACTGGAAAGGGATTTTTTTTAAAGATGAAGGGTCTGCAGAAGAATGTCAACCTAGTGTTCCTGAAGAAGTCTTACATACCCTTCGAATATCTGTATGAGAGGTATGGACATAGAAAGTCTTTTCATACCTACCATGATGAGACCTCTCTCATTTCTCTAGGTCATATCCACCGCAGAGTGTTCGTATTCATTTTATACTTCTTAGGCCTGATAGTGTTACCAATGAAAAAGGGATGAATCCACACTAGATTGGCCATGGTCGCCAAGACTTTCATAGAAGGGATTAATGGACAAACATACACCATATTCCCCATGATCATAGTCGACATCTATAGGGATCTAGAGCACTGTCAAAAAGGGGTCAAGCATTTTGGGTATTGTAACTTCTTGTTGCAGTTCTGGTTGTTGGAATATTTCCAAAAGGGTCACTATCAGGAAGAATTTTTGCGCGAAGGGCTTGGAATGACCATATTACCTTACGTCACCCCAAGCGGATGAATTACATTCTATACAGGTTTGCTAAGCTAGAAACTGCTAAAGAATGGATAGGGTTCTTCAACAATCTGACCGAGGAACATGTGCAATCGATGTTTGAATGGTTTTCAACAGACGAATTCATCACTAAATCTAGGAATGCTCTACACTTGGTGTTGATCGGGTTGAGAGGGATATACCTCTATGTCCCTATCCGAGTTATGGGGCAAGCAGGCAGGAAATAGGTTGTACCAAGGGTTGTCAAGACGAGTCATTTGGGGCAGACATTCAAGATGACGACATACCTTACAAGTTCCAAGCTCAGCACATGTGGCACTTCAAAATCATTGTGGAGAAGAACACTATTGATCCAGATAGGTATCATGCATGGTGCAAGCCTCTCTACCAAGCATGGTTAGAGGACAATCTGAAAGGAATGGTGACATTAGGGGCCTATCAAGGAAATAGAATCATAGATGAAGAAGTTGAAGCTCAAGCCAAATACAACAAGCTGCGCAAAAGGGCCCATGACTCTGAGAATGAGCACCATAAAAATCATTAGAGGAATGTGAGATTGATTGAGGAATGGAAATAAATGGCAGCCATTTCTAACAGGGAACTAGAGTATTTGGAGTGAGGAACAGTGGAGCTAAAAGGTAAAGTCATAAAGAGGATTGACTTATCTACGTTTTCCTAAAAAATAGGCTAGATTTATCTACTTTTTCCTAAAAATGCAATAAGGCCAAGTGCTAGTAGTGACTTATTTTCTTTATTTTGGTATCATTTTGGGATTCGTCTATTTTTTACGTGATGAAATGAACAATTTGTTGGCATTTAATGTTCTCCAAATTTATTTGTCTCTAGTCCTACCTTGAGCATAACGAGGCTCCCCAAATTAAGATGCGGATTTTCACTTTTGCGATATGTGTTTAAATACTACAAATATTTCAGAATCCTCACTAACTTGTTACATTTTTGTTTTTACTTATTTTGATTATTCCCATCCCCTTGGTTGGTTCACTCATACTAGTCTCATTAGCGTATCATACCAGATCTTGAGGCCCTCCACCTCCTCCTCCTCCAAGCAACACAAAGGGTAGAGGAAAAGAAAAAATGGACGATTTAAATGGTATCCGAAAGGAGAATATTGAGAACACAGAAACCCCAGATGGTCGTAGTACTCCGGCCGCAAATGATCTAGTTTTGAGACTGGAACAAAAGATACTGGAACTGCAAGGAGAATTTGAGCAGGTTCGCAACTTGGCAAACTTGTCAATCACCTTGAATGTCCTTGACATCAACCAACAGAACAGTAAGAACCCAGCACCTTCCCAAGGCATGCAAAACCAACACCCAAAAAATCCCCCCGCACCAAATCAATACGCAACTCCACCCTAAAATCTCAATCTATTACCAATATGAACTCCAGTATAACATCACCATCAACAAATTTAGTACCTACCAACCACCACTTACTATGCTCCCCAAAACACACCACCATCCATTCCCACTCCCCAAAACTCCACTAATGACCATCACTACACCCAAGTTCCTGGCACCCATCAAAGCTACCCTATATATATATGGAAACTGTACCTTATTCAACCTAACCATCATCTGTACATCGGAATCCTTCAAGAATGATCTGCTCATTAAAAATACATCTGAAGAATTCAAGAAGTTAACAAGCCGAGTTCAAGGTGTTGAAGGCGACAGAGGAATAGAAGGTCTAAAATATAAAGACCTATGCATACAGCTAGATGTGGAACTTCCTGAGGGTTACAAACCTCCCAAGTTCGAGATGTTTGACGACAGAGGTGATCCCAAGCTCATCTAAGGGCCTATTGCGACAAGCTTGTCGGGGTCGGGAAAGATAAAAAGATCCAGATGAAGCTCTTTATGAGGAGTCTTACTGGGGACGCTTTGTCCTAGTATATTAGACAAGATCACAAGAAATGATCCAATTGGGTAAAGTATGGCATCAGATTTATGGCTCGTTCACGTACACCATACAGAACGCACAAGATGTTCTCTACATAAGAATCTTAAGAAGAAACCCACTGAGACTTTTTGTGAGTATGCTACCCGTTAAAGGTCAGAACCAAGAGCAGGTGAACAAATTTTTTGTCAAAGCACATGATCCAAAATATTATAAATGCTTGATGGTTATCGAAAACCATAAATTCTCTGACATTATCAATCTTGGAGAAAGAATCGAAGAAGGAATCAAGAGTGGGATGGTAACGAATTTGGAGGCACTACACGCCACAGATAAGAGGTTACAATTAGGCAGCATATCAAAGAAGAAGGATGTTGGAATAGTAATGGTGGCTCAGGGCCCGAAATATCCACTTATCTATCAAACACCTTCTCTCACATATCAAACACCTCCACCTACATACCAAGTATCACAACCTATATATCAACCTTTATCTCCCAAATATTCCCAACCGGCCTCTGTCCATAACACCTATAGCTCCCAACCATCCCACTTTCAATCACCACTAGCTCACCAAAACTATCCAAGACCAAGACCAAGACCCACCTTCGACCTCAAACCGCCCAGACAATACACCACCATTGCTAAGCTTATCGACCATATGTACGAGAGGTTCAAAGTCGTAGGTTACCTCACTCATGTTCCCCCAGTGGCAATAGAAAATCCATCTAAATGGGTCAATCCAAATGAAACTAATGCGTACCATTCCTGTATAAAGGGGCACACCATTGCTAAGTGCCAAAATTGAAGGATAAGATCCAGACTCTAATTGACAACAAGGTCATACAGGTGAAGGAAGTTGCACCTAATGACCGTAACAATCCCCTCCCTGATCCTAGTGGTGATGGCGTACAACTGGTAGAGACAAACGAAGAATGGAACCCCGAGGGATCGATCGGGTTTATTCGAGAAGTCGGTGACTTTAAAGTTACAGTCACACTTACTCCTATTGTGGTACATACTCAGTCATCAATCGAGGTTAAGGTAACTGCATCATCTCCATTCAAGGTAGTGGTGGCTCCGCCCGCGACCACCCCCCTCCATTTGAGGTAGAAGTGGTCACACCTTTCACTTTGGCAGTATCAACCACACCCTCATTCAACTCAAAAGCAATACCCATGGATTATGGTTTCGAGGCTCGGTGGAAAGGGAAGGCCAAGGTAAAGGAATCTATCGCTGCACAAGGAATGACTAGAATTGGAAAAGTCTCTACACCTGAACATTTGTGAGGTTCAAGTAAGGAGTCCACTACTAGGAAGCCTATCATTGAGAAGGGACCAGATGACATGTGGAGGAAAGTACATGCAAAGGAGTATTCTGTTGTTCACCATCTGAACAAAATATCTTCTCAGATATCTATCCTGTCATTGTTGCAGAATTCAGAGGTACATAAAAACTCTTTAATTAAGGTGCTGAGCGAGGCTTATGTACCCAACAATATCAAAAGCGGAGAAATGGTGAACATGGTTGGGCAAGTGCTGGAGAATCATAGGATTATCTTCCATCAAGATGAGCTACCACCTGAGGGTTTGAATCACAAACGAGCATTGCATATCAGAGTGCAGTTTGAAGACAAGTTCATTGCCAGGCTCCTGGTTGACGGATGTTCAAGCCTAAATATTTGTCCATTGGACACTCTGAAAAGTTTTGACAAAGTTTTCCATGAAATACATGTAGGAATCATGAACGTGAAAGCTTTCGATGGGTCCTAGAGAGCCACAATCGGTGAAATCAACCTTTGCTTGTATTTGGGGCTAACTTGATTTGACGTTGAATTTCAGGTACTCAACATACTAGCCTCATATAAGCTTGTATTGGTCAAACCATGGATCCATGCTTTTGGGGACGTACTTTTCACACTACACCGAGCTGTGAAGTTTGAATGGAATTGTCAGGAGGTAATCATTCACAGGGATGGAAGTAACCCCCTTTACACTAGTTAAACCATCCCGGCCATTGGACATAGAAGATTGCTAGGAGGGGAGACCTATCAACATATTGAACGGGACAACTCCATTAGGAAGGATAAATGGTAAAATAGAAAGCATATTGGCTTGGTCTGGGTATGAACACGACAAAAGGGTTAGGAAAGAACCTTTAAGGTATCACTCAACTGATATAGCTGTCACACCTCCTTTTACACGGCTACCCTAAAAGACGACCGTATAATGGAGTTTTCCAATTTAAGTGACATTATTCGAAATGGTATCATTATTTATTTAGAATCACCACTTGGGATAGGTTCGACTTTTTGTGTCCCAAGTAGCCGATTTATTTAATATCCCAAATCGAGGAAATTTTTTGACTGCCCAATTGGAGTCTGCAAACCAGAAATTCTCGAGTAAGGAATTCTATTAATCTGAGGGAAGGTGTTAGGCACCCTCGGAATTCGTGGTTCCAGCACGGTCTCTTAAACTATTATAAATGGCCAATTTCCTGATTTTTATACATGTTTATCCTACAGTGAAGTGTTAAAATTATTAACCGCTTTATTCAATTATTAGGAATATTTGCAACGTTATAAAACACGTCTTGAACCACGTCACATAAATGCACCCAGGTTCTCGACACACTTTAATATCTTTGAGACTTGGATTTGGGTCACATAAATGCGCACCCGAATTTAGGAAGATACATGAAAATAATGCGTCTATAGAAACTACACGTTTATAATTCGTGGGAAAAATCATGGAATTCACAAAACTGTATCTCCCTAATTTCTAAGCATTTATTACAATTATAGGGCCAACGCAACGTATGATTTTGTTAGCATGGCTCACTTATTTTATTTTAGAAAGGCAACCTAAAGGGACTATGATTCTCTATTACTCGTGTCTCTAAATAAAAGAGAATGGTTTATCGAAGTGAAGCATATTTCAACATTTGTATAACAGATTTCTGCAATTGGGCTTTTATCAACGAAAGTAGACAGCCCAGAAGTATATTTTCTCATACTTCATAACTTACAATAATCTGGGCCTTCGATTAAGCCCAGAAATTTTGTATTACAAATTATTCATAAGGCAAGGATGACATTTCCCAAATCGCTACACTACAACTGTTGAGATTATTCATAATTGATCCTTTTTAACGTATAAAAGACATCTGGCAAAGGAAAATCCAGGTAGTGATTTATTACACTAATAAACCAATATGCTAAAACTCAGGTTTCGAATTCAACATCTGAAACTAATGGACTCGTCAATCAGAGTACATATACATATAATGACTCCCTATTACCGAATCAAACATGAAAATCAGACAAGTTATTGTCTACCATATTTTCAACCTACTGAAATTAAAATAACTTGAAGCTAGCAGTCCAAAAAATAGTCCAGCATAGTCCGAATGTTCATACATATTACAACACTAAAATAAGATGGATATCCTAAATACTACTAAACTAGTAACATTTGTATTATATCACTAACATAACAAAATACAAATATCTTCATTATCATACATGATCACGCATATTCACATATGTGCATTTTGAGATTTTTCTGAGCGAGAGTAGTACCTGAATTACAGCAAGAGGAAAACCTTTGAGTAAGGTAAGCGAGAAGCAACAAACAGCAGCCGATCAACCAATTAAGCCTAGGTATAGTATCAGGAAACTCAGGAAGGTTTTGGGATATCAACAACAACACAAATTCAAATTCAATAGCTCGAACAAGACAAACCAGCATGGGATCAATGCCAAAGTAGATTCTAACACTCTAAATACATATGCTTAAAGTCATCTTCACCATACAATGGCTAGAATTCTTATTATTTTCTTGAAATCTTAGGAGGTTTTTGCCAAGAAAATTTGGATTTTAAGGGAGTTTTTCAGATGATATTCTCGAACTCTTCTCCTAAAAAAATCTCTTCTCCTAAAACAATAGGATTCCATTTTATAGCCAAGGCCTTAGGGAAACAATTTCTTCTTGTTTTCTTATTAGTCCCTTCCCCATTTTCTAGATTTTCTTAATTGATCCCTTGTTTTTAACTTGTGCCTCAAGTTTTCACAAGAAATTAATAGAAATTGCGTATTGAACCTTCAACTAAAAGGTTCTAGGGATTTGTTAAAATATTCTTATGCCTACCCCTGTGACCCATGTCTTCCCTTCTTAATTACTAGCTTAAATGTTTTCTACCCTGGTGCCTATCCATTTGGTCAGGAGTTGACCATGGTCAATTACTCAAGGACATAACCATGGTCTATAGGGGTCGAGTTTTAAGAAAGATGGATGGACACAAAGCAACTAATTAGAATATTTTCACATATGAGAAAGTAGAACATTCATGTATTCACACAAACGAAAATAAAGTAGATTAAAAGCAATCAAAAGGAAAACAAACGGAAGTTAGCTTAATACTGCAACCTTAAAATTCTTGGACCTATCGTGCCTCATGGTTTTCAAAAATTTTTGGGAAGGCTATTGGCCTTTTGGGAAGCCGGAGCAATCATTTGAGAGGGTGGGGGGTATCAGGTGTAAGGTCGGTCAGTTTGGGTTGGGTCTGTGTTTAAGATCATTTTCCGATCTGATTTTTGGCCAGGTTCCGGTTGTATTCAACGGTCGTTGGTTGTGGATTTGTGGAGGGGAAGGTGAGGAGGTCACCTGGTATCTTTTTTAAGGGATTCCAGTGAGGTTGGAGGTTTGGTCAGTACTTTGAACTAATATTCGAAGCAATAGGTAGGGGTTTGGATGAAATGACCATGGATTCGTTATGGGGATGGGGTAGGGGACTTAGGGTGTTATTTTGGAAGGGTTCCAGCGGTGGCGCCGTCGTGGACGGCGGAAGCGGTGCCCAAGGATTTCAATATTTGAAGAGATCGACTCACAGTGTAGACTTGGTTTTTAGGGAATCGGAAAGAGGATCGCATGATGAGTTAGGGGTGTATCTTTAGGAAGCAACGGAGCTCTGCCGCCGGTGGAGATGATTTCCGGATGGCGTCTATAGGGCGGTGTATCAATGGAGACGGAGGGTACGAGGAAGAGAGTGTTTGTCTCTAGGGTTTGGTCTATTCAGACCTTTTTATGTAATGATCTCGCTGAACCCGGACCGTTGGATCATTGTTGATGAACGGCTGAGATTGATGGCCCCAAAACGACGTTGTTTTGGGGAGTCTCTCATAGCATCTTGGGTCAGAGACGGGGTTGGGACGGTTTTGGGTCCTTTTTGACGGGTAGGGCATTTGGACCACTCAAATTTGGCCCAATTGTGGCCAGCCTAATCTAAAGGCTTTTAGTTCCTTCTTATTTTTAATTTTCATTTTAAAATCTTCCTAGTTTATTTTAAAAATCTTATTAAACTAAATACTAAATTCAACTAGATTAGACTAATAATCATCTAAACTAATCAAATATGAAAAATAACAATTTTGAAGCTACAAATTAAATAATGCCGAAAACTACTTATTTTTTGTGATTTTCATATTTCACAAAACGAAACCCTAATTACCAATTAATTCTAACAAAATATTTGAAGTCAAATCCTAAATGCTTAAGTAATTGTTTTGTATTTTTAAGACTTGTCATGCATGCATCAATGAAAATACACACAAATATGCGCAATGAAATCCTAAAATTGAATAATAAAAGGATAAATCCCGAGTCTGAGAATTCAATAAGAGTAGTTTTAATGAGGCAAAAATCACGTGCTCGCAGCTGCCCCTCTTTGCCCGAAAACACGAAGGGTTTTCGTTCAAAGATAAATGAGCGTTATGCGGGATTTTGCCTACTCAAAACTCTAGGAGAAGCATTTTGAAAATATGTCTGACTGAACCCTGCTTGAAAGGTTGCCTACATATCCTTGGTGATAAAGGAATCATGTCAGTGTAGTTCTAGAGTGTTTGGTAGCTGGGACTACCATGAGCTGTGATTTCACTGCTGATGCTGTTGCTACTGATTACTGACTCCTTATTACACCAAAATAAAATCAACAGCTAACCTAGCTAGGCCTATCAACGAAGGGTTACAAGATTCCTATGTATATACATCTCTTGAAGCTTGATCTCAAATCTTAGCTGATTTCATTGTAGACCTCGATCTGAATCTTGTCACTCGCACGTTATAGGTGCTTGTTTTGTTTCAGCATTGGAACTGGAGTAGGGTTTACGAGACTTGTGACTTCAATCAAACGAATTCTGAGTTTGCACCTTTTGCTCTCCTCTTTTATTTGATTGAGACTTTACGCTCTTGGTTACCTTAATAATATGCCTTGAGGTGAAACTTGTTCTAGCATAAAAAGCAAACGAACAAATTTTCTTCCCCCACTAGGAAAATTTTGTGAGTTATTTGCAACACAAATTTGAGCTATTGCTTTATTGAAAAACAATGAAAGTCAGCATTGTGTATCCTTTGGAATGATTGCTAGGTTATGCTGGGAAGGAGAAAAGAATCGTGCTGGGGATAAGAGAAGGGTCCACGGGTTATGCCGGGATGGGAACGAAGGGTCCCTGCTGGGATAAAAAGGAGAATCCACGGGTTATGCTGGGGTGCAAAACATAAACTCCTAGGTTGTGCTAGGGAGAATCCGCGGGTTATGCAGGGATTGAAAGAAAACCACCTAGGTTATGCTAGGGAGATCTGCGAGTTATGCCTGGATTGAATGGAAAATTTCCGGGTTATGCCAGGGGAATCCGCGGGTTATGCGGGATTAAAGAAAAACTCCTAGGTTATGCTGGGGAGATCCGCGGGTTAAGCCGGGATTGAATGGAAAATCCTGGGTTATGCCAGGGGAATCCGCAGGTTATGCCGGGATTGAAAGAAACACTCCTAGGTCTAGGGATATCCGCAAGTTATGCCGGGATTGAATGGAAAATTCCTTGGTTATGCCAAGGGAATCCACGGTTTATGCCGAGATTGAATGGAAAATTCCTGAGTTATGCCAGGGGAATCCGCGGGTTATGCCGGAATTGAAAGAAAAACTCCTAAGTTATGCCAGGGATATCCGCAGGTTATGCCTAGATTGAATGGACAATTCCTGGGTTATGCCGGATTGAAAGAAAAACTCCTAGGCTATGCTGGGGAGATCCGCGGGTTATGCCTGGATTGAATGGAATATTCGTGGGTTATGCCAAAGGAATCCGCGGGTTTTGCCAGGATTGAAAGAAAAACTCCTAGGTTATGTTAGGGAGATCATCGATTTTTGCCGAGATTGAATGGAAAATTCCCGGGTTATGCCCGGATTGAAAGAAAAGCTCCTAGGTTATGCTAGGGAGATCCGTGGGTTATGCCGCGATTGAATGGAAAATTCCTGGGTTATGCCAGGGGATGGTAGGAAGTGAAAGCCGCATAGATCCGTTTGACTATGCTGGGGATAGAGAAGGAAAGGTAAGACCCTTAGGTTATGCTAAGGATCGAAAGGATTTAGCTTTCAGACTACACCGGGAGATAAAGGCAAAAAAGGTGCTCTCAGGTTGTGCTACGGGAAGAGGAAATGGTTTCCCAGGTTATGCTGGGAATATAAAGAGAAACCCCCGGGTTATGCCGGGGAGCGAAAGAAAGAAATTTCTCGGGTTGTGCTAGGGAGAGTGGAGTGTGATCCTTGGGTTATGCTGAGGAGGTCCCCAAGTTGCACTGGGGAAGGCTAGGGATGCAGCCTTAAATCTAGGGAGGAGTCAGGGACTGGAGTCCCATGCTATCACGTTTATTTATGAAACTGAAGGAAAAGATGCAAAGAAAACTTCCCCTTTTGTTGGTCATTGATGCAACACTATTCTTAGCCCTTGTTCCACTCCTTGATTGCATTTGCCACGTGTCCCCATTGTTTTTGGATTACACATATTTCAAATTTTAATCCAAAACAGCGAAATTTGTTAGTTCGAATAGTGATTGGATTGTGGCCTTGTTTTACTTGATTTCAGCCTCATTTATGTTGGAGAAAACCCTTGACTCCCGAACTTTTCCTCATAGGTTGGTCGGGGGGGGGGGGGGGTCCTTATCTTTCAGATTGGTTTTTCTTTCACAGGTCCTTAGTTATGATTTTTGTCTCGATTTCCACTTCGGGGCTTGCCTTTTGAGAATTTTGTGGGAACAATTAGCCCGCTTGGGTTTAGCCTTTCCAATCTTCATTCCCCTTTCCAGGCTTTCGATTTGAACTTCTTTTCTTTCTACTTTCCTGCTTTTGAAGCATCAACCGTCGTGATCAGCCGGGATTGGCTAAATTCACCTGCTGATACCATATATTCATTTTAGTTCGTGCCAGGAGAAAACCCGTGAGACCGGTCTTACTACCTTCTCTTGTGGAATGGTCAAGAAATCAAAGATAAACCGAAAAGGAGTGGGAGAAACAACAAAAGCAAACCCATGGATTTAGAGAGGCATGTCTCTTTTGGAGAAAAAGGGAGGACTTATCTGGGAATGCGTGCTGACTTTAAATGGAAACGACATGCTTCTTGGATTAGATGCCCGACCCAGATCCATTTCTACTTTTTGATTTCAATCTTTCAAAACCATGGAAACTTTTTTAGGTTTGGATGGTAATATTTCCTCTTTTCGGCCGACGATGCCCTTTGCGGGTTTTCGCCAATCGGCCTCTGTCATTCCTCTTCTCTCGTCGTCCGATAGTGCTCTTTGTGAGTTTTCACTAAACGGACTCTCTCATTTTTATTTTCTCTGCTCACCGTCGCCTTTGTTGGAAACACATTCTCAAAGCATTATACTAAAACGTGTGTTCATATGTGTAGGTTTTGATGAATGACAAACAAGCGCAAATTGACATATGACGAAGCTCAAGTACAAGCGCACAATTGATATATATAACGAGATTCAAGCACAAGATCAAATTTTATAGTTTTACATGAGTCGTTCTTAATTGTGATCTTGATCCGACAACTTGACTCATGACATGGCTTCTCTCGTAAAACTATTTTTACAAAATCATGCATATTTAATTTAATGCTAAATGATTTTAAATCATGCATATTTACTTTAGTCAAAATGATTTTTAAACATGCCTCTAAAATCTGGACTAAGATAATCGATTATGTACTTATGATAATCGATTATGTTAAGCCAAGACTGCATGACAATCGATTGTGAAGTAACGACAATCGATTGTGTTAAGGCAGTGAGCATGTCTTGTTGGTATGTCTCGATAAATTTCTGATTAAGGGGAAATAGATTGCATGAAGTTTACTATCTTTTTGATGACAGAATTTCAAAACAACTCTCTATATTGGCAATGTTATTTTCTTTAAACTCTCATGCCACTAATATCTTGCATTCCAAATCTTGTGGAAAATGATATCTTAGAAAATATTTGTATTACTTTGGAGCAACTAATAAGTGTCATGCAAGGAATCTGTAAATCGTATTTGAGATATCATTGATAGACAAGCTTAATTTCTTCTTGGAGCTGCAAATTAAGCAAATGAAAGAGGGAACTTTCATTTGTCCATCTAAATGTCGCAAGGAGTTGCCAAATCAATTCGAAAAGAGCAACACCAAACCAATGGTCACTTCAATGAATTTAGATGACCATCTTGACAGAAATGTGAAAGGTAAGACGAGCAATACCAAGAACTACACAGGTATGATCGTTCCTCACTTTACCTTATTGCTAGTAGACTTGATAAAATTTTTAGCGTTTAATGTTGTGCTAAATATAAATCATGTCCAAATGAAGTATTGAATGCGGGTAAACGTTGATCTAAATGCATACATTTTAGGTTGCATTTATATTTTAATTACTGACTTGAGCGTCGGAGACGTTTAATTCTATTTTGCAGGTATCACCCTAAAGGTAGGGGGAATTATTACGTTTTGGCACAGAACAATCGATTGTTCCAAGCAAATAATCGATTATCTTACTGTGCAGAAAATCGATTAGCAGTATCACTAATCGATTGTTTATGATTTATGTTTATTATGCAGTTTTATTAAATAATTGATTCTTTAACTGCAAAATCGATTTCCGTCTCAGCCATTCAGCAATGCTATTCCAAAACAATCGATTGGTTCAAAATATAATCGACTATTCTCAAAATCAGAAAATTTCTGTGCTCACTGTAACATAACAGTCGATTACTATATTTTGACAATCGATTATTTCATGTCAGTAATTCAAAATTCTTTTGACGTTTGGTTCTGCAATCGATTTGTGTCAGTTCCGAGATTCAGTCAAATCTTAATGACAATCGATTATCTCATTACAACAATCGATTGTCAAACGGTCAGTGCAATTTATTCTTTACCGTTTCTGACCGTTTTAGCTTTCAATTTTCAGCAGAATTCTTCCATTAATGAAATGCCTTTCTCCCCTCTATAAATAGGCTTCATATATGTTCATTTTTATTCACTCAAGCATCAATTTTAGCTCTCAAACTATCAAAACTCTTTCAAGTCTCTTGCAAATTCCAGCAATACTTAGTAAAAATGTCGGGCCGTCACTCCAAACGTTCCCGTTCTGCTAGGCATGGTGCATCCTCCTCTGCTGCTCCAAACTATCCTTATCAAGATGGTTCCGTTCTATACTTTAATTCTGACATCGAGCTTACTCGATTTTTAACAAAATTTGAAAAGCGCGACATTCTTCCTCCCCGCTTTTCAACCAACAAGTATCTTGAATCTTATGGCCCTGCTGCAAATATGCTCAAAAATTGTCAACTTCTTGACTTCTTACTTCTTACCCATCCTTACATCAATACTACATTGATTCAAGCATTTTACTCCAACCTTCATGAGGATGATGACGGTGAGCTTGTGACAAATATAAATGGTGTTCAAATTCTTCTTTCCGATGAAAACCTTCATACCATTGCCCGTCTTCCTCATAATGGTGAAGACATCTTTCGGTACATCGGAGAGACCGGAGCCCTTTTTGATGAAACAATCCTCCTACATCAAACCGGACTTACTTCTTATGATCCAAATCTTTCTTCTCGTCGTCCTACAGTTACGGGAATGGATCCCAATTATCGGTTGATTTTCTATTTCATCACCCGAGTCCTCAAGCCTCGTAAGCATAACCATACTACCATTTCCCAAGAGGACACCAAGCTCATGCATGCCATAATAACCGGAGCTAACATCAATTGGTGTCGGTTCGTCAAGATTCACATGCGTGACGCTATCGGAGATGATAGGCCTCTTCCTTATGCTCTCCTCATCATGAATTTTCTTGAAGCCTCCGAATTCATCACTTCCAACGGTCCTCTCAAAAAGAGTACCAAGAAGTGGGAAATTTCAGAATCCTCCTTTCATCATGACGGTGATCATGCAGCGCCTGCTCCTCCTCCAACCCGTCGAACTCGTCCGCCTCAAGAGCCCACTCTCCAATCCATTTCCGACCAAATTGCTTCCTTGACCACCTCTGTTAGTCAATTGACAAATGAGATCCATGGATATTTTGACCATGTTCATTATCCATATGCCGGTCTTGTTCCCTTTGAAGCAGTGCCGGACGATGAGGCGGGAAATGATGATGAATGATTTCTTTGTTTTTTTTTGTTCTATTGTGATATGCTTTATTGTCCCCTCCTTATGTAATTATTTTTTCTTTCCAATAAATAAACAAGTTTTATTTCATCCTTGGTATCTTATTATATTTTTTGCTAATGGCAAAAGAGGGAAGATAACGGGTATGCACTCTCAATATTTATAAGCTTAAATTGAGGGGGAATACATATATTGAGGGGGAACTAATTTTGCATACTTGTTGCATATATTTACTTATCTTGAATCGTCATTATGAATTGTCTATTTTGCATATCCCGCTTAAAGTTCGCCATTATCAAAAAGGGGGAAATTGTTGGAAACACGTTCTCAAAGCATTATACTAAAAGGTGTGTTCATATGTGTAGGTTTTGATGAATGACAAATAAGCGCAAATTGACATATGACGAAGCTCAAGTACAAGCGTACAATTGATATATATAACGAGATTCAAGCACAAGACCAAGTTTTATTGTTTTACATGAGTCGTTCTTAATTGTGATCTTGATCCGACAACTTGACTCATGACATGGCTTCTCTCGTAAAACTATTTTTACAAAATCATGCATATTTAATTTAATGCTAAATGATTTTAAATCATGCATATTTACTTTAGTCAAAATGATTTTTAGACATGCCTCTAAAATCTGGACTAAGATAATCGATTATGTACTTATGATAATCGATTATGTTAAGCCAAGACTGCATGACAATCGATTGTGAAGTAATGACAATCGATTGTGTTAAGGCAGTGAGCATCAGGTTTATCAAACCTGCATGACAATCGATTGTGAACCTTATGACAATCGATTGTGACGAGGCAGTGTACATCAAAGTTTTTCAAAACTCAAAATAATCGACTGTGAAGTTAATGACAATCGATTGTGAAGAGACAGTGTCCATCAGATTTTTCAAAGTCACAAAATAATCGATTGTGAACATATGACAATCGATTGTGTTGAGGCAGTGTCTTCCAGACTTTTTCAAAGTTATTAAATAATCGATTGTGAGTATATAACAATCGATTGTCAAGAGGCAGTGTCTAAAATGATTTTCAAAGTCTGATAAATAATCGATTGTTAACATTGCACAATCGATTGTGAAGCTGACCGTTGTCGTAAAGTTTTTAAATACCGTCAGGTAATCGATTGTTGATTTTGTACAATCGATTGTTGAAATTAAAATCTGGAAAGGATTTTTTGAACGTTGCTGAATAATCGATTATTGATTTTGTATAATCGATTGTTTTACGTAAAATCTGGAAATGATTTTTTGAACGTTGCTAATAATCGATTGTTGATCTTGGATAATCGATTGTTACGCGTAAAATCTGGGATTGATTTCTGGAACGATTGGCAAACAATCAATTGTGGCTTCTTGACAATCGATTGTCATTCAGTAAAATTAGCAACTCTTAATTGGCAATTAGGCAACGGTAATGCCAAGTTTTTCAACTATAAATACAACTTCATTTCAGTGTTTTAAACACAACAACTGATCATACTATTGCTATATGCTTGCATACTATTGTTTATCATTTTATATTCATTTCAGAAAGCTTTTGAGAGCCAAAGTCTTGTCCATAGTTGTTGTGATCTTGAGCTTACTTCTTTTACTCATATCTACTCATAAAGGAGTGTATTGTTTGAGTGTTTAGTGTTTTGTACAATTGAAGAGAATTGTGATTCTCTTGTTGTAAGGAACTTGTGTTTCCTTGGTCGAAGTCCTGGAGTGTTTTATCTCCGAGCAAGATTATTGAGGCTTGTGTCCTCAGATTGTAAAGGTTGGTTAGGCACCCGTAAGCTTAACAGTGAAGTCTTGGAGTGTTGTATCTCCGAGCAAAGGTGTTAAGGCTTGTGTCCTTAAGTTGTAAAGGTTGGTTAGGCACCCGTAAGCTTAACAGTGAAGTCTTGGAGTGTTGTATCTCCGAGCAAAGGTGTTAAGGCTTGTGTCCTTAAGTTGTAAAGGTTTGTTGAGCACCCGTAAGCTTGACAAGTTAGTGGAAAATATCGAGAGAGTCTCTCGGGGATTGGACTAGCCACTTGTTGTGGTGAACCAGAATACATCGGTGCGTTTGTTCTTTATTGCATTTAATTTTCGCATTTATTTTTCCTGCAAGTTTTTAAATTCCGCAAGTTTACGCTAATTTTTATTATAACGCTATTCACCCCCCCTCTAGCGTTAAGCGTATTATCTAACAGCCTTATGGTGCCCAAGGGTTTTCACTAATAAGACTCTCTCATTTTGTTTCTCTCAATTTGAATTGTGCTGAATCCTAACAATGGTGTTTCCCACGTCCCTATTTTGGCCAATTGATAGGAAGGACTTGGACCAGGCTCTCGAGCAAAGAAAATCGGATGGAAAATTACAACTTTGGAACCATTTTGGAGAGTTTACGGCCGAACTATTACATTTCTGCACAAGTTTTATTTCTTAGGGAACTGGGGTTTTATTTTGAGATGAATGAACCTCAGGGAGAGGCTTCCTACGTATCCTTTCGGAATCAAGTCAAATGTGGTTCAGGAAGTTTTTCCTAAACTAATTTGTTTGTTAACTTTTTTTTTCAATCATTCATTTTCTTCTTATTTTTTTTAATCAATCATATTTTTTTTGAATAGCAATTCTGGGTACCAAAGAGGGTAAACAAAGAATGCAATTGACTCGAGGGGTTTGCGAAGGATTGGTAGTGTTTCAGGGTAGCGGGAAAGAAAGCCTTCATCATTTCAACCGGCCGGAATCATTGCAGCCGAGGGTTCAAATGTAATACCTTTTTACTACATCTGCATTTACTGCTATCTCGGGCTCGTCTCCTTCAACGTCACCCAGGTACAATGCTCCTTTGGGTAATATCTTTCTGATAATGTACGGTCCTTTCCAGTTTGGAGCGAACTTTCCTTTGGCTTTCTGATGGTGAGGGAGTATACGCCTCAATACCAGTTGTCTGACTTCGAAATTCCTAGGGTGCACTTTCTTGTTATAAGTGCGGGCCATTCTTTGTTGGTATAACTGCATGTGACAAACTGCAGCCATTATCTTTTCCTCAATTAGTGACAACTGCTCCAACCGAGTTTTAACCCACTCGCTATCCTCAATTTATGCTTCAATAATTACCCGGAGCGAAGGGATTTCTACTTCTGCGGTTGCTCCTACTGATGTGCGGACTGTGGTGTGATATCCCAGCAATGCGAAAGTCAGCTTTTCATGCCATTGTCTTGAGCTTTGAATAATTTTTCTCAAAATCTTCTTGATATTCTTGTTAGCTGCTTTAATGACACCATCAGCTTTGGGCCGATAAAGGGTGGAGTTTGTATGTGTTATCTTAAATTGTTCACATATTTCTCCCATTAAACAACTATTCAGATTGGCCGCATTGTCTATAATGATGGTTGCGGGAATTCCAAAACGACAAATGATGTTCGAATGCACAAAATCTACCACAGCTTTCTTGGTGATGGACTTAAGTGTGATGGCTTCAACCCATTTTGTGAAGTAGTCAATAGCCACCAATATGAATCTATGTCCATTTGAGGATTTTGACTCAATCGGTCCAATGACATCCATGCCCCAAGCAGCGAATGGCCAGGGTGCTGACATAGGATGCAATTTGGTTGGCGGTGCATGAATCAAATCACCGTGCACCTGACATTGATGACATTTTCGAATGAAGCTGAAGCAATCTTTCTCCATGGTCATCCAGTAATACCCTTCCCGAAGTATTTTCTTTGCCAGTACGTACCCATTCATATGAGGTCCACACACTCCTGCATGTACTTCCTACATAATTCTCCCAGCTTCCTCAGCGTCAACACATCTCAGCAAGTTGAGATCTGGGGTTCTTTTGTATAAAGTATCACCACTCAAGAAGAAATTACTCGCGTGCCGTCGGATGGTTTTCTTTTTCTCCCTGGTAGCTTGCTCGGGATACTCTTGTGTTTTCAGAAATCTCTTGATGTCATAATACTAGGGCTGGGTGCTGGACTCTGCCTCGGTCACATTACAATACCCATGCCTTTCTTTGATTTGGATTTCAAAAGGATCAATGTAAGCATTTCCTGGGTAAGGCAACATGGAAGCTAGAGTTGCGAGTGCATCCGCTAGCCTATTGTGACAACGAGGAATGTACCTGAATTATATCGACTTGAACCGTTTGCTGAGATCCTCCGCATGCTGTCGATAGGGGATCAGCTTAACGTCTCTTGCTTCCCACTCTCCTTGATCCTGTAGGATGATCAAATCTGAATCCCCCATGATTAACAATCCCTCAACATCTTGGTCAATGGACATGTTCATGCCGATGATGCAAGCCTCGTACTCGGCTATATTATTGGTGCAGAAAAACTAGAGCCTTGCTGTAGGCGGGTAATGTTGACGCGTGGGTGATATTAAAATTGCCCCAATCCCCACGCCTTTTGCATTTACCACTCTATCGAAGAACATTTTCCAAGCGGGGATGTCTTCCAATGTTACTTCCACCGAATTCACTTCTTCATCAGGGAAATAGGTATTCAAAGGCTGATATTCATCGTCAACTGGATTCTCGTCCAGATGATCTTCTAATGCTTGAGCCTTCATTGCGGTACAAGTGAAATAAACTATGTCGAACTTGGTGAGCAGGATTTGCCATTTTGCCAATCGCCCTGTGGGCATCGATTTTTGGAATATATAACTCAACGGGTCCAGCCTGGTTATGAGGTAGGTGGTGTGGGCTTGTAGGCAATGCCTCAACTTCTTGACCACCCTTGTCAAGGCACAACAAGTTCTTTCTAGCAGCGTGTATTTGGCCTCGTAACTGGTAAACATTTTGCTCAAATAATAGATGACTTGCTCCTTCTTTCCCTTGGCGTCATCCTGCCCGAGAATACAACCAAAAGAGCTCTCCAGGACTATCAAATAAAGAAACAATGGCCTTCCTGGATCTGGCGTGACCAAGACTGGTGGGTTGGACAAGTAGTGTTTGATTCTATCAAAAGCCACTTGACACTCACCAGTCCACTTATTTGTTGTTTCCTTTTTCAATAGCTTGAATATGGGCTCGCATGTGGAAGTCAACTGGGCGATGAATCCACTGATGTAATTCAGTCTTCCCAGTAGGCTCATTACATCCGTCTTGGTTTTTGGAGGAGGTAGCTCTCGAATGGAATTTATCTTGGTCGCATCCAACTCGATGCCTCTTCGGCTGACAATGAATCCCAGAAGTTTGCCTGACGGGACCCCGAATGCACACTTGGCTGGATTCAATTTCAAATCATACTTGCGAAGAACTTTCTTAAGTCTCTTACTTGATCACCCTGAGTCTTGGACTTGATAATCACATCCTCCACATATATTTCTGTTTCTTGATGCATCATGTCATTGAAAATGGTGGTCATAGCCCTCATATATGTTGCCCCAGCGCTCTTTAAACTGAAAGGCATAACTCTGTAACAGTAAGTCCCCCAAGGTGTGGTGAAGGAGATTTTCTCAACTTCTTCCTCATCCATCAACACTTGGTGGTATCCTGCGTGGCAATCTACAAAGGACTGTATCTTGTGTTTGGCACAGTTGTCAACAAGGATGTGGACGTTAGGTAAAGGGAAGTTTTCTTTGGGACTCGCCTTGTTTAAATCTCTGTAGTCTACACATACTCGGGTTTTTCCATCTTTCTTCGGTACCGAAACCACATTGGCCAGCCATGTGGTGTATCGAACCACTCGGATTACCCCCCACCTCTAACTGTTTTGTGAGCTCTTCTTTGATCTTATCGCTGATATCAGGTTTGAACTTTCTTTTTTTTTGTTAGACTGGAGGGTATTCGGGGTATGTGGGCAACTTATGAACCAGCAGATCAACACTCAGCCCAGTCATATCATTGTAATTCTAAGCAAATACATCTTTGAATTCCAAAAGAAGTGAACCAGTGAATCCCAGATTTCCTTATCCACATGGATGTTTATTTTAGTATCCTTGGTTTCGCTAGGATCGCTCAAGTTAACTGGTTCGGTATCATTTAAATTCGGCTTAGGTTTATTTTCAAAATGTTTCAACTCTCAATTGATTTCCCTAAAAGCCTCTTCTTCATCATACTCTGGTTCTTGATTCATTATTTCACAAATAGGCAACATGTTCGGGTTGGGGCATGAAGTCACGAGCATGTCATTATATTTAAAGCCACATTATTGGGATCGAAAGAAAAAATGAAATAGAAGAAAAACAAAATCAGAAAAAATAGAGAAGTGCAAATGATGAAATATTGATTTCATTTCTTTGAAACTGTAAGATAACAAGGTTTACATCTGGAATTTAAAGGACAAAATATTAAAGAAAAAACATCTGAGCTACACCCTGAGGTAACTCGTGATGCAAGAAAGGGTGGCAAGGCAATATTACAGGGCCTTTCACCTGACTGTAAAAGGCGTGGCCTTCCAATTTTGCAACTTGGCATCCGGTCCCATGTAAAGCACCTCAGCCATGCTTGAGCCTTCTCCCAGCTGGACCATGTTGGCTTCATACAATAACTTCCTGATGGCCCCACATATCTCTTCAATTTCCTCCACTGTAAAGGTCTCATCTGCTTCTTCCTCATTGTACTTTGGTTTCACAAAAATTTTGTACAAGTGGGGTAGGGGTTGTAGCAAAGCCCATCCATGACATTTCCTAAGGTCCGCCCAGGTGATATCCTCTGGCGTGGGAGGGAAACATAGCCCAAGAAACTTCTCTGCGGTAGGAAAAATGATCGGCTCAGTTATTCCTTGTAGATAACTTCCAAGTCCCTTGCCTGGCTTAATCCCTTGGCGCATCATCTCTCTCACCACCATGATTGAGCCATTGGAGAGGAAAGGCTGGGAGAATGGTTTGCCTTCTTTGTGTTGATCAGCTACCATAATTTCAAAAGCCCGATAGACTATATGCTCACTTCCCTCTTTGGCTTCGAGGCATGGGACATAAGGATCACGGTAAATTGACTGTTCGTCTTCTCCGTGGACCACAATCTCCTGGTTCTCATGTTCAAATTTCAATATTTGGTGCAGAGTAGAAGGCACTGCTCCTGCCGCGTGAATTCATGGTCTTCCTAGGAGATAGTTGTAGGATGTTTCCATGTCTAATACTTGAAATGTCACTTCAAAATCGACCGGGCTGATGGCCAATACTAAGTAAATTTCCCATATGGTGTCTCTCTTGATTCCATCAAAGGCTCGGACACACACATTGTTAGGATGGATCCTCTCTATTCCGATCTCCATTCTTTTCAATGTTGACAGTGGGAATATATCTTCCCCGGAACCTCCATCTATCATTACTCTTTTGACGTAATAACCTTCACATTTGATGGTGAGATGCAAGGCCTTGATTGTGGGCAGCTCCCTCTGGAGGTAAATCATTCTTGCTGAATGTAACCTGATTAATAGTGAAGAATCTTTTCCCCATTTTCTCTAGTTGTTCCACGGAGATTTGAACCGGTACATAAGCTTCATTCAAGGTTTTGGCAAACACTTTCTGGTGCTCTGGAGAATTCATTAGTAATGACAATAAAGAGACTTGCTCAGGAGACTTCCGGAGCTGGTCCACCACCTCATATTCTGGCATTTTCATTTTTTGAAAGAAGGCATCTGCCTCTTCAGCATTTACGGGCTTTTTGGGTGGAAATCGCCTTTTGGTGGCAGTTTTCACTTTTTCTATGTCCGAATATTTCTTTGCGGAATAGCCCTTTTGAGTTTCCCTAGTGATCTCTTTGCCTTTGTGTGTCCTATGGTTTCTTGGTAATTCCATGGGACTACAGAAGGGTCTGCCATTGGCTTCTGAGGCACACGACCGATTACCACGAGCTCATTTAGCCTTGGCGGTTTAATTGGTCCTCGTACCACATAAGCTCCCTTGGGTACATACATCTTCTAGTTTAATTCAAATCTTCTTGGAGGACTCAGAGTGGGCTATTTTTCTTGAAGCCCCTGTGGGATGTAAAGTATGCCTCAGCTTTAGTTTCAACCTTCTTATCTGTTTTCAGGTGCTTGACTTCATTCATTTTCTTTTCTTCAACCTTCTTGGGGGTAACCTTTGGTTTTCTGTATGCATCAGCAATGACTATTATGGCTTTTAAAGCATGTCGAACTCTTTGTCCTCACAAATCATCCCGATGACTGGCCCATTATTGTGAGGCGGTAACGGGTTATTGGTCACGTTCGGGACATCTTCAACTTTCAATACTATTTTCTTTTGTTCTATTAGATCCTCCACTGCTCGCTTCAGATTACAACAATTTTCAGTGTCGTGCCTTTCAACCCCTGATTTATAAGCACAACGTACACCCTGTTGATAGGAAGGTGACTCAGGGTTCTGCCTGTTTGGGCACAGGCTGCAAGAGACCAATCTGGACCAGTTTTGGGAATAAGCTGGAATAAGATTCCCCTACTGTGTAAAGTTTTGTCTTCTGGGCGGCTCCCTGGAATGGAAATTGTTTTGGGGAGGGAAGGGATTATAGTAGTTTCGGGGAGGCTGATTTCTCGGGGCCTGGTTTCTATTGCCCTTTTGTTGTGGTCAAGCGAATGACTGGGCATTCATGACTGCATATGGGTTGGGAACATAATGCATATGTTGATGGGGATAGTAATGTTGAGAGGTCCTTCTGAGAACACGGTCCTGGGGGAATGGTGACTTCTCATGTCGGAGGCTGCCATTGAAGCTTCTTCTTTCTTTTTGTTTCTTGCGACTCCTCCTGCCCCGCTTTGTATGGCCTGGGAGGTTGTCCTTATGGCTGGCTGGCTCAGAATTCTTCATATTTTCAAGCTATTTTCTACCATCTCACCGATCTTGATTGCTTCCGCAAAAGGTTTGCCCATTGCTGATATCATATTTTGGAAATAATCCACCTCTTGTGCCTGGATAAAAACAGTGACCATCTCTGTCTGATCCACTTGACAGCATATTCTCTAAAACTTTCCGAAGGTTTCTTTTTCAGGTTGGCCAAAGAGTTCCTGTCCAGGGAAATGTCAATGTTATACTGGAACTGCTTTACGAAATCCCGGGCAAGATCATCCCAAATATGCCAGCGAGTGATATCTTGGTCCGTGTACCATTCAGAAGCGATGCCTACCAAGCTTTCCCCAAAGTATGCCATCAATAGTTCCTTTTTCCGCCTGCCCCAGGCAATTGGTTGTAGTATTTTTTCAAATGAGCAATTGGGTCGCCATGACCATCGTACTTTTCAAACTTCGACATTTTGAATCCCAGGGAATATGTACATGCGGTAACATGCAAAGATCAATATAAGACACGCTCTTCTGCCCACTCAACCCTTGCATGTTTTTCAAACTCTACTCAAGGATCTTCATCCTTCTTGTTATCTCATTTTGTTCAGGTGTTTTAGGAGTTTTATCCTGGAACGGTGTGAGTTCATATGCTAGCTGAGGATAAGTGTATGTAGGGTACGTGGGAGGCTCAGTTTGGTAGTTGGGAGTTTGAAATGTGAAAGCTGTAGGATCAAATATGGGCCTCGGTACCGCGGGCTGTGCGGTGGCTGCACATGGAAGAACCGTAAAAATATTAGGAACTGGGCTAGATGTGAGCACATGAGGGCCAACTTCGGAAGGTACTCCGACAAAGTTGGCTGGTATGGTAGGCTGTCCCAAAAGGATGTTTGGGTGGCTAATGGGAACAGTGGAGGTACCATCCGACCTTGGGAAGAGCTCAGGAAATCCAGGGATGGCACTGGGTGGCTCTATTCCATTTGTCCAAGCGTCCCACATCTCCATAACTCTGAGTTGAATGATCCTATTTTCTTCAGCTGCCGTATATTCTGAGGCCGGGATCCCTGTAATTGGGCTATCCTCTGAGATGGACACTGCTGGCAAACTCATTTCAGATGACATTTTTGCGCTTCCTTTTGATCTGGTATCGATGATGCCACTTTACCACAAACCAAACACTATTCTAAAAACCTGTGACTGTAAACTGGAATTACAAACGGTTAGGTTGGGATAGATAACAAACAGGAAATCGCATGTTGGGTATGATGAACCTACACAGTTAACGGGTGTCTATATGTTTGCAATGGTCGCATATGTCATCCCGACACCTATTCCAAACTTCCTTTGGATTTCTACTCTTTATTTCCTCACATGGTTTTCCTCTTTTAAGAATACGGTCGAATAATGTGAAGATTGCCTACGTATCATGCCCCACATGAATCAGACTGAGCGTAGTTCATGAAACAAAATGTGATGGAAATGACATGATATTTTGGGATTTTAAATTTTTACAAAGACAAAATGTTGGTTATAAAAACTAACAAAGTTAAAGGCAACTAACAGACTTGGAAACTTATAGACTCGAATGGTGCGTAAAAGAAAATAAAGACTGACAGACTCTTCTAAGAAAAATACAATTTTTAAGAAAATATGAATACATTAAGACTTCAACTGCTTTTGGAGCTTGCAGGGCATTATCCGGCCTTGCCGCAGGCTTGTGTGCTAAACTTCCTTGGAGATGGTGGAGGTCTTCCATCATTTGACGAAAAAATGTCATGGCGGTGGCGAAGAACATGGACTTCGTCATATCCTCACAATGGTTGAACTTTATGCTGATGTAATCTGCGATTGCCCGTATCCTTTCCGTAATAACACTTTTTTCTTGCAACAAACGCTCAATTTGCTCGGCCCTTGTCTCTAGCGTTCGCTCTGCTACCTGATGCAGCTTCTAGAATTGCTGCAAATCCCTTTCTAATCCTGCTATTAGTGCATAACAATATTCTCTTTCGGCTTTGAAGTCCCCAACTTGCTTGGTCATTCTGTTTTCAGTCATGATGACCCTCCACCTTAAACCAACAATCGCATCGTCATGCCCTTCTTTTAATTGCTTAAGGATGCGGGCTCGTTCCTCCGCACTTTTAACCAATTTCTTCCAAACCCTGGATAGCTCACTTTCTGCCTTATTCAAGTCAAACCCATACTCGGTTACTTTCGGCCACAAATTTTCTATGAGTTTTTCATCTTTTTTGCTTCTGGGGGGATTTTTCTGTGGCTGCTTTCATTTTCTGGATTTGGGCTCGCAATGCCTCGTTTTCTTTGGTTAATATCTTCTTTTCTCCCTCACTGGCTGCAGCATGCAAATAGTTTTTATATTGCAGCTCTTTGATTTGCTTTTCCAATATTCCTATAGTGGCCCTATATTTATTTTCCATGGCTAGCCAATCCCATTGCTCTTGCGATGTTTCAGCAAATTCTTGGAGATGTCGTCTCTGTTCAATGCTCCTCCCATTTGAGCTGATTTCCTTTGCTACAAATATGATTTTCAGGTTTATTGAATCCCCCGATATGTTCGTACCTCTGATATATAAACTGCGGGGTGCAGAATCCATCTAATAGGTCCTGATTGTGAACATTTCTACTAATTTACAAGGAGTCTAGGAATTTGTGCACAGCAGGTTCTTGGTGCAATCCAGTATTGGTGTCTTAAAGGAATGGTAGGAGTCCCAATATATCGAGTTATTTCCTCTAATGTCGGGGTTAGTTAACGAGAAATGGAAGACATTGTGAGCCAGGTCCCAAATGTGATTAATGCTTTTATGATGTCTTCCCTTGGGTTAATTTTCAACAAACCAGTGAGGCCTCCCAGATGGGTGTTGACCCTTTTTTGCCCTGCTTCCCCCAGGTCATCCCACCACAGTCGCAACCCCAAGGGAATTTTGTTCATGAACATTATCGTGCTCATTCTGCACATTTATTAAGGTGAATTAGTATCCCAAAATTTGACTATTTGATTCCACACAATATTAAAACCAGTACTTTATGAAATTTATTTTTAAAATCGGGGCCCGACTTTGCGAATTCGGCCTTGCAACACTTCCAAAGTAGGGGTTTTAAGGATGTGCTCATTTGCCGGTCAAAATAAGATTCAGAGGTGGCCATTCAGTCAAAGACAATTTATTAAAGCCAAAAAGTTATTGAAAACACCCTCATTTTCTTTATCCTTCTTTTGTGTTGTTTTATTTTACAAAACTCCGGTAGCATTTCGGCGCTATTGGAACATTGGTTTTACAAATGATTTATCTCAGTAACTCTCAAATTTCCTCTTTATTCACAAGCCGGTCAACATGCAAATCCAAAGCAAATAAATGCACAAGTAGCACGTAATATGCATCAGGGTGGTCTTTTCATTTCAGGTCACCTATGCTAGACGGACCCAACCCCTGTGTTGAGTCCCCTAGGTCAAATGCATAATGAAAATAAGCGTTCTTACTAGGGATACGGTATGAGGTCAAGTTATTCTAAGTTTAAAATCTTGGTACATGGTCTAGACTGTGCACCCGAGTGGACGACTCGAGTCGAGGAGGGGGCTATGTACCGGGAACCAAAAGGCCATCCGGCTTAGTATCTTGTCTGGCCTCTTTCTTATTTTCAAGTATGACACTAACATAATAGAAAGTCTCAACCAGTAAGCACATCCCGGAGATGAGAAGTGAAGGGCTTCGTAGCAGTTTATATGTACAATTTAATCCAATATCAAGGCGGTAAAGAATTAAGCACTTAGCATAGAACATGTAAGCAAATCAGAAGACGCCAAACATAACGGTTATTCTAAGCTCGAATTCTTTAACCCTGAACCAGAGATTCTGGGTTCGTATCCCCAGAAGAGTCACCAGAGCTATCACACCTCCTTTTTACGCGGCTACCACAAAGGATGACCGTATAATGGAATTTTTCCAATTAAAGTGATATTATTTTGAAATGGGATCATTTATTTATTTCGAGTCGCCACTTGGGATAGGTTTGGCTTTTTCTGTCCCAAGTCACCGATTTATTTAATATCCAAATCGAGGAAATTTTTTGACTGCCCAATTAGAGTATGCGAACCTCTTTATAAATGGCCAATTTCCTAATTTTTATGCATGTGTATCAGTGCAATTTTAAAATTATTAACCACTTTATTCATTTTTAGGAATATTTGCAACGTTATTAAAACACTTCTCGAACCACGTCACATAAATGCACCCAAGTTCTCGACACATTTTAACATCGTTAACACTTGGGTTTGGGTCACATAAATGCGCATCCGAATTTAGGAAGATACATTAATGGTTTATCCAAATAAGTATGCATATTTCAGCATTTGTATAACAAGTTTCTGCAATTGGGCTTTGATCAACGAAAGTAGATAGCCCAGAAGTATATTTTCTCATACTTCAGAACTTACAATAATCTGGGCCTTCGATTGAGCCTAGAAATTTTGTATTACAAATTATTCATAAGGCAAGGATGACATTTCCCAAATCGCTACACTAGAGCTGTTGAGATTATTCGTAATTGATCCTTTTTAGCGTATAAAAGACACTGGGCAAAGGAAAATCCAGGTAGTAATTTTTTACACTAATAAACAAATATGCTAAAATTCAGGTTTCGAATTCAACATCTAAAACTAATAGAATCGTCAATCAAAGTACATATACATATAATGACTCCCTCTTACCGAATCAAACATGAAAATTAGACAAGTTATTGACTACCATATTTTCAACCTACTGAAATTAAAATAACTTGAAGCTAGCAGTCCAAAAAATAGTCCAGCATAGTCCGAATGTTCATACATATTACAACACTAAAATGAGATGGATATCCTAAATACTACTAAACTAGTAACATTTGTATTATATCATTAACATAACAAAATACAAATATCTTCATTATCATACATGATCACGCATATACACATATGTGCATTTTGAGATTTTTCTGAGCAAGAGTAGTACCTGGAATTACAGAAAAGAGGAAAACCTTTGAGTAAGGTAAGCGAGAAGCAACAAACAGCAGCAGATCAACCAATTAAGCCTAGGAATAGTATCAAGAAACTCAGGAAGGTTTTGGGAGATGAACAACAACACAAATTCCAATTCTATTGCTTGAACAAAACAAACCAGCCTGGGATCAATGCCCAAAGTAGATTCTAACACTCTAAATGCATATGCTTAAAGTCATATTCACCTTACAATGGCTAGACTTCTGATTATTTTATTGAAATCTTAGGAGGTTTTTGCTAAGAAAACTTTGATTTTTAGGGTATTTTTCAGATGATATTCTCGAACTCTTCACCTAAAAAAATCACTTCTCCTAAAACAATAGGATACCCTTTTATAGCCAAGGCCTTAGGGAAACAATTTCTTCTTGTTTTCTTATCATTCCCTTCCCCATTTTTCAGATTTGCTTAATTAATCCCTAGTTTTTTAACTTCTGCCTCAAGTTTTAAGAAGTAATTAACAGAAATTGCAGTTCGAACCTCCAACTAGAAGGTTCCAGGGATTTGTTACAAGATTCTTATGCCCAAATACCCCTATTACCCATGTCTTCCCTTCTTAATTACTAGCCTAAATGTTTTCTACCCTGGTGCCTATCCATTTGGTCAGGAGTTGACCATGGTCAATTACTCAAGGCCATAAACCATGGTCTTATTGGGGTCGAGTTTTAAGAAAGCTGGCTCAACTAAATATTAAATTAAAAAATACACTATACTATTAAAGGCAAACAAAAGATGGTCAAAATAGATGAATAACAGGTCCATGAAACACATATATACAGGCGGACTTAGAAAAGTACCAAAATATGGGACTGAATTACTCAGAAGCAAAGATAAAGCTAACCAGCACAAACTTCAAAAAAAAACACAAAGTTTATCACAACTGAACATTGATCAAATTGAAACAAAAAATGGAAAGTTAAACCAGGAAAGATGAACAATTTGAGCTTAACAGAATAATTCAAATTAGTCACGGAACATCTATGACTTCAATTGGTAAAGAGACCATTCAGAACACGTTATCAAAAACTTTAAAAAAAGGCACATGATTCTGGCTGGAAACAAAGCAACTAATCATAATATTTTCACATATGAGAAAATAGAACATTTATGTATTCACACAAATGAAAACAAAGAAAATTAAAAGCAATCAAAAGGAAAACAAAGGGAACTTAGCTTAATACTGCAACCCTAAATTTCTTGGACCTTTCGTGCCTCATGATTTTCAACCATCTCTGGGAAGGTTTTTGGCCTTTTGGGAAGCCGGAGCAATCATTTGAGAGGGTGGTAGGGTATCAGGTGTAAGGTCGGTCAGTTTGGGATGGGTCTGTGTTTCAGATAATTTTTCGATCTGATTTTTGGCCTGGTTCCGATTGTATTCGAAGGCTGTTGGTTGTTGATTTGTGGAGGGAAAGGTGAGGAGGTCACCTGGTATCATTTTCAAGGGATTTCGGTGAGGTTGGAGGTTTGGTCAGTACTTTGAACTAATATTCGAAGAAATGGGTAGGGGTTTGGAGGAAATTGACCAATCGTTATGGGGATGGGGTAGGGGACCTATGGTGTTATTTTGGAAGGGTTTCGGTAGTGGCGCCGCTGTGGACGGCAGAAGCGGTGCCCAAGGATTTCAATATTCGAAGAGATCGACTCACAGTTGAGACTTGGTTTTTAGGGCATCGTAAAGAGGAGGTCACGGTGAGTCAGGGGTGTATCTTTGGGAAGGGACGGAGCTCTGCCGCCGGCGGAGATGATTCCTAGCCGGCGGCTATAGAGCGGTGTATCAACGGAGGCGGAGGGTACGGGGAAGAGATTGTTTGTCTCTAGGGTTTGGTCTGATTCAGACCTTTTTATGTAATGATCTCACTGAACCCGGGTCGTTGGATCATTGTTGATGAACGGCTGAGATTGATAGCCCCATAACGACGTCGTTTTGGGGCGTCTCTCATAGCATCTTGGGTCAAAGACGGGTTTGGACCGGTTTTGGGTCCTTTTGGACGGGTAGGGTATTTGGGCCACTCAGATTTGGTCCAATTGTGGCCAGCCTTATCTACATGCTTTTAATTCCTTCTTCTTTTTTCATTTTAAAATCTTCCTAATTTATTTTAATAATCTTATTAAACTAAATACTAAATTCAACTAGATTAGACTAATAATCATCTAAACTAATCAAATATGAAAATTAACAATTTTGAAGCTACAAATTAAATAATTCTGAATACTACTTTTTTGTGATTTTCATATTTCGCTAAACAAACCCTAATTACCAATTAATTCTAACAAAATATGTGACATCAAATCCTAAATGCATATGTAATTTTTTTTTGCATTTTGATGACTTGTCGTGCATGCATCAATGAAAATACACACAAATATGCACAATTAAATCCTAAAATTGAACAATAAAAGGATAAATCATGAGTCTGAGAATTCTGTAGGAGTAGTTTTAATGAGGCAAAATCACGTGCTCACAATAGCTGAAAAGTTATGGTACCAACTTTGGGCTCGGATACCAGTACACATAGCAAGAGTATAGAAATTATTCGCCTCCATGGCATGGACCATACTACCCTCTTGAGCAGCCAGTGTCACGTTTGGAACAAGCTTTTCAGCAAGCTAATACGATATGGGGGACTGTAGAAGAAGAAGCACTAGCTGGTTTGAAGAATTTGTTCTTAGAGGATGAAGACATGGACTGCAGTGCCATAATTGAAGAGGAGGAGGAAGATGGCCTCACTATTCAGACCGTGAAGAAGGGAGCTATTCTCAGGAACTGATTGCCACACCATCCCGAGCCCACCGAGTACCTGGGTAGCCTGGAAGACTTTTAATTCTATAGTCATCCTAGGTATTTAAGATTTCCAGTAATTTTGTCTTAGGATTTACTTGTTTCAAAATAAGTGCTCGATTCATCGAGGCAAACTTTGGCTGAACGATTTTCTCAGTTTTAATCGAATGCATTTGCTCTTTATCATTATTCATTACTATTTATGTACTTTTTCCTTCTATAGTGTTATTATTACTTTTCCTGATGAACCAGTGACTGTGATATGTAATGAGGCAACGCTACATGAGAATAGTGATTCAGATGAAGAAGATGAGATACACGAGGAAATTGTTAGGGAGGTTGAAAATTTTGAGAATAAGCCTAAGTCCATTCTGGACAAGACCGAGGCAATAAATTTGGGAGATGCCGAGACCGCCAAGGAGACTCGCATTAGCATTTACTTGTCACTGATAGAAAAGGAAGAATACATCCGGTTCTTAAAAGAGTATGAGGACATTTTAGCGTGGACATACGATGATATGACTTGTTTGACCACATCCATAGTGGCTCACAAGCTCCCTATCAATCCCATATGTCAACCACTCAAGCACAAACTCAGAAAGTTCAAACCAGACATGAGCCTAAAAATTAAGGAGGAAGTTACCAAGTATATCAAAGCCAAATTTCTTAGGGTGGTTGAATATCCAACCTGGTTGGCTAACATTTTGCCAGTTCCAAAATAGGATGGGAAAGTTCGAGTATGTGTTGACTATCGGGATTTTAATAGAGCAAGTCTGAAGGACGACTTCCTACTGCCAAATATACAGATCCCGATAGATAATTGTGCCAAGCATGAACTCCAATGCTTTGAATATTGCTTCGTGGGTTTTCACCAGGTTTGGATGGACGAAGAAGTTGCAGAGAAGACATCTTTCATCGCATTGTGGGGTGTGTACTATTACAAAATAATGCCATTTAATTTGAAGAATGCTGGGGCCACTTATTAGAGCCATGATAACCATGTTCCATGATATGATACAAAAAGAATGTATGTGGACGATGTCATTATCAAATCCAAGTGGGCCATAGATAACATAGCAGAGATGAGGACGTTCTTTAATAGGATAAGGAGTTCAACTTGAAATTAAACCCAGCAAAGTGCGCATTCGAGGTTCCCGCAGGATGGTTATTAGGATTCATCGTTAGTCGTCGAGAGATCGAGTTGGATCCATCTAAAATTAAAGCTTTTCAGGAGTTACCCCAGCATAAGTGCAAAAAGGATGTGATGAGCTTCCTAGGACTTCTCAACTACACCAGTCACTTCATACCACAATCCACAGTCATATGTGAAACCCATCTTCAAGATGTTGAAACAAGCTAGACTGAGGATTGTCAGAAATCCTTTGACAAAATCTAGGAGTACCTTCACACCACCAGTTTTGGTGCAGCCATAACCGGACGACCTTTTCTACTCTATCTCTCTGTATTAGATGGAGCCTTCAGATGTGTTTTCGGGAAACATGACGAGACATGAAGGAAGGAGCATGCCCTATACTACCTGAGTAAGAATTTCACATCTTATTAAGCACGGTACTCCCTATTGGAACACACTTGTTGTGTCCTGACTTGGACAACTCAAAAATTGAGGCACAGCTTTTGTTCCTACACTACATACTTCATATCCAAGATGGACACTCTAAAGTACATATTCTAGAAACCCATGCCAACTGGAAAGTTGGCCAAATGACAGATATTGTTAAGTGAGTTCAATATCGTCTACATAACTCAAAATGTAGTCAAAGGACAAGCATTGGTAGATCACGTTGCTAAAGGTCCGGTGGGAAAAGCATACGAGCCTTTGAAAACATATTTTCTTTATGAAGAAGTGTTGTTTGTAAGGGAAGACATTACCAAAGAATATATCGGTTTGAGGGTGCTCTTTGATGGAGCTATAAATTTCAAAGGAGAAGGCATTGCGGTAATTTTGATATCAGAAACGGGTAAGCATTATCGCCGTCTGCTAAACTCAAATTTCCCTACACCAACAACATGGCATAATACGAAGCATGTATACTAGGACTCAACATGGTAGTCAACGTGAACATTCAAGAGCTGCTAGTGATTAGTGATTTAGATTTGCTTATGCACCAAGTACAAGGGGAATAAGCCACCAAGAATTGCAAGATATTGCCATATGTGCATAATATGCAGGAACTGAGAAAGTGGTTCACGAAGATAGAATTCTGACATGTGCCCATAATTCAAAATGTGTTTGCCAACATATTGTCCACTATGTCATATATGATACAACATCCAGGTAAGAATTATATCGACCCCATACCGATAAATATACATAATCAAACGGCATATTGTCCTCATGTTGAAGAAGAAACAGATGGAAAGCCTTGGTTTCATGACATCAAGGGGTACTTATCGAAAGGAGAATACCCAGATCAAGCAAATCACTCATAAACATACACTCCGGAGACTATCAAACCACTTCTTCCACAGCATAGGAAACTTGTACAAAAGAACTCCTGGTTTGGGTTTACTAAGGTGTGTCAATGTGAAGGAAGCTTCTAAGCTACTTGAGGATGTGCATGCCAGTACATGTTTCCCGCACATGAATGGTTTCATATTAGCTAAGAAGATACTTAGAGTCGATTACATTTGGATGACCATGGAGGCGGATAGCATCCAGTATATTTGCAAGTGCTTCCAGTGTCAAGTACATACCGATATGATAAAAGTGTTGCCAAACAAGCTCAATGCAACAAGCTCACCTTGACTATTCGCTGCCTGGGGGATGGATGTTATTGGTTTGATATAGCCCACTGCCTCAAACAGACACAAATTTATTCTGGTAGCCATTGATTACTTCACAAAGTAGATAAAAGCTGCATCTTACAAAGTTGTAACCAAGAAGTCATTGCATATTTTATTAAGGATCATATCATTAGCCGATTCGGGTTCCTGAGTCCATTATTACTAATAAAACCTCCAATCCCAATAGTGATTTGATGAAGGCCATGTATGAAACATTAAAAATCAAGCATAAAAATTCCAAAGCCTACAAACCTCAGATGAATGGAGCCATAGAAGCTGCCAACAAAAAGCATCAAGAAGATACTAACGAAAATGGTAGAGAACCACAAAGAATGGAATGAGAAGTTACCTTTTGCTTTATTTGGATACCGCACCACAGTTCGATTATCAGCTGGGCCTACTCCCTACATGTTGGTCTATGGTGCCGAGGCTGTCATCCTAATCGGGGTGAAGATTACATCTCTAAGAATCATACAATAAGTTGAACTCAATGATGCAGAGTGGATAAGGAGTCCCTATGAACAATTGGCCCTTATAGATAGAAAGAGGACGAACTCAGTGTGTCACAGCCAACTTTATCAGGACAGAATGTCCAGAGCTTTCGAAAAAAGGGTCAAACCAAGGCAATTTGCACCAAGTTAGTTGGTGTTGAAGAAGATATTCCCATATCAATATGAAGATAATCGGAAATTCTCTCCCAATTGGCAAGGTCCGTACATGGTTCATATGGCACTGACAGGAGGAGCACTCGTACTTGTAGAAATTGACAGAGAAGTCTGGCCAAAACCAATCAATTCAGGCGCAGTCAAGAGATACTATGCCTAGATTATTTTGCATTTCCTCATTTTATGTAATTGAACTACGATTAACCTAATACCCTTTTAAGAGGGGATACATAGGAAGCCTTATTGGTTTGGTCATATCATAATAAAATTTCCATATCCCCCCCCCCCCAAAGCTAAGAAACTAGGGCAGAATTTTCAAGAGGATCCTCATAATTCCGGAGCAAGTCCAGCCAACTCCAACATGTGTCAGACGGTCAGTAATCAGTTAAGAAACGAGGGAAGAATGAGAAGGAATCTCAAAATTCTTAAGAAGGTTCAGTATGGCCTATTATCCGCAAACAACCGAGAGATCATCTATCAAACTAGGGTAGAATTTTTGGGAGGACCCTCAAAATTCCAATATAAGAGAGCTGCAATGATTTTGAGATGTGTTACAGTCACTAGTTCATCTAAATGTATCAATATTTTTATGAGATAAATCCATTTTTATCAAATTCCATGTTTTTGAAAATCTATTTCTATAAAAGTCAGGTGTTAGCCATGGGAAATCGAAAGGCTTTCAGAGTGGAGCAAAGCAAAGCCAGCCGACAGAAGCATAAACCAACCTCCCCCTCACAAAACTCACAATTTTTCTTTAAACACAAACACATCAGACATGATGATAACATCCGCAAATATATGCACGCAACAAGATCACTATCAATCAGGCCACCAGACACCGAATATACATCTCCAGCTAAGACATATGCTACTTTTACTTACTACTTGCTTTCTGCATGAGGCTAATCTTTGCCTCCATAACTGCATAAGGCTAATCCTTACCTCCTTATTTGCATGAGGATAATCCCTACCTCCCCACTTGCGTGATGCTAATTATTTCCCCTCTATTTTCATGAGGCTAATCCCTGCCTCCCTCGTGCAATGGCTCATTGGGTCCTTGTTTGAAAGCAAGAATCTTATCCCGAAGTGTTTCCATATATCCCGAAAAGAAGAATATGACAATGAATGTCTTCACCAACTCATCCCATGTATGGATGGAATGATTTGTCAATATCTCTAACCAATCCAATTACTTTCCCTTAAGAGAAAAAGGAAATACCCTCAACCGCAGCGCGTCCACAGAGACCTTTGTTTTCTTGCTCCCCCAACAAGTATTGATGAACCTTTGAGATGCTTGTAAGCTTTTTGACTTGGAGCCCCGGTTACAAATCACTATTTCTTAAGTAATATAAGCATCACATTGGTGATTTGGAAGTTTCCCGCCTTAATACGGGGCAGAACTATAGCACTTGCATAACCCTCATTTGGTAATTGTCTATGAGCTGCTGCTCTTGGTGAATGCTGGGGAGGTACGGGAAAATTTTCTTGAGGCGGGCGGCCTCGTCTATTTTCTTGAGGTTCAAGAGAAACCTTATCGACTTGATCAACGTTTACGTCTTCCCCCATTGGCAAATTCCCAATGGGATTATTGTTGAGAGCCATTTTCGTACCTAAAATAAATTCAAAAATAGGTTTGTGACTCGGAAGGAAAAGAAGAAAATGCACACAAAAAACCTAGATATATAGCTAAATCCATTTGACTCCCCCGCAATGGCGCTAAAAATTGATGTTGCCCAAACTCACACCATAAATATAGGTCGTGAGGCGGTAGAAGCAATAATAATAACCCAACGCAAGTTGGTATAAAATCCACAGGGAGTTAGAAATGGGATAAGGTATACATTTAGTGTAATTGTATGATGTTTCTCAAATTACACTTGCACGTTCTTCTTTATGTTCTTTCTACTACTACTTTAAGCTATTGATTGCATTTATAAGGCTAGAAGACAATATTTTTGGTTTTGGTTGTTTTTCAAATGATAAAAGATCTAGGGTCAAGACTTCTACCTAGGTGGTTACCTAAAATTTTGATTATTTGGGGTTGCAATAAAGCAATCACACGCAATTACCCACTCTATAACTCTCGGTAGTTTGAGTGATTTTTCCCAATTCAATTTCTCAAGTTCAAATGGGTATTGCACAAAACAAGAGAAATCTACTCAAGTTGGGCCTTACTATCTCTAGATTCAACACTTTAATTGGGGATATCACTTTTTTGAGTTCACACCAATTTCTTGTTAGACAAGTTTTCCAAGACTGAGTCATTCTTTCACAAGTAGAGATTAAGTCAAATAGGCATGACTCAATATTTTCAACAATTAATTCTTGAATTCAAGAACAAACACGGCTAAATATCACTAACCCAATCACAAATAAGCCCTAAATCAAACTCCCATTAAGTACCCGCACTAGGGTTGGGCCACGACCCTTGCTAGAAATTTAGCTACTCATGAATAATTAAGAAACTAAGATAGAATGCATTATACTTGATTAAAGAAAGAAAATTTAATGTTTAGAAGCTAATCTAGTACAATAATACTGAAAATAGTAAAGAAAAATGGTTAGGTGCTCTCCCCAAAACATAACTTAACCTAAAAATGACAAAACGTTCTATTTATACTAAGCTGAAAATGTTTGACAAAAATGCCCCTGTGGCGTTTGTGTGGCCACACAATAATGTGTGTGGTCCGCACAAATAGACTTGTCTTGACAGGTTCCATCTCTGTGGCTACACAATTTTTGGTTGCAGTTGCACTCCTACTTCTTATGCCAACCATACATTTATGAGTGCAGCTTCACTCTTGCTTCTATGGCTGCACAATTATAGTGTGGTCCGCACTCCTTGACTCTCTCTGATTCTTCTCTCCTACGAACCGCATAATTGAGAGTGCGGTCGCACTTGTCATCCTGCAATTATGTTGTGGTCCACATATCTTCAACTTTCCTAAACCCAACACTCTAAATCTCCCCTTCTGCAGTGCACAATATTTGTGCAGTCTGCATACTCTGAAGAAAAACTGACATGGCTCTTTCCTTGTTTTGCAGCCATACATACTATTGTACGGTCCGTGGCTATGGGCCTTTTTGACTTGTTTTAGTCCTTGTCCATTTTTGACTCCTTTGTGAGTTGATTTTGATTTCTTTTGTTCATATTGCAAAACTACTGTAAGCAAGACCAATGCATTAGTTTTCGGGAATACCTTTAAGAATTTTGAGCTAAAACACAAGTAAAAGAGAGCAAATAAGCAGTCAAAACACCTACATATCAAGTACCACCCTCCTACTTTCAGTGGCCTGTCGTTAGAGGATTCCCAAGGTTTTCTTATGGAGTGCCACCTCCTCCATACTATGGGTGTAGCAGAGTCGAGTTGGGTTTCTTTTGTTACATTCCAGCTTAGAAGGGCGGCCTATCAACGGCGACATGCTTATAAGCTGGGTAGTCTGGGTAATGCAACTTCACTCACTTGGAATCAGTTCTCGAATATGTTCTTGAGGGAGTATGTTCCCTAGAGTCTGAGAGATGCATGGCACGCAAAGTTTGAGCAGTTGTCACAAGGTTCTATGAGTGTGTCAAAGTATGCGGTTTGTTTTGATGATTTGGCTATATATGCATTAACCTTGGTTGCTACAGTTCAAGAGATGGTTCATCGATTTATGGAGGGGCTCAACCTGAGTAATAGATTCAGTATGGCCCGAGATTTTGAGATGGATATCACATACCAATAGGTAGTGGGGATTGCTAAATATTGGAGGGAATTGTAATTCAGGAGAGAGATGAGAGAGAGGCCAAGATGTCTTGATAGTCTATAATCTTATAGTGGTACTCGCGCCCCAGTGGCAACTCGTCATGGTAGGGGCTATGTGAGTCGCCCTGTCCATTTAGCACTTCCAGTCGCCAATGGTATTCTAGCCACTCCTAGGCCATATGAGCCTTATTATGCATCGTCATTGTCTAGTGCACCTCATGCATGGGATTCTCTCAACGACCAGTCTAGTTGACCTAGCTCGAGCTAGCCATAGAAGCCACACCCTCTGAAAACTTGTTTTGAGCGTGGCGACACTCGCCATATGGTAAGGATTACTCTAGACTAGAAGGGGAGAGCTCCCTAAAAATGTTGCCAATATCGACACCAGCTCCTGTTCAAGCTCTTGTTTCGGTTCCTGCACCTCCATAGACTATTCAGGCACCGTGTGCTCCACTAGGTCCCTAGGCTATTATTACAACACTCGCCACCATCCTACCTGCTCAACCAGCTCAAGGCAGAGGTCGTGCAGGTAGAGGTCTCCCTAGAGGGGAGACCAGGCTAGATATTATGCTCGTACGGAGGCAGTTGCATCTGACTCTATCATCACATGTATTGTTTCGGTCTATCATAAAGATGCACTAGTCTTATTTGATCCAGGCTCCACTATTGCTATGAGTCATCTTATTTTGCTCCGCATTCGGGTTTATCCATGATTTTTGGAGTTCTCCTATTTATGTGTCTGTACTAATGGGAGATTCTATTATTATTGACCATGTGTATCAGTCGTATTTTGTTGTTCTTAGTGGGTTAAAGACAAAGACTAATTTATTATTGCTTATTATAGCAGACTTTGATATTATTTTGGGCATAGACTGGTTGTTTCCCCATAATGTTATTCTTGATTGTCACGCCAAGACCATGAGTAGAGAGTTACCTTAGAGTATATTCCTTGTAGAGTTATTTCATTTCTTAAGGCTCAAGGAATGGCTGAGAATGGGTGTGACGCCTGTCTAGCTTATGTGAGAGATGTCAGTATTGATATCTCTATAGTTGAGTCAGTTCCAGTAATGAGGGACTATCAGATATATTTCCAGTGGATCTTCCAGGCATGCCGCCTGAAAGGGATGTCTACTTTGAAATTGATTTGTTGTCAGGAACTCAACCCATCTCTATTCCTCCATATCCTATGGCTCCGCCTGAGTTGAATGAGTTAAAGGAGTAGTTGTAGGAATTTCTTGATAATGGCTTCATTCAGCCCAGTGTGTCGTATTGGGGTGCTCCAGTATTGTTTATGAAGAAAAAGGATAGTTTTATGTATATGTGCATTAGTTATCTCTAGTTGAACAATGTTACAGTGTAGACACAGGTAACCATTACATTGTATTGATGACATATTTGATCAGCGTGCCAGAGTGTTTTTTAGGATTGACCTTCGTGCAGGCAATCATCAGTTGAATATTCGGAAGCCTGATACCCTGAAGACTACTTTTAGCACTCGGTATTGTCGCTACGGGTTCCTTATGATGTTCTTATGATTTCATTTTGGCTAATGAATTCCCCAACAACATTCATGTATTTGATGCACAGTGTATTTCGTCCCTATCTTGACTCATTCTCCATTGTGTCGATTGATGAAATTCATGATATTCTTGTGTACTCGAAAAGTCCGGAGGATCATTAACAGCACCTAAGGACTGTACTTCAGACCTTGAGAGAATAGAAGTTTTATGCAAAATTCTCGATATGAGAGATTTCGCTAGATTTAGTGGCCTTTTTGGGTCACGTTGTGTCGTGCATGGATAAAGGTTGATATGAAGATATTTTAAATAGTACAGAATTGGACCAGGCCATCATCAACTACAAAGATTTGTAGTTTTCTTGGTTTGGTAGGGTATTTCCATTGATTTGTAGAGGTCTTCTCATCTAGTGCAGCACCTATGACCAGGCTGACCCAGAAGGGTACTCCATTCGTACTTAAGAGTACGTCTTAAGTCTACTGATGTAAGCTCAAAAATGGAATCATGTTTGAAAGACTTTTATAAAGTAAGTTAATCATGCTACCGTGGAAGTGAATAATATTTACGATCATGAATAACAAGTACCAAGATGGTTGGAAAGCTTAGAAGCTAAACGAAATTGAAGAAGATAAGTTTTGTAGAAAGTCAACAAGTTTGGTGCTACACCCTGTGCATTCTATGGAGACGTATAATGAATATGAGACTTGTTAAACATTATCGAATGAGTTTAAAGTAATTATATGACTATATATGATGTTGGACATAAAATATAAAGTTTGGGAAAAAGTGGATTTGACTTACAGAAAAATTAAGTTAAGATTTCCCTTGTAACGAGCCGTTTTGAGAAATTAATTTCGTAATATTTACGATTTCATTTTAGTACACACACACAAAAAAAATATATATATATATATATATATATATATATATATATATATATATATATATATATATATATATATATATAGAGAGAGAGAGAGAGAGAGAGAGAGAGGGAGGGAGAGAGAAATGAATGTCTTGGAACCTAGTTTCCAATGGTTCAAACCATTTATTCATACGACATCGGGGTAGAGAAATGTGGATTTTTAAAGTAAGGGTCACCAAGTCACGTTGCTGCACTTCGGAGAAACTGGCAGGTCTATAGGACAAGTTGAGACACAGTTTTCTCCCAATATATTTAGACTTACATTGACGCATTTATATCAAATTAAAGCTCTATGTGCCTAGTTCTAACGCTGTAAACCGTCTGTCAATATAACATTGGAGTAGATAGTTACAAGTGTCCAAATTGGTATTACTCCAGCTGCCAAGGAGGCAGCTTACCCACCTGCTTGAAGAATCGAAACGGTGGGCTTATAAGTTTTTTTATCCATTATATTTCGTCAATATCTAGAGATCAATTACTTTAAAACAATCAAAGAACTTGTCAAAGATTTCAAGAACTAAACTCAAGAGAAATCAACTCGAATCCTCATCAAAAATGAAAAAGACTACAAGAGAATACTTCTATGATGATGTGGTGTGATTGAGGGCTATTGTGAGCTAAGTTGGGATGGGGTTTCCAGTTTTAGCTGTTGTCCAAGGTATGTATAACATATTCTTGATTGTGCCTAAGTTTAATCTTGTGTTGTTATGTCGTTTGAGTGAATAATCATAAGATGCGCTTGAAGGAACATGGGACAAATAAACATTGATAATGTGGCTGCAGTTGATAAGCTTTCCTAAGTGTTAGTTAAGCTGATTGAAGAAGAAAAGAAGAAAAACAAGTGATTGACGATAAAAGTTAAGGTGCTAGACGTATGTGGCTCTTTTGGAAAGTATTGTATGGTGGTTTTAAACTAGAAATAATGTGGTACATATAAGTATGACACTCTAAGGTTTATAAACTAATTTATCGAATAAGAGTTGTATTCAATTTATATCTTATTATGAGTAAACGAAACGAGCTTGCCGCTCAATATGATTGTTAAGATAATCGTAGAAACTCATATTGGATATGTTATTGTTGTTGATGTTGGTTATAGTTGTTGTTGTTGGGTTGTTTATGTCCCTTAGTGATCTTTGGGATGTATTAAAATAGGGGAGTTGCTTCCCAATTTTTCCTTAAATTCATGCAACTAGCCAAATACGATGGTACGACATTATATGTTAACGCCAATATCATTTCACTTGTTTTAGATGCAAGAGTTGAGTAATAAGGAAGAGATCATATAGGTATGTTAAGGATACTCCTTCCTTATTTTTGGCATGATCTGTACAACATAAACGAAACGAGCAAATGCACAACTTCTATAAATGACTCTATTCATAGAAATACTAGAGAAGCCTATGTTCTTGATTTCCCATATGTCTTATTATTCTATCGTATATTCATGGGTCTCATAAAATATGTAAATTGATAAAGTTTATTTCATGATGTTAATCAGAGGCGTAATGGTCTATTGACGTGCCAAGAGATTTTATTAACATATTTCATGCATTTCTACATGCACATTTACCCATGACCAGATGGCATTATATACGCATATATATATATATATATATATATATATATATATATATATATATATATACACTTGATCAGCTGGTATACGTCGATAATTTTACCCATAGCAGCCGAGATGATATGATAGGATGTCCTCAGAGCCTTGATGATGTTATGAACACATATACTTATACACGAGATGACATTGATATGCATATCCATGACACTATAAGTATTTCGTGAGTTACAGAGTTATCCAGACTTATAGGTTGAGTCACTTACTCTATATTTTATTCATGTCTTTTATGTACTTATTATGTTCCTTACATACTCAGTACATTATTCATACTGACGTCTCTTCCAACTAGGAGATGTTGTGTTTCATTCCCACAAGTCCCGATAGACAGGTTGTAAGTCCTCCAAGCAAGTTATCACCACTCCAGAAGATGTTATTGCGCTCAATTTGCTTCGGAGTTGCTTGTTTGGTTAATATGATTTAGATGTATATTATTTGGTATGGCGGGGCCCCAATACCAACCCTTATGATAAGTATGTATTCTTAGAGGCTTGTAGATCGATTTCATGTATACAGATACTTGTATGGCCTTATCGACCTATGTTTCGAGTATATAAAGAATCCTACTAGCCTTATAGGCCCGTATTTCATATATATAAGTGTGTATTGCCTCATGCTTCACTCCGGTTCTTTTACCTATGATAGAATGATATGAAAGATACACTATGTTGTTACTCGGTTGAGTAAGGTACCAAGAGCCGTCGTGGCCCATTAGTTTGGGTCGTGACAAAAATGGTATCCGAGCACTTCTGTCAGAGGGCGGGTACAAGTCGTGTCTAGTATAGTCTTGTTTATGGGTGTGTTGTGCACCACACTTATAAGTAGGAGCTTATAAGGTATTTAGGACTGTCACTCTTTCTTCTTACTCTTGATCGTGTGGTAGAGCTTAGTTGAAAGAACTCAATTTCCTAAACTCTATCTTATTCAGAATACAACAAATCTTACGTTTAAAAAGATGGTTGGTAAGGGATTGCACGTAGTTATGGAAGAGTTGAGTCGGAGGAACTTTGTTCTGCATGATGCTCATATTGAGTAAATGTAAGGTTTTCAGTATATCATGTATACTAAGACATGTAAGCTTCTTGTTGAGGATCCATAAGGCATGAATATTTATCCACCCATTTGGTGAAAAGCAACGAGAGAATCAGAAGGTACAAGTTTCAATAAGTAAAAAGATGGAAGGTGAAGAAGGATACAAGGTACCCAGTTAGTAAAGATGAACATTAACTACAATTTAGGAAGAGAGATATAAGCATTTTGAGCTACCTTAAACAGTAATAGATGTATGTACAATTGGCCACATCGATCTTAGTTATACCCAATGAGAGCTAACATATATGGTTTAAGAGAAGGACGGGGTATTAAGACCCGACTGAGGTTAGAGTAACCCAGAATTATGGATGGATTGTTTGCATTAGTTGATATTTCCAAAGGATATTGCAAATGTGCTAATAGATCTCCTTGTGAGACACCCAGATGGTGCACTCTAGAATAGTACAGCAAGATATGAGTACTACAAAGATAGGCACTGGAAGCCTTGAAGAGCCGTCGATGATGTGAGAAGACGCCAAAACTGAAGAGGTAAAACATCAATAGATAGATTGTCATAGCGCTAAATCTTAGTACTCCCCTAAATGGCGGAATATTGAATGATGTGACATTAAGTCAGAGTTAAGTGGATTTAGTAATTTTGGAATGTTGAAGGAAGAATGCAATAAAAAAATGAGAAAAGGGATGAGATTGCATTTATCCAAATCCTACTAATATGCTACAATTCCAAAAAAATTATGCAAATGCGATGTCAAGGAGAGGAAGTAAGGGTTCCTACCCGGAATGTCATTGATAAATAAGGGGCCAGTGCGAGAGGTAAGTTGATATAAAGGAAATAACCTAAGAAAGATTACACATAATATTGATATGAAAATGGACCAACGCGTAGTTAGCAATTCATTCAGGAAGAGTCTAGTTACGGAAAATCAAGGGGATACAGACACATCAATATATCGTGCAAGATAAACATAGTAAAACTTAACATAGGGAATTCAGTCTCACCGATATGGCATCGTAACCATGAGAAATATCTATATAGGAGTTTGGGCAGTTAAAGATACCGTATGAGTGTTATGGAGATAAAAGAGAGTGCCACTAGGAAGACAATCAAAATATCATCTCAGAAGCTACCCTACGAGCAAAAGGTAACAAAGGTAAGTAAGTAAGGATAATGGCAATTAAGATAGAACATCAAAAATTCCGTCAGTTAGATGATGTAATAAGATCGCAGCCTTGCAATAATCAAAGGGTCCTCACTAAGTACTACAATAAAAGACTAGCTAAGGAAATAAGGAAGAAGGCTTCAACCTAAGCGTAGTGACCTAAACAGGAAATGGTCTTGTAACAACACTCTCACTACAATATTTTATGCACTCCATAAGAAAGTAGGATTCGAGATCATGTGAGTTGCATGAAAATTCCGTCATGGTGGGAACTAAGAAAAGCTAAGTATGCACGCTACAAGCGGGACAGAAAGACTAGGAAAAGTAATAGCCTATGTTTGAAGAAAGGTGAGGATAAACAAAAGTAATTATTCGAACAATAATCTAGAATTAGTTATGTTATGAATTCACTTAATATTTTGGAGTATTATCCATTTAGAATATACGTTGACAATCATATAGCATAGAAGACTTCAATATAAGTTAAAGAAAAAAGAAAGAATTGAGTCCAGATCATAAACAAAGGACTGACTTATTAGATGATAGTGTCACGGGTACTCCATGGCGTCCATGAAACGCTAAAGTAAAAACTAATACCATGGGTAGCAGACGGAGAAATGGCTTAAGCCTACATAAAGGCTAATCAGAAGGAAGAGGAAACTAAATAGTTATATCAACCAAGTAAATCACGATTCTGATTAGTAGATCTAGAAAATTATAGAATTAATGGAGTTGCAACTATTCAATACAAAACAAAGAATTTCGTTCCTGCAAGGGATCTATAATTGCCTCAAAATGTCCAATATATATACATTGTTGGACCTTTTGAAATCGCGATTGAGAACATTGTGGATGTAAATTATACCTATGTAGAATGGAAGTTATAAAAAGGATAGAAGACGTTATGCGAGATTTTAAAGCAGGTAAGGTAAAGGTGAATGACGTACAAGACACTCAAGTGCAGAAGGTTGTGAATAGTCCTTACTTTGAATAGACGTCTAGAAGAGTTAGGATTTAGTATCCAGGAAAGATATCGGTGGCATGCCTTCCATCCTATTGATTCTAGGTATAGGGAAGCCTGATTAAGAGAGTAAAGAAGAGTTAGAAATAATGTGATGCCTCTCTTGGTGATCCAAAATAACACAAGAAAATATATGGTGCAAGCAAGTTGAAGAAAGGTTGCGAGTAGTATAAATAGACATGTATAGATCACAAGCTAAAGTATGGTGAAGTGACATGTTTTAGGAAGACATGATAAGGACTAGGGGTGGGCATAAAATCTAAAAAACCAAATTTCGAACTGAACTGAATTAACTCGGTATTTTGGTATTGGTTTATTCGATATAATTCAGTATCAATTTTTCAGTTATTCGTATTTTGGTACGGTTCTCAACATTGAGGTTCAGATATTTCGATATACCGAAATACCAAACAGTTAGAATGGATTGTTAAACATTTCTCTAAATTTCTTTAATTAAAGACAGTAGCTTCACGTTATGGAATGAGATGTTTGTCCATGGTTTCTACAATATCATGGAACCGTTTGGACAACTCCTCTTTTACCTTCCTCCTATATCCCTTGATCAACTTCACATTGTTCTCGTTCCCATTTGACTCTTTTTCTGCTAAATGGATGATATGATACGCCAACAAACCCTTTAATCTCCAATAACATTCTTGTAACCGACGAAAAACATTGCTTTTTGCAACTTTCTTCATTTTCTCAACCATTTTTTAGAAGCACTATGAATATGAAGTTACGAAATAGAAGAATTGTGCAAAAAATTTTATATCTCATTGCTAGTACATAGTTTTTTCTTGCTTCCTTAGTTTTATCATAGAAAATGATGCCTGCATGTGAATCAGAATAACCTCCCATGGACATGTTCTTATCTAAATTTGTATGTTACATATTTATTTGATGTGTTTATTTACCGAATCTAGTATGCAAATTACCACTCCTTCACTGAATCATCAGTGGCTAGTGCTATTGGTTGTCATGTTAGATGGGGACAGTACGATACCGAGGCCATACCGAAATCATACTGAACTACTTTGGAACAATATTTGGTATGCATAATAGATATACCAAATACCAGAGTACCGAATCGTAGTTCATAAATATGGTACCAAAGTACTGAACGCCCACCTCTAGTAAGGACAAGAAAGGGTGAGTAAGAATATGACGAGAAATTGATAAGTCCTCGGAATTAAGCCTAGGAAAACAAAAGAGATGATGGTTTTTGTAGTTATAGAAAGCTCAGTATAGCCTGAAAGAACTCAAAAGAGTCTAAGACTAGTAGCATTTAGAAGAGATGGAATGCTGCCATGGTAATAGAATGAGGATATAGTTGTGATCAATAAGGGATGAAGTTTGGAACTTTAATTGAGTAATTATTTGGAAAACAGAAAGGGGATTTCATGAATTGTACAAGATTGACACACACACGTAAGGTGAATCACATTGGGATGCTGTGAAAAATGGTTGTGGAAATTACTCCATATATTCCTCGATGCAACATGGGCCATAATGATTACTTAATAAGTTTCAAGTTATCTATAGTAAATTGTAGATCAATATTGAGATGAATCAACAATGTATGGACAAAGGTCACTAAGTATAAGATGAGATTAGGCCATCGTTCTTAAGATGAACAGTAATGAGGAAGCATTAAAGGACTTAGATATTATGCATAGGATAAGCAACGAAAATAACCTAGAGTTTGGTGGCAGACCTCGATAATTACAGTATGACCTACCTAGATGCGGTAAAGTCATATGGATGGATAACCGGGTCTATGAAGTATGGCATAGAAATATTCGTAGGTTCATCAAAGTACCGAGCGAAGAACTTCTGCTTGCATATACCTAGGGGCATCTTGTCAAGCTTTGTATATGTTTACAAGGTGAGGCCTAGAGATTTGGTAAAAACTTGAGGAAATATCTAGAGGTAAGAGTCGTATAGGCGCACATACAAGGAAAATATGGTATGCAAAGGTAGTACATGCTGCATGATGAAGGATCCTGACTACAAGTCATGGTGTGAGAAAGAGGCCTAAAGGAGGAATGCCCTGGCCTTTTGATTTGTTCACAAAGCAGTTGGCTAGATGGCAAAGAAAAAATTTATATATTCCTAAGAGCTATGGGGTATGAGACTAATAAGCGCATCAATCAACATTCAAGGATGAATGTTCCAAAGAGGGGAATGATGTTACACCATGTTTTCGTACTTAAGAGTGCGTTGTAAGTCAATTGATATACGCTCAAAAATGGAATCATATTTGAAACAATTTTATAAAGTAAGTTAATCATGTTACCATGTAAGTTAATAATATTTAAGATCATGAATACCAAGTACCAAGATGGTTGGAAGGCTTAGAAGCTAAAAGAATTGAAGAAGATAAGTTTTGTTGAAAGTCGACAAGTTTGGTGTTACGCCTTGTGCATATATGAGACTTGTTAATCATGATTGAATGATTGTAAAGTAATAACATGACTATGTATGAAGTTTGGACGTAAAATAATAATGTTTGGGAAAAAATGGACTTAACAAACAGAAAAATTGAGTTAAGATTTTCCTTGTAATGAGCCGATTCGAGAAATTTTATGATGTCATTTTTGGACATATATCATAGCAAAATGAATGTCTTGGAACCTAGTTTTCAAAAGTACCAACCATTTATTCGTATGACATCGGGGTAGAGATATAAATTTTTAAAGAAAGGGCCACCAAGTCATGTTGCTGCACTTTGGAGATACTGGAAGGTTTATAGGTCAAGTTGCGACGCAGTTTTCTCCCAACATATTTAGACTTACATGGAGATATTTTACATAAAATTAGAGCTATCTGTGTTTATTTTCCAACACTGCAAAACATTTGTCAATACGACATTGGAGTAGAGCAATACAAGTGTCCGAAGTGGTACTGCTCAAGCTGCCAAGCATGAAGCTTATCCACCTTCTTGGAGAATTGAGGCGCTAGGCTTATAAGTTTTTTTATCCATTATATTTCGTCAATACCTATAGATCAATTACTGTAAAACACTCTCAAACTCTCAAAGAACTTTTCTAAGGTTCCAAGAACTAAACTCAAGAGAAATTAACTCAAATCCTCATCAAAGGTGTTAAAGACTATAAAAGAATACTTTCATGATGTTATGGTGTAATTGAGTGCTTTTGTAAGCTCCGTTGGGATGGGGTTTTGAGTTTTAGATTCTGACCAAGGTATATATAACATATTAGCTATTGTGCCTAAGGTTAATCTTGTGTTTGTTGTGTTGTTTGAGTGATAAAACATAAGATGCACTTGAAGGAACATAGGATACTGTTGTCTTTTTGATTAGACTGTTTTGTGGTTAAAAGTATGGTTTGGGGTGGCTGAAAATTGTGAGAAATAAATTAATAATGTTTTGTCTGCTGTTTTTAAGCTTTCCTAAGTGTTAATTAGGTTGATTGAAGAAGAAAATATAAAAAAACAAGTGATTTACGAAATAAATTAAGGTGCTAGACATATGGGGCTCATTTGGAAGGTATTTTGTGGAGTTTTTAAACTAAAAATAATATGGTACATATAAGTATGATGCTCTTAAGGTTATAAAATAATTTGTGGAATAAGAGTTGGATTCAATTTATATCTCGTTATGAGTAAAAGAAACGAGCTTGTCGTTCAATATGATACTTAAGATAATCGGAGAAACTCATATTGGATTATAATGTTATTGTTGCTGGTGTTGGTTATAGTTGTTGTTATTGTGTTGTTGATGACCCTTAGTGGTCTTTAGGATGTATTAAAAATAGGGGAGTTGCTGCCCAGTTTTTCTTAGGTCATGTGACTAGCCAAATATGAAGGTACGACATTATATGTTAACGGTAATATCATTTCACTTGTTGTAGATAAAAGAAGTTGTGTTAAGCTTGGTTGATTAATAAGGAAGAGATCATACAGGTATGTTAAGCATATCTGTTCTTTCATTTTGGCATGATCTATACAACACGAACGAAATAAGCAAATGCACAACTTTCATAAATAACTATATTAATGAAAATAGTAGAGATCTGTATGTTCTTGATTTCCCATATGTCTTATTATTATATCGTCTGTTCATGGGTCTCATAAAATATGTAAATTGATAAAGTTTATTTCATGATGTTAATTAGAGTCATAATGGTCATATGACGTGCCAAGAGATTTTATTATTGTATTTCATATGCATTTTATGCATTTATACATGCACATTGACCCTAGACCAAATGGCATTATATATGTGTACATATATGTATATGGGATATTGGAAAGGTTTTGGCATTATATACGCACCACCACCAGATCAGCTGGTGTACGTTGATGATTTTTCCCACAATAGACAAGATGATATGATGGGATGGCCTCAGAGGTTCGATGATGATATGAATATATGTACCTATGCACGACATAACATTCATACGCATATGCATGATATTATAAGTATTTCATGATTTACATAGTTATCCGGACTTACAGGTTGAGTCACTTACTCCATATTTCATCCACGTCTTTTATGTACTTATTTATGTTCCTTACATACTCAGTACATTGTTCGTACTAATTCCCCTTTCGCCAGGGGACATTGTGTTTCATGCCTCCAGGTCCTGATAGACGATCGTGAGTCCTCCAAATAGGCTATCAGCTCAACAGAAGATGTTGGTGCGCTCAATTTGCTTCGGAGTTTCATGTTTTGTTAGTATGATTTAGACGGGTATTTTTTTGTATGGAGGGGTCATGTCCCGACCTTTATGATAAGTATGTACTCTTAGAGACTTGTAGAAAGATTTCATGTATACGTATACTTGTACGGACTTGTCGGCCTATGTTTCGAGTATATAAAGAATCATGCTAGCCTTATACGCTAGTATATCATATGTATAAGTTTTAATTCCCTCATTTTTTACTCTGGTTCATTTACCTATGATAGAATGATATGAACGATATATTATGTTGGTACTTAATTGAGTAAGGTATCGGGTGCCCGTTGCAGCCTATCGAATTTGGGTCGTGATAGTTTAGGTGGACAAAGGAGTGTGAGGAGAGCTTTCAAAATATCAATACAACATTGACTACAACTACAGTATTGGTATTGCCTATATGTTTGGGGTCTTATACTATATATTGTGATGCATCACGAATTGGTCTCGGTACGGTGTTGATGCGGGATGGTAGGATGATTGCCTATGCATCTAGACAACTGAAGGTGCATGAGAAGAACTATCTTGTCCATGAACTTGAGGTAGCAGCTACTGTTCATGCATTGAATATTTGGCGAGACTATTTGTACGGTGTCCCATATGAGATATACTCTGATCACCAGACTGCAACACTAGTCAAACTGAAGGAACTTAATTTGCGTCAGCGAAGGTGGTTAAAGTTGCTTAAGGATATGATATTACCATTTTGTACCATCCGTGAAAGGCCAATATGGTGGGTGATGCCTTGAGTCACAGTGTGGTTTAGGTAGCTTAGCATATCTACCACCAGCAGAGAGACCATAGGCATTGCATGTTCAGTCCTTGGCCAACCAGTTTTTTAGATTGGATATTTCTGAGCCGAGTTGAGTTTTAGCTTGTATGGTTTCTTAGTCTTCTATTTATGATCATATTAGGGAGCATTAGTATGATGATCTCCATTTTTTTGTCCTTAAGCACACATTTCAGCACGGTGATGCTAGGGAGGTCACTATTGGAGATTATGGTGCATTGAGAATACAGGTCAGGCTATATGTGCCCAATGTAGATGGTTTGCATGAGTTGATTCTTCGGGAGGCTCACAGTCCGCGGTACTCCATTCACCAGGGAGCCACAAAGATGTATCAATACATGAAGCAGCATTATTGGTGGAAGAGAATGAAGAAGGACATAGTAGATTACAGGGTTCCTGAATTGCCAGCAAGGGAAGGATGACCATCAATGGCTAGGTGGATTGATGTAGAAGCTAGAGATTCCGGATATAAATGGGAGCGGATCAGTATGGATTTCATTATTAAGCTTCCACGGACTCAGAGGAAGTTTGATGAAGTTTAGGTGAATGTGGATAGGTTGACCAAGTCATCCCATTTATTTCCGGTGATGACAACTTATTCTTCTGGGCAGTTGGCTCGAGTTTATATCTGCAAGATTATCAAACTTCATGGTATACCGGTATCTATCATCTTTGACTGGGGTACGTAGTTTACATGGCAATTCTAGAGGTTGTACATCATGAGTTGGGCACTCTGGTTGATTGAGCAAAACATTTCACCCTCAGACGGATAGACAATCAGAGAGCACTATTCAAGATATTGGAGGATATTCTTTGTGCATGTGTGATAGAGATTTGAGGTTCTTAGGATCAGTTCTTTCCACTTGCAGAGTTTGCCTACTACAACAGTTATCAGTCGAGCATTCAGATGGCCATGTGTAAGGCTTTGTATGGTAGGCAGTGTCGGTCTCCAGTGGGTTGGTTTGTGCCGGGCGAGGCTAGACTATTGGGTACAAGCTTGGTTCGGTATGTTTTGGAGATGGTTAAAGTGATTCAGGATCGACTTTGTACAGCCCAGTCCAAAAAGAAGAGTGATGCGGATTGGAAGTTTCACAATGTTGAATTCATGGTTGGGAAGCAGGTCTTGCTATTGGTTTTCCAATGAAGGGTGTTATGAGGTTTGGGAAAAATGGAAAGCTGATCCTTAGGTATATCGGTCCTTTTGAGATTCATGAGAGGGTTGGAGAAGTGTCTATAGACTTGCATTACCACCTAACCTAGCTAGAGTCCATCCGGTATACCATGTTCCCATGCTTCGGAAGTACCATGGTGATCCGTCTCATGTCATAGATTTTATCTCAGTCCAATTGGACAAGGATTTATCGTTCGTTGAAGAGCCAATGGCAATTTTGGACAAACATGTTTGAAAGTTGAGGTCAAAGGACATTGCCTCAATGAAGGTTTAGAGGAGGGGTCAGTCGGTCATGGAGGCGAATTGGGAGACCGAGCATGATATGTACAGTCATTATCCTCATCTTTTAACCACTTCAGGTATGTCTCTATGCTTGTTCGAGGACGAACGATTACTTTAAGAAATGGTGGATATAACGATCCAGCCGGTTATTGTGAGAGTATTAGCCCCGATCATTTATCTACTATTTACTCTATTTCATTTTATGCTTATGTGACTTGCCAGGATGATATGTTTTTGATTTTGGAGCAAAGCGGGTCACTTAGTCCCTAAAATAGAAACTTATGTTCTAGGAATTTGACCGTAGTTGGTCTTATGTGATGACAACTCCGGAATGGAATTTCATCACTTCCATTAGTTCTGTTAGGTATTTTGGACTAAGGAGGGTGTCCGGCTTATGATATAGAAACCCGTAGTTGAATTAGACTTGAAATGGCGAAAGTTGGATATTTGGGAAGTTTAAACAGGAGTGGACTTTTTGATATCGGGATTAGATTCCAATTTTGTAATTTGGAGTATGTCCGCAATGTCAAATATGACTTATGTGCAAAACATTGGGGACAATCATATGTGATTTGATAGGCTTTGGCATCGGTTGTAGAAGCTTGAAGCCTTAAAGTTTATTAAGCTTGAATTGGGGTGTGATTCATATTTTTGATGTTTTTTGATGTGATTTGGTTCACTTGATTAAGTTTAATTGAGGTCTCGGGGTCCTTGGGTGGATTCTGGGTGGTTAACATATTAGAATTGGATGTGTGAGAATTGCTGAAGCTTTTCAGCATCTAGTGTTATCGCACCTGAGGAGGGGTTGCCTGCAGGTGAAGACTCATACGTGCTAGATTTAAATCACATATGCGGCTTTGGACGAGGTGTACAGTGGTCTTAGGTGTGACGTATAAGCCACAGAAGCATATCCCCTTCTGCGAAAGAGTGATCACAGAAGCAGAGTAGGTAAGGAAGCTAAGGTGGCCAAGATTTCTGCAGAAGTGAGCAATTTAGTGCAGAAGCACGTCCATAGATGCGGATGGTTGTACACGAGTGCGGTACCTGGGAGTTTAAGTGAACTCTGCAGGTGCAAAGTCTTCACCGCAAAAGCGGTACCACATAAGTAGATTTGGACCGTAGGAGAGATTTTACTGGGCAATAAAGGAGAATTTCAAGGGTTTGATCCCATTTTCATTTTTAGGACTTTGAGAGCTCGGATTATAGAAACAATTTGAAGGATTTTAAGAGGAAACATTTGGGTAAGGATTCCTAACTTGTTTTTTTATTAATATCCATTGATCCATCATTAATTTCATCATTTAATTAAGGTAATGGGTTGAGAAATTTGGGAAAAAGTTAGAAAGTTCTTAAATCAAATTTTGGGGTTTTTATTGAGATTTTGGTAACTGATTCGAGTAATTTTGGTATAGGTGAACTCGTGGTTGAATGAATATTCATATTCACTGAATTTTACCTGATTCCGAGACATGATCCCAGGGCAAATTTCTAATGCTTTTTTAAAATCTAGATTTACCTAATTAGACTAGTTTCTTTTAGTTATATTTATAGTATCCAATTGATTTTTGCTAGATTTGGGCCATTCGGAGTCGGAAAGTCAAGGAAAAGGCATTTTTATTGATTGATTGAGCTTGGTTCGAGGTAAGTGGCGTGCCTAACCTTGTGTGGAAAAAATACCCTTCGGATTTGTTAGTGTTGTGACAATTATGTGATATGTGTGTGTTGTGTACGTGAGGTGACGAGTGCGTACACGGGCTAATCATTAAAAATCCGCTTTTTATTGAACAGTAACGTGTTATACCTTAAATTAGTTATCCCAGTTGTGTAGTTATCATGTTTAGCCTAATATCGCATGTCTACGTGTCTGAAATGCTTTTTTGAAATCTTTGCAGCATGCTTAGTTGAAGTCCTATTTTTCGTTGATTTTATATTTGGTCGTTACTGTAGGATTTCTTGCTGTGAATTCATTGTTCTATCGGTTTCGTGCTGTATTTTTACTTTTGAGAATATGAGGCGGTACCTCGGAAGATCACCTGTTGCATATTTACTTTTGGGACTACGAGGCAGTACCTCGGAGATCTTCTGTTGCATATTTACTTTTGGGACTACGAGGTGGTGTCTCGGGAGATTCCTTATGGCATATTTACTTTTGAGACTACGAGGTGACACCTCGGGAGTTTCCCCGTTGCATATTTACTTTGGGGACTATGATAGGTACCTCGGGAGATCCCATATTGATTATTTACTTTTAGAACTACGAGGTGGTACCTCGTGAGTGCCCCTGTTTTTTTTACCCACATTTGCTGTGTAGTTTGCTCTTTCTGTATTTCTCATTGTTAAATTCTCAGTCTTTTGTTATATTAATATATCTTCTACGTTAATTATTATATTTCAGTAGGTCTCTGACCTAACCTTATCACTACTCTACCGAGGTAAGGCTTGGCACTTCCTGGGTACGGTTGTGGTGCACTCATGTTACTCTTTCACACATGATTTCTGTGTAGACCCAAGAACCTCCTTCCAGCCTCGCTATTAGTAAAGAATATGTGCTGCTGCTACGAAGAATGCAAGGTATATTTGCCATCATCCGCAGACCTCGGAGTCCCCCTCTATCCTTCAATATCATTGTTCTTATTATTTTCCTAGATATTGATGTATTGATATAGTTAGAACAAATTCTTAAAGCTTGTGACCTGTGACTACCAGGTTTTTGGGAGTTGTTTATAATCGGAGTTGTTGGTTTTACTTATACATGCCGAGCGGCAGTTTTCCAGCTTTATCTATATATGCCTGTTGAAGTTGAGCTTTAGCTGTTAATTTTGTTATTATTCAGTTATTCCGCAACTGTTAGACTTACGTAGTTTTAGAGACTAGGTACCGTCACGACATCTAATGGAGGGAGATTTGGGTCGTGACACTACTAGTGCATTCCGCCCTTATCTTTCTTTCTATTTCATCTTCTATATGTCCAACTCCAAGCCCACGAAACCCTACAATCTCAAGTATATATTGATGTTGCAGCATTTAGTCATTGATTTTAACTTTAAACTCGGGGCTCTGATTGGTGATGATCTTACATTTCTAAATGCATTATAATATTCATTGGTCCTATTTTTCATTCGACGCAGATATGGAATTTTGATTATTGTTTATCCATAAAATAGAATAGTAGAATTTATAGTGTGATTTATAGACAAGCGAATCAAGTCTATCCAAAAATGATAAGGAAAGGAGAAAAAAATAAGATTAATGATTGTAATTAAAGAAAATAGCAAGCCTAATTCTAAGCTTGGCCTTTCCTAGAGCATATGATAAAACAATGATAAAGCAATGACAAAAATCTTTAGATTGAGTGTAAAACAATATGCTATAGCTTTTGTGTGCAGAATGTTTTATGTCATACAATGATTGTTAACACTCCTATTTATGAGACTTTTGAGGGAGATAAATCCCTAAATCAAGGTTCTTCTTGAATGAAAATAAAACCGTCATTGATAAGCGCATAACAACTGACTTTGAATGCAGATATTCTCTATTATAGTTGCTCATTAAATGCCTTCCTATATCAAACCTTTGAATCTATGCCATCGATTGTGCTTCCCTTAGGATCCATTATATACCGATTACATGTTTCGCACTCGGTGCCAGTTATTTGTTAGCTCATATTTTGTCTGTGTTCGATTTCAGGTGTCACTTTATCATTCAACCACATGTTATCAACTAATTTTACCTCATACAAATAGTCCCCCTACTTTTCAGTGACGCAATTCAATGTAACCGAGAAGTAGATGATGATTCCTTTCTTGGCGGGAAAATTTTCGAGCAGTCTCTAATATTTGAAGGGATGCGCGTCTTCTCGCATTTAAGGCTCTGAACACGTGTTGACCTGTGATTCACCAAGTATTTTCGCCAGGTTTCAAGGTAATCATGACCACTTTTTTTGTCGTTTATATCTTCTTCACTACTCATAATTTTTACTTCTTCACCTTTACTACTCTTAAACCTTTTTCTTTCTATGAATTTCCTTAGAGCTTTTTTTACAGCATTCAACTTTTTCAGTAAGAACATCTTTATCTATCCTTTACTACCATGACTTCTTACACTGCTTCTTTCTAAAACATTGGTCTTTTCTTCTGAGGAGGCCCAGAGAAAAATATTGCCAATGAGGTTGACGTTGAGTTAGAACCTCCAAATGTTAACAACATCATCCCACTTCATCTTAGCGCCACATCCGATCTTCAAGAACAAACCGCATCTGCAAACTCTTAAAGCAGCAGTTTTGGCCAGTTCGCAGGTACCCCTCATTCATTCATCCTTCTAGTTTCCCTACTGTGAAGGAAGGCTATTACTGCCCCAATATCGAAATCTTCACCCCAGATATGCTAGACTGAGTTACCTACTCCAGAGAAGGGTTTATGTATGTCTATACATATCCTTTTACTTAGGTCCCTTCTACTTGGGGTTGAGTGAAGGACTTGACCTAATAATTTTGGAATTTTTCCACCGGTACCAGGTCTACTTAGCACAAGTAGGCCTATCCATATGGCTGATGGTGGCCTGCCTTCATCAATTTGTCATTGAGACCGGAGAAAACCTAACTCTTGCACATATGATGAAACTTTACTCCCCTAAAATTTTTCATGGGGGGTGTTAAACTTCAGCAAGCATGGCCATCGTACCCTTCTCACTAGCGTAGACGACGACAACAACTGTAGATAGATGGAGCAGTTTGATGTTATTTCTACCAGAGAGATCATCCCCACCAACTCTCCAAATTTTCTTAGATCGTGTAATATTTTCTATAGGACTTTGGACTATCATCTCCTTTCTTCGTAAAAAGATAATTTTTTGCTTTGCTAGTTTTCTCGTTTTTGTCTTCCTTCGTTTCAACTACCTTCTTTTCAAACATTTTATTAACGAGTCTTTGATAAGTGGCTCCGGCATTCTTAAGCCCAAAAAGCATCACATTATAACAATATGTGCCAAAGTTTGTAATGAAAGAAGCTCTTTCCCAATCTTTCGGGTTTATTCTAATCTGGTTATACTCGAAATAAGCATCAAGGAAACTCATTAGCTTGTGCCCGACCGTAATATGAATCATCTTATTAATATTCGACAGTAGGAATGAGTCTTTGGGGCACGCCTTATTCAAATCCTTATAATCTACACACATCCCAAATTTGTTATTCTATTTAGGTACTACTATTGTGTTAGATAGCCAATCTGGATATGTTACCTCTCGGATCAAACTAATATTAAGTAGTCAAGTTACATCTTCCTCAACAAACGTATTCCTAACCTCTGCTATCGGGTGTTTATTTTGCCTTACCGATGGGATGTTCATATAGACTCAGTTTGTGGACCACTACCTCCAATGGGATACATGCCATATCTAAATGCGACCATGCAAAGAAGTTTACGTTAGCTTAAAGAAAATTTATAAACTCTAACCCAAGCTTAGGATTTAACCCCGAACCCAAATAAAACTTTCTTTTGCAAGAACTTCTTGAATAAAGCCACTTGATCGAGCTTTTCTATGGTCGGCTTGGTCGCATCTGCCTCCTATGGTACCTGAAAAGACCTCTGAACATGATAGGATTCTGATGTCTCCTCGCCTTTATCATCTTCATTCAAAAAGGGAGAAGGCATCGACTCCTGCAATTGCTTTATTTGTTGGACTTTTTCCCTTGTTGCTGGAAACGGTCACCACATTCATCTCCCTCTCCGCCAGTTGGTTTCCTCTTATATGCTAGATTCTTTTTGCCGTTAGAAATTTCAAAAAATAGAGATATGTCAAGGCCATGACCTTCATCTCATATATCTATGGCCTCCCGAGGATCACGTTATAGCCCTTGTCACCATCGATCACTTCGAACATGTTGGTCTTTGTTGCACATTCTGTGTGAGTAGGTAGCAAAATATCTCCTCGACTTCTCACATTTGTCAGGTTCAAGCCAGCTAGGATATTTGATGCCGGAAGTTAATTTTCTTGCTCCAGAACTTTTCGTTGTATGATATTGGCTGAACTTCTTAATCAACCAAAATGCACTTAATTTTGAAATTTGAAATATTACGTGAAATTACCAGTACGTCATTGTGCAGTAAGGGAAGTTTATCAACATCTTCTTTCGTGAAGGTGATATCGTCTTCCGATACCTCCCAAACCCTCTTTCCATGAGTCACTGATATTTCTATCTTTTTTGCTGCAAAAAATGTCACCTCATTGACCTCGCTCCCTCCGAAGATCATGTTGATTGTTATCCAAGTGACTTCGCTTCTGTCTTTGAGGGCTCCGCATTATCCCAATTCCGACCACGATTATTTTTTATGAGATCACTTAGAAACTATCAAAGATGACCATTTTTAGCAATATCGCCACCTCCTCACAAAGATGCCAGCAGTCTCCAGTTCTATGGCCGTTAGTCCTACTGAATTCACACCATAAATTAGGATCTCACTTTGGAAATCGTGCTTCTTTGTAATTTCTCATTGCCGACACCAATTTTACTAGGATGATGTTAAAGTTGCAATCTGATTACCATGGATATGTAGGAACTAGGTGCCTTGGAATCTCTTTTTCTACAACTATCTATTTCGTTGATGATCCATCCTTTTGTCAGGAGCAAACCTGTTCGATGAATGAAACCCTTTGCTGCTACGCCCATTGATTCTTTTGTACGATAAAAAAATACCCCTAGATGAGCGGCACTCTGTATCAAAATCATTTTTCACCTTGTGCTAATTTTTATCTTGACCCCGTCCCTCAGTCGATACTGATTAGTCAAGCTGATATTCTTCTATTCTTATTTTTTATTCATAGAGGTTATTGACATCTGCCCTTGTGGTTTCCTAAGACTTCAGCAAGCTCTCCTTCAGTTTTTGGGAGGCATCGAAAGCCAATGTGTTTGGACCCTTTGTGAATGCTTCCACTGCCAACTCTTACAGAATTGTCGATAGCAGCATCATTTTTTTTCTCGAACCGGATCACAAATTCTCGCAGCAGCTTGAATTTGCAATGTGAAATTCTAAATATGTTTGTATTTTTGGATTGAATAAGGATTACCATAATAAAAATAATTAATGTTCGACCGACTATCATTCCAAGATATCATATAAAAAAATAATAAAATATTAAACTAAGATAAAAATAAAAAATAAAATACTAGAGTAGATAATAATAAAAATCTAATCTAGTAGAATAGTTAATTTCTAAATCCTCAGCAACGGTGCCAAAAACTTATTGTGGCCAAATGAACACGCAAGTATACTTGGTCGTCAAGCAATAAAGTGACTTAAAGTCGGATGTCGAACCCATTAGGACTTGTGATTAACTATTAACTAAATTAAACAATCCTAATTATCTATACAAGAATTAAACATAGAAGTACTTGATTCAAAACTAATTAAAAAAATAATGAACTTTGAACTGAGGAAGAGTAGTTTTTTTTTGTTATCAATATTCTGAAAACGATCTAGGGTTATGGGCTATCAAAAAATCATATTGTTGTAACGATCCGACCGGTTGTTTTGAGCTTTGCACTTTGATCGCCAAGTCTCGAGCACGACTTGCCACGTGTGATGTATTATGACTAATATAAATTGTTGGTTTTTCTATTCACGGAGATCGGAATGAAATTGAAAGAATAGTTCTCACTTGTAGATTAAAATTTTGAAAGATTTGACCTATTTGTATATGATCTCGGATCAGAGTTTTTATTGTTTAATTAGCTTTATTAGGTGATTTATGACTTAAGAGTGTGATCATAATTTGTTTTGGAGTTTCGATGAAGAAATAGGCTTGAATTGGCGAAGATAGTATTTTGGCGATTTCTGATTGGTAGGTGAGATTTTGATCCGAGGCTCGGAATAGAATTTTGAGAGTTGATATAGCTTATTTATGTCTGTTGGGATGTGTGTGCAAAATTTCAGGTCATTCAGATGTGGTTTTGTCGAGTTTTTTATCGAATGCGTATTTTGAAAGTTTTTGGAAAAACTTAGGCTTGAATTCGATGGGTTTTGGATAATTGATGTTGTTTGAGGTGTTTTGATGGTTGGAAAAAGTTTGAATGATGTTATGGGATATGTTGGCATATTTGGTTGAGGTCCCGAGGGCCTCGGGTGAGTTTCGGGTGGTCAATCGGACCATTTTAAAGTTTCAAAAATTGCAGATTTTGGAGTTCCATAAACTGTAGACATTTTGGCCTTCGCGTTCGCGAAGAGTCTGCTGAGGGAGGTGTCAAGTTTGGCCTTCGTGTTCGCAGGGGAGTCCCGCATTTGCAAAGGGCCAGGTTATCACGCATCATGTTCGCGAGTGGCATTGTCGCAGTAGGGTATGTTTGAGAGGCTGAGGCATCAAGTATGCGATGATAGGGTCGTGATCACAAAAGAGAGTTTTGGTCTGCAGAAATTTTGTACTTCGCAACACGAGGCTTTGAGTGCGTTCGCAAAGAAGGATTTTTATGCTTGGGTAGAATGTTTTGAAAAGGTTATTTCGCGATTTTGAGGCTAAGAACCTCCATTATTGAGCGATTTTGGAGCTTGGGATAGCTAATTGAAGAGGGGTTCAAGGGGAATCACCTGGAGGAAAGATTTTTGAACTGAATACTCAAATATTATGTGAATTCCACCTAGAAATCATGAAATCTAAGCCTAAAATGGAAGAACTGCGGCTTCAAAAATTGGACTTTTGAATATGTGATTTGAAGGACGATTGGAGGTAGGATTTAAGAACATTTGATATGTATGAACTCGTGGGGAGATAAGGAATCTAATAATGTAAAAATTTTCTACATTTCGAGAAGTGGTCTCACGGCTCGGGTTTTGGTAATTTCGGGATTTGTGCATGTTATTGATAGTTTTCACTTGGGCTTTGTTCCTTTAGCATAGTATGATGTATTCGTTCTAATTTTGGATAGATTTGACGTGCGTGGAGGCCGATTTGAGGGGCAAAGGCGTTGTAAGCTAGAGTTGTAGCCGATTTGAGGTAAGTAATGATTGTAAATATTGTCCTTAGTGTTTGAAACCTCCTATTACACATCGTTGTGTTACTTTAAGATGACTTACACGCTAGATGATGATCGTGGGGTAGAGCACCACTAGGAATTGTGACCTAGTCCATCCTGAATGATTATTTTTAATACTTATTTGAAAGTTAATTATTTGATGTTATTATATTTGGGTTGTATCCCATGTTTGGGGCCTTGTGCCGACTTGTTGAGACCCTTAGGGGCATTTTTATTATCTTTCCTCATTCTATTTGTTTGAAAGCATATCCTCAGTCATGATTTACCTGCTTATCACTCAAATTTGGCTTTATCACAATATTCTTAAGAATGTGGAAACTCTTCTGGGCTGAGTTCCTTATTTTATAGGTGGTCCGAGTGATTAGGAGATGATGACCGAGAGAGACCGAGGGTCTGATTGTGAGATTGATGACTGATATAGACTGAGAGTGATGGTAATGTTAATGACTGAGAGAGGTTGGGGGTCCAAATCTTGAGGACTATATATCTATGGATCGGTCTGCACACTGCAGCGATATAGGGCTTGGGCTATTAGAGCCCTTCCGAAGTCTACACACCCCTAGTGAGCGTCATCGACGAGATATATAGATCGGGTTGCATGTTGTAGCGGTTACTACGTGATACTTATTGAGCATGAGTACTGAGTGTGAGAACTGACAGGTAGGAGTTGAGTCACGAGTGACTGAGAGGCTAGTCCAAGGGGCGATAGATATATATACATATATGTACGTGAGTGATGTTTGCCTGAGGGTCCTGATAATGAGCTTATTGATTTTTACTTCTATTTAGAGTGAGTTTATATTGAATATGTTGATTTAATAACTGCTTTCACTCATCATTATACTGATCCTCTATCGAAAATGTCAGATTAATGATTTTAAAACAACTTTCATCCAAACTGGTGTTTATGAGATGTTTAGAATTTAATCACTGATTTGGCATTGTTTATTTTCTCATAGATTTTCAAGTTATGAGGTGTTTATGATTAGGGTTTTGGCCGAGGGGCTATTGTACGAACTATGTTTTGCCCGAGGGGCCGATTATGGTTTTTCATCTCTTTTATTATAAATGGTATTGAACCCCTACTAAAATTGCTGGAAGGTATTTTAAATGATTTTTATGATAAGCTGGATTTTTAAAGACACGACCGACTCATAATTTTGAATTGAAAGCCTGTTATGCTTATTAGGTTAACTTAAATGTGAATTCATTATTTCCTAGTGCTCTGTCTTTATTTACTCTTATTACTTACTGGATTGGAGTACTCACATTACTTCCTACACCTCGTGTGTAGATTAAGGTATTTCAAAACCCAGTAGCGGGTGCTGGTTGCTCAAATGCAGAGTTATCAAAGTTAGCAAGGTGGCTGCACGGCGTTTGCAGATTGCTTCTTCCTTCTCACTTTCACTTCTGTACTTAGTAAATTTTTATTGATGTTGTTGTATTCACACCTTGATAGAAGCTCATGGATAGTGACACCCCGATGTCGGGCTTGTATTTTTATTCCGCACTATTATTTCATAATTTTATTATGAAACATTGTTTAATTAAAGGCTTAAAATGGCTCTTATTGGTTAAAGGGTTAATGTGAGTGTTGTGTCGGCTGGACTTGTCTTTATAAGAGGCGCCATCACAACCAGGACGGTTGGGGTCGTGACAAGTTGGTATCGGAGCCTAGATTACATAGGTCTCACGAGCCATGAGCAGGTTTAGTAGAGTCTCGCGGATCAGTACAGAGACGTCTGTATTTATCCTCGGGAGGCTGCAGAAGCTTTACGAAAACTTTGCATTTTTTAATTCTTATCATGCATCCTTGATTCAACTTGAAAAGTAACCCTTGAAAATCCTCCACGCGTTCGCATTCGCGCATGAGCGCTCAGTATAAGGTGTTCCTTGATAGCGTGTGATTCCCAGATCGAGGGGTGAGACGTAATCTCTATAAGTTTATGTTGGCCAGTCTAGAGGACTTGAAGCCAAATTTTCCCTATAGCTTGAGCACCGAAGTGTTGATTGTGTGAGCAACTCTCTTTTGAATTGATATGTTTGGTAGTGTCCCTATTAGTGGAAGTGACGGCCTCATGGCTATGCGACGAGTATGTTTTAACTGCAAGATGTATTCTATGAATTGGAAGCGGCGTGTTATGGGTGTGTGAAAAATCTTTTCATATTTCCCAATTGATAGTGAAGTAATTCCACGTTACGGTATGAGTTCAGACTCAGGGAGACGAAGTGGCTGTGTAGTGTTTTTGACAGTGGAAGGTATACAAAAATGTTAGTTAGAGGCAAAGCAGGTAGGTTATCTCCTGAAAAGTGTTTTGAGGTTGTATGATTCCTATTTGTTTGTTAGAAGATCTCAATTACAAGTGAAATATATGTGTTGCAATTTGAATTTGGGTCGCTCAAGTGAGTGGGCTTAATTGTTGCGAGAATGAGCGCAAGATTTTTCGAATATTTGAAGTACTGGATTATATGTGTTTTCACAAGCTTGCAAAGGATTTGAGTTTAATCTCACTATGGTATTCTGGTATCAATAAACCATAAGTGTTATGACTTATTGAGTGTATTCTGATCTACGGCTTCGAGCCATGTGGGGGAGTTTGCTATTGATTAGCTGATTGCACAATTATGTGCTATGTTGGTTTCGATTTTAGGCGTGTGATGAATCAGCTATGGCTTGCAAAAATTGAGATCAAGGGTAGCTCGAGTAACGGATAAATTTTGACAAAGGTTATATTATTCTTCATAGGGTAAGAAAATCACGGGATATCTTAAGTTGTTGTTGGTAAAGAACGTTCGGTGCATACAGAAGGAAGTTTCTTCGTTGTAATGGGATGAGGATGTCATTCTGCAGTGTTGGAGTGCCAATGAGGCAAGGGTGGTTCTGTTCGTTGAGTTAGGTAAATTTTAGTTTAAATGAGAGTGAATGACTCTCGAGAATAAATCTAATGTGTTTAAGATTCTACATGTAAAAATCAGGTATTTTAAAGTTATATATATGGTTAGAAATTGAGTTTTCATTAGAAGAGGTCAAGACTTGTGGTATTTCTATGTTAATTATGGGATTCTATGTATCAGTATAACGAGAGCAAAGTTAACGGATTTAGATTCGTAGGAAGTCTCTTCAGAGTAAAGTATTTTGATCGTGGTGCTCATGGGAATATCTGAGAAAGTATTCAGCTGCTTATGGGTCTTATACATTGTGGTTTTATGCTTGAGTCTCATGTAGTAAGTCTGGGTTGAGGAATTGCAATGCTATTGCAAGAATGAGTATCGAGTTGAAGGTAAATTAGAAGGGAATTCAGATAGATGGATAGCTTGGTAGTAGGTCGAGTTAGAAGGATTCGGTCTGACGGTTTAGATTTGTGCAAATGGGATTCAGAGAGTTCTAGATGGTTTCCACCATAGTTAGAGAGGTATATTTTTCATATTGACGTGAGGAGCATGGGATGTATGGTAATTTTCTTCTAGAGGGGACCAATGGAAAGTTCTTGACTGGTTGAGTATGTAGATATTTATGGCTCGGAAGGGATATGAATGCTCGTGGTTATCCTAGAGTGGTACGATTTATGCGGTATGTTGGGTAAGACTGAGATTTGCATGTGTAATGTGACGGTTCAGATTTGAATGGATTGTCACAAATTCTTAGGCACCGCGGGCAGTTTCAGATAATTAGAGAAATGAACTTCAGATGATTTGAGAAAGGATCTCCGGATGATTAAGGAAGTGTTCATGCTAATTGAGGTGATTCGACGAGGGTATATGATATAGGAAGAGGCAATGTGATTAAATTGATGGTACTTCGGTAGTATTGGAGCACTTCTTGTCAAATCGGCTGCTGATATTTGAGTTGCTTGGTAGCACAAAAGAATCTTACAGTATCTCTCGTGGAATGATTGAGTACTTGAGGTGAATCACATATAAAAGTGGCGAAATTGGGATCACATATGGTAATCCATGTGTTTCATCGACTTGGAAACTGGGACTTCTCATTTACAAGTTAGCTCGTGGTTATGGATGGCAAAATTTGGGTAAGTTAGTCAGATGTTAGTATGTTCTATGATTCACACATTGTGAACCTTCTAAGGATTATTTATCTATTGTGGGTAACTAGATTTGTTGTGTGATCCATTGGTAGGCCTATATGGATATGTTTCCGGCATCGAGACGACTTTGTTGACTTCGAGTTGTTGTAGGCGAAGGATGTGTTGATTCATTTATTTTTGGAGTTATTAGCGATTAGAGGGATGTATGAGTTACCTTTTTATGTTGTGAGACATAGCGATCTGTTGGTCATAGGAACCTATGTTGCCGCTCTATCGGTGTTTCATAATGGAAGTCCAGTGGGAAGAGTAATTGGGAGTTTCTCGGTGAATAGCCTATCGGTTATGTCCTATCGGGTTTGCATGGTGTATGATTTGTTCCGCCGTGGGTATAATGATTTTCTTTGATTCCAGACATCAAATTATGCTTAGTTGTCAATGTTGAGCATAGTGACCTGAGGTGTCTCATATGGAGCAGTGTTTGGATAGGATTGCACATTGTAGTGAAGTTGTGTGGAGATATGACCTTGCGGTCTAGATTCGTGTTTTCTATTCTATGATGTGAGACGGGTTCTCAGTCTTGTGTTGTGGTGGTACTGGTGGGCTTGAGGTACAACATTTTCGTTTGAGTCATTTTCGTGATTTGAGTATGTTCGGACCGTTGCTTATTGGTGTGCGTATTATGCAAGTTATAGCTTAGGACTCCATTGATGTTTCATGTCACCAGAGTGGTGTGTTGGATTAGAGGAGAGTTGGGGTCATTAATGAATATGAACGGTTTCGATTTCAGTATGTTGGAAGGATAAGATCGAGGTTCAGCTCGGAAATTTGATGTCGTATTTGTCATAGAAAAAGTGGCTTCATGAATGGGTAATCTGAGAAAATGTTTATGATTTATTGCATGTTTCATTTATCGTTGGCAGTATATGATAGTGTTGGAATGAGACATTAGTTGATAAGAGGTTTCCTACTCGTATTCGGTTGTTGTAGGCTGCTGTTGTGAATATACGTTATAGCTACAAGTGTTCAAGTTATGTGCTATATCATGGGATTGCTCTCGAGGTTGTAGGCATGGGTTATTACAGCCGGTTCATGTCTATTCAGAGTATATGTGTGAGGTTTTGATCGTATTGATGATTTCAGTTGCAATGTGTTATCGGACCTATTTGAGACAGGGTGATGTGGGATCACCCTAGGGTATATGCACTGTAAAGTTATTCAGCTATTGGTTGGTTTCTAGAATAACTCAAGGCATGTTCGAGGATGAACGTGTGTTTAAGTGGGAGAGGATGTAACGACCTGACAGATCGTTTTGAGCTTTGCACTTCGATCACCAATTCTCAGGCAAGACTTGCCCCGTGTGATGTATTATGACTAATGTAAATTGTTGGTTTTGGTTTTCACAAAAATCAGAATGAAATTGAAAGAATAGTTCTCAATTGTAGCTTAAATTTTTGAAAGGTTTGACAAAGATTTGACCTGTTTGTATATGAGTTTATCGTTTAGCTAGCTTCGTTAGGTGATTTATGACTTAAGAGTGTGTTCAGAATTGGTTTTAGAGGTCCGGTAAAGAATTACTCTTGAATTGGCGAAGTTAGTATTTTGGCGATTGCCGGTTGGTAGGTGAAATTTTGATCTGAGGCGCGGAATGGAATTATGAGAGTTGATGTAGCTTCGTTATGTCTTTTGGGATGTGTGTGCAAAATTTTAGGTCATTCGGACATGTTTTGGTTGGGTTTTTTATCGAAAGCGTATTTTGGAAGTTTTTGGAAAAACTTAGGCTTGAATTCGATGGGTTTTGGGTAATTTAATGTTGTTTGAGGTGTTTCGACGATTAGACCAAGTTTGAATAATGTTATGGTATATGTTGGCATGTTTGGTTGAGGTCCCGAGGGCCTCAGGTGAGTTTCTGGTGGTCAATCGGACCATTTTGAAGTTTTGAAAAATTGCAGATTTCGAGTTCCATCAGTTGCACACATTTTGGCATTCACGATCGCGATAGGACCCTCGCGTTTACGAAGAGTCTACTGAGGGAGGTGTCAAGTTTGGCATTCGTGTTCGCGAAGGGGAGTCCCTCATTCGTGAAGGGTCGGGTTATCATGCATCGCGTTTGCGAATGGCACTATCACGTTCACATAAGTTTTAGAGGCTGAGGCATCGCGTTCGCGATGATAGGGTCGCGATCGCGAGGGAGAGTATTGGTCAGCAGAAATTTTGTGCTTCGTGAACACAAGGCTTTGACTGCATTCGAGAAGAAGGATTTTTATGCCTGGGCAGAATGTTTTCAAAAGGCTATTCCGCGATTTTGAGACTAAGAACCTCCATTGTTGAGCGATTTTGGGGCTTGGGAGAGCTAGTTGAAACGAGATTCAAGGCGAATCACCTAGAGGTAAGATTTTTGAACTCAATACTCGATTATTATGTGAATTCCACCTAGAAATCATGAAAGCTAAGCTTAAAATAGAAGAACTAGGGCTCTAGAAATTGGACTTTTTAATTTGGTATTTGAAGGATCAATTGAGGTCGGATTTAAGAACCTTTAGTATGTATGAACTTGTGGGGAGAAAAGGAATCTAATGATGTTAAAATTTCTGCGTTTCAAGAAGGGGGCTGGGGGCTTGGGTTTTGGTAATTTCGGGATTTGTGCCAGTTATTAATTGTTTTCGCTTGGGCTTTGTTCCCTTAGCATATTGTGATGTATTTGTTCTGATTTTAGATAAATTCGACGCGCGTGGAGGCCGATTTGAGGAGCAAAGGCGTCGCGAGCTAGAGTTCTTGCTGATTCGAGGTAAGTAATGATTGTAAATACTATCCTAAGGGTTTGAAACCCAGGATTACACATTGTTGTGTTACTTTGAGGTGACTTACACGCTAGATGACGAGCGTGGGGTAGAGCACCACTGGGGATTGTGACCTAGTCCATCTTGAATGATTATTTTTAATGCTTATTTGAAAATTAATTGTTTGATGTTATTATATTTGGGTTGTATGCCATATTTGGGGCCTTGTGCCAACTTGTTGAGACCCTTAGGGGCATTTTTACTATCTTTCCTCATTCTACTTATAATAAAGCATATCCCCAGTCATGTTTTACGTGTTTATCACTCAAATCTAGCTTTATCAATTATTCTTAAAATGTGGAAAATGTTCTGGGCTGAGTTCCCTGTTTTACTGATGGTCCGAGTGATCGTGAGATGATGACTGAGATAGACCGATGGTCTGATTGTGAGATTGATGACTGATATAGAGTGAGAGTCTAATGGTAAGGTTAATGACTGAGAGAGGCCAAGGGCCTAATTGTGAGGATTATATATCTATGGATCGAGCTGCATATATATATATATATATATATATATATATATATATATATATATATAACAATATGTTAGATCGAGCTGCATGTCGCAGTGATATAGTGTTTGGGCTGTAGGAGCCCCTACGGAGTCTGCACACCCCCAGTAAGCGCCGTCGACGAGATATATGGATCGGGCTGCACGCCGCAACGCTGATTATGCTATACCTATTGAGCGTGAGTACTGAGTGTGAGTAATGGCTGGTAGGAGTTGTGTCACGAGTGACTGAGAGGCTAGTCCAAGGGGCGATGGATATATATACATACATTTACATGAGTGATGTTTGCTTGAGGGGCCTCATTATGAGCCTATTGATTTTTACTTCTCTTTAGAGTGAGTTCCTATTGAATATGTTGATTTATTGACTGTTTTTACTCATCTTTATACTGAGCCTCTAATGAAAATGTCAGATAAATATGTTTAGAATTTAATCATTGATTTGGCGTTGGTTATTTCCATTGAGGTTTTTAAGATATGAGGTGTTTATGATTACGGCTTTGCCGGAGGGGCTATTTTACGAACTATGTTTTGTCCAAGGGGCCAATTATGGTTTTCATCTCTTTTATTATAAATGGTATTGAACCTCTACTGAAATTGTTGGAAGGTATTTTAAATGATTGTTATCAGAAGCTGGGTTTTTAAGTTAGACGACTGACTCGTAATTTTGAATTGAAAACTTGTTGTGATTATTGGGTTAACTTAAATGTGAATTCATTGTTTCATACTGCTCAGTCTTTATTTACTCTTATTACTTACTGGTTTGAAGTACTCACATTACTCCATGCACCTCGTGTGCAGATTCAGGGGGACGGAGAGATTGACGGGAACGTCAGTCATCATATAGGAGCGGGGTGGTCAAAGTGGAGGCTTGCATCAGGAGTCCTGTATGACAAGAAAATTCCACACAAACTCAAAGGGGAAATTCTATTGAGCCGTGGTTAGACCTACGATGTTGTATGGGGCGGAGTGCTGGCCCGTGAAGAACTCTCATGTTCAGAGAATGAAGGTTGCGGAGATGAGGATGCTTAGGTGGATGTGCGGTCACGCCAGGCTAGATAAGATTAAGAATGAAGTTATTCGAGAGAAGGTGAGGGTGGCCCCGGTGGATGGGAAGATGCAAGAAGCAAGGCTGAGGTGGTTCGGGCATGTGCGGATGAGAAGTCCAGATGCCCCAGTGAGGAGCTGCGAGCGGCTGGAGATTGTTGGCGGTCGGCGAGGCAGAGGGAGGCCTAAGAAGTATTGGGGGAGGTGATTAGGCAGGACATGACTAGAATGCAGGTTTCCGAGGACATGACCCTCGATAGGAAAGTCTGGAAGTCTAGAATCAGGGTTGTAGGATAGGGGCTCCTAGAGTTCTTCGTACGCCTCTTCGGGGGTTGGGTGTGGGTCAGCAGGGTTACCCATAGATGATTTGTGTTTTAGCTTATGTCCCCCCTATGGCTGTGAGTAATGGTAGTTACTGTATGATATTATTGCATGCGATTGTATTTATGTTTTTTATGTTTAGATAATTATTTACGCTATTTACACTATTTCTGCTGGAGTTACTAATGCTTTATTGTTTTTGTTTTTGTTTTTGTTTTACTGCTGTTTTTTCTTTTATCCTATGAGCCGGGGGTCGATTGGAAACAGCCTCTCTGCCCTTTCGGGTAGGGGTAAGGCTTTTCTACATATTACCCTCCCCAGACCCCACCTGGTGGGAGTATACTGGGTAGTTGTTGTTGTTGTTGTTGTTGTTGGCAACATGTGCTGGTTGCTCATACGCGGAGTCATCAGAGTTAGCAAGGTGGTTGCACGACGTTCGCAGCACCGCTTCTTCCTTCTCACTTTCACTTCTGTACACAGTACATTTTTATTGTGTTTGTTGTATTCAGACCTTGATAGATTCTCATAGCTAGTGACACCCCGATGTCGGGCTTGTATTTCTATTCCGTACTGTTATTTCAGAATTTTATTATGAAACATTATTTAATTAAAGGCTTAAGATGGCCCTTAATGGTTAAAGGGTTAATGTGAGTGTTGTGTTGGCTGGCCTTGTCTTCATGAGAGGCACCATCACGACCAGGCCGGTTGGGATCGTGACAATTATATTCTTTCATTGAATTGACTAACTAATTTATCTAGTTTATTGGTTGACAGGGTTAATATTGCTCATAAAGAATCTGTCGAGTTCTTACTCACCTATTCAAGCTAACCTAACGCCTATATCTCTATGGATTTAGAATCAACAAGAACGCATTTATAATTCCTGTAAAGCAACCAAACAAGGCAATTAGGTATATGTCTATCATAACCGTGAATTTGTTCTCCGATGCCAGATTCAAGAACTTTCTCTACTCAATCCTTTATGCAATTTAGAATTTCTACTTTCGAGTTCAACTCTAGATTCATAGATAGTATTCAATTGGTGATCAAGCAGTCAAATAATTAAACTCAAGATTTAATAAATAAACTAATATGATAAACTAAAAAATCAAAATCAATATTCGAATAACAATAGTCAAGGAAGAACCACAACCTTAGAACGTGAATTTTAGCTCCATATAGACATGGTAGCAAAACAACAAATCATACAAAGAAACATAAAAATTATTAAGTTTGGTGGAAGAAAGATGGAACTTGATGAATTTCAGCCTTCACGACAACTTTGTGCCGGTGTTTTCCCTCAAAAACATTCTCCCACTCCAAAATAGATTTAAGATCCTTTTTATATAAGTTGAGGCCATTTAGGAATGAAATAACCTTATCTTGAACAAAATAGGAAAACTCCCGTATCCAGTGTCCAGGGTTGCGCCTAGCACTGGCCGTGGCGCACAATACAGTAGCGTTTTTACGTAGCTAATTTACTTTCCTCCAAAGTGGCTTTTGCCTAATGTTTCCTTTCCAGGTAATGTCTCTGTCTCTATTTCTTTAGTTTCACTTCATAAATTTCATCTCATTGCATTCTAATTAATCCATTAACAAAGACAACTCCCTTCCAATTAGTATGGATACGTTTAAATGCTCCAATTCTCTTTATCTTCATACCGCTTTATTTCTACACAATTCAAATATAATATTAAACATAAAATAATATAATTAATAATAAAACGTGAGGCAACAATGAATAATGTATGTATTTTTGATCGAATATCAATCCAACACGGACTTCAATGAACGAATCTACAAGAATCTCAAATGAATCGATTGAATGCTCAGGTAAGAGGAAGTATCATGTCATGGCCTCCTTCGTAAGGGTTTCACCAAACTTTTTCAACCGAACCGACTTAATCTTATGTTGAGCCAAATCATTTCATTTCACTGTCGTGGCATGGGTCGTGATGTGCTCATGCGGATCCAAATACCCATCATACTTTGATATATCTGGCATCTTGAACCTCTTCGGTATTAACTCTAGTGTCGCACTTAGTTTAAATGGAAATTGCATGTACTTCTTAGAATCCAGACCCTTTGACACTGGCGGCGCACTCTAGAATCTTATCCACCCGAGCATGAAACTCTTTTGCATTTTGATTCATTCATTCATTCATATCTCTCGTGAATCTCATGAGCTCGGCTTTAAGAAGATCGTTCTTATTCCCAGATGCACTATTGGTACCTCCGTCGAAACCGACCTCATCCCATGGAGTATTGTTATCCCACCTTTGTGTTGTCTAATTCATGAAAGTGTTGGGATGTACCGGGGCCACTTTATTGGTGTTGTTGGAAGCAACTGATAATTCTTGTTTCACTTCTGTCATTACACGATCCTACCTTGAGAGGTGGTCAATGATTGCTCTTTGTTGTTCTCTCAGGAGTTCAAAGGTTTCTGCAAAGTGTTCGCCCTTTGCATCATCAGGATTTCGACCCCGCACATGTCAAGGATATTATCCTTTACAAACCAGGGTTGTCTCATCCTTATCGTTGCGGGTTTTGCTGATGAAATCATCATGCTGGGACACCTCTTCTCGTTCATCTTGTGATCCAACGTTGTGAACATTGTTGACATCGTTGGTTGTAGTATCTGAATTTTACATAAGAAAAAACTAAAATTCATTAGTAATAAACAAATGGATCAAAACAATTATGCAGTTGTCTATGCCCCATGTGGACGCAAAACTGTTTACCCGTAAAACAGCACAGTTAAATTTATAGCATAGTTTATAGAGAAATGAATCGATTTGATCTAAAAATAATAAGAAAAGGAGGACCAAAATAAGATTAATGATTCAAATTAAAAAAAGTAGCAAGCCTGATAATGAGCTCTGCCTTTTCTAGAGCAAAAATAAAACCAATGATAAAGCAAGGAGAACATTCTTTAGATTGAGCATAAAACAATATGCTGTAGCTTTTGTGTGTTGAATGTTTTATGTCTTCCAATGATTGTTAACCCTCCTATGTATAGCCCTATTGAAGGAGACAAGATACGCAATCAAGCTTCTTCTTGAATGAGAATAAAAGCGTTATTGATAGGCGCATAACGGCTAACTTTGATGCAAATACCCTCTACAATGGCTGCTCACTAAATGCCTTCTGATATCGAACCTTTTAATTTCTACCATTAGTTTTGCTTTCCTCGGAATCCATTTTGTATCGGTTACATATTTCATATTCGGTGCCTGTTATTTATTAATTCATTTTGTTTGTATTTGATTTTACGTGTCACTTTATCACTCGACCGCATGTTATCAATCAATTTTACCTCATACAATTATTTTAACTGTTCATGCAGTAACGAATTAAAAACATTACTTGTCATGGACCAGCAAATACTCCACAATTTTCAAACAATAGAGTAACTTACATTAGACTCAATGTTTATCAAGATTTTTTTGAAACTGATTAGGCAATTATGTGTCAGTGTATACCTTCAAACTTGCAAGCGCAAAAACCTGAAGATGTTTAATTTCCATTTGCTATAGGATAAAACAAGAAGATTGTTTCTTCATGGAATGTCAGTGCATTATGTTATAATATTTTGGCATCTACATGTCTTCTTACGGAAATGGTTTTCTCCTTTCTATTTCACGTGGAGGTGAAAGGGTGAATCTCGTGGGATAGCATGTTTCTTTAAGGTCATCTCCATCGCCGCTGTATTTTGCCATAATACAGTCAGTTTTTGGAGATATTTGGCCCTAATGCTGTTGCATTTTTGGCAGCAAAATGGGGGTGAATAGTGTCATTCCAAATTTAGGGTGACATTATTTATCCCTTCTATTACTTTTTATTTTATTTTTTGTTTAACTCTTCTAATTTATCTTTTTATATATATTTAATTATGTTGAAGTAATAAATTTATAATATTAAATTTATATCTTAAATTTTGCATATAATTTGATAAATTAATTTTTGTGAATTTATATTTTTATGTAAAATTGTAAGTTCATTTATTATAAGTTATAATTGTATAAAATATGTATAATTATCTCAAAAAATGAATGGTTCAAGTATAAAATATCAGATAGTAGTAAATAAAAATCATCGATTTGAATAATTTTTTGCTCGACACAGAAGAATTAAGGACAAAGATACTCATTTTGCACTTCGTAATGCAGTAATAAATCATTTATTGGAGCATACTAGAGGTGAAAGTTGAATATTTATGCAATATTTAATCTGAATTTTATCATAATGTTATATGTATTTAATTATCTTGTATCTCAATGATTTCACTTTTATTTAAATTATCCGTAATATATATAATATAATATATTTGCTTACAAATTATTATTTAAAAATATATGGTATAAAAATAATTTTATATTAAATGGTTATATAAGAAAGGAATATAAATTATGTGAGTGAATATGTAACAAAGAAAAAAACGGTAGAATTTTTTTAATAGAAATAAGAAAATAAAATTTAAATAAGAGATAATAATATAATAGTGAAGAGAGAGAGAGAGAGAGAGGAATATAAAGTAAAATATTTTTTTTGAAAGTAAAAAGTGGAGTAATAGTTTTGGATTACTTTATATTATTTTAAAGAAGAAAATGAAGGCAATGGGTGGAGAAGGCCTAACTAGATCGTAAATGAGAAAATCCAATTCTTTCAAACTCCTGTAATGCCACTTTAATCCCTATAAAATAACACACATTTTTGGTAAAAAAAATGTTATCAATTGTTGATTGACAGCTGAAACTGCTAGGATCGTAGGTGTTAATTGACATGCGTGAAATTATATGGTCCACTTTTACCAAGACCTTTCAAAGCCAATGTGATTATCTCTGGCTGATTACGAGGATTAATTTATTTTTAGCACGCATATTAAAAAATATTAAATTTTATATAAAAATAATTATTATGATTAAATTATTTTTAATTAAATATTTAATGTGATGAGTAAAAAAAGTTTTTAGGAATATATACATAGAGATTATTTTATAAAAATAAATTAAAAATTTTCTTTATTACATAACGAAATAGTTATTTTGAATCAAAATAAAAAAAAAAAATTAATCACTTATTGTAAACGGAATAATGCTTTACTTTATTATTATTGCTGTTGATTTTGGATGGCCGGAGGCAATGTACCTGTACGTACAATGACAACAGCCAAAATGAGCCAAAATGACATGGATTTTGTCGTAAAGAACCAAAGCAAACATTTTCAATTTGGACGGCAATCCAAATTAAACTATAGCAGACAAAGTTATAACCACCAGATAAACATTCAAATATCACACTACAGTAAATAAAACAATAAACCGCCCGACTACATCCAAATCAAACTGCAGTAGACAAAGTAAATTGTGTTCAACGGAACTCAACGCATAAATTTAACGTTAATGCTTCTAGTTTGAATTTTTCGTCATCACATGAGACCGTTAAAGAGGCGACGAGAATGAAAAAGATGAATACCAAGCTTAATAAATTCATTATTGGAGAATTAATTATTGATGATTTTAGTTCAGCCGGTTTGGAAAATTTACTACTTAGACTAATCTATTAGTGGTATTCTCATAATATGTAGTATTCGATTTCAGACGTCTGGACATAAAAATTTAATGGTGAAATTGATCATATAACTAAAAGAAAATTTATAATACTCATTTGGTGGTAACATGTGGAGTATGTATAATCTACTATCTACAATCTTTTTTTCATTTACAGGATATGCTTAGTCTGCCCTCAATAACATCAATCTCGCTTTAAATGCCTTAGCAAGGGTAGGATTTATCAACGTGATGGAGATGAGAACGTTGAAGTTGCCCGTCAAGATGACCCGTGCGACGTACTGCTATTTTCTGAGGTTCCGTAAAATAAATCGGATAAGTAATTTTGCAAATCATCAGGGACAAATCTGACAATTGACTCCACTTCACCACCACTTCCACTCCTTGCAACATTTTCCCAGTTCTTCTCGTAAAATGCTCGATAAGCTGTAACAATCTTCTTCGCCAGTGATATTTTGACTTCGTCACGAAGTTTCGGGTCGGGTATGACCCATGAACTCTGTTTTCGGTAGGCCTCTTCGAAACCCGAATTAAATTTACAGAAGCACTGGTTCACTTCCGCCGGAGAAATGTCGGCCGTTAAATTCTCCGGCAGTGACGTCAGCACCTTGCTCCAGCCCATTCTCTTGTAATTTGCCATGTACTGTTCTACCTTTGCTTCGTGGTTCGAGAGCCAAATGGATCCTAATAGGAGCTTCAAGCTGGATTCTCGCACCTTCGAAAGGACGTAGTTTAAGTTGTTTGCTAAGAACAAATAGGATAAGGGCACGTCACCGTAGAACCCTGCTTTGCCATCGAGTTTGCACAGGAGAACGAGGATAAGCCAAGCGAGCCGTACGGAAACGGCGCAAGCAGAAGAGTTGTCATCGTCGGCGATTGGACTCAATAGGTAAGACTCCGGCAGTGGTGACTTGACCGATACCGGCATATCGGCGACGATTTCAGATATAGGCCCACTGTAATCACTGAGGAAAACAAGGTAGTTCATGACGTAGCGAGTTAGCGGGTGGATTCCGCCACCAGGCACCACTTTGGAAGAATCTTTCTTAATCGCCGATTCAAACTCCGATAAGATGGTTCGAGCAGCTTCGCGAAGCTTCTCCATTGAGCTCATCGCCTGAGATTTGACAACCGCGGTGGAGTCAAAGCCGAAAATCAATTCGATTTCACTCCATAGTTCAGAAATAGCGTCGTAGAGATCGAGAATACGGAACATTTTCTCAATAGACAATTTCTTGTACTTTGCCACCATCTCCGGGAAAGTGAACAGCGCCAGAGCACTGTCTTTAGCAATCTCCGAGAAACAAGACTCTCTGATGTTGTCGGAGACGGCGAAGACTTGGTCACAGAGAATCCTCTCGCCATAAAGGAGGGTACTAACAGCAACCTTAACAGCACTCAACCAACTTTTTATTTTCTTCTCAAGAATATCCCAATCCATTTTCTGAATAACTGAAATATTAAAATTTTCAATTCCCAGGCAATACAACGTCTCATCGATGACTGATTTTCGATTAAGTTGGTAAATCTGGGCGCACTCTTTTCCGTGCCCAGCTTCAATCATACAATCAGCAATTGCTCTCAGATCCGTTGTCACAGAAATCTTTTCACCTTCTTCAGTAATTGAAACCTCGGAAAGACGAGCTTCAATTTCAACAGTATTATCATCCTCAGAAGCTTGATCTTCATCAGAACCAGTACTGGACCGGTTGGAATATTCTCTTGAAGCAGTACTTTCAGAGTCTAAGAAGTAGCGATTTCCTGCCAAAATGGTGCGGAACTCCTTCTCAAGTCTCTTGATGGCTATTTGCATGAGTTTTTGAGCTCGAACAAGCTGTTGGGAGCTGGAACTTTGCTTGATAACAAATCGCATAGCATGCTGTAAGTCGATTACAGCATCCACAAACTGTTTAGCCTCTGCTCGATTATCGCGAAAGAGATTTGATATTGTGCAGTAAGAGCTGTTAGAGGAGCCATTATTATCAAGATCCCATCTTTTAATAATTGCCTCAGCGTTCTTTAATGAATCCTCCATTAGAGTTTCAGAAAAGGTGTGAGATGGGGGTGGAGAGGAAGAGTTGTGAGAAGAATGTGCAGGTTTGGATGAAAAGAAAAACCCAGTCATTGATTATCCTGCCTTGCAGAAGAACTCAGGAAGATGTAATTTAAGTTGAGATGGAAGTTCCTTTACGCTATGTTGTTGTGTTGAGAAAAAAAAAAGAGTTATGTACCTTTCGAACGTTGAAAGAGAGACAGACACTGGGAGTGAGAGAGGGAGAGGGAATGAAGAAATTGCAGTTTGATTGGGATATGAGAGGAAAAGAAGAGTATTTATAGAATGCTGAGAACAGTTGACTAAGGGACTCGGATGGAAGAAGCATGGAAGTGGGCGCAAGAACGCTGCGGGTATTAACTAAGCTTTTCTTAATTTAAGTATGCTCTTCATTTGGTTTTGCGTTAAGTAGAACACTAAAAAGAGTAAAACACTTACGGTAATATTTTCACTCTGTTATTAAAATTGTATTTAAAAGTAATATCTGTTATAAATACACTTCTATTTAAGGTGAATGTCTATAATTAGAGAGATTCTAGAGTTCTATTCTTGGTAGCTAAATCATCCTCCTCCCTATAAATAGAGGTGCCCTCTAGCATTGTAAAACACTCCTAACATTCTCTAAGTATCAATAAGAAGAACTCTCTCTACTCTTCTCTCTATTTGCTCTTGTTCTTGCATTATTGTTCTTGTCTTTTATATTATTTCATAACACGTTATCAGCACGAGACTCTACCGTCTCAAGAACCATTTACGAAAAATCTAAGGTATTTCCCTCTTCCTAATTTAATTTTCGATTATGTCTGACATTACGAAAAGAAAGTTCGTTGCCCTTGAAATTTCGGGCAAGAACTATATGACATGGGTGTTGGATGCTGAAATCCACTTAGATGCTATGGGTCTCGGAGACACCATCAAAGATAGAGAAAAAGCATCCACCCAAGACTGTGCGAAGGCCTTGATTTTCTTGCGCCATCACCTTGATGAATGTTTGAAGATTGAATATCTCACCGTCAAGGATCCACTCATCTTGTGGAACGGCTTAAAGGAGAGATATGACAACCTGAAGTTGGTCACTCTGCCACAAGCACGATATGATTGGGCTCATCTGAGGCTCCAGGACTTTAAGTCCGTTTCTGAATATAATTCTGCAATGTTCAGAATTACTTCTAAACTGAAGCTATGCGGGGATAATATCTCCGATTATGATATGCTTGAGAAAACGTTTACAACGTTTCATGCCTCCAATATGGTACTGCAACAACAGTACAGAGAGAAAGGCTTTACAAAGTACTCTGAACTGATTTCTCTTCTACTAGTGGCTGAGCGAAATAATGACCTGCTCATGAGAAATCACGAAAATCGACCCACTGGGTCCACACCACTGCCTGAAGCAGATAAGGTGCACTCTCATTATGCCAAACATGAAAAGGGCCATGGTCATGGTCGTAAACGGGGTCATAACCAGGGACGTAGACAAGGAAGAAATTCCAATGAAGTCCGTCAACCCCCAAGGAGAGATAACCGCCGAAAGCAGAAACGGGGTCATGAAGATCCTAAGGCAAATTGTTCAGAAACTATATGTTATCGTTGCGGTAGGAAAGGGCACTGGTCAAAGATTTGACGTATACCAAGACACTTGGTTGACCTTTATCAAGCATCTCGAAAGAGAAAAGGCCCTGAAACAAATTTTGTCTATGACGACAACTTGGACATCACCCACCTGGATGTGGCAGACTTCTTTGAGCAACCCGAGGGGAAAATAGACCACCTAATCGGCGATGGGTCCGTGATGAAAGAAGATGGAGTTATTTGATTTTGTTCTACTTATTTGTATTAGTTAGTGAATAAACTAATAGTCATTAGTATTAGCTCGTATTAGTTATTTCATGATGCAATGTTAGCAGTAGTTCTTTAGAATATCTTCAATATGCTCAAATATCAATAATATTTTTATTTTCCAGTAGGGGTAATCGACTAGCCTGAAAAACTAGTCGATTATCTACTATTTTCGCATTAAAGCTGAAAAACAATTGATCAACAATCGATTGTCTTTGTCTAACAATCGATTGTCGTTAGACAGTGTAATCTGGAATTTTTCAAAAATCATCCACAATCGATTGTCTTTGTCTAACAATCGATTGTCGTTAAGACAGTGTAATCTGGAATTTTTCAAAAATCATCCACAATCGATTGTCTATGCCTAACAATCGATTGTCGTTATAACAGTGTAATCTGGAATTTTTCAAAACAGTCAACAATCGATTGCCTATACATAACAATCGATTGTCTTAAAACAGTGTGTTCTGGAATTTTTCAAATAGCCAACAATCGATTGTCTATGCATAACAATCGATTGTCTTAAAACAGTGTGCTCTGGAATTTTTCAAAATAGCCAACAATCGATTGTCTATGCATAACAATCGATTGTCTTAAAACAGTGTGATATGAAGTTTTTCAAAATAGCAAATAATCGATTGTGTGTGTTTAACAATCGATTGTCAATGTTCAACAATCGATTGGTTGTGTTTAACAATCGATTGTTTGAAGAAAATGTTTAAACTGAAATTTTCAAACTGCAAAGTAATCAATTTTGAATAACATATCTGATTTTGTTAGTCAACTGTTAGCAGCAGATTTTGAAAATATTATGTGACACAAACAAATTGAACTTGTTTATTCTTATGTTCCTGTATCTCTTTTGTATGTCAAACTATGGGATAGCAAATATGGATATCTCACAAAGCGAACTTGGATCAACGTCCAACTGTAAAAGTATTTGCCTAGTTGATTCATGTACTACACATACAATACTCAAAGAAAAGAAATATTTCTCTCAACTAAATATGTGTAAGGCAAACGTTACTACAATCTCTGGAAGTAGTAAATTGACTGAAGGCTCCGGAAGAGCAATTGTAACTCTGCCCAAAGGCACGACGTTAAACATAGAGAATGCAATGTTCTCCTCCAAGTCTTAGAGAAACTTGTTGAGTTTTAAAGATGTACGCCGGAATGGCTATCATATTGAGACAATGGATGAAGATAATCTTGAATATCTCGTCATCACAAAGAATGTCTCCGGCCAAAAGAGGGTTATTGAGAAATTCCCGTCTTTATCTTGTGGCCTGTATTGGACAAGAATTAGTGCAATTGAGGCACATTCAACAGTAAACCAAAGGGTTACTGATTCCAATACCTTTGTACTTTGGCATGATCGATTGGGACACCCAGGATCGGTCATGATGAGACGGATTATAGAAAGCTCATATGGGCATCCGTTAAAGAATTTCAAAATTCTTTCGAATAATGAATATCCTTGCACTTCGTGTTATCAAGGCAAGTTGATTATCAGGCCATCACCAACAAAGGTTGGGATTGTGTCACCCACGTTTCTGGAACGTATACAAGGGGACATTTGTGGACCTATTCACCCACCTAGTGGGTCGTTTAGGTATTTCATGGTCTTGATAGACGCATCCTGTAGATGGTCTCATGTGTGCCTGTTGTCATCACGCAACCTTGCGTTTGCGAAATTAATGGCACAAATAATTCGACTACGAGCACAATTTCCAGATAATCCAATCAAGTCCATTAGACTGGATAATGCTGCTGAGTTTACATCCCAAGCATTTAATGATTATTGCTTATCAATCGGGATAAAAGTTGAACATTCTGTAGCTCATGTTCACACTCAAAACGGTCTTGCAGAATCGTTAATTAAACGCCTGCAGTTGATTGCAAGGCCATTACTTATGAGAACGAGGCTGCCCACTTCGGTATGGGGTCACGCCATCTTACATGCAGCAATGCTAATTCGTCTCAGACCGACGAATTACCACAAGTATTCCCCGTTGCAATTGGTTTTGGGTCATGAACCCAATATATCCCATTTAAGAATTTTTGGATGCCGCAGTATATGTGCCTATAGCACCGCCATCCCGCACCAAAATGGGTCCGCAAAGAAGGTTAGGAATATATGTTGGGTTTGAATCGCCCTCCATCATTCGCTACCTCGAAACATTGACAGGCGACGTATTTACTGCACGATTTGCAGACTGTCGATTCGATGAGACACTTTTCCCAAAATTAGGGGGAGAAGTTGGTGAAACCAAACGGGAAATTTTGTGGAAAAATGCATCATTATCTCATCTTGATCCACATACCTCTATTTGTGAAAGAGAGGTACAAAAGATTATCCATTTGCAATGAATAGCAAATCAAATGCCTGACGCATTTACGGACTTGAAAAGGATAACGAAATCCCACATTCCCGCGGAAAATATTCCAATCCGTATTGATGTCCCTGTTGGACAATCATCTAGTGTCATAACCAATGAGTCGAATGCACGCCTGAAGCGTGGCAGACCATTAGGTTCCAAAGATCGAAATCCTAGAAAGAGGAAAAAGAACGATCAAAATGACACCACGAAAGAATCTCATGATTTAACAAATTCTGAGATTCATGAAGAATCCATTGAGCCCGAGACTCTGGAAAATACGGAACTATCCCTAAAACCAATTAATATTGAGGCAAATATTAATCGAGTGGATATTGTGGTGGATAATGCCTTTGCTTATAATGTAGCATCTAGCATTATGCAAGAATGTGAGGATCTCGAACCTCAATCTGTTGAAGAATGTCGAAAAAGACAGGATTGGCCAAAGTGGCAAGAAGCAATTCAATCAGAATTAAATTCGCTGGCAAAACGTGAAGTTTTTGGCCCTATAGTTGAAACACCTAATGGTGTTAAGCCTGTCGGCTATAAATGGGTCTTTGTACGCAAAAGAAATGAGAAAAACGAGGTACAAAGATATAAGGCACGCCTTGTTGCACAAGGTTTTTCTCAAAGGCCTGGTGTCGATTATGAAGAGACATATTCGCCTGTAATGGATGCGATAACCTTTCGTTATCTCATAAGTTTTGCTGTCCATGAAAAGCTTGACATGCACTTAATGGATGTGGTTACTGCCTATCTTTATGGCTCACTTGATAATGAGATATACATGAAAATTCCCGATGGACTCAAGATGCCAAACGCGCATAATTCAAAATCTCGGGAAATGTTCTCAATTAAATTGCAAAGATCCTTGTATGGTCTAAAGCAATCTGGACGAATGTGGTATAATCGTCTTAGTGAATACTTGTTAAAAGAAGGCTATATAAATGACGCCATTTGCCCGTGTGTATTTATAAAGAAAACAACATCGGAATTTGTTGTACTTGCCGTATATGTCGATGACATAAACCTTATTGAAACCCCTATAGAACTCCAAAAGGTAATTGATTATCTAAAGGATGAATTCGAGATGAAAGATCTCGGAAAGACTAAACTATGTCTTGGTTTGCAAATTGAATATTTGGCAAACGGAATTTTTGTTCATCAATCTACCTATACAGAAAAGGTACTGAAACGGTTTTACATGGATGAAGCACATCCTTTAAGTACACCGATGGTTGTTCGATCACTTGATGTGAACAAAGATCCATTCCGACCACAAGAAAGGAATGAAGAGCTACTTGGTCCTGAAGTACCATATCTTAGCGCAATTGGCGCACTAATGTATCTTGCAAATACTACAAGGCCTGACATATCCTTTTCAGTTAATGTCTTAGCAAGATTTAGCTCGGCTCCTACGAGGAGACATTGGAATGGGATCAAACACATATTGCGGTACCTAAAGGGAACTACCGATATGGGCTTATTTTATGGCAAGAATTGCAGCCCGGATCTTGTTGGTTATGCTGATGCTGGATATTTGTCCGACCCACACAAGGCTCGATCTCAAACGGGTTATGTGTTTACCTGTGGAGAAACCGCCATATCTTGGCGATCGACTAAGCAATCAATTGTGGCTATTTCATCTAATCATGCCGAGATAATTGCTATTCATGAAGCAAGTCGGGAGTGTGTGTGATTAAGGTCGATAATACATCATATCCAAGACAAATGTGGTTTGAAGTGTGATAAACTACCCACAACGTTGTATGAAGACAACGCAACATGTATAGCTCAATTGAAGGGAGGATTCATAAAAGGAGATAGAACAAAGCATATTTCACCAAAGTTATTCTTCACACATGATCTTCAAAAGAATGGTGATATCAATGTTCAACAGATTCGTTCAAGCGACAATATGGCTGATTTGTTCACAAAATCTCTACCAAAGTCAACCTTCAAGAAGCTAGTTCACAAGATCGGGATGCGAAGACTTAAGGACATAAATTGATGTTCTTATCAGGGGGAGTTAATGCGCGTTGCACTCTTTTTCCCTTACAAGATTTTGTCCCACCGGGTTTTCCTTGCGAGGTTTTTAACGAGGCAACCAATAGGCGCATATTTAAACATGTGTACTCTTTTTCCTTACTTTAATTTTTCCCATTGGATTTTGTTTTAAGGTTTTAACGAGGCACATCATTGAATAGACATTCAAGGGGGAGTGTTATAAATACACTTCTATTTAAGGTGAATGTCTATAATTAGAGAGATTCTAGAGTTCTATTCTTGGTAGCTAAATCATCATCCTCCCTATAAATAGAGGTGCCCTCTACCATTGTAAAACACTCCTAACATTCTCTAAGTATCAACAAGAAGAACTCTCTCTACTCTTCTCTCTATTTGCTCTTGTTCTTGCATTATTGTTCTTGTCTTTTATATTATTTCATAACAATATCTATATTTTAGAGAGATTTTTGAGTTTGGTACTTTGTGATTAAGTCACCTTTTCTCAATAAATAGAGGAATTTTATTTCATTGTATATTATTCCAAATCAATAAAATTCTTCCTTTCTACTTTTTTTTGCAGTACTTTTCTTCTTTAATATTTCATAACACGTTATCAGCACGAGATTCTAACCAATTGAGCAGACGGCGATTATAAAAATTTGTAGATATACTATTAATTAGTTGTCTAGTGTTTGAGAAATCAAACCACCTTCAAAGAGAAGATATAGAAATTTGTGTGAGGCTCTTGCATAAATGCATTGATATTACTATGCTAGGCATCTGCTTTGGTCACTGGGCTTTGAGATACGTGCATGGTACTTAATTTGTACATAATATTGAACATAGTGATTGTTCTTTGTTCCATGAATTTCCTACGGAAATAAATTCTGGATTTAAGGTAAGTATTTTACCTTGTTTTTCTCTTTTAAATTTTAAAATTTTATAATTTGATTTTAAATACAAGCAAAGACAATAAATTTTGACTATAACTTTAGAGAGTTTGTGAGAAATATATAATCACTCGAGTGGTAAAATTTATATGTCTTGCCATGAACAAATTCATGTATGATTATGAGCACAAAAAGAGGAAACTCGTCCTATTAAATTTTGTTCATTCCCGCTCCCTTAAAAGAATGTTATAGCAATATGTAATAAGTATGAAAGAAGACGAAATTATTATTATGAACGTATTAATTGATGTAGACGTGGCAATAGACAAAATTATTATCGTACAATAAGGATTCTCAAAATAATCCTTCACCCTGTGAAAGTAATATTTGTCATTGATTTGACATGAGATTTTGTAAAGTACAGATAGATGATTATGGTCCATTCATAATGTGAATAAGACAACACATGTTTTATGAATACATATTCATTCTTGGAAGAATATGAAGTGCTAGTGGTAGGGAGTATGTCACGCTCACCTCTAAAAGGGTTTGAGATGAAATAAGAAAACAAATATCATTATTATGACATGAATGGTCATTGGTCACGTACCTATTGTACGCCAAAATATTTTGATAATGTGATTATTAACGGACAATACTAATGCAAGAAACAGATCTTACATATAATTTTGACCATAACCATAATAGTATAACTTTCTCTTTAAAAGAGATATTCACAATATAGATATTGACGAGTATGTGGTTGTATAAATTTAATTGAGAGCTCTATAATAGACAATTATACTCTTTTGGAGAAATATAATTAATTATTAACAAGGTATTGTGTTGTAGTAAGTATCAAAGAAACTTAATGAGTTTCTAAAGTATTCGCGAAAGCGGTTGGTTATATTGAGACTATATATAAGAAAGTTTTTATATCTTTTATTAGTACAACTTATAGTGGAGTAATATGCATGTGAAAAGTTACCCGCTTTATTTTTCAGTTTGTACAACACAAATAAAAGAATGCCACAATAAATTTAAAGTTATGAAAACAAAAGTCTTCTATTCTCTCTCCACCTTAAGTGCTCAGTTGGGGTAGAATTGAAAGTTTAAATTAAATTGTTAATCCATTTGTTCCAGTTTATGTGAACCTATTTCTTTTTTGGTCCGTTCCAAAAAGAATGAACCCTTTTTGAATTTTGTAACAATTTAGTTTAAAGATACAATTCAACTCTTAATGAGAAGCTTTTATAAATACAACTCTGGGCTTCATTTAGACTTGTTTAGGACCATAAATTCCAAAAAAATTTATTTTTTTTCTTAAACTTTATGCCCAATCATTCTTTTTGAAAAAGACCAAAAAATATTAAAAAAATAAATTTACATAAATTAAAATAAAAAATAGTAATTATTGTTGAATGGATGGTGACCCCCCCCAGTTGCCATTTGGGGAATAAAGCTAGCTGATTAGGTCGTTACTCGTTTGACGTTGGTATTTAAAGTCAGAGTGGTTGTTAATTGCATGAAAAGGAATTTGGTGGAATGCTCTTTTTAACAGAATAGCCTTTATATGGGACTGGATAGAATTTAGTGGATGGAAAATCTCCGCCAGCTGTATCTTGTTCTCAAAAGGGAGAACTCATTGAATTGATTTGGGTACCAATTTGCTAAGATGTTTACTGTCCCTTGGTTTCAAATTATCTTATTTAATATTTTTTATTTAGTTTGTTTCAAAATAAATAATATATTTTTAAATATAAAAATTAAATTCTTTATTTTATCTATTTATATTCAACAAAAAACTTTTATAATCACAAAATATTATAACTTTATATAACTTTTACCTCTTAAACTTTTAAAATCACTTATTTGTGTTAAATTAAACTATCTCATATAAATTAACGTGGAGGGAGTGTATTTTACGAGTACCATACATCAGATGGTGATCTTCTCACCCTTGATTTTATATTCAATTTTATTTATCGTGACAATAGCTAAAAAGTTACTCTCTTAGTAATTTTTTGGATGTCTTCACACAGATTAAGAAATTATATTTTAGCATTAATTAGCAATGAAATTGACTATATTAACCTTTACTATCTAACATAAACACTCATAACACATATTCCAACATTATTTACTCCAAGAATAATGTAAAAAAAAATAATTAATTCATTAATGAAATCTGAAAAAATCACTTATTTTAAATTACAAGAAAAAGTAAAAAATTTACTTATTTTGAACTGAAAAAAATATATAACTAGCATTTAAATATTTACCAATGGATGCACATTCACACTATCAATCTATTAAACAAAGGGAAAATGACCTGGTACCGTAATAAATGTAAATACGCTTCTAATTTCTCTAAAAATTCCGAACCGACCATTGCGGGTCAACTATAGACTACTATTTTATAGATGTCACAGTATTGCACTAAAAACAGGGTAATTTGGTTCTATCTTTTTTCTTTTTCCTTTGGCAAGATCATAATAACGGAAAGACATTTTCCTACCTAAACCGATGGAAAATCGATTAAATCAATCGAATTGTACTGTATCAAATTAATATTTAGATATTTTTTACTTAAATTATAAATTTTTATATAAATTTATAATCGAATCGATAATTAAGGTAGACTTTTTATTTTATAACCGTACCGAATAAATTTATAATATCAAAAATATATTTATATATTAAATTTAAAAATAATAAAGCATTAAATTTTTTCTGGAGCCTTGGGATTATGAAATACTTACAAGCCAACAAGTAATTAAACTTAAAATCCTAATTCCCAAACAATTTTGCTACTCCCATTGTTACACTTAACAAGTTATGTATAAGTTTAAAAAATATTGTGGAGTGAAAAAGTTTGATTTCTTGAAGAAGGATATGAAACTGCTATGATTTTTTGCCAAGGAAATTGCACTTGAAATAAATATCGAATCCGAATTTTATAACAATCGTGTGATATGGAGGAAATGACAATTCGGTGAGAATGTTGATAATGAAATCTCAAAATACTTCAAAAAATTCTTTAGAGATGATTAGTTTTATACATAATAGATAAGCCTATTTTTTCTCGCCAAAATAGATTTGAATAATTAAAAGCATATGAAAATATTTTTAATTTTTTATTTAGCGATAAAAACTAAGATTATTATATGATAGAAATTTGAAAAAAATATTGAATACACATTAATCATAATTATCCATTCGATATTGACGGTTAAGATTTATTTTCTGAATTAAAAGTATCATAAAAAATAATACAACCACTCAATCAAATATAAATATTTTATTCTTTTCCAGATGTTTGTATTGCTTATGGAATAATGTTAATAACTCTTACTATTGTTGCTTCAGTGGAAAGAATTGTCAAAATAAAAATTGATAAAATCTTACTTAACATCAATAACGTCTCAAGAAAAATTAAATGGTTTAGCCATATTGTCAACTGAAAAATACTTAAGGAGTTATTGATTTTAAGAAAATATTAATTACTGTGTATTAAAGAAAAGTTAAAAAAAATAAATTTTAAATAAATAAATAAATCTATTGTATAGATAGTATACTATAGAGGAGACCTACCTAGTAGGGATGCAATAAGGAGAATACAAGTAGTGATGAGCTCAGTAAAATAGCTTATATTTATAGTAGTGATAGAAATTTATAAATACTTTTGTAAGGTGAATATCAATAAAAAATTTCTTTCACCTAATAAATAAATAAATAAAATTTAAAAAGTTAAGACCCCTCGTAAAATTGGCTTTCGACCATAAAATTCTTCGGGCCGCCCCTACTTAAAATTTAAAATTTATAAGCTCCTCAAAATGTTATTAATGTTATAAACTAAAGCAAAAGACAAGAACAATAGAACAAGAACAATAGCAATAGAGAGAAGAGTAGAGAGAGTTCTTCTTATTGAGTTGAGAGGGGTGAATTACAATGGTAGAGAGCACTTCTATTTATAGGGAGGAGGAAGATCTTGCTACCAATAATAGGACTCTAAAATCTCTCTAATTAAGTACATTAAAGACATTCACCTTAAATAGAAGTGTAAGAATCTTCTATTTCATAACACTCCCCCTTGAATGTCTATTCAATGATGTGCCTCATAAAACCTTAAAACCAAAACCCAATGGGAAAAATTAAAGTAAGGAAAAAGAGTACACATGTTTGAATATGCGCCTATTGGTTGCCTCGTTAAAAACCTTGCAAGGAAAACCCAGTGGGACAAAACCTTGTAAGGGAAAAAGAGTGCAACGCGCATTGACCCCCCCCTAATGAGTACATCAATTTATATCCTTGAGCATTTGCATTCCAATCTTGTGCATCATCTTCAAAACGATCTTTGGTAGATGCTTGATGAATAAATCAACCATATTGACTTGAATAAATATTCCGCACCTTGAAATCATCATTCTTGATAGATATGAACATCTTCATATAATGTTGTGGAATAGCTCTTCAATATCTCCATAGATGCATTCTCAAAGCCATCATGCTTATAGTTATGGCAAGATATATATGTACACAAGTTGTACTTAGGATGTGGTACTTCAGGACCAAGAATTGCATATGCTTCAAGCAACTTAAATCTTTCAAGTTAAGTCATATAAGTCGCATAATAGACTTTAGCTGCATATCAAGTTTTCATGTCATGCTAAACAAATAAGATATCGAAAATTGACTATACATACCTTAGCCTTTATACTTTCAAGCATATGAACTACAGGTTCAAAGCTACATGTCTTTTATATGGAATCAATTCTTCTTGAATTATATCTCTTCCATTTAGTTACTTTCTTTGGGTCAGCAAATGCGTATAGCATGCTTTGCAATATGTTGCAATTGCATTTCCCTTTTTATGAACTACAGGTTCATATCATGATATTCGGGGATATACATATACAAATGAAAATTCATCCCATGTAACACTTTCTCAAGTGTTTATCATGTCTCCCCCTCATGTTAGTAAAACTAACATGTTTCCTCAACTTTGGAAAATCATCTTTGTGCATTATGTCAATATACACAGCACCTTAATAATAAGATGAAATTATTTGGTTCCTGACCCTGAACCACTTGTGAGGGGAGAATATACTCTCGTATACAACTTATATCAAACTGATATATATATAACTTAGTTCTCATAAGAAACAGTTTAGCTATTAAGTGGAAGCACTCAATAATTATCTTGCTAAACCAACTTTAATATAAACCAACTTATCAAGATGAACTCTCTTGAGTAGAGAATCTGGAAACTATGCTCGAAGTTAGATTACTGAGCGATTTACCTCGCAAGCACTGCCAGGCTGCGGGTTAATAACAATGGCGCATGTAACCATATCATAGATGCATCATATGTGGTATACATGGCAGGTGAATGGGCCCATACTCACCTTTCATATTTCCAGAATTTATGGGCTTCAACCCGAACTCTTTAGTTGGTCAGTTCATTAATGAGAACAAGAACTTCTAGTTCTTTGATATTCACCTATGTGAATTTGCACATCATACTTCAAATGAGATGGCTAACACGAATGTCAACTGACTAAATTATCAATATTGGTAAACTTCAAATTTACACCATGACATGTGCACTTATCAATAAACTTCGGGTTTATTATGACATGGGTTTTATACCAATAGATATCCACTTTATTGTGGCATTCTTTCTTTTGTGTAGTACAAACTGGAGAACAAAGCGGGTAGCTTTTCATATGCAAATTACCCCGCTACAAGTTGTAGTAATAGGAGAATCAAAGCCTTCCTTTATTATAGTCTCAATATAATCAATCGCTTTCGCGTGTACTTTCGAAACTGAATAAGTTTCTTTGAGACTTACTACCGCACAATACTCAATTGTGTTTCTCCAACATAGTAATAATTGGCTCTTCGAGAGCTCTCAATTAATTTTGTACTACCACAGACTGAGGTTCGAGATCCTCACATTCTTGCATTCCGTATTTTCAAGAGTCTCAGGCTCAATAGATTCTTCGTGAATCTCGGAATTAATCAAATCATGAGCGTCCTCATGTGATTCTTTCATAGTGTCATTTAGATCGTTCTTTTTCCCCTTTCTAGGATTTCGATCTTTGGAACCTAATGGTCTGCCACGCTTCTGGCGTGCATTTGACTCATTGGATATGACATTAGATATTTGTCCAATAGGGACTTCAATACGGATCGGAACATTTTCCCGCGTGAATGTGTGATTTCGTTAGCCTCTTCAAGTCCGTAAATGCGTCAGGCATTTGATTTGCTATTCTTTGCAAATGGATAATCTTTTGTACCTCTTTCTTCCAAATAGAGGTATGTGGATCAAGATGAGATAATGATGCATTTTTCCACAAAATTTCCCGTTTGGTTTCACCAACTTCTCCCCCTAATTTTGGGAAAAGTGTCTCATCCAATTGACAGTCTGCAAATAGTGCAGTGAACAAATCTCCTGTCAATGTTTCGAGGTAGCGAATAATGGAGGACGCGTCAAACTCAACATATATTCCTAACCTCCTTTGCAAACCCATTTTGGTGCGGGATGGCGGTGCTACAGGCACATATACTGCGCATCCAAAGCTTCTTAAATGGGATATATTGGGTTCATGACCCAAAACCAATTGCAATGGGGAATATTTGTGTCAATTCGTCAGTCAGAGACGAACTAGCATTGCTGCATGCAACATGGCGTGACCCCAAACCGAAGTGGGCAGCCGGCGAACTAGCATTGCTTCATGCAAAATGGCATGACCCCAAACCGAAGTGGGCAGCCGACAAACTAGTATTGTTGCATGCAAAATGGCGTGAACCCAAGTCGAAGCGGGCAGCCGACAAATTAGCATTGTTGCATTCAAAATGGCGTGAACCGAAATGGGCAGCCTCGTTTTCATGAAGAATTCAAGATTATTCTCATCTATTGTCTCAATATGATATCCATTTTGAATGATATCTTTAAAACTCAACAAGTTCCTTTTAGACTTGGAGGAGAACACTTTGATTGATATCATTAAAACTCAACAAGTCCTTCTTAGACTTGGAGGAGAACATTGCATTCTCTATGATTAACGTCATGCCTTTGGGCAGAGTTACAATTGCTCTTCCGGAGCCTTCAATCAATTTACTACTTCCATAGATTGTAGTAATGTTTGCCTTACACAATTACTCTTCTTTTCTTTGAGTATTGTATGTGTAGTACATGAATCAACTAGGCAAATACTTTTACAATTGGACGTTGGTCCAAGTTCGCTTTGTGAGATATCCATATTTGCTATCCCATAGTTTAACATACAAAAGAAATACACGAACATAGGAATAAACAAGTTCAATTCTTTTGTGTCACGTAATATCTTCAAAATCTGCTACTAACAGTTGGCTAACAAAATCAGATATGTTATCAATTCCTTTGCAGTTTGAAAATTTCAGCGTTTTTCATAAGACAAACGATTATTAAACACACAATCGATTGTTGGAACATAGACAATCGATTGTTAAACATAGACAATCGATTGTTACACTGCCTAACGACAATCGATTGTTAGATATAGACAATCGATTGTGGGTGATTTTTGAAAAATTCCAGACCTCTGTTTCAAGACAATCGATTGTTAGACAAAGACAATCGATTGTTGGCTATTTTTGAAAAATTCCAGAACACACTGTTTCAAGACAATCGATTGTTAGCCAAAGACAATCGATTGTTGATCAATTGTTTTTCAACTTTAATGCGAAAATAGTTGATAATCGACTAGTTTTTCAGGCTAGTCGATTACCCCCACTGGAAAATAAAAGTTTTATTGATATTTGAGCATATTGAAGATATTCTAAAGAACTACTGCTAACATTGCATCATGAACTAGCTAATACGAGCTAATACTAATGACTATTAGATTATTCACTAACTAATACAAATAAGTAGAACAAAATCAAATAACTCCATCTTCTTTCATCATGGTCCCATCGCCGATTAGGTGGTCTATTTTCCCCTCGGGTTGCTCAAAGAAGTCTGCCACATCCAGGTGGGTGATGTCCTCATTGTCGTCATAGACAAAGTTTGTTTCAGGGCCTTTTCTCTTTCGAGATGCTTGATAAAGGTCAACCAAGTGTCTTGGTATACGGCAAATTTTTGACCAGTGCCCTTTCCCACCGCAACGATAACATATAGTTTCTGAACTATTTGCCTTAGGATCTTCGGGATCCCGTTTCTGCTTTCGGTGGTTATCTCTCTTTGGGGGGTGACGGACTTCTTTGGAATTTCTTCCTTGTCCACGTCCTTGGCTTTGACCCCGTTTATGACCGTGATCATGGTCCCTTTTATGTTTGGCATAATGCGAGTGCACCATATCTGCTTCAGGCAGTGGTGTAGACCCAGTTGGTCTATTTTCGTGATTTCTCATGAGCAGGTCATTATTTCGCTCAGCCACTAGTAAGAGAGAAATCAGTTCAGAGTACTTCGTAAAGCCTTTCTCTCGGTACTGTTGCTGCAGTACCATATTGGAGGCATGAAACGTTGTAAACGTTTTCTCAAGCATATCGTAATCGGAGATGTTATCTCCACATAGCTTCAGTTTAGAAGTAATTCTGAACATAGCAGAATTATATTCAGAAATGGACTTAAAGTCCTGTAGCCTCAGATGGGCCCAATCATATCGTGCTTGTGGCAGAGTGACCAACTTCAGGTTGTCATATCTCTCCTTTAAGCCGTTCCACAAAACGAGTGGATCCTTGACGGTGAGATATTCAATCTTCAAACCTTCGTCAAGGTGGTGGCGCAAGAAAATCAAGGCCTTCGCACAATCTTGGGTGGATGCTTTTTCTTTATCTTTGAGGGTGTCTCCGAGACCCATAGCATCTAGGTGGATTTCAGCATCCAACGCCCATGTCATATAGTTCTTGCCCGAAATTTCAAGGGCAACGAACTTTCTTTTCATAATGTCAGACATACTCGAAAATTAAATTAGGAAGAGGGAAAATACCTTGGATTTTCGAGAATGGTACTTGAGACGGTAGAGTCTCGTGCTGATAACGTGTTATAAACTAAAGCAAAAGACAAGAACAATAGAACAAGAACAATAGCAATAGAGAGAAGAGTAGAGAGAGTTCTTCTTATTGAGTTGAGAGGGGTGAATTACAATGGTAGAGAGCACCTCTATTTATAGGGAGGAGGAAGATCTTGCTACCAATAATAGGACTCTAAAATCTCTCTAATTAAGTACATTAAAGACATTCACCTTAAATAGAAGTGTAAGAATCTTCTATTTCATAACAATTAAATATTTATTAGCTTGAAGAAAGATAAGACTTACTTTAAATATTGCTTAGAACCAAAACTGTTAAATGAATCGAGCCGATAACTTATTGGCTTATTAGTATCGGATAACGGATTGAAATTTTATAATTAACGGCTTAACGGTTGAGGGCGAATTAATCAATTTTTTAATCAGGTAAATCGTTAATCCATCAAGAATATTAATATTTACACTTTTACCCCTATGTATATAAAGTACTATTAAAATCTTAAATTGCTAAATCCTAATTTCTATTTCCTAATTCTGAATTGTCTGCAGCCGTGAGCCTCCAGAGGTAGATAAGTCGTCGTCGTCTCTCTGAGAAGTGAGAAGTGAGAAATTGAAATTTAAATCTGCTCGTCGCCTCGTGCTCATCTATCATCACTCGTTACTCGTCATATAATAGGGCAATCTCGCTCTCGTCTCAATCTGAATCTACTAGTAGAATTTCATCATCTGATTATAATATGATGATTACTACTTCTTGTGAACTACTTCTCATCAATTTGGAAGTGTTTTCTTGGAAATTTATAAAGGTTATCTCAACTTCCTACTCAATCTTCGCTGTTACAGAAATTACCCCATTCTTCATCTATCTTTCGTTTCCATTGTTGTCTGTATATTACTATTTTTTTTTCTCCAAACCATTATAAGTTTTGTAGTGCAATAGCATTAATATCCGCAAATATTTTGCAATTTTGTGGAATTACTCTGCTGGTGGCCATTATATGTTCTAACACTTTTTGCTAGATGAACAGGAGGATGATTGATGAGTTTTGTGCAATTGATCATATTATAATGCAATGAACCGGAAGTACTTGACTGGATTGTTTAGTTTTATGTCATTTTCTAAAGTCTGCCTTTCTGGAAGAACAAACGTGAATGTTTGATTGGTTATGAACAAATGTCCTTTTGAATGTTTGATAGGTTACTGAACGAATGTGCTTTTCTGGTTTTACAAGTTTGATTAATATGTGTAATGATAGTATGTGTAGTCTTAATATTGATGGAATGATTGTTCAAATTTTTTTTATTTGATTTAGCCGATAACGGTTCGATAATTATTAATTCGATATAAATTCATCCATTGTCTTATTGGATGGTTATCAAATTACTAAATTTATTATCGCATAATCGTTAAGCTGATCGGTTAAATGTAACTATCCGCCTGATAAGCACCCCTTGGTTTTACCGAAGTCAAATTACTTATTACTTTATTGAAAACAGTACTCCCTCCGGTCCACAATAAGTGACCAATTTGCTTTTTTATTTTGGTCCAAACTAAGTGTCCATATATATAATCAAGAATATATTCAATTTGTTTTTCAAAAATTATCCTTATGTACGTATTCCTAAAAAATCTTTTACTCCTCACATTGTTATGCTGCAACATTTAATTAAGGCCAGTTTAGTTAAACTAACTATTTTTGCCTAGAATTTCGTATTCTTATTTTTATAATTGGCATGTCCAAAGCAAATTGGTCACTTATTATTGACCGGATGGAGTACAATTATTTTAATTATGTCAATTAAGTAAGAGAAATAACTACTCCATCCGGTCCAAAATAAGTGATTTTCTGGATGTTTTTACATAAATTAAGAAATTTACTTTTTTAGCATTAATTAGCAATAAAATTGACCATACTAACCTTTATTATCTCACATAAATACTTCTAACACATATTCCAATACTAGTTACTCTAAGAACAATATAATAAAAAAATAATTAATCCATATTTAAAATTTTAATAGTTTATTTATTTTGAATCATAAAATAAAAAATAAAAAATTATTTTATTTTTGACCGGACGAAACGTATGATTACGCGCTGTCCCACGAAAAGCTTTCCTCTAAGAAATCAAAACTTATCATTAAGCTTGAACAAGAGTACTTGTTATTGGCTCATTATTGCGTATACATAGGATTCTTCTTATTTGTATAATTATAGACTTAATGTGAGACTTTTTCTCCTCAAGTGTGGGTAGCTCCAAATTTATGGGAGTGATCGTAATAATTTTTGGCTTTACCATTTCTAATAGGTCAATATTGCCGTCAACCAACCTATTATTCATGCTTGGACTTGATAGAGATTAAAACTTGAAAGTGTGGCAGTTTTCCACCACTATTTTGAGATAATTTATAATAATATGTATATGGTAATTTTAGTTTAATAATATAAAAGATACCATAAATAATTTGCTATAATCACTTAAAACATATTGGTAGTGTAGAAAAATTTATATAGTCAAATTCAATTCATAATTGAAATGACATTACAAGGCAAAACTAAAGTTAAATTATTCTTAAACAAGCAGAATTAAAATCATGCACGATTGTCCATCCATTTTCTTATTTCTGCTTGCTGAATTCCACCGTCCACTAACTTTTATCAACGAAATGGAAATGAATTGTTTTGGGCGTAAATTTTGATTCGATTCCATATATAGAAAATTGATTGGATAACTCGAAAAGTGAAAAATAAATTAATCAAATGATTTAATTTCCTGGTATCAAAAAAATTCTAAAGTCGGTTTTAGTAAATATTGTAACCTCATTCATGCATGCATGTCGCAAAGAAGGCAATTAATAGAGTGTTTGACCTCTACTTTTTCTTGGTTCTACTTAATTAAGAGCTGTAGTCATTTTCATTGTAACAGATATCAAGAGATAAAACATTAACAAATTAAAATAACATTGTAGGGAATTGACATAAAAAATAACAACAATAATGATACTGCAATAATATTATTTGTGAACGAATATACGGACTGGTTTGAGTCGTGTTAGGCACTGTCCTAAGAAACTATTTCAGCAATATAAAATGTTTCTTCATGATTAAACAAGCCTACCTCTATTTTATTTAGAGGACACAGGAATCAGCAAAATAGATAATAAATCCGCAATTTAGAAGAGAAAGATCAACTAATATCTTATGTCAATTAAAATATTATAGAAGAAGAAATTAGAAGGAGTGGGATGTATAGGAGAGAAAGAAGAAAGAAGAATTTCTTCTTTGCTAGTGATTGGTTTTTCTTGTTGTTATATGATTGAAGAATGATGGTCTAATCATGGCTATTTATAGGCCTAAAGAAAGCTTTTTACATTGCCAAATGTTTGGTTGCATGAAAGAGGATTGTCATTTATTTATGGCTTACCCATTGGCTACATATCTTCATGCAAAGTACCACATGGTATGGTATTCCTAGCCACTTGGCTTAGTAGAGCCATTTGTCACACAATATTCTAAACCAATGACACATGTAAAAAAATCTTTTGACACATTACCAATAATTATCAACAATCCCCACATCAAAAGACTTTTTTTTGTTTAGGAATACGGAGTAGGAAAGAGTAAAACTTGTTGGATTTGCATGGTTCAAATGTAATAGGTTTGGTGTCTTCTGAACTATGAACCAAACTTAGACCAATAAAATTTAACATCCAGAATTACTGGTGAAATATAATATTTTTATGAACCAATAATTTTTATTGTAAGTCAGAGATTTTATCAATCACATTTTGACCCCCGGTAATTTTGTTGTTCAACACGATTTTGCGCCTAATAGGCCATGCGCGTGCCTGGTTATTCATGATAGCTTTAAAGACTAGGCCAAAATCTCATAGGAGCGGCCCACTCCACTCTTATATAGGTGAATTCATCAATTGTATACTGCTTTTAAATACACCATCCATAAGGACTATGAATTTTATTAAGAGTTATGACTCAGCCGCTCAATTAGTAGCAGTCAAGCACTCTCTTTTAGTGCATCAGTGCAAATATTGACTTGTTATTACCTATATAAACCTACTTCATGCGATCTCCAATCACATAGGTTGGGTTACTATCTCTATTACCTACATGTCGGCCTTAACCCCAACTCTTTTGAGGTTTGAAGAATTAGTTTTATTCCTACGGGTTTAGTCAGATGATCGGCCAAATTTATCTCTGACTTCACATAATCAATGAAAATTATTTCATCTCTCAACAACTGTTTTATGATATTATGTCTCAGTTTCATGTGTCTACTTTTACAATTATAAGATTTATTTTTTGCTATAGCCATTACCACTTGGCAATCACAGTGTATAGACACAGGAGGCAATACGTCCTTTATTAAAGGGATATTAGCTAAGAAGTTTCTTAGCCACTCAGCCTCTAAACCAGCTAACTCCAGAGCTACAAATTTCGATTCTATAATCGATCTAGCAATGATCGTCTGTTTAGCTGATTTCCACGATATTGCACCACCACCAAGGGTGAACACATAACCACTAGTAGATTTTGTCTCATCTGAATCAGAGATCCAGTTTGCATCATTGTACCATTCTAAAGTAGAAGGAAATCCACTCTATAGGATACCATAATTCATGGTTCCTCTCAAATATTTCATTAGTCTAACTAATGCAGATCAATGCTCTATGTTGGGATTATGAGTATATCTACTCAGTCTACACACAGCATAGGCTATATTAGGCCTTGTAAAATTCATTAAATGCATCAGACTCCCAATAATCTGAGCATATTTAGACTGAGCAACTGGGTCACCATTATTCTTTTTCAACTTAGAGTTAGCATCAAAAGGAGTGCTCACAGATATGACATTAAAATATTCAAACTTCTTAAGAAGCCTCTCAACAATATGTTCTTGTGACAACATTATGCCATCTTTACTCATTACAACTTTAACACCTAATATGATAGTTACTTCACCCAAATCTTTCATATAAAAATTAATAGACAGAAATAATTTAGTATTTTGCACAATATTTTGTACATACAAACATATTATCACATAATCATTATCTACCACTTTAGTATAAACACATTTATCCACCTCAACTGAAGAAAAATCGTCTCTCAGTAAGACTTGTCCAAATTTCCCATACCACTGCTTAGGAGCTTCCTTAAGGCCATAAAGAGATTCAATTAATTTACAAACTTTATTTTCTTGCACAGGAATGACATAGCATTCAGGTTGAACCATATAAATCTCTTCTTCTAAATCACTATTCAAAAAAGCAGTTTTGACATCCATTTGGTGGATAATAAGTTTACTAAGGCAATTAAAACTCGAATAGAAGAAATTCTAGTCACTGGTGCAAATGTATCAAAATAGTCTATATTTTGTTTTTGAGAAAATCCTTTTGCTACTAATCGAGCTTTATATTTATCTAAAGATCCATCGGGATTAAACTTCTTTTTGAAAATCCATTTACAACCAATATGCTTTGTACCAGGAGGTAATTCAGTTAAAATCCATGTATTATTTTTCTTAATAAAATCAGTTTCAACTTTTATTGCCTCTTTTCAATATTTAGCATCTGAAGAAGATATAGCTTCAAAATAATTTGATGGTTCATTATCGACAAGAAAAGTTTGAAAATAATTTCCATAAGAAAAATATTCTTTCCTAGGCTTTTTACTTCTTCTCAGTTCCTCACTAGAGATAATTTCACTATTTGTTTCAACAGGTTTATGAGAAATTTTATAAAAAAGTGGAAAAGTATGTTCAAAGAATTTTGAATTCTTTGTCTCAATATAGTATTGTGATCAAGCACATCGCTTTTTAAAACAAGAAATCTATTTGCACCACTATGTTCAGTATATCCAATAAGCATGGAATCAGCAGTTTTAGAACCTATTTTTCTCTTTTTAGGTTCAGGCAAAAGAACTTTAGCAAGGGACTGTCACACTTGTAAATATTTAAATTAGGTTATAGCCCCTCCACAATTCATATGGAGTTTTTCCAGTTCTTCTATGTGGTATTCTATTTTGTAAGTGAAATGCAAATAAAATAGCTTCACCATACAAGTTATCAGGAGCATTAGAACTAACTAACATAGAGTTCATCATCTATTTCAATGTTCTATTTTTCCTTTCAGCTACTCCATTTGATTCAGGTGAATAAGGCGGAGTTACCTCATGAATAATTTCATTGTTTTCACAAAATTCATTTAAAGATAAATATGCTCCACCTCTATCTGATCTAATTCTCTTGTTTTTTTTATTAAGTTGATTTTCAACCTAAATCTTATAAGAAATAAAAGCTTTAAAAGCATCATCTTTATTTCTAAGCAAATACAACTTAGTATATCTAGAAAATCATCAATAAAAATAACATAATATCTTTTACTACCTCTAGTCGTAGTCTGCTTCAAGTCGCCTAAACCACTGTGAATTAAAGATAACAATTCAGTTTCTTTATCTACGGAAAAATATGTCTTTCTAGTACTTTTAGCTTCAACACATATTTCACACTTGTTAATATTATTTGATTCTAAACCAGATATTAATCCTAGTGACTGTATTTTCTTTATATACGCGACATTAACATGTCCTAGTCTAGCATGCCAAAAGAAATACATTCAACCAAATAAGCAGAAGAAGATGCAATTTTATTGTTAGTATCGGAAATAGTAAGTACAAATAAACTATGGTTACAATATTCATTGCCCACGAAAATATTATTTTTGGTCAATACGGCCTCATTATTTCCAAATAAAACCTTCACTCCAAATTTTCCTAATAATCTCACAGAAACCAATTTGGTTTGAATATTAGGAACTTGCAATACATAACTAAATGCTAGAGTTTTACCAGATGTGAGTTTGAAAAGAATTTTTCCTTTCCCAAGAACACTAGTTGTTCTTGAGTCACCAAATAAATAAATTCTTCTCCTTCCTCAATTTGGGTATAAGACAAAAAATTATTTTTGTCTCCACAAATATGCCTAGTAGCACCATAGTATATCACCCAATCTCTCATACTGGCCACATTGTTTATTTTGGAAATGACCGCAATAATTATATTATCCGCTTTAGTCAAATTTAATTTTAATTTAGCGAGATTGTCATTTATCCCAACTCTACTATTGCATTGAGGTGCATTTTTCTTGAAGGTTTATTATTAGAATTAGATATGTAACCATTTCTGTTCTCATACTTGTGTTTGGACATTAGTGTTTGTAAAAGTTGTGGATGCAATAATGTATTTGCAACACCATGGATATTTAGCAGGACAACTGGAATAGTAGCAATAAAGACAACACCAGAATTGGTAGCACCAATAAAAAATTTTGCGGTAGTATTACTTGCCATAGTTTCTTAAATTGTAGGAACATGACACCGAAAATAACAATAATAATGATAATGCAATAATATTATTTGTGAATGGATACACAGACTGGGTTGAGTCATTTTAGGCACTTTCCTAAGAAACTATTTCAGCAATATGAAATGTTTCCCCAGGATTAAACAAGCCTACCTCTATTTTATTTCGAGGATACATGAATCAGAAAAATTAGATAATAAATCTAGCAATTTAGAAGAGAAAGATCAACTATATCTTATGTCAATTTAAATATTATAGAAGAAGAAATTAGAATGAGTGGGACATATACGAGAGAAAGAAGAAAGAAGAATTTCTTCTTCGCTAATGATTAGTTTTTTTTATTGTTTTATGATTGAAGAATGATGGCCTAGTCATGGCTATTTATAGGCCTAAGGAAAGCTTCTTACATTGCCAAATGTTTGGTTGCATGAAAGAGGATTGATTTATTTATGGCTTAGCCATTTGACTATATATCTTCATACAAAGTGCCACATGGTGTGGTATTCCTAGCCTCTTGGCTTAGAAGAGCCATTTGTCACACAATCTTCTAAATCAATAACACATGTAAAAAACACTTTTGACACATTACCAATAATTATCAACAAACATGAGGTTCTTGTTCAAGAGCTTTGGTTTAGTGATAAAGACGCAATACTGATTGACTGGATTAGACACGTATTACGGGCTTGAATTCTAAAGCAGATAGAAACCTAGTACTACATGCTTAAGTGGAAAGGGATAAATATGCAAACCTATTATCTTTGGAATATCAAATCTTGCGTTATCAACTCTCGAAAACTTTTAGATTTATCAAAAAAGGAAAAAATATGACGTACTACATCAATCTCCAAAATGTCCTGCAGGCCCACACTACCCCACAAAAATTAAAATAGTAAATCAAAGAGGAAAGAGAAAATGTGAATGACCCACAACTGGTCAACTTTAGATTGACTCGCGTGAAGAAATCTTTGATCTTATCTAACCTAATTAATCCAAATTGAGATCTTGGCGGGCCCAAGTTGACTAAACCCCAATAGAAGCAAAAAGAACAAACCCGTGGACATTTATATGATGCAAAGCTAGATATATAAAGTCACATAATTAAGTTTATTAACAATGACACTTTCTTCTGTCTTATACAATTGGTGATTCGTTCGACAATGCAACTATGATTAGTTATAAGGAACACCAAAAATTACTAGCAACAACTATAATTGTATTTGTCTTCACCAAAAAACCGTACGCCCTTATTAAAGTAATCCATGTTCCCAAAGATCACTTGTTTTTGCTTTCCGCAATTAATCTATTTCGTTCTGCATTATTTAATGACTATAACTTAATCATCTTCGTTCTCTCAAATTTACTAATTTGTCGTCTAATGCCCCTTCCCCCAACAAAACAAAGTGTTAGGTGTTGTCCTGATTTTATTACCATATTTCGTTTTCTATTTCTTGAAAGAAAGGATAATATATTTATCATAATTGAGTTTTTTGCTCTAATACCAAGTGGTATCAGAGCGAGGTTTAAGACATGTTCATCTTGCTGGGTTCAGTTCAGCTGCAACCTATTTGACGATAATCAAGCTAGTGTTTGGTCAAAGATTTTCAAATTTGTTTTGAAAATTTTGATTTGGTATAAATTTGGTTTGAAGATGAAATTTGTTTGGACATCAATTTTTAAAACATATTTCCCAAATTTATTTTGAAAAAACATGAAACATGACTTATAACTATAATTCTAAAAACTATCACAAATACCCAATAATATTATTATCAATAACATTCATTATATTATCGCAAACCAAAATCCCGAACATAAATAAATTTTATGGAAAATTATCATTTTTATAATGAACTACATGATACACTATCAGATGACCGAAAAGACGAAGCAATACAACATAATAAATGGTGGGCTCTTTTACAAAATATAAAAGTTGGGAGCAATTTTTAAAAAAATGTAACTGTGATTTTTTGACCCAAAATTAGCTGGTTTTGGGATTTTTGATTTTACCAAAATGTAAACAAAATCTATGGCTAAACATGTGTTTGTTAAATTAACAAAATCTAAATTTATTTTGGCAAAATCTATGGTCAAACGAGTCCCAAGATTTTTGTCTGAGAAATTTAACCGGAGTGCTACTCATGTTGACAAAAACCTTGCATTGAGATTTGGAGATGCGACCTGTTGAAATGCGAAGAAGGTTGATTGCGTTTATTTCGTCAGAAAATTTAGGTCAAGCGGGAGAATTGTTAGGTGATGCCATGATTTTCTTACCATATTTGCTTTTCTTTCTATTGAAAGAAATGACAATATCTTTAGCACAATTGGGTTTTCCTTCTTATAGAACTTTTTTTATAAATCTCCCATATTTGGCTAGTCACATTCTTGGAGGAAAAAGTTTTAGACTTGTATAAATTGAGGATCCTTCCTTCTTATTCAACAACATCCACAATGTAGCCATATGGGGTTTGAGAGTCGTGTTTAGGGGGAGAAATTTACGGGACAAGTGCTAGTATGTAACTTGTGTTTGCCTTTTTGTAAGGTTATTCTCTCAATATTTTGTATTCTCTTTTATATAATGGACTGCTCATCTCCACCGTGAACGTAAGTCAGTCGACCGAACTACGTTAAATATTTGTGTCTCTTTTAATATATATTTTTTTGTTATTTAATTTATCATCGATCAAGTATTATTTTATTAGTATTCGCATGATACCTGCTTATTCTGATCCTAACACAGAGAAGAAAGAGAAAATTTAAACGACCCAACTCATCAGCTTTAAATTAATATACTCTCACGAAGAATTCCTTGATCTTAGCCTAATTTTAGCTTACAATCCAAATCTAGATATTGGTGAGTTCACTTTTAGTTGTCAAGTATTTTAAAAATAAATTTTTATTTTTATTTGTTACTTTTTGCATGTCAAGAGAAAAATAATTTATTTTTTTTGTTTTACCTTAAGCATTAATTATTCATTCCAAATTATCTTCCAAAACTATACACCAATTAATATCGGTATCATGATAAATTATACAATTTATTTATTACAGTCAAACCTCTCTATGACAATATCTTTATATAATAACACTTCCCAGTTAGTAATTTGTTCGAGACTCGTTCAAAGTTAGATAACATACGGAAAAACACAATTATTAAATTAATGACCATGATTCATGATTCATACATCTTCTTAACTATTGCTTATTTGTAGTCTAATTAATAATGACGTAATAATTGAATTTACTGATCACTTGATCATTAATACTTGCCATACTTCATATTATATGTTTACCTCGAAAATATGAGTAACAGTTAAATTTAATTTGTAGTTTTAAAATATGTGATTTAGTTCAATATCAATTAATGATCAAGAAATATGAAGTAGAAATAAAAGAGACAAGTGAATCAAAACCGGTCAACAACAGTGACCTCGAGCTTAGTTACCTCAAAGTGGGCTTAGAATAGTAAGAACAATTAAGTAAGAAAAATAAAGTAAAAACAGTAGAGCCGAGGACAATTTGATGAACAGTAAGCCAAAAAGTAGTGAGTATATTCTTTTCTCAATGATTAGATGATGCTACAAATTATTGGGGTCCCCTTTATATAATAGGGGAATTCCTAAATAAGGTATATTTCTATTACAGTAATGAATATTCTTGATACAAGTGTCTAACTGGCTAGTATGGAATTGTACAATCCTATCCTGGGATTTGCGCTACGATCTTAAGGACATGGCAAGAATGTAGCTCATTCTGTTTCAAATCCCTAACGATACTATTTAGAGGTCGAATACACTCGGCCACGGTATATATCGTGCTCTGACTTTGAACTCGGATCTGGTCCCTCGAGTTTGAACTCTATCTTGCCTGGCTTTGAACTTCAGGCGTCCTCTCGTATATAGATCAAAGACACACGATCTCGACCGTATACATATAGTCCCTGTATTTTTTAGAGTAAGACAATAAGAAATGATTTGATCCTCATTTTTCCCGGAGTCTTTAGTGATGACATCATTTCTGTGACGTGGTCGGCCACTAGCACCGTTGAACTGTCGTTGCCCTTAAATAAATAGGAGGCCATTCCTTTGAGTAAAGAACTTTACTCTTTCATCACATCTTTCCCTTATTCATCTCCTTCTCTAATCGTCTGTTCCCACCGCCTCTTTAAGCGCTGGAAAACGCCAAATTCTTGTAAAAATATCTCATTTCGATATAGTCTGTATTCTTTTAGCTTGAAATCATGGCTAAAACTTCCAAAACAATCCCCAAAAAAGATAAAACATTGTCTTCTTCTACCTCTTAGTCGGCCAAACTGGTGGTGCCGCCGACTCTTGAAAAAATTACCCTGGCCCTTGTGTGATTAAGAGATACTTTAGTATTGAAACCCCACAGATTTCCTAGGCCGATGCAAGCATATCACAGAAGTACCTTAAAGATATGAAGAAAGACCGTGGCTAGGGAGATGAGGTTGTGGTTAAAATCCCGAGCCCCGAGGAAAGAATTACTACCCACGTGGAAGGGTTTTTAAGTGTTTACACTTACCCCTTTACACTGGGTCCCTTTCATCCAGTGGTGATCGACTTTTGCAATACGTATGAAGTTACCCTCGGCCATATAACCCTTCTTTTTGGCGCATCTACTTCTCTGAAAAGGCCGAGGGGTTGGAATTCACCCTTAACCAACTGATTCGATTGTACTGGCTCTAACTATTTCGAGGTCTTGTCAAGTTTCAACGTATCACAAAGAATGACTTTTTTGACAGTAACGATGAAGCCAAGGATCGGGGTTGGATAAGCCAATTCGTCAAAGTAAGGACTTCTGTGTCATTCCCCGGGATAATATGCTATTCCTGGAGAAGCAAAATTATAATCGTAAGTGGATTCCTTCTTTGTAATATCTATATATACTCAACTTCTGCATCTCATAATAATTTTTTATGTTTTCTGCAGCTGTTTCTTGGACACCTCACGTTTTCCCCGATCTCGAGGACCGGGTTCGAAAGTTGGCCGCAACCTCCCGGTATGATGAGCGCAAATGATATGATTTATCGAGGGGGCCAAACATCATGGTAAATCTTCTTCCCAAGTTTTAGATATTTTCCATTCGTTTGTGGCGTCAACTTATTCACATTTATTTATGCAGGCATCAGAGATGTCTCCAAAATGAGTCCAGCCCCGCCCGGGAAGGGACCAAGCTTTTGATTCCAAAACAGGGCAAGGACATCAAAAGAAATAGGGTTTTGAAGCATGAAGACAAGAAAACCCATGCTCGGAGGATACAAAAGAGATTTGCTCACGAGGACGTAGATTCGGCCCATGATTCCCCAGATGACAAAGAAAATGATGGAGAAAAGTTGGCGTTGGTGCCTCGAACCAAGAAACAAATCGAGGCTACCAAGACCCCCAAACTAGGGACCCCATCTCTTGATAAGAGAACCTCAAGGAATGATTTGGGCAAAGGCCCCATGTTCCCGGAGGTTGAGATCATTCCTACGTCTTCGACAAGTATACCGAAAGGTGCAAACATGAAAACTCGCAAGGCTAATGCGAACGGTCCGAGTGAAGAGCTCATGTCCTTGGCAACATATCACACCATTTCTTTACCATCTTACTCCGAGGATGCAATTGAATATGCTAATCCTCTCAGGACGCCCAATCCGAGCAAGGTACATGAGGAAGATCCCTTTCAGAGTTTCTTTGCTGGGGTCGAGGATACCACTGACCTTAAGGATGCATCCACCATCTTCGAAGAGGCTCAACATCTCCTCTCTCAGGTAAATACTAACTTTCATTGTTGTAACTTTTTCTTTCTTTCTTTTTCCTTTGATTGATATATCTTCCTTTCACATCGCCAAGTTTAGAGCTGAGTTAAGCCAATATGAGGTCGAGCTCCAACAAGTTTCAGGTGAAGAAAAAGCCCCGAGGCTCCTCTATAGCCAAAAGAAATAAGATTAAGGACCTCGAGGCAAAATTGACCAACGCTCAGAAAAACGAGGTCTAGCTAGATGAGCAGGTAACTGTAAAATTAATAGAGTATAGTCTTCTTGACCGTACTTCGGAGGCTAACACTTCGATATCTCAGCTGCAACAAAATCTAAATATAATTGGACAGCTCCAGGGCGAGGTTGATCAAGTTAAAGCTGATTGTCATAGGTGGAAAAATAATATGGATCGGCTTGCTGCTGATAAGAAAGTCGTTATAGTCCAACTGAACTCGGCTGAAACTTAACTCCGAGGCATTAAAGAGAAGGTTCTGGACTAGGCTAGGAAAATCGAGGAGTTAGAGGGAGAGCTTGCTAGAGCCGGGGTTGGAGCTTAACAATTCAAGGACGAAGTTGAGAAGACGAAGGCCACAGTTGATAAGACCATTTTTGTGTACTTAAGAGATGTCGCAGCTGTCCAAGCGAAGTGGAGGAAGGCCTCTGACCGGAAAAAATGGTGCAATGATTTGGTCAAGTGTCAAGCTCGGAGGAAGACACTCGAAGAAATCCACGCCCGAGAGTTCGACCTTACTGAAGAGATAGCCGAAGCAAAGGCTCGGGAAACAATTCCAGGTTTCTTGTCTCTTTAGATGAAGAAGATGACGTGAGCGGCTCCGAGGGCTGGGAAGGTGAGGAAGGGGCCTCCGAGAAAGAGGGGATTCCCGAAGACAAAGCTGTCGAGGGTATAGTTCGTGAGATGGCACTTCCGGGGATGTAACCCCGTAAATAGATTAGTTTCTATTTTTCTTTTATGTGCAAGGGTCCCTTGTGGGCATTGTAAATGTGTTTTGTAAAACATCCCTTATGAATATAAAATATCTTTTTTCTCTTTCCTCAACTTGTGTTGAATTTTATTTTGCTCTCATGTGGAAGATTTTGATTTTACAATTCAAATAATCAATCTGAGTATTGGTTTGGACTTAGAACATAACAAACCCTTAGGTTTTTATAGATCAATACAATACCCCAAACCCTCGATCTAAGCTTAAATCAATTTTGATGTGAACTTAGAATATTGGGACTCTTGGGTCCGAGTTGAGCGAGAATGAGGTCTCGACCTATATATGTTTGGCCCTTAGGACCTTTTAAGTTGTCTGTTAGGCTCTTATACATAGGACCTTAATTTATTTAAGTTGGGCCGATTCGGCTTCAAAAGTGGCTATAGTTTTTTCCTTTTTTCGGCTAAAAGACTTTGTGAAAAATTTTGTATGCCTTAGCATGTATTTTTTGTACCCGCTGGATTTTTTGAGGTCTGATGATCAGAACCTTATTAGTAACTTATTTGTGTAATGGTAATCGAATATTTCTTGAGGTTTTATTGAAGGCTGATGTTATCTAATCCTTTAAATTATTCGAGGGCTGAGTTTATCAAAGCTCTTTATTTTTAGTTTTTGCCAAGCATAGCCTGATTTAACTAATTTTTACAAAGTATTTGAAGGCCTTTGATTTATAGCGGAAGTTGGATTTCTCCGAGCTGCATTATTTAGGCCGTAGCCTTTTTATACGTTCGTAGTCTTAAGTAAGGCCGTAACCTTCGGGTATGTCACTTGGACATATTTCCCGATAATTTTTCGAACTTGTTCAAAAAGTTAGTCCCCGAGTATATTAGCCTTGGCCTTTGTTTCGAGGGACTGCCTCTTTGAGGTCATATGAGTCCGAGTTTTTCATGACTCGGATGTATTGACTTTCGATGACAGTGGCCGAGTATTTACGGGTGATTTTACGCTTTGGATCTTGAGTCGTTTCCCATAGGATTATAAGTGTAGAACTCGTATAATAGAAGACTTATTTGAGACACACAGTGTTTTTGATATTAACAGAATGCTTCTTTAAATAATTGATACACGTGTACATGTTTTCATGTTGCAGCTTGGCTATTCTATATGGATACGGTTCATTTGACTGTTTAGCCCATTATAGAGCTCCTATCGAGGCCCTCTTAGGCATGAAGTATTTTCCTTGAAAATATAACCTCTGAGGGTGATGCCCCATGGTATTCGAGATTGTTTGAAAAGAAGCCTTGAATACTGTTGAGTTCTCCTTATGTAGCACATAATTGTTGCCTCGTTAAAAACCTTACAGGTAAAATCCATTTGGGACAAATTATGATCAAAGAAAAAAAGAGTGCAACTTATGCTTTAAAACCTAAGGCCTTCGTATAAACAAGGTGTCTTCGAGATCGCATGCCTTTGATAGCGTTGATAAAAAATCTGTAATCAATTAGTTTTAAACTCAAATGGACAAAAAGGATAAAGTCATACCATAGGGGTGGTAACGTTTGAGTAATGATATGTTCCAATTATTTGGAAGTTGTTCACCTTTCATTGTTATGAGTTTATAAGATTCTTTACCGACAACGCAGAGGACTCGGTATAACCCTTCCCAGTTTGGGACTAGTTTCCCTTCATTAGGGTCTCAAGTATTAAGGGTGAACTTTCGTAGAACTAAGTCCCCGATTCCAAAGTGTCGAAGGTTGGTCCTTCTATTGTAGTATCTTTTGATCCTTTGCTTCTGCGCGACCATCCAAACAAGCTTTTCTTTTCACTTTTTCATCTAATAACTCGAGGCTAGCATTCATAGCCTTGTGATTTGACTCCTATGATGCATGTCAAAACCTGGCACTGGGTTCTCCAACCTCGACGGATATGAGGGCCTTGGAGCCATATACTAGAGAAAATGGGGTGGCCCCCATTCTAGACTTCAATGTCATCTGATATGCCAAAGGGACCTTGGGTAAAACTTCTCTCTATTTCCCTTTCGCATTATCCAATCTTTTTTTCAAGTTTTGATGATAGTTTTATTTGTTGACTCGGCTTGTCCGTTTCCAATTGAATGGTATGGTGTTGATAAGATCCTCTTTATTTTGTATTCCTCAAGGAACTCCTTCACCTTGCTGCCGATAAATTGTTTTCAATTGTCACATATAATCCCAACAGGTATCCCGAACTGGCATATGAAGAGATCCCATATAAAGTCAATAACTTCTTTTTCTCGTACCTTCTCGAAGGCCTGTGCTTCCACCCACTTAGAAAAATATCCAGTCACCAATAAAATAAATTTAGCTTTACCTAGGGCAGAGGGCCGACTATATCCATTCTCCATTTCATGAAAGGCCATGGGGATATGACTGAATGGAGTTGTTCTTCTGCTTGATGGATCATCTGTAAAAATCGTTGACACTTATCACATTTTTTGACAAATTACTTATTATTTTTTCCATGGTATCCCACTAGTAACCTGCTCTGATAATTTTACGAACCAAAGACTCGGCGTCGGAGTGATTCCCATAAGTGCCTTCATAGATTTCTCAAAGGACATAATAGGTTTCCCTAGCCCAAACATACTGCCAATGGCCCATTGAATATTCTCTTATAAAATGTTCCATCTTCATCCAATGCAAACCTATAAGTCTTGGCTCTTAGGGCCCTCGATTCTTTGTGGTCCGATAGGAGTTTTCCATTCTTCAAATAGTCAATATACTTATTCCTCTAGTCCTACCTTAGACTTGTTGAATTATCTCGGCATGACCCTCTTCAACCATAGGCCTTGATAATTGGACAACATCACCGGGGACGATGACATCTTCTTCGACCGAGTATCCCTAATTAGCAAGTGCATCGGCCTCGCTATTTTGCTCTCAAGGCACATGATCCAGAGTCCACTCCTTGAAGTGGTGAAAAGATACATGTAGCTTATAGGTAAATCGCGTATCTTGCTCTTCTGAAATTAGTACCCCACTTACCGCTATCTTGGACACTTCAAAAATATAGGTAAATTTTTTCATCTACCTTCAGGATGTGAAGTATTGGTGGGCTCGATAAGTATCGCTTCAATTCTTCTAAAGCTCACTGACATTTCGTGATCCATGAAAAATTCTTTTTCTTTTTTAGCAAGGAAAAGAACCGGTGACTCCGATTTGACGACCTCAAAATGAATCGACCCAAAGCAGCTATTCGCCGTGTTAGCCTTTGCACGGTCTTCACACTATCTTTGATCGTGATAACCTTGATAGCCTTGATTTTATCGGGGTTGATTTTGATAACCCGATTTGATACCATGAAGCCGAGGAACTTACCTGAGCTAACTCTGAGGCACATTTCTCTGGGTTAAACTTTATGGTGTACTTTCTCAAAATTTTGAATGTTTCCTGCAAATGAGCTAAACGGTCCTCTGTGCGCAGACTTAACAAACATATCATCAGTATAAACTTTCATTATTTAGGCTATTTTTTCTTCGAACATTTTTTAACTAGGCGTTGGTATGTAACTCTTGCACTCTTTAGCCCGATAGGCATTACATTGTAACAATAAGTTCCAAACTTAGTAATAAATGAAGTCTTTTCCTTGTCCTCCAGGTTCATCTGAATCTGATTGTACTTGGAGTAGGCATCAAAAAACGTTGGGGTCTCGTGTCCAGCCATTGCGTCGATCATACGATCGATGTTTGGAAAAGGGAAAGAATATTTTCGTCAAGTCCTTGAAATCTATGCACATTCTAAGTTAGTTTCCTTTTTTTATGAACTACAACTATGTTGGCTAACCACTCGGGATACATTACCTCCTGAATAGATCTTATTTTAAGAAGTTTGGTTACCTCATCTTTTATGAAAGCGTGCTTTACCTCAGATTGAGGCCTCATTTTTTGCTTCATCAGTTTGAACATGGGATCAGTGCTTAGCTGATGCATGGTGATTTCCGACGGAATCCCTATGATATCTAAATGGGACCAAGCAAAGGAATACATATTATCAATAAGAAATTGAATGAGTTTTTCCTGATAGCAGGGATCAATCTAGTTCCCAGGTATACCTTTCTCTAGGGCGTGTATTCGATCAAAATGACCTGCTCCAACTCCTCGATAGTTGATTTGGTCGCATCAGATTCTTTAGTAACGAAGAAGGTCCAAGGGGTAAGGAAATCCTCATCTTCGTCATCGATTACATATTGTTACGACTCTATCGAGGCTAGAGGCGGTGATTGCTATTTGGATGCCTGTTTACCTTTGGTGCTCGATTTATCTGGGATCAAAGGCTCTGGTATCAGCACCATTTCCTCGATTGTAAACATTTCTTTTGCAGTGTTTTTCTCTCCGTACATTATTTTCACCCCTTCATCTGTTAGGAACTTCATCATCTGGTGAAAAGTTGAAAGCACTGCCCTTATATTGTGTATATCCACGGTCTCTCGAGGAATGCGTTATACCTTATGTCACCTTCGATGACATAGAACTTTGTATCTTGTACGGTCCCGGCTACGTTTACCGGCAGGATAATTTCTCCTTTTGTTATTTCGCTTGCAATGTTAAAGCCATTTAGGACCCGGGATACAGGTATAATCTGATCATATAGGTTGAGTTGTTCCACAATCCTCGATCTGATTATATTTGCTGAGCTACCTCGATCCACTAACTCATGTTTAACTTGAATGTTGTTGTGAGGCTAAGATATGCCTTCTGCTTCCTCATCACAGAATGATAAGACGTCCTTGGGAACATAGCTCCAAGTCCGTTTTTTTCTGGTGATTGATACTTTTTGGCATTTGAATACAGGTTGTTGAGGGACATCAACTTCGCCAATGATCATGTGGATTACATGCTGCGGTTCTTCTTGCTCGGTTTTCCTTGCATCCCTTTCCCTGAAGTGATTCTTAGCTCGATCACTTAAAAATTCTCGAAGGTGGCCCTCGTTGAACTACCGAGCCACCTCCTCTCTTAGTTGCCTACAATCTACCGTTCTATGACCTTGTGTGCCATGATACTTGCACATCAAGTTTGGGGTTCCTATGAGAAGGATGGATTTGTCTAGGCCTGGGCCACTTGGTGTCTTTGATTCTCCCAATAGTTGAGACAACCCCTGATGCATCTATTCTAAAGTTGTACTCTGATAATAGAGGAGCCTCGGCGGGGTCGGTACGCTTATCGAAACCACTCTTATTTATGAGTCCTTGAGAACTTTGACCTCGATCGTTTCTCCGATAGTACCGAGGATCATTCTGACCTGAACCATTGTTCCTTCGATCGATATACGGCTGATATTGTTCCATGTTTGATCTTGATTCCCGCCTGTATCCTTCAGGGGCTTGGCTGTGAATCTGTTAGCGTGAATTGAACTTGAGGGGCTTCCTAGTTGGTCATCCTCGTCCCTAATTTTTGATTGGTAACGATTGTGCACATCCAACCATATCATAGCTGATGCTCGATCAAATTTTGCTTTAATTGCCGAGACGCAATCGAGCTTCTCTCATTCAAACCTTGCATGAAAACGTGTACTGCCCAAAATCGGAGACCGGTGATAATTCCATTCTTTCCATTTGAAACCTGGACACGAACTCCCTTAACATCTCGTCGTTCCTTTGTTTTATTTTGAAGACATACGATTTTGTTGTGGCCAACTTTATGGCCTCGGTGTGGACTTTACAAAGGCATATGATAACATAGCAAACGGTTTAATAGAGTAAGTAGCTAAGTTGTGATACCAAATAGTAGCTCCTTTTGACAATGTTTCTACAAACTTCTTCAATAAGGCTGATTCGATCGCATCGTTGTTCAAATCATTTCCTTTGATCTCACAAGTGTATGAAGTAATATGCTCGTTGAGGTCAGTTGTTCTGTTATGGGTATATTAGGCATGTAAAGTTTCTTAAAAATGGGCATCGGAGTTGCGCTCTGAGGGAATGGTTTTTGTATGAACTTTTTAGCGTCTAAAACTTTCAAAACTAAAGGTGCCCCCGGTATCTGGTCTATACGGGAGTTATAGGTCTCTACTTTGTTTTTATTGTCTTCAATTTTCTTTTCTCCGGACTCGATCCTCTTAGTAAGCTCTTCGAGCATTCTGATAATAGTGGGGTTAGTCCTCGAGCCACTTTTATCGGGCCTTTCTAGCACTGATTCAGTACGCCGAGTGTTTGCTGGTTCGCCTATATGTGGAGTTTTATTCTGACTCTGAAGCTGAGCTATGGTGATTTACTGAGCTTGCAGCATCTTGAATATCACTAAGAGGCTAACTCCCCCCCTCTCTCATTCCTTGTGTTCTTTGACCACCGGATCCGGATTCCCTGTGTACATTCTCTCGGGGTCTGTGCCTAAATCCATGTTTAGTGAAATATGTGAACTAACATCAATGGGCTCCATTATATGGCACTTTTCCTGGATTTATCGGTGGTACAAGACCCCTGCATTTGTATTTTCTCCTAGATCTTCGTTGTCATGAACATGCGTATTTTGTGTGCCAGACATGTTTCAATCTGAGAATTAGAAAATCTTTGACAAGAAAATGCATTAAAACAACGTGTGTAATGAGAATTAATAAAAGAATAATCATTATTATCTTTAGCTCCAGGGTGGGCGCCAAATTATTTGCCTCGGAAATACGAGTAATAATTAAATTTGATTTGCGGTTTTAAAGATATGTGATTTAGTTCAATACCAATTAATAATCAAGAAATATGAAATAGAAATGAAAGATACAAGTGAATCACACCAGTGTTACTCAATATCAGTGACCTCGAGGTGAGTTTAGAACAATAAGAACAATTATGTAAGAAAATAAAGTAAGAATAAAAGAGCCAAGGACAATTTTGATGAACAGTCATCCAAAAAATAGTTAGTATATTCTTTTCTCAATAATAGCTGATTTTACAAATGATTGAGGTTCCTTTTATATAATAGGGGAATACCTAAATAAAATATATTTTTATTTACATAAAGGAATATTCCATATGTTGCTTATCTTTATTAAAAGGACAAAAGACAAAAAGAAGGCGCACAACTTGAGTTCATCGCATTTTGCCCATCTAATGTATGCTTTCTTTTGTGATTCATTTTAATGTTATTTTATTATTTTTGTATGAAGGCAAAATAGACAAAATGCAAAGAAGAAAGAAAGATACAGAGCAAATATATTATAAGTCAATCAAATATTTTCTCTTGTTCTTAATAGTCGTGCCTCGTGAATTCTTGCTTTCCCTCCATAGCAGCTGGCATATTAAGTGGATCTGTGCCTCCGTAAGTACTATCCTAATATGTATTATTATCGAACGAACCAAATGTGGTACTACATCAATCTCCAAGATGTTAACTTAAACATTTTCATCTATTTTAATAAAGATAATTCCCCCATCCCCATACCTAATTTTTATTTTATTTTTAATAATCAGCAAACAAAACGGAAGAAGAGTTGTGAACGACCATAACTCATCAACTTTAAATTGACTCACGTGAAGAAGTCTTTCATCTTAATTAACCTAATTAGCTTTCTATTCAAATCGAGATTTAGCATACCAGGTTGACCAAAACACAATAAAAAAAGGAGGAACAAGAAGAGAAAGTAAAACGTGGACATTTGTATGACGCGAATCTAGATAAAGCCACATAATTATGTTCATTCAATACTCCATTCATTTGCTACTCATGTTGACTCATTCTACAACTGAGATTACTTATGAAAAACACAAATATCAAAATCTATTCACATGTACGTAAATGCATCTTACATGTTGATTTGAAAATTAAAAATTTGAAAATTTTGAAAAATTTGGATGTTAGTGTGATTAAGGATATGATGTTTATTGACCTTGAGAAAGTATACGATAAAGTTCCGAGGAAGGTCCTGTGGAGGTGTTTAGAGGTTAGCAGTGTTTCGGTAGCCTACATTAGTGTGATTAAGGATATGTATGATGATGCTAAGACTCGGGTGAGGGCTGGGGATGGTGACTAGAACATTTTCCTGTGGTGAGGTTGCACCAGGGATCGGTTCTTAGCACATTTTTATTTGCCTTGGCGAAGGATGTATTATCGCATCACATCCAAGGGGAGGTACCTTGGTGCATGCTATTTGCCGATGATATAGTATTGATTGACGAGATGCGTAGCAGAGTTAACGCGAGGTTGGAGGTTTGGAGAGAGACCTTGGAGTTTAAAGGTTTCAAACTGAGTAGAACCAAGACAGAATACTTGGAGTGCAAGTTCAGTGACGGGACCCATGATGCAGACATAGATGTTAAGCTTGATGCTCAAGTTATCCCCAAGAAAGCGTGTTTTAAGTATCTCGGGTCTATTATCTAGGATAACAGGGAGATCGACAAAGATGTTGCGCATCGCATTGGAGTGGGATGGATGAAGTGGAGGCTCGCTTTCGGTATTTTGTGTGAAAGGAATGTGCTGGTAAGACTTTAGGGTAAGTTCTATAGAGTGGTGGTTCGACCGGCTATGCTGTATGGGGCTGAGTATTGGCCAGTCAAGAACTCTCACGTGCAGAAGATGAGAGTAGCAGAGATGGGGATGTTGAGATAGATGTGTTGGTGTACCAGGAGAGATAGGATTAGGAATGAAGATATCCGGGATAAAATGGGAGTAACCTCCGTGGAGGACAAGATGCAGGAGTCGAGGCTGAGATGGTTCAGGCATGCTAAGAGAAGAAGCACTGATGCTCCAGTTAGGAGGTGTGAGAGGTTGGCCATGGAGAGTTTGAGAAGAGGTCGAGGTGGGCCTAAGAAGTATTGGGGAGAGGTGATTAGGCAGGACATGACGCTACTTCAGCTTACTGAGGACATGACCCTTGATAGGAGAGTGTGGAGGTCGAGGATTAAGGTAGAGGATTGGTAGGTAGTTTATAGCTGCTTACCGATAGTCTTAGTAGTATGCATGTCCCTTCATATTTTTAGATTTTTTATTAAGTTATGTGATTTTGTTTGCTTCAGGTATTGTATTCCATGTTGCTATTATTTGGTACCACTTATCTTTTGTGTCTCCCTTTTTGTTTTATCTTCCATCTTTCTTCCTCATTTGCTTTCCTCCTCTTCTTCTTGCCCTTTCTGAGCCGATGGTCTATTGAAAACAGCCTCTTTACCTGCATTAGGTAGGGGTATAGTCTGCGTACAGACTACCCTTCCCAGATCCCACTTGTTGGAATCAAACTAAGTTTTTTGTTTTTGTTGTAAAAATTTGGATATTACTATGTGTTTGCTTTTAAAAATGGAATTTAACTATTTGAAACCAAAATTATTATTTTACCCAGTATAATCCCACTTAGTGGGGTCTGGGGAAGGTAGTATGTACGCAGACCTTACCCCTACCCTTGGGTAGAGAGGCTGCGAGCAATCCCCACTTCCAACCGAGAGGTTGTGAGTTCGAGTCTCCCCAAGAGCAAGGTGGGAAGTTCTTGGAGGGAAGGATGCCGGGGGTCTATTTACAGCCTCTCTACCCAAGTGTCATGGACGGCACTATTTTCGCCCCAAAACAAGCTCAAAACAGCTCCAAAATGCTTCCGGAACAGTCCGGAATACCCCGGAAGGTCCTGGAAGACTCTAGAAGGCTCTAGAAGACTCTAGAGAACTTTAGAACACTCTAGAACACTCTAGAAGACTCTAGAAAAATCTAGAAGACTCTAGAAGACTCTAGAACACTCTAGAACACTCTAGAAGACTCTAGAAGACTCTAGAAGACTCTAGAATTGTGCAGATTGTTGAAGACAAGCCTAGAATCATGTGGAGGCTTCTAGAGGGCAGCAACCTTGTGTAAATATCTTAGATATTAATTTAGGAAGATTCTAGATACTTAGGAAAAGTCTAGACATTTAGGTAGCCAACTATAAATAGGCACCTAAGGCATTCATTTGGAATCAAGCAAGAAAGCAAGCAATCAAGCAAAGTTGTAAAGCATCCAAAGCATTGTAAAGCTCTCAAGTTCTCTTAATAAAAGAGTTCTTTCTTCCAACTTCTAGTTTCCTTCGCCAAGTTTCGACAAGCTTAGTCTTTCTAAAGTTCTGCTAAGCTTCCGGGTAGGCTGACTAGCTAACTTTGGCATTGAAAGTTCGCTAGGCCGGACAGATCGTCTTGTTTGAGTTACGGTCTCGTCACAATTGGTATCAGAGCATCAGGTTCGTTGGAACATCTAAGGGAGTATGGAAGGCGGCAGTGAAATCACCCAAACCGAAAAGGACAAATCTAAGGGCCAAAGGTCTCGCTCCAGGGACGCCATGGGGGAGTTGGAGACAAGGCTGGCCAAGGTGGAGTTGGCCATTGCTGATGGGCAGGACAAGTTCATGGAGGCCGACCAAAGGTTCGAGGGGGTCGAACAAAGGGTCGAGGAGGGCCTAGACGGATTGCGGGAGGAGATGCAGTCCGCCGTGAATCAAGTCCTGGCACAATGTCTTCAGGCGGTGGAGGAGAAACACCAGGCCGAGATTTCGCTCATGAGGGAAGAGTTAGGGAGGCTTTCACATGAGCTGGAGAACACCAAGGAGGAGCTCAGCTTGTGCAAAAGGGCTCTTGCACAAGGCACTGCCACAACGTCCGAGGTAAGGACTACCCCTTCCATTAGAGATGTTCCCCGACCCAAATACTTCAAAGGGTCTAGAAGCGCGAGGGAACTAGACAACTTTGTTTGGAGCATGGAGCAATACTTTAGGGCTCTCGACATGCAAGACGAGGCTCTAAAGGTAAACATGAGTAGTCTTTTCCTCGAGGACACCGCAATGGTTTGGTGGAGGAGAAGACAAAGTGACATAGAGAAAGGCACCTGCTCTATCGACACTTGGGAAGATTTTAAGGCAGAACTCAAGAAGCAATTCTACCCAAGCAACGTCGAGGAGGAAGCTCGTGGCAAGCTAAGACGTTTGCAGCACAAAGGAACCATCCGGGAGTACGTCAAAGAGTTCACAGAGGTACTTCTCGAAATCCCTGACTACCCTGATAAAGAAGCTTTCTTTGCCTTCATGGACGGGTTACAGCAGTGGGCAAGGCTTGAAATCCAACGCCGTGGTGCCCAAGACTTGACCACTGCCATATCCATTGCCGAGTCCCTTATTGAGTTTAGGAAAGTGGAAAAACCTAAACCCAAGGACAAGGGAGGCAAGGGAAAGAGTGGGGGAGACCCGCCTAAGGGCAAGGAGGCGTCAGAAAGGGCCAAGGGACGTAGAGATTTCCCTCCTAAACCTATCCGATGTTTCTTTTGTGATGGACCGCACTATGCAAGGGAGTGCCCCAAAAAGAGTAAGTTTTCTGCTTTAATCGAGGATCGCGAACAGGAGGAAGCAAAGATTGGGGCCATGCGGCTTCTAAGCTCAATTCAGGCAAAAGTTGAGGTGCCCAAGAATGAGAAAAAAGGGAGGTTGTTTGCCGAGGCCAAGATTGGGGAGCATACCGTGAAGGCATTAGTTGACACGGCCTCACTTTCCAGCAGGCTAAGAAGATGGGCATCCGGTACGAGACAAGCCGAGGTTGGCTCAAGGGCGTTAATGCTGCACCAACAGAAACCTTTGGAGTTGCCCGCAATGTGCCGGTTCACTTAGGCAATTGGCACGGCCACATAAACTTCTCGATCGTGACCATGGACGATTATCCACTCGTCTTGGGTATTGAGTTCATGGACAGGGTCAAGGCCGTCCCAATTCCCATTGCGAACTCCTTATGCATCTTGGAGGAGGGTAACACCCATCTAGTTCCACTAGAGCGGGAAACCCGACTCCAAGGAAGACAAATTTCAGCCATGCAACTCTCAAAGGGCATCAAGAAGGAAGAGCCAACCTACCTTGTTGCCTTAAAGGAAGAAGCTGTCATTCTTACAACCGAGTCCATGCCACCCAAGGTCCAGCACGTTTTGGAGGAGTTCCAAGACGTCATGCCACCAGAGCTACCAAAGAGGTTACCACCTAAAAGGGAGGTGGATCATAAGATAGAGCTGGAACCAGGTGCCACCCCGCCAGCTGCCGTGCCTTATAGGATGGCGCCTCCGGAGCTTGAGGAATTACGGAGGCAACTGAAGGAGTTGATGGACATGGGCTATATTCGTCCATCAAAAGCACCTTATGGAGCGCCGGTATTGTTCCAGAAGAAGCACGACGGGTCACTTCGACTTTGCATTGACTACCGGGCGCTTAACAAGATCACGGTCAAGAATAAGTACCCGATACCACTCATTGCCGACTTGTTCGATCAGCTTGGGCAAGCTCTTTGGTTCACCAAGCTGGATTTGCGATCGGGGTACTACCAGGTCCGCATTGCGGAGGGAGACGAGCCTAAGACAGCATGCGTCACAAGGTACGGCTCATATGAATTCCTTGTGATGCCTTTCGGACTCACCAATGCGCCTGCAACGTTTTGCACCCTCATGAACCGAGTCCTACAACCTTTCTTAGACAAGTTCGTCGTGGTGTACTTGGACGACATTGTCATCTATAGCAACACACTGGAGGATCATGTAAATCATCTAAGACAAGTCTTCAAAGTACTCCGCACGAACGAGCTTTATGTCAAGAAGGAGAAATGCGCATTTGCTCGACGAGAAGTCTCCTTCTTAGGACACATTGTTGGTGAGGGAAAGCTACGGATGGATGAGTCCAAGATTCGGGCTATACAGGATTGGGAGCCGCCGAAGAAAGTTCCAGAACTTCGGTCTTTCCTTGGTTTGGCTAACTACTATCGGAAGTTCATCAAAGGCTACTCTTCCATCGCCGCGCCACTCACAGATCCACTGAAGAAAAACCGGACCTGGGAGTGGACTGATAAGGCCCAACAAGCATTTGAGGAGTTAAAGGCCGCCGTGATCAAGGAGCCGGTATTGGTTTTGCCCGACCATACCAAGTCTTTCGAGGTGCAGACGGACGCCTCTGACTTTGCCCTGGGAGGCGTCCTAATGCAAGAAGGGCACCCTGTGGCTTACGAAAGTCGTAAGCTGAATGATGCAGAGAAACGCTACACAGTCCAAGAGAAAGAGATGACTGCTGTAGTGCATTGTTTACGGACGTGGAGACATTATCTCCTGGGCAGCAAGTTCATCGTGAGGACGGATAATGTTGCCACAAGTTACTTCCTTAAGCAGAAGAAGCTTACCCCAAAACAAATTCGGTGGCAAGCTTTCTTAGCGGAGTTTGATTTTGTGATGGAGTACAAGCCGGGCAAGGGTAATGTCGTGGCCGATGCACTAAGTAGAAAGGCCGAACTTGCCTCCATCACAAGCCCAAATTTCCCTATAGTTGATCGCATCAAGGAAGGGCTGGAGCATGACCCACAAGCCAAAAATTTGTTGGGATTGGCACGTCAAGGGAAGACACGCCAGTTTTGGCTAGAGGACGGGCTGCTCCTCACCAAGGGAAATAGGGTTTACGTACCGAAATGGGGAAGCTTAAGGAAGGAAATCCTCCGAGAAAGTCATGACTCCAGATGGGCGGGCCATCCCGGAGTCCGAAGGACGATGGCGCTGATCGAACGAGCATACTTTTGGCCCCACATGCGGGACGACGTGGAGCTATACGTAAAAACTTGTCTTGTGTGCCAGCAAGACAAGGTTGAACAACGCTCACCCGCGGGTCTTTTGGAGCCTTTGCCTATTGCGGAGAGGCCATGGGAAAGCATTTCCATGGACTTCATCACATCTTTACCCAAGTCCGAAGGCTGCAGCAACATAATGGTTGTAGTGGACCGCTTCAGCAAATATGGCGTATTCATTCCCGGTCCAACAAAGCTTACTGCCGAGGACGCTGCTCGATTATTTTTCAAGTATGTGGTGAAGTATTGGGGCATTCCAAAGACCATTATCAGCGACCGGGACCCCCGCTTCACGGGAAGGTTCTGGATGGAGCTCTTTAAAATAATGGGGTCCGAGCTCAACTTCTCTACAGCCTTTCACCCTCAAACTGATGGGCAAACGGAACGGGTGAATGCTTTGCTGGAGCTATATCTTCGCCACTTTGTCAGCGCCAACCAGAAAGATTGGGCTAAGTTATTGGACATTGCCCAATTTTCTTATAATCTGCAGAAGAGCGAGTCAACAGGGGCAAGTCCGTTCGAGATAGCAACAGGACAACAACCGATGACGCCACAAACTTTGGCCATTGGTTACAAATGGCCCAATCCGTCAGCATACAAGTTTGCCAAAGGCTGGCACGAAAAGGCAGACTTGGCAAAAGCCTACTTTGCAAAGGCGGCACAGAAAATGAAGAAATGGGCAGATGCTAAGAGGCGTCACTTGGAGTTTGAGGAAGGAGACTTGGTCATGGTAAAACTCCTTCCTCACCAGCGTCGAAGATCCGGCCAGGTGCATAAAGGGCTAGTAAGGCGCTACGAGGGACCGTTTCCAGTAGAGAAACGCATTGGCAAACTAGCCTATCGCTTGACTCTTCCATCACATTTAGAAATGCATCCGGTCTTCCATGTGAGTCTTTTGAAACCATATCATCAAGACAAGGAAGATCTAAGCCGAGGAGAGTCTAAACGAGCACCAACAGCCATCACAACGGTGCCAGAGAAAGAAGCAGAAGAGATCCTTGCGCACCGTATCATTCCAAGACGGGGGACTCACCCAAGCTACATTGAATACTTTGTCAAGTGGAAAGGGTCTCCTGACAGCGAGGCGAGCTGGGAGCATGAGCTAACTTTGTGGAATCTCCAAGACCTCATCCAGGCTTACAAGGAGCACGCGCCGAGGTCGTCGCGAGATTGAGCGGGGGAGAATGTCATGGACGGCACTATTTTCGCCCCAAAACAAGCTCAAAACAGCTCCAAAATGCTTCCGGAACAGTCCGGAATACCCCGGAAGGTCCTGGAAGACTCTAGAAGGCTCTAGAAGACTCTAGAGAACTTTAGAACACTCTAGAAGACTCTAGAAAAATCTAGAAGACTCTAGAAGACTCTAGAACACTCTAGAAGACTCTAGAAGACTCTAGAAGACTCTAGAATTGTGCAGATTGTTGAAGACAAGCCTAGAATCATGTGGAGGCTTCTAGAGGGCAGCAACCTTGTGTAAATATCTTAGATATTCATTTAGGAAGATTCTAGATACTTAGGAAAAGTCTAGACATTTAGGTAGCCAACTATAAATAGGCACCTAAGGCATTCATTTGGAATCAAGCAAGAAAGCAAGCAATCAAGCAAAGTTGTAAAGCATCCAAAGCATTGTAAAGCTCTCAAGTTCTCTTAATAAAAGAGTTCTTTCTTCCAACTTCTAGTTTCCTTCGCCAAGTTTCGACAAGCTTAGTCTTTCTAAAGTTCTGCTAAGCTTCTGGGTAGGTTGACTAGCTAACTTTGGCATTGAAAGTTCGCTAGGCCGGACAGATCGTCTTGTTTGAGTTACGGTCTCGTCACACAAGGGTAGGGGTAAGGTCTGCGTACACACTACCCTCCCCAGACCCACTAAGTGGGATTATACTGGGTTGTTGTTGTTGTTGAAACCAAAAATCAGATTATTTTCAATCTAAAATAGCCAAAACTTTGTTTTCATTTGGAATCGGAGGAAAGGGTTAATCATTTCGATTCTCAGTAATGCATCAACTTCTATTAGTATGATCACTTTCATCCGAAACTCCGGTTTATAATGTTCAAATATTCTTTCCTTTTTTTTTTGTTGCAATTCTTTTGTTTATGTTATTACTATCTTTTATAAATAAATTCTTCCGCTATTACTTTTTTCTGGTGCAATACTATCTTTTCATGTACTGCTAGGGTCCCAAACTATATATCATCAGTCCAATGTATGTTTTACTGTTTTGTTATAATATTCCCGTAAGGGAAGTGGAATTAATAATATGAAAAGTTTAAGATATAGTCTTGCCAATAGATTAAAATTTTATCTTATTTTTAAAAACATGTAACTTCAATACCATTATTTTAAGAAAAAAAGATTCCCTTTAACGAAATAAAAAACTAACTTATTTTTCAAAAGTTCCATTTTGAATTACATTTGAAATTCGATTTGAAAATTTTTTTTATTATGAATTCTAAGTATAATATTGTAAGGATTCATCATAACTAATTTTACGTTAACTGCCAACTTACCGTAAATTTCTTGGTTTATTGAGGCTTAGAGGAAATTCCGACGATTCGGTCACTTTTCCATAAATAAATTCCAAACTTATTTTGCACGTGAAAATGCTGACAGAGGAAAGGACAGCGTCAATTATTGAAAAGATAACGTCAACAGATTCCTTACGTTTAAAAAAAGGACGAAGAGCAAAAGAGAGGCACAAAACTCAACTAAATGTGTTTATATAAAGGCAGCATTATATATATATATATATATATATATATATATATATATATATATATATATATATATATATATACACACACTTATTAGGAATAGAGTAGCTAGGAATTTGGAACGTGGATAGGAATTAACCTTCCCTCTGATTAAATTATATATGCCCAGAATAATTGACGATTAAATTAATTGTGCAACCCATGTTATAATATAATCTCTCATTTGCACTACAATTGCGAGCTTCCTTACGAAAAGTGAAGTAATTATTTTTCATGAGGTAGTGAATAAAATTAGAAATAGTATATAAATGTACAGTCAAAACATGTGTTCCCTTTGTTTCATCATGTATTAACAATGTGTTTGTTAACTAGGTAAAATATACCAAAAGTAAATATAAAATCAAACAGATATGAACTGAAAAAATATACTTTCTCCGTTTCATATTAAATGAGCTACTTTCCTTTTCAGTCTGTTCCAAAATAAATGACACATTTTTAAATTTGGAAATAATTCAACTTTAAACTCTTCATTTTACCCTTTGTCCCCTTAATGAGAAGCTTTTATAGCCACACAAATGATATGGTCCCACAAACCTTTTACCCCTTAAATTTTTAAAACCATAAATTTCAAAAATTGTCATCTTTTTTCTTAAACTCCGTACCGAATCAAACGAGCTCAAACAATATTAAACTAGGGAGTAACAATTAGTCTTTTATTTTTCTGTTCCATTAACTAGAACTAGATGCCGTGCGTTTATTTCACAGAGAAGTACAGTAATAATGTTATATATGGAGACTGGAGAAAGTGAATAAAAATAAAATTCAGGATCCAACCTGCTACATGACAATGCGGTGGAAGTGGGAGTGGAGAATTTAGGCTGAATTGGTGCAGAAATTGCATTACTTCTAGTTCTAAAAAGAGAACCTTAATTTAACAGGAAAATAGAACAAACAAAAGTTTTCACGTGCCAACTCCGAAGGCACGTTTTTCTGGGCTGAGCTTCGCGTCACATTGCCCCGAAACGTTAACTGTTTCTTGCAACTGAAACTAAAATGGCCCTCTACGCATAGGGACCTAACCAGTTATATCATCAATATATGCTTTCGTTATTTTACCCGTTTATTCTTCTACACCTTGTTGACTGGATGTCGATATGAAACTTTTCGAACCGGGGCCTCCCTTTTTGTTTTACTGGTTTAAATTCGGGACTGTTGCTCAGCCTATGTGTGGTGATTTCCATTGGAATCCCTGTCAGATCCAAACGGGACCAAGCAATGCAATTCATTTTATGAATTAAAAAATAAATGAGCTTTTGCTAGAGTTCGGGGGCTAATCCCGTTCCTAGGTGTACCTTTCTCTCGAGCGGTTTACTTGGTAGCATCGGGCTTCTTGGTAACGACAAAGGTTCGAGGAGCTAGAGAGTTCCCTTTTTCGCCTTGGGTTACTTGTTATCCTGCTTTTGTCTAGACTTGGAGCTGTCATTGCTACTTAACCACCTATTTACCTTGAGAATTCGATGTCTCTGAGGTCAAGGGTTCCAGTATCTGTCGCACCCATTTTTTCCCTATTTTTATCGGGAGATTAGGTTTGTGACATTTTTTGAATATAGGACAACTCGTTCCTTTTGAAAATTGAGTTTACATTTTTGAACAGTCGCCACCTAATAATTTATGGTGCATTAGGACCACTACGAGGTTCACCTCTAATTTTGCCTGATAAACAGAGATAGGGAAGAGGCTTGAAATTATCCTAAAGTGAAGGTGTTAGGCACCCCTCAGGATCCACTATTGTGGTTCCCAGCAAAATAGTTCTTTGTGAATTTGGTACAATTAACATGTAAGTAGATAAGGCTTAAATAAGAGGGGATTTTAATACACAAATATTTGAAAGTAAAAAAAAAGTTTAAAAGAGCAATCATTGAAAGGTTGATTTTGACAAGAAGTTATAAAGCTTTAAAAGAAAAGGAAAGAGAGGGAGGGATCCTAGGTTTTTTTATAATATGGATCATTCTAATGCAATACCCTGTAATCACTTCTCAAAAGAGAGGCTGCACATGGTATTACCGCACAGGTCATCATATCCATATCTATCCTACCCACCCCGTTTAAGGTACTGAAGCGTGAATTGGTCTCGACCACTATTGTATGCTATTACCCGTCACAATCCTATCAGTCCTAGAGGCACTTAGGACTACTATTCCTAAAAGGAAGGGATATTAGGGTGACTTTGAAGTTTAAAGGTGAAAAATCTAGGGTGACATATAGAACACATAGGATAGCATAATAAAAGGAGGAGCACATAAAACGATGAAGCTCATATATACCTCTTCAAACAAAGCAATAAAATAGCATGACTCAAACAACAATCAAGGTCTGAATCTAAAATACTAAGGAAAGGAGATTATTGAGCTGTTGAAGCAGACCAATTTATTACGTAACTCAGACAAGAAGTCCAAATCGGGCATGGATGTGTGTTGTAGCAATTACTAGTTAATAAAAACAGGCTCAGTTTTATTCAAGTATTTACCTAAGGCATGCCTAGACGTAACACAATTATCTTATGAGCATGATATCTAAAGCGATGCCATAAACAATGATTAATTAAACAGGCGATTTCAATCCTATAAACATGCTTTCTAAAATGTATTGATAAAAGGAATAGATTGTTTAAGCTAATTCAGGACAGTATGAGTCAAATCGAATTTTTAACTAAACTAGTTTTAGATCCTATAGGCATGATCTCTATTATAGCTGATTTTTATTCCTACAGACATGGTATCTAAGTATTAAAGGTTGGTTTTGGTCCTACAGGCATGGTATGTAATTGAACATGAAATGGAGTATGCAAGATTTACTTGATCACAACAAAATTCCTATAGGCATGATTTCTATATTGATTTTAATCTTATGGGCATGTCATATAATTTTGAAGCTGATTTTAACCTTGTGGACATGATGTCTGATTATAGCTATTATATCCTAGAGCACGGGTCTAAGTTGTAATAAACATGCAAAAATTTTAAACAAGTCTTATAGGCATGTTATCTAAAATGCTGAATTAGACATGCATAATTTAACAAGTCGTATAGGCAGGTTTTCTAACTGCAAAGTTAATCATGCAAAACTGGTCCTACAGGCTGACATCTAAGAGTGGTAATAAACATGCAAAATTTATTAAACTGATCCTATAGGCAGGATATCTAAGTGTGAAAGCAAAACATGCATAATTTTCCTATCCCTTTTTACTACAAACCCCAAGATTCATTACAAATTATTACAAACCAAATACTTGAATACAAAAGAAGAAATGAAAAAAACCTATAACCATAGGAAAGCCTGATTTGAATTCCTATCTGAAATATGCAATAAATCGTATCATTGCCAATGCCACCGATTTTAAATCCTTTCTCAGACTTGGGTGTGTCAGAATTCCTTAAGGGTCTCAAAGGACCCCGGACAGTGCTTAACCCATGTTCAAAGAACAAGATAGAGTCTTTATGTGTTCAAGTTCAGAATGCGCTCATAGGTCCCAAGGCAAGGCTCACACAATATGGACAGAACTTAAGTCTAAGAGCATGGTGGAAGTGCGTTATTGAAATTTAAAAACTGAAGGGAGAAACGAGAGGGAGAAAGGGTAATTGTAAAACAGTAATTGTAAAGTACATAGTTAATAATTTCATACAAAGGGGGTCAGGGGTTTGGGAATACATTACAAAAGGCATATATCCTTGGGCAGGGATCAGATATTGGGCATGCACTGCAATAGATGGTACTGACATGCCTATAAACTAACCAGAAGTCCAGAACACATAACATATAGAGAGGGGATATGGAGGTTATATCCCAAGGGGGATCGGGTTTAGGTCATGTTTATCAATGTCCTATGCTGTCATACCCCAAACCAACCAAAGATATCAAACACATAGGGGATATGGGGCTTAGGACATATATAATAAGTAACTGACAGAACTCATAAGAAAGCATTGATTCAGTATAGAAAAGCGGGGATTACAACATGTTTAATAATGGGACTTGATTAAATATAAACAAGAAACAAACAAAAGTGACGGAAATAGTAAAGAAACATGTTGTTGTTGATGCTGAAGATTAGTTAGAACATACCATTAAAGATGCAAATGCAGAGAAAAAGTAAGCAAGCTTCCTACAGCCTAGCCTTGGCTTTTAACCGACTAGGTAAGGCAACAATACAAGTAGAAATAGAGAAAAGAGAGAGAATTTTTAGTAGAGTGTGTGTCTGAATTCAAGTATTTTATTCCTTGCGTTCGTGTGTGAACTCAAGTATTTTGTTCCTTGTGTTCGTGTATTTGAAAGAAGAGAAGGTGCAGGGTACTTATAGCTTTTGAAAACATGTGAGAAATAAGGTATTAAGTAAAATTTCGATACAAATATGGAAATAATCATAATCAAAATCAATAAACCAAATGAATCCCTTTTAATTAAGAGATCACTTGTTTAACGGGCAGTGACAGACTCAAAATAAGGAAAGAAAATCAGTTTGCTGAAGAATGATTGTTCCCATAAAAGGAGTAGTAAAACCATTGAGTAAGTAATCAAGTATAAGTACAGAAATATACTTATTTTGGCAGAGGATTCAGCAAGGCAAAATAAGGAAAGAAATCAATTAACATTGACATGTGAGTGAAATTAGAATTCGTAAAAGAAACGTTTTGAAATCAGTCATAAGATTGAAGATCAATCAAAGAAGTAACATGCTTCTGCACTAACCAGACATGCAAAGGCAGATTCATTGGCAAAAGAAAAAGTATACAGAAATAGGTATAAGGCTTAGTTGTAAAATGCACATTCCAAGCATAGCAATCAAGTAGGTCAGGCTACATTGAGTCAATAGGAAAAAAAATAAATTATTAGAACATGCAAAAGTTTCACGCAGCAGGTAAGGAAACCCCTTTTGAAAAATTAGGGTTTCAATCATAGTTATGTTTTAGAGATAATAGGAGCCTAGAATCAGAGGATCAGATAAAGGAAAAGGGGATTTTGAAACAAAGAACTTCAAATCGAGTCTGGTATTCAAACGAACCATTTCAGAGCCAAAGACATAGGTTCTTTCAACAACAGTCGAGCATAAAAGATGATAAAAATAAAACTCAACCAAACAAACACTCACTTAACAAATAACTTTTAGAACCCGATTGAGACCTAAAAGAAATTAGGGTTTTCAACAACAACGAGTTTGAAATATGGTAAACAGACGAGTCAAGCAAGATTTTATATAAACAAACGCACATCTTAAGCATATTAAAAGTCAGAGAAGAGATTTTGAAATAACTTAACACGAAAAACTTTAATCGGATAAGACAAAGAGTCATTTTTTGAAAGCAAAATTGAAGAAACTTCGAGAAGATGCTTAAAAGTTCAAGTTAACACAGATCTAAAGTAGATCTGAAAGAAATCGAAAAAGATCTTAGACATTAGGATTTCAGAAAACCCAAAAAAAGCGAGATAGGCTTCAAAAGTTACCGATCTAACTAGGAGAGTCAATGATCTGACTCGAACGGCCATGGCTGGCCGGGGAACGGTCAAGGATGACCGAAGAAGGGCCATGAACTGAAATCGAACAAGGTCTGGACCAAGCTCTTGCAAGAACTGGCCTTGAAACCATAAGAACAAACACGTAGAAGTCATGGAAGGCTGGTATATGTCTCAAATGACCACAGAGGGCCATGGATTATGTAGATATCAAAGTGGATTAAGGTGGAGGTAGCTAGGGTTTAGGTGGTGTTACAAAGAGAATTTATAGAGAAGGAGATTGAGGGCGGCGGTATGTGAGAAATGAATTAGGGTGAAGGGATCATTTGGGTTGAAAAAGGAAAGGGGTAATATGAGCCATTGATCTAAACGATTAACGCTTGATTTGGTGAGAATTCGGCTGGGTCATTTAATTGGGTTGAGGGTAGGATATGTGTAGAAATTGGGTCGGGGTAAATTGGGGTTTAAATTGGGCTATAATCGAAATGAAATAGGGCTAACATTTAAATAGCCAATTTTCCCTATTTAAATTATAAAAATAATAAAATAATTTTTGGAAATAAATTAAAACTAATAAAATAATTTATAACACATAATTAACTATTTAAAAATACCAGACTTAATATTTCTATATACAAATATAATTAAATACTAAAAAGGCTAATATTGTAATTATATGCAATTTGCTTTAAAAATACTAAATAAATTTATAAAAATATGTGAACATATACCTTAGCTATATTTTAATATAGAAATAAAATTTCAATAATTGAATCACCAAAAATGATAATTTTAAAAATAATTATTGGATTTTTGTGAATATAAATAAGGGAATAAATGGATTTAAAAGTTTTTAAAATTAAGAAAAAATAAGGAAGCACTTGGATATACTTATATATGTATACATATGCCATTTTTAAGGTATTCTGCATAAAAAATACATTTAGGGGAAAACTGGGTATTAACAGCTGCCCCTCTTTACTCGAAAATGATAAAAGAGTTGTCGGGTAAAAATATAATGACCAAATATTGATCGAACAAAATGGTTTGTAGAAGATAGGTTGCGCCCTGGTATGCCCATAAAACGACCAGAACACACAACATATAGAGAGGGGATATAGAGGTTATGGTCTCGGGGGAGATCAAGTTTGGGTCATGCACAGAAATGTCCAATGTTGTCATACCCCAAACCAACCAGAGATATCAAATATATAGGGGATATATGGCTTAGGACTTATATAATAAGTAACTGACAGAATTCATAAGAAAGCATTGATTCAGAATAAAAAAAGGGGAGATTACAACATGCTTTATAATGGGACTTGATTTAGTATAAACAGGAAACAAACAAGGGTGAAGGAAATATTAAAGAAACATGTTGTTGTTGATGCTGAAAATTAGTTAGAAATACTAGTAAAGATGCAAATGCAGAGAAAAGTAAAGCAAGCTTCCCACAGCCTAGCCTTGGCTTTCAACCGGCTAGGTAAGGCAACAATATTAGTAGCAACAGAGAAAAGAGAAAGAGTTTTTAGTGGAGTGTGTGTCTGAACTCAAGTATTTTATTCCTTATGTTCATATGTGAACTCAAGTATTTTGTTCCTTGTGTTCGTGTGTTTGAAAGAAAAGAAGGTGCATGGTACTTATAGCTTTTGAAAACATGTGAGAAGTAAGGTAATAAATATACAAATATGCAAATAATCACAATCAGAATCAATTAACCAATGAATCTCCTTTAATTAAGAGATCACTTGTTTAATGAGCACTGAAAGGCTCAAAATAAGGAAAGAAAATCAGTTTGTAAGCAGAATCATTGTTGCCATAAAAGGAGTAGTAAAACCATAGAGTAAGTAATCAAGTCTAATTGCAAAAATATACTTATTTTGGGAAAGGATTTATCAAGGCAAAAAAAGGAAAGGAATCAATTAACCTTGACATGAGAATGAAATTAGAATTCGTAAAAGAAAGGTTTTGAAATCAGTCACAAGATTGAAGATCAATAAAAAAAAGTAACATGCTTCTGTACTTCAGTATTTAATAGGGTAAGCAAGGACACTAAACATGAGAAGGCCAGATTCATTGGCAAAAGAAACAAAATACAGAAATAGGTATAAGGCTCACTGGTAAAGTGAACATTCGAAGCATAGCAATCAAGTAGGTCAGGTCATATTGAGTCAACGGGATAAGAAATAGAGTATCAGAACATGCACAAATTTTACATCATCAAGTAAGGAAACCCCTTTTGAAAAATTAGGGATTCAATCATAGTCAAGTTTTAGAGATAATAGGAGCTTAGAATAATAGGAACCACCTAAAGGAAAAAGAGATTTTGAAAAAAAAAATTTCAAATCGAGTCCGATATTCAAAAGAACCATTTCATACCTAACGACATAGGTTCTTTCAACAATAGTCGAGCATAAAATATGATAAAAACAAAACTCAACCAAACACACACTCATTTAACAAACAACTTTTAGAACGAGTGAGACCCAAACAAAATTAGGATTTTCAACAACAACGAGCTCGAAAGATGGTAACCATATGATTCAAGCAAGATTTTAAACAAAAAATGCACATATTAAAAGTCATAGAAGAGATTTTGAAATAAAACAGGAAAAACTCTAATTGGAAAAGACAAAAAGTCATTTGTTGAAGTAAAATTGAAGAAACCTCAAGAAGATCCTTAAAAGTTCAAGGCAAACATAGATCTAAAGTTTAAAATAAATCGAAAAAGATCTTAGAGATTAGGGATTCAGAAAACCCAAAAAAAGCGATAGAGGCTTCAAAAGTTACCAATCTAACCAGGAAAGTGAAGGATCTGACTCGAACGGCCATGGCTGGCCGGAGAAAGGTCTAGGATGACTGGAGAAGGGACATGAACTGAAATCAAACAAGGCCTGGACAAAGATCTTTTAAGATCTAGCCTTGAAACCATAAGAACAAATACGTAGAAGTCATGAAAGGCCGATATATGTCTCAAATGACCACGAATGCCCATGGATTAGGTAGATATCAAGGTAGATTAGGGTAGTGGCGTCTAGAATTTAGATGGTGTTGTAGAGAAAATTGATGGAGACGGAGATTCAGGGGCGGCAGTATGTGAGAAATGAGTTAGGGTGAAGGGGTTGTTTGGGTTAAAAAAGAAAGGGGGTAATAGGAGCCGTTGATCGAAACGATCAACGACTGGAATTAGATGGGAATCCGGATGGGTAATTTAATTGGGTTGAGGGTCGGGTACGAGTAGGAATTGGGTTGGGGTAAATTGGGGTCAAATTGGGCAATAATCAAAATGATTTAACATTTAAATAGCCAATTTTTAATATTCAAATTATAACAAATAATAAAATAATTTATAAAAATAAATTAAATATACAAAAATAATTTAAAATACATAATTAATTTTTTAAAAATACCAGACTTAATATTTATAAATACAAACGCAATTAAATCCTAAAAAGACTAATATTGCAATAATATGCATTGTAGCTTTAAAAATACTAAATAACTTTGTAAAAATATGCAAAAAAATACCTTAGCTATATTTTAGTATAGACATAAAATTTCAATAATTGAATCACCAAAAATAATAATTGTATATATAATTATTGGATTTTATTGAATAAACATAGGGGAATAAATTGATTTAAAAGTCTTTAAAATTAAGGAAAAATAGGAAAATACTTGGATATACTTATATATGCATAAATATTCCATTTTTAAGGTATTATGCATTAAATATATATATATATATATATATATATATATATATATATATAAAATTGGGTTTCAACAGTATCGGCAGCGCTTCCTCGATTGAAAACATCTCTTTTGCAGCATGTTGTTCTCCGTGGACTGTTTTCACTTCTTGCTCTGTAGGGAACTTGATCATCCAATAGAGAGTCGAAGGCACTACCCTCATGTTGTGCATCCACGACCTTCTGAGGAGTGCATTATACCTCATGTCACCTTCGATGACATGGAACATGGTGTCTTGTATGGTCCCAGGTACATTTACCAGGAAGATAATTTCTCCTTTCGTTGTTTCACTTGCCATGTTGAAGCCATTCAACACCCTAGAGGTAGGTACAATCTGATCTTGAAGGCCGAGTTATTTCACGACCCTCGATCTGATTATATTCGCAGAGCTACCTAGATCCACTAAAACACCATTAACATGAACTTTATATAAAAGGATAGAGATTATCATGGCGCCATTGTGCAGTAGAGATACGTCCTCTGCTTCATTGTCACAGAATGATAGATTGTCATCGGGCACATAGCTCCAAGTCCATTTCTCCTTTGTGATGGACACTTTGGTGCGTTTGAGTATAGGTCCCTATGGGGCGTCAACTCCATCGATGATCATGTAAATGATATGTTGAGGTTCTCTTGGTTTATTCTTCCTGTTTGCATTGCTTTCTCGATTCTTGGCCTGGCCGGTAAAAAATTCATCAAGGTATCCTTCATTGAACAACCAGGCTACCTCTTTTCTAAGTTGCACGCAATCCTCTGTCATATGTCCGTGGGTAACATGATACTTATACATTAAGTTGGGGTTCCTCTGAGAAGGATTTTTCCATATATGCTTGGGCCATCTAGTATCTCTAATTTTTCCAATGGTCTAGATGATACTCGAGGCGTCGACACCGAAGATGTATTATGATAATCTAGGTGCCTCCATTGGTCCCGAGCGCCCGTCGAACTTGATTTTTCTCATGATTCCCCAACCATTTTTGTCCTCGATATACTCTTCGATCATTCTGATGTGCATTACGCCTTGAAATGATCCTTCTATCTTTGACGTACGGTTGATATCTTTCCTTGTTGAATCTTGATCCCTAATTTGTGTCCCTTAGGGAGCTTGACTATGAATCTGTTAGGATGAACTGAGTCGGAGGGGGCTCCCAACTGGTCATCTTCGATCCTAATTTTTAATTAATAACGATTGTACTCATTAGACCATGTCACAGCTGGATATTCAATCAAGTTCTATTTCAGCTGTCAAGATGTAATCAAGCTTCTTTCATTAAACATTACATAAAAGTCGGAACTACCCAATCATCAGAGACCGGTGGTAATTCTATCCTTTCCATCTAAAATCAGGACACGAACTTACTTTGCATCTCGTCATCCCTTAGTTTTAATTTGACGACGTTCGATTTTCTTGTGCCCACCTTTATAGCTCCATCATGTGCTTTGATGATGGAGTCTTCCAACATAGAAAATGAATCTATTGAGTTAGGAGCTATGTTGTGATACCATATCATTGCTCTTTTTGATAGTATTTCGACAAATATTTTCAATAACACTGACTCAATTTCATCGTCATTCAAGTCATTTCCTTTGATTCCACAAGTGTATGAAGTAATATGATCATTAGGGTAAGTTATTCCATTGTATTTTGGTATATCGGGCATGCAAAATTTCTTGGGAATGGGCGTCGGAGTTGCACTTGGAAAGAAAATTTTTTGTAAGAATTTTTTGGCATCTAGACCTTTCAAAACTGGAGGTGCACCCAGTATTTGATCTACCCGGGAGTTATAAGTTTTCACATTCTTATCGTTGTCTTCTATCTTCTTTTCTCCTAACTCGATTCTTTTAATCACTTCCTCGAGAATTTTTATGATTGTGGGGTCAGTCCCTAAGCCGCTTTCTTCGGGCCTTTCTGGTGTTGGCTCGTGTCTGGTGTTTACTGGTTCGGCGGTGTTAGGAAGTCTGTTCTTTGAAGTTGAGAGATGTCAACTTGCTAAGCCTGCAACATCTCGAATATTACTTGGAGGTTGACTCCTCCTTCTTCCATCCCTCGAGTTTCTTGGACTCCTTCTCAGGACTCCCTATGTGCATTCCTTACGGGGTATGTGCCGACATCCATGGTTAGAGTGTTGTGCGAACTGATATCAACATGCTCCATGTATGGTACTCCCTCAGGATTTATGGGTGGTACACCTATCCCTACACCGTTGTTTTCTCTGAGTCGTTCACTATCATATGGAGGTGTGTTTTGTGTGCTAAACATATTTTGGCCTGAAATCAAATAATTCTTGACAAGTAAAGTGTGACGAATAATGTGTGTTATCAGAAACCTAGAACTAAAATAATCACTATTAAAGTTGGATCTTTTGAGGGTCTTAGAGAGGGGGCAAGTACAAGAGGAAGTCAAAGTAAAAACTAGACTTTCTCTTGCACTTGAAAGCGAATCCGCCTATTTGTTAGGGCAAAGGGCGCTCTATCCTCCTAACTTTAGCCCCACAGTGGCGCTAAACTATTTACCTTGAAAATGTGAGTAACAATTAAAGATAATTTGTTGTTTTAAAGATATGTGATATATTCTAATACTAGTGATTTTACAATTAATATTAAGTTTGAGTAAAAAGAATTGATGAACCAAACTAGTGTTGCAAGAACAATAAGGGCCTCGAGCTCAATTTTTTTAGGGGCAACAGCTAAGAGCAATGAAGTATGAACAATGCGAAAACAATAAATTCGAAGAACAACTGTTGAGCACGTTACACAAAAAAAGCAGAGTAGAATGTTCTATTACAATGAATAATGTATTCTTTATAAATGATTGGGGTCCCATTTATATAGGAGAGGAAAACCCCAATATAGTATATTCCTCATTATGGTAAATAATTATGTTGGTATAAGTGTACAACAACCTAGTACAGACCTGTACCGTTTCGTACAAATGTGATCCTTTAATTTATTCCCTGATCCACGTGTCCTTAAGAAATATCCTCTCTTTCTTGAGTATCTTCGAGATTGTGCTGCTGCCGATGTAGGTCGTGTGAGTCCTTTGATATGCTCCCTAGAGATGTGAGTCCTTTAGCTAGGTACGACCTCGGCTTTGAGTCGCCCGAACTCAAACTCATAGCTCGATTTAAGACTTCGAAATTAAGCTCCTGGATTTTGACGGTATGCCAACTTTTGCTTCTGCGATATCACTGTCAACACTTGTGTTATTAATAACCTCACCACCTTTCTGCATCCAACCCCCTTTTCATTTAAACATCAAATTTTTTACCGAGAAATGTGTTTAAATACACTTGCAAATGGGTATAAAGATTACATCTTTGAGAGCTTATTAAGGGCACCACCAATGACTTTGGCTAAGCGGAGGAGTGCAAGCTTAGTCTTTAGGTCCTTTAGTGGAGCTAGAAAGCTCAGTCTTGGGCTTTTGTCTTAGCCCATGAACTTTGATGCTTGCTATAAAACGAGAATGGGAATATTAGAATTAGCAAGAAAATACTGGACCCAAGTGCAGAAAATGAAATCTTCACTTACCCATTCTCTCTCTCTTTCTCTCTCTCTATCTCTCTCTCTCTCTGAGCCAACGGTAATGTAAAATTCAGAAGCCCTAATTCGCGGCATAGAGAAGACTGCCAATAATCCCTCGTTCAAGAATTAACCTAAATACCTGACTATCCAACCCCAGGAGGAGGTACAATATATGTATAGTTTATGAATTATTATATTTATATATGTGTATAATAAAAGCATAATTTATGTATATAACTAAAATAAATAAATAATAAACATGGTCGGTTATTTGTGTAAAAATTCCTATCTCGTTCGTGCCAGGAAATATGGGCTAGTAGAGTTTCTGAGGCCCAAGTAGGACAGTCCAAGATCTGTCCAAACACAAGTTGGCCCTTTTCCGCCTTACCACAACAGAGTCCAAAATCAGTTATCCGTCTATATTCAGCTCCGCAAAAGTTGGTGAGCACTGAGAACATTATAACAAAAATATAAAAGGAATTTTTTCCATTTCAATACAATATTTGAAACTTATTTATTAAAATTATCCTATTGTATATTACATGCCCTAAACAAGGATGACTTACAATTATATACATTTCATCTTAAAGGCTCACAATCCATTGTTAGTTCCTTAAATTGGGGAATTCTTCGCTTGAAAAAAAGGCATAACTGAATGGAATAATTGTGTCAATTAGGAGTGTTCAAAACCGATCCGAAACCGAAAACCGATCCAAACCGAAGCTTAAAGGCTTGCTGGTAACGGCTTAACGGCTTAACGGACGGGGAACTGATTTTTTCTATTAACGGCTTATCGGTTTGGGGATGCATTATTCAATTTTCTTAACAACTAATCCGTTAACCCGTTAAGAATATAAATATATATATATTATATATATATATATATATATATATATATATATATATATATATATATAAAATTTATTTTTATTTATATATATTAAATATAAAAAAACTAAAACCCTTGAAAATTATTAACAAAAGTTTATTTCTACTTCTAAGCATTTTTAATCTCAGGATCTAGATGATTTGCAGGTACTTGCCCAACATAAAGGAGATGAAGGTGTTGGACAAGAAAAAGTGAGGAGGGCAAAGCTATACTACCTCAGGGATAAAATGAATGCCCTGAAAAGACATTAACAAGCTAGCTCATATGAAAGTATGTAATAGGTGTTTGATCTATAATTGCCTGAAGAGATCTATCAAATTGTAGTAAACATGTATGTTAGGCCGATAAGCCGCCCAATAACTACCCTATAAGAGCTAACCCAATACCAATCCGCCCGATATCTTATCGGGTGGCTAACGGATTAATACATTTAAAAGCCGATAACCGTTAAGTCAAACAGTTAAGAGTAAAAAGCCGTTCAATCCGCCCTATGAACACCCCTAATGTCAACCACATTTGAGTATATGATGGTGGTAATAGTTGCTCCCATCATCGGAAAAGTGTAAGCCCGAAGTGTTCAATCCTAGATCGTGCTGAGTTGTTGATAGCTTGAGTGATTGGCAAGATTGGCTTGACCATCAAGTGGGTTATGATCCTCGAAACAATAACTTTGGCTACAAAATGCCTGAACCAGTCACAAATTAAATTTGGTATTGAACTCTTTGAAGGTGATTGGTTTTTCCATTGAATGGCTCTATTGAAGCATTTCACTACTGTCAGTTGAATGAAATGAGTTGGATAAAAATCCTCCCCCGCGGTGAGCAGTAAAGAGTTTTTAGTATTCAGGTGTTTGACTTTTCACCATTGACAGACATTGAAAAGCTTTGAAGTTTTGAATTCAAATTTGGACTTTCAAAAAATTATTATTTATTTGGATTGAGTGTTGTTGCAAACAATTCGGAATATTGTTAGAGTTTATATCTCAATTTAGAGGGTGTTTGGTAAAGATTGGACTTAATTTTAGCTGAATTTCAAATTGAAACTCGAAGAAGAAGAACACATAGCATATCATATACTAACGAATTGTAATAAACTTATAATATAATTGTATAAAATTGTATTTTGTAGTAGTTATAGATATTTTTTATTTGAATACTATATAAAAGTTTAAAAATAGTTGTATAACATATGGATATTTATATAAAAATTATATTTAAGTTATAAGTACTATATTTTGCATAAAGTTGTTGATATGCATTAAAATTTGTCCAAAGATTTTAATAACTATCATGTTGAGCTAGTAACCTATTCTGCTTCACTTGATTGGTTAACTTACCCAATACATTAATCTATCACAATTAACGAAACCTATTTAAATCACCACTAAAATAGATACATTGTACTTACAATTGATATTATACAATTTGATGATACAACAACATACAAATTAAAAAAATAAATTTCGTACAAATTTAATAAAAATTGATATATCTACCGCAATATACATACTAAAAATAACTTATATACAATCAATTATATAGTATACACTTATTTACAATTTATCTACAACTTTTATATAATACTTTTACCTAGTTAAAATACATCTACAACATCAATATATCTTTTCATATATTTTGTATCTAATTCCTACATATTTTGTGTGTGGTGTGTATTTCTTCCTTTCTACAATTCCAATCAAAACGTTCTCTCTAAATACAATTTTGATACATATCAATAACTGTATATAAAAAGATTATATTGATAACTTAAAATTTTATACAACAGTTCATACATTATACAACTATTTTTTAACTTTCATACAACATTCAAATAAAAAATATATGCTTATGCTATACAAAAATTGTTCAAGAGCAAGATAAACTAATGCCCAGGTCTAAAGTAGTCATTCATATGAGATATGCAACTTCTTAAAAAGAATACCTCTTGTATGACATGAACAACAAGACCTTCTTTGTCAACAGAGATATTATCTTCAAAAAACACATCTTTCCATTCAAAACTCTCAACCAAACTAAAATTCAACCCATTTTCATGCCCAACAGCTTTCAACAAATATCAGATAAACTAGTCAACCAGTCTACTACTGAGTTTACTGAACCAAGTCATAATGATATTCAAATAGATGAAGTTGGGATGTCTATAATGGTAGAAGATTGAAACCAACAAATCCCAAACTTAACAGACGATCAAATACAGTATACTACCTTTGAAGCATCACAACATAACATAACATAACATCTGAGGTAGAAACTGAATCCTTACCTTCAAATACTATTTCAAGTTGAATCATCTAGTCAACAAAAGAGATTTTGAGGAAATCTAATAGTGACAAAAGCCCACCATTTTGGATAAAAGACTTTGTGTCTTTAAATATTCATCAGGAGCCTCCATATGTCTTATCTAAATTCATAACATATGAAACATTTCTCCTACCTATCAATCTTTTATTGATGCATCTTCTTATGTATTTGAACCTGCAAACTACCATGAGGCTTGTCAAATCCCTTTTTTCAACTCTAAACTTCACTAACCCTCTAAAATAAATAAAAGGATTTTGCAAAGCTTAAAGGGGTTTTCAATTAGAAAGTGATAAATTTATGTTAAAAGGGATCAACTCAGAGTCACCACCTGACTTTGATTTTGGTGTGCTAGATCACCGTTTATAAGAATGGTTTTTCCTTTAAAATACTTTGGACTCCAAAACTAAGTCTACGCCGGAGATTCAGGTAAATGGGTTCATTTGACTCGGGAAAAAGGTGTTAGGCACTTTTCAAGTCCCGTAAAAATTACGGTTGTGTACATAATTAAGTTGGATTTTAAAAATATTCGAACTGGGGTAAAAACACAAAAATGGAAAAAATTTAAACATAAGAGGCTCGAGGTTGTCCTCACCTAATAAAGAAAAATAAAACAGAAATAAAATATTACAAGTTTTACTTTTAGCCTCCAATTACAGAATATTAACGGGTATTCCCCGAAATAAAATATATACAAATCTTTCGGGGCATTCCATAGACAAATATAACTAAGAGAACGATCTCTCACCTCAAAAATAAAAAAATAAAATCCTAGAGTTTCCTTACCCAAACATTAACGGCCTAAACATGCTCTTAAAGATTAAAAGCAACAAAGCGAGATAATGAACTAAGAAAATTGATCCATGGTCAAATTTTTATAATTCCCTTTCCAGCCCGTCCAGTATGCCTTTACAAAATCCATATTTGTATTAAACCAACCCCTTGACCAAATTCAATGTTTTTCATTTATCAAATTGTTGCTTATTTGCCTTAATATTTCAAATGCACTTCAAGTTTAACCCCAATTAATTCAAACTGGTCCAATATGAAAGTAACAATAATGAAAAAGACCATAGTGAATCAAGGAAGCAAATTAATACACAAAACAAGACATGAAACATTTCAGAAAAAAAACCATAAACAAAAAAATGAAAAGATCAAAGAACATATGAATGAGAGAAAATTGAACCTCATCAAAGATTCTTTTGTGCTAAACGTGACCTTGGTCACAACAAACCACGACAAACCAAATCTGACTGGAAAGAGCAATAATAGTAGCTAGTTCAGACCATGAATCCCTTTGATAGGACTCTTCGACTCAAACTCAGGACCGGCCAGATCATGTTTCGTCCTCTGTGTGTGCGTGTGTTTGGGAATGATAGGAGTTCGCAAATTTTAGGCGTGGCTGGAGATGGGTTGGTCGCTGGTTTCCAGCGGGTTTTTGGGCGTTAGGGCTACTGGTTCTTGTTTCAATATGGGGAGTGTGGTGGTTTGCTTCTATTTACGTAACAGAAGAAAAGGCGAGTGGTTTGAACTGGTTTTAAGAGCAACGGGGGAGGTGGCTAGTCCTTTTGATGACGACAGATAGGACGCTGATGGCTTAGGGTTCTGTCTTCACTGGCGTTGGACGCTCGCTCACCTTTTTTGGCTAAGCCGCATCGTATCTTGCTGGTAATGGATTTATTCTTGAATCTTGCTTGGTTTAGGCAGGTAAGTGTTAAGAGGCTCTTGTTGGCTTTCATTAGGTATACATAGGTACACATAGGACTTACTTGCAATACATAGTGGTTGGCATCGAATCACATGAAGCCCATATAGATGTCCACTCCTATTTCCTCTAAAGCTCTCCCTGTGGGGAACACAATCAGTCCATACAAGGACCTACTGACTCATCCACCCTTGCATCTGTTTGATGCATCATCACATGGCCGTTGTGTAACTCCTCGATAATCATGTCATTCGCCTGTCACGTGTTGCCACCAGAGTCATAAATACTCGAAGTAAGCTCCTGGTTCGCCCCTATCTCTAAAGGGGTGTTAATTCAGTTGGGAGGGTAGTCGTTGTCTTGGGAGCTAGCGTGGACTGATGCATGCTGTCTCCGGCGAGTTTCTGATTGATATGAGGGGGCAACGGCGACTCTCTTGTGTCTTTGGGTTCTAGGTTTTTTGTCGTATTCTTGAAGAAGAAGGTGTGGCTCCAAGGTTTTCTAGGCCTAGGTTTTTTTAAGCTTAGGCTTTTTTAAGTCAAAAAGAAAAATCTGATGGGGAGTTTGGCTTGGGATTATGAGCTATGGTTTGAATTGGGCCAAATCTTAATCAAATTTGCCTTTAAAATTAACCCTTTAACTCTGCTAGACTAAAAATGTTAATTCATAAAATAATATACAATAAAATTATAAAATCATTACTAATTAATTAATTCGAACTATATTATGATACAAAGTTAATTTTTTGTACTTTCAGGAGATTATACGAAAATAGAAATGCGTTAAAAATAATATTTTTCTAAAGATACCTAATACCTTAATGAAATAGATAAAAATAAAACTATTTTTGTATTTTTCAATTTTGTGATAAAAATAACGTAAAGAGTCAAAATTAGTTGAAATAACTATATTAGACCTAAACTATATTTAAATGCTAAAATATGTAAAATCTTTGGGAGGGTCAAAAATCACATGTCTACAGCTGCCCCTCTTTGAATTGAAATACGAAGTATTTTTAGACAAAGAATACTAGAGAGTTTTTTTGACTGGCCCCTTATTTAGAGACCAAATACTAAGAGAAAGAAAGAGAATGTGACCGAGCCCTGGTATCTGACCTGCCTACATATCCTTGGCTATAAAAGAATCAGACCACGTGTAGTTCAGAAGTGAATGAGGTAATGGAGTATATTGAGGTGGTGAGCCGATCAAGGTACCATTCTGTAGGAGGACTTCTGATTTCAAGAAAAAAAAGATTAATAACTTAAGAAAACTAAAAATTGATCTTTTTTTGGTTATCGTAGGAGAAAGATTCATCAGACTAAGATTTTGATCCTAGGAGAAACTTCATCAGACTAGGTTTTCTATCCTAGGAGAAATATTCATCAGACTAAGATTTTGAGCCTAGGAGAAAATTCATTAGAGTAGGTCCTTTTTTTGTTATCATAGGAGAAAGATTCATCAGACTAAGATATTGGTCCTAGGAGAAAATTCATCAGACTACATTTTCTATCTTAGGAGAAAGATTAATTAGACTAAGATTTTGAGCCTAGAAGAAAATTCATCTGACTAGGTCCTTTTTTTGTTATCTTTGGAGAAAGATTCATCAGACTAAGATTTTGATCCTAAGAGAAAATTCATCAGACTAGGTTTTTTATCTTAGGAGCAATATTCATCAGACAAAGATTTTGAGCCTATGAGAAAATTCATTAGGCTAGGTCCCTTTTTGTTATCTTAGGAGAAAGATTCATCATACTAGGTTTCTTATCTTAGGAGAAAGATTCATCATACTAAGATTTTGATCCTAGGAGAAAATTCATCAGACTAGGTCCTTCTTTTTTTGTTATCTTAAGAGAAAGATTTATAAGACTAAGATTTTGACCCTTGGAGAAAATTCACCAGACTAGGTTTCTTATCTTAGGAGAAAGATTCATCAGATTAAGATTTTGATCCTAGGAGAAAGTTCATCAGATTAGGTCTTTTTTTTGTTATCTTAGGAGAAAGATTCATCAGACTAAGATTTTCTATCCTAGAAGGAAGTTTATCAGACTAGATTTTTTATCTTAGGAGAAAGATTCATCAGACTAAGATTTTTTATTCTATGAGGAAAACTATGAAGAGCAATAGTGATATTATATGCACATTAACAAGACATGTAAGGGAAAAGATTTGGGAAACTTTCCTTTGTCGATTCTTCTCTTCTTCTTCTTCTTTTTCTTTTTTATTTTGTTTTTGAACCCACTTGCTTGCACTGCATTGATCCTGTTTCAAAAAAAACTTGTAAGTTTAAATGTGGTGGTTAGTTTTTGGTCTTGACCTTGAGGGCAACTGCTTCTACACTTTCCAAGATAACTTTGATTTCAACTTGGAAGACCATGCCTATTATCGACTACCCATTTTTTCCGACCCTTATCACAGGAAACACCTCTATTCCATTCGATCCCAATATCCTCTATTTGATGTGTTTTGCTCATGAGTTGACATTTACTGAACCCTTACTATTCACATGAATCCCAAAGCATGTTGATTGTTACCAACTTAATGTGCATAGCACTTTCCCCTGACTTATGCCACTTTGATGTGTTAGCCAAATTCGTTTTATGCAATCAAAAAGCTGATAGCAAATTTTGAAGTCATTTCTCTCTTATTTTAACTAAACAGACTCAAACAAAACAAGAGGAACAAAATAAGGGACAAGGAAAATAGATGATACCTAATAAGAAAACTAAAAAGTAGAAACTTATTAGATGATGATACCAAATCTAGTGACCATGACATGCACATTTGGATTAAGAGACCTAATCTCTCAAGCAAGTCTAATATTCAACTCTTGTTGTACCTCTTTGCTGTAAAACTGAGCTTCAGCGCTTCAATTGTCCTATCTGATCCACAATCCTCAGTCAACTTGTAGTGCCCTGAAGGGTTTCACCATCAAGCCTCTCTCATTTTACTCTTTTTCTCAACTCACTGTCGCCTTGCGGTGCCCACGAGGGTTTTCACTGATAAGACTCTCTCATTTTATCATTTTCTCACTTTGCATTAAGAGAAAAATATTACCCGTGATGCAGAAAGATCATACTTTTGCCACACACTTGATTTGACATCCTCAAATATTGGTCGGAAAGTCTTTCTTTGGACTATAATGTACGCTTTTGGACAGGGTTAGAAATAAATGGTGAAATCAAGGCTCAAAATAATTTAAGATGAAAGGGTTCAAAATTACAACTTTTAGAATCAGGTATTTTGACAAAATTAAAACCTCTACCCCAGTTTCTTGGAGTTTGGGGAATTTGTTTTTACAAGATTTATAAGAAAAGCTGGCCCACTGTTGACTTTGGGGAATTATAAAATATTTTATTTGGTGTGACCGAAATGTGACGTTGCCTATATATCTTTGGTGACAAGAATCAGATCAAACGTAGTTCAAATGACAAAGTCATTGTTTTTTCCTTTTCTCCTTTTTTTTTCTTTTTTTTTTCTTTCGATTTCCCTCTTTTTCTTCTTTTTCTCTTTTTCTTTTCCTTGTCTAGTTCATAACTCTATTTCTTATTCCAAAAGAGGGGTATGAAACAAAAAATTATGGCTCAAAATATGTAGCAAGGGATAAAAATATTTGGGTAGCAGAATAAAATATCTTCGTTATATCAAACTTAAAATTTCCAAGTACAAGCATGCAATTGAAGATAAGCAAACAAATTATACATAGTATCTTTGATGACATCAACACAAACAAAAAGTGCCAATAGGCAATACCTCTGTCCCAAAGAATGACCTTTGCCAGTTCGAAGCATACTTCACTCAAACTTATCTTGATGTGGAAGAATGCATTTCAACACTCACAGATCCACAGCATCAACACAAACAAAAAGTGTTAATAGGCCATACCTTTGTCCCAATGAATGACCTTTGCCAGTTCGAAGCATACTTCACTCAGACATATCTTGATGTGGAAGAATGCATTTCAACACTAACCGATATACCTCAAACTTTTGAGAGACATTTTTGTGTTGTATGATCAACATCTTGATTTCCCCGACTAACTGCCTCAGTTTCACTTAATTCAAACTTCAGGTTATCTCAGAATGCGTGAATCTTCGCTTGTTTCATAAGTTACCTCCTTTTATCGTATTCAAAATTGTGCAATTACTTCATGATTAGACTACCTTTCAATACTAGGTGGAGAATTAAGAGTTCATGTCATGTCACTAAAGTCAGGATAAAAGGAGTTATAAAAGGAAAAGTGACCTAAACAAAAATTTGACTAGAACTAACAGAAAACAAGAGATTGCATTAGACAGATGGAAAGGGTTTGAACAAAACAAGTAAAATAGACATGGGTTACAACCCTGGAACAATCCTAGATAACACTAGAAGCATTACTACAACAAAACGAACTAGGAAAAATACGAAGAAGAATAAGGGTTTCATCCAATAAGACAATGCCCGTATTACAGCCCTGAAATAACCCGGACAACATCAATGACAACAAAATAAACCACCAAAACTCTTCCCTAGCTAGCTAAGAAAGGAGTTCTTTCCAATTACCAAGTCGACATCTAAGCCGCTGGGTTGCACATCAAAATTACTGGGACAATCACCTTCAATATCATTAACTTCAATCAACAAGTTCCCAAGAGTATTCTCATACTCCTTGTCACCGTGATTCTTCCCCACAAAGTATTCATCATCATGTGTAGGTAAAGAATTTTGTGCAATGTTCTGGGTGTCACTATCCTGGACTAAAATTATCCTTTCTTGAATCATTCTTTCTATTTCTTTTTTCAAATCCCGTCAACTTTCAACATTGTGCCCCTGAGCATTAGAATGGTATTCACACCTTTTAGAACGATCAAAGCTTCTTGCAGGTAGGTCCACATGATTTGGAAGAATAGGTGCAATCAGGTCATAATGCTTTAATTTCTCAAACAAGCTTACATAGGACTATCGGTGTAAAATTATCTTTCAACCATTGTTTACCTCTATACCCCTGGCTTGGATGTGGGTTATGGGGCACTTAAAATTTTGTGGAGGATAGTGGAGATTTTGCGGTGCTAACGCTCGCCTTCTAGGGTGTCTTGGTTGCTGGACAACATATTGGGTGTAGCAACAAAGTATTTCTGGTCTCTCTGGGGAATCGTCAAAAAACAAACGAGGCTGGTCATGCCTGCAAGATGTTGTTCTTTGACCTCTTCTCGACCTTGATGTCATCATGATTTATTCGACCTTCTCACTCGTGCCACTAAAATTACTAGTTTCAATTTGGACAACCTGAGTTGTAGCTTTGAGAGTTGCTTGACCGATAATTTTACCTGTCTTGAGGTCGTTCTCTATCATTTCTCCTATTTTGATTGCTTCTGAGAATGATTTGACAACTACGGACATCATGTTTCAAAAGTAATTGGGCTCTTTAGCCTAAAGAAAGATAATGACTAGTTCCTGGTCATCTATGGGTGGCTTAACTCAAGCTGATTGTTCTCTCCATTTAATGGCATATTCCCTGAAACTTTCAATTGGTTTCTTCTTCTGATTTGAAAGGGAAGTGCGAACTGGGGCAATGTCGATGTTATATTGGACTATTTGACAAAGTCTTATGTCATGTCATCTCATACATACCAGTAAGATGTGTCTTGACCCATAAACCATTCGGAGGCTACACCCGTAAGGCTTTCCCCAAAATAAGCCATCAGTAATTCTTTATTTCCTCCCGCGCCTCTTAGTTTATTACAATAACGTTATAGGTAGGCTATGGTGTCTCCATTTCCACCATACTTTTCAAATTTTGGAGTCTTGAAACCAAGTGGCAAACGAACATCGGGGAACATATATAGATCCTTGAAGGTAATACTCTTCTGACCTGCCAGCACTTATATGTTTTTCAATTATTGTTCCAAGCTTTTTAGTCTTTGCATTATTTCTTCTGGTGCTATCATTAGGGCATGATTCTCAACCTCTGCATGAAGATCAAATAGGTAAAAGTGATAGTCGGGAGAGTGGTATTGTTCTTGCTGGGTAGCAAATTGTGACTTATAAACTCCATGCATCACCGCCGGCTGTGGGATGGTTAAGACGGGCATAACTGTAGTGGTTGTCTGATTGGTTGTCAATGGTACACTTTGGGAGTGTGCAACAGAAGTTCTAGCTATAGTCGTGCAATTGGGATAAAGAATGGACCTAAATGGATAGAATTGATCGGATAATGAAATTGGAGTAGTAGTAGCCAAGATGGGTGTACACTTTGGGGAAGCATAAGAAAGGGGTGGTCCTTGACCATTGGCTCATAATTGACACATTTCATACATTTGTTGTTTCATCCTTTGGACCTCATCATTTTCAGATTCCGACTCCCCAATCTTACTTGAGGGGTCGACAACTCCCATATCCAAGTCTTTGCTAGTCATGATTTTCTTACTTTTTGACCTTGTGTTGTATCAACAGATCACCAAAATGCCACAAACTAACCACCTTTTGTTATAATGAAAGAAACAAATAGGAGCAAAACAAAGTCAACATGTTAGCATTAGGACATTTTTCAGATAGAAATATCACATTGCTTGCAATGCCCCTAGCGACAATTAATGGTTCTAGAATGACTTCGAGGGTCACAAGGTCATTTGGCATCATCCCAATTTTGTTCATTTCAACCTTCACTTTTCTTTCTTTTCTAGCACTTCCTGGCTTGCTCATTTTCCTTCCTCTCATTTTCTTTTTAATTGCCACTCTTTTCTTTCCTCTAATTTCTCACATCCACAATTTCATTATTTTTGCTTTTTCTTTTTTTTTTTTTCAAAAAAATTATTCGATCTTACCCTATGAGGTTGCCTACGTATCATGTCCCTCATGAATCAGATCAAGCGCAGTTCTTGAAAACGTAATGGACAAATAAAATAAAAATATAAATCTTTTTGGATTTTTTATTTATAATTTTTTTGGTTTTTCAAATACATAAGAGGAAGTACTATAACAAAAGATTCGACAATCTTAACTAGACTGACACACTTGATACAATTGTACAAGACTAAAATTAAAAAATAACATAAGATAGACTAAAAAATAAAAAGTTTCCTCAAGCAGCTTGTGCATGCGATGGTCTTGACTAGAATGGTTCTAGGTTATTTGTCATGCTCAAATTCTAGGATATTGATTCATACATGAATGGGAAGAATAAGATCAAATAGAGTTGTGAATCAAGACACTTGTGACGCCACAACACCTTCTATTAGACACATGCAAGACATGAGTAAGGTTATTTTTGCAAAATGGCCTACTTAGATAAAATGTGGTTATTAGTGCAAACTCAAAAAAGATGACCTCAAAGACATGGACTTACCTTCCTAAGGCTTATATAGATTCAAACTCTCAATAATCATGGCCCAAAATTAATTTGCATAAATGACTCATTTTGCAAAACGACCCATATGGCCAGAAGTGGCTAAAGATGCCTTAAAAAGGAAGGACCTTAAAGTAATATGATGCCTAGTTATAGACTCAGGATCCTAAAACATGGGTTGCTGAACTACATTTGCGAAAATGATCCTATTTTGCCAGAATGGCCGATGTGGCAAAAGTGGCTAGACATGCAAGATATGGCTAAGACCTCGCAAAGACAAGAACCTAAGACTCACTAAAAATATCGAACCCTATGTGGGCTGCCTACGTATCCCGACCCAGAGGAAGAGAATCAGGTTCGCATAGTTCAGGGAGATTAGATGTGGAATAGAATTTTTAATAAATGCATCTAATTCAATATATATATATATATATATATATATATATATATATATATATATATATATATATATATATATATATATATATATATATATATATATATTCTTAGTCATTTTGAAAAAATGATGGAAAATATAAAAATTTTTTGGTTTTTCTTTTTTTGATTTTTTTTAAATTTTGAAAAATGATGGAAAGTGCAAATTTTAGTTTCTTTATTGGATTTTCATTTTCATTTTTTTTCTTTTCTTGAAAAATTTATGAAAAAAAAAATATAACTAGACCCTACTTGCTTCATTTTTCATCCTTCTTTTCGAAACAACGGTCCGTCAAATTACCACTTTACCCTCAAAGATGCAACATGTATCACATAGGGATAATTGAATGTCTTTTTGAGCCACGGGCCCATTTTTGACAAAATTTGGATATGCCTCCTACAAAGGGACACGTTGCCTGGGACCAAGCTCTACTAGGCTTAAATGACATGATGCAAATAAGAATGACCTAAAGGGTGACCTAAGTTTGGGGTTCACTAACAAGACAATTCGGGGGGGGGGGGGAGTACGGTCGATGGTGGCTGCTCAAGCTTTCCACCCACTCAATACGTATGACGGACCCCCTTCCTAAAATAATGGTGACTCAATAAAGAGTTTATGTACACGACACGTAGTCCGAGACTTTTTGCAGAAAGGATTAATCGGGTAATGTATATGATGACAGCTACAAAGTAGTAACACATAAAGGAAAAACTGTAAACACATAAAACAACTAGCAAATAAAGCGACATAAACGAAATAAATAAAATAAAGAAAATAAAGAAAACATAAAAAAACTCAACCAAATATTCTAAAAAGCCAACAAAATCAAGTATCAGCTCGAACCTGCAACTCCACAGCAGAGTCGCCAGAGATGTCACATCCCTTTTTTTTAACTCTAATCTTCACTAACCCTCTTAAATAAATAAAAGGATTTTGCAAAGCTTAAAAGGGTTTTCAATAAAAAAGTGACAAATTTGTGTTCAAAGGGATCAACTCAGAGTCACCACCTAACTTTGATTTCGGTGTATTAGGTCACCATTTTTACGAGTAATTTTTCCTTTAAAACACTTTGTACTCCAAAACTAAGTCTACACCAGAGATTCGGGTAAGGGGGTTCATTTGGCTCGGGGAGAAGGTGTTAGGTACTCCCCAAATCCCGTGAAAATCACGGTTGCTTACATAATCAAGTTGGCTTTTAAAAATATTCAAACTGAGGTAATAACACGAAAATGGAACAAAATTAACACATAAGAGGCTCGAGGTCGTCCCCACCTAATAAAGAAAAATAAAACAAGAATAAAACATTACAAGTTCTAGTTTTAGCCTCCAAGTATAGAATATTACGGGGTATTCCCCAGAATATAATATATACAAATTCTTCGGGGCATTCCCCAGACAAATTTAACCAAGGGAACGACCTCTCGCCTCAAAAATAAACAAACAAAATCCTAAAATTTGCCTTCGCGAACATTAACGGTCTAAACATGCTCCTAACAATTAAAAGGAACAAAGCGAAATAGAGAACTAAGAAAATCGATCCAAGCTCAAATTTTTATAATTCCCTTTCCAGCTCGTCCAATATGCCTTTACAAAGTCCATGTTTATATTATACCAATCCTTTGACCAAATTCAATGTTTTTCATTTATCAAATTGTGGCTTATTTGCCTTAATATTTCAAATGCACTTCAAGTTTAACCCCAATTGATTCAAACTGATCCAATATGAAAGTAACAATAATGAAAAAGACCATAGTGAATCAAGGAAGCAAATTAATACACAAAACAAGACATGAAACATTTCAAAAAAAAATCGATAAACAAAAAAAATGAAAAGATTAAAGCACATATGAATGAGAGAAAATTGAACCTCATCAAAGATTCTTTTGTGTTAAACGTGACCTTGGTCACAACAAACCCCGACAAACCAAATCTGACTGGAAAGAGCAATAATAGTAGCTAGTTCAGACCATGAATCCCTTTGATAGGACTCTTCGACTCAAACTCAGGACCGGCCAGATCCTGTTTCGTCCTCTGCGTGTGCGTGTGTTTGAGAATGAGGGAGATCACAATTGTTGGGCATGGTTGGAGACGGAGTAGTCGTTGGTTTCCAGCAAGTTTTTGGGGCGTTAAGGCTGCTGGTTCTTGGTTCGAAATGAGGAGGGTGGAGGTCTGCATTTATTTACGTAGAAGGAAAAAAGGGGAGTGGTTTACGCTAGTTTTAAGAGCGACGAGGGAGGTGGCTGGTCTTGTTGATGGAGGCAGAGGGGTTGCTGATGGCTTTGGGTTCTGTCTTTACTGGTGTTGGAAGGGTGTTAGTCTGGTTGGGGGGATGGTCGTTATCTTGGGATCTAGGGTGGACTGATGGTTGCTGTCTCCGATAAGGCTGGAAGTGGCCCGGTTCGGAACCGGAACCGGACCGGAACCGCGGTTCTGGCGGTTCCGGCGGTTTCGGTTCCGCGGTTCCGGGTCTGGCGGTTCCCCGGAACCGTGATGGAGCGGTTCTACCCGCTAGAACCGCGGAACCGGAACCGCCAGAACCGGAACCGAACCGGTTCAGGCGGTTCCATCCGGTTCCAAACGGTTCCGCAACGTTTGGAATTTTTTAAAAAAAAAAAAAATTTTAAAACTCGGACCGTTTGGAACCGTTTGGACCCATATGGAACCGGACCGGTTCAGGCGGTTCCATCCGGTTCCAAACGGTTCTAACCGGTTCCGCAACGGTCCGGATTTAAAAAAAAAAATTTTAAAAAAAACTCCAAACAGCTCTTTTTCAAAATTAGCTGTTTGGAATTTTCAAAAATAGCCATTTAACCCCCCAAACTTTAATTTAACCCCAAACTTTATATAATTACACAATTTCCCATTTCTCAACTATAAATATCCCCTCATTCTTTCATTTTAATTCACAAATTCATCAATATATCTCAATCTCTCTCAAGCTCTCTTTCAATCTTTCTAGTGCAAGTGCTTAATTTATTGTTGCAATTTCGTGAAACATTGTGAAGTTGTTGAATTGAAGTTTTCAAGTGTTCGATTTCAACGATTTTCAATTTTCAAGAAGTTGTTCGTCAATCCGGTAAACTCGTTTCAACTCTTACGTGATTAGAATATTTTTATGTGTTGTTATTTTGCTTAATTATAATTAATATGACATTTTCATTGAAAAATATGTTCGGAAAAGGAAAAAATAAAACCAGTGAAAGTAGTCGCCAAAATACTACCCCTCCCCCGGCTCCCCGACCTAGAAAAGATAAACAAGTTGAAACTAGTAGTCAACCTAGAAATACTAATAAAAACTTCGGAATACTTGATATTAATCACCCGTGTTTTCAATTTAGCGATGTTGATTTTCTACATGATGTAGCAGTCGGTGATAGAATAGATGATGATATTATGAATATGCTTTATCCTAATGCACCAATATTAGAGGGAAATGAGGATGATGATGATGACGAAACCCAAGCTCCGGTAGATTTAGATGATACACCTACTAGTCCTGCTACTAATGAACCGGAACACCCACCCGTACAAACTCCCACTTTTAGTAGACAACCTCCTAAACGTTCAGAAACTTCATTAGTTTGGCAATTTTTTATTCAACTAAGAGAACAAAATAAGGCTAAGTGTGAATCTTGTGGGAAATTACTTGTGCATAGGTATACTGGAGATCGTAGCGGCACAGGTAGTTTAGTTAAACATATAAAATTACACCCTAGCGATAAGGCTAGATATATTCAATTGAAAGCGCAACAAGAGGGGAGGACAAGTCCTGAAACAACAGTTAACCCAAGTACTGGTTCCAATCTAGTTCAACCAGGAATAAACTCAGTCACCGGAGGTATATTGTATTACGATCCAAATAAGGATCGTGAAGAACTAGCTAAAACGATTACTGTTATGTGTTTGCCTTATTCTTTTGCTTCTAATCCTGCTTGGATTCATTATATTAGAAGAGTATTTAATCCCTACATATAAAGGTTGGCCTCGCGCCACAGTTAAGGCCGACATTTATAAATACAAGCATGAATATGAACAATACTTGCGTTACTTATTTACCCATATAAGTAATCGTATGTCTATTACAACTGATATTGGTAGAAGTGGAAATGATTGTGATTATCTAACCGTAACCAGTCATTGGATAGACGAAGACTGGACAATGCAAAAACGCATTATTGCATATAGAATTATTAATTCACGGCACACGGGTAAGTTAATTGCTAGCACTGTTTCAGATGTATGTAGATATTTTTGTTTTAGTGATAAAATAATGTCAATTTCCATGGATAACGCTAGTAGCAACACTAATGCAATAGGTATTTTAACTAGAACACTTAATCCTGCTTTTACAAATATTTTCCATGTTAGATGTATATGTCATATTTATCATTTAATTGTTGGTGATGGTATGAGAACTTTAAACATAGAAATTGAAAAGGTTAAATTCGCTCTTAATTGGCTTTTTTATTCAAATCGTAGAAGTAGACTTAGAGAATATTTTTAAAAATGTGACGAATATGGTCTTAGAGAAAGAAAGGTACCTAAACCTTGCCCGACTAGGTGGAACTACATGTACGAAAGTTTAGTAGTGGCGTACGAATATAGAAACCCAATTAACGCTACTTATAATTCTCGGGATTGTGGAGAGGAAGATAATGACATGTTAGCTAATCAAGATTGGACTAACGTTAAAATTCTGTTAGATTTTTTAGAACATTTTCATGTGGCTACAAATGCTTTATCTGGCCAATACTATCCAACTATTTCTAACTGTTTAGTATATATTGCCGCACTTGCTAATTAATTTGTTGATTTTAACGAGGGAGGGAAAATTTATGAATATGCAATAACAGAAATGAAAAAGAAGTTTAAAAAATATTTTTTTCCAATCCCTCCTATATATGGTGTGTCTGCTATGCTAAATCCTACTATGAAATTAGGAGGACCTCACTTTTGGTATTCTAGTATTTATCAAGCTTTAGATCTTGATTAAGAAGAAATGGCTACACTATCTGATGCGTAAGCATCAATTAAAGTGAATGCTCAAACTGTTTATAATGCTTATAAACAGGCGTTAGAGCATGCTATGCCAAATATTCCAACCCCAACTTCGTCCACATCACAGGCGTCTAAAAGAGCTGCTGGCTTAACAGCTCTTAAATCGTGGACTGAGTTCAGGGGTACTCAAGGGGAAAATATAGATGATATTTCCCATCTAAATGAGCTTTAAGTTTATTTGCCGCAGGGATTAGAGAATGAGAATCCAGACGGCTCTTTCGAACTTTTGGATTGGTGGAAGACAAGGGAAAAGCATTTTTCCGTTCTTGCAATGATGGCTCGGGATGTTCTGTCGATTCAAGCGTCAACTGTTGCATCGGAGAGCGTTTTTAGTCAAGCAAGACTACAAATAGGTGATCATAGAGCGTCAATGCGGGACAGCTTGGAAAAATCAATGCTATTCCGAGATTGGATCCGCTCTGAAAGAAGGAACTTTGGGCTAGCTGAATCTCAACCAGAAATAGATGAGTGCTATGAAGAAATGCTAGCAGAACTTGCTCAGGAAGCAACTTCACCCGGAAGTGGAGATGAACAAGCTTCATTTCCACCACCGCCAACACAACCACCTCCAAACCTTGAAGGTTTATGAGATTTGTTAGAAATAATGCATATATTATGATGTAACTTGTACATTGGCATGTCTTCTTTTAGTTTTTTTTTCTTTTAATGGTGGTATTAGTACCATGTTGTGCTCATTCCATTGGGGAAAGGAAGACTAAGAAAGATATGCCATTTTGGTCAATAAATATGCTTTTTATCATATCCTTGAATATCTTTGATACAATATTTTTTTGTCTTTACTTCTATATCAATCCTTAAATATTTATATAACATATAATATATAACATACAACACATAATACTAATGACAACATTCTTTTATCAATATGTACTACTTATATAAAATTTATATTAGTTACTAACTACTACACAATATACACTATTTATATACAATAGTGTATTACTTAACAACAATATATACACCACTTAAACACAATATATACTAATTACCAAACACAATATATACTATAATTAATAACATAGTACACCATATAAAAATATATTCTACAATATACTAATCACTACTATACAAGATATTGATTTAAAAAAAATAAATAAATAACTCGGAACCGCCTGGAACCGCCAGAACCGCGGTTCCGGAACCGCCAGAATCGGAACCGGGCGGTTCCGGAATCGTATGGTAGCGGTTCCGGCTCCGGAACCGCCAGAACCGGAACCGCCAGAACCGCAGAACCGGAACCGCAGAACCGGAACCGCAGACCCAAATAGACCCAGAACCGGAACCGGATACAGCCTTAGTCTCCGACGAGTTTCTGGTGGAGACAGGGGGGGGGGGGGGGGCAGCGGCTCTCTTGTGTCTTAAGGTTCTAGGGTGTTTGTAGTGATCTTGAGGAAGTAAAAGTGGCTCCAAGGTTTTCTAGGGCTAGGTATTTTTAACTCAAAAAGAAAAACTTGATGGGGAGTTGGCTTGGGATTATGGGCTATGGTTTGAATTGGGCCAAATCTTGGCCAAATTTGCCTTTAAAAGTAGATCTTTAACTCTACTAGACTAAAAATATTAATTCCAAAAATAATATATAATAAAATTGCTAAATCATTCCTAATTAATTAATTCGAACTATATTATGACACGAAGTTAATTTTTTGTATTTTCAGGAGATTATACTAAAATAGAAATGCGGTAAGAATAAAAATTTTCTAAAAATACCTAATACCTTAATTATATTGAGAAAAATGAAACTATTTTAATATTTTTTAATTTTGTAATAAAAATAATCTTAAAGACTAAAAATTATTTGAAATAACTATATTAGACATTAACTAAATAGTTAAATGCTAAAATATGTAAAATTTTGGGGAGGGTCAAAAATCACATGTCTAGAAGTTTATCAAAGATCCTAGATAAATAGATGCCATAAAGTCAGAGATTGAAGCCATAGAAAACAATCACACCTGGAATATTGTTTCACTAGCTACCTGAAGGTAAATTACCTATAGGATGCATAAAGCTACATGAGAAACTGAAAGATTTAGCTAGGTAGGTCGCAAAAGGATTTAACCAAAAAGAAGGAATTGACTAACAAAACACTCTTTCACTAGTTGTAGACATGAAGATAGTAAGGACGATCCTAGCAATAGTTGCTGCTAAACATTGGCAAATACATCAAATGAATGTGTATAATGTATTTCATAAAGCGGACCTTATGATGAAATTTATATTTATTTACATCAAGGATTTAATAGTTAGAAGGAGAGGAAACCAGTATATATACTTATTAAATTCTCGTACGGATTAAAACAAGCACACTTGCCATGGAATGCCAAGGTAACTAAGACATTACTAATAGCTCACTTCCATCAGAGTCAATACGACCACGCACTGTTCTTCAAAAAAGACATCAGAAGGTATCACAATAGTTTTAGTATGTGTTGATGACATGCTTATAATTGAAGATAAACTAAAGCTAATTAAAGACACTAAGACACGTCTATAACCAGTATTCAAAATAAAAAATTTAGGTGAACTCAAATACTTTCTTGGCATCGAGTTTGCAAGATCCAATCAAGGAGTCCTGATGCATCAGAGAAAATATGTACTAGAATTGATTTTTGAAATAGGTCTAGGAGCATCCAAGCTTGTTATAAGTCCCTTGGATTTCAACATGAAGTTAATTACTAGAGAGTATAATGAATATATCAAAAGAGACAAGGATGTGATCTTAGAAGATACAGAACTATTGGATCAAAATACATATTAGAAGCTTGGTAAACTCATTTACTTAACCATGACTCAACCTGACATCTCATTCAGTATGATGACCCAGAACGTCATCACTTACTTTTAAATTAAACTCTGTATTTTTTAGGCCTTGAAAACCTCATATAGTACACTTCGATTTACGTGCGTAGCCCGAGCGTGTAACCGAAAAGCTTAAATATGAAATCTGTAAACAAAATGGTACAATCTAGCTATAAAATGAGTTAATTTATCTTCGGTCAAAAATTTAGATAAATGAATCTGGACCCGTGAGTTGATAGTCTCGGAGGGTTCGTAGGAAAATATGGGAATTGGGCGTATGCCCGGAATCAAATTCCGATGTCCCAAACCCAAGAAATAAATCTTTAAAGAAAATTAATTTTTGAAATTGTTTAAGGTATTTTTAAATGAAATTTGATTAGAACATGATGGTATCGGGCTCATATTTTGGTTCCGACACCCGGTATAAGTCTTATATGTAACTTAAGATGACTCTGTGAAGTTTGGTAAGTAACAGAGTCCATTTGACGTGATTCGGACCATAATCGGGAAATTTGATGCTTAAAAGAGTTTTGAGAAATTTCATCGATCTTGAGGTTTAATTTGATGTTCATGACGTTAATTTGATGATTTGATTACATGAGTAACTCGGTAGGATATTTTTTTGAGATTTTGTATGCACTTAGTTTGGAGTTCTGAGGGCTCGGGTGCGTTTCGGGTAGGTTCAGGGATGTATTAGGCTTAAAATTAGAACTGTATTAGGCGCAGGGAAATGGAAGACCTCTGAACAGGCCAGTGTGGTCAGCACGATATGGACTGCTACTGCGGAGGGGCCTCTGCGGCCGCACTAGTTTTTGTGCAGTCCGCGATGAAGAGCATTTTACTGGTCCGACTTCGAAAGTCTATATCTTTTGATCTATAGGGAAGTTTGAGATTATTCAAAAACAAAAGTTGTAGCCATTCATGTCTAGTTTCCAGAAAGATAAAGAAATCACAATTTGGACATCTGTACAGAAAGTTATGACGAAAATATTAAGACCTATCAATGTAGAACACACGGAGGCATGTGCGATTGCAGTTGATTTTGTGCGGTCCGTACAGGGAATCTGAGGGCGGCATATTTAGATTGAGGTTTTAGTAATTTTTCATTTTTCAAACCCCAAAAACATAAGAGGAGATTTTTTCAAACAACCTTTCTTCTACAAATCAATTGTAAGTTGTTTTTAACTAGTTTTCTTCAATCATTAATATCTTTTAACATGATTTCAACTTCAAATCAATGATTTTCATGAGGAAAATTGGGTATTTTGGGTTGAACTTAGGTTTTCAAAAATTGGGGATTTGGACCTCGATTTGAGGTCCGATTTTAAAACAAAATATATTTTTCAGTTCATAGGGAAATGTGTAATCGGGTCTTGGTTCGAACCTTGGGTTTTGACCATGTTGGCCCAGGGATAATATTTTGTCTTTTTGGGTAAAATTTTGGAAAGGTCTTTTGCATGCATTCAAATTGATTCATTTAGCATTTATTGATGTAATTAAGTAACGTATGGTTAGATACGAGTGAATTGGCAGTGGAATCATGGATAAAGCTATAATTAAAATTTATGTTGTAGCCATGGAAGTTCGAGATAAGTGTTTGGTCTTACCTTAACTTGAGGGATTAGGAGTTGAGTCTTATTTACTATGTGGTAATTTTTGAGTGTGACGTATAGGCATGGTGATGAGTATCTATACGTTGGTGTCTAGCATGACTATGAGTCTGTATATGGTGAATATCTTGATTTCATTGTAACTTCCATACCTTGGTGATAATTTCTATTTGTTGTGAAAAGTTTGTAGAAGGAATTGTGACCTTTGAACATCGAGGAGCATTGGCTCAAGCTATATTACGAATTGTGAAAGTAAATGAGTTGATTGAACCCTTTGGAGCATTGGCTCAAGTGGTAAAAATAATTGCAAAGTAAAAGTGAAATAAAGAGAAAGAGTTATTAAATTGTTTCCTTGCCGAGAGTTATTAAATTGTTTCCTTGCCGTGATATCGTTGCTTTATTGGTTATCTCCTTTGCCGGGATGTTGATATTATTGATATTGTTCCATTTCCGGATTTAATCGTTTAATTGTTATTCCCTTTCCCCCTTTGCTTGTGAGTTGTTTTGTTTGGGTGAGGACGAGTTCTAAAGCACGAAGGGTGATGCCGTGTATTGCTTGTTTTGGTGAGGAAAGAGTGTAAAGCACGAAGGGTGATGCCGTGTATTGTTTATGATTTTGAGGAAAGAGTGTAAAGCACGAAGGGTGATGTTATGCCGTATGATGTACCATTTCGTGCCGATTCTATTTACTTATATGGTGAGAAAATAGAGTAAAAGCATGAAGGGTGATGGCGTGCACACTTTTATTATATAATTGCTTTGGTGAGGACGAGAGTAAAAGCACGAAGGGTGATGCCATGCATTTATTGATTTTGATTCTTTATTGGTATCCGAGTTAAGTTGTTTCCTTCATTACTTAATGTCTTTCTCTTTGGATTGTTAGTTCCCCAAAGCATGCTCCGCTTCCCATATTGACCGGTTATGTTTGTAGTCCTTTTTCACTGTGTATATATATATATATATATATATATATATATATATATATATATATATATATATATATAACTACAAAGGTTTATTTGGTAGTCTGGTCCTAGCCTCCTCACTACTTTGCCGAGGTTAGGCTAGACACTTGCCAGCACATAGGGTCGGTCGTGCTGATACTACATTCTGCATTGTGTGTAGATCACGGAGCAGATTTTGGACCATAGTGTGGAGGTTATCTTCAGTCCACGCGCAGATCAAAGGTAGACCTGCAGGCGTCCGCAGGCCCTAGCGTCTCCCTCTATCCCTATTTTTCTATTTCATTTCCCTTATATTCTGGAACAGTGGTGTTATTAATTCTTCAGACCTTAGATGTAGTAAATCTTAGATCGTCTGTGACACTGTGACACGAGATTATGAGTGGTTGAGACTTAAGTAATTGTAATAGATGTAAAATTAAGATGTTTAATTGTTATCTTTCGCTTAATTTTATAAAGTTTTGCTGTTTTCATGCTATTGCTTTATAATTGTTAAAAAGGAAGTAACGTGATAATAACGTAAGCGGTTAAGGATTGGCTTGCCTAGCTCTCATTAGTATGCATTATCACCACTCCCGATGGTGGTAAATTCGGGTCGTGACATTCAGTGGTCAAGCATTAAGCCAATTTTTACGGAAGCCTAAAAAATCTGATATGGAAGTTGCACTTAGAATTGTAAGATATTTGTAAGATATCCAAAGATACAACCAGGACAAGGAATTGTTCTATCCAGCAAATGAAATAATGAAATTACAACATAATGTGTTGCTGATTGGGCAGCCTACCCTTACTCTAGAAAATTTATATCTGGTTATTTGATCAAACTTGGTGAGTCACTAGTTTCTTGGAAGTCTAAGAAACTGTCTAATCTTTCCAGAAGCTCAGCAGAAGCTAAATATAGGAGTCTTGCATCAATAGTAGCAAAGTTAATTTGACTAATTGAACTACTAAAAGAGTTGGGAATTGAAGTTAAACAGCCTGTGAATATTTATAGTGATAGTAAGGCAGCTATGCAGATTGCGGCAAATCTAGTTTATCATAAATGTACCAAGCTTATTGAAATTGATCATTTCATTAGAAAAAAAATCTTATAAAGCTTGATCACAACAAAATATATTCCTACAAGAAACCAACTAGCCAAAATTATGACAAAAGGACTAAATCGAGTTCAACATAAATATCTCAATTCCAAACTAGAAGCTTTGAACATCTTTGCATTTTCTAATTTGAGGGGAGTGTTGAGAAATGTGTTACATAAGTCATTAGAGGTAGATTAGTCATTTCACTATATTCAACCAATTTTAATTAAGTATGTGATTAAGTTAGTTAGACAAGTAATCAATATATACACACATGTATCTGCACCTTACACACAATGCAAGAATAACATTTCTTATTTTTCATCATCTTCATCTCTCTTCCTCTTCTTCTTTACTGGTTCCGTACCTTTCTGCTCTTCTTCTTAATACAATTTCAGTATAAATGCAGTGCTCAAAAAATTTTAATTTATGGCGCAAATATTATAATATTACAAGTCACTCTTTACCTAAAACACATGTTCTATCTTAGAACAATTACTTAATTGCTAACAAATAGTTTATCGTTCAAAAAGCATAGTCTGAAAAAATAACGTGTTGTATACCTTTTTTTGCAATATATATATATATATATATATATATATATATATATATATATATATATATATATATATATATATATATATATATATATATTTCATGTGTAACTTTATTAAGTCATTAATCATGTAAATGTTGTTGTGAGTTTTGATTGGTCCAATAAATTTTGAGAGGCAACCTTGTATGTTTTTGGTGGGTCCATCTTTCATTATGATTGCCGCTGACAATTCCATTTCATAGCTAACTTTTTGTATAAAACTTGCCCATTAGTATTTATATTTGTGAGCAGACAATTTTTTTATTTTTAACGCAGTCAACCAATTATCTATTAGAGAAAAATTTAAAATATCCCAGTCCTTTATTTGGTCTGCTTTAATTTCACTACATGAAATGGTGCATCATGGAAAGTAAAAAGATGGTTTTAAACAGTATATATCTATGTCTACTTCTAAAGTTAAAAGCTGCCGTTATAAAACTATTTTAAAATTGTCAAGGACAATAGTTTTACATCATAAATTACAATTATATATATTATGACAATTGATTTTTATAAATATTCTCTAGGATTAATGATGTATATCATAAGCTATAATTATTTTATGTGGTAACTCATTGGTTACTTAAAATTGTTTTGCACAAAAGTTATGGTAGACTTAACTTGTATCAACAAAGATTTAATTGTTTTCAAGAACTAAATAATTTACAGGAAAAGAGTTGTCAAATCATCTTCTTGCAATACCTTTACTATGGTTAACTTGAAATTTTCTATTCTAAAGATCTTGATATAGTGACTGAGTCAAATGCTATTTAGTTTAATAAAACATTTGCGCAATATTTTGTGAAGTAGTTAATTTGGTTTGATCAAATTGAAGAAGAATAATTTGCAAATGTTATAAATAGAACTCTAATTAGAGTGAATGTGTATCTTATAGAAGAGTTATACTTTGAGGTTAAGTCTTTTCTCTTCCTATAAATAAAGGGGTTCTATTCCATTGTAAACCATCCCAAAAGTATCAATAAAAATACTCATCTCTCTACTTTTCTCTATATTGTTCTTGTTCTTATATTATTTCATAACACGTTATCAGCACGAGTCTCTAACCAATTGAATTTGATTTCTTCCTTCTTCCAGAATTTCTATACGGAAAAATAGAAGAGATGGTATCATCATAAAGTAATGCAACGGGATGGAAACTCAAGAGGTATATTTGATATCACAACATTTATTGGTATACCTTAAAGGTAAGTAATTTACTTTTCCCTTTCAAATTCTTGAAATTCTACGATTTGATTTCATATACAAACATAGACAACAAAGTTTGATTATAACTCTAATGGAGTTTGTAAGGAATTATAACCACGTAAAGTGGTAAAAGTTCTATGTCTTGCCATGATTAAATTCATATATGATTGTGGGCAAAGAATTGAAAATCCGTCCCATTGAATTTGCTTTATTCTCATTCCCTTTAGAGAATGTGATAGCAGTATGTGATAAGTCTGAAAGAAGACAAAATTATTACCGTGAATGTATCAATGGACGTGGACGTGGCAATAGACGGAATTATAATCGTCATCATTGTGATAATGACAATAATAAAGATTCTCAAAATAATCTTTCACTTTATGAAAGTAATATTTAACATGAGATTGTATATAGCACATACAGATGATTATGATTCATTCCCTGAAGTGAATGTGATAATTGTAATAAAGCCCGTAAGTGTGGACACGCTCTTGATGTAATTTTGTTTTATGTCTGACATTATGAAAAGAAAGTTCGTTGCCCTTGAAATTTCGGGCAAGAACTATATGACATGGGTGTTGGATGCTGAAATCCATTTGGATGCAATGGGTCTTGGAGACGCCATTAAAGACAGAAATAATGCATCCACCCAAGACTATGCTAAGGCCTTGATTTTCTTGCGCCATCACCTTGATGAAGGTTTGAAACTGTGCTAAGGCCTTGATTTTCTTGCGCCATCACCTTGATGAAGGTTTGAAACTGTGCTAAGGCCTTGATTTTCTTGCGCCATCACCTTGATGAAGGTTTGAAAAATTGAATATATCACAGTCAAAGATCCACCTATCTTGTGGAATGGCTTAAAGGAGAGATATGACAACCTGAAGTTGGTCACTCTGCCACAAGCACGATGCGATGAGAATCCAAAAACAAATAGTTCATAAACTATATATTATCTTTGCTGTGGAAAAGGGCATTGGGCGAAAATTTACCGTGTACCAAGACATTTGGTTGAGCTTTATCAAGCATCTCTAAAAGGTAAATGCCCTGAAACCAATTCTGTCTCTGACGACAATTTTGACATCACCCACTTGGATCTGGCAGACTTCTTTGAGCACCCTGAGGGGAAAATAGACCACTTAATTGGTGATGGATCTGTGATGAAGGAAGATGGAATTGTTTGATTTTATTTTACTTATTTGTATTAGTTAGTGAATAAACTAATAGTCATTAGTATCAGCTCGTATTAGTTAGCTTATGATATAATGTTAGTATTAGTTCTTTAGAATGTTTCAATATGCTTAAATTTCAAAGATATTTTTATTTTCTAGTAGAGTTAATCGACTAACCTAACAGTTAGTCAATTATCTAATATTTCGCATTAAAACTGGATTTTTCCGCAAGGCAAGATAGTCGACTATGTGATTTAGATAGTCGACTAACCTGATGACTGTTTACTAAGATAGTCGACTATCTGATTTAGATAGTCGACTAACCTGATGACTGTTTACTAAGATAGTCGACTATCTGATTTAGATATTCGACTAACCTGATGACTGTTTACTAAGTTAGTCGACTATCAACTTAGTTAGTCGACTAACTAATATTTCGCATTAAAACTGGACTTTTCCGCAAGGCAAGATAGTCGACTAACCTGATGACTGCTTCACAAGTTAGTCGACTATTAACTAAGTTAATCGACTAACCTCAGCAGATTTTGAAAATATTATTTAATTATGAAGCAACGGATTAGATTTGTTTATTCTCATGTTCGTATATCTCTTTTGATTAATTGATTCATGTACCACACATACGATATTCAAAGAGAAGAAATATTACTCTCATTTAAGTATGTGTAAGGCAGATGTTACTACAATTTCTGGTAGTAGTAAATTGATTAAAGGCTCCGGAAGAGCAACTATAACTCTGCCTAAAGGAACAACATTTAAGAGAATGCAATGTTCTCCTCCAAGTCTAAAAGGAACTTGTTGAGTTTTAAAGATATCATTCAAAATGGATATCATATTGAGACAATAGATGAGAATAATCTTGAATTCCTCATTTACTCATGAAAACGAGGCTGCCCACTTCGGTTTGGGGTCACGCCATTTTGCATGCAGTTGCAATGAGTTTTGGGTCATGAACCTAATATATCCCACTTAAGAATTTTTGGATGTGCAGTATATGTGCATGTAGCACCTCCATATTGCACCAAAATGGGTCTGCAAAGAAGGTTAGGAATATATGTTGAGTTTGAATCGCCCTCCATTATTCGCTACCTCGAAACATTGACAAGGGACTTGTTCACTGCACAATTTGCAGACTGTCAATTCGATGAGACACTTTTCCCAAAATTAGGGGGAGAAGTTGGTGAAACCAAACGGAAAATTTTGTGGAAAAATGCATCATTATCTCATCTTGATCCACATACCTCTATTTGTGAAAAAGAGGTGCAAAATATTATCCATTTGCAAAGAATAGCAAATCGAATGCCAGACGCATTTACAGATTTGAAAAGGATAACAAAATCACATATCCCCGCAGTGAATGTGACAACATCTGATTCACGAATACATATTCATTATTGGATGAATATGAACATGAAATTGGTATTGAATATACCACACTCACCCCTAGAAGGAGGTTTGAGATGATATATGAAAATAATGTCATTGTTATGGCATGAATAGTCATTGGTCACGTACCTATTGTACGCCAAAATAATTTGTCAATGTGATTATCAAAGGACAATAATAATGCAAGAAACATATCTTGCATATAATTTTGACATGACCATAATGGTATAACTTTCTCTTTAAAAGAGATATTCACCACATGGATGTTGATGAATTTGTGGTAGTACAAAATTAATTGAGAGCTCTAGAAGAGCCAATTATTACTATGTTGGAGAAACACAATTGATTACCAATAAGGTATTATGTTGTAGTAAGTCTCAAAGAAACTTAGTCAGTTTCCAAAGTATATGCAAAAGCAATTGATTATATTGAGACTATAAATAAAGGAAAGATTTGATATCTTCTATTACTACAACTTATAGCGGGATAATCTGTATGTGAAAAACTACCCGCTTTATTCTCCAGTTTGTACTACACAAGAATACCACAATAAAGTGGACGTTTATTGATATAAAAACCCATATCATAATAAACTTGAAGTTTATTGATAATTGCACATGTCATGGTGTAAATTTGAAGTTTATCAATATTGATAATTTATTCAGTTAGCATTCGGGTTAGCCATATCATTTTAAGTATGATGTGCAGTAATAGAGAATTCACATGGGTTAAAGAACTAGAAAGTTCTTTTCGAATTATCTTGTATTACTTGTTCTCATTAATTAATTGACCAACTAAAGAGTTCGGGTTGAACCCCATAAATTCTGGAAATATCAAAGGTGAATATGGGCCCATTCACTTGCCATGTATACCACATATGATGCATCTATGATATGGTTACATGTGCGATTGTTATTAACCTGCAGCCTGGCCGGTGCTTGCGAGGTAAATTGCTCAGTAATATAACTTCGAGTATAATTTCCAGATTTTCTATTCAAGATAGTTCATCTTGATAAGTTGGTTTATATCATAGTTGGTTTAGCAAGATAATTATTGAGTGCCTCCACTTAATAGCTAAACTGTTTCTTATGAGAACAAAATTATATATATCAGTTTGATATACGTTGTATACGAGAGTATATTATATTCTCCCCTCACAAGTGGTTCAGGGTCAGGAACCAAATAATTTCATCTTATTATTATTGATGTGCGGTGTATATTTTCATTAACACCATAATGCACAAAGATAGACTCTCAAAGTTGAGGAAACAAGTTAGCTTTTCTAACATGAGGGGGAGACATGATAAACACTTGAGAAAAGGTTACATGGGATGAATTATCATTTGTATATATAGATCCTCGAATATCATAATATGAACCTGAAGTTCATAAAAGGATATTTCAATTGTAACATATTGCAAAGCATGCTATACGCATTTGCTGACCCAAAGAAAGTAACTATATTCTCACTGCAAATGCTCATATTAAGTCGCAGAAGGATAAAGTCTTTGATATGCTTAAAGCGTATAGACAAATCGGCTTCAAAATAACTTCTTAATAAAGAAGATGAGCAAATGATCAAAGTGATCATAATGGGGAGGCAAGTGATCTAGAAGATCACATGACATAACACTTCATAAAATCTCATGAGAGATTCAGGTACCTGAATATATGAATAAAGAGATCTCCATGTTATGTCTTTATGAAAATTTACTGGAACCGATATAAAATGTTCGTCGACGACATCTATGATAGCGCTAAATATCGATGAGGATCTTATGTTTGTCGAATACAAATAAAAATATTGGCTAAATGGAAGAGATACAATTCAAGCAGAATTGATTCCATATGAAAGACATGTAGTTTTAGACATGTAGTTCAAATACTTGAAAGTATAAAGTCAATGGTATGTATAATCAGTTTTCGATATCTTATTTGTTTTAGAATGACATGAAAACTTGATATGCATCTAAAGTCTATTATATGGCTTATATGACTTAACTTATATGTCAATCCATGAAAGATTGAAGTTGCTTGAAGCATATACAATTCTTGGTCCTGAAGTACCACATCCTAAGTGCAACTTGTGTACATATGTATTTTGCTATAACTATAAGCATGATGGCATCGAGAATGCCTCTATGGAGATATTGAAGAGTCATTCCACGACATTATATGAAGATGTTCATATCTATCAAGAATGATAATTTCAAGGTGCGGAATATTTATCCAAATCAATATGGCTGACTTATTTATCAAATCTCTACAAAAGATCGTTTTGAAGATGGTGCACAAGATTGGAATGCAAATGCTCAAGGATGTGAATTGATGCTCTTTTCAGGGGGAGTTAATGCGCGTTGCACTCTTTTTCCCTTACAAGGTTTTGTCCCAATGAGTTTTCCTCGCAAGGTTTTTAACGAGGCAACCAATAGGCGCATATTCAAACATGTGTACTCTTTTTCCTTTTCTTTAATCTTTCTCCCATTGGGTTTTGTTTTAGTTAAGGTTTTAACGAGGCACATTATTGAATAGACATTCAAGGGGGAGTGTTATAAATAGAACTCTAATTAGAGTGAATGTCTATCTTATAGAAGAGTTCTACTTTGAGGCTAAGTCTTTTCTCTTCCTATAAATAAAGGGGTTCTATTCCATTGTAAACCATCCTAAAAGTATCAATAAGAATACTCCTCTCTCTACTTTTCTCTATATTGTTCTTGTTCTTATATTATTTCATAACAGCAAAGACATATTTCCTTTTCCTGGTCATATTCTTTGTTTAATTTTCTATTACGGATTTCAATTTTATTTGAAGGTCTTTTTATTTATTTAAAATTTTCTCAAAATGTTTTCAAAGGTCCGTGGAAGTAAACAAGGGATAAAGTAAATAAAAATGGAAACCAATGTTTACTTTACGATTACTAATGTGTATATATTAACTAAGCATACTTTCTAAATAACTCAAAATCAAACATAAATGAGATAAATGGAGCACACAAAAGGTATTAAGAGTTCATTACTTGTAACACGCTCAAGCAAGAAAGATTAAGCTAATGGAGAAAAATAACTTTTTAAAATACCAAAGAAATGAGAATGGTCCTTGCATATTTGCAAGGTTAATTTTTTTCTAAAATATCATTGGAGCGTCAAATTGAAATAACAAAACTTATTTAAAATATTATAACTAAATTACAGCTATATAAAGCAAAGAAAGGTAGAGTGGGGGTGGGTGGGGGGGGATAGTATTAATTCAAGTATTTTTTTTACTACTTTTTAGAATAAAACATTAAACAAATTCAAATTGAATGTCCTTCAAAGAGCTTTGTGTTTTTTTTCTCAATTTTGTGCATCTTATTTTTTCTTAATTTGACAATATAGAAATACATATTTGCTTCATGATTACTTTTATTACGCTAACATTAAAAAGAAAAAAACTTTAAGCTCTGTTAGTTGAATTTGAAATATACAACTAATTATAATAAATCATAAATTAATGTGTGGGAGATAAATGAACTTCGACGGGCAAAGATCATCTAGTAAACTTGATATTCGACTCAAATATCACAATTATAAAAGGAAAAAAAAAAGAGAGGAGGATTGGAAAACATATTTTGATTACTTGCTACTGAATATCTGAATTCACCTAAGACCCAAGGTTAATTTTTTAAGGAAATTCACTACTACCCAAACAATTTATCCCCTTTTACCTATTCCATATCATGCCCATTAAAGATTAGTCTGTCTTTTTTTATTCTTTCTCTGCTATTCATTACCAACAATATATATCATATAACACTATCTACCACGGTTGGAAAGAAAAATTCACCTAGAATTTTTATTTTTGTTGAGATTTAAACCTGAAATCTTAAATTTTTAATTCATTCTATTAACTATTAGGACACATCTTTAAGTTCTTTTTTTTCTCTTCTTATTTTGCTTTGCATTTTTCAATCATTTTATTCACCCCCTTTAATTGATTTGAAAGAACTGCAATAGTATTCCCACCCGAATTATTTTCTAATTTCATTCAAATCTTTATTTTCTCGGTTTCCCTTTTCCCCAAATAATATGTTTTCATTCACTTTTTTGCTCCTTCTCTTTATTTAAGGTAGGACTGCACTAATAGTTAATATAAGGATTTAATATACACGCTAAAAAGAGTAAAGAGTTTTTAATGTTATTATCTTACAAGTGATCTAACTCGTAAATATATATTTTTTTACATCATCAATGCGTAGAACTTAAGTGCTAAACTTGGGTGAGGACAGTGGGAGTGACTCGGAGCATTTTCCTGTCGTGATTGGGTTGCACCAGGGTTCGGCTCTTAGCCCATTTTTATTTTCTTTGGCGATGAATGTATTGTTGCGACACATCCAAAGGGAGGTGCCTTGATGCATGCTATTTACCGATGACTTAGTGTTGATTGACGAGACGTGTAGCGGAGTTAACGCGAGGTTAGAAGTTTGAAGACACACCTTGGAGTCTAAATGTTTCAAACTGAGTAGAACCAAGACAGAATACTTGCAGTGCAAATTCAGTGACGGGACCCATGATACAGATATAGAGGTTAAGCTTGATGCTCAAGTCATCCCCAAGAATACGAGTTTTAAGTATCTCGGGTCTATTATCCAGGGTAACGGGGAGATTGACGAAGATATCACACATCGCATCGGAGCACGATGGATGAAGTGGAGGATCACTTCCTGTGTTTTGTGTGACAGGAATGTACCGCTAAGACTTAAGGGTAAGCGTGGTTCGACCGGCGATGCTGTATGGGGCTGAGTGTTGGCCAATCAAGGACACCCAACTGCAGAAGAAGAGAGTAGCAGGGATATGGATATTAAGATGGATGTGTGGGTGTACCAGGAGAGATAGGATTAAGAATGAGGCTATCTGGGACAGAGTGGGAGTAGTCTCTATGGAGGACAAGATGCGGAAGTCGAGGCTGAGATGGTTCGGACATGTTAAGAGAAGAAGCATAGATGCTCCTGTCAGGAGGTGCGAGAGGTTGGCTATGGAGAGTTTGAGAAGAGGTCGAGGCAGGCCTAAGAAGTATTGGAGAGAGGTGATTAGACACGACATGCCGTTGCTTCAACTCACCGAGGACATGACCGTTGATAGGAGGGTGTGGAGGTCGAGGATTAAGGTAGATGGTTAGTAGATAGTTTATAGTTGTTCACCGATAGTCTTAGTAGCATGCATGCCCTTCATATTCTTGGATCTCTATTACGTTATGTGGTTGTGTTTGCATCAAGTATTGTATTCATTGCTGCTATTATTTGGTACTCCTTCCCCCCCCCCTCCCCCCCCCCCCCCGGTCTTTTCTGTTCCTTCCTTACTTTCCACCTCTTTTTCTTGTTCTTTCTTAGCCGAATTAGAAACATTCTTTCTACCTGTATTAGGTAGAGGTAAGATTTGCATACAGATTATCCCTACCAGATCCCACCTATTGGGATCAAACTGGGTTTGTTGTTGTTGTTGTAATAGGTAGAACTTAAACTCTAACCAGTGTTCGTGGTTGGCTCATCACAGATACCATATATATAAAGGATCAGGCATGTAGAAAAATGGTTAATTACTTCATTGATAAAAAGGAAAACAGAGGAATCACAAAGTTACAAATCTTGTCAACCAATCAGCGAGCAAAGCACACCAGAATTACAAATAACTCAAAAATACACTAATAAGCAAGATACACAGTAATAAGCAGCACAGTTTGTACACCATCTGTCTCTTGAACCTGGTTTGTAGCTGGAAAAGTCTTAACTGTAGCAAATCCCTTAGCATTTACATACTTTCCAGTACCAGCCATAACAGCAAGATGTGATTCTGAAACTCCCATTCTGTGAACACCAAAGAAACTAAGGCTATCAGCATAACTTCCACTCTTAAACATCACAGTAAATGCCATTGTGTGACTCAACCCATCTTCTGAACTAGCTACATAAAATCCTTGTGCTTTCCCTATTAATCCCGAATTAAGCTCGTGCCCTTCAGTCAATTCATCATCAAATACTGTCAATGTTCCAAACATCAGCTTCTGGAAACTAATTCCTGATCCTAATTGCTGCAAATTTATTGCTGGTAAACCGTAACCTCCACCGATGATACCGTTGTTTTGACTAATAACGTTAGATGTAATTCCGCTAAGGCCAGTAAGGAAAGGGATGTTGTTGTTGCTGATAATTCCGCTGTTGGCATTGTTAGTAGGGACACCGTTATCTACTGCTAAAACTGCACCATTAGGCTTCGCGAACGGAACTTGACCGCTTGTTGCAGGGTTTGTTACAATTCCAGTAACAGCTATAGCTGAAGGATTTGATCCTCCAAGTATATCGTGCATGAAGAAGGAAAATGTATGATCATCTCCAGCACCAACTCCACCTGCTGCAGCACCAGCTACAGCAGTAGGTGCTGCGGTACCTGCTAGAAAATAATAAGCCGTGAGAACAACTTCTCGAGAGTCAATATGACTAATCATTAAAGGTAAATTAGATTAGATCATCTTAATATTAAAATTTATATATATTCAAAAAACTATATATAAAATACTTTAAATTGAAATTATTCTCATGTCAATGTAATAAAATAATACAATTTAAAATGTTCGTCAAAACTTACATTGTTTGAATCCCAAGAAACGAAAGATGTCACGTAAAGTGGGACAAAGGGAGTATATAATTAAGTAACTAAAATTCTATTATCTCTAACTAATACCTGTAACCCCAGCAGCTGCACCATTACCCGCAGCTGCGCCAGAAACTGGTGCCGCCTGGGTTGTATCAGGATCTTCTGGTGCTACAGTTGGGGTGGCCACTTCCTCGTCAAGGATTCGACCTGCTGCGGCAAATGTTATTGTAAATGCTAGAATGAGTAAGGATGAGATGATGAATTTGAGTTGAAAAGGCTTGATGCATTTGTGAGTTGCCATTGGTTATTGAAAGAATTATGGAAAAGAGAGGTTCTCTGGTTTCTGATATACTTGAGAAATGATTATGTGGAATGAATTTGATGGATAACAAGAACGTCAATGAGAGTGTATATATATATATATATGCGCTAAAAATGGACAGAAATTGGATACATTCATAGGGTATATGAGAGGAGTCGATGAGATGGATTAGGTATAAACCTTCCCACTCTTAACAGTGTATTAGTTAAATGATTGCAAAAAGAATTTAATGTACATATATGATGGATTATAATAAGCAGCGGAAGCGATCCCAGTAATAAAATCCCATGTAATCTAGATAACAAGCGTAAACGAGATTTCACGAGTTACCTCTTGAATCGTGAACATTTCTCTTCTACCATGTGAGCCTTCAGTTCCATAACTTCTCAATGGAATCTCCATCACCCGCACAATCGTGATCCTTGAACATTCCACGGGCTTCTACTGTGTTACCCAAATAATACCGGAAATAACAATTTCATGTGGGCGAAATTTCTAGGAAAACTTGGCAGAAAATTTCAGTCACCATGTACCTTCCTTCTAGATGGAAAACCTATGTATTTATAGCACAAGTTTTTAGGGTTAAGAACCTTTTCCAAAACCTGTTGGGTTTTTTTTTCACCAGAAAAAAAATTCCTTTATTTCATATTATTTAGGCACAGTAGGGACCACAAAATTTAATTAACAAGGCTTCCAATTACGGAATTAATTTATAATTTTCGAAATTAATATCTACCACAATTAATTATAAATTATTCCACTAAAAATTCGTAATTGCACTCCTTATTCAATTTCGAAATTCATCCATTAAATCTTATTTAACTCCTCATGTTAAGATTCAGATACGAATCAATTAAATTAAATTACTGACGATTTAATTTATTGATTATTTCCTTTAGACTTTCGCTTAACTTATTTCATGTGTCGGATACAAAATCCACCGGCCGGGTTTACACATGAAAACTTATAAGCTTTCATAAAGGTGTATCATCAATCTCTAACCGAGACATGGATTCCATCAACTAACTATTACTTCGCCAATGTACATTATTATTATACAATTTACCAGGCATATTGACCCACGAAAGAATCTAGCCTTTTAATAAATCAAAACAATAATATTATACACAACTAATAATAATTATATCAAGATTAAGAGTATATGTACATTTAATGGCTAGAGAGTTTATTTTATTAAGTCAGTATAAAATATTTATCTCTACCTGGTCCGTTCAATACATACAAAATGTACTAGCACAAGAAGCTGGAATTAAACCATTCCCATAATCAAGATAAATTATATTTAATCTTGTGCTACAATCATTCCTGATGGTTTGTCCAATTCCATCATTAGATTGTGAACTCAAACTCTAAACTTATAAGAATAGATGATTTAATCTTCCGTGTATAAGCTAAACTCTATAAACTAAATCATCTACTATATAAGCAAAGGACACATACTATTATATGATCTATTTAAAACTTTATTAAAACTGAATAAATAATTATTTCATAATAAATACTGTATCTAAACCAAACCCATGGTTAATAGTATATATCCCAACAATCTCCCACTTAGACTTTTAACCATAATAATTATTAGAATATACTATATCCAAATGCATGGTTAATAGTATATGCCCCAACAATCTCCCACTTAGAATCATAACCATGCATCTACAACTTTCTCAGTCATTCTTTTACATAACTATTAAAAGTCTTAATCAAATAAGGTTTTGTTAAAGAATCTTGCCAAGTATATCTGATGCAATATTTGTCTAGCAGTGCTTTGTCGTAACTATCTAGTTTTGTATTAAACTCTTCAGGAATCCTGTTACCGAAACTATCCTAAGAATGTACACTAACTATGATTTTATTTAGCTTTCTCCCACTACGACGAAGTACAACTAATATTACCTTCATTACCTCACGACATTGAAATATTAGTAGCTTCTTACAGTAGTGTTCAATGTTCAAACATCACTCCCACTCGATAAAGGTATATCATGTCTATTAACGTTCTCCCACTATTTAAATGTAATGGCACGTAAATTCTGAAGTGTGGGTTTTGATGTTCTTGAACATCTAGTTATTTCTTTTCCCAGTTTCTGTAAAAATAGTTTACTTCTACGAACATATTTTATTAAACAGTCTTTATCTAGAAAAATGCAATTGTTTTAACAATTGCCTTATTTTCTTTCGGACAATAAAATAAAGTTCCATTCGTTTTCTTGGATATTCGATAAACATGCACCTATCCATTTTTAGTTCCACCTTACATATCTGCTTTCCCTTTCAGCACATATGTGGGACAATCCTATATCTGAACATGCCACAGACCGAGCTTCAATCATTCCACAGTTCTATAGATGTCCCAGATACTTACTTAGAATAAACTAAATTCAGAATGTAATTTGCAGTTTCCAGGAAATATTCCAAAAACAAATAAGGCAAACTTGAAAAACATGTCATTAGTCTATCCATATCCAAAAAGACTTATTTCATCTTTCTACTACACCACTCTATTATGGAGTTTACAGTGTAGTCAATTGAGATGTAATCCCTTATTCTGATATGTAACAAAAGAACTTTTTAGAGATGTGCTCGCCATTACAATCAAATTGTAGTAACTTAATATATTATTTATGCTTCTCTGTTTCAAGTATTAAAAATCTTGAATTACTTAATTCATTAAGACTTACAGTGAATCAAATAAATATATTAATATTTTGAGTAATCATTTAAGAACGTCACAAAATACTCAAAATCTATCTCTTACGAGTATGTTCATTTAACCGTACAAATCAGAAAGGATTCATTCTAACTTATCACTAGTTTTATTTCCTTTTAAAAGGAAACATCGTTTAGTCAAGTTTCTTTCCAAATAAGATCAACAAGTTGGTAGTGCCTCTACTTTCAGTGAAACTTAAGGTCCATCCTTGACCAACTTGAAATCCTATCCAGATTAATATGATTTAGACAAAAGTGCACAGATACGTTTTAATCAATTTTGAAGAACATTTTCTCTTATGAGGCAGACTAATATTGTTCTGTTCCGGAGAGACATCAATATACAATAACAATGTCATGCATTCATGTACCACAAGAGATAAAATGTTTATTAAGCTTAATAACTCAAGAGTTATTCGAAAAATAAAATAAATATCCATCTCTTATTTTGCCTAGAAACCGAAATTAAATTCCTTCTAACAAAAGTACATATATTGCATCCTTAAAATTAATGCCTTATCACTAAATAAAATTTAACAAGTAATACGATCAGTTGCGTAAATCATTGTGGAGTTGAGATAAAAATATTTAATAGATCATAATAAGTCAAAACACTGAATAGTAAAATCCAGACTGCATTTAATATTTATATACATACATGCATCTGAATAATAAATTTCGATGGGAAAAGAATCATTCATGCAAAGTATATTATATAATGCAGAATTATACAATCCAAAAATAAATAGAACCAACTCAGATAGAGAGCATACTATTATTTTCAGTCAATTGTATATAACTTTTTAATACAAAAATTTTAAACACATTACACATATATGTCATGCATCTTGAATAGCAATTTTGATGGGAAAAGAACTACTCATGCAACAAACATATGCAATGCCAGATTATTCACTCTTATAATTAAAACAGACCCAACTCATATGGAGAGTATACTGTTAATTTAAGTCAAGTGAACATCATTTTTAATAGCTCTAGTTCCATTGATCCAATATGTATACTCAGATGGAGAGTAAGTACACAATATCAATTACTAGTATTTCACCAAATGAGCATATAATAAATTTATCACATATGGAGGAAGACCTAAAGTCAACGCGCAAATTTATTACTCACTTGAAATTAATAGTGCAAGATGATAGAAATATAATTCTATCACCATTTAATCATGATTGTATTTTAGTTACAAAATTGATTTAACCCTTAAACTTAGATGGAGAGCTAACATAGATTATCAATAACTAGTAACTTATCCAGTGAGTTCATAATAAATTTATCCGATATGGAAGAAGGCCTAATGTCAACGCGTAAATTTACTATCTCATTATAAATAAAAAATGGAGGCCGTAGGGGTTAATTCCTATCACCACTTTATCACAATCACAAACTTCTCTCTGAGTATTAAGTTCCACAATTTAAAAAAAAAATGTTCAATACCCCATTTAAACAGTCTTAAAATACTAAAATTAAAATTTTACACTTCATAGCAGTGATTATTATTTATTGAACTGTTTCTGATAAATCTACCAAATTGCATATCAATCGAAGATCGTTAAAGTCACAATCTCCAAAAGTTGCGACCAAATTTGAGAAAAGTATCATTTTAAGCATTTTTAAAGAATTTAAAATATGGCCTGTATATTTTTTTTTATCATATCAATTCATGTCAAATCAACATGTGTTGTCATGTTCCAGATTAGACATAAATAAAATGATAGAAAGAATGACTTTTCGTATGTAAATCACATTTTAATCCGTTAAACCTCCAAAAAACTCATCTAAACGATCCCGAATCGTCAAAATACAATGTAACTCAATGCACAGCAATGAGTTCTTCTTAAATGACCGTTTTCGATGATCCTACCGAATTTTAGGTCATTTGAAGATCGTGAAATTCATGATCGCCAAAACTGGACCAAATTCGAATAAATTATTTTTGGCGTAGTTAGGATTAAATCCATGTGATTTGCATCCTTCATATATATCATATCAAGTTAAATCACATGTTTCAGATTTAACACATATAGCCTATATATAAAGAATAATTTTTCATATTTATAACAAATTCAATTTAATAAACTGCTTGAAAACCCATCTAAACGACCTCAAAATGCCAAAAAATAACATGATTCATTGCGTAGCAGTGAGTTATTCTCATTAAATCATTGTCGATGAACCCACCAAGTTTCATATCAATCGGAGTCCGTCAAATGCATGGCCACCAGCCTGTAACCAAACTCGGAGAATAACCGTTTTAAGTAGTCTCATGAATTAAAATAAATATGATATTGATTTTCATTCTCCTTATAATTACACTATGAGCTCAAGGCATATATTATGTTCTTCTTATTTCTAAGATATATAATATCTCCTTTTACAATAAATTATCCTTTTATTAAAGATATAAAAACCCGAGATATAATATTTTCTCACGTTCGGTGAAAACCACAATATCTCTTCTCATGGGTGGAGTTAGTTTCACTAGTACCCAAAGATAAAACTCTTTTTCTAGTTAAGAACCTCCACCATTAATGTAGATTTCTCAAGGATAACTTTCACATGGTATATTAAACATATTTCAATGACTCAAATAAATAGACCATTTTGTGGATCCTACTTATTAATCATAATGCTCAATCCATGAATAGATATAATTTCACATGTACAAATTTACTAAAAATTTTCATGAGTTCAAATAAACAAACCACTTCAGCGGTAACTATTTATTACTCATAAAATTCTCAATTTACAAGTGATTATATATTTAGCTCATAAAATTAATTTATGGTAGACCATAGCTTAAAAAGTCATACCAACAATATAAAATTTATACAAGATACCGTCATACTTCACCTAATTAGAACCTCCAATCAGAGAACAAAATTCTTCATCGATAATCCAAACTAGTAATCACGTAGGGTATGAAAACATAAACTTAAATTTGAGAATTTTTTTATCCATAAATATGCCAAACGCTCCAATCATTAATCATCCAGGATATCAAAGAGAATTTTACTTTCATACAAAATAATTATATCATAACACAATATCAATTATACTTTGTAAGACCTAGTCAATTAAAACCCTACACAGTTATTATTGAATTTAATACAACAACACGTCTATTTGCTAATAGCCAATGCGTAAACCTATTATATGACTAGTATTTAATCATGCGAACCATGGGGAGTCACCTCCACCACCATTGAATTAAAAAAAATTAAAATTATTAAGAAATAATTTTCAGAAAATAGAAAAACGTCCAAAATACAGTCCAAACGACCTCAAAATGTCGAAAAATACCATGGCTCGCTGCTAAAGCACTGTGTGTTTCTCACCACATCATTTTCGATTGACTCACCTAATTTCAGCTTAACCAGAGTCCATCAAGTTCGATGACCTCCGAAAATACCGCTATTCAGTCAAAAATATGTTTTGCGTTTTTCTAGGGTTTGCCCCAAAAAATCCAGATAATCTCAATCAAATATTAATAAGAAAAAAGATATCTCATGATCACAAGAATAATCCAAAAATATTGCATAGTTAATTCACAAAACAGCAGTGCAGTTTTTCAGAAAATCACATATATATGTAAAACGCACATAAATACCATATTCTTGTTTCATGAAAAACTTAGTTATCTAATTAGATGTGAGTGGGATCTGATACCAATTGATGGATAATAATAAGCAGCGGAAGCAATCGCAGTATCAAAATCACATGTAATCTAGACAACTAGCATAAACAAGATTTCACGGGTTACCTCTTGAAGCGTGAACATATCTCTTCTACCATGTAAGGCTTCAGTTCCATAACTTCTCAATGGAATCTCCATCACCCGCACAATCGTGATCCTCGAACGTTCCACGGTCTTCTACTGTGTTACCTAAATAATATCGGAAATAGCAATTTCGTGTGGGCAAAATTTCTAGGAAAACTAGGCTGAAAATTTCAGCCACCATGTACCTTCCTTCTAGGTGAAAAACCTTATGTATTTATAGCACAAGTTTTTAGGGTTAAGACCCTTTTCCAAAACCTGTTGGGGTTTTTTTTCACTAAAAAAAGAATTCCTTTATTTTATATTATTTAGGCGCAATAGGGACCACCGAATTTAATTAACAAGGCTTCCAATTATGGAATTAATTTATAAATTTCGAAATTAATATCTACCATAATTATTTATAAATTATTCCACTAAAAATTCATATTTGCACTCCTTATTCAATTTCGACATTCATTCATTCAATCTTATTTAACTCCCCATGTTAAGATTCAGATACGAATCAATTAAATGAAATTACTGAAGATTTAATTTATTGATTATTTCCTTTAGACTTTCGCCTAACTTATTTCATGTGTCGGATATAAAATCCACCGGCCGGATTTACACATGAAAACTTATAAGCTTTCATAAATGTGTATCATCAATCTCTAACCGAGACAAGGATTCCATCAACTAACTATTACTTCGCCAATGTACATTATTATTATCCAATTTACCAGGCATATTGATCCACGAAAGAATCTCGCTTTTTAATAAATCAAAACAATAATACTATACACAGCTAATAATAATTATGTAGAGAATAAGAGCATAAGTACATTTAAGGGCTAGAGAGTTTATTTTATTAAGTCAGTATAAAATATTTATCTATATCTGGTTCGTTCAATACATACAAAACGTACTAGCACAAGAAGATGGAATTAAGCCATTCCCATAACCAAGATAAATTATATTTAATCTTGTGCTACAATCATTTTTGATGGTTTGTCCAATTCCATCATTAGATTGTGAACTCAAACTTTATACTTATAAGAACCGATGATTTAATCTTCCGTGTATAAGCTAAACTCTATACACTAAATCATCTACTATATAAGCAAAGGACACAAACTATTATATGATCTATTTAAAATTTTATTAAAACTGAATAAATAATTATTTCATAATAAATACTATATCTAAACCAAACTGATGGTTAATAGTATATATCCCAACAATAGGAACCTAAGTATAAAAGCAGATGATAACCATAAAAGGTATTCTTAATAAAGAGAAACTTCTACTATTCCCAGAGGAGTTAGTTAGAATTACTCATGTGACAGCCATGGGCAAAGTATTAGGTTTTAGAGGCATATAATATATATATGTATTAAATATTATTTTGTCAATTTTTTTTCAAATTTAAATACCCTAGAAAAAAAATTTTAATTTACTAATATTACTAATTAATACTCCCCCCGGTCCAAAATAAGTGATTTTTTAGATGTTTTCACACAGATTAAGAAATTCACTTTTTAGTATTAATTAGCAATAGAATTGACTATATTAACCTTTATTGCCTCACAAAGACACTCCTAACACATATTCCAACACTATTTACTCCAAGAATAATGTAGGAAAAAAATAATTAATTCACTCTTAAAATCTAGAAAAATCAATTATTTTGGACCGGAGCGAGTACTTCTCAAGTCCTACTCTATATAGTAAGCCAACTTAATGATTTTCCAGATTAAGTAACTTTAAACTGACAGTATTACTAGAGATGTTAAAAACTGATCCGGAACTAAAAACCGAACTGAACTAAAACTTAATGGCTTACTTAACAGTTTAATAGACGAGGAACAGATTGGAATTTTTTATTAATGGCTTATCGGTTTGGGGGCAAATTATTCAATCTTTTTAGCAAATAATATGTTATATTTATAATGAGTCCAGTAATGAAATATAGAATTGATCAATTTTTACTAAATAGGAGTACAAGAATATATTCAATTTAACTGGAAGAAGAAGTTGAATAAAAAGTTTCTGATTTATTATAACACTAACAAAGATAAAAGAAATTAATTAATTATCTATTATTTCCAGAGCAAAATGACATACATAAATTGCTTATATTTTATGAACATTAATTATTAATGGGACTAGACCTGGCTTCTTTTGTAAAATTAGTGCAATACAATTTCTACGATCGAGGAAAAGTTGGAAAATCTAATGAAAAAAGGAACACACATTTCACAAATCTTACTGATTTCAAGAGGAAGCTGTTGCTAAAGAGAAGCGCAAAGGGTAGCCATTTCTTGTCTTCTTTTTAAAACCGAAGTCATGTCAAGTTCTAATTTTTTTGCTTATTTTCCTTCTTCCGGTAGTGCTGCTGAATTCCTAGAATTATTGATAATTTTGCTAGGGTGATAAACCGTTAGATAAGAACTAAACCGATACCAATCCACTATATATCTTATCGGGCGACTAGCAAATTAATATATTTTAAAAGTCGATAATCGATAACCTAAACCGTTAAAAGTAAATAATTATCCAATTCACCCGCTAAGCATCCTTAAGTATTACAATATGAAAAAATTTTAAAATTACTATACATACCTGATCATAATTAGTAGACTTCCAAAAAGCACGTCATGCTTGGAGTTGTTAGTCCACGTCGTTCCGTCATATCAACTCCATTAGGTAATATCTCTCCATTCAGATCCATGGCTTTCCACTCTAAGGCACTGAATATTGGTCGTGAGAAAGGTGCCAATGGATATTTTAAAACCAATTAAATTGATTTATCGTATTAAATTAATTTTTAGATTTTTTAAATAAAATTATAGATTTTTTATAATTAAATTTATAATCGTATTAATAATTAGAATAAAAAAAATTTATTTATAAAAATTAATTGAAAAAATATCGAACTATATCGAATAAATTTACATGTAAAAAAATATATTTATATATTAAATTAAAAAATAATAAAGAATTCATTTTTTCGTAGGCCTTGAAATTCTTTATTCGTAGGCCTTGAAATTATGAACATGATTACAAATTAATAAATAATTAAACTCAAAATCATAATTCCTAACTCATATTAAAACTAAACTATTTCCCGCATATTCACTAGCAAGAAACAAGATATTCTAGCGATTATGAGTAGCAAAATACAATATATTGAATATGTTTCACTTTGTATGATTTAGATTTTTTTGAATATTTATTCTTCAATAGACATCATTCTTGAGTCCCTACTTGATTAGTATCTTTTCACTCGTGTAATTTATCTATTCTTTGTCTTTGTTTAATTTTTTTTATGTTGTTGTAGAATGGTTTATGGATCTATACCTGACTATCTTTCATGTCTTACTTTCATCATCCTTTATATAGTAAAAATGTAAAGAGACTTTTGCTAAGTTCTATAAAAATATATATATTATTATATTTTACTTATATTAGTGACTTTTACATGATATTTTAAAAAATATTGAAAATTAATCGAATCGTATGGATACAGATATTTAGAAAAATCAACATAAATTGGAACGGTTTTAAAATTTTAATTTTAATTATTCATAATAAAATAATTAAAAAAGCACTATTTTTATAAAATAATCGACTAAACCAAACCACTAATACTCGTGATTGTAAGCACAAGTATATCTTTCGTGGCTATAGGCATGCCAGGACAACCAACCTCTTCGGTCCAGTCCCAAAGGTCAACGACTCAAAGCAATGCCCTTTGCGTATATTGGGCCACCCTTTTTGGGCTCTGTAAATCTTTCGGGCCGAAACTCCATTGGGCTCTCCCAATACTTTGGATTCTTTTAGAAAATTTTACATTACTATCTTATTTATTTTAAATAATATTATTATAAAATATTATATTCTATAAATATTTTTTATCTATTATAGTAAAATATCTAATTATAGTTATATTCTACATATAAGGCACCATATATGTTACATAATATTTTCTCTTTTCTTTTTAGTCCTTTCTCTCACATAATTACTGTATATCTGCTCCAACCACGTTCTCTCTCTTTTTGCATACACTTTGCTCTCTTCTCCCACAAACCCACGATTCATAACTCTTCTCCCATCCAAATTTTCTAGGTCTCCACCATTATCAATCTCACATTCAAAATCGCACTAAAATTGAAAAAGAATTTGGGATTATAGCTTTTATTATTGGGGACTTGTTCTTCGTTTCCTATTGTTATGCCAAAATTTGACACAAGTTAACTGAAGGATTAATGCAGACGAGTCAAAAAACAAATCTTTGAAGCTATTCTGTGAGGGAATAATAATGGAAATTTTACACCATATAAAAAACATTAATACCCTAGCAAGAAGATGGATACTGAGTATTATAGGATAGTTGGGATGCCCTTAGCTATGCATTTAACTGTATTCAGTTGTATTTAACTGTATTATTCAGATGTATTCCTTTGTATTTAGCAGCATTCATTCATATGTATCTTTCAAGTTCAGTTAATACATATTAAAGAAGACAAATTCAGATGTATTAAACAGGTTATACATAGTCAGTTGTATTCGGTAATAGTCAGTTGTATTCAGCTGTTTTATTCAGCAGTAGTTAGTTGTATTCAAGTATATTATTCATAAAAATACTTCAGTTGTATTCAATTGTATTTTTTAGTATTTATCTATACTTAATTCTACTCAACTATATAGTTCATACGTATTTATCTGTACTCAGCTGTCATTTCTATATATCCAACTATATTGAATTTAATATGTATCTTTCAATTCAGTTAATATTTGAAAAAGAATATAAATTTAGATGTATTAGACATGTTATTGTCTAGTTAGAGAATATAAATTCAGACCTAATAAAATTTGATTGTATATGCATATAAATTGTATCAATCGAGAAAAAGGAGAAGAGAATAGAAGAAGTTCGAACAGATGTTGCTCTGCTTTTTAGCTGTATTCACATTTTTGAGTTAATATCTTCAAGCAGAATACACATTAATGTGTACTAGTTTTTGTTCGTTGAGTTAAATTAGGAGAATATCATGTGATTTGGTTTTTTTCCATTTTTAACCAGTTTAACCTTCCAGATTTTGCGCAGATATATTACTATATTCACGTTAATGCCGCTTGAATACAGCTAAATACATATCAAACATAGCTGGAATTCCCTTTTAACGCCTATTTTTCTGTTATATTAATGAATACAACAGCTTAAATACATAACATATATTGTATAAAAACATAAAAGATATCTATAACATGTAATGTAGCAAATAGTATCTATAAATGGCTAACTAGACCTAAAAGATGTTGCTTTATGAAAAATTCTCATTTTTATGGGATTTTGGCACAGTTACCCAAAAAGAATAAAAGTATGTATCTTTGTCTATAAATTTGTTTTTTATCGATAAACTAATTATATTTCCTATTCATAATAGTTTTTGGTTGGGAAATAATTCTTTTTTCTTTAATTCTTTTTTATTTCCATGCTTCATTTCTTTCTTTTTCTTTTCTCCTTTTCTTTTTCTCATTTCCTTCCTAGTTTTTTTATTTTTTTCTTTTCTAATTTCATTAAACTTCTTTTGTTTATATTCTTTTTCTCTTCATAACCTAATTTATTTACTGTTTTGAGTATTTTTTATTATTTATTTTTATATATTATTACTAAAGAAAAATCAAATTGTATACTAATTAACTGTAGCTAATACAACCAAAAAATATTAACTAACATATGATACCTAAAAAGTATTAGGGAGAGATGATCATGTAGGACATGGTACAACTGCAAAATTTTCGAGGACATGGTCCTTGATAGGAAGGCCTGAAGGCCAAGCATTAAGGTTGTAGGATAAGGGTAGTAAAACTTTCCTTACTTCATACCGGGGGCGAGGCAGGGTTGGATTAGGGTTGATCTTAGATGACTTGCAGTATATGTTAAACCCACACTATTCTTTCTATTTAACGTAGCCTCGGCCTTAGACTCTAGTTACTGTTATTGCATGCCATTCATCTTTTGATTTTTATGCTTTTGTTACTATTACCGTTTTGACTGGAGTTACTGATGAATTTTTCTTTTTATTATTTTATTTTATTTTATTTTCGTCTTTTGGAACCGAGGATCTGTCGGAAACAGCCTCTTTGCCCTATCAGAGCAAGCGTAAGGTCTGCATACACATTACCCTCCCCAGATCTCACTATGTGAGATTTTATTGGGTAGTAGTAGAAGTTGTTGTTGTTATATGATACCAGTATATATGAATATACTAACATGGTATACAATTGTACGCAAAGAGTTAAAAAAAATTAATTTAATTATTAAACTGAAATCATATCAGATATCAACAAAAATTTTAAAAAATTCTAAAAGGGTCTAATTATAAGAGTATACTGTTACAGTATAAACATACTATATATATATATATATATATATTTTTTCGCATTTTCAATTTGCCTCTCACGTTGGGTAAAAACTTAAAGCAAATTAAAAGGGAAAAGGCAAGTGAATTTACGGATAATAAGTATCTATTATAGTATATTGCATATTATTACAGTATACTATAGCAATATATTTTATACTATAATAGTATATTGTTTCAGTATAACTATATATTCCTATAGTATATTATATACTGTAGCGGTATACTATTAGGTAACTATATTCTTCTTCGATTGTTACAATATATTGTTGCAGTATATTGTAAACTTTAATAGTATACTATTGCAGTATAGCTATGTTCTTTTTTAATTTTCAACTGAAATTTCCAACTCAATCACCTTAATATCAGCTCCAAATGATATCAAATTTCAGTGTGAACTTCCAGAAGGTATTATAAGCAATATTTAACAGCACCCACTTTAAACCGAATAAGAAATCTTCAAAATAAAAATTTAAAGCCAAGACAAGAGCAAGAGCTAGGAAAAGAACAATCAATAAAAAGTGAAGCAGAATTTCTCCGCTTCTTATAAAGGAGCAGAGAAATTTGGGTGAATACCCAAGATTAAAGAAGGCTTAGTCTTAATTTTAGTAACTTTAGATCGTTGAATTATTTTCTTATTTGTTGCTTCTTGACTTACTTGTTATGATATTCTCTGTTCCTATGAAGATTTTCCCCATCACGACCCCTCTTATAGCTCCCACTATGATCCTTCCGCTGCTAACAATTCTGCTAAGGTACGATTATGTTTTCTTTACTTTCCCCATGTGGATTAATTTATGTAATTGTAATCTTCATTCCCCATGTGGATTAATTTATGTAATTGTAATTGTAATTGTTTTTTCAGTTAGTTTGGTCTGCTGATGTTTGATTTTGTGTGTTGGGTATTTAAATACCCGGGTAAATAGTTTGACCTCATGGATAAAAATAGTAAATAATTTAGGTATAAATATTAAAGGATAAATAATCTAAAATTAATAAGTATAAAGTGAAATTTTCTTTTCTTCCAATGGACCAAAAGTTCACAAATAATATGGTTCTGCTAAGAATTTGATATCCTTCCACATTGCAATCTTCAATTGATTTCCATATAAGCAAAGTAATGGGTGGGTGGAGACGAAACGTTTCGTTAATGACAACTTGGACGCTTGGAAGATTTGTGCCATCTAATTCTCCCACTAATCAGTGCTTTCCCACGACTTTATCAATCTCTTGTTGGTCTGCTTTGAGCACTCTTGGGTTGTTGGTGGTAGAAATAGCATGGAGTAGCAATTATTTAATGTGATATTTATTTTTTATTCAGCAATTTTAATATTGAGCAAAATAACCACACTTTTATTAAAATTAATATGATAAGATATTTTCATCCTTTTCTCTTTTGCTTTTCTTTCCAAACCCTCGCTTCTTTCTACATCATATACATTAGAAATGCTGGACTATATCAGTCGCTAGTTTCTTTGGAGACAAAATTCAGGGGTTATGCAAAATATTCAAATACTAATAGTTGCTCACTGACAAAATTCTCAACACAATATTCAGATCAACACCACAAATACCTTAAAAAACGTTTGCTCATCCTACTAAGGAAACGTCCACAACAAAAAAGGCATCAATCTAGAATGAGTATACTTACAATTACAATATTGGTTCTTTTGCTATTACTCTATTGATCCTTCTATAAAATGATGATTACCAGGAGGAGATACTTCCTGCTAAAATATAGTGAAAGGGTGGTTGACCTTGAGTTTTAGTTTCCTAAACTTAGACTAACAAGCTAAAATGTTAAAGACAATAGGGCCCGCACTTATAGTTACAAGTTCAAAAGTTAAGGACAATAGGTTCTGAAGTCCTAAACTTAGACTAACAAGCTCAAAAGTTGTCATGACCCGGATTTCCCACTCTCGAGAGTCGTAATGGTACCTACTAGTATGAGCTAGACAAGTCAAACCTTTAATCTAATTACTTCATTGACCAATTATTTCTTTTTAACAAGTATAAGGTGATAACGTGATAACAACGAAAATTTAAATTTAAGCGGAGGCATCCATAAAATATATAAAAACTGTATAATTTACAAACACTTAAGTCTTAACCTCCCAAAACCTGGTGTCCAGTGTCACAAATGATCTAAGATTTATTTCATACAAAATTCTGAAGAAATAATAGTACAATGTCTCTGAATAAGGGAAAATGAAATGGAAATGAGGATAGAGGGAGACGCTAGGGGCTGTGGACGCTTGTAGGTCTACCTTGGATCTTCGCGTGGACTAAAGGTAGCGTCCACATTGCGGTCCAAAAGTTGCTCCAGGATATGCACATAGTGAAGGGTGTAGTATCAGCATAACCGACCCCATGTGCTGGTAAATGTCTAACCTAACCTCGGAGAAGTAGTGACGAGGCTAGGACTAGACTACCAAATAAACCTGTACGATTATATAATATACAATAGAAAGTAAAGAAGAATAAACAAATAGTGATGGGAAGGTGAAACATGCTTTGGGGAATAACAGGTAAATGCAAAATATCAAGAGAATTATAGGGAATCAAAATCCAACTACTAACAAAGATAATGAAACCAAGGGCAGATCTTACTTTCAGTTCACATCTTGTTGCAGACGTGCAACCCGATCCATCTCCTGTATCTCGTGGCAAGCGTGCCACCCGCTCCCATTTAATTTATCTTATGGTAAGCGTACAACCCGCTCCCATTTCATCATATCTTGTGGTAGGCGTACCAACCGCTCCTATTTTATTATATCTTGTGGTAAGCATACCATCCGCTCCCATTTTATTATATGTTGTGGTAGGCGTACCACCCGCTCCCATTTTATTATATCTTGTGGTAGGCATACCACCCGCTCCCATTTCATGATGTCTTGTGGTAGGCGTACCACCCGCTCCCGTCTTATTATATCTTGTGGTAGGTGTATCAACTGCTCCCATTCATTATATCTTGTGGTAGGTGTACCACCCGCTCCCATTTTATTATATCTTGTGCTAAGAGTACCACTCACTCCCATTTTGTTATTTCTTGTGGTAGGCATACCACTCGCTCCCATTTTATTATATCTTGTAGTAGGCGTACCACCCGCTCCCATTTCATTATATCTTGTGGTAGGAGTACCACCTGCTTCCATTCATTATATCTTATGATAAGTGTACCACCCTCTCCCATTTTATTATATCTTGTGGTAGGCGTACCATCCGCTCCCATTTACAAGCCAACAATAATCACAAGGAAATCGGCAAGGGAATATTAATGTCAAACAAACATCCCGGCAAGGGAACAATGATATCCCAAAAATATCCAAACAACGGAACAATAATATCAAATAAACATCCCGATAAGGGAACAATGATAATAGTAACATGTGAGGCACAATAAACCACAACAGAGTCATAACCATCTATAACACAAGACTCACGGGTATGTTTGACACCGACGGATAGATATCCGTCACCATGCCTATACGTCATACTCCACAATTAACACGTAGCAAATACACACAACTCCTAATCCCTCAAGCAAAGTAGCAAATACTTACCTTGATGCCTCGAACACAATTCACGATTCAACTATAGCTTTACCCTTTGATTCCACCACCAATTCACTCGTATCGAGTCACAAGTAACTTAATTACATCAATAAACGCTAAATTAATCAATTTGAATGCATGAAAATAAATTTTCTGAAGTTTTGCCCAAAAGTCAAAAATCGCCCCCGGCCCTACATAGTCAAACCCCGAGATTCGAACCAAAACCCGATCACCTATTCCCCCACGAACTCAAATATATAATTTGTTTGAAATCAAACCTCAAATCAAGGTCCAAATCCCCAATTTTTAAAAAACCTAGGTTCTTCGCAAAACACCCACTTTCTCCCATGAAAATCATTGATTTGACGTTAATATCATGTTAAAAGATTTTAAGAATTAAAGAAATTAGTTAAAAATTACATACAATTGATTTGGAGAAGAAGAACCCTTTGAAAAATCGCCTAAGTGTGTTTATGTTTTGAGAGGATATGAAAATGGGTTAACAATTCGGCCAAAGTTACAGGTCTCAGATGTGAGAATTGCGGACGGTTCGCAACCTCTTTTGACTTGGGAATTGCAAAACAGGGATAACATTTGCGAACCCTTCAGAATTGCCTGACTTTCGCATTTGCAAAAATAATGTCGCATTTGCGACCCATAGATCACATTTGCAATAACTGGCCAAATGGGAAACTTTGCATTTATGAAGGAAATCTCGCATTTGCGAGAGGGAGCTGGCCTGGGTTGGTTTTGTATTTGCGATCTAGCCTTTGCATTTAAGAGCCAGGCTTCGTAAATGTGAAGCCTGTAGGCCTGGGCACACCAGCTAAAATCTGCAATCCTCTAAGTTCAAAATACACCCCATGGTCTATCCAAAACTCACCCCAGCCTTCGGGACTCTAAACTAAATATACATACAACCTCAAAATATTCCACGGACTTATTCGTGTACTCATATCACTAAATAACATCAGAAACATCGAATTAAAGCTCGATATCAATGAAATTTATTAAAACTTCTTAAACATCAAATTTTGCATTTAAGGTCCGAATTGCATCAAACGGATTCCGCTTCTTACCAAACTTTACAGAATTATTTTAAATTATATATAAGGACTGTACAGGGTGGTGGAACCAAAATACGAGTCCTATACCAACATGTTCTAATCAAAATCTATTTTCAAACCTTATAAACAATTTCAGAAAATAATTTTCTTTAAAAATTCATTTCTCGGGCTTGGAACCTCGAAATTCGATTTCGGGCATACGCCCAAGTTTCATAGTTTCTTACGGATCCTTCGAATTGTCAAATCATAGGTTTGGATCTGTTTACCCAAAACATTGACCGAAGTCAAATTAATTTATTTTATAATCAAAAATTTATTATTTCTTTATAGTTTTCACATCTAGACTTTTCGGCTATGCGTTCGGGCTGTGCATGCAAATTGAGGTAATGTTAAAAGAGTTTCTAAGACCTCGAAACGCAAATTTCATTTTAAAAACAAGTGGTGACCTTTTGGGTCATCACAAAAGTTAAGGACAGTAGGTCCTGTACTTAGGTTAAGAAGCCCAAAAGTTAAGGATAATAAGTCCTAAGCTTAGACTAACAAGCTCAAAAGTTAAGAACACTTGGTCTTGAACTTACAGTTACAAGTTTAAAAGTTAAGGACATGTAGTCCTGAAATCCTGAAGTTTAGTTAAAAAGTTAAGGACATGCAGTTCTGAAGTATTGAAGTTAAGTTGAAAAGTTAAGGACATGTAGTGCTGAACTCCTCAACTTAGAGTTCCAAGTTCAAAATTTAAGGATATGTAACTGAAGTCCTGAAGTTATGTTCAAAAATTAAGGACTTATAGTCCTAAGTCCAGAAGTTAAGTTCAAAAATTAAGGACATGAGCAGAAAGGTATTTTTATCCGGACAGTTAAACTTTATTAAAGCAGTGACTAGAGACCTAATACATTTCAAACAATAACATAAAAGTAAATGCATATGTTATTAGTGATTAACCGTGAACTTCTCACTTGATCTCTACTATGGCCCATTATACTGTAATTACCAGACTTTTAATGTACTCTTTAAACCTTAAGAAGAAAAAGAAGACAATAAAATTATTGGTTGCCTCATATTCGTACTTGTAATATATGAAATTGAAAGTCATACCGTGTACGCAATTTTAAACTTATTTATCCAATTTTTCTAAGTTTTAATATTTACAGAAAATAACTAAAATTTTTACAAAACGTATATATAACTGGTCAAAATTTTCAATTTATCTATAATTTAAATATAATTGTTTTGTATAGAATTCGGTCAAACACTGTAATTTATATATAACTTGTATACAATTATGTAAGTTGTAGATATTTTATATATTATTTCTACATTCGACATATAAAGGATATACAATTTATTTATGATTTTTTTTGCGAGTTTCAATCTAAAATTTCAAAGCAAAATCACCTCGAATCTTTACCAAATTCTCTTAAAATTGAGATATAAACGCCAAATAATATTTACAATCATTTTCAATAACCACTCCAAACAAAAAAAAATTGCAATTTTAATTTTCAAATTCAAAGCTTCTAAGATTTCTAATAACTATCAATAGAGTTTAAGCTCATGTATACAACAACCAACTTTAGTTTAGTTTCAATTAAACCGTCCACTAATTTCAGTTTGGTTACAAATGTCACTCCTGTTGACAATTTCTTATTTATGAGTCTAAAAAAAGTTCTAGCAACCCATTTGTATCGGTGCTTCATGTGTATATCTATGGCTTTTAACAAGTTGAATAATTTTTTTTCACCATGCATTTTTTAGAGCTCCGACTATGTTCATCTGCAAAAGCCGAATCAGAGAGGAATTGAGAGAGAAATATCTACATGGAGAAAAAAAATAGAGAAGAATAGAGCCTTAAATGGGTAAGCTGGAAGTCAAACATATTATTTTATATATAAATAGTAAATTGTATATACTAATGTAATTAAATAATAATATCAATATGAGGGGTAAATAAGTTTGTAATGCAATATAGATAGGTAAAAATCTCTACTATCACATATTGGGACTTTACAGCTTCTAGATTAATCTTCTTTTTTCTAGGAGTCCATTAATCAAAAGCTTATTTAACTATTTGAAATCATCTAGTAAAGTTATATATATTTTTTATTTCTAACAGATATATTGCTTAATTTTTTTGTAACACGCCAGAAGATCACTTAATTAGATTTTTCAAATTTTAGTGTCAAATACATATTTTACCCTTTAAATTATTAATTTTTAATTTTTAAAAATTCTTTTTAATAATTTTTTCTTATAACTTCAATCGATAGAAAAATCTATCAAGACCTAAAAAAAAAATTCCATCTCCGAGTGAGTTTTTTTATTTTGCAGCAGGTCAGTTCTAGTTTCCTTCTTCGCGTTCGCAAGTGGAGTCTCGCGTTCGCGAAGAGAAGCTGGGGCTGGTGGAGGTTTAGTGCTTCGCGTTCGCGAAGCAGTGAGGTCTTATACATATGCGTTCGCGATAGTGGTCCCGCGTTTGCTTAGGATAAAGAAAGATGGCATCACGTTCGCGACATGGACATTGCGTTCGCCATAAAGGAAGGCTGGACCAAGCGAAGTTGTGCTTCACGAATGCGAGGGTCCTTGCGCATTCGCGAAGAAGGAATTACTGGGCAGAATATAAAATTTCAAAGTCGAAGGTTTAACCATTTTTATCAAAATTAAAGCTTGGCATGGATTTGAGCGAGGTTTCGAGGGATTTTCAGAGATTTCGATTGGGTAATAATTCTTAACTCCTTTTTGCTTATAACCCATGAATATAAACATGAATTCATCATCTAATTCTGGATTTGGGAAAAATTTTGAAAAAGTTCTTAGACCTAATGTTCGGGTTTTGATTGGGAATTTGATATTGGATTTAAATAATTTTGGTATGGTTAGACTCGTGAGTGAATGAGGGTTCATAATCCGTCAATTTTACTCGATTTTGAGACGTGGACTCGGGGGCATTTTGGTTATTTTTTCTAATTTCGTATATTAGCTTAAAATTTATTTATGGAATTAGTTAATGAAGTTATATTTACATTATGCAATTCAATTGAATAGATTTTGGCCATTTGGAGTCGATTTCTCGTGGCAAGAACATGATTTCTGGTTGATTTTGAGCTGGTTTGAGGTAAGTGGATTGCCTAACCTTGTATGGAGGAACTCCCCTTAGGATTTGGTATTGTTGATATTTGAATGCCTTGTACGTGAGGTGAAAAGTGTGTACTTGTGCTAATTGTTAAAAATCTGATTTTTATTAAGTAATTAAAACTGTGTTTCCTTTTCCTGTTTTTAGTACTTGCAAATTTAAGCCTGCTGTTAGCTTGAGGAAGCATGTCTAGTTGACTTAATTGCTTATTTGCTCAACTGCCTTTTTTGAATTATGTGCAACATGCTAGGTTAGAAATATATGTTTATCTTGGTATAAAATTTGAATTGAATTGAGTATTCTTCGTGTTGCTACTATGTATTTACTTTGGGACTACGGGACAGTATCCCGGGAGATCCCCCTATATGTTTACTTTGGGACTACGGATTTTTATTCTGAGAGATCCCCCTACAGTTTTATATTGGAACTACAAGACTGCACCATTAGATTCTTCTAGTACTGGGTATTTATATTTGGGACTACAGATAGAGATTTCGGTAGATCTCTGCGCACTATGAGTTGGACTAAGAGACGGTATCCCCGGAGATCTACTAGATATTTATATTGGACAATAGGACAGTATCTCTGGAGATCCACTGGATATTTATTTTTGGGACTACAGGACGGTATCTTCGGAGATCCCCGGTTATTATCTCTATGTTGAGTTGTATGCTTTACGTAATTACTTCTGTCTTTGTAATAGTTGTTGTTATTCTTATTGTTCTGTGTTAGTTCATACTGTTAGCATCTAATTATATTGTTGTATACTGTTTTATCTCACTTTCAGCTGTAATCAGTAGGGCCGGACCTTCCTTGTTACTACTCGACCGAGGTTAGAATTGGCACTTACTGAATACCGTTGTGGTGTACTCATGCCCTTTCTGTGCATGTTTTTCATAAGCAGAACCAGGTACTTCGACTCAGGCCTACTACCCTTGAGGCAGGGTGATCCATCAAAGACTCCGAGGTATGTCTTTCGCGTCCGCAGACCGATGATTCCCTTTCCATTCTCTCTCATAGTATTTGCCCTTCTGTATTTACTTTTGTTTAGACATTCTAGAGTTAGAACACTATAGTTATTTCCACAGCTTGTGATTTCATGAGATTCTGAATTTTGAAAAGTGTAGTTTCAGTTTGAGAGTTTGTAATGTATATGAGAAGCGACATCTTTAAACATTCACTATGTTATTCCACGAGTTTTTATTTGTTTTATTTTGTTGTTTTTTTCACAATTTGTTACGCTTACTTAGTCGTAGAGACTAGGTGACGTCACGATAGTTCAAGGAGGACAAACTAAGATCGTGACAGTGATAAAACCATGATTAAAACAAATTAATAAATTTGTTGAAAGAATATGCACATATTATCACACCTCCTTTTTACCGCTCACACGTGGCTATCCTGAAAGGTGACACGTGTATATGAGTTTTTCCAATTAAAGTGACATTATTCGATATGGGATTAATTATTCATTTCAAGAGTCACCACTGGGGATAAGTTTGGCTTTTGGTATCCCAAGTCACCGGTTTCGTTGAAATCCCAGATCGAGGAAATTTTGACTACCCAATTATAGTCTACAAACCAGAAATTCTTGAGTAAGGAATTATGTTGACCCGAGGGAAGGTGTTAGGCACCCTGGGATACCGTGGTTCTAGCACGGTCGCTTAAACTCACTATAAGTGGCTGAAACATGTTATACCTGTTAACTCGTAATTTAGATTATTAACAGCTTTAAACACATTTTTTAGGAAAATTTGCAATGTTATTAAAACACGCCGTGAATCGCATAATATAAATGCACCGGTAATTTTAGACATATTTTAACTCCATTGAGAATAGGATTTGGGTCACATAAATGTGCACCCAAATTTGGGAAGGTATGTTATAAAATATGCGCGCCTATAGCAACTACGTCTTCGAGATTTGCGGGAAGGCCATGAATTGCTAAACGACACTTTCTATTTATCTATGTGTTTTAAATAATTAAGGAGCCATCGCATAGTATTTGCTTGAATTAACGCGGCTCACTTTATTTAATAAAGATATTCTAACACATGCCAAATTCTCTACTCTTGCTGGTGTTAAATGAACTAATCAATTTATGTATAGATTGTGTATTTTGGAGAAGTAATACTTGCTCTTAGCCTCATTCATCGATAATCATATGCACGGACTCAAGTCTAGGCGAGTCCAAGAAACACTGTACTACAACCGCCGAGCCTGGTTCATGACTGGCCCGAACCTTTGATTCCTCCAATTCAGAAGCACGTAATATTATAACTTCCTGGTGCTTACTGGGCCTCTCGAATGAGCAGTACTGATTTGAATGAAAGAGCCCAATTGTTAATAACCAATTTTTGTTTGAAATTATATACGAAATCGAATCTCTACACATTCACGAAGGAAATATTAACAACCATTTTTTATATCAATTTCTAACATTAGATTTGAATCAAATGATTCATATACTCATCAGTCAAGGTATATGAATCTAATTTCCAAAGTTCAATTGTGCTTCAGGTTACCCTGTATTGAATAGCTCTGGAAACCAATTATGACTAAACATATTGGGACTTAGATGTATTGAAATTTTACACAGCATTTTCTGATCTCCACACGATTATCAAAACTACTACTTTCTAAATCCAGTGGCTCTAAGTTCACATGAACAACACTTGAACCAACCTGACTAAATTGAGACTGACTATGAATTACACACATAGAAGAAGGAATTGAGTCGAATCTCCCGTTATTACATATCGAAACAGTCCCAAATGTCCCATTATTACAAAAATGGATTAGTCTAACATTCAATTACAACATGATGATCATATTATTATTATGCCTATATTCGAAACTAAATAGGGGGAAAAGGAGGGTATAATTCAAAACACAGATAGCATATAGAGATCTTCACATTTGGGAATATATTTCATTTGAACTTCATAGATACATGAACATTGAGTATACCTGTAATGGAGCAGAAGAAACAGGCCTATGAGTAAATAGAAGAGACCAGCTAAACAATCAACAGCCAAATACACAGTGCACCCAGTATTTCAGTGGAGTTTCTAGAGAATTAAGTCTTTAGAAAATGATTCAAAACAGTACTAATAGTATTTTCAGATATAGGAATAAGTATTTCAGCTCTAGTATTAAAAGAGAAGGTTTTCAGATCCTTTTTTCAGTATCCAAATGGTTCATTTTATAGTAAAGCTTTTAGGGCATCAGATTTTTCCTTGTTTTCTTGTTAATCCTTAACTCAAAATTGCACTTTGCCTAAAGAGTCATTCAATTCTTGACCTGTGCCTCAAGTTTTAGGCAAGAATTATGTTTCAGTCCTTACTAGAAGGTTCTAAGAGATTCTTATCAGATAATTGAAGGTTCAAATTCCTCTTATACCCTCACTTCCTTTCCTAAATTACCGTCGCCTGAAATTTGACCTTAGTCAATTTTGACCCTAGTTTAGTTACAATTGACTCTGGTCAATCAAATTTAGGCCACATATTAATCTTGGGATAACAGACTTAACAGGGTTTAAAATCAACCAAAACTAGCAAGTATTAAAACCAATGCCTTAATGTGGACTTTCAGCACACAAACATTATTCCGGATTGTCAAAACAAAAGATCAAGATAGCCAGAAGAAGGCATATATAAATACTTGGTTTTTAGAGATAGTTTAATCAAGGATACCCAGAAATACTTAAGAATGAGAAGCACATAGCAAAAATGATCATTCAGCTTATGAATCAAAATTGGAAGAATAAAATCCAACCCTTGCAGTTAAAGGTCTATCCCATCAATCAGCCTAAACTGGACATCAAACCCTTAGGAGCATGAATCAACCAAACATACCAAAAATCAACAAATAATAATCAGAAAATGGAGGTCAATCGAGCCCTAAAATCATATTACTAAAAAATAAACAAAATTAGGCTTTCCGAAATTAGAGAACTAATACTAGCAAGATATCAATATTACTCAAGAAATGAAACGGTTTCAGATTACTGACAAACAAAAGCATATAAATATTAAAACCTATTTCAGCCGAGATTGTGGACGAACAATTATTAAAAGAAAACATCCAAGAGCTAATAGCTAAGAGCTAATTAGAAATACAAAAAAGATAAATCACTTAGGCAAATATATATATAGAAGAAAACAAATAATCAGGAAAAATATATACAGAAAGGGCAAGGTACTAAGCTTCTTATGCATGTCCAATCTAAACCACTTCAATCAACTTTTGACCCCTTCCACAGGGTTTTGAACACTTCTAGGGCGATGCATAATGGATTTTTAAAGGTTCAGGAGGGCTTTCAAGGTCCTGAGACCTCAGTGTGGTCTAAGATTAGGATTTACTCAATGGTTGAGGATTCTTGGGACTCATGTGTGGTATGGTTGGGGATAGGAAGGAATAAGGACTGCCTAGGAGAAGTTTGAATCCGATTCCGGTGTGTTTTGTGTTTTAGGGTTAGGCTTTGAGTTGATATTCGAGGAGTTTCAGGAAGATTTGATAAAGGTGGCATACATGGTTGGAAAGAGGGGATTGAGGTGTCCTAGGGGTATAAATTTGAACGACTTTGGGACAGCGCCGCCGGAGGAAGGGTTTTCGACGACCTTTCGGAGAATATTTGAGGTGATGGAGGGGGGATTCGAGGGGAGTGGGTTGCAGGACGGGGAAAGGGGTATCCTAGTGGTTTTGTGGTGTTAAATTCGAAGGGTTTGGAACACGGTCGCCGGAGACAGTGGTTCTGACAACCCTTTCTTTTGATATTCGAGCCGTAGGAGGCATGTTCGACGAAAACTAACCATGGGATGGGGTAAAGGATGTCATGCCAGTTGAGTGGTGTGAGTTTGGGAAGGTTTGGTTGCCGGCCACCGCCGTGAAGCGATTTTCCGGCGGCGGCGTTGGGGTGGTAAGCTGGTGGTCAATGGACGGTCAATGGTGGTCAAGAGAGGTGTTATAGTCAAAGCAGATGGTACGAGGATGGGGGTGTTTGATCTTTGATGTGTATTAGAGGTGTTTGGACATACGCATACAAAAATGGGGGGAGTTCCGTGGCCGTTTGATGAGATGGGATTGACGACTGTGATGATTCCTATCTATTTGAAACAGTGTTGTTTGGTTTGTTGGGTGTGGACTGGACCCAAGTTTGGTCATTTGGGCTGGGTTGTGTATTGTCTAAGGAGAGGCAGGTTTGGGCCACTCAGGTCTGACCCAATTGTGGCCAGCCTGAGTGGATGTATATATTGTATATATACATATATACATATATTATTTTTTTTCTTTTTTTTCTTTTTCTTTTAATTTAAATTAATTACTAATTTTATTTAAAAACCACAAATCACAAATAAAACTAAACCAAGTCAAAATTAAACAAACATAATTTCAAATGGCGGAAATACATCTATGTATTTTTTGTATTTTAATTTGTAAAACAATTTTATTTAATAATTAAATCCTAATTAAATCTTAAATATGCAATAATGAACATGCACATGCAATTAAACCCTAAAAATTAAAATCCTAATATTTTAAAGAAAATCCTAAGCTTTATGAGTCCTGTAGGATCTTATTTTGACCGGATAAAAATCATATGCTCACAGCTGCCCCTCTTTGCGCACACGACGAGTTTTCATGCAAAGACAAGTGAGAAAATATGAGTGATCTCCGTCCGATCGAATACTCTCTGTGAAGCATTTTGAAAAATTTCTGACCAGACCTTGCTTCAAAGGTTGCCTACATATCCTTGGCAATAAAGGAATCAAGTCAGTGTAGTTCTGGAAGTATTTGTAGCTGGGACTACCGGGAGACCGTGATTGGCTGCCGTTGGTGCTATCTCTGCTTGCTAAACTCCTTATTACACAAAAAGAAAATAAAAAACTAAGCTAGCTAAGTCTATCAACTACAAGTTACAAGATTCCTATCTATGAGTTTCTTGATGCTTGATCTTGAGTCTCGGCTATCCTTTGTGGCAGACTCCGATCTGAATCTTGATGCTTGTTAATTCCAGCTACTGGCTCAGTCTTCAATCTTGAAACAAAGCAGGATATGCTGAGCTTCTGATTTCAGTTATATTTTGTGCAGTCCGCGTCTTTGTCCGCCTTATCACTTTGAGTTCGCCTTTTGTCTCTCTTTTTTTCTATTCTGAATTGACACTCATGCTTTCAATTATGCCGAATCTTGTACCTTTAGGTGACACTTGTTTAGACAACAAAACAAACAAACGAAAGAATTTTTCTGCCCCAATTTTCACTGGAAAATTTTGTGAGTTTTTGTAACACACATCTATGCTGTTCTTTATTAAAACAATAAGGATCAGAATTGTGTATCCCTTGGAAATATTGCCAGGTTATGCTGGAGAGGAGAAATGGTTCCTGCTGGGGATAAGATGAGAATCCTCGGGTTATGCCGGGATGAGAATGAAAAGGTCTCTGTGGGGATGGAAAGAAACGATCCACGTGTTATGTCGGGATAAGAAAGTTCCTGCTGAGGATGGGTTATGAAGAAATTCCTGTGTTATTCCAGGGGAGTCCGAGGGTTGTGCGGGGACGAATAAAAGATCCTAGGTTAGGCTAGGGGAATCCGCGGGTTATGCCGGGATGAAGGAAGATCCTGAGTTATGTCAGGGGAATCCACGGGTTATGCCGGGATAAAAGAGCAATACTAGGTTATGCTAGGGGAATCCACGGGTTATGCCGGGATGAAAGGAGATCCTGAGTTATGTCAGGGGAATCGACGGGTTATGCCGGGATGAAAGAACAATCCTAGGTTATTCTAGGGGAATCCACGAGTTATGCCGGGATGAAAGAAGATCCTGAGTTATGTCAGGGGAATCCACGGGTTATGCCGGGATGAAAAAAAATCCTAGATTATGCTAGGGGATCCACGGGTTATTTCGGGATGAAGAGAGATCCTGAGTTATGTCAGGAGAATCCACGGTTTATGCCGGGATGAAAGAACAATCCTAGGTTATGCTAGGGGATCCACGGGTTATGCCTGGATGAAGAGAGATCCTGAGTTATGTCAGGGGAATGCACGGGTTGTGCAGGGATGAGAATGAAGGGTCCCCGCAGGGGATGAAAGGAAACATCCACGGTTATGCCATGATGAAATGAAAAACGATTCCTGCGTCATGCCAGGGAGATCCGCGGGTTATGCCGGGATGAGTCAGAAATCCTAGGTTATGCTAGGGAGATATGTAGGGCAGTGGAGGAACACAAAGATCCTTTTGACTATGCTGGGTATAGAGGAGGAAAGGAATAACTCTTACGTTATGCTAAGGGTATCGAAGTATTAACTCCTAGACTATGCTAGGGAGTAGGAAGTGTAGGGAGAGAATCCTCAGGTTATGCTGGGGATATGGAGGGAAACTTTCTAGATTTATGCTGAAGGGGGTAGAATGTAATCCTTAGGTAATGCCTTGGAAGTCCATGAGCACTGCAAAGGGGTATTAGGGATTGGGATCTCGTGTTGTCATGCTCGTTTACGAATTTGCAGAAAAATGTAAAGAAAAACTTCTCTTTGGTCATTGATGCATCAGCACCTTTGGCCCTTACGCCTATCCTTTGGTTGTTTTTGCTCCATGTTCCTTTTTGGATTTTCTAAGTTGCATCTGCATCTATTTTAGTTCAGAAACAAAATAAGATGTTAGTTTGAACAATGATTGGTTTTGCGGCCTTGTGACACTTGATTTCGACTTCCTTTGTATTTCAAAAGCGAACCCTCAGCTATCCATCCTTGTTTAACTGGCAGGGGGTCCTCATTTCGGATTGGTCTTTGTTTCCTTATGGGGTTTTGATGGGAATCAACATTCGCCGTTGGTTAAACCCCGATTTGCTTCAAATCCATGATTTTGACTTTGATTTCCTTCTCCTATTTCCTTACATTGGGGTATTAACTGTCATGATCAACCAGCATTGGCCAAGCATACTTGACGATTTCGGTCATTCCCCTAATTCTTTCCATGAGAAAACCGCGAAGCCGGCCCTGCTACCTTTCTCTAAGGAATGGTGAGGAAATTAAAGTGGAAATGAGTGAAATATGAATTTAAAGAGGTATGCCCCCTGAAGGAAAAGAAGGAACTTATCTGGCAATACGAGCCGGCTTTAAATAGCGACGACATGCTTCTTGGACTAGATACCTGGCCCAAATCCATTTCTGCTTTCTGATTTCAGCCCTGGGTAGCAATATTTCCTCTTCTCGGCGACGGCACCCTTTGCGGGTTTTCGCCAATCTGCCTCTCTCATTTTCCTTCTCCCGTCGCTCGATAGCGCTCTTTGCGAGTTTTCCCTGAACGGGCTCTCTCATTTTGCTTTTATGTGCTCACCGTCGCCTTATGGTGCCCGGAGGTTTCCACCAATAAGACTCTCTCTTTATTTTTCTCACAAATTTGATTGGTGCCAAACCCCAACAAATGGTATTTTCTTTCCCGGGGGTCTATGACTTTTTAACCATTCGGACGGATTTGTAACCGGATCGATACATTTCTGCCCCAGTTTTAATTTTCTTGGGTAAATGGGGTATTTATTTGATGTGACTGAACCTCAGGGAGAGGCTTCCTATGTATCCTTTCGGAATCAAGTCAGACGTCGTTCAGGAAGTTTTCCTAAACTAATTTTGTTTTGCATTCTCTTTTTTGAATTTACTTTTCTTCTTTTTGTTGTTTTGGTTTTTTGAATTTTCTTTTTCTCTTTTTTTTCTTTTCTTTTGAATTTCCTTTTTCTTTTCTTTCTTATTCTTTTTTTGTTTTATTATTATTATTATTATTTTGAATTTTCTTTTTCTTTTCTTTTTGAGTTACAAAGAGGGTGGGGATAGCGGGAGAATAAAGCCTTCGTCTTTTCGATCCATCGGGGTAATTGCTGCAGGGGATTTAAACACAATACCTTTTTACTGCATCTGCATTTACCTCTGCCTTGCGTTCATCTCCTTCAGTGTCTTCCAAGTACAATGCTCCTCTAGGCAATATCTTCATGATAATGTATCGGCCTTTCCAATTTGGAGCGAATTTTCTTTTGGCCTCCTGATGATGGGGAAGTATCCGTCTCAAAACCAGCTGCCCGACTTCGAAATTCCTATGGTGCACTTTCTTGTTGAAGGCATGGGCCATTATTTGTTGGTACAAGTGCCCGTGGCACACAACGGCCATTTGTTTCTCATTAATTAATGCCAGTTGCTCCAAACGGGTTTTGACCCATTCACTATCTTCGATTTCTGCTTCGACAATCACTCAGAGCGAAGGGATTTCCACCTCGGCAGCTATAATAGCCTCAGTTCCATAGACCAGCAAATAAGGAGTGGCTCCTACAGATGTACGTACTGTGGTACGATATCCCATCAATGCGAAAGGCAGCTTTTCATGCCAGTGCCTCGAGCTTTGAATCATTTTCCTCAAGATTTTCTTGATGTTCTTGTTGGCTGCTTCGACCTCACCATTAGCTTTCGGTTTGTAGGGAGTGGAGTTTCTATGTGTTATTTTGAATTGTTCGCATATCTCTCGTATAAGCCGACTGTTTAGATTAGCTGCATTGTTGGTAATGATGGTAGCCGGGATCCCAAAGCGGCAAATGATGTTGGAATGCACAAAATCCACTACCGGCTTCTTGGTAACAAACTTGAGGGTGATGGCCTCAACCTATTTAACGAAATAATCAATGGCGACCAATATAAATCTGTGCCCATTTGAGGCATTCGGCTCGATTGGCCCAATGACGTCCATAATCCGGGAAGAAAATGGCCAGTGTGCCAACATAGGATGCAGCTCATTTGGTGGTGCATGAATCAGATCACCGTGTACCTGGCATTGATGACATTTCCGCACAAAGCTGAAGCAGTCTTTTTCCATGGTTATCCAATAATAACCAGCTCGGAGTTTCTTCTTTGCCAATACATAGCCATTCATATGGGGCCCACATACGCCTGCATGCACTTTGTGCATAATTCTCCCAGCTTCTTCGGCATCCACACATCTCAACAAAATAAGATCTGGAGTCCTTTTGTACAAAGATGTCTCCACTTAAGAAGAAATTGCTCGCATGCCGTCGGATGGTCTTCTTTTGTTCTCTTGTGGCTTGCTCAGGGTACTCCTATGTCTTTAGGAATCACAAGATGTCGTAATACCAAGGCTGTGGGCTAGGCTCCGCTTTGGTTGCATTAAAATACCCATGTCTTTCTCTTATTTGGATTTGTAGAGGATCAACATAGGCATTCCCACGGTATAGCAACATGGAGGCTAAGGCTGCTAGTGCATCCGCTAACTCATTATGACGACGGGAATATACCTGAACTGTACCAACCCAAACCGTTTGCTGAGGTCTTCGACATGCTGTTTATACGGGAGGAGCTTAATGTCCCTTGTTTCCCATTCTCCATGAGCTTGTCGGATGATTAGATCGGAATCTCCCATGATTAGAAACTCTTCGACGTCTTGGTTAATTTCCATATTCATGCCCATAATGCAAGCCTCATATTCAGCTATATTATTAGTGCAAAAGAACCGAAGCCTGGCTGTAGCTGGATAATGCTGGCCTGTATGTGAGATTAGGATTGCCCCGATCCCTATGCCCTTTATGTTTTCCGCTCTGTTGAAGAACATTTTCCAGACGGGGGTGTCCTCAGCTACTATTTCCAATGAGTTCACTTCTTCGTCAGGGAAGTAAGTGTTTAAAGGATGATACTCGTCATCAACAGGGGTTTCTGCCAGAAGATCTGCCAGTGCCTGAGCTTTCATTGACGTACGAGTGACATAGATGATGTCGAACTCTGTATGCAAGATCTGCCATTTAGCCATTCCCCCTGTGGGTATTGGTTTTTGTAATATACACCTTAATGGATCCAGCCTGGTTATGAGTTACGTGGTATGAGCTTGCAAATAATGTCTCAGCTTCTGAGCTACCCATGTCAAGGCGCAACACGTTCTTTCTAACAGCCTGTACTTGGCCTCGTAGCCGGTAAAATTTTTGCTCAGATAATAAATGGCCTGCTCTTTCTTTCCCGTGGCGCCATGCTGCCCGAGAATACAACCGAAATAGCCTTCATAGACCATCAAATAGAGAAACAGTGGCCTTCCTGGTTATGGCGGAACTAAAACTGGTGGATTGGACAAGTATTGTTTGATTTTATCAAAAGCTTCCTGACACTCGACCATCCACTTATTTGCCACATTCATCTTCAGCAGTTTGAATATAGGCTCACATGTTGAAGTCAATTGGGTGATGAACCAGCTCATGTAATTTAATCTCCTCAATAGACTCATCACATCCTTTTTGGTCCTTGGCGGGGGAAACTCCCGAATGGATTTGATCTTGGTTGGATCTAATTCAATGCCTTTCCGACAGACGATGAACCCCAAAAGTTTGCCTAAAGGAATTCCAAACGCGCATTTTGCCGGATTCAATTTCAAATTATATTTGCGGAGCCTTTCAAAGAATTTTCTAATATATTTTACTTGATTGCCCTGAGTTTTATATTTGATAATCACGTCATCCACGTACGCCTCTATTTCTCTATGCATCATGTCGTGGAAGATGGTTGTCATAGCCCTCACGTAGGTTGCCCCAGCGTTTTTCAGTCCAAATGGCATAACTCGATGACAATATGTTCCCCAAGGTATGGTGAAGGCGGTTTTCTCCGCATCCTCCTCATCCATCAGCACTTGGTGATACCCCGCGTAGCAGTCTACAAAGGATTGAATCTCATGCTTGGCACAATTATCGACTAGGATGTGGATGTTGGGTAGAGGGAAGTTATCCTTGGGACTCGCCTTGTTCAGATCTCTATAATCCACACACACTCGGGTTTTTCCATCCTTCTTTGGCACCGAGACCACATTAGCCAGCCATGTGGTGTACTTCGCACTACCCGGATTACCCCTGCTTCAAGCTGTTTTGTAATTTCCTCTTTGATTTTATCACTGACATACGGCTTGAACTTTCTTTGCTTTTGTTGTACAGGGGGCACTCGGGGTATGTAGGCAACATATGAACCACCAAATCCATACTCAGACCAGGTATGACATCATAGGACCACGCAAATACGTCCTTGAATTCCAACAGGAGTTGAACCAATGAATCCCGTATCTCTATATTTACGTGTATGCTTATTTTAGTTTCTTTGATTTCATAGAGATCGCCAAGGTTAACCGGTTCAGTATCATTTAAGTTAGGCTTAGGTTTGTTCTCAAAGTGTTCCAATTCTCGAGTGATTTCCCTAAAAGCCTCTTCTTCATGTATTTCGGTTCTTGGTTCATTATTTCACAGACAGGCAACAAGTTTGGGCCGTGGCAAGAAGTCCACGAGCATGTCGTTTAATTTAAGGACGCACTATTGAGACTAAAAAAGATGAAAAATAAAGAAAGACAAAAAACCAGAGAAAGGCAGAGAAATGAATGACAAAACATTGACCGTATTTCTTTGAACTTGCAAGATAAACAAGGTTTACAATTTGAGATTTAAAGTGCCAAAAGGAAAACAAACAACCGAGATACACCCTGAAATAGCTCGTGATGTGGAAGAGGTAGCAAGGCGATACTACCGGGTCTCCCGCCAGACCGGAAAGGGTGTGGCCTTCAAATTTTGAAGTTTAGAATCTGGCCCCATATACAGCATTTCAGCGGCGCTAGACCCTTGTCCAGTTGGACCATGTTCATATCATAGAGCAAATCTCTCAAAGCCCCGCAGATCTCATCGATATCTTCTACCGTGAAGGTTTCTTCTTCTTCCTCTTCACTGTACTTTGGTTTTATACAATTGAAGCAAGAGTCGTGGTAAGGCCCATCCTTGGTGTTTTCTGCGATTCACCCAGGTGATATCTTCTGAGATTGGGTGAAATCCCAGTCCAAAGAACTTTTCTGTGGCGGGAAAGGAGACTAGCTCAGTTATGCCTTGTAGGGAGCTTCCGAGTCCCTTGCGTGGCTTGAAGCCTTGGCGCGTCATTTCCTTTGCGACCATAATTGAAGAATTTGACATGAAAGGCTGAGGAAGTAGCTTGCCCTCTTCATGCTGATCAACTACGACTTCAAAAGCTTGATAGACTATGTGTTCACTGCCTTCTTTGGCTTCCAGACAGGGGACAGAGGGGTCCTCGTAAATTGATTGTTCGTCCTCTCCATGAACTACAATCTCTTGACTTTCATATTTAAATATTAGCATTTGGTGCAGGGTTGAAGGCACTGCCCCTACTGCATGAATCCACGGCCTTCCCAGGAGGTAGTTGTAAGAGGTGTCCATGTCCAACACCTGGAATGTTACTTTGAAGTCGACTGGAGCAATGGTGAGCACCAAATAGATTTCACCTACGGTATCTCTTTTTATTCTATCGAAGGCCCGGACACATACGTTGTTAGGGTGAATCCTCCCCGTCCCGATCTCCATTCTCTGCAAGGTAGATAGTGGGCATATGTCTACTCCGGAACCTTGGTCCACCATCACTCTCTTGACATAATATCCCTCACATTTGAATGTGAGATGCAAATCCTTGTTGTGAGCATCTCCCTTCGGGGTAAGTCATTCTTACTGAACGATATCTGATTGATAGCGAAGAATCTCTCCGCCATTTTCTCTAGCTGTTCTACAGAGGTTTCAGCTGGCACATAAGCTTCGTTTAGTGTTTTGGCAAACACCTGCTGATGCTCACGGGATTTCATCAAGAGTGATAGTAGAGAAATCTGCTCAGGGGATTTTCGGAGTTTATCTACCACTTCGTACTCCGGCATTTTCATTTTCTGGAAGAAAGCTTCGGCTTCCTCAGTATTTACTGGCCTCTTTGGAAGAAATCGCCATTTGGTAGCGGCATTAACCTCTTCCATGTCGAGGTATTTATTGGTGGGACATCCCTTTTGGGCTTCCTCGAGGACTTCTTTGCCCTTATATGTGACAATAGTTTCCTGATAATTCCAAGGGACGGCTGAAGGGTTGGTCATGGGATTTTGTGGAACGTGAACAATAACCACGGGCTCATTCAACACCGGTGGTTTAATTGATCCCCGTACCACATAGGCCTTCTTGGTACAAGGCTTTGTTCAGCTCAAACCTCTTTGGAGGGCTTAAAGTGGGCTACTTCTCTTTGCTTCCCCATGGGATATAGAGTATTGTTTCTTTGGCGGGGGTTGTCTCAGTTTTGACCTCAGTCTTCTTCTCCGCTTCAGGGCATTTGGCTTCTTTTGTTTTCTTTTCATCCATCTTCTTTGGGGTGACTTTTGGCTTTCTATCGGCCTCGGCGATGGCTATGATGGCTTTCATAGCGGGATCAAATTCCTTATCCTCGCAAATCATTTCGATGACCAGCCCATTGTTGTGGGCCGGTAACGGGTTATCAGTTATATTTGGGACTTCATCATCCCTTAGAACTATCTTCTTTTGATCAATCAATTCTTCCAGCGCTCGTTTTAAGGTCCAACAATTTTCAGTATCATGCCCCTCTGCCCTAGAGTGGTAGGCGCAACGCATTCCCCTATGATAAGACGATGATTCACGATTCTGTCTATTTGGGGGTACAGGCTGGAGGAGACCCAGGTGGACTAGCTTTGAGAACAGGCGAGCATAGGACTCTCCTATTGGGGTGAAGTTCTACCTCCGGGGTGTCTCCCTAGGACGATAATTGTTTTGCTGAGGGCGGGGATTGTAATGATTCTGAGGGAGTTGATTCCTTAGAGCTTGCTTCCTCTTTTTTCTTGCTCCTTGGAATTCCTCTCGCCCCTCCTTATATTGCTTGGGAGGTGGCTCTTATGGCATATTGACTAGAATCCTCCCTGTCTTGAGGCCATTCTCTACCATCTCCCTAATCTTTATTGCTTCGGCGAATGGTTTTCCCATTGCGGACATCATGTTATGAAAATAGTCTGCTTCTTGTGCTTGCAAAAAGACGGTGACCATTTTGGGGCTTCACCCTCGATGCTTGCTCTCGCCATTTAATAGCATACTCTCTGAAGCTTCCAGCAGGTTTCTTCTTCAAATTGGCTAGGGAGTTCCTATCTGGGACGATGTCGATATTGTGCTAGAATTGTCGTACAAAGTCCCGGGCAAGGTCATCCCATATGTGCCATCGGGTAATGTCTTGATCTATGTACCATTCGGATGCAATACCCGCTAAGCTTTCCCCGAAGTAGGCCATTAGGAGCTCTTCCTTCCCGCTGGCTCCACGTAGCTGATTGCAATACTTTTTCATATGGGCGATAGGGTCGCCATGGCCATCGTATTTCTCAAATTTTGGCACTTTAAACCCCAAAGGAAGATGGACATAGGGGAACATGCACAGGTCTGAATAGGCTACACTTTTTTGTCCGCTCAGTCCTTGCATATTCTTCAGGCTTTGCTCAAGACTCTTCATTCTCCTTGCGATCTCATCCTGCTCGGGTGCTTTGGAAGTTATGTCTGGTACAGGGGTAAGTTCATATGTTGGTTGAGGGTAGCTATATGTAGGATGCGGGGGAGGCTCATTTTGGTAATTAGGAGTTTGGAATGTAAAGGCTGCGGGTCAAGCACAGGCCTTGGCACTGCCGGCTGTGCAGTAGTTGCACACGGAGGGGCCATAAAGATGTTGGGAACTGGCCCGGATGAAAACATTGGAGGGTGGGTTTCATAGGGCGCCCCAACAAAATTGGTTGAAATAGTGGGGTGCCCCAAGAGAATGCTCGGGTGACTAATAGGAATAATAGAGGTACCCCATGACCGTGGAAATAGCTCGGGAAATCCAGGGATGGCACTGGGAGGTTCCTTTCCATTGGTCCATGCGTCCCACATTTGCATGACCCAGAGCCGCAGAATCCTGTTCTCTTTTGCCTCTGCAGATTCAGAGGTCGGTACTCATATGATTGGACTGTCTTCTGGAATAGGGAAGGTGGGTAGAGCCATTCAGTTGTCATCTCATATTTCCCTTTGAACGAGTATTCGTGTGAAGCCAGTATACAGCAAAACCAACCACTGTTCTAAACACCTAAACTGTAATGCTGTAATAGATAGTTAGTTCGGGATAGATGAAAATCAGGAAATCACACGTTGAGCATGATGCACATATGCAGATAATGGGGTTTCTATATGCTTGCCATAGTCGCATGTGTCATCCCGACACTTATTTCAATTTTCTTTTTGTTTATTCCCTCTTATTGCCTCTCTCTTTTTTATTGTTTTTATTCTATATTTTAGCTTTTTAAATAATACGGTCGAATCGTATAGAGATTGCCTATGTATCATGACTTTGCATGAATCAGACCAAGCGCAGTTCATGGAAAAAGTTAAGTACACATCAAACATATATATTTTTTGGATTTTCAATTTGATACAGATACAAACTTTGATTAAAAGCAACTACCAGACGGGACTTAATACCCTTACAGACTCGAAAAGACAACAGACAGACTCTTTTTCAGAAAAATACGAATCTATGAGTACATTAACACTTCAAATGCTTTTGGAGTTTGCGAGGCATCATTCGGCCTTGTTGGGGGTTTGCACGCTACAATTTCTTGGAGATAGTGGAGATCTTCCATTACTTGCCGGACAGATGTCATAGCAGCGGAGAAAAACATGGATTTTGTCATGTCCTCACAATGATTGCACTTAGTGGTAATATAGTCTGCAATTGCCCGCACTTTCTCCCTTATAATCCCTTCTTCTTGTAGCAGACGCCCTATTTGTTCGGCCCGTGCTTCAAAAGTTCGTTCAACCACCTGATTTAGCTGTTGAAATTGTCGCAAATCTCTTTCCAACCCCACAATTACCGCATAACAATGCTCTCTCTCAACTTTGAAATCATTGGCCTGCTTGGCCATTTTGCTTTCAGCTATGATAACTCTCTGTTTTAGACCAGTACCAGTGCTTTCATTGCCACTCCCTTCTTTTAACTGCTCCAGTGTGCCGGCTTTCTTCAGCACTTTTACTTAATTGTCTCAGAGCTTTAGAAAATCCACCCTCTGCCTTATTGAGGTCAAAACCGTATTCGGTCACTTTTCGGCGCATGTTCTCTATGAGCTTTTCATCTTTTGTACTTCTCAGAGGAGTTTTTGTGGTTGTTTTCATTTTATGAATCTGGGCTCGCAGGGCTTCGTTTTCTTTAACCATTACCTTCTTTTCTCCTTCGCTAACAGCAGTTTGTAGGATGTTTTCGAATTGCAATTCCTTAATTTTCTTTTCTAGCTTTCCTATGGTAGCACCGTATTCATGTTCTTTTGCTAACCAATCCCATTGCTCTTGTGATGTTCTGACGAATTCTCGGAGGTGAGGCCTTTTGGATGGTCTTTCATGCTCAATTTCTCTCTTATACCAAACAAGGTACCGCGGAGACACTTCAGCTTTGGAAGAATCCTGTACAGAAGTGTCAGCGGTTAGATATTGGCATCCATTCTAGATTTTGCGAACCATGGCTTCGGGGAACTGATTACCAGGCCCAATTTCGACTACCCGGATGCTGAGATCTTCGTCTTTTGATTCTACCTGGCATCTTCCGAGTTGTCTCAAGAAATGATGTGGGGCGTACGGTTGGATGCTTCTGAGGCCCATCAAGAGGAATTGCGGTTCTGTTGCGGGCATATGCACAACTTTATCCACAGAGAGCCAACTAAGCGTCTATTGTATTTGATTTGCAGAAATAGACCGGAGATGTATACCTATTCTGCGACACCCTTTGGTAATTTAAACCAATTTACCCTGATGTCCACTTCTTCAATGCAACCTTTTGTTGGCACCCCACCATTCCAGAACCGGGGCCTGGGACATAGATGCTCAATCATCCAGACTTGTAATAGAAAGTTGCAGCCTTTAAAGAAACCCCCTCCTGCTTTACAAATGGTAAGGGCTCGGAAGATATCAGACAGGATCATCGGAGCAAGAGTGCTCTTTGCCTGATTCATCAAAGTACTAACGAATCCTGCTATCCGTATATCGATGTTCCCGTCCTTTCGTGGGAATACTAAAATACCCAAAAAGGACACCATAAACGCGAAACATCGATGCTCCTCCCATTTGATCTGATTACCCTTGCTACAAATAAGGTTTTCAGGGTTGTTGAATCCTCCGATGTGCCATATCTTATGTATTTAAAGTAGAGGGTGCAAAATCCAGCCGACAGGTCAGGGTTATGAATTTTTCTGCTAATTTTCAGAACGTCCAGAATTTTGTGCACAACGAGGGCCTTGGGTGCTATCAAATATTGATGTCTCAAAGGGATGGTATGGGTCCCAATATATCCGGTCATTTCCTCCAAATTCGGGGTTAGCTCGAAATCTGAGAAGTGGAAGACGTTGTGGGCCGAGTCCTAGAAGGTGATTAAGGACTTTATGATGTCCCCCTGAGGGTTGATTTTCAGTAGATTAGTGAGGCCCCCCAGATGCGTGTTGACCTTTTTCTGTCCGGCTTCTCTGAGGTCATTCCACCACAGCCACAGCTCCAAAGGAATTTTGTTCATTATCATGCTCATTATGTACATTTATTAGGGAAAATTAGTATTCTCAAAACATTAAAACTGAGATTTATGATATTTATTTTAAAACAGGGACCGGCTTTACGAATACGACCTTTTGACACTCGGCTAGAAGGTTTTCCAGGCTGTGCTTGCTTACCTGCCCGAAAAAAATTCAGAGGCAGCCGTTTGCTTAAGATGAGCCTTCTGGCGTCCCCTGTAGCGTTATTCAGATATAATCCCAATAATGGCACCATCCGACTCATTTTGAAGTAAGAAAAATAAATTCGGGCGTTTTCTTGATATTTTGAAAAAGGGTTGGATCCGGCACAAATTAATTCTTCAAAACCTGGGTCAATATTGAAAAACTCCAAAAATTGGTGCCTTTATTTTGTTTTTGTGCTTTTGTGCTTTTTTCTCCTTTTTTTTTATAAATCCGGCAGCATTATTTGAGCATTGGTTTATAAAAGCGACTACCCTAGCACTGCTTATTTCTCTCAACTATTACCTTTATTTACAGGACGGTCAACATGTGAATCTTAGGCAAATAAATGCGCAAGTAGCACGTAAAAATGCATCAGGGTGGTCTTTTATTTCAGGGCACCTGTCCTAGACGGACCCAACCCCTGTGTTGAGTCCCCTAAGTCAAAATGCATGATGCAAATAAACGTTCCTACGGGATCCGGCATGAAGTTTAGTTATACTAAGTTGACAACCTCGGCATAGGGTCTAACTATGTACCCGAGCGGACAACTCGAGTCGAGGAGGGGGCTACGTACCGGGGACCCGCAAGATCGTCCGGATTTGTAACTTGTCCGGCCTCTTTCTTATTTCAGGGTAAGACACTAACAGAATAGGGAGTCTTAACTAGTAAGCATATCCCCGGAGGTAAGACGTGAAGGGTTTCATAACAGTTTATATATACAGTTCAGACAATATCAAAGCGGTAAAATATTAGCATTTTGCACAGAACAAGTAAGCAAATCAGAAGAAGCCAAATATAACAATTATTGCAAGCTCTAATTCTTGAACCCTGAACCAAAGATTCTGGGTTCCTTTCATTCCCCAGCAGAGTCGCCCAAGCTGTCACATCTCCTTTTTACCGCTCACACGTGGCTACCCCGAAAGGTGACACGTGTATAGGAGTTTTTCCAATTAAAGTAACATTATTTGATATGAGATTAATTATTCATTTCAAGAGTCGCTACTCGGGATAAATTTTGCTTTTGTGTCCCAAGTCACCGATTCTTTGAAATACCAGATCGAGGAAACTTTGACTACCCAATTGGAGTCTGCGAACCAGAAACTCTTGAGTAATGAATTTTGTTGCCCGAAGGAAGGTGTTAGGTACCCTCGGATCCCGTGGTTCTAGCATGGTCGCTTAAACTCATTATAAGTGGCTGAAACATGATTTTCTATATTTGTTAACTTGTAATTTAGATTATTAACCGGTTTTAACACATTTTTCAGGAAACTTTGCAATGTTACTCAAACACGTCCTGAATCGCGTCACATAAATGCACCCGTAATTTTAGACATATTTTAACTCCATTGAGAATAGGATTTGAGTCACATAAATGCGCACCCAAATTTAGGAAGGTATTTTATTAAATATGCACACCTATAGCAACTACGTCTTCGAGATTCGCGGGAAGTACATAAAATTTTCTAAACGACACTTCCTATTTTTCTATTTGTTTTTATTAATTAAGGAGCCATCGCATAGTATTTGCTTGAATTAACGCAGCTCACTTTATTTTATAAGGATATTCTAACACATGCCAAATTCTCTACTCTTGCTGGTGTTAAATGCACTAATGAATTTACGTATAGATTGTGTATTTTGGAGAAGTAATACTTGCTCTTAGCCTCATTCAGGCCTAATCATATGCATGAACTCAAGTCTAGGTCAGCCCAAGACACACTGTACTACAGCCGCCGAGCCTGGTTCATGACTGGACCGAACCTTTGATTCCTCCATTTTAGAAGCACGTAATATTATAACTTCCCGGTGCTTACTGGGCCTCTCGAATAAGCCCAGTACTGATTTGAATGAAAGAGCCCAATTGTTAATAACCAATTTTTTATCGAAATATATACGAAGTCGAATCTCTACACATTCACGAAGGAAATATAAACAACCATTTTTTATATCAATTTCTAACATTAGATTTGAATCAAATGATTCATATACTCATTAGTCAGGGTATATGAATCTAATTTCCAAAGTTCAATTGTGTTTCAGGTTACCCTATATTGAATAGGTCTGAAAACCAATTATCACTAAACATATTGAGACTTAGATGAATTGAAATTTTACACAGCATTTTTTGATCTCCACACGATTATCAAAGCTACTACTTTCTAAATCTAGTGGCTCTAAGGGCAAATGAACAGCGCTTGAACCAGCCGGACTAAATTGAGACTGACTATGAATTACACACATAGAAGAAGGAATTGAGTCGAATGTCCAGTTATTACATATCGAAACAGTCCCAAATGTCCCATTATATATCCAGAAGAAGACATATATCAACACATGGTTTTCAGAGATAGCTCAATCAAGGATACTCAAAAATACTGAAGAATGAGAAGCACACAGCAAAAATGAACATTCAGCTTATGAATCAAAATGAAAGAATAAAAGCTAACCCTTGAAGTAAAAGGTTTATCCCATCAATCATCCTAAACTGGACATCAAACCCTTAGGATCACGAATCAACCAAACACACAAAAAATCAACAAATAACAATAAAAAAATGGAGGTAAATCGAGCCCTAAAATCATATTACTGAAAAATAAACAAAATTAGGCTTTCCAAAATCAGGGAACTAATACTAGCAAGATATCAATATTACTGAAGAAATGAAGGGTTTCAGATTAGTGACAAACAAAAGAATATAAATATTGAAACCTATTTCAGGCGAGATTGTGGACGAACAATTATTAATAGAAAATATCTAAAAGCTAATAGCTAAGAGCTAATTAGAAATACAAAAAAGATAAATCACTTAGGCAAATATATACAGAAGAAAAAAAATAATCAGGCAAAATATATACAGAAAAGGCAAGGTACTTAGCTTCTTATGCATGCCCAATCTAAGCCACTTCAATCAACTTTTGACCCCTTCCACAGGGTTTCGAACACTTCTAGGGCGATGTATAATGGATCTTTAAAGGTTCAGGAGGGCTTTCAAGGTCCTGAGACCTCAGTGTGGTCTCAGATTGGATTTACTCAATGGTTGAGGATTATAGGGACTCATGTGTGGTATGGTTGGGGATAGGAAGGAATAGGGACTGCCTAGGAGGAGTTTGAACCAATTCTGGCGTGTTTTGTGTTTTAGGGTTAGGCTTTGATTTGATATTCGAGGAGTTTCAGGAAGATTCGAGAAGGGTGAGATACATGCTTGGAAAGAGGGGATTGAGGTGTCCTAGGGGTGTAAATTTGAAGGACTTTGGGAAAGGGTCGCCGGAGGTAGGGTTTCCGACGAAATTTTGGAGAATATTTGAGGTGATGGAGGGGGATTCGAGGGGAGTGGGTTGCAGGACGGGGAAGGGGGTATCCTAGTGGTTTTGTGGTGCTAAACTGGAAGGGTTTGGAACACGGTCGCCGGAGAAAGTGGTTCCGACAACCCTTTTTTTGGATATTCGAGACGTAGGAGGCATGTTCGATGGAAACTGACCATGGGACGGGGTAGGGGAGGTCATGATGGTTGAGTGGTGTTAATTTGGGAAGGTTTGATTGCCGGCATCCGCCGTGAGGCGACTTCCGGCGGCGGTGTTGGGATGGTAAGCTGGTGGTCAATGGACGGTCACTAGTGGTCAAGGAAGGTGTTATAGTCGGAGAGGATGGTACGAGGAGGGGGTGTTTGGTCTCTGATGTGTATTAGAGGTGTTTGGACATATGTATACAAAAATGGGGGGAGTTCCGTGGCCGTTGGATGAGATGGGATTGACGGCTGTGATGATTCCTATCTATTTGAAACGGCGTCATTTGGTTTGTTAGGTGTGGACTGGACCCAAGGTTGGTTATTTGGGTTGGGTTGTGTATTGTATAAGGAGAGGGAGGTTTGGGCCACTCAGGTCTGGCCCAATTGTGGCCAGCCTGAGTGGTTGTATATATATATATACATATATTATTATTATTATTATTTGTCTTTTTCTTTTTCTTTTAATTTAAATTAATTACTAATTTTATTTAAAAACCACAAATCAAAAGTAAAACTAAATCAAGTCAAAATTAAACAAATATAATTTCAAATACCGAAAATACATCTATATATTTTTTGTATTTTAATTTGTAAAACAATTAAATCCTAATTAAATCTTAAATATGCAATAATGCACATGCGCATGCAATTAAACCCTAAAAATTTAAATCATAATATATTAAAGAAAATCCTAAGCTTTAAGAGCCCTGTAGGAGCTTATTTCGACCGAGTAAAAATCATATGCTCACATATTATTATTCAATTGTAGAAGTGAATGAGAAAATCTGTTCGGGTAGTGAGCCATCCGCTAGATAGGAAAATCAGGCCATTTGGTTCAAGTGTAAAAATGCAATAAGTTTGGCCATGGGAATGGTTTTCGTGGCATAGTCACAATATATAAATATCAATTCGAATGTGAATTTCACGCGACTCGGCCATAACTTCAAATAATAATAAAAATAAACATATTATAAATTGTGTGTGCGTTTCACGTGGCATGATTCATAGTATATAAAAAAATAAATGAGTGTGTGACATCGCGACTTGTTCAAATAACCACCATAAATACTAAATGCATTTAATTAAATAATTACAAACGGTTAGAAAGTAAAAATGCACAGTAGGTTTTAAACATGTAATAAATAAAATAATTAGGCCAATTATTAATAGTTGAGCTACCGTGCTAAAACCATCTAACTCGGGAGTGCCTCACGCCTTCTCCCTGGTTAACAAAATTTCTTACCCCATCTTTTGTGTTTGCAACAAAAAAATAGAGTCAATTTCTTCGATTTGGGATTCTAAGATAAACTGGCGACTTGGGACACCTTAATAATTATCCTAAGTATAGACTCTAATTAAATAAATAATCTCATTTCGAATAATATCACTTTAATTAGAAAAAGTTCCCTATCCCTCGGGAAAAAGGAGGTGTGACATCTCTGACGACTCTGGTGGGGATTGAACCCAGAATCTCTGGTTCAGGGTTGAGATTCGATCTTAGAAACTGTTATATTTGGCTTTTGTTTATTATTTAATTTCCACATATTTGATCCTAATGTGCTAAATGCTGCTTTTCAATGCTTTGATATCATGTGATTTGCATATAAATGTTACGCAATCCTTCTTCTCTCTAAGTCTTCTATATCTTCTGGAAAGCGCATGCAGGTGTGGATTTTTTTTTGTTAGTGTCATATCCCTAAATTAGAACGACGATCGGATGAGTTACAAAGCCGGATGGCCTTTCGGTTCCCGGTAGGTTGCTCCCCCTTCCCCCCTCAAATTGTCCACTCAGGTAAGCTAGGTCTAGCACAACACACCCTAGGATTCAAACCTAGAATGACATAGCCTAATGCCGGATCTCTAGTAGGTACGTTTGCTTACATTATATGTATTTGACTATGGAAACTCAACACAAAGGTTGGGTCCGTCTAGGACAGGTGTACCCGAAACTAAAAAGACCATCCTGATGCATCTTACATGTTACTTGTATATTTGTTTGATTTGGTTTGTATGTTGACCCACTTTTAGAATAAGAACGTTTTTTAAAAAACAAGAGAGGTAGAATAGGAGAGTGAAATTTACTTGGTTCTCATAAAATCCCTGTGTTCAAAAATCGAACTATGTCTAATTTTACTCAAAAGGTCTTGAAAAATAGACTAAGATTTTGAAATATACCCCGCTTGTGATCGAACTACGCGGGTCTAATTCTCACCTGATGTGAGATACGTAAGCAAACCTCATAGGTTCCGGCACCATTTTTAAAAATACAAAAATATTTTTTTTAATTCCTTCTTTAAAAGTCTTTCCTTAGAAAATTTTTGAAAAAAGTAATTTAAACCCAAGAAATATAGTCCTTCTTTCTGAAGTCTTTCATACAAAAAAAATAAAAGAAAATAAAACCATCAAAAATCAAAATCCATAATACGGATTTCTTTCATTTTGAAGTATTTTTTTCTAAAATTCCAAAAACTAGAAAGAATAATTCAAAAATATTCTTTTTCTTCTTTAGAAGTTTTTTCTTTCGTAAATGTCATAAAAAATTAAAGTCCAAAAACATTTTTTTCTTCTTGAAAAGTACTTTCGTAAATCAAAACGAAAACTCATAAATTCAAAATATTTTCTTAAAAGTCCCTCTTTCGGAAATTCAAAGGTAACATTAAAAATCCAAATATATATTTTTTCTTCTTTAGAAAAAGAGAAAAAGAATGGATAGTAAAAATATTTTCATTTAACTCTTGAAATTCTCAAAGTTCAAAACAAAGGAAAATAACTTTTAGAAGTCTTTCTCTCGAAAAAAATAAAATCCAAAATCCAAAATATTTTCCTTATTAGGTGCTTTTGTGGTATGGTTTTCATATTATAAGAAAATGTTGAAAAAGTTAGAAAAAGGTTTAGCTCATTTACCTTGTTCTCGGTATTTCTGAACTACGTAATAATCTGATTCATGCTGCGTCATGATAGGTAGGTAATCCCCATCAAATTCGGTCATAACCATAAATAAATTGAGTGAAAATAAATCGAAAAAAAGAAAGAGAGAAAAATTAAGTGAAAAAGAAAGAAAAGAGTGACAAAAAATAATGAAGATAAACAAAGAGCGAAAATAACAAAACGAGAAAAATTAACATGTGAAAGATCAAAAAATAAAAAAACGAAAAGAAAAGAAAAGAGAGTGGAAATGAAAGAAAAGAGGTACAAAGTGAAAATGGACATTTAATGACACTGATGAAACACACAATCATTCACACACATGGTAGAAGCATTTAACAGTTAGGTGCATTGCATTTAATGTGCGGTTTCCTATTGTTAAATGTCCCAAAACAAATAAGATTATGGTGTGTGCAAATTAGACAGATTCTGTACAAGTAACTGATTTTGTTAGTAATGTGGCGTCTCATCCATACTTCACAAGATCTAAATGCAAGGTTCCTATGGCCTCTGATAGTCATCCATCAATTATCGACCTTTAGGATAGCCCGACATCGACTATTCCACAACCAGAATTAGCAATTGCTGAGAGAATAGGATATTGTGCCTCTGCATGATAAAAATGTGGGATGCCTAGTGTAATGGTAGAGAACCGCGAAGTGCAATCCATGAATTCCCTATATTGATCCCTAGGACAGGAGAGACTACCAACGCCCTTGTGCCCAATCCGTTCATCTTGAATGGATACCCTCCAATGCCGTTTAATGGTCCCGGAATATCTTATATGGTTCGCCCCCAGGCGCCGGCTTCAAAGGCACCACCAGCAATGTTCTCTGCACCACCACTCTGTACCACAACAAAACCAACTATACCACGGACATATGTTGAGTCTCCAACATTCACCTTTTAAGGTCCACAATTTCAACAAGAAATAACATATGTGACCTCATACTCATTTACATAACCATCACAATGTGACTTCTCGGTGGAGCAAGAAAGGGTTGTCAACAATCCCGAGCAAGAGGAAATCTCTCGGAAGATGGAAAGCCTGGAACTAGGGGTGTTCATATAAATCCCAAAAATCGAACCAAACCGAAAAGCAAACAAAACCGACCAAAAAGATAGATACTTTTTTGTTTGGTTTGGTTTTGGTTTTAAATTAAAAAAACTGATCAAATTTGGCTTGGTTTTGATTTTAATAAAAAAGGGGAAAATCCAAACCAAACCGATTATAGGAATAGTTATTTCAAAATTTATTATTACACACTCACACACATACTCACACACACACAAATAGGAAGTTTCAGAATTTTTATGGTGAATGTTAATCGTTTGCACTTTTAGTACAGTTATTTACCTTTATATTCTATTTTGATTGGTAATTTTATTTTGTTAAGTGTAAGAATCCATTTCATGTTAAAAAAATATTTTTGTAATTGAGTCCTCAAATTATTCTTTACTATTTGATTCAATTGTCATCAATATATTTTAGTAAATAATAGATTTTTCAAAGGGAATTTGAGTTGATATTTTTACGTTTAAACTATGGTCGCCAGAATATGTGTTTGGTAGTGTATGTCTTATATTTAATAAAAAAATGACAAATAACAGGAAAATAAAAAAACCGACAAAATTGGATATATACCGAATCGAGAAAAAACTAACTTAATTGGTTTGGTTTGGTTTTAATATTTGAAAACTCGACTTACTTGGTTTGGTTTCTTTTTAGAGAAAAATTGATCCAAAACCGAACCATGAACACCCCTACTTAGAACAAAGCCTGAAAAACATGCAAGGCCTGAGCGGCCAAAGGAGCATCTCTTATTTCGACCTGTGTATGTTTCCCCATGTTGACTTTCCTGCTGGCTTCAAAATTTGAAAAGTACGATGGGCACGGATTGGAGATTCAATCGCTCATATGAAACAATATTGAAACCAGCTGAGGGGTGCTGGTGAAAAAGCGGAGCTGCTAATGGCCTATTTGGGATAAAGCCTCACCGGAATTTCTTCTGAGTGGTATACAGATCAAAAAATTACCCATTGGCATGTGTGGGACGATCTAGCCTGAGATTTGGTCTGCCGGTTCCAATATAATGTGGACATCACTCCTGATAGAAACTCTTTGTCCAATTTGAAAATAAAAACTGTGAAACGTTTTCGTGAATATGCTATTAGATGGTGTGATCAAGCTACCAGGGTAAAGCCTATAATGGATGAAGCATAAAGGATTTCGGTCTTTCTACAGGCCCAAGAGGCGAACTACTTCTAGAACATGATGTCCGTTATGAGTAAGTCGTTCGCTAAGGTTATCCGAATTGGGGAGATCATAGAAAATGGGTTAGAAGTAGGCCGAATCTTGAGTCATGCTGCCTTTAAGGCCACACATGCCGTTCAAAAAGGTTCGGAGGATTTGATTAATAGAAATTGGAGAGAAGAGGGAGTTATGATGGCTTCGAGCTCGAAAGGGGCCTTCATGGCATTCAACCAATTATATATGATTCCTAAAGTCCCTCAACACTATTATCCCCATCAAGATGTTGTTTATTCTGTGGCACCGCCTCCCTATGCGGTGATGAATGTGCAACCTTACATGCAGCCACAATATTATGCAAAGAATCGACCTGTACTTTCCAGATATGCACGTTCCTACCAAGCTCCATATAATACCCAACCAAATGATCACCAATACAAACACCGCCCACAGGAGCCTTTTAGAAAGAATCAGTTCACCCCTATTAGTGAATCATACTCTAGCTTGTTCCAAAAGCTAATCACATTAGGTTTGCTGCAGCCAATGACCCCGATCAGGCCGAACCCCATCCCCCTAGCACCGAGCTAATGCTAAATGCGAATACCACTTTAGAGAAGTGGCACATAATACTAAAGACTGTTGTACTCTTAAAAGAGTAGTGGAAGACCTTATCAAGGTCAAGGAAATAGTTCTTTGGGATGAAGAGGCCCCTAATATGACGAAAACTCCTCTACCTACTCACACCAACGGGTTAATAGTTGGAATGATATGTGATGATGGGAAATTTGACCTAGCGCTGAAGGTCATTGCAGCCATTGCCGAAACAAAATGAAAAGACAAAAAAGGTCACCAAACCTGAAAGTTCCCTATAAGACGGGAGTCTCCATAGTCGGTCTTGCTACCCTTTCAGCGTCCAATTTATTTTAGGGTGTAATCCTGATGTTTTACTTTTGTTAGTAAGCCCTTCTATCTTTAAAAATTAAAAAAATCAAATGAAATTAATATTTCATTGTCTAGGAATGTCCCTTTTCTTATTCTTTTTTAGTTATGTTAAATGTAGATTTTAATGATATGACATGCTTGCAGATTTCATGCCCAAATCCTAAAATGCTGCCACACCCTGAAATAATGAATCCAGAAACAGAATTTGAAGACAAGACTTGTAATAAAATAAATAGAAAATTGGAATGAAGTTAATATTCATCTTCTGATCATTGTTGAAGCAGAGATTGAAGATAACGTTGGGTCAAAACCGATCGAACAACTGACATTGATTGATAGAAAACGATTAGCTGCCATTTATCACGGGAAATTTGTGACGTCCTTTCGTCTTAAAAGTTAATGCCTGGTCCACTATTAACTATTTTTCCCAAGTTTATTTCTGCTAATTTTCGTGACGTTCGGTTTTGAGTTTCAGAGAGTTTTGGGACACTTAGTCCCTAAATGAAAGCTTAAGTGTTGGAAAGTTATTCATACTCAGAACAGTGTGAAGACGGCCTTGTAATGAAAATCTGATGGTTCCGTTAGCTTTGTTAGGTGATTTCGGGTTAGTAGCATGTTCCAATTGTGTTTTGGAGGTCCGCAGCTAATTTAGGCTTGAAATGCCGAAGTTTGAATTTTGGAAGTTACCGGTCGATAATGAGATTTTTATGTGAGGATTAGAATGGAATTTCGAGAGTTGTAATAGCTTCGTTATTCCATTTGGGATGTGTGTGCGAAATTTCAGGTCATTCGCACGTGGTTTGGTTGGATTTTTTATCGAAAGCGTATTTCGGAAGCTTTTATAGAACTTAGGCTTGAATTCGAAGAGTTTTGGGTAATTCGATATTGTTTGAGGTGTTTTGATGATTGGAACAAGTTTGAATAAGGTTTTAGGATGTGTTGGTGTTTTTGGTTAAGGTCTCGGGGGCCTCCGGTGAGTTTCAAATGGTCAATCGGACCATTTTTGGTAGTTAGAAATTGAAGATTTTGGAGTTCAGGTGTTGCAGAGTTTATCTCTTCGCGTTTGCGTGAGTAGGCTTGCGTTCGTGAAGAAGGAAGGGAGGAGGGACAGGTTTTAGCCTTCGCGATTATGACATGGGCTTCGTGTTTGTAGAGGGCTGTGGATCAGACCATCGCGTTCGCGGATGAGGGTACGCAATCGCGTAGAGGAAGTGAGTCAGATGGGATCCAAGGTGATTTGTGCATCGCCTTCACGTATGGTTTCTTGCGTTGGCATAAGGTTATTTCATCTGGTCATCGCATTTGCAGGGTGTTGGTCACGTTCGCGTAGGGTATTTTTAGGTCTTGGATATTTGCTCTTCGCGATCGCGAGGCTGGTGCCGCGACCGCGATGAAGAAAGGTCAGAACTGGGCAGAAAGTTTATAATTTATTCATCTGCTATTTTGAGTCATTTTTCCTCCAAAGTTGAGCATTTTGAGAGCTTTTTGAAGTGGGTCGAGGAAGGATTCAAGGGGAATCACTTGGAGGTAACATTTTTCACTTTATAACTCGTTTTATGTGATTAAATACCTGATTAATAGTGAGAAATTTGGGAAAAAAAGGTAATTATAGCTTGAGTTTAAGAGGCCTTTAAATGAGGACTTGAGGGGACATCTGGACTCCGATTTTTGTGTTCTTATTATGTATAGACTCGTGAGAGTATGGGGTTTCTGAAAATATAAGTTTCATCCGATTCTAAGACGTTGACCTGAGGGGTATTTTGTTATTTTACCTAATTTGGCATCTTATCTTTAAATTAAATCATAGAATCGGTTGTTTGAGATTTTATTTACTATGTGTAATTGAATTGAATAGATTGGGCCCATTTAGAATTGGATACTCGTGGCAAAGGCATGATTTCTAGTTTATTTTGAGTCGGTTCGAGGTAAGTGGCTTTTCTAACCTTGTGGGGGGAGGGGGGGGGGACTTTTCCCCTTAGGATATGATATTTTGTAATTGAATTACCTTGTGCACAAAGTGAAGAGCGCGTACTTGTGCAAATTGTTGGAAATCCAGTTTTATTAAAGTACTTATTAGCATGTTTCTCTTCCTGTTTTATAACACTTGCAAATTTAGCATGTTGTTAGTTAGAAAAACATGTTTCGTTGTCGTAAATTTCCTTGGCTGCATTATGTGAAGCATGTTTGTTTCCTTTCTCTAAAATTTCATTGTTCTGAATATCTTCTTGTTGTTGCTCCGTATTTATACTGAGACTACGGATGTGGGATTCTTGTAGCTCCTCTCGCCCCATGGTTGTTTACTTTAGGACTACTGGTTAGATTCCCAGTAGATCCCTCTAAACATTTACTTTAGGACAACGGGTTAGATTTCCGGTATATCCCCTGCACAGTTATATAGAACTACGGGAATGTACCCGGTAGATTCCCCCCATTTGGGACTACGGACCGAGGTTCCGGTAGATCCCCGCGCATCGATAGTTGGACTACGGAATGGTATCCCACGAGATCGGCTGGATAGATGATGAAAGGGACTATAGGACAGTATCCTAGGAGATCCTCGTGTTACTATTGGTATTGAGCTGTTTTGATTTTCCGGTTTACTCTGTTATTTGTATATTTGTTGCTGCCTCGTATAATCTTTCTTATTTCATTGCCGTTATCAATTATATTGTTTATTTCATATTGTTGATACTTATTATTATGTTTTACCTCAGTAGGGCCCTAACATTCCTCGTTACTACCCGACCGAGGTTAGGATTGGCACGTACTGAGTACCGCTCTGGTGTACTCATGCCCTTTTCTATGCATGTTTTTCATGTGCAAATCCAGGTACCCCTACCCAGGCATATCACTCTCGAGGCGGAGAGATCTAACATGGACTTTGAGGTATATCTATCGCATTTGCAGACCAATGAGTCTCTATCTTATTCTGTCTTTTAGCAGTTAGCCTTCCTTTCTTACTGTTGTTTTAGACACTCTGGAGTTAGTGTATTGTACTACATTTCCTTCAGCTTATGTTCCCGTGAGTTTTTGGGTTTTGGGATGGTATTGTAGAAGTTTGAGATACTATGATGTATGTGCCGAGTGACATTTTACATTTTGTTTCCATTTCCTTAAATCTTGGTTTTAAGTTATAATTTCCGCAAGGTTTCGATTGTTTTCTGCACTTGTTAATATTACCTAGTCATAGTGATTAGGTGCCGTCACAATAGTTCACGGAGGGAGAATTAGGGTCGTGACACACTTATACCAACAAACAATGGCCAATGTCTATAACAAGAAAGTGCGACCCAGAAAATTTGAAATAGGACAACTCATTTTGAGACGTATCCTCCCACCTCATGAAGAAGTTACAGGAAAATTCAATCCAAATTGGAAATGTCCGTACATTATAACGAGAGTACTACTAAAAGAGAGCATTGTACTTGGGAAACATTAAAGGAAATATCCCTGTGACAACAGTCCATGCAGACACAATAGAAACGGTACAATTTTTGACTCATTACTCAGTGTTAACAATCTCTAATTGGGATGATGAAGGCTTTCATTCTCGTTATTCAAATACCATTAACCATTTTTGCTAACCCTTTTGAGCCGGTTACCTTTTTTTGATCACCCTCTTTGAAACCTAAAGGTGTTAATGAAAACAAAGTAAAAAAATAAGAAAAAAAGAAGAAAAAAAAGAAAGAAAAAATGGGGGGAAAGGAAAGAAAAAAAAAAGAAAGAGAAAAAAAAAACAAAATAGAATAAAAATCAAGACAAAAATCAAAATAAGTTCATGTTCAACTGAACTACGTTCAACTTGATACCGAAAGGAAATGTAGGCAGCCTCTATCTGGGGTTCAGTCATACCAAAATAAAAATCTAAATTTTTCCAAAAGTGAAACAGGGGAAGATGTTATAATGGTTCGGCAATAGTTTTGCTTGAAATGTTCCAAAATTGTAATTCAATCCAAATTCTTTTCAACCAAATCCTTTTCAAAGTTCTTACAATCAATTAACGATAATGTTCAAGAATTGGAGGATACAATCACTTGGATATGATACAACCAAATGAGAGAAATCAAATGAGAGAGTCTTATTGGTGAAAATCCTCACAGACACCATAAGGCGACGGCGAGTAAAGAAACTAAAATGAGAGAGTCTTGTTAGTGAAAACTTTCAAAAATGCGCTATAAGGCGATGATGAAAAAAAAATGAGAGAGATCAGTTCATCAAAAACCTATAAAGGGGGCCACTAATAGAAAAAGAGGATCCTCACAGTCACTAACATCGACACAGTCCTAGGCAAGGTTTTAGGTTTGATGAATTTCATTGAAGTCTGCATGTACTCCAGATAAGTCCTTCTTTCTCTTCCCCGAAAGGGATACCTCTTGTCTAAATTCATCATCAATTTCACTATTTATTTATTTTTTTAAATCACTTTCGGTCTAACACTGTTTTGAAACTAAGACAAAGAAGGGATAGTAAGACTGATTTATATGGTTCTCATTTTATACAAGCTAATTGCAAAAAGGCACCCAGTTTCGGTGAGGGCATCAAGTTGACCTCGACTGACCATGGAGACCAATGCTTCAAAATCAAGAAACTCTTGGAAGAAGGAATCAAATTGAAGTACCTATAAGGGTAAAATGAAGTTGAAAAGGTTGAGTCCCATGTAACTAACCATCTTGGAAAGGTTTGAAAAGCCAAAGGTTCCCCAATGTTTTGAAGTTAAAAATTGGAAGAAAGAAAGTCAAAATGCACACAAAGGTAAGATAAAGTTGAAAAGGTTAAGCCCTACGCAACTAACCGTCATGGTAATATTATAGAAAAGCCAAGGGTTCTTAGAGACCAGAAATGAAATTGGTTTTTAGGTAGCCAATTAAAGTACCATAAAAAAAGTTGGGCCGAGTCAAATGACTAAAATAGTAAGGTCGTAAAACCAACAACCATTTCAAACCGAAAAATTATTCTTTGTTCGAAAAACAGGAAATAGGTGCAATGCAAAATCAATCCTGTAAAAAGCATGTGCAACCAAAGGAAAATCACACAAAGGCTAAAAATAGCTCTGCACAGCAACAACTCCAAAAGGGAAGATTTCTCCAAATTTTTGCCCCGTATTTTTACTTATTCTTTTAATATAACGAAGAAAGGAAAGAAAGAAAGTTAAAAATCATGGGAGTATAGGGTTTTCAATACCTAGTTGCATTTGCCAATATAGGGTCTCCATCCCTAGTTGATTTCATTTTAGACAAATGGTCTCCACTCCCTGGTCTCTTCTCCAGTATATGGTTTCCAATCCCTAACTGTATTTTCCAACATATGGTCTCCACTCCCTAGTTGATGTTATTTTAGACATAGGGTCTCTACTTTCTAGTCTCTTTTCCAATATAGGATCTCCACTCCCTAGTTGATTTTATTTTAGACATAGGGTCTCCACTCCCTGGTCTTCTTTTCCAACATACGGTCTCCATTTCCTAGTTGATGTTATTTTCGACATAGGGTCTCCACTCTCCAGTCTCCTTTTCCAACATAGGTTCTTCATTCTATAGTATATGTTATTTCAGTCATACGGTCTCCATTTCCTAGTCTCATTTTCCAACATAGGGTCTCCATTCTCTAGTTGATTTTATTTTTAGACATAGGTTCTCCACTCTCTAGTTGATTTTATTTTAGACATAGGGTATCTGCTCTCTAGTCTTTTTTTCCAGCATAGGCTCTCCACTTCCTAGTTGATTTTATTTTAGACATAGGGTCTCACTTCCTAATTGATATTATTTTAGACGTAGGGTCTCCACACCCTAATAGATTTTATAGTAGATATAGAGTCTGCACTCCCTAGTTAATTTTATTTTAGACATATGGTTTTCATTCCCTAGTCTCTTTTCCAACATAGGATTTTCACTCTCTAGTTAATTTTATTTTTAGACATAGGGTTTTTACTCCCTAGTCTTTTAAGAGTACAAGGTACACCATTCCCTCATCGCATTTTCCTAACATAAAGTACACTGATAATTAGTTGAGGCACCATTTAGACAACCATGGTACAACATTATCAAAGAATCATGTTTTCTTAGTGTACACCCATTCCGACATTTTATTGCTTTCAATAATGAAGTAATATAGAGTTTTGTTACAAATAACTCATGAAATATTTCTAGGGAAAACTGGGACAGAAAAATTTTGTTCGTTTGTTTTCTCGTGTGTCTGAGAAGGTCTTACCTTGAGGCACGAGGTTTGAGATAACTAAAAGAAGAAGTCTCGACCCAAAATAAAGAAAAAGAAAAGAAAAAAGGTGAATCCAAAATGCAGAAACATATGAAAGATGTGAACTGTTCAAGACACGACTGAAGTCATGAGTACCACATTCCTCGTTTTTATCAGAAGAAGCCACATAAGAATGAACTAGCACCTACAGCTGGTAAGTATTAAGGTTCAAATAAAAAGTGTGCATAAAGAACCATTCGAAACACAAGATCAAGCTTCAGAAGACTTATAGATAGAAATATTGTAACTCATAGCTGATAGGCTTGTTTAGTTCCGTTAGATTTTGATGTAATAACAGGACCACATATCGGAGTTTCGACGAACCCCACTTGACTCTCAAACTTATCATTCCATTACTCTCCCAGAACTATACAGACCTGATTCCTTTATAGCCAAGGATATGTAGGCAACATCTGAAGCAAGGTTCGATCAAGCTATTCCAAAATGCTGGGGTATCAAACGGGCAAAAATTGCTTAAAATTGCTTACTTTTTCTTTGACCAAAAACTCTTCATGTTCTCGAGCAAAGAGGATCAGTTGTGAGCACGTAAGTACTGACCGATATACTCTTAAAAATACCAAAATAGCTTTAAATATTTTATAGAACTTTATAACTTCATTTGTAGAAAATACAAAAATAAAAAATGCTTTAATTCGTTTATTTTTCTATACACCAAGGTCCAACTAATTAAATAAGTTGTTAATTTACACTTTAATTAGTTTACTCATTATACAAGTCAGTAATAGGTTAATTTTATAATTTTAATTTTATATATTAGGGTAGTTAATTAGTTGGCTAATTATCAAAATGAAGAAAAAAAGAGAAGTTAGGCTGATTGGTTTTTCAATAGAAGTGGGCCAAAAAAATTCAAAGGCCCCAATTATGCTTAAAATTTGTCCAAAACTCAATCCAAATGACTTACTTCCTTCCCCATTAAAGGGGGGGGGGGGGGGGTCTGAAAAAGAGAGCACATAAAAAGACCCTTGAGCTAAAAGAAAAGTTGTGCAACAGATTGAAAAAAGAAACGAAAAAGAAAAAAACAGAGTGGAGAACGAGATATGGAGGAACAGATCTAAAATAACAGACAGAAGAACATAAACAATAGTGAAGCCCTCTTTTCTTTCTGATTAAACTCATTTTATTCCCTTCTCATCTCCACGATTAACACCAAGCTGCCAGAAACTATGCTTACCACCCCAAATACACCTGAAAATGCTGCCTTAAACGGTCTCAAATCCCAGCTGAAAAACCTCCCAAATATCAGCTTCTTTCTCCTCCAAAAACATGATGAAATCAAGCTTAAATTCTTGCCATTTTTTTCATTTAAAACAAGCTAAAAAATAACCAAAAACATCACTGAAACTCTCACCTCCAGAACAGCCTTATAAACATAGCTATAGCTTCTGATCAACTCGATTTTTCCCTTTGGTTCAAAGTCGTGGTTGTTAGTCGAAGTTCCGGTCGAAAGTCTTGTCTTCAATTTAGAGTGACTTTTACTGTTGAATTATTCATTTGAAATTTTTTTTGATCATCAAATATTGAATGAAGTCATTGAGGTTAACTAATTCTTCATCTATTAATTTGAAATTTTCACCATAGCATGCTCTGATTTCATCTTCAAGCATGTTCCTGCCTTGATTCATTGATTACATGCTTATATGTTGGTTCATTTTGATTTGTTAGTACTTTTTGGAATTTCATTTTGGTTTCTTCCTTAAGCTGCATTAGATAGCTTTCAAGTTTAGGTTGCGGTTTTTGTTATTATTATTATCATTATTATTATTATTATTATTATTATTATTATTATTATTATTATTATTATTATTATTATTATTATTTGCTTTTTAATATTTTTTTATATATTATTTTTAAGTTGATAAATATTATAAGCCCGTATAATTTCCAAGTCATGTGGGTCTAGTAGTGTCAACACATATGATGGTTTTGGTTTCTGCATTTATGATCTTTGACATTACAATGCCTGCTAATGGGTACAACAGTTACAACACCTTATTTTTCATGACTAATGAGTTAGGCGATTAACTGTTGAAGTATGTATCCCTGTGTCCCTTACTCGTCTCTGTTTTGTAATTCTAAGCTAGTTATAAGTTGTCAAAATACTTGGGAAACCTTGGGTAAGACCCCGAGGCAAATATGAAAAATTACTTCACTGTAACGACCTGATCGGTCATTTTGAGCTTTTGCATTTTGATCACCACTTTTCGGGCATGATTAGCCCTGTGTAATGGATATGACTGATGTAGGTCGTTGATTTTCGTCTTTAGAAAAAATGGTAATGAATTTGAAAAAAGAGTCTCAATTGAAGGCTTTGAATTTGAAAGGTTTGACCAAGAGTTGACTTATGTGTATAAGAGCTCAGATTGAAAATTTTCTGATTTGGTTAGCTTTGTTGGGTGATTTATGACTTAGGAGCGTGATCGAAATTTATTTTTGAGGTCCGGAGTAGAATTTGGCTTGAATTGGCGAAGTTGAGATTTTGGTGATTTCCGGTTGGTAGGCGAGATTATGATCCGGGAGCTGGAATGGAATTTCGAGAGTTGCAATAGCCTCCTTATGTCATTCGGGATGTGTGTGCAAAATATTAGGTCAATCGGACGTCGTTTGGTCGAGGTTTCGGAATTTCGGAAGTTTTTGGAAACTTATGCTTGAATTCAATGAGTTTTGAGTAATCCCGATCCTGTAGGAGTGACAGCCGTAGTGGAGATCGATGAAGATCTTTATTCTTAAAAGAAAGGGCAAGCACCGAAACACAGGAAGTTTGAATGATGTTATGGGTTATGTTGGTAGGTTTAGTTGAAGTCCTGAGGGCCTCAGGTGTGTTTCGGGAGGCTAAGCTGATCAATTGCATATTCTGAGAACTTCAAAAAAATTGTAGGTCAGTTGCAGGCATTTTGGCCTTCGCGTTCGCGAAGAGGATCTCGCGTTCGCGAAGGGATGGGGTTCATGGGCATCGCATTTGCGAATATTCGTGCTGCATTTGCAAAGGTTTGAGAGAGGCTTCATCACGTTCCTGAGTGCGGATACACGATTGCGAAAGAGGTTTCGGGGCTGATGGTCAGATATTCATCATGTTTATATGGAAGCAAACATATTCGCGAAGTTCAAAACTGTGGAAGCAGTGCATTCGCAACTGGCATGTCGCATTCACATAAGGTAAAAGATGGTCAGCGTAATTTTTTGCAATGTGTTCGCGAGAGATGGACCGTGTTCGCGAAGAAGGCTTTTAAAGCTTGGGCAGAATATTTTAATAGCTCTTGTCCGTGATTTTGGAGCTAACTTAGCTAACTTTCACCATTCTTGGAAATGATTTTGGATCTTCTTGAGGGGAATTGAAGAGGGATTGAAGAGATACCACCTGGAGGTAAGATTTTTGAACTTAAAACTCATTTTTATTATGAAATCCACCTAGAAATTCATGGAAACTAAGCCTAAAATTGAAGTACTAGAGCTTGAGAAATTGGAATTTTAAATTGGGATTTGAGGTCGGATTTTAGAACTTTTGATATGTATGAACTCGTGGGAGGATAAGGAACCCGTTGATGTGAAAATTTATGAGTTTTGAGAAGTGGGCCAGAGGCTCGGGTTTTGATAATTTTGGGAGCCCGTTATTGATTATTTTTGCTTTGTCTTTGTTCCCGTAGCATATTATGATGTATTCGCTTTTATTTTGGATATATTCGACACGAGTGGAGGATGATTTGAGGGGCAAAGGCGTCGTGAGCTAGAGATTCTGCCGATTCGAGGTGAGTAATGATTGTAAATGATATTCTGAGGGTTTGAAACCCCGGATTTGCACATCGTAGTGCTATATTAAGGTGAGACACGTGCTTGATGATGAGCGTGGGGTCGTTACCATTGGGGATTGTGACTTGGTTCGTCCAGATTAATGATTTTACCGCATATTTGACTAAAACTTATTTGTTGTCATCATGATTTGGGCTGATTGCCATATTTGGGCTTCGTGCCAATTATTAGAACCCTTCAGGGATTTTTACCACTATTTCCTCACTGTTTTGATTTATTACTTGAACTCAGTCCTGATGATATTTACTATTGTACAAACTCTGCCACTTTTACTCAAATTTGAAACTTAAATGATATTTCTAAATGATATTTTGGGATGAAAACTACTGTTTTACTAATGCCCAAGGGACTTGTGATGATTTTCGGACTGAGTGAGTCCGAGGGCCATATGTGAGGATATGTTGAGTGATATGAGACCGAGGGCCTGAGATACATTTATATGCCACAAGGTGGCTTGAGTGATGTGAGGCCGAGTGCCGAGATAATGCCATGAGGTGGCTTGATATAGTGCTTGGGTAGTAAGGGGGCCCTCCGAAGTCTGCATACCCACAGTGAGCGCGAGTACCCATTTTCTAAGAGTGAGCCCGAGGGGCCGATATGAGTGATTGTGAGGTAGCTCGAGGGGCTGACAATATTCTGAGTGTGAGCTCGAGGGCCTGATATGAGTGGTTGTGAGGTAGCTTGGTTGTATTGGGGTGAGGATTTCATTCTGCAGTGTCGGAGTGCCAATAAGGCACAGGGTGGTTCTGTTCAATAGGCTAGGTAAATTTCATTTGAATAAGGTGAATGACTCTCGATAATGGTTCTAATGTGTTCAAGATTCTATAGGGAACAATCGGGTATCCTAAGGTTGTATATGTGGTTAGAAACTGTGTTTTCATTGGAAGAGGTCAAGGCTTGTGGTAGTTCTATGTTAGTTATGGGATTCTATGTATCAGTATCAGGAAGGCAGGGGTAACAGATTCAAATTTGTAGGAAGTTCTTCCGAGTATAGTATTCTGGGATGTAGTGTTTCTGAGAATGATTGAAAGAGTATTCAGCGGCTTATGGGTCTCAGACAGTATGGTTTTATGCTTGGGTCTCGTGTGGTAAGTATGGGGTGAGAAATTGTGGTGCTACAACAAGAGGGAATGTCAAGTGGAAGGTGAATTAGAAGGAAACTTAGATAGCTGGAGTAGCTTGATAGTAGACCAGACCGGTATGGTTAGGATATGAATAATTCCTTGTGTGTGTTCGAGGTGATGTGTTCTTATTGGTATTTGCAGCAATGCTCTTAGGTTTTGATGGCTTGCTTAGCTTGGTCGAGTTAGAAGAATTCAGTCCTAGCAGGTCTGATTTGTGCAGAGGGAACTCGGAAAGTTCTTGATGGTTCTTACCATGGTTTGGAGATGTATATCTTCTATGGGCATGTGGAGCAAAGGATTTATAGTAATTGTTCTTCTATATGGGATCAACGGGAGGTTCTGGACTAGTTGAGTACATAGATTCCTGTGGCTCAGAAGGGAGATGAAGTTATCATGTTATCCTAGGATGGTATGATATATTCAGGTTGTTGTGGAGGATCGAGATTTGCGTGTGTGAGGTTTCAATTCAGTTCATAAAATGCTTAGGCAGCGGGTAGCCTCAGATGATTAAGGAAATGGTATTGTTAATTAGTAGTGATTTGATGAGAGTATATGTTTTAGAAAAGGGGCAAAATGATTAAGTTGATGGCACTTCAGTAGTATTGCGGTACTTTCTTGATAGATTGGCTGGTGATATTCGGGTATGCTTGATGGCATAGGGAAATTTTTGAGTATCTCTTGTGAAATGACTAGGTATTAGAGGTGTGGCATGTATTTGAACGACACAATTGGGATCGAATATGGTAAATTATGTGCCGTGTGGATTGGAGATGGGAGTTCTTATATTCAGGCTATGTTGTAGTTGTGGACTGTGTGTGACGGCACTGTTCAGCGACTATCGGGATTTAGGAGGCCCGAATATATCTTTTGTTGCTTGGTATGTTAGATATTGGATATGATATTGGGGTTTGACTGGTTGTCTATGTGATGGATTATTATGGACTATTGCGCTACGGGCTATGCTGGAAATGCCATGGGTTGAGTGGAGAGGTGTGTCAGAGTATATCCCGGTAGAGTGGTATTATATTTTGAAGACCCATCGGACGGCTGGGAAGGATTGTCCATCTTACTAGGGCTCTTATGGCGGGCATGTCACCGGGCGAGGTTGTGGATTTCGGTATTAATTTGGTGTCGGACACCGTGTAGTATGACACTGACAGGAGTTGTAGTAGTGGAATGAACAACTTCAGGACTTCCTTATTGTTAGGCCAATGTGGATGCATGTTCTAGCTTAAGTCGGCTTGGTTGGCCCCAAATTGTATTGTTGAGAGATAGGTTAATTCGACCATTATTAAGCTTACTAGTGATCTGGGAGATCTATGAGTGGCCTTTCTGTGTTGCAAGACGTTATAATTTGTTGGTAATGGGCACATATGGTGCGGTTCTATTGGGGTTCAAAATGGAAGTCGAGCAGGAGAAGTAATTAGGTGTTGCTCGGTAGATAACATATTGGCTATGTCCTATCGGGTCTGTGTGGTATATGTTACTTGTTTCACAGTGGTTTTAATGATTTTTTTTGGTTCCCAACATCAAAATGTACGTTGTTGTCAGTTTCGAGCATAGTGACTTGGGGTGTCTCATGTGGAGCAGTGATTGGATAGGATCACGCATTTGCAGCGAAGCTATGTGGAAATATGGCCTTGTGGGTTGGATTCATGTGTTCTATTCAATGATATGAGATGGGTTCTCAGCCTTGTGCTGTGGTGGTACTGGTGAGCTTGAGGTACGACTCTTTCATGCGAGTCATTATCACGATTTGAGTACGTTCAGGCCGTTGCTTATTGGTACGCGTATTGTGCTAGTTATGGCTTAGGCCTCGATTGATATGTCATGTCACCAGAGTAATTGTATTGGATTAGATGAGGTCGATGGGGTCAGTAATGAATACAAGGGATTCGATTTCAACATGTTTGATGGATAAATATGGAGGTTCGGTTCAGAAATTTGCTATGGTCCTTGCCAAAGGAGAAGTAACTTTATGGATGGCTGATCTAAGAAATGGTTATGGTATTTATCATTGGCGATATATGGAAGTGTTGGAATGAGACTTTAGTTGATAAGAGGTTTTCTACCGGTATCCGGGTGTTGTGTGCAGCTACCGTGAATGGAATTTATCACTATATGCGTTGTATATCATATAATTGTACCTGAGGTTGCAGGCATGGGCTATTATAGCTGGTCCGGGCCTATTCGGAGTATAGGTGTGAGGTTTTGATCGTATCGATGGTTTTAAATTGAAATGTGGTTCTATGATTCATAGGCAAGAGTGGCTTGTGTAATTTCAGTTTCTATGTGTCATCGGACCTATATGAGCTAGGGTGACCTGGGGTCACCCCCAGGTATATGCTCGGTAAGGTCATTCAGCTATTGGTTGGCTTCTAGGAACACTATAGGAATGTTCAAGGACAAACGTGTGTTTAAGTGGGGGAGGACGTAATGACCCGACGATCGTTTTGAGCTTTTACACTTTGATCGCCAGTTCCCGGGCATGACTTGCCCCGTGTAATGTATTATGGCTGATGTAGATCGTTGGTTTCGGTTTTCAGAAAAATTTAGAATGAATTTGAAAGAAGCGTCTTAGTTAAAGTCTTTGAATTTGAAAGGTTTGACCAAGAGGTGACTTACGTATATATGAGCTCGGATCGAAATTTTTATGATTTGGTTAGCATGATCGGAATTGGTCTTGGAGCTCAAGAGTAGAATTTGGCTTAATTGGCAAAGTTGTGATATTTGCGATTTTCGGTTGGTAGGTGAGGTTATAATCCGGGAGTCGGAATGGAATTTTGAGAGTTGCAGTAGCCTCGTTATGCCATTTGGGATGTGTGTGAATAATTTTAGGTCAACCAGACGTCGTTTCGTCGGGTTTTTGATCGAAAGTGTATTTCAGAATTTTTTGAAAACTTAGGCTTGAATTCGATGAGTTTGAGTAATTTGATGTTGTTGGAGGTGTTTTAATGATTGGAACAAGTTCGAATGATTTTAAGGGTTATGTTGGTAGGTTTGGTTGAGGTCACGAAGGCCTCGGGGTGTGTTTCGGGATGCTAAGCGGATCAATTGCATGTTTTGAGAACTTTAGAAAAATTGCAGGTCAGTTGCAGGAATTTTGGCCTTCGCGTTCGCGAAGGGCCGGGGTTCATGAGCATCGCGTTCGCGAGGGTCCATGATGCGTTTGTGAAGGTTTGAGAGAGGCTTCATCGCGTTCGCAAGTGCGGATACGCGATCGCGGAAGAGGTTTTGGGTTTGATGGTCAGATATTCATCGCATTCACATGGAAGCGAACTCATTTGCGAAGTTCAAAACTGTGGAAGCAGTACATTCGCGACTGGCATGTCGCCTTCGCATAAGGTAAATGATGGTCAGCGTAACTTTGTGCTATGCGTTCGCGAGAGAGGGACCGTGTTCGCGAAGAAGGCTTTTAAAGAAAGGCTTTTAAAGACTGGGCAGAATGTTTTAATAGCTCTTGTCCGCGATTTTGGAGCTAACTTTCACCATTCTGGAGCGCTTTTGGAGCTTCTTGAGGGGAATTGAAGAGGGATTCAAGAGATAAAACCTGGAGGTAAGATTTTTGAACTTGAAACTCGTTTTTATTGTGAAATCTATCTAGAAATTCGTGGAAACTAAGCCTAAAATTGAGGAACTAGGGATTAAGAAATTGGACTTTTAAATTGGGATTTGACGGACCATTTGAGGTCGGATTTTAGAATTTTTGGTATGTGTGAACTCGTGGGAGGATAAGGAACCCGTTGATATGAAAATTTTTGAGTTTTGAGAAGTGGGTTCGGGGCTCAGGTTTTGGTAATTTCGGGATATGTGCATGTTATTGATTGTTTACGCTTGGGCTATTCCCTTAGCATATTGTGATGTATTCACCCTAATTTTAGATAGATTCGACGCGAGTGGAGGACGATTTGAGGGGCAAAGGCATTGCGAGTTAGAGATTTCTCCAGTTCGAGGTGAGTAATGATTGTAAATGATATTCTGACGGTTTGAAACCCCGGATTTGCACATCGTAGTACTATATTGAGGTGAGACACGCGCTTGATGATGAGCGTGGGGTCGTTACTATTGAAGATTGTAACTTGGTCCATCCCGATTGATATTTTTACCACATATTTGACCGAAACTTATTTGTTATCATCATGATTTGGGCTGATTGCCATACTTGGGCTGATTACCAATTATTGAAACCCTTTGGAGATTTTTATCACTATTTCCTCACTGTTTTAATTTACTACTTGAACTCTGTCCTGTTGATATCTACTATTGTACAAACTCAGCCACTTTTACTCAGAATTGAAACTTAAATGATATTTCTAAATGATATTTTGGGCTGAGAACTACTGTTTTATTAATACTCAAGGGGCTTGTGATGATTTTTGGACTGAGTGAGGCCGAGGGCCATATGTGAGGATATGCTGAGTAATATGACGCCATTCAGTCTTTATTGGATTAGTGTCAAGCTTTTCTTTGTTCCGTTTTTGCATTCCGACATGACCTAAATTTCAGGTATGCCCCTGAGAGAAGAGAAGGTTCGCGATCCAACACAGATTATAAATCAATATGCATTGAATGATGATCCATTCCCCTTCTCAAGGAGGAGGGCTTGAGATACATTTATATGCCATAAGGTGGCTTGAGTGATGTGAGGCCGTGTGCCGAGTGATGATGCCACGAGATGGCTTAATATAGCGCTCGGGCAGTAAGGGGCCCCTCCGGAGTCTGCATACCCACAATGAGCGCGGGTACCTATTATTCTGAGAGTGAGCCCGAAGGGCTGATATGAGTGATTATGAGGTAGCCCGAGGGGCTGATATGAGTGTTTGTGAGGTAGCCCGAGGGGCTGATACTATTATGAGAATGAGCCCGAGGGGCTGATAGAGTGATTGTGAGGTAGCCGAATGGCTGGTACTGTTATGATATATTGCCTGAGAGGTGAACCTTCATGAGTTTATCTTTCATATATACTAGTCATTTTACCTGATATACTATGGTATTTAAGCCCGAGGGGCAGATTTTCTGTGCTTATCGGCACTAACTGTTTTGCATTCATTTGCGTAACTGTTAAAAAAATTATTTTCAAAAGAGGTTTGAATTGAGCCAAGATATTTCTAAATATTTCACAGCTTCACCGATTTTCTCAAAGGGTTTTACATTTTTTATACAATATGTTGGTTTGGTTACGTGATTCTCGCTGCTCAGTTGTTATTAACTTTTATTACTCACTAAGTTGGAGTACTCTCTTCACTCCCTGCACCCTGCATGCAGATGCATGTATTCATATACCCAGTAGCGGGTTTTGGTTTATCGGAGGCAGAGTTATGTTTAGCGAGGTGACTGCCAGCGTTTGCAGCACCGCTTTTCTCCCCTTTGTTCCTCATTCCTGTTTTATATATTTCAGACATTGTAGTTATATTTAGACTCCAATAGATGCTCGTGACTTGTGACACCCCGGATTGGGTTGTGTTTGAATTGTACTTCCGCATTGTTATGGCACTAGCTGTTGTTTAGAAATTATTAAATAAGGTTTTAGCCTGCTTTATTGTTGTTTAGTCGTTTGACTTCGAATTGGGGATGTGTCGGCAGGCCTTGTCTTCACGAGAGGCACCATCACGATCGGGTATGAGTTTTGGATCGTGACATTGACGAATAGTAATGAATTTATAAACTGACAAAGACCTATAATTACTCCTATATTATTGGATCTCTATCATTATTCGTTGTATTATTTGCTTACATTGTCTTATTATATTGTTGTTCCTATTTTTTAATGAGATTTAGTGCTAAAACCATCTTTACAAGTAATTAATAAATTTGTTGGAAGAATATGCACATATTATTATTAGATTGTAGAAGTGAATGAGAATATGTGTTAGGGTAGCGAGCCATCCTCTAGCCAGAAAAATAAGATCATTTGGTTCAAGTATAAAAATACACTAAGTTTGGGTTGTTCCAATTGCTAGGGCTCGTGGAGTGATTTTTGAAAATTAAACTTGAACCAATCAAATTAATTTCGTTAAGGCTCAAAGTAGTAAATATGCTGCAGGCCCATTTCTTCTTTATAATAACAAACCTAGCCTCTCCATAATTAATTTATTTTATGCTTTTCTGCAATAACATTCATAAACAATTGTCCTTACAATCAGCACTAGTTTAGGAAATAAGTAGTGAATATTTCAGTTTGTTTTAGGCGCGATTAACAAATTATTATGGTTATAGGTATAATTTTCATGGCATGGTTACAATATGTAAACCCCAATTTGAATGTGTGTTTCACGCGACTCGATCATAACTTCAAATAAAAATAAAAATAAATATGTTATAAATTGCGGGTGCGTTTCACGTGGCGCAATTTACAGTATATACAAAAACAAACAACTAGTGTGCGACATCGCGACATGTTCAAATAAATCACATAAATAATAAAAACGGTTAGAAAGTAAAAATCCATAGTAGGTTTTAAACACGTAATAAATTACATAATTAGGCCAATTATTAATAGTTGACTGGCCATGCTAAGATCACGACACTCGGGAGTGCCTCACACCTTTTTCCGGAGTTAACTAAATTTTTTAGTCGGTCTTTTGTGTTCGTGGACCAAAAAGTAAAGTCAATTTCCTCGATTTGAGATTCTAAAATAAATCGGTGACTTGGGACACCTTAATAATTATCCCAAGTGGCGACTCTAATTAAATAAAAAATCTGATTCTGAATTCACTTTAATTGAAAAGTATCACGCTCCAACCTCGGAAGGCACGATCAGAGCTCAATCGAGTAAACACCAACTGAGCAAGCCTTATTAATACCTTTCTACCCCAAATCAGTACAGTTAAGGGAACCACCCTATCATTTGTTTAGGCAATATTAAAATTTGAATATTCACATTGTTAAACTATTTTCATGCCACAACCCTTAAACCATAGTTAAGTTTTTAATAATTCATATAGTGATAGTTTAGAAGAGCTAGAGTACAAAGTTACAACATGGTTCATTGACCTATCCAATGCCCGTCATAACCCGCACCAATGTCTACAGAGCCTCTAAAAATATAAAAGACAATAATGACCATGTCGGCCACAAGGCCCCAACTATACCTCAAAAGTGGATATCCATAACAAAAAATGTACAACATAACCCCTTAAAGGAGAAAGGGCTCATCAAGACATCGAGAGGAGGATGCTCCGCTATGTGTGATCGGCACTATCCACTATGGAGCCACCTACATTTATTTAAAAATATAGCGCTCGCGAAAAAATGAATATTAGTACCATAAAATAGTACTAATATGTATAGCTAAACACCATCCTGTTAGAAGAAATAACCATACAAGAGTAAAGAGGAAATCATAAAGACAACAAAGTTTCAAATAAGCACCATGTCAACAATATAAGGAGGTTCACATGATTTTCACATAGTTTCTGAAATTTTAGATTGGAGCATCCCATACTGTTGCATCATTATCCCCATTACCGCGGCTTCCTTGAGCGGAGCCTGATCGTGACCCGATTGGCTAAGCCGTCTCCCCGATACATTACCATTATTTCATTCACACTTTCAGTTTCAATCATCAATACATTACCACCATGTGTATATATCATGGCAACTCTGATCACGGCCCGATCGGCTGAGCCGTTTCCCCGAGACATTACCATTTTCTATTATTCACCTCACTCCAATCTTTGGAAATATATGTATTAGTTCACTGGCACTTGGGGCCACAATTTTCACATTCCATAACTCATGTTTCACATTGTTCCTATTTTCAACACTTACTTTGCCACTTAAGATCATAGGCACATACAAAAGTAATTTAAGTCATAAGAATAGAGAGTAATCGTCAAGTTTGGCATATTAGTCCAAAAATAACCTTGGCATGACATATAGGCATTTAACACATAGATCATGATCTCCACAGATCTTCTATTTACAAAGAATAACACTTTAAACACATGAAGAAGTACCTACCACATATATTTTTATAACATTAATTCACTTAACATAACATGTACTGCATCAATCATGTTTCGAACTTACAATATTTATACGTATACCATGGAAGCTCAATTTCTAAGAGGAGGGGGTTTTAGCCATACATACCTCAATGGAGTTTTCCTTAAATCTTTATAATAAATTCGGAGACTCTTAGCACTTCAATCTATTTTATAAGAATTGCAAATTGAACCAAGAATTAGAGACATGATTAGGATTCTAACTTATTAGAGTATATTACCAAGCACTAAGTGTGCACAGTGATTGTAGGATCCTTTCGTGAAGGATCCTATGCCACAATTACTATCGTTTTGGTTCACAACCTCCCCATACCCCATTATCTCTTATACATGCGAGGTTATCAGCCCTTATACCCATGAATCCACTTGCTAATAACTTATTTTAATAGAAATTTGAAATTCTAGGTGAGGGTATAAGTTTACTTGACAATTTCACTTGACAATCTTCAAGGATTTGGTGCAAGGGTTGAGTGGGGACTTGACGAAGATTACTCCCTCTTAGTAAAATAATAGAAAATGGTCAAGTGGAATGCTTTTAATGGAATTGGGTCGCGTTTTAAAAGTTAGAAAATAGGAGCTCCGAGGAAATCTGCGATCGCATACATGACATGTGACCCACAAAATGGACCGCAAAAATGGTCTTAAAACCTTAATACACTGCCTGGGTATGCAACAGAAATGCAGTCCGCATACCTGTTCTGCGGTCGCATAATGCACTGCAGAACTGTCCCTTAGAAAATTCCAAGAGGGTTATGCGATGATTATGCGGCCTGCATATTGATTATGTGATCGCATAAGTGGCCGCATAATTGACTTCAAAATTGACCAACATATTGCTTCACTTCGGGGAGACTATGCGTTCCGCAGAGCTGTTATGCGACCATATACTTGACCGCAGAATCGCACTTTTCTGGAAAATATTATTCCTTGATTTCTTAATGCATAGATCAGTCCAAAGGATTCGAACCGTATTGAACTTTTACACATTTCGAACACATATTCTTAATTTAGCACTACGAGCTTTCGAGTTTTTAAGTAAAAATTTTTACGGGGTCTTACAGAAAACCTCCCTTATTCTTCCAAAAAAAAAAAAAAAATGTGACTGACCTGATATTGACTTTAGTTTGGGGTTATATACTTAAATTTTAATCAAGCCCAAGAGAATTTCATTGGAAGGCTGCCAACCCTTAGTTTGTATCAGTAATTTATCACTGGCAATCAACCTCAAAATTCAAATTTACAAAATGAAGACAAAAGAAATTGGACTCAAGCACTCAATGCACTTAAAACTAAAATACTCCTACATTTATTTGAAGCACCAGTAGATTTGATAGATTTTGCAGCAAGTTTGTAAAAAATGAAAAGAAAGAATATAAAGTTAAGTGAATTAATATAGTTTTATTTTTTTGAAAAACAAAAACAAAAAGAAGGGACAAAAGGAAAAAAGGATAATTTTGAGAGGTTGAATGAATTGTTTTTGGTCAAAGAGGTAGATAATCTAAAAGACATAATGAACATTATCTATTCAAAATCACCAATAAATGCGTGGATCATTAAATTGGAAAGAAATAATTATCATAGTCTAAAATGTGAAGAGGAAATCCACTTTTAACAAAACGTTAGAAAGATAATATAATGTGTATATATATATATATATTATATATCTATATATATATATATATATATATATATATATATATATATATATATATACCATTTTCTTTAAGTTTTATTTGGTAAAATTTCACTTTGCAATTTTTCACCTAGGCATTTTGAATAATTTCACAGAAATTCTTCCCCATTCATGAAGTTGACGAAAGTTTAAGATAACTTCTTCCCCATCCCAGACTTGTATAAAAATAACCTTCACCACCAAGGATTGCGTGCATCTATCCTTAATCAAATATTTCCACTTTATGTTTTAATAATGAACAAAATTCAGCAAGAAAGCGTTTTTACCTTTTCACGGGCTTTACACAAATACAAATCCAATGTAGTTAGTGTTCCAATACTAGGGGCGTAATTCAAAAGCTGCTCGATTTATCGATAGTAATTGAAAAATAATTATAGTTTCAAAAACAATTAAAATTTAATCACTTTTCATGCAAAAATAAATCTAAACGAGAATATTATATAAATTCCGAAAAATATTTCAGCATACATTGGAGTTCCAGCATAATATGCTTCAAGTTATACACAAGTGTTTCAATCTCCAGTGTATTATGCTGGAGCTTTCTGTGTGTTAGAGTTCCAACATAATATGCTGTAATTCATACACATGTGTTCCGATCTCCATTATATTATGCTAGAACTTTTTGTATTGCACTAAAATAGTTTATTTTTAAATAACTTTGTAAATACTAACTATTTTTTAATTACATTCTCAAAACTAGCTAAACTGTAGTATTTTCATCATACTAAAGGGAGCATGAAAAAGTTTAAAAAATAAAATAAAAGAACTGTTATGAAATAATATAAGAACAAGAACAATATAGAGAGAAGTAGAGAGAGGAGTATTCTTATTGATACTTTTGGGATGGTTTACAATAGAATAGAACCCCTATATTTATAGGGAGGTGGTGACTTAGCCACCAAGTAGTAAACTCTAGAATCTCTCTAAATATAGATATTCACCTTAAATAGAGTTCTATTTATAACACTCCCCCTTGAATGTCTATTCAATAATGTGCCTCGTTAAAACCTTAACTAAATAAAACCTAATGGGAAAAAAATTATAGAAAAGGAAAAAGAGTACACATGTTTAGATATGCGCCTATTGGTTGCCTCGTTAAAAACCTCGCAAGGAAAACCCAGTTGGGACAAAACCTTGTAAGGGAAAAAGAGTGCAACGCGCATTAACTCCCCCTGAATAGAGCATCAATTCACATCCTTGAGCATTTGCATTCCAATCTTGTGCACCATCTTCAAAACGATCTTTGGTAGAGATTTGATAAATAAATCAACCATATTGACTTGAATAAATATTCCGCACCTTGAAATTATCATTCTTGATAGATATGAACATCTTCATATAATGTAGTGGAATGACTCTTCAATATCTCCATAGATGTATTCTCGATGCCATCATGCTTTGACTTTACACTTTCAAGTATTTGAACTACATGTCTTTCATATGGAATCAATTCTTCTTGAATTATAGCTTCCATTGGGCCAATATTTTGTTTGTATTCGACAAACATAAGATCCTCATCGATATTTAGCACTATCATAGATGTCGTCGACGAACATTTTATATCGGTTCCAATAAATTTTCATAAGGACATAACATGGAGATCTCTTCATTCATATATCAGGTACCTGAATCTCTCATGAGATTTTATGAAGTGTTATGTCATGTGATCTTCTGGATCACTTGCCTCCTCAATATGATCACTGCGATCATTTGCTCATCTTCTTTATTAAGAAGTTCCTTTTGAAACCGATTTGTCTATACGCCTTAAGCGTATCAAAGACTTTGTCCTTCTAAGACTTAATATGAGCATTTGCAGTGAGAATATATTTACTTTCTTTGGGTCAGCAAATGCGTATAGCATGCTTTGCAATATGTTGCAATTGAATTATCCTTTTATGAACTTCAGGTTCATATTATGATATTCGAGGATCTATATATACAAATGATAATTCATCCCATGTAATTTTTTCTCAAGTGTTTATCATGTCTCCCGCTCATGTTAGAAAAGCTACCTTGTTTCCTCAACTTTGAGAAATCATCTTTGTGCATTATCATGTCAATATACACAGCACATTAATAATAAGATGAAATTATTTGGTTCCTGACCCTGAACCACTTGTGAGGGGAGAATATACTCTCGTATACAACGTATCTCAAACTGATTCATATAACTTTGTTCTCATAAGAAACAATAATTATCTTGCTAAACCAACTTTGATATAAACCAACTTATCAAGATGAACTATCTGGAAATTATGCTCGAAGTTAGATTACTGAGCAATTTACCTCGCAAGCACCGGCCAGGCTGCGGGTTAATAACAATTGCGCATGTAACCATATCATAGATGCATCATATGTGGTATACATGGCAGGTGAACGGGCCCATATTCACCTTTGATATTTCCAGAATTTGTGGGCTTCAACCCGAACTCTTTAGTTGGTCAGTTCATTAATGAGAACAAGTAATACAAGAGAATTCGTAAAGAACTTTCTAGTTCTTTAATATTCACCCATGTGAATTCTCTATTATTGCACATCATACTTAAAATGAGATGGCTAACCCAAATGCCAACTGAATAAATTATCAATATTGATAAGTTCACGTTTACACCATGACATGTGCAATTCTCAATAAATTTCAAGTTTATTATGGTATGAGCTTTTATACCAATAAATATCCACTTTATTGTGGCATTCTTATGTAGTACAAACTGGAGAATAAAGCGGGTAGTTTATCACATACAGATTATCCCGCTACAAGTTGTAGTAGAAGATATCAAATCTTTCCTTGATTTATAGTCTCAATATAATCAATCGCTTTCGCATATACTTTGGAAACTGAATAAGTTTCTTTGAGACTTACTACAACACAATACCTTATTGGTAATCAATTGTGTTTCTCCAACATAGTAATAATTGGATCCTAATGGCCTGCCACACTTCAAGCGTGCATTCGACTCATTGGATATGACACTAGATGATTGTCCAACAGGGACATCAAGTCCGTAAAGGCGTCAGGCATTTGATTTGCTATTCTTTGCAAGTGGATAATCTTTTGCACCTCATTTTCACAAGTAGAGGTATGTGGATCAAGATGAGATAATGATGCATTTTTCCACAAAATTTCCCGTTTGGTTTCACCAACTTCTCCCCCTAATTTTGGGAAAAAGTGTCTCATCAGATTGACAGTCTGCAAATCGTGCAGTGAACAAATCCCCTGTCAATGTTTCGAGGTAGCGAATAATGGAGGGCAATTCAAACTCAACATATATTCCTAACCTTCTTTGCAGATCCATTTTGGTGCGGTATGGCGGTGCTATAGGCACATATACTGCGCATCCAAAGATTCTTAAATGGGATATATTGGGTTCATGACCCAAAACCAATTGTAACGAGGAATATTTGTGACAATTCGTCAGTCAGAGACGAACTAGCATTGCTGCATGCAAAATGGCGTGACCCCAAACCGAAGTGGGAAGCCGACGAACTAGCATTGCCGCATGCAAAATGGCGTGACCCCAAACCGAAGTGGGCAGCCGACGAACTAGCATTGCTACATGCAAAATGGCGTGACCCCAAACCAAAGTGGGCAGCCTCGTTTTCATGAGTAAATGAGGTATTCGAGATTATTCTCATCTATTGTCTCAACATGATATCCATTTTGACTGATATCTTTAAAACTCAACAAGTTCCTCTTAGACTTGGAGGAGAATATTGCATTCTCTAAAATATTTTTCCTTTAGGCAGAGTTATAGTTGCTCTTCAGGAGCCTTCAATCGATTTACTACTATCAGAAATTGTAGTAACATCTGCCTTACACATACTTAAATGAGAGTAATATTTCTTCTCTTTGAATATCGTATGTGTGATACATGAATCAATTAAACAAATATTATCATAAATACATGGCAAAAACACTACCATAGTGCTTTTAAACATGTTTAAAATATTCACACAATGATTTTGAAAATAATTCTTCTAAAGTACCATGTACCTATATGAATTTAAAGCAAAATAGAAGTGAGAACACTGTATACCATTCAGTCAATATCACTGTTAACAACGTGAATGCTTACATGAACAATAAATATATTATTGCGTTAATGTTCTTGAAATCATATTCTCCACTGGCTTATTTCATTTTAGTTTTATTGCCCAATTTTATGAAAATTCGACTCACACGGATAATAGAATGTCAACTCATATTTGCTATATTCAGCCACTATCTTGTTAACTATTCAGTTGGCTTAGCTTCATGAGGTTGCACTTTATCTAGTCTCTACTACATTCAATTGTTGCGAAACCATATAACAACGTGAATGCTTGCATAAGATATACGATACTGATACGTACATTGACCAATGCAAATCACTCAATTGATTGTATAAAACAAAAATTAGAACTATATTTAATTAGAACGTACTAACACTATTTCATAAATCAAATAATATTGACTGATACTAAATTACTATTCATGTAAAGAACTATAATTACATAATTTTTATTCATTAACTACTATAAACGGGCACAAATAAAAATTGAACTATTCAATCATCTTTAACCACGGATCCATCACCGATCAAGTGGTCTATTTTCCCCTCAGGGTGCTCAAAGAAGTCTGCCACATCCAAGTGGGTGATGTCAAAATTGTCGTCAGAGACAAAATTTGTTTCAGGGCCTTTATTCTTTAGAGATGCTTGATAAAGATCAACCAAATGTCTTGGTACACAATAAATTTTTGCCCAGTGCCCTTTTCTACCGCAACGATAATATATAGTTTATGAACTATTTGCTTTTGGATTCTCATCATATCGTGCTTGTGGCAGAGTGACCAACTTCAGGTTGTCCTATCTCTCCTTTAAGCCATTCCACAAGATAGGTGGATCTTTGACTGTGATATATTCAATTTTCAAACCTTCATCAAGGTGACGGAGCAAGAAAATCAAGGCCTTAGCACAGTTTCAAACCTTCATCAAGGTGATGGCGCAAGAAAATCAAGGCCTTAGCACAGTTTCAAACCTTCATCAAGGTGATGGCGCAAGAAAATCAAGGCCTTAGCACAGTTTCAAAGCTTCATCAAGGTGATGGTATAAGAAAATCAAGGCCTTAGCATAATCTTGGGTGGATGCATTATTTCTGTCTTTAAAGGCGTCTCCAAGACCCATTGCATCCAAATGGATTTCAGCATCCAACACCCATGTCATGTAGTTCTTGCCCGAAATTTCGAGGGCAACAAACTTCCTTTTCATATATATATATATATATATATATATCAATTGTGTGCAATAAGTATGTAGATACAATACAAAAATGAGTTTTATAATTATATCAATTACATTCTTATAACAGTAACATAAGTCAAAGTACAATAATTCTGCAAATTTACAGAACTAATAGTGGCAAAATCTATATAGCCATACAAAATACATAGCAGAATTATATGTTCATACCACATTCGCCAGACATCATATATCCATGTGTATAATATGTTTGAGTTATGTCATTAGTAACCGTTTTAAATTATGTATCTCAGTCTGGCTTGTAACATTACCAATAAACTTACTGAAAGATAATATATTTTATAATAAACATCCTGCTAATTAGTTATTGCAAAATTTGATAATAAAAATGATGAATACTTCAACGGCAAAACATTATTTAAAATTTCATATTTGGATACTTGATCTCCTGACCGTATACTTACAGTGCTATACTCAACCACCAACGATTCCAAGGAGTTTCTTCCGTATAGAAATTCTGCAAGAAGGAAGAAATCAAATTCAATTGGTTAGAGACTCGTGGTGATAACGTGTTATGAAATAATATAAGAACAAGAACAATATAGAGAGAAGTAGAGAGACGAGTATTCTTATTGATACTTTTGGGATGGTTTACAATAGAATAGAACCCCTATATTTATAGGGAGGTGGTGACTTAGCCACCAAGTAGTAAACCCTAGAATCTCTCTAAAAGACATTCACCTTAAATAGAGTTTTATTTATGTCAAGAACCTTAAATTTCCTCTTACTTCCCCGACGGGAAAAACCAGTAGTACTTTTCTACCCAATGGTCAAATTAGGATATGCACGTGAGTTGCACATGCTAGCTCAATTGCAGGCGTCTCCTATGTCAACGGATACCTTATATTTAACGGCTAGTTTGTTCTCAATTGAAAGCTTTTCACTACTCTAAGAGAAAGTAGCTTTTCTTTTGCTTCTTTCCCTAATATTAATACTACTTTCTTGGTGATCAAAGTAGATAGTTTCCAGTAGAAAAAAATTTGATCGTTATTCCATCTTTTTTTACCAAAATAAAGTGTTTCAAAGTCCATCGTGAATTTCATCCATAGTTTGCGTTTTCTTGAAACTTTAATTAAGGGATTAGTGGGTTTATTGTTGCAATGTGGAGAAATAACGAGAGCGATCATATGTCTCAGGCAACAAGGGGTTTCTTGACCCCACCGCCGAAGTGGAGATCGCCGGCGTTAGAGAAGAACCAAAGGAGGCCAACTCATGCACAGAGCGCTAAACCTGATCTTTTTCATGTTATTCATAAAGTTCCTGCTGGTGATTCTCCTTACGTCAGAGCGAAACATGTTCAAGTTAGTACATTTTTTCTACTTTCCTTTTATGCTGCATTGGCTTTCAATTCTGTTCTCTTCTTTTCTTGTATTTATTTTACTTATTTCCACTGGTAATTCTTGTTGTGAGTCTTAATTATCTTTTTTTTTCCATCTCGGGAAATTGGTCCTAATCTTAGTAATCTGTAGGTAAAATCATATTGTTATCAGATCAGATCAATGAAGAATTTATGGGTAATTTATCTAAGTTACATATGTATAGGCCGAGTACTTTTTCTTTCTTTTTTTTTGCAAAGCCAGGTGAATATTCAATTTTGTCTTGTTTCTTGATGTATCCTCTTCATTTTATAGATTGTTTTTGTATTTATTTGCCCTGGAAATCCTTCAATCATATTAGGTGCTTCACTAGATAGATTTCTCACTTTGGGCTAGTTACACAATTTTGGTGAGGAAATCTGTTCATTAATTTTTCGACTTATTTGTAATCAAATGGCAGTTAATTGACAAGGATCCGAGCAAGGCAATATCTCTGTTCTGGGCAGCAATAAATTCTGGTGACCGTGTAGATAGTTCCCTGAAAGACATGGCAGTTGTGATGAAACAGTTGAATCGTTCAGACGAGGCAATCGAAGCAATAAAGTCATTTCGACATCTTTGTCCGTATGAGTCACAAGAGTCTATTGACAACATCTTGATTGAACTCTACAAGGTAAAGTCTTATCATCTTCAATCTGATATATACCTTTATCTTATATTTGATTTTGCTTCAAGACTGAAGGGAAATAATAGTTCTGTATTGATGTTCGCATTAACCTACATTAGTTCCTAGTTCATATTAGCTAATATAGTAGAATGTGCTGTAAGATTATAGGGAAATAATAGTTCTATATTGAAGAGTACATTGTTTTTAACCTACACTAGTTCCTGTGGAAGGCTTAATTCCATCTAGTTTCGACTAACACATTTTTTCCTAATTTACAAACACAAATTAGATGTGAGTCACACGCAAAATTAAAAAAAAAAAAAGAATCTATGAGAATAGATGTAATGACATCTCCTTATAAACTTAGTCTTGACAGTCCATATTTGGTTTGGATATGCTTAAAATTTGTGGAACTAAATAAATGAAAGAGGAAAATGAAGAAGGGAATAAAAGGAAGCTGTATCAATAGCAACAATTATGTCTTAGACATATGAACAGGTAATTCAAAAAAAACGCTGAATTTACACCACTTATAGTGGTTTCAAACTCTTGCTAGGTCTTGCTCTCTCCTTCTTCTAATCATAACCGATCTCTATAAGTTGGAGGTGTTATGATAATATAGCAACCTATTTTTATTTTTATTTTTTTTACAATATGAGGATGCTGCTCTAATGATTGTGTGAATCCTGGAGTACTCTTGATTCTTTATCTCTGTGACCATTTTGCTTTTATTTGTTTTTCTGCAGAGATCTGGTAGGATCGAAGAAGAGATTGGATTGCTTGAATTGAAATTGAAGAGCATCGAAGAAGGCATAGCTTTTGGAGGGAAGAAGACTAAGATTGCTAGATCTCAAGGAAAAAAAGTTCAAATCACAATTGAAAAGGAGTACTCGAGGTTGTACCTTCAATTACTTATCTTACAACTTCAGCATTGTTATTTGCCTGTCTAACATAGATATCGTTTTGGAATTTTTGACATAAGTGCAGATTGTTGGGGAACTTGGCATGGTCACACATGCAACTGAATAACTTTAAATTGGCAGAAGAGTACTATAGGTAATAATCACCAACTAAACACAAAATATTGAGCATCAGAGATGTGCCTTTATTTATAGAAAATTGGCTTTATATGGAAATTTATTTAATGCAGAAAAGCACTCTCTCTCGAACCGGATAAGAACAAGCAAAGTAATCTGGCAATTTGTTTGATGCATATGAACAAGATTACAGAAGCTAAGTTTCTGATTCAAAGCATAAAAGCTTCAGATAGAAGGCAGATGGATGACTCATGCATCAAGTCCTTCGAGCGTGCCACTCAAATGCTGTCTGAGTTAGAATCACATGGCACTTGGAACTCTAAGGAACATGAGGAAATGCTAGGATCGTCCACATCAGATGGACATAATCTCAGGGGAAACAAGAGGATGTATCCATCTCCATTTTCTGCTTCCGGACATCCGAAGGGATTTTTTACACAACCTAGAAGATTTTCATGTTCACTCAATGACGGCAGTTGGTTCAAGAAGGATACTGTTAATGCCTGTAGTCGAAGACTGTTATTTGAGCAAACAACAAATAATGAGAATGTGCAGTCAGTGGAGAACCATAATTTCAACAATCTCATTTCTGCTGATGAGATGAGCAAAGGAGCGTCCCTTGTACATGGACTAGCATTCTCTAGGTCATGGAGAAATGGTGCTAACATGAAAAGTGAATCTGATTTGCAGCTACTTTGCGACAACTGGAAAAAGAACTTTCCAGAAAATGATGGATCAGACAAAATTTCTCCAAAGTTGTCTTATAAGCCCACAGAATCATCCACAGAATCATTGGCCGATAATTTAAGTGCAAGAAAAGTTTCAACAGATACCAATGAACACTTGGAGAGCACAAACTTGAAACCTTTAGACTCGGCCACATGTAAAAGCAAGAAGTGTTGGGCTGATATGGTGGAAGAGGACGAACTAGATTTGCAGTTCTATGAAACTCCAAGCAAATATTTCGATAACAATGAGAATGTTGATTCCAATATTGTTAATCTTAGCCAAAACATTGAATCATTGTGTCTGAGCGAAGGATATCATACACAACCTGGACAAGAAGTGAGGCGTTCCTTGTGCTTTGAACAGAATGACAGAAAAGAACATTGTTCATCTAAATTCGAGGGGAAAGATCTGAAGTTGGGAAGCTTGAACTCATTGCCACCTATAGGAGATATTGCTAATCACACTCCAGTGGAGTTATTGCGGAGGAACAGATTGCAAGTATTCAGAGATATAACTCCTGAAAGTCCTAAGCCTTGAACTATTATGATGTACAGAACTAAATAGCATATACTGTAAATGGAAATGTGTTCTTTGATGCTGTAAATGGTGGCCTTATTCTTTGTCAGGTCTTATGATCGATTGACAGCTAGAGAAATCATGAGATACTTTTGTCCTTTCATTATTACCACGCGCAGGTTAATATCTTTGTATCAATTGCTTCTAGAGTCTAATTAAGAAACTCTTATCTGATGATTACTAAAGTCTAATAAACATGATAATTTGGTTGATAATCCAAAGTTAAGTAGGTCCTATCTTGGATCAAAGCAGGAATCTACATGAGTTTAGGTTTTACAAGGAAAAAACATGCCATACAGCACTTACACTTTTCGTGCTTATTGGCCGAGAATTAAGGTGTTTAAGGTTCGAAATCCTTCTTTTGTTTCCAGAACTGGAACCTGATTATCCTTTGTTCTGATTTGTGAGATATCAACCTTCTCTGATAAACATGGTTTTGCCGGAAAACTATCCATCTCAAATCCTAGTTCCTCAAGTCCATTGTCAGAACATACTAGAAGCTATGGCTCACCCTGAGTCTTTTATAAGTAACAGAATCTAGTTGCAAGAAGGGCTAACCAAGTTAGTGTTATACAAGCGTACGCGTAGGTAGTTATATGCGCTATTACTACCATTGCTTTAGTTATATATGACTCTTTTCACATGAGGTATGTCAGTTTGAGTGTTCATATGAGTTACTAAAGAACTTGGTTATTCACCGTGTTCCTTAAGCTTAAAGCAAACATGCAATACAATAAACATAATGATTTTTACGTGAAAAATCACCCGACTCAAAAAGTGCAAAAATCACGACCTATTTCATAGAATTTTCAGCTCTAACTCCATCAAAACACTAAGTCAAATGTATCAATTACAAGACTATAATTAAATACTCTCCAATACTCCTACTACTCCTATTTAATTCACAAGTTACTCTAACTTGTAAAGAAAAATACTCACTCAAACGCACTAATAGTTTATGACACTTGATTACAACTCAATTACCTAAAACACATTCACTAGACTGACTTGAGAAGAATACGAGACAAGTACTTAACACAAGTAAACAACTTATGACTCTTTAGTTGATATGTAAAATGATAGTTAGAAATCCAAAATCGATCGTTTTTTAAACACAACTTGAGGAATATAATTTTGGAGTACCACTATACTAGTGTGTAATTCGTTCTATCCTGGGAGGAAACAATCCGTAATCTTGGGTACTAGGAGGGAATTAAATTACTTAAGAAAATACTATGAATTCAGTGGTCTCGGATTAACTTTTGTTTCGTTCACTTTTTCTGTTTATATGTTATTCTATTTTTCCATAATTAGTTTACATATACAGTTTACTATCAAGTTTAAGGAATAAAATTTTTATTCTGTATTTGTATAATATTCACTGTTATGGAGATTAAAACCTTTGTAATTTTCTACTCTGTTAGAGATTAAAATCTACGCGATTTTAACGTTTTCTTGTGTCATTCTTTTGTAATGACTAGTGACAACGGAAACCAAGTTGTTCCGATGGTGATTGCCAATGCGTCGACAAGCCAAACACCAGTGAAAAAACCAAAAAAAAAATTCGGAATTGAATTCAAGAGGTGGCAGCAGAAGATGTTCTTCGCTTGAAAAGAATTATAAAAATAAAGATGTCGGGTTGAATAAATTCATTGTCTTTAAGTTTCTGGAATAAAACATGGTCGATAGTAAGTCTGTTATTACCCAAGTCTAGGAATTGAAAGTGTTTATTCACGATTTCCTTGACGAAGGCATAAATCGAATTAATACTGATGTTGAAAGTAATTATTTTAGTATTTTTACTAATAGAATATTCATTGAAGGTCTTGTCATCAATGAAGCATTCTAAGTAGTAGTGATGACTGAGACATTGCCTCTTTTGTGAAAGGATTTCAAAAACTATTTGAAACACAAATGCAAGAAGATATCTCTTGAAGTTCTCATTGTTTGATTGAGATCGAAGAGGATAATAAAGCTGTTGAAAAGAGAGGCCGTGAAAACTTAACAATAATGGGAGAAAACATTATTGATGATACTTCTCAAAATAGGAGAAAGAGAAGCATGCTTCTGGACCAAAAATCAACCCAAGCAAGAAGCGGTTCAATAGAAATTGCTACAAATGTGGGAAAGCTGGACACAAATCTAAGGAGTGTCATGCTCCGAAGAAAGACATGAAGAAGGGTCAAGCAAACATTGTCGAAAAGTATGAAGATGATGATGACTTGTGTGATATGCTTTCTGAATGCAACCTGGTGGGAAATCCTAAGGAGTGGTTAATTGATTCTAGAGCCACTCCTCATGTTTGTGCAGTTAGGGAAGATTTTGCTACATATGCTCCTGTTAGACTCGAAGAGACGCTTTATATGGGAAATGCTGCAATAGCCAATATTGAAGGATGTTGGAAGATATTTTTGAAAATGACTTCTGGCAAGGTGGTGACCTTGAACAACTCCCTTCATGTTCCTGAAATTAGGAAGAATTTAGTCTCTGCTGGACTTCTTGTTAAGACTAGTTTTAACTGTGTTTTTGTATTTGATAAGGTTGAAATTAGTAAGAACAAAATGTTTGTAGGAAAAGGTTACCTCACTGAGGGCCTTTTCAAGTTGAATGTAATGATTGCTGAGAATAATAATAAAATTTCATCTTCATCTTACTTATTTGAGTCAAATGAATTATGGCATATATGTTTGGGCCATGTCAATATAAAACCTTGCGAAAAATTATTAACTTGGAAGTATTACCTAAGTTTGAATACGACAAATCAAAATGTCAAATATGTGTGGATTCTAAGTATGTTAAACATCCTTATAAGTCGGTTGAAAGGAATTCAAATCCTTTAGACTTAATTCATTTAGATATTTGCGACATGAAGTAGTAATTCATAACTTTTATTGACGATAACTCGATATTGCTATGTTTACTTACTTAATAGTAAAATGAAGCAATAGACGCATTCAAGCAATACAAAAATGAAGTTGAACACAACTTAACGAGAAAATCAAAATTATAAGAAGTGATAGGCGTGGTGAATATGAATCTCCTTTTGAAAAAATATGTTTAGAATATAGAATTATTCATCAAACAATGACCCCTTACACGCCCCTATCCAATGGAATTCCAAAAAGGAGGAATTGTTTATTAAAGGAGATGATGAACGCATTGTTGATAAGTTCTGGTTTGCCAGAACTTGTAGGGGTATACGTTCTTATAGCTAATCGAATACTAAATCGAGTACCGCATAGCAAAACATAATCCATCCCATATGAAAAATGGAAAGGAAGGAAGCCCAACTTGAATTATTTTAAAATGTGAGAATGTTTGGCGAAATTGAATGTTCCTAAATCCAAAAGGGTAAAAATATGACCAAAAACCGTTGATTTTGTTTTCATAGGATATGTGACCAATAGTAAAACATATCGATTTCTGGTTCATAAATCAAAAAATTCCAACATTTATAATGTTACGGTCATAGAATCAGATAATGCTGATTTGTTTTTGAAAATATATATCCGTTTAAAAAGGAATGTGAGTCGATTGGTGAAGGATCTAAACAACCTCGGGAAGAAATAAAAAAAAGTAAATTTAATCAGGAGGATCCAATACATAGTAAACGTCAAAGAACGTCTACTTCATTTGGACTAGATTTTGTGACTTTCTTATTGGAAAATGAGCCTCGATCATTCAAAGAAGCTATGCCTTCTTTGAAATTATTTTTTGGAAAGAGACAGTCAATAGTTAAATAGAATCCATACTGAACAACCATACATGGGGCATTGCCCCATATTAGAAGAGGAAGAGGTTTTAATGGGTATATAAGCTATTTCTCTGCTTGTAACTCTTAAAAAGTTGAGAAGAAGGCAAGCCTCGCACCATCGTCGTCGTCGCTCACTCGACTTCAGCTTCGACTTTGAATTCGTATTCGAATGTGGCTTCGGTCAAATGATCGATTGATTGATTAATTTTTTGGACCAAATTTATTTGTTAATGGTGGAATTGGTGCTTTATCATTATATAAAAGAAAAATGAGTTGTGTGATTAAATATTCGTTTTAGTAATAAAATATTAATATTAAATCCAAAGGTCTGTTATCAGTTTTTTGTTTTTCAGTTTTGTAACTGAAAATTAACCCCCTATTGAATTTTCGATTTATTATTTAATAAATAGCCATTTATGTTATGGCCGTTTTGCACCATTCTGAAGAGTTGCACCTCTTCAGTTTTCAGCCCAAGCTATAAATACAAGTCCATCTCTCGGAATTTCTATATGATTTTCTGACTTATCCTCATTTCTTCTGCATACTTTTAACTTCAAAGAAAGGAAATAAGTGTGATTTTGCTATCGAACTTTGTGTTCGCTGAGAAACTGGTGTTTGAAGTACCACTACACCAATGTGTAATTCATTCTATCCTGGGAGGAAATAAGTCATGACCTTGGGTACTAGGAGGGGATTAAATCCCTTAAGAAAACACTATAAATTCAACGGGCTCAGATTAACTTTTGTTTCGTTTACGTTTTCTGTTTGTATGTTATTCTATTTTTTCCAGAATTAATTTACAAATACAATTTACTAACAGCCACATTGAGGATTTGGTTTTATGAATATTTAGTCATACTTTTTTAATTATCAAAATTTCAATACTCTCTAAGGTATTTATCTTAACTCATTGGAGATCGATAATGTCACAAAGAAGATCTTGTAGAGTTATTTTCTTTTATTCAAATCGTAGCGGGTTACTTTGTACCATTTCTTCAGGCGCTTGTGAAGTAGCATTGGCTATCTGTCTTTAAGTGGTATTACTATTCACTCTGGAGGGTCAATTGATTTAGTACTTTCATCTAACTAGTTTTTTCATACCAATAGTATATAATACCTTCACATATTTTCCCACGAAACTGCTTGAAAATATAATTTTTTTTTTAAATGAGACTAAAAAGATAAATTAGAAGTCATTCATGTAATCTGAAAAACGTATATGGCGAAAGTAACATTATAATGACCGTTTCACAAACGATTCTTCATTTGTTCTTCTTACCAAAACTGTGTCAATTTACCATCTTACAGCCACAAAATGAAGGATTTACAGAGAATTGAGAGAGAGAGGGAGAAGGAAGATGATGATCGGAAACTTCTTGTTGTTATCGCTTACTGTTAGTTTGTTGCTACTGTTACATTGAAATATTTAACCAATTCCAAAAACTATTTTCCCATATTTCTTTTCCCCCCAACTTCTACATGTTACACTTTAGCACCCCAACTCCTAAGTAAACTAGTCAACACAAAACTCCCCCTCAAGCTGGAGAATGAAATACATCCAATATTCCCAGATTGGACATGATAAACTGGTGTTGGGAAATTCCTAGAGCTTTAGTCATCATGCCTGCTACTTGTTCCTTTGTTGATATATATTCTGCTGCAATCAACCCACTCTTGAGCTTTTCTCTCACAAAATGGCACCCTATCTCTATGTGTTTAGTCCTTTCATGATAGAAAGGATTGGTTGCAATCTGCAAGGCTGCTTTACTATCATAATACAATCTTACAGGTTTTTGAATCTAAATCCCAAGCTCTATCATCAATTGTGTAAGCCAAATTAATTCAGACACCACAGCTGTCATGCTCTTGTACTCAGCTTCTGCTGAGCTCCTGCGCACAGTTTGTTGCTTTTTTGACTTCCATGAGACCAAGGAATCTCCCATCTTCACAACATATCCTGTAACATACCTCCTTATATTTGGGCATGCTACCCAATCTAAGTCACAATAGGCTGTCAATTGTTCTATAGGTTCCCTCTTCAGCAGTATTCCTCTTCCTGGACATCCCTTGATATACTTTACAACTCTTAGTGCTGCCTCTAGGTGTGATTGCTTTGGATGTTGCATAAACTGACTTAGCATTTGAACAGCAAAGCATATGTCTGGCCTTGTGATAGTCAGATATAGTAGCTTTCCTATAAGCTTCTGATATCCTCCTATGTCCTATAACACTGCATCTTCTGTTACTCCTACATGTTTATCATAGTCTATTGTGGTAAGCTTTTGGTTCTGTTCAAGTGGAGAACTTGCAGGCTTTGCTCCACTCAATCCAACTTCAGAGATCAGACTAAGGGCATACTTCCTTTGATTAAGAAGAATTCCCTTTGATGATTTCATGATCTCTATACCTAGGAAGTATTTCAACTCCCCAAGGTCCCTTACCTTAAAATTCAAGCGTAATGTTTCTTTTGTTGCTTGTATCATGGCTTCAGAATTGCTTGTGATCCATAGGTCATCAAAATAGACTAGTATAATTACCACAGCTACACAACTCTTCTTGGTGAAGAGTGAATGGTCATAGGCACTTTGCATAAATCTTGCCTTTGTCAAGGCATCAGTTAGCTTAATGTTCCATTACGAGAAACCTGCTTCAGGTCATACAATAACTTGGTTAATCTGCAGACTATTGACTCCCCCTGCCTATGAAAACCTTGGGGCAGATGCATATAAACCTCCTCATAAAGATCGCCCTGTAGAAAGGCATTATTAACATCCATTTGAAAAAGAGGCCAACACTTTGATGTTGCCAAGCCAACCACTATTCTGACTGTCACCATCTTTGCAACTGGCGAGAAAGTCTCATGATAGTCCAGGACTTGTTGATGTGTGTATCCCTTTGCTACAAGTCTTGCTTTAAGCCTCTCTATTTCTCCTGTTGCCTTGTATTTTATTTTGTACACCCACTTGGAGCCAATAGCCTTTTTGCCATAGGGAAAATCTACTACTTCCCAGGTATTATTATCCTCCAGAGCTTTGATGTCATTATTCATAGCTTCAATCCACCTGATATCTTGTGAAGATTCTGAGGATGACTATGGTTCTACCTCTGTTGAGATTGCTACCACATATGACTGATAAGTATTTGGGAGATGGTTATAGGACACATAGTGAGATATAGGATATGAAATGTGAGTAACAGAATGTCCAGTGTAGTAATCCTTTAGCCAAATAGCAGGTTTGGCCCTTCTATCTGATCTTCTAAGCAGTACTGGTGGTGTAGGCTGGACTATGGGAAGACCTGCATCATATTCAGGTTGAGATAGTTGGATATTGAGGGGTTCTGGAAGAGTTTGTGGCATATGAACTGGTTGTTCTTCTTGTGGCACATTTTCTGGTGCAAGTATAAAGGTCTCAGTCTCAGGTTCTGGAATGGTAACATGTTCTTGGGAGGATGCATCTTGGTCAGGTGGCCTTTCCCTGCCAGTTATTTCAGTAGGTTCAGCTGTGGCTGCAGTATCAAGTAGGAATAGGTCCTCACAATCCATGTGACTGTGATCAGCTTTAAAAGGAAACACTTTCTCTCTTAAATTGACATCTCTACTGACTAAGAAGGTGATACTGTCTAAGTCAAGTAGTTTGTATCCCTTTTGAGTTTCTGAATACCTATGAAAATTATTCTCCTTGCTCTTGCAGCAAACTTGTCACCTCTAGGTAATGTGCTTGCATAGCATAAACAACCAAATGTCCTCAAATGATCCACCTTTGGGGGCTTCTTGTACATCAGTTCATATGGAGAATAACCTTTCAAAATATCAGAAGGTATCTTGTTGATTAAATAAACAGTTGTTTTCACAGAGTCCCCCCAAAACCTTATTGGTATTCCACTTTGAAATATTAAAGCCCTTGCTACCTCTAGAATGTGTCTATGCTTTCTCTCAAAAACTCCATTTTGTTGTGGAGTGTATAGACAACTACTTTGATGCACAATTCCCAGAGAAGAAAACAACTCATTTCACTGAGTGTTGAAAAATTTAGTTCCATTATCTGATCTTACAGTTTTAATCATAGTGTTGAAGTGATTTCCCACCAAGGAAAAAAATTCTTTTAACACTACTATTACTTCACTTTTTGAGTGCAACAAAAAAATCCAAGTATATCCACTGAAATCATCAACTATTGTCACAAAGTAGTACTTCCTGTCATAGGTTGGGATCTTATATGGTCCCCATACATCAGCATGAACAAGTTGGAAAATATTATCTGATTTATTACTACTATTTGGAAACTTGAGTCTACTCTGTTAAGCTAGTGGATAGATCTCACACAGCTTGTGCCAATTAGTGTCAACTTTATTCTTTAATTCTTCTAGTTGTTGGAAGATACTTGATGGTGCATGTCCTAACCTTTGATGACACAGTGTTGTATCTTCTGTTTTCCTTTTTGAACTCTTATACGCAAACACTCATCCCCTTCTGAGTATGTAGAGTCCATCATTTTCTTTACCAATCCCCAGTACCTTGCCATTGTAAAGTCCCTGAAACACACAGAAATCAGGGTAGAACGTAGCCAAGCAGCATAACTCTTTTGTTAGTTTAGATACTGAAAGTAGGTTGAATTTAAAATCTGGCACATGCAACACATTTGTTATATTCTGATTTCCCAGGATGTGACCATCTCCAGAGTATGTGATTTTTGACTTATCTCCTGTAGGTGTTTCCACTCCATAATAATTTCCTTCCTCAATTTCCTTAAGGCTTTCCAACACTTCCTTGCAGAAGGCTATATGATGTGATGCACCTGTATCTATTATCCAATCATACACATTGCTATTGGACACATCAGATAACAATGATATTATACCTTCCATGTTTGATGAACTTGTTCCTGCAATGGTTCCTCTCAAATAGAAGATTTAGTCAATAGATTGACCACATGTTTATAGTGTTCCTCTATCATGAAGTTCCTTGGTATCTGCATCTTCACATCTGATTTTCCTTCTACGTTTACACTGTTAAGATGAGATTTGAATCCACCTGATTGTCCATTCTTCTTGCTTTTAAAATCAGTTGGATAACCTATGATTTTATAGCAATTCTCCTTTAGGTGGCCTTTATAACCACAGTGTTTGCATATCATCCCAGGTCTTTTTCCTTTGAACATATGTCCTCTACCTGCAAACATAATCAAGGAATCCCTGTTTGTTTCAGCTACTCCCAATGCTCTTTGACTCTCCTCTTGTACTACAACAGAATATGCTTGGTATACAGTAAGAACTGGTCTCCTCTGAAGAATGTTGCTTCTTATTTGGCTATAGCTCTGCTCTCATTTAATCCCATGAGGAACTGCAGTAACCTTTGTCTCACTAAATGATCAACATATGGTCTCGATTCTTCACAATCACATGAAGGCAAAGGCGCTAATATGTCCAATTCATCCCACAGATCCTTTTATCTTTGAAAAATAAGAGGTAACTGAGTCCTTACCTTTTCTATGTGTCGCAATCTCTGTCCAGACTTGATAAATTCTTGTCAAATTATCTTTGTCAAACCTTTCCTTGAACTCATCCCAAACCTTCCTTGCATTCGCAGCATACATAATATTCGATACTAACTCTCTTGATACTGTGCTACTCAGCCATGAAAGTACCACCACGTTACATCTATCCCATTGTGTAGCTAGCTCTCCTCTGTATGAGCTCTTAAAGCAGCTTCCATCCACAAACCCTAGCTTATTCTTCACTAGGAGCGCAACTTTCATCGCTCTACTCCACAACGCATAATTTTCCGGTCCTATGAGCTTTAGCGATATCAATGCTGTTCCAGGCATATCAGAATCACAAAGGAAAAGTGGATGATGGTGAGGTAATCGATCAACCTCGTTGTCCGCCATTGTTGAGCTTCAACTGTTGGGGCACGCTTCAGATTTACACAATTAGAGTGACCGCTGCTCTGATACCATGTCAATTTACCATCTTATAGCCACAAAAATGAAGGATTTACCGAGAATTGAGAGAGAGAGAGAGGGAGAAGGAAGACGATGATTGAAAACTTCTTGTTGTTATCGCTTACCGTTAGTTTGTTGCTACTGTTACATTGAAATATTTAACCAATTCCAAAAACTATTTTCCCATATTTCTTTTGCCCCAACTTCTACACGTTACACTTTAGCACCCCAACTCCTAAGTAAACTAACCAACACAAAAAACTGGAATGCTAATATTGTTGAATAAAGCTTAAAAAATGCTAATATTCCTTTTAGAATGTCCAAACAAACAAGGACGTCCAGCATTTCTTGAACAAATTCAGCAAAGTAGTTAGCTTAGCCGCCCAAAATAAGTTTAAATTGTAGAGGATAATTTAGAAAAAAGAATTCAGGAAACTTAAGTAATTTTCTGTATAGTATTATCAGAAGATATGATAAATTAATGCGTAATTGGTGCTTTTGGTTTGTTAAATCACAAAACTCATTTTTCTTTTATCAAGTGGTAAAGCACCAAGTCCACCATTACGTACCTACTCACTACTATAATTGAACTTAACAGCTCATTGGCCCCCTCAGTTTTTGATTAATCCATATTGAAAAAAAAAACATCATGGACTGCTCGTATACAAAATTAAAACCATTGATAAAGACAGCATAATAACTTTCTTTATATTATAATTACAAGCACCACCTTCCCTCTCCTTTTTAAAGAAACTTATACTTGTGGCTGTCCTTTCTTGATTGGAACTGTAGTACTCACTCCCTTTATTTTATTTGTCAAAGATACTAAAAATATGTTTTTATTTTTATTTATTCATTATACTAAATTAAGCTAATGATATTTTTTTTATTTTACTTTTTTCATTGAACTACTTATTCCCTAGATCATTTTCAAGACTTTTGAAAATACTGTCGTTATCACGAGTAAAATTATAAAATATAATTTTCTTGAAGGGTATGCAAAATTAAAATTGAACGACTAAAGTGAACACATGAAGTATATTAAAACTCAGTATTTTCTTTTACTTTCATTTTTGATTATTTTGGTGTAGCTAGGCTGGACCATCCTTTGGCTTAATCTTCTTTTGCATTTCGAAAGGCTGATTTTTTCCCCCTTCAAGTTTGCAATAAGAGATTGGAAACTTATAGAAGAAAATGTTGAAATTTCTCCGTATTGATGTCACTCAATTGATAACAAGTGATATTTGGTTTAATCAGATTGATCTTAAAAACTTATTATCAAGATTCCCATATTTATGTCTAGCCAAACTTGGAGGGGGTAAAAAAGCCATAACAAAGGATCCTTCATATATATAACATACTATTTTTAACTCTAAAAGAATAATCTGTAATTAAGCACAAAAGGAGTTTTTGATAAACTGATGCAACTAACCATTAAGTCCATAGCTGACCATGGTTGTCGCTATCATAGATTCCACCATCGGCTAAATGGTCGGTTCGAGCAACAATCATTTTGATGGACCCTATTATCATTTCCTTATTTTTGGTCGGCTGTATATCCCTGACCTCATTCCTTTTTTCGATTTTTTCAAGTTTAAATTTTGTGGTGTATAAATTTTCTTCTCTCGTTAGGTTAAATTGACCTATAATAACAAATAATTCTAAGTATCAAGCTCGACTATTGAACCTCTAACTTCTAAAGTCAACGTCAAACCATATCAAATCGGCTTCGAATGACCTTAAATTTTGCACACTAGTCAACAATGACATAACCGACCTATTCCAACTTTCAAAACTACAATCCGTACCCGGTATCAACAAAGTCAACTCTTTGTCGAAACTGTCAATCTTCCAAACCTTGAAAGTTCCAACTTTTGCTAATTCAAGGCAAAACAACCTACGTACCTCCAAATCAATATCGGGATATACGTCTAAGTCAAAAATTACATACATAGCGTGAACAAAACACTTCACAACAAGTAGTATCTACTCCCTCCATTTCGTATTGAATGACCTACTTTTCTTTTTATCATGTTCCAAAATAAATGGCTCATTTCTAAATTTGGTAATAAATCAACTTTAAACTCTTTATTTTACCCTTTTTGCCCTTAATGAGAATCTTTTATAGCCACACAAATGATATAGTCCAACAAACTTTTTACCTCTTAAACTTTTAAGACCACAAGTTTCAAAAGCCTTATTATTTTTTCTTTAACTCCGTGCTGAGTCAAACTATATCATACAATATGAAACGAAAGAAGTATATTACTAATTCATAAATTATAATCCATGTATAACTTAGTTTATAACCAAACGACCCCTAAAAGTTCAATTCCTTATATCAGCCAATTCCAACAAAAGGGATTCCATGATGTGCCACGTGTCAGCATCCAAACAAATTGGAGGCGCGTCTAAGCGACAATGACAGGTGGTTTCCAGCCCAAGGGTTTCCTCTATTTAGTCCACTATATATATTGAAGTGGCATATAGCTGCTAGGAAATAAACATATAATTTTAAGAAGAAAAGATAATGCCGATTTCAAAAATTGCCCTCGGAAATTTAGCAGAGGCTAGCCAGCCTGATGCTCTCAAGGCTGCACTAGCTGAGTTCATTTCAATGCTCATCTTTGTTTTTGCCGGTGAAGGCTCTGGCATGGCCTTCGGTTAGTGCATGACTCAACTTACATAAACTGACTTATAAATTTTGTTTATACTATTACAAAATTTTAACATGTAATAATAAATATTGGTACTCTTCACAGGTAAGCTAACAAATGGCGGAGCAGCCACACCTGCTGGATTGATTTCGGCGGCTATAGCCCATGCCTTTGCCCTTTTTGTGGCAGTTTCAGTAGGAGCAAATATTTCTGGAGGTCACGTAAATCCTGCGGTCACATTTGGTGCTTTCGTGGGAGGTCACATTACTCTTTTCAGGAGTGTTTTGTATTGGATTGCCCAATTGCTTGGATCTGTCGTCGCTTGCGTGCTCCTCAAGTTTGCTACTGGTGGATTGGTAATAACTTAATAAAGAAAATTACTCTAGTATATGTGTTTGTACTGAGTTTATTCCTAATGTAATTTACTGATGAAATGACGCAGGAAACATCGGCATTCGCACTCTCTACAGGAGTTACCCCATGGAACGCAGTTGTTTTTGAGATAGTGATGACCTTTGGCCTTGTTTACACAGTCTACGCAACTGCAGTTGATCCTAAGAGGGGCAATTTGGGAATTATTGCCCCAATTGCAATTGGTTTCATTGTAGGTGCGAACATCTTGGCTGGTGGTGCCTTTGATGGTGCATCAATGAACCCTGCTGTGTCATTTGGTCCAGCAGTGGTTAGTTGGACATGGAATTGCCACTGGGTCTACTGGCTCGGACCATTTGTTGGTGCTGCCATTGCTGCTTTGGTTTATGAAATTATCTTCATTGGTGACAACACTCACGAGCAGCTCCCAACCGCTGATTACTAAGGAACAATTTCCTCCTTTCTTTTTCTAAAGCCAAATGTTGGATATAATTAATTTAAACTATGGTTTCAAGGTTGTGGTTTATTTTGCTGTTCGCTCTTTGTTTTTCTTTTCAGTACTTGGTAAAAGTTGTGGGTTTTCTTAATTGTAAAATCGTGAAAAATCAAGAGATGCAAGTGTCATGTTTAATGTGCTGGAGTTGACTTCTCTTTAATATGTTTTGCTATATTTATTTGTTGCAGACAAACTAACATCAACAACTTGCTACACCCCCTAAAAAATTGGATAATATTTTGGTGACAAGGAAGTTACTATTAAGTTCCACTTTCTGCAGTTAGAACATACTCATCGTTCATTAACTTCAAAGTTGTCTTAGAAATCAATAGAAAAAACAGAGTACCGTCGGGTTTGTCAGAAAATATTACAACATACTCTTGATAGATCAATAGAGGAAAATGTTCTTCGGAAAAACAAGAGCAATATATAGATGGATATTCATCAACTTTCCCCACACGAAGTTTTAGTATAGGTTCTTATGGTTGAGCAACTCTTCATGAAAAGGCTAGCTCTATTAACGAACTTCTTGAGATGTAATAACTGTGTCAATTTTTGTTCTATAACTAGTAGTCGTTATTAAACGTTTTTTCAAATTTATGTCTATTTATAAACCTCCTGAAGTATACTCTTTGGGATCGATCCACAAGAATTGCTTTGCAAGGAAGAAACAAGCTAGGTATCGTAGAAGGAACATGGGAAAAGGAGAATTTTTATGATAATCTGTGGGAACACTAGAAGAGATGTAACTATTGTACTCTCCTAGCTGATGAATGCTGTAACTCCTCAACTAATTGGAGGAGTTGTGTTTGGATCGAGTGCACATGCAGTGTACATTTGGGAGAGGTTCAGCAAGGTGGATGAATCTAGGTCTTATAATCTGCATAACAAGATTGCAATTTTGTATCAAGGTACTTCTTCAGTCTCTGTGTATTATACAAAATTAAAGGATATGTGGGATGAATAAGAGACTCTAGGTCCTACACCTAGTTGTGATTGTGTTAAATCTAGAGACTGTGTAGTACATATCAGGAGGCAAAAGCTGTATCAATTCCTAATGGGCTTGAATAAGTCATACTTTCAAGCAAGGAGTCAGATACTACTAGGGTGACAAAATGGTTCAAAAAAAAAAAAAAGCTAACCACTCATATAATTCATTCATTAAAAGATGAGGTTGGATAATGAACTTTTTAAAAACGGGTCAAATATGGACAAGAACCCAATGAATAACCAATGGGTCTAACTTTTACATTTGTAAAGTCTCAAACTGGGGATTCATCAAGTTAGGGAGAAAAGAATTCTTCCAAATGTGATCATATACAAGAAGTCATGGATAATATGGATAACCAATATTATCCGCCAGTTAACCTATTTTTATCCATATTAAATATGAGTCGGATCGGATAATTGATCCGTTTTTTCATAACTTGTTTTCGGCCCGAACGATATCCGACCCGCCCCCTCCCATTTGCCACTGCTAGATACTACTAATGCATCCCTCATCCTCAATGAATCAAGCACTCTATGATCATGAGAGATGAGAACCAAAATTCAGTAGCTGCTATAGTAGGAAACTTAGGCACAACTGTTGTTATCTCCTCTGAGAATTTTGAGCCTACTGCCTTTCTCAGTTCTAGGTCTGGGAGCTTTCAAAACAATAGCTTTCAAAGTGGTAGTTCTAGTGTGCAGACTGGTAATTTTTACCCTAATAGCTATCCAAGACCAAAGAAAGGCTATGGTGAGTTATGTGAGTACTATAGGATGAAAGGTCATAGCAAAGAGAATTGTTACAAGATCATTGGCTATCCACAAGGATTTAAATCCAAGAACAAAGGGGGAGCTGACAATTCCTCTCCTTACAATGTCTTCACTGAGGAAACAAATCAAAATTGTCCGACACAACCACCGTCCATTATACAGATTCAACAGAACAAAGCTTACAGAAGCAGGCTCAACCATAGTTGATGATGAAGATGAACGGAGGGAGTACAAATAAAAATTAAACATACAAAAAAGCCAAAGAGATTCAAAGTCTCATATATATGTATATATACATAGCAAGTTGATAACTTTCCGGGTTATTCAATAGTTTAAATATAAGAAAAATATTCTAGTCCTACTTGTAAAGTTTAATTAATTTTACCATGAATGGATTCAATGAACTCTTGCCTCCACCTAGTTTCACCCCTGAGTTCAATCAAATGAATTTGTCAAGTTAAGAAAAATGTACTCGTTATCGCTCGAGAGCCAAAATGAACATGCCTACTTGTATTAGTGACAAAATGAACAGACTCCAGGATCTCATAACAGTGGACAAAGGAAGCAAACACCTCAAACTCCTGCTTATTCTTTACTAAGGAACAGTATAATCAAATATCGCAGATGCTAAACAAAGCTACTGGGACAATTCCTTAAGCAATCATGGCATGTATCACTAGTGCATGTTTAGTGGATAGTAATCTCATGGTTGGATTATTGATACATGAGCCACTAATCGCATGATGTCTGATCCCAGTTTGTTGTCTAAGGCGGAAGAAGTCAAACCTAGTAACTCTAAGAAAGTTCCTCTACCCAATGGAGAAGTAGCTAATGTCACACATATTGGCACTAGTATACTCTCAGCATGGAGCACAATTGAAAATGTGTCGTACATCCCTCATTTCAGATATAATCTGCTATTAGTGTCGAAATTAACTAAGGCTCTATAGTGTTGTGTTGCTTTTTCCTTGATTTCTGTATTTTTTAGGATCGTTGCAGTGGGATAGTGAAAGCGACTGATAAAGAAATAGGAGGTCTTTACATTCTAGCTCAAAATATAGCTAAGACACTTGAATCAAGGATCACGGCTGTCAAGGAAATCGAAGGAAAGAGTCTGCAGAATGCAATACAAAAAGGAGTAGATGATGATCTATTAGTTCGGATCTTAAATATTATATTTTTGGACTCAAAATACATTAATAGGTATAAAAAAAAGTTATATATCTATATATATAGCGTATATATAGAAGATTCTATACCTTAACGGTAACTTTTGCCGTTAAGATATAACGTTTTTTATTTATACGCTATGCTGACTGAGTGTGTGACGTGACAATATAGAGTTTTTATTTTATACACTATACATAGCGTTTGAAAAAAATGCTATACCCCCTTCTATGGCCCCATCAATAATTTAGCTGACATAATAATAATTTATATTAGTGTAGCGTCTAATTAAAGAACGCTATACGTCAAAAAATTTCTATATCCCGGATTTGCTATTTCCTATATATAGTAGTCAGGATTCCAATTCCCATTCAAAATTTTTTTGCTGTTAAATTGTTAAGTATTTTTTCTGTAATGTCTGAAGAGCGTAGAATAAGAGTTTTATTATATTGAGGGGGAGAGGTTGTGATGGAGAATAACTATGTGAGGTATAGTTTATCTCCACAGGTCATGTTAAATTACCACTTACAATGGAGTACGATAAATTTATTTCGTTGTTATGCAAAAAAATGTGTGTGAGAAGACGTTCAGTGATACTCAAAGTAACTTGGAAGATAATCGTAGGGGCTGCTTTTTACTCGAAGTTAATCATCTACGATGATGAAAGTTTGAGGGATTTTCTGAGGACTCCGGATGAATACCGGGAATATCTTGTAATTAAAATGTTGGATATGTACGTCAAGGTCGAAGAAGTTCCGAACAATGAGGTTGCCGGACAAGTTCCGGATAACCCCAAGTCATCGGGTAGTTATTCTGGAGGAGTTTTTGGCGGACAAGTTCCGGATGAAAGAGTTTTTCTTGAATTAAACTTATTCCCGCCTGCTTTACATAATTTACAAGACGAGTGGTAAGCTTCAATTTTTCTTTGTGTTTACGATGTACATTCTTTATTTTAATTGAATTTGTATTAACACTTATATATTTAACAGGGGGTACATGCCGAATACGAATTTTACAAATTATGAACCCAAGCAGAGTTTTAGTGTGTTGGATCATGGTGGTCCATCCGGGAGCCATCACCTAAATGAAAACGTACATCATGAAATTTCATCATATTACGACTTGTAAGTGAAGTGATACAACTATGTGAAAAGTATTTATTAAATTTAGTATCTTATTATTTTGTTGATTGTGCAGTGAATATGAGCAAGTTGAACCAAATGTACTCACTCAATTTCCCGAAGACTATGTATTAAATCGACAATTGGCAGATGCACAGAGTGAGGAAGAGAACAATGATAACGCAAATAATGCTGATGAATCTGGAGACGAGACACCCTTTCCACATGAGGATGGTGATGAGGAAGATGAGAAGTAAGGACCTGATTTGACGAGAGAGTATGCTCCGCCCCTAGACGAAGAGTGTACGAATCCCAAGTACCGTTTCATTCAAGGGAGATTCCTTACCTTGATAACTTGCCAAGCACGCCGGATGTGGAAGCTCTCACAAGAGATTTTGATAAAATTCGAGCAGCAATGTGGGACGAGTCTAGACCAATAGTGTTGGCAATGGGTATGCTTTTTCCTGATAAAGCGTGCCTAAGTAGGGCTTGTAAAATGCACAATGTAAAAGAGTGTCATGAGACGACAATATGGGAGTCAAGTCCGTTTGTATACAAGGTTGTTTGTCGCAGGTGGTTTGGCCATGTCATTGGGTGTTGCGTGTGAGCAAGAAGAAGAAAGGTCTGTGGAAAGTGGGTACTTTATCACCCACACATGCAAAATGGACACATTCAACGGGAATCACTTCAACTTGGATATTGACTTAATTTCTCTTGTTCTTATTCCATATATCAAAGTGTCCATAAGGTATAAAATCAAAGAGTGCATTACAGCAGTCCACCAGAAACATGGCCATACTATTACTAAAAGAAAGGCATATCTCGGGCAGAAACAAACGTTTGAAATAGTCTATGGTAACTGGGATAAGTCATTTGCAAATCTGCCTAGGTACATGGCTGCACTGCAGCAGCTTAACCCCGGGGCGGTTGTTGAATGGAAGCTTGAGCGGAGTCAGGGTAAACTAGAATATATATTCAATTATGTGTTCTGGGCGTTTAAACCAGCAATTGATGATTTTTCGCACTGTCAGCCCATAATATCCATAGACGTCACTCATGTCAATGGAAAGTATTACATCAAGCTATTGATAGCCGTGGCAGTAGATGCTAATGGACAGATATTTCCTCTAGATTTTGCTATTTGTTCCAATGAAAGCCAAGAGACGTGGACTCTGTTTTTGAACCACTTGAAAGAGCATGTTGTCAAACAACATTCCAGTATCTGTCTAATATCTAATCGGTACGGTGGTATCTTAAGTTCTGTGGAGAATTTGCCTGCATGGCAAGAACCTTATGCCTACCATCGTTACTGTGTTAGGCACCTTAAAGCCAATTTGCAGAAGGCATATCCCCACAAGGATCTGCATTATTTGATGTGGATGGCAGCAACAGACCACCAATAACATAAATTTCAACGACACATAGAATATATCAAGCAAGAAGATGAGGTGGCATATCGTTGGTTAATGCAACATGACCCTGAAAAGTGGACTTTGCATGCGGATGGTGGCAGACGATGGGGAACTCTGACTAAAAATATTCCAAAGTCTTTCAACGGGTTATTGAAGTCGGCAAGAGGATTACCTGTCACATCCATGGTGCGGATGTCGTTCAAGTAGATGGAGAAGAGGTTTGTAGAAAGGTCTGGAGCTGTAACGTCATTGATGGGATTGAATTTATGCCAATGCCGATGTAGAGATTTGAGAAATACAGACGGCGAGCACATAGGCATTCATTTTTGTAGTATGATAACGAAAGAAATATTTTTGAAGTTCCCACTGTTACCCATCAAAATAGGGGTAATAATGTACATACGATAAATAAATATACAAGCTTATGATCTTGTGGGAAATGGTCCATCTACCACATGCCTTGCCCACATGCCACGAAGTGCTTTCAACAAGTTGGTTTAGGTGCAACCAACTATGTTGATCAACAATATAGCGTTTCGAAGTACCTAAACACATATAGTGGGTAGTTGCATCCAGTGGGTGCTGAGCATTATTGGCCACTGGAACCAATTAAAATGGTGTGTAACAAGTCCTATTTGCGCCAAATACAGGTTAAGAAAAGAACGCGTATACGGAACCAAATGGATGTTAGTGATATCGTTTATCGATAAGTTGGGATTTTAACGTATTTTATGCTCCTACTTGCCTATGCTTTGAATATAAATTGTTACTAAATAGTTCCAAATGTCTCATAACTTGTGCTTGATTGCAGGTTTGATCGACAAAGTGACAAAATGTCAAAGATCGGCTCAAAAGGAGTGAAAACTGCTATCAAAACCAAGCAATTTGAGGGAAAGCAGGCCTAGAGCAGACCTCACAAACTCGAATGCGGCCACACTAGGTGGTTCAGAGAGTGGGAAAAACAAGCTTCAGGCAACGTGGCCGCGATACACATCTCGCGGTCTGCAGTAAAGTCTCCTCGGCTACACTACTTTCTGTGCTGGTCCGTGGACGAGTGATTCAGAGGGATTAATAATTTCCAAATCCAAGCAAAGCGGCCCTCGATCCTAATTTTGTGGACCGTGGCCGCAGTCCATTCTACGCGGTCCGCGGAGCCCAAGTTCAGATAAGCCAGAATTGAAGTCAAAGAGCTTAGTGTGGACGCGGTTCATTTAGTGCGGCCCGCACTAACCCCGCAGGGGTATTTTTGTCCAATTTTTCTAGCCTAGTATAACTAGAACATTTTACAAATTTTAGTTCATCTGTTATTTTCAGACTTGAGCTGCGCTCATGAGAACGTATATTGTAGCCATATTTGGCACTTGAGCTTTAAATTAACGATAGATCCTTGTAGTTCATTTAACAATTAATTAATATGCCTTGTTCTTCATCTATTTCGTCATTTTCTCCCTCAAGCATGAGTAGCTAAACCCATTAGCTAGGGTTGTGGCTCAACCCTAGTGTGGGTAATTAATGAGTGTTGCCATCTAGGGTTAGATTGACTAGGCGTATTTACTATTTTGGGTTGATTTTATGTTTTAATCTATGAATTGGTGGTTGCAAACACTGATTTAAGCTTTGTAGATTTTACTCTTCTTGAGAAAAAGTGTCTATGTCTTTAAAATTGACCCAACAAGGAATTGGGATGGACTCATGAGAAATGATAGTCCCAATTAACAGGCTAAACCTCGAGAGAGTAATCACCCTACTTGAACCCTAGTTCTTGATCTAATTTGCCTTACCATTCGGTCTTGAGAGAGCCAATTGGGCAAAATCACTCTCTCTACCGAGAGGTGTGACAGTGGATAAAATTGTGCAACGGTTATAGTGAAAGTCCCAATTATGTCAATTTAACTTTAGTAACATTGTCCCGTCAATTAACCACCTAGGTGATGTCACGACCCTAGTGCCCTTCTTCCCATTAGATAAAACTTTAGTAATCAGCTCGTAGCATAATTTAGTTTCAATTAATAGTTTGATAGAAATAGTTATAATTGAAAACCCCAAAAAATGTTCGAAGTGATATTTGAAGCAAACACATATTTCTAAACTAGATACGTATTTCAACTCCACTACTAGCTCCCTGAGGAATTCTATCTCGACCCTCATATCGGGTAAAAGCTATTACAACCCGCTCTTTCTACCTTGGTGTAGCGTCGAGTTGGCAGCGATCAATTTTTGGCACCGTTGTCGGGGAGTTTACGGTGTTAACTATCTGATAGTTAGTTTTGTGTTTTGTTTCTCTTTCCTTCTTGTCTACTAATTTTGTTTGTGTTGATTATTTAGGTTCCAATGGATCTAAATGCTAATGACCCTTTTGTAAATTTCATGGCGGGGGAGGAGGTAGAAGTTATTGATCATGATGAGGTTCCCTTACCTCAACCTTTCAGGCCAATGACAACAATCCTATTCCAGACCCTCCTCCGCCACCGAAAATAGTGGACCTAAGAGTTCTCCCAAATCAAGGGTATGAGAGTGACATTATTCCTTCCCGAATATGGGCGGTGAACTTTCAAATCACAAATGTTACGTTGACCTTGCTCGATCAAAAAGGATACTTTACGGGTGCCTTTGATCAAAATGCCTACAAGCACTTGAAGGGATTCATAGATACATGCTGGGTAGGAAGAAGACAAACGTGTCTGAGGATGCATTGAGAATAAGGCTTTTCCTTATCTCTTCTGGGTAAAGCATTGGATTGGGTGGAAAGGCTCCCCAATCGTTCCATTACAACATGGGATGAATTAGCGGACAAGTTTATTTCCAAGTTCTTTTCGCCGAGTCACATGGTGGTGCTTCGAGGTGAAATTTTGGCCTTCACGCAAGAGCCAACGGAACCCTTGCATGAAATTTGGGAGAGACTTAGAACAATGGTGAAAGAGTTCCCAAATAATAATATGACGGATGTGATGATTCAACAAACCTTTTGTCGGGGCATCAACACCACTAATCAATGCATTCTGAACCAATTGGACAGAGGAAACTTTATGTAGCTTCATTACAATGGAGCTTGTGATGTTTTGGATGAAATGGCTGACACTTCTTCGGCATGGCAAAGACGAGCAAATGTGCCCCAAGATGACCCCACGGTCATCCATTTGCACAAGGAGTTGCATGACCATGGTCAAGCTATTATCGAGCTTACTGCTGCTATGAATCAATTGGTGGAGGCGCAATTGCAACAAGTCCAAAATCCTCGCCAAGTCAATGCCATGGAAGGAGTGAATACGCTTAAGAGAAAGCAAAGAGGGCAACAACCTCAAGGGATTGTGATCAATATGATGATGGTGGTGTTTTTCCGAATGAGCGCTATGATGATCAAAGTGAGGAGGTTCAATATGTCAATAACTATCAAGGCAACTAAGGCAACTCTTCAAACCAACAATGGCGTCCCCAAAGAAATTGGAGCAATCAACAAGGTGGTGGTAATTGGAACAACAAAAACAAGGCGAAAATTGGAGGAACAACAATTCGGCAATCAAGGGAATTGGAATGGGAATAACAACAATAATTGGAACAAAAATGGTAATCAAGGCGGGTGGAATACCAATGGAAACCAAGGCAATAGGGGGCAAGGCTTTCAAAGGCCCCCGATGTACAACCAACCAAACAATCCACCTCCATTTCAATCTCAAGGGTCTAGTCCATTGGATAATGATATGGGAAGAATTGAAGTCATGTTCGAACAAATGATGAAGAAGAACCAAAACTCCGATGCTCAATTGGCTTACCACAATACCTCTATTCGAAATTTGGAGGTGCAAGTAGGCCAACTCTCTCAATTGTTAAATACTCGGCCTAAGGGTGCTATACCAAGTGATACGGTGGTGAACCGAAAGGGTGGGAACAATAACAATCATGTGATGGCAATTACAAAAAGAAGTAGGAGAGGCAGTGATGTGCATGCCTCGAAAGAAAATCAAGTTGTGGATGATATTGTTGGGTTCCAACAAGATGTGAGTCTTTTGATTGTTGAAGATGTGGTTGACACCAATGTGAACAATGAAGTAAGGATAGATATTGATGAGTACGAGGTGAAAACACAAGATGTGGTGAAACCGTCTAGGGAACACGTGATTGATATGCCTGAGCTGGTGGTGCCCAAAGCCAAGGCACCTTTGCCTAGGACACCTCCATATTATCCTCAACGGTTACCAAAGAAAAATGGTGATAACCAATTCAAAAAGTGTTAGGATTTATGCCCGTCACTAGAGGGGGGGTGAATAGTGCGGCACGAGAATATTGATAAATATTGCGGAATTAAAATTGCAGGAGTAAAGTAAATGCAGTAATTAAAAGATTAAGGAAAGGACACACCGAATTTATACTGGTTCACCACAACGTGTGGTTAGTCCAGTCCCCGAGAGACTCTCTCGAGTTTCCACTAACTCCGTTAAGCTTACGGGTGCCTAACAAACCGTTACACTTGCTCGTAGATGTACACTCTACAAGACTTCAACTTGCTCGAGGATACCTCACCTCAAGACTTCACCTTGCTCGTGGATACCGCACCACAAGACTTCACACACTAAGATTGAGGGTACTTAGCAAACCCGACAATCAATGAGAAGATATGATCTTCTCAAACACCTTTCTCTTTTACAACAAGAACTCTCTAAAAAAGAGTAGATAATGAGATACAATATTAGCTCTATGAACAACTCAAAGTTGTCTCTCAATTGGCTCAAAAAAGCTCTAAAATGATGCACAAATAATATCAATATGTATATGAATAATGAGAGGTGTTGTGTGTTTCAAATCAGCTCAAAAGACCTCTATTTATAGGTGGTAGAAGTAGTATGTCCGTTGCTTAATTGGCAATCAATTATGCTGATTTTATGCCAAGATAATCGATTATCAGATTTGCATAATCGATTATCAGTTTACTGTTACAAAATCGGAAGCTGATTTTGTGCTAGAATAATCGATTATTGGATTTGCATAATCGATTATCTGCCTGACGTTCAAAAACTTTGGCAACGGATACAAGATAATCGATTATGCCCAAGTGTACAATCGATTATCCTACTCTGGGAAATTTCCAATAAATGGAATTTCCCAGAATAATAGATTATCACTTTTGCATAATCGATTATTCACCTATGCTGTCCAGAATTGAAAACTTACTTCAAAAACCATTTTGGTTAAAATGAAAACGTAAAAATCATTTTGTTTGAAGTATTTGGAATATGTTTATGATAAATATGATTTGATAAAAAGATTTTATGCATATTTATGATGACCTATGTTGAGCCAAAAGACGAGATAACTTAAAAATTGCTCTTACATTGGTTCTACCTAACGACCTACGCCTTGGGTCTTCGGTCTTGAACTTTTGAGCTCGTCTTTGGCTTTTCCACGCAATCCATTCATCAATATGCTTCTCGGCATTCAATCTTGATTATTTGTCATATAATAACGTTGTTTGACACTTGACTTCATTGTTTGTCATTCATCAAAACCTATACCTGAAAATCATGCTAATACAACCAAAGCACACATATCATGGATATAATGATTTTCTACAATTTCCCCCTTTTTGATAATGACAAACAACAGGAGATATGCATATCGGATTCCCCCTAAATTCATGCTATATCTCAACATACAATTCATGCAAACGATTCCCCTTAATGATAATTCCCCCTCAAATAAGGCATACTATAACGTAGATACATTTCCCCTTATTTGATGCATATCGCCTAAACTCTTCCCCCTTTTGGCATTAGCAAAAAGAGAGTATGCAAAGGCTACTTTCCCCTTTCGACACTTCCCCCTTTTGGGTATATCAATTATTAGTGTCAAGAATAAAATAGGAAATACAATGAGGAATATACATTGACGATATTTAAACAATCATACCAACATGAAATAATACCAGATGTTAGTAAAAACATAACAACCATAATAACGGTTATTTTTCGCAAATCATATTGCTTAAGAACATATCAACAGTTAATTTTTAACAAACCAATAGTTGTATTAAAAACACAAATCATTTATTTTTCAAGAATATATCAACTGTTATTCAAACCAAAAATAATATTCATCAAAACATGAATCAATTATTATTTTTAACAAAAATAATTGATACCAATTGTTATTCAAGATAAAAGTTATCAAAACATGAATCAACAAAAATAATTAATAATAATTGTTAACAAAGATATATTAATTGTTAACACATATCAACTATTACGTTTTTATCAAAAATATGATAACTAACCGACATTCCCCCTCGATGCAATAAGGTTTCGTGCTTGGTGCATCTACTACAATATTGTAGTCTTCAAGCACACCTGTAGACGTACCTAAAAATAGGTTTTAGGTACCCAACCACTTTTGGGTCCTTGGGGGTTAGGCAAATAATAATCATGGCTAAAAGATAAATCCCTATATTTTGCAAAACATACGGGTGCTATGTGTCCTACCCGGTTTCAATAATGACATATAACATTCGTGTTGTGCATATGTCTTGGTTGAGCAAAAAACGTTCTAGGTGATCTAAAGTCGTCATTCCTAGAAGCGTTGAAATTCCTAGAGTCATTTCTAGGCGGTCTAAAATGATTAATTCTAGACTCATTTACAAAAATCCTAGAATTATTTCTAGGTTGAACATCGCAATTCCTAACATGTTTCTTACGCCTTTTATTTTTCCTGGGCCTTTTCTTTTTAATTTCTTCAACTATTTTAGGATTGTCCACACTACGTTTTTCTAGTGTGTTCCTAAGTTCTATGTTTTCTAATTTCAAAGAACTACAAGAAGAACAATTGGAACTTTGATCAATTGAAGAGGCTTCATTCATCTCCTTAATTTTATTTCTAAGATCAATATTGTCATTTTCCAAAAATTTATTTTTCTCTTCTAAAACTTTAATTTTAGCTTTGGCCTTTTTGGAGATTTTTGAAGACTTTTTCAATTCATCATATAATTCTTGAAAAGCTTCTTGTAATTCTTCATAAGAGTAAGAGTTAGAATTACTTACCTCTTCTTCCTCGTTGGCCATGAGGCATAGTGTGGCAGTTTCATCGCCCGAGCTGTCCGAATCCCATGTCACACGCCTTTGGTGTTTGTTCTTCGTCTGTCCTTGGATTTTGGACAATGTAATTTGGTGTGGCCAAGTTTTCCACAGTTTTGGCATGAAGGACTTGGTTCTTCCTTCTTTATTTCCTTTTTCATAAACTTATAAAACTTTTCGATCAAGGCATTGGAAATATTATCATCATCGCTATCCGTATCACTTACCTCTTCTCTTTTAGAGGATGAGGCTTTGAAGGCAATACCTGGACCTTTATTTCCAAGATAAGGATTAAGAATAGTGCTTTCATAAGTTTTGAGGTTACCTCTTAGTCCATCAATTGTAACGTCCGTGATTCCTATCGACTCTTGGATGGCATTGGCTTTGGATCGCCATTCGGGAGTGAGACTCCGCAAGATTTTTCGAACAAGATCTTTGTTCGAGCATACTTTCCTGAGAGCATGGAGATTGTTGATGATCATTGAGAACCGATCGAACATAATATCGATGCTTTCATTCTCCCTCATTCTAAAGAGTTCATATTCATGTGTTAGAAAATCAACTTTTGATTCTCGGACTTGAGGCGTACCTTCATAAGTGATTTCAAGTTTATCCCACATCTCCTTGGCGGTTGTGCAGCAAGAAATCTTCCGATAGTCATCCGGATTCACCGCACAATATAATAAATTGATGGCCTTTGCGTTATTTTCAACTTTCTTGATGTCCTCGGCAGTATATTCATCTTCCTCCTTTGGAACCGTGGTTTCTCCAACTTTCTTTGTCGGCATTTGTTCACCGTTCTTGATGATTTGCCACAGACGAAAGTTATTTGATTGGATGAAGATTCTCATCCGCTCTTCATGTGTAATTTGTTCCGTCAAATAGTGGAGGCCTATTGGTGGAGTGTCCTTCGCTCATCATTCCTGCGTTCAATATTCTCAACAAAAAAATATATCGTTCTCTCAACCGGTTAAGGCTTTCAGAGAGTTAGGCTCTGATACCAATTATTAGGATTTATGCCCGTCACTAGAGGGGGGGTGAATAGTGCGGCACGAGAATATTGATAAATATTGCGGAATTAAAATTGCAGGAGTAAAGTAAATGCAGTAATTAAAAGATTAAGGAAGGACACACCGAATTTATACTGGTTCACCACAACGTGTGGTTAGTCCAGTCCCCGAGAGACTCTCGAGTTTCCACTAACTCCATTAAGCTTACAGGTGCCTAACAAACCGTTACACTTGCTCGTAGATGTACACTCTACAAGACTTCAACTTGCTCGAGGATACCTCACCTCAAGACTTCACCTTGCTCGTGGATACCGCACCACAAGACTTCACACACTAAGATTGAGGTTACTTAGCAAACCCGACAATCAATGAGAAGATATGGTCTTCTCAAACACCTTTCTCTTTTACAACAAGAACTCTCTAAAAAAGAGTAGATAAAGAGATACAATATTAGCTCTATGAACAACTCAAAGTTGTCTCTTAATTGGCTCAAAAAAATCTCTAAGATGATGCCCAAATAATATCAATATGTATATGAATAATGAGAGGTGTTGTGTGTTTCAAATCAGCTCAAAAGACATCTATTTATAGGTGGTAGAAGTAGTATGTCTGTTGCTTAATTGGCAGTCAATTATGCTGATTTTATGCCAAGATAATCGATTATCATATTTGCATAATCGATTATCAGCTTACCGTTACAAAATCGGAAGCTGATTTTGTGCTAGAATAATCGATTATTGGATTTGCATAATCGATTATCTGCCTGACGTTTAAAAACTTTGGCAACGGATACAAGATAATCGATTATGACCAAGTGTATAATCGATTATCCTACTCTGCGGAAATTTCCAATAAATGGAATTTCCCAGAATAATCGATTATCACTTTTGCATAATCGATTATTCACCTATGCTGTCCAGAATTGAAATCTTATTTGAAAAACCATTTTGGTTAAAATGAAAACGTTAAAATCATTTTGTTTGAAGTATTTGAAATATGTTTATGATAAATATGATTTGATAAAAAGATTTTATGCATATTTATGATGACCTATGTTGAGCCAAAATACGAGATAACTTAAACGTTGCTCTTACATTGGTTCTACCTAACGACCTACGCCTTGGGTCTTCGGTCTTGAACTTTTGAGCTCGTCTTTGGCTTTTCCATGCAATCCATTCATCAATATGCTTCTCGGCATTCAATCTTGATTGTTTGTCATATAATAACGTTGTTTGACACTTGACTTCATTGTTTGTCATTCATCAAAACCTATACCTGAAAATCATGCTAATACAACCAAAGCACACATATCATGGATAGAATGATTTTCTACAAAAAGTTCATTGAAATGATGAAGAATCTTACAATCAATGTGCCTTTGGTAGAGGCGCTTGAGGAAATCCCGGGGTATTCAAAGTTTATGAAGGTTTTGGTAACGAAGAAGAGGTCGATAGAGTGTGAAACAATTAAAATGACTCATCAAGTGAGTTCTATCGTATATTCTATGGCCCCAAAGCTTGAGGATCCCTCAGCTTTTACTATCGCTTGCACTATTGGGAGCGTGAATATTGCCAAGGGCCCTTTGTGATTTGGGGGCTAGCATAAATTTGATGTCGTACTTGGTCTTCAAGACTCTAGGAATTGGGAAACCTATGCAAACCTCAATGAGACTTCAAATGGCGGATCAATCAATGAAGAGCCCATTGGGCATAATTGATAATGTACTTATCCCACTGGAAAAATTCATATTGCTGGCCGAATTTGTCATATTGGATTGTGAAGTGGACATTGAAGTCCCGATCATTCTTGGTAGACCTTTCCTTGCTACGGGGAAGGAATTGGTTAAAGTTGAGCGCATGAGTTGACTTTCTGTGCGGGGGATGAGAAGGTTGTTTTCCCTGTTTGCAAATCCATGAGGCAACCTAATGGCACTGAGGTATGTTCATTTGTGGACATTGTCACAGCTATGATATTGGATGATACAAGTTCTATGATTAATGTTGAGATCCTCTTATTGCTGAGCCTCTAAATCAGGAAGTTAATGATGAAGCAATTAGAGTGAAGTGCATAGATGCTTTACATGTTATAGAATCTTGTGAGCCCAGTAAATTGTCTTTGGATATTTAAAACCGACAAATTACACCAACAAAGCCAACAATTGAGGAGCCACCGGTGTTGGAATTGAAACCAATTCCTCCACACCTTAGCCCCACGCTCTTTAAGCCCGAAATTATCTAGAGGATGATGCACCGCCTTTAGAAGTTTAAATGAAGTAGTGCATGAAATGGTGAAAAATCCTCATAATATGTTGATTCTTACAAGATCGGGCGCAAGTTGGCAGTTTTTCATGAACTACGGACAAGTGAACAGAATGCCCCGCAAGGATCATTATCCCTTGCCATTCATTGAGAGGATGTTGAACCTACTTGCTGGGCATGCTATTTGTTTCTTTTTGGAGAGTTTGATGAGAGCAACATTGTGGCGCTTCTTGATTTGAAGTGATGTGATGGTAACCTGTGTCGTGCCGCGACGTTAAATCAGGCGCTTCTTAGGAGGCAACCCGTGTCTTTTTCTTTTTCTTTGATTTTCTTTGTAGTTTAGGATTTTTGCTAATTAGTTGGGAGATGTTGCAGGTACTGTGTTGATCCAGTGCAAACCAAGTTGAAATTTTTTTTGAACAGTCTCTGAAGTTTCCAGTGCGCCCGCGGTACACTTTGTGGTGTCCGTACTAGTATGGGCCATATGAGGTGCTCTTCAAAGTTATCCACCGCGGCTGCATTCCATTTAGCTCGGACCGTGGTGGACCTCCGAGGCCGTGGTCTGCTTTTATATGGTCCGCGGAGGTTGCCTTCTCAAGCTTCATTTCAATAAACCCTGCGCGGTCCGCAGTCCGATTTGTGCGGCTGCATTGGTAGGTAAGGCTAGGACCCTCTTCTTTTTCTATAAATAGAGCTTAGGGGTCACCATTTACACTTTTCAAAATTTGAACACTCAGACCCCTAAAAGCTACTCACACTCTCTTCCGATCGTAATTCTTGCTTAGACTGATTAATTGCGTTCCATCTTCAAAATCTGGTAACATATCATCCATCTTTCTTTGATTAATTTTATAGTTTCATTTTAATTTCATGCCAGTAGCCTTAGCTTCTCTTTCGTCTCGTCAGTTTCTTCTTCATTATTTAGTTGTTAGCCTAGAGTAGTTTTAAATGTTGGGGTTGTGTGCTGGATATGCATAATGAGTGGGTAAATTGAGTAGGGTCAAGTTAGATGGAAAACTTGAACAAAAATTCCAAAAATTGAAACCCTAGCTTAGTACCTGAAACAAGCACCCTCCGCGGACCGCAATCACTTTAGTGCGGTCCATGGTGCTGTGATGCGGTCCATGGTACTGTGATGCGGTCCATGATACTATTTTATGCAGACTGTGGTGCTTAAGTGACTGAAAGTTAATCTGTGCCTAGTGCAGCCGCATTGCACTTTATGCGGTCCTCGCTGGCCCACTGCGACCGCGGTCCCACTTTGTTTCGGACCTCAGTGGGATGATTCAAAGGGCCGGTTATCAAGACCCTGCCCCAACGCGGATCACGGTCGCCTTTGTGCAGTCCGCGGTGCATCCAATGCGGCCGTACTCCTTTTTTTTTGCGGGCCGTGGTGTATTGTTCTGCAACTGTTTCTGCAACATTTGATCTGCTGCCTGCAATTCAATGTCATCTTCTGTTTCAGTGCCTGTGCTTAGACTAACAATGTCAGATTTGTGTGCTTGTAGATAATGATCAAACAAAGAGATGGAGGTGCCAAACAACCAGTCGAGTCGACTCCTCCCGGGGAGGCAAAGGAAAACAAGTAAAACTCACTCCCCAACCTAGACAGACAGAAGGAAAGTGACCAAGGTTGCTAATACAGCCGGTGAGAGTACATGCATTCTCAAGACCTCGCCTCTGCCTCAGTGCCAGCTCACTCATTTCCAGCTTCACCCACTGCCAAAGCTCCATAACATATATCTTCTGAGTCGTCTGAGGGCTCAGTAGTCGGCAGCGATAAGTACTCCACCTCCCCCACAGCTTCATTATCCAGGAAAAGTGTAGACGGAGGTGCCGAGGGTGGTAATGATAGTGATGAGGAGGAACCTCAGAGTGGTGTGCCTCAGGTTGGGGGTGTTGACTGGACCAAAAACCCTACAGTCTGGGAAGAAAGATTTGTGAGCCAGGTGGCTTTTCATAAATTTAGGGTATGGTGGCCAATATGGAAGCTAATTCTGCAAAGAAGTTTTACTAACTGAGACTTGCTACCCCTAAACCCAAATGTAAATAGACAGTTTCGAGCTCGAGTGGGTTAGGAGCATTTTAGGGATGCTTGTATAAAGGATAATGAGCACATGGTCAGGGAGTTCTATAGCAATGTGGCCTATAGCGAAGGGCACAAAAGTGACCAAACTACGGAAGAAGAATGTGGTGTTTACTGGGAAGGCATTAAATGAGTACTTGGGGTTCAATGATGAAGATGAGACCCTGCACAATGAGAAGTTGGCAATGGGCGAGGAGGTTCGTCCATGGTTAGCTTCGTACCTGGAAATCTAGGTACTGTTACAGAGTGGTTACAAGTAGGGGCCAAAATACTTCGGAGGACTCTCAATTTCGAGGCTAGGGAGTGGTTGACATTTGTGTGCAGTAGACTTGACCCCACTACCCATGATCAGACTATTCCTCTTGCTCAGACTATTCTTATTGGTTCTATTATGGTGGTCACCCTATCAACATGGGCAATGTGATGTCTCGTGTGATTTCTGCAGTGGGGGTCGAGCGTAAGCGAAACTACCCTTTTCCCAACACCCTTACCATGTACTTCCGGGATCTAAAAGTGGATAAGAAGCCCTTAGATGTCAAGGTAAAGACAGTGGCCCCATTCTCGTGGTACAGCTTAAACGGGTCTGACACACCTCCTTTTGGGTTATTCACAACTCGGCGAAGGGCGTGGATAAAGGAGTTTTTCCAATTAAAGGACAATCAAAACGGAATTTAATTATTTAATAGAATTTCAGAGTCGCCACTTGGGAGATTTATGGTGTCCCAAGTTACTGTTTAGAATCCCGCATCTAGGAAAGAATGACCTTGTTTAACAGTCCGCGAACCAGACAATCCGAGTAAGGAATTCTGTTAACCCGGGAGAAGGTGTTAGGCATTCCCGGATTCCGTGGTTCTAGCACGGTCGCGTAACTGTTATATTTGGCTTAAATTATCTAATTTCAGAACATGTTTTAACTTATGTGCAGCTTTTATCATTACTTTTTAAATAGAATTGCAACGTCGTTAGAACACGCCTCGAACCACGTCACATAAGTGCACCCGTGGATTTTGACACATTCCAACTTCGTTGAGATTTGGATTTGGGTCACATAAATACGCACCCGAATTTAGGAAGGTATTTTTACTAAAGCGCACCTATAGTAACTACGTCTTTGACCTTTATGGGAAGGCCGTGAAATTTGCTTAACGGCACCTCCTATTTTTTCTACGTGTTCTAATGAATTAAGGAGCATATGCTTTAAGCTGAAAAATTAGCGGTACATGGCCATTAGCCAGTAAAAGATATCCTTTTACCGGCAATGAAAAAACAATTGTCACTAAAAATTACTAATTAAATTAAATTTTTTATTTTTTAACTTTTCCCTCGACACCAAAAGAGAAACATCTTCCCTCCAAATTTTTTGGATGAGATTTATCAGTTCCCTCCAATTTCAAAAGTTTAGGAAAACCGTGGACAAGATTATCGGTTCCCTCCAATTAGAGAAGTTTAGGAAAACAATATTCCCTTGAATAGAAAGGGATCCAGTCGCGCCACAAGAAACCTAATTGTTGTTGCGTCAACGGCCTGCTCGTTGATTCTTTTCCAGGTAACTTCTCTGATTAGTTGAGAACATAGGAAATCAGTTTTGTTCTTCCCCAGTTAAATCGATTCGGTTCTGATAAATTGACAGTCCTCGTCGATTATGTTCTTCCCTTGTTAAATCGATTTTTTGCAATCATTTTGCAATTGATTTTGGATTGTTGCTGCTCCATTGCATAGTATATTAATATTATGGGGGGGGGGGGGGGGTTATTTTTTATCTATTTCTTTGTTTCTTCTATAATGATAAGTAGCTAGACCCATTAACTAGGGTTGTGGCTCAACCCTAGTGTGGGTAATTGATGGGTCTTGGGTTTTAAGGATTGAATGTCTATGGGTGTTTGGTATTTGGACTAATTTAGAGTTTTAATGTTGAATTAGCGGTTGCAAACACTAGTTTATGCCTAGGGACTTTGGCTCTTCTTGAGAAAGAGAGCCTAAGTCAATGAAATTGGTCCAGCAAGGATTGAGGCGTATTCAAGAGATTGATTGCCCCAATTAACGGGTTAAACCTAGAGATAGTATCACCGGACTTGAACCTCTATTGCTTGCATAAATTATCATGCCCAATTGGTCTTGAAAAATTCAACTAGGGCAAAATCACTCGAACTACCGAGAGATATAGAGTGAGTAGAATCGTGCAATGGTTATATTATAATCCCCAAGTATGATAATCTAGCCTTCAACTCGAGAATCCGTCAATTATCCATCTAGGAGAAAGTCACTTTCCTAGTGCTTTTTAACTATTTAGATATTCTTCAATAGTTACTCTTAGTTTAACTTAGCTCAATTTAGTATCTTAGTAGTATAATATTAGAAGTGATATCAAAACGAATTATCAATAGAAGTGCAACTAGGAACAACTACACAACTCAAATTTAGATAGACACTTTTCAAATCTATAGCTCCCTGTGAAAATCGATCCCCACCTTCTCGAGTAAAAGCTGCTTCGACTACTCTTGCTACTTTCTAGTACCACATGGTTGGCCTCGATCACTTTTTGATGCCGTTGCCGGGGAGCTAACGCTTTTGGCTATCTATCTTAAATAGTCTTGTGTATTGTTCTTCTTTCTTTCTATATTACTAATTTGTGTGTGTCACAAATTTAGGTACAAAAATGGCAGCAAACAACAATGACCCTCTTGGAAATGTGATTGCGGGGGAGGAGGTAGATAATAACGGAGATGATGAGGTGCCTCTTGTACCTAAAAGACAACGGAGAGGTTGCCAGGCCAATGCCAATGATAATATCCCTGACCTTCATCTGCCACCTCCAAGAGTGGATCAACGAGTGCTTTCAAACCAAGGCTATGCAAGTGCAATTGTCCCACCCCGGATCCGTGCGGGCAATTTTCAAATTACCACTGTTATGTTAACATTGCTGGAGTAGCATGTGTATTTCACGGGCGCTGCTAATCAAAATACCTTCAAGCATCTCAAGTATTTTGTGGACACCTGTTGGGGGAGAAAGAAAACTAATATGTTCGAGGATGCACTTCAGTTGAGACTCTTCCCTTTCTCACTTAGAGGAAAGGAATTGGTTTGGCTTGAGTGACTTCCCAAGCATTCCATCACTACTTGGGATGAGTTGGTGGATAAGTTCATTGCAATGTTTTTCTCATCGGAGCACATGGCAGCATCGAGGGATGAGATATTAGCTTTCAAACAGGAGCCCACCGAAGTATTACATGAGATTTGGGAGCGATATAGAACAATGGTCAAGGAATGCCCCAACGATGATATGACTGAGGTGATGATCCAACAGACTTTCTACCGGGGCAGCATAGTGAATCAACTTTTAGGGGGAAATTTTATGAAACTGACCTATGATGAGGCTTGTGACATTTTTGACGAGATGGCTGACACTTCCTCCGCTTGTCAAAGTAGAGCCAATGTGCCTCAGGGTGACCCCACAGTTACTCATTTGCACAAAAGGTTACATGATCATGGGCAGGCTATAGCTGAGGTGATAACAACAAGGAACCAACTAGCAAAGGCATAGTTGCAACAAGTTCAAAATCCTCGCCAAGTGAATGCCATGGAGGGTGTCAACATGCTAGTGAACAAAAGAAGACAAAGAGGTCAACAGAACCAAGGGAGTTCAGATCAATTTGACAATGATTGTGATGGATTCCAAGATGATGGTTATGATGAGCAGAATGAAGAGGTATAATACGTGAACAACTATCAAAATCAATTATGAATAGAAGTGCAATTAGGAACAACTACGCAACTCCAATTTATATAGACACTCAATTTGAATCTCTAGCTCCATGTGAAAATCGATCCCCACCTTCTCGGGTAAAAGCTGCTTCGACCATTCTTGCTACTTTATAGTAGTACAAGGTTGGCCTCGATCACTGGATTGCTTGTCAACATTCTAGGAAGTCTGTAAAAGGTTTTCTAATAAAGCTAGGAGATTCTTTGGTATTTTGTTAGGTGGTTAGTAGTTTGTTAGGCCAGTTAGTGGAGTAAATAAATATAGCTCATTTTGCTAAGCTTAGCTAGGTTGTATAAATAGCAATGTCTAGTGTGCTATTTCCTAACACAGATATTTTCTCTCTTATCTATTTCACTATCTCAATTACATTATCTTAGCTAAGGTTCTTCATCTCAAATATGTTAATTCAGCAGTAAAGAGCTTTTACAGTATCGAGTTAAGTTGACCTAGAAAGATAGATAACTCTTCCTATCAAGTCTGTTACGTTGACATAAAAACAAAGAATGTTTTATCACCGATTTAGTTGCACTGCCAGTGCTAAAATTCTTGTATTATTGTATATAACTTAAACACATGCAACTACTGGCCTTAATTAAGTCGTAGCCGCCCTAACCGTACCCCTTTGTTTCCTAAGTTCATTTGTGTCCAAAGATTGTTTTTGTTTCCCATTGTTCGGTATCCATACCGAAGTTTGATTATATGCGGATTTGTGCCGCGTAAGGCCTATTTAAGGAAAAAGAGCTCTCAAACAAGATTTTTTCCATAAATAAGGCTCGAACTCGAACTCTAATTAAGGTTGGAGTGATTCTATACATTCCATCACAACTCATGTGGGTGTGGCCAAAAGACACATTACTACTCTGTCTGTTCCAATTTATGTAAATATGTTTGACCAGATACGAAGTTTACAAAGAAATTTTTAAAAAAAAAATAGATTCACATAAATCGAAAGGAAGAAAATAGTATTTAGCAAGACCAATAAAGTAAGTGCTTTTATCTTGGAGCACCCATTAGTATTTTGTAGGGGCCATCTTTCCCACTTGTTAGTTGTTTCATTGATGTGCTTCATTTCCTCTTGCATTTTAGGAAATATACATTTTTTAGGTATTATACTACCTCTTCCTTATCTGCCAAAGTGCCAATCAAAGCCATGGAGTAATATCGAACATTTTTGTCTCATAATTTATCTTCCCTTTTAGTAGTTGAAGAATAGTTTCTTTCACATTCATAAACAAAGTAATTGGTTGTAAAACATGAATATGTGACACTAAGGAGATTAGTGACTAGTTGTACTGTGTTTATTATCTTTGTCATCGGGTGTTACAGTAATTGAACTGAGTAATCATTCTAATGCGCCTAATCTCTATCATTTAAAACATTGACGAGTGCTACATATTCGGCCGACCTACTAAAATAATAATAATTGTTTTGCCTTAGATGTGTGATAGTAGTATTTGTGAAATACAGTGAAAGAGCAAGGTGTTGCTGCGGGAACTGGTCTCTTGTTGGAACCTGTAAAAATATCGAGCAACAAAGTTTGGGTATAATTCTTTTGCTTATTATGTCCATTAATGGAGATCCTTAGTACTAAACACTTGCATCCTTATGAAATTCCCTAAAGCAGAAGAAATTTATAAGGTATTCGCAGGAGTGATAATTTAAATCCAAATCTATTTAATTCGTACAATCTGTTATTTGGCTGGGCTACAATAGCTCATTAATTCTTATTTTATTCTCATTAATTCTAAATTATTTATTCTTTAAGGTTCGGGCCTAAAATATTTACTATTCTACCCATAAAACCCAAATTATTTACCCGATTTTTTCTTTGTCAACCATCTTTCTTTCTTCTACCGTCCAATTTATGCCAAAAATCGAAGAATTCTTCGCATTACCACTATGTGTCTCAATTCCACCCGCAAAATACTTTTTGCATTTTTTTTCTTGTCATTTCGTCCTCGATTGTGACCCTATTTTCTATATAAACTTCTCTATTTACTTGTCATTTTTTGTTTTTCCCCCTCTTTTTTTATTAAGTTCGTCCTTTAGTGTTCGATGAGTGCGAAAAATTATAGTATGGAATTTATATCCTTAAATTTTTTTTGTTCTTTTATGCTAAGAAAGTTATACAAATTGTAATTATTGTTTATTACTTTAATCATATTCAAAGTAGATGCTGTTAAATATTGTTTATAGTATATTCTAGAAGTTCATATTAAAATTTTATAGCATTTGGAACTGATTTGAGGTGATTGAGATCGAAATTTTCAGTTGAAAATCGAAGAAGAACACAGCTACAATATACAATATGCTGTAGGAGTATATAGCTATACTGCAACAATATACTATTATAGTTTGCAATATAGTGCAATGATATATTGTAATAATCGAAGAAGAACACAGTTATGTATACAACTACAGTATACAATATACCTTAGGAGTATATAGTTATACTGCAACAGTATACTATTACATATATTATTACAATATACTAAAATAATATGCAATACACTGTAACAATATGGTGTAATAGCATACAATATACTATAATAGTATACTTATTACACGTAATTTCACTTGCATTTTTCCTTTTAATTTACTTTAATCTTTTACCTAGATTGAAGGGAAAATTGAAAATGCAATAAAAAATTATTATAGTGCGTATACTCTTATAATTAGATCCTTTTAGAACTTTTTAAATTTTTTAGCGACAACTGATATTATTTTAGTTTAATAATTGAATTAATTTTTTTAACTCTTTACATACAATTGTATACCCTATCTGTGTAGCTATATACTATACCGGTATCATATGTTAGTTAATATTTTTTTGATTGTATTAGCTACATTTAATTGGTATACAATTTAATTTTTCATTAGTAATAAAATAAAAAAGAATAATGAAAAATAGTGAAAATAGTAAATGAAATTAGATTATAATGAGAAAAAGAATATAAAAAAAGTTAAATGGAATTAGAAAAGGAAAAAGACAAAAAACTAAGAAGAAAACGAGAAAAGAAAAAAGAAAAGAAAAGAAGCATAGAAATAAAAAAAGAATTGAAGAATAAAGAAAAAATTCCCTATAAACCCTACTATTGGTAGGAAATGTAATTAGTCTATGGGTAAAAAAAATAATTGGATAGACAAGGGTAAATAATTTTATTTTTGTGGGTAACCGTGTCAAAAACCTCTTATTTTTTATAGTTCACTTTGGCTCATTAAGTAGCCCAAATACAAGCCATGAAGCTCACCCAAAATAAGAGATCTCAAACCAACTTATTTAGAAATGAGAAACTTTTAGAAATCACTATGTTTTAGTGGTTATTAGCTAGTTGTAGCTACCATTTACTATATTACTTCCTATAGCTATGTTTTCAGATTTTTTAGAGTGTATTAGATGTATTTAAGCTATTGTATGCATGAATACAATAACGTTTTTAGGCATGAAACAGGAGATTACAGCTAGACAGATTTTGGTATTCGGGTGTATTCGACTGTATTCATGACGCAAAATATGAAATTACAGCTAGATAGATTATTATATTCGACTGTATTCACAGTGTGAAATAGGGGATTACACTGTTTTTGAACGGAAAGTGAATCAATTAACATAATAGACTCCTAATATAACTCAACAAACTTAATTGTAACACACAAATTTTGTATTTTTATTTATAAAAAAGATTCCCAACGAAAAAGCACCCCAAAAACATAGCAATCTTAAGAGAAATTATATAATACATCTGAATACATAAATTATATTAATTAAAAATATATATGAATACATTCATGGAATACATCGAGTCAGTGAATAAAATAAAATACATGTAATACATTGAATTATGGAAAAAAAGATAATGAATACAATAAAACATATGGAAATACAGCAAGATACATTGAAATATATTAACAAAAATTCAAGTTGCTCAGCCCCAAAACTCTGTCGTCTTCGTTCCTCTTTTTTTTGCAGCTGCTGTTCGTTCCCTTTTATTAGGGTGGCAACTAAAGGTTGTTAATAGAGCGGGGTGCTATCAACTTTCTTTTTGGAATTGAAGGATAATGATCCTCTCTTAAGAAGGTGGGTGGATGATCAGGTTTGAGAGAGGTGGAGTGCTGGGCATTCTTGGAGAAAGGGAATGGGAAGGACGACTGATGATCTCTCAAGAAGGAGGACATCTATCCTCCATTGAAGAGAATGAGAATGAGATGGGGCTGCTGGTGGGTGAGAGATTGGGGGTGGGCAGCTTTTTTTAGGGGTCCTCAGCTAAAGCTTTTGGTTAGGGATAGGAGAAATTTTAGTGGAGAGAGAAAAATAATACAAAGCTTATTTTATAGCTTAAGGGTATGAGGTAGTCATAAATTGATATTTGGCTATTAAAAAAATAAAAGGTAGCTATGGAATGTAATTTTTAAAAGAGTGTTTAATTAAAATAAATAAGGTATCAAAGTTTGCTATATGAGCTAACTATTCCATTAGAAATTTATTCAGTAGCCCCAATTTTACCGTTTTTTGTATTTTCAATTATTTGCACTACCTACCCTACCCCCGCAAACCCCCTATATTTTTTTATTTTTTTTTTGAATTTTCAATTTTCTGTGTTCTGTTTTTTCATTTTTATGCAACCCCCCTCCCCCAAAACCCCCTCAATTTTTTTATTACTTTTTTTTGGGTACCTTTGCGAGGCTAGTCTAGTAGGGTTTTTGTCGAAGTCCGTTAGTGGCAATGCTGCATCTTACTACTCTTTCATTTTTCATAGTGTCTGGTCTATGTATTGTTTCGCTTTTGTGTTGCATCTACTTTTGCATTTGATGATGTTATTTTTTTTTTTGAGGTTTCTATTGGTATTATTGATATTGTATCTTTTCATCTTCTTAAGCCGAGAGTCTTTCAAAAACAGTCTCCCTGCTGCATCGGGGTAGGGATAAGATATATGTACACATTATCCTTCTCAGACCTCACTAGTGAGATTTTACTAGGTTGTTATGGTTGTTACTTTTTTTGGTAGTATTTAAATTTTTTGGTTTCTGTTTTTTCATTTTTCTGCATCACCCAACCCCCGCCCATAAAATATTATTCAATTTACACATTTTAAATACTAATATGTTATTAAGAAAATATATTTTGATTCTCAAAATACTTATAGTATTTATTTACCTTTTATACACGTAAAATATTGGTCAAGTTGGGCGAGTTGGGTTATTACCCATTGTTTAGCCCATCTTGACCCAACTCATCTTAGCTCAAGAACATTTTGAGTTAGGTTGAGAAATGACTCATTAATTGACCTAACCTATCTTGACCCATCCAAATTCAGTCCAACACGCTTATTTGCCAGTCCTTAGGAACTGGACTAAAAGATTGTGTGCTTGAATGAGTACTTAAAATTAAATATTAAGTAATCGGGCATTGCATAACGAAATATGTTGATTTGATGAGAAGTATTAACTTTTCAGATCGTTATAAATTAGATCAATCAAACAATAAAGAAAATTTCACCTTTTATAGCAAAGATATATCCCCTATTTATTATAAACTAAAATTATTTAAAATATTATTTTCTATAGCTAGATTTTTATTTTATAGTAAAATAAGTATTCATAGTATATATCATCATTGAGGCATAAAATAAAGCATGAAATACGTTATTTATATTTTTCCTCTCTCTTAGATAGCTCGACATACCTATTTTTAAGGTGATTGTCATTACTGCATTTATGAGTACATGGCGCGTATACATGGACGTACAATTGGACTATTCTGATTTTAGGCACTTTTAGCTGTTGTATTCATAAATACAACAGCGTGAATATATGTAAATACATACTCATACAGCTGGATTGTTCTGATTTTTAGCGCTTTTTGTGGTTGTATTCGTGAATACAGCAGCACAAATGCATGTGAACACATACGCGTACAGTTGGATTGTCCCGATTTTAGGTTTTTTTTTGCTTTTGTATTCATGAATATATGGCGCAAATACATGTGAATACATACACGTGCAACTTTACTTCTTTCATTTTGGGCACTTTTTAATGTTGTATTCATGAATAAAACATCGCGAATACATGTGGATACATGCACGTACAGCTAGTCAGCCTTGATTTTAGGTACTTTTTGTTGCTTTATTCATGCATGCATGGCACGAATACATGTGAATACATGCGCGTATAGCTGGATTGTCCTGATTTAGGCGCTTTTTTCTATTGTATTCATGGATACAACATCGTGAATACATGTGAATACATGTGCGTACAACTAGACTGCCTTGATTTTAGTCGATTTTTGCTGCGGTATTCATGAATACACGACGCAAATACATGTGAATACAGCTGGACTACCCTGACTTTTAGACCTGTTTTGCTGCTATAATGATGAAAACAATAGTGCGAATACAGCGAATACAAAACTGTAATAACCGAATAGTTATAAGAAATAACTATTTATATGGTAACTATAAAAATTAATATCCACTGATAAATAGTGGTTTCTGAAAATTCCTCAACAATAAACTGATCTTTTGAAAAGCCAACAATATATTTAATAATTTAATTGATCATCTTTATTCATCATTTACGTTTCTTCATGAATTCAATGGCTTTAAGTATTTCTTGTTTTATCTCAAATTCCAAACTTTTTTTAACGTTACGGCCCAATTTTCATTGTGGTCCGTGATGGCATCCAACGCTACCGTTAGGCAAGTCAATGGTAAAATTTCCATTTAATTGCTCATTTTAATATTTTAAAAGTCTTTGATTTTTTGTTTAATAAGAAAACAAATAGCAAGTGAACATAGTAATCAAAGCATAAACTAAACGTGAAAGTGAGATAGTAAATTAATAATCAAAATATATGAATGTCTACTAAAATTTTCTAAATTCGGTGTCAAAAGTGTATGAACATCTAGTAGAATATACAAAACTTCCTAAGAACTATTGTTTGAAATAAAATAGATACAAATGATAAACATACCAAGAGAAGGCCCCGAGTACTGCGGAACGGAGCATGGGAAGCAGCTCACTACTAGGCATCCAATAAATGAAGATGCGCGTCTGAACGACCTCTAGATGTACCTGCATCAGAACCTGAATAATGTGTGCAAAAGTATAGCGTAAGTATGTAAACAACATTTACCTAGTAAGTATCTAGTCTAACCTCGAAGTAGTGACGAGGGTTCGACACCGATACTTACTAGTGGGCAATGTACATAATGTACAAGAATATTTAATAGGCATGAAATACAATATCAATGCTGGAATACGAGGCAATAATTAAATGATCCTTCAACAAAATAATAATTATAAGTCCATAAATATCACATGCTAATCTCAACTAGTAAGGGCCAACATATATGTATAAATTCTTAAGTCATGAAAGATATATCAAGTATAATCAGACTCCTAGTGATAACACGCACGGGTTATGCCGAGGTAATATGGCCCGATCCATAATAATCATATATATACACTACCCAGGTCGTATGACCTGCTCCATGGACGCATCTATAATATATATAAATATTGCCGAGACGTTTGGCCCGATCCACGGGTAATAGAGAAACTTTTCGGTATATTTACAACTCCAAGGTAATCCCATAAAAGAATATAAATTTTCATCAATAATTAAACATTCCATCAAATCTCTAAGTAATAAAGCTCGATTTAACATAATCTTTAACTAAATTCTTACTTATTAATATAAGTAATTAAACTAGTAAGTTGAGTTCAAATAGTGAAAGTAATAACATAACAAAGCCTAATGTGAATCCTGACTTGTAGATCTTTGGCGAATCAACAAGGCTACCCGGACAAAATATAAATTTTAACTATGTACGGACTCTCGTCACTTCATGCGTACATAGCACCCACAATTAGTAACAAATAACACTTATGATGTTAATTCCATCTTACAAGGTTAGGCAAGAGACTTACCTCGTTTTCAAGTCCACTCTTCGGTTCACAAATCACTCTAAAAGCCTCAAGTTGGCGCGGAACAATTCAAAACTAGCCAAAGGTTGTACAAACTAATCAATAATTGCTCAAAAATTCATAATATAACTATTAGAGTAATACCCAACCAATTTGGAATGTACCTAAAATTTAACCCCAGCCCACGTGCCGAATTTCAAAATCTTTTGTAAATGATTACTACCCACAACCCACAAACACAAATATATAACTTTTACCTAATTCTATAATCATTTTCGTGGTATCATATCAATTTTATCAAAACCTAGGTTTTTCAACAACTCCTAAAATTTTCACATTTTTATATATTAAAAACCACCCATGATCTATGTATTTAACTTACATTGTATAGAATCACTTACTTTCAATAGTTAGGTGAAATCCCCTCTCTAAGAAGCTCCAAATTCGGCCTAGGAAATAAAAGAGAGAAAATGGTCTAAGTCCTGATTTTAGAAAAGTCACTATTCAAATGAGCTTTCTTCGCGATTACTAAGTGTGCAAGCGCTGAAAAACCCTTCTTCACGAACGCGACATAGTCCTCGCGATCACGAAGACTAGACCATTCCAAGCATCGTGAATGCAATCCTCTTTCGCGACAGTGAAGGGGAATGACCCGCATACCCCTGTCCCCTAACCCTTCTACGCGAATGCGACGTGGACATCCCGAACGCGAAGGTCACAGGTCCCGTAGCTTCACGAATGTTGCCTCTTAATGTTGAACACGTAGGGTAAAATTGCCTAGCCCCCAATTTCTTCTATGCGAACGCGACACAACATTCACGTTCGCGAAGAAGGAAACTAGAAACAACATATCAACAGTTTCAGACTTAGCTCAGGGCAGTCCGAAATACACCCAAGCCACTCGGGACTCCGTCCAACTGCATCAATAAGTCCATAAACATAATACGAACCTGATTCAACCCTTGGAATGCGTAAAATAATATTGAAACTAAGAATCGTACCCCAAAACCAAATTGAATCAACTCATGAACTTCAAACTTCTCAACTAGCTCTGAACACGGCGAATCATACTTAGACTGGTTGAAATGACACCAATTTTGTATAGAAGTTATAAATTACCAAATGAGACTAATGGGCTCGGAATCCCAAATGAACCTCGATAACACCAAAGTCTACTCCAAAACAAGTTTAAATAACTATAAACCTTCAATGAACAAACTTTTAAGTGCCGAACCCAATTCACCCGAAACTCGATCTGAACACATGACCAAATCCAAAATCATCATACGAACCTATTGGAACTATCAAATTCTAGTTCCGAGATCGTTTACTCAAAATGTTGATTCAAGTCAAACTTGTCCATCTTAAGCCACTATTAAGGAACTAAGTATTTCGATTTCAACCCGAACACTTCCAAACCAAAACCAACCATCCCCGCAAGTCATGAAACAATAAAAACACATTCTGGAAGTCTTATTAGGGAAAGAGGGACCTAAAAAGCAAGACGACTTATTTGATCGTTACACGTAAACATCCCTAAAACTAGCTCTGAAACCACAAAATTTTTGACGGGTATCATGTGTACTGAAATGCAACTACAAGCAAAGAGTAAATTGCTTATATAAAAGCTAAATAACGTTTAAATACTTGTAAGTTACATGGAATTAATGGAGCATCAAATTTTCACAAGATGATTGTCGAATAATCATACAGAAACAGACTTGCACTCTAGTAACTAATCCTCAGATGATTAAAACAGAGCAAACTTCCAAACACTACCGATTCAATAACAGAGTGCCTTTCTGATGTTACTATATACAAGCGAGAGCTAAATATTACTCCTATCTCACAAAAACTAACACCAACTCTACAACAAACAAATCTTTCCCGAATAAATTCACCTCCGATTAATTATGATTAGCCTGTGAAAAATGAGATATCTTGATTGTCAAAGTAATAATCGGTCATCCATAGTGAATCTGGGCAATAATCCCATAGAGGTGATGCCATAACTGGTAACTTATTCATCGTTTGATCAGTATCTTCTGATGATTCAACATCTTTCCAGATATCATCTATGGAGTAGACCATCATATTTTTCTCCCCTGATTCATGATCATATACTTCATTTTCTCCAGCAGCTAATTGCAAGAGCTGGAGTCCATCGTTAGAATTTCTTTGGTTTTGTTCATTGATAGGCATGGAGTCCACGGTAGGACTGTTGGCAGAGGAATTAGATGAAGAGTTGGAAAAGGACGAAGATGGAGAAATAGAAGCTTTATTCTTATTCCTCCGATCTTGAGCCTGTCTCCTCATGTGGGTTCTCCAATAATTCTTGATTTCGTTATCAGTTCGCCCCGGCAATTTCCCAGCAATTTTCGACCATCTGCACTTGAAGCGTGGGCGTTAAATTTAAGATAAATTTAGGTGAATTAAAATGCCTAAATTGACCATTCAATAAAAACATATGTTATGAGCAGATTATATTTTCAATGAGCAAATATAAGATTATAGTAAGGAGAGTAGCAAGAATTGTTGATATGAGAAAAGAATTAAGATGAAAATATAGTATTTATTACCTATTTCCATATTTGGAGTGGAGTTGAAGAACAAGGTGTTCTTCTTGAGGGGTCATCTTTCCACGTTTGAGAGCAGGATTCAAGTAATTAACCCAGCGTAACCTGCAACTCTTTCCACTTCTTTTCAAACCTATAAATAATAAGAAGAAGAAATGTAATGCAGAAGTGGTTATTAAACTTGATCCTTTAAATTTAGTATGCTAATATTTTGCCCAAAACTAGCTAAGCCTATATACCTATTTTTATTTTTGTCTCCCTCCAAAAACCTTCAAACCTGAAACTTTCGCCAGAAAATCCCAGCGGCGATCACCAAACATCTTCACATAAAATACCAGCTGAACATCTTCTTGTTCAGTCCATGGACCTTTTCTTATTATTTCCTCTTGTACCATTTTTCACTAGATTTCCTTTTTTTTTCTGTTGTAGTGACTTTCTTGGTTGATAATGATCTAGTGATACACGTACACCATTCACATTTATACTTGGCTAAAGGCATTCGTCCTGGTTATCTAATTTGTTTTATTATTATTAGGTGTATGAACAAGTGGTGTGAGAGTGCTCATCTAGTGTTGGCATATGATGTAAGCCATTAACAGAAAAGACGCAAGTGATGATAAGAGGTTGATATGTTTGATGTTGATGTGACCCTTATAACTCACTCTTCATTTCACATTGCATTCGCTCTTGAAAAATATTTCTCTTTTGGTTCAATTTTCATCTCCATATCTAGGAAACTGTAGCAAGCAAAAGTATCTGAGGTGTAAAATAGTAAGGTGTTACATTCTCGCTACTACTAATTTTATATATTCAATAATCCGTAAAATGCTCTTTTTTTCTTAACTTGGTCAAATACAGATATCGGATAGTTCCAACTTTCTCTTCTTTAGGAAACAGAAATTACAACTTGCAAAAGATTCATTGACAAACATACAATCTCAATTCAAAAAAGGGTTCATCTTTAGAGTAAATTTCATAAATAGAATAGTATTTTGGTTCAGTCTGGTAAGGTCGGATCGAGTCCTTATTTTAATTAGATCAAAAAAATGGGTACGGTTTTTGGCTTATGACCTTTTAGGGGTTGTTTCGCTGGATATTGTATTAAGAATGAAAATTACGTAACTTTAATTAATATTGAGAAAATATGAGCTCATCTGTTTACTGTCCCTTGACTTCAGCAAAGGCCATTCAGAATGATTGTGAATAAAAATACCCCCTAATTCAGCAGAAGCAAAATTGTGGAGCTACAAGAGTAGAAAATATTTTATTTTGATACGCTGCCAAATCATCCTAATTATTCCAAAACAAAATACAGTTAAAGTACCAAAAGTAAAAATACGTCTACTCTCTTAACTTTGTTTCACTATTACATTCTTCTGATCAGACAATATTAACCCTAGACTCCCTCTATGACCACTACGGCCGTGCGTCCTTGTCCTTTCTCAGTTCTATATTTGAACTTCTAAATATTTTAGAATTGAACTTATAAAGCTGTTAGTATAGTAAAAATTATTTAACCAGCTGCTCCACTTTAATCGGAAATTCTCAAAATAGAACAACGAAGAAAATCTATCGCTATCCCTTGTATTTGATTTCCACAAGTAAATTCAATTCATCTTCTTCATTTTAGATGATGCATCAAAGTAATTTTGATCTCCAACTATTTCTTTTCTCCTCTCCCCTTGCTCTCCTCTTCGCGGAGAGAAAATCTAATAAGTAGATTAAAACAAAACGTTAAAGTAAATATTTTTTTTCATAAAAAGAGGATTCATATATATACAACAAAAAAAAGAAAAAAACACCCACACACTCAACACCCTCCCATAAAAGAAAAATAGAATATACATGCGCGCAGAGACATGCATGCATAAGTATGTTTGTGTGTGCCCGTTTTTGTCTTCCATAATATTCCGTTAATGCTAATTAGTTCCAACTGGTGTTGATGTTTTTCTAGACCTAGAGTTAGAAGTATTTGGCTTCGGGGATTGTTATGTATGTTGCCAGTATTGGGTAAATTACTTTTAAGTGTAGCAATAATTAGTTTGTCCTAACAAATGCATTTATTTATGGACATAAATAATGCACGTCGTTTTCTACATGGTACTAAAGTCATTTTTATTTTGCACGCATCTGAGTTTCTTTAATGGTGAACTTAGTAGCATCAATATAATTTAATGTACTACTTATACTAAGAGACCAAACATGGTTACGTTAGACATATTACAGAAGTCCACTAAGAAACAATATGAAAATAGATTAGAATTTCAAAAGCGGAGTTACTACTGTATCCATCACTAGAAACATATACATATACATGAAATAATATGTATATGTGCCATTTTGCTAGATTCCACTTTCTGATATGAATTTGTTTTCTTATTTTTTTTCGGCGCTGAAGTTACTGTAAGAAAAATGAGTAGATAATATTGACTAAGAACAAGAAGGAAAGAATAACTTATAAAAAATATTGTGTTGCAGCAAATTACTTCCTTGAAAGCGGTTTCGGCCAGATTAGATGCAAATCGTTAAGATCGGTCACTCCCCAAGATTCAACAACACTTTCAAACACGTGCACTTATGGCTGGAAGTTTAGAATTTGCACAAATTAGTTGCCCAGAAAGAAGAGAAGATGAAGATATTTTTTGTAGCCGTTACAAAAATTAAAATATTGTAGGAAGAAAATAATGATTAGCAAGATGAATTATTAGTTAAGAATTGAGTGAATATGATGACTAATGATCATCCTGTTTATAGGCAATTAGGGAGGTTGACAAGTGCTGAGAGTCTTCTAACACTTATCCAAATATATTAGTCCTCCTGGCTTCAATATTAACAAGTGTACATAGTCTTCCATGCATGAAGACACATAATAGATTTGCATAGCCATTCAACACTTGGCTTTAAGGCATCAAGCAAGAAGCCACTTGGAAATACATAAAATACTTTGAAAAATAAAAAGACCGATAGCTATTGGTTGTAAATGGATTTTCAAAAAGGAAAATTTTGACTTTACATTATAAATAATACAAATAATCCCCAGCTACTGTAAAGATAAAAATAGAATAATTCAGGACAAAAGAAGAAACATATACTTAAGTGTCAATATCTTTCGATTTGAATTGACACGTAGTGAAATGAGGCAACGACTAACATTCACAAAGTGAAGTACGCTTGAACTGAATGGATATTAGTTGAGACCCTCACGATACATACTATATCTTTAATTTTATGCAAACTCCGCGATACTAACAAAGTTCTTTTATGGTTATGCACATACCTTGGGTCTCATTAGTACTCTAGAAAGACATTCCAAGTCTTTCAGTAAGGCGACCGCAACTTTACACTCACGTAGGTAATTCCATCAAGTCTATCTACACATAGACTATCTTAAGGCTATGGAATCATTAAGAGTAAAGTAAGCTCAACCTTATAAAGCACTGGCACATGCCATAGGGATAGGAAATGTAGTGCATATTAAGGTCTCATATGGCTTCGTTTGACCACAAATAGGTATCGACCATACTCCTCAATCCATGGGCTTTAGCCCCATCCCCCTCGACGTTTCTAGGATAACTCTCCTTGCCAAACCCTTAGTTAAAAGATCCGTCAAATTTCTTTCGGATCTTACAAATTCCAAGGAAATAACATCATATTTCAACAACTATTTCATCGGCACATGCCTAATGCAGATATATCTTCTTTTTCTATTGTACACATTATTTTTGGCAATTTCAGTTGCCGCTTGTGAGTCACAATATAAAGAAACTGGTGAAGCTTGTCTTCTTCATAAAAGCAGGTCTGCCAATAAGTTTCTCAACCACTCATCTTCTTGCCCTACAAACTCAAGAGCAATGAGTTCAGACTCCATAGTAGATCGTGGTATACAAGTCTGCCTTGAAGACTTCTATGAAATAGCACCTGCACCCAAAGTAAACATATAGCCACTAGTGGAGCCAACTTAATCATTGTCAGTAACCTAGTTTGCATCATAGAATCCTTATAAAACAGCAAAAAATTAATAAAATGCAAATACCAATCCATAGTACCTCTCAAATACCTTAGGAAACGATGAAGAGCAATCTAGTGTTCACTACTAGGGTTGTGAGTATATCTACTCAATCTACTAACATCATAAGCAATATCAGGTCGTGTATAATTCATGAGAAATATTACACTACCAATTATGTTAGCATACTCAATTTGAGAAATACTAGATTTTTTATTCCTTTGCAAGTGTATGATAGGATCATAAGGAGTTCTCACAGGTCCTACATCAAAACAATTGAAACTTTTCAATATATTTTCAGTATAATGAGACTGTGAAAATGAAAAACCATCAGAAGTTCTTTTATTTTAACCCCTAAAATCACATCTGCTTCTCCAAGATCTTTCATTTCAAATTTAGAAGACAAGAAATTCTTAGTCTCATTAATGACATTCACATTAGAGCCAAAGATTAACATGGCATCCACATACATACAATAACACAATCTGATCCTATCATCTTGGAATAAACACAAGTATCATATGTATTAATAACAAAACCATTAACCACTAATGTACTATTAAACTTTTCTTACCATTACTTAGGTGCCTACTTTAGACCGTACAAAGACTTTCTCAATTTACATGCTTTATTCTTCTGTCCTTGGATTGCAAATCCATTAGGTTGAGACATATAGATATTTTCCTTTAACCACCATTTAGGAAAGTTGTTTAAATGTCTATTTGATGTAACACTAAATTATAAATAGTAGCTAAAGCAACAAGAGTTCTAATAGTCACTATCTTAGTCACAGGAGAATAAGTATCAAAATAATCAATGTCTTTCTTTTGGTTAAAACCCCTAATAAAAAGTCCGGCCTTATATATCTCAATTGTACCATCAGGTCTCAATTTCTTCTTAAATATTCACTTGCTACTTATGAATTTACAACCTTTCGATAAATAAGACAAGTCCCAAGTGTGATTAGAAACTATAGAGTCTAAATTCACTATTAATGATCTCTTTCCAAACTAGTATCTATTGACCTCATTGCTTCACTGTATGTCTTAGGGTCTTCTCCTATTAAATAGATTGACACTAATTCATCAGTCAAAATATCAAGATCAATATTTTTAGTCAAGAAAGTAGTAATGAAGTCAGGACCAAAGCTAGCTTCAATTCTTTGCCTCTTACTTCTTCTAAGTTCATTTTCATGCTCATTAGCAGTAACACTAGAAGAAGGCACAATATGCGAAGTAACAACATAGATGTAGAAGTATTATTAGGCATAACACTAGGCACATTATTTTTAGAAAAAACATGCTCAAAAAATTCTGCATCTCTAGATTCACAAATAGAATTTTCATCAAAAGACATAAATATATATATGTAGCACTGTTTTGAGCATAACTGATGAAAATAGCATCAAAAGTCTTGGGTCCAACAGTTATTTGTCTAAAATTAGGTAGACCAACCTTCGCCAAACACCCCCACACTTTCAGAATTTTCAAGTTAGGGGAAAACCCTTTCCATAACTTGTACGCGATTATATCTAACTTCTTATGAGGAACCTTATCAAGAACATCACATGCAGATAAAATAGCTTCCCCCCCCCCCACATATTATCAGATAAACCCGAACTCAAAAGTATAAAATTCATCATCTCCTTAAGGGTTCTATTTTTCCGTTCGGCTATACCATTTTGTTGGGGAGTATAGGGAGAACTAACCTCATGTATAATGCCATTTTTTTCACTAAGGCTTCTAGAGTATTAGTAATATATTCACCACCTATGTCAGACCTAATTCTCTTGATTTTTCTATCGAATTGATTCTCTACTTCTGCCTTGTATTTCAAAAACATGCTTTCAGCCTCATCTTTTGACTTAAGAATATAAACCTTAGTGTATCTAGAAAAGTCATCTCAAAGGTGATGTAGTATTTCTTCCGCCCTTATTAACAACATTATTTAAATCTGCTAAGTCTGAATATACAAGTTCAACCAATTATGTTTTTCTACTAGTGATATTTTAAGAGGCTTTTTGATATGTTTGCTTCTACACAAACAAGACACTTAGAAAAATTATGAACATTAACTGCAACATTTCTTTAAGTATTTTGATAGAAGCAATACTAACATGTCCTAGTTTACCATGCCACAAATCAATAGACTCAGCAATATAAGCAGAATTAAAAGTACTAGCATTATTAGTAATCTCTTGAGCGATATTCAGTACAAATAAACCCCCACTAAGGTAACCATTACCAAAAAAAGTCTCCTCCATGAGAAATAACAACTTTATCATACTCAAATATAAGTTTAAGACATGTTTTATTGAGAAGCACACCAGAAACTAAGTTTCTATGAAGGGAGGGTACATACAAAACATTATTCAAGGCCAAGATTTTTCCAGAATTAACTTATGGATAACATTTCCTTTACCCATAACTCCAGCTGTATGGAGTTAACCATGTTGACATACTTGCCATCAGCAAATTCCTCAAAGTTGTGAAATTGCTCCTTGTTGGCGCAAATGTGCCTTGAAGTGCTTGTATCTAGTATCTAGTCAGTGTTGTTAGCCACCATATTCGCCTCAACAACCACATCAACAATGACATCACCACCCCCAGTAAGGTTAGTTTGGACTGGAGCTTTTCCTCAAACTTTGTGATTTGTCCTTATCTTTGGTAGCACTGAAAAGCCCTGTGACCAATTTTGCCACAAACATAGCAAGGTCCTTTCGGCTTTTGAATATGGCTCTCCGGATTATTGAAGTAATTCTACTTCTTCACATGTCATTTCTTCTGATTTCCTTTAATTCTATCTTTTGCAAATGTACAAGAAAATTCCTCAACGTTAGCTTTAGAAGAATTAGGAGAGAGAGAGAGAGATTTCATCTTATCCTTAAATCATTCAAACTCCTCATCTTTAAGGCGATTTGCTTCCTCAGTCCTCATGTGACCGATCAGTTCTTGAAGAGCTATGTTTTTGTTTTGTGTTTCAATTGATTCTTGTAGTCAATCTAAGAAGGTTAAAACTTTTCTTCAAAGCATCAGCCTGAAGAATCTCACACATTTCCATGTCCTCATTCAAAACATCAGTAGTCAAGTTCTCATACTCGTGAACCTATTCCATGGTTGTGTTATCATTAACCATCTGAAACTTGATCCACTTTCCAACGACATACTTCTTTTTTCCCACATCACCAGCACTATATTTCTTCTCCAATCTGTCCCATTTGTTTTTAGCAGATTTATAATTTATGAGCAAATTAATGAGAGAGTTAGCCATATGGTTAAGAAGATGCCCTCTCACAATTTTATTATCCTTTTCAAATTTAATTCTTAGCATCATCATCAACAACAAAAATATTTGTAGAATTAGAATTATCATCAACAATTTGAGTAGGAGGATCGCTAAACAAAATATAATCAACTTCTAATTGTTCAAAGAAAATTAAAAATTTTTGGTACCAACAGTTATAATTGCTTCCATCTAAAGGCTCAATTTTTGAGAGATCAGGAAGTGTTTGTTCAAAGTGGTGGCCATTAGTCAATAATATATGTAAAATCGCTTTCAAATTGTAAGAAAAATGAGTAGAAATTGACTAAGAACAAGAATGAAGGAACAACTTATAAAAAATATTATGTCGTGGAATGCCACTACCTTGAAAGAGATTTCGGCCTAACTGGGTTCAAATCGTTAAGACCGGTCGCTCCAAGGTTTCATAACACGTGCACTCATGGCTGGAAGTTTAGAATTTGCATAAAATATTTGCCCAGAAAGAAGAGAAGATGAAGGTATTTTCTGTAGCTATTATTGAAATTAAAATATTGTAGGAAGAAAATAATGATTATCAAGATAAATTATTGGTTAAGAATTGAGTGAATATGATGGCTAATGATCTCTTATTTATAGAAAATTAGGGAGGTTGCATGTATGAAGAGTGCAAAGAGTCATTTAACACCGGTTCAAATATATTAGTCCACTTGGCTTCATTATGAACAAGTATACATTGTCTTCTATGCATGAAGACTCATGATATATTTGCATATCCATTTGTCAAAGCCATTCAACACTTGGCTTTAAGGCTTCATGCAAGAAGCTACATGGAAATAGATAAAACACTTAGAAAAATAAAAAGACCCATGACTATTGGTTGTAAATGGATTTTCAAAAAGAAATTTTTGACTTGATATTATAAATAATACCAACAGTTACTACTGTATTCATCACTAGAGATTTAGGCCAGTCAAAGAAACAAAAAAAGCACCGGGGCCTTCTTTCACGAAAGAAATAATTATATGAAAAACGTTTAACTTATATATACTATCAATTTACTAAGTAAGACTAAAGTTATCTACAAGCTAACTTTTCATAAAATTAAAAGAGGATTTTGTAATCTTGAAATAAATTAGGTTATCCGTTATATTATATAGATAGAGAGGTAACTTGATAATATATAAATTTTTTAGGTTATGTGTCTTGTTATGTTTTGATGATCTAACAAACTTAATATTAAAAACTAGATAAGGAACCAATTTCACATCCAAAAGCACTCAAGAATAATAAGTCTTAAGTCGAGGACATGCTTCAATGTTTCAGAGTCAAAGAAACAACACAGGTAACATATGGACATTAGTTCCCTTACTGACTATACTAAGTCAACTCTCCACGGCCGTAAAGCTACATGAAACTGTTCCTCTGCACGCGCGCAACAAGGAAAACAGTGCCACGATCACTTTATGGGGAATGCCTTTGTACCGAATGTGCTTGCATCATGCAAGTGACATAACTTGGGTAATATTAAATTTAAGCAAATCAAAAACAAGTTAATATTTCAGAATCAAAAGCTTTCTCTCAAGAGTATCAATCTTGCAAGTGAATCTCAACGCTTCAACAACAAAGAACAATATAACGAAGGACTAGTTTCCTGCATTGAATCATTACATGTCCTTAGTTGTGTTGCACCTTTGTTAAAGCGATTTACTTGTAATTCCTACTTAGCTTAGTTAAGAACCATTGTGTAGGAAATTATTTGTAAAACTCTAAACCTTGTGTATGTGTCTTGACTAGAGTTAGTCGAGTTGTAAACGTTGTAATAAAGTTAATGCAAAGGGGCTTGACCCCGTATGGCTAAGGGTCATCGCCAAAAAAGAAGAGGTTGACCTCGTTCTAATCACAACGGGTTAACATTTCGACCAGCTCGAAATAACACCTCTATGGCCAAGGGCCATTGCAAAAAAGAGGAGGTCGACCCTGTATGGCTAAGGGCCATCACCAAAAAAGAGGAGGTCGACCTCGTACGACTAAGATCCATCGCCAAACAAGATGAGGTCAACCTCGTACACCTAAGGGCCATCTCCGAATAAGAGGACGTCGACCCCGTACGGCTAAGAGCCATCACCAAAAAAGAGGAGGTCGGTCCTGTACGCCTAAGGGCCGTCGCCAAAATAGAGGGGGTCGACCCTGTATGGCTAAGGGCCATTCCCAAAAAAGAGGAGCTCAACCTCGTATAGTTAATAGCCATCAACAAAAAAGATGAGGTTGATCCTGTACACCTAAGAGCCATCGCTAAAAAAGAGCAGGTCAACCCCATACGGCTAAGGGCCATCACCAAAAAAGAGGAGGTCGACCACGTAAGGTTAAGGGTCATCGCCAAAAAAGATGATGTCGACCCCGTATGATTAAGGTCCATCGCCAAAAAATAGAAGGTCGACCCCGTACGGCTAAGAGCCATCGCCATAAAAGAACAGGTTGACCTCGTTCGAACCATGACGGGTGAACATATAGGCCATCTCGAAATAACACCCCTACGGCCAAGGGCCATCGCAAAAAAAAAGAATTTGGCCTCGTCCGAATCAACCTTTGGCCTCACTGAAATCAACATTCGGCCTCGTGCTAATAAATGCTTTGCCTCGTTCGAATCAACCTTCGACCTCATCTGAATTCATATTCGATGACCTTGCCCGAATTCACATTCGACAACCTCGTCCAAATCACCATATAGAGACCTCGACCGAATTCACATTCGGCAACCTCGCTCGAATTTACATTCGGCGACCTCATCTGAATTCACATTTGGCCTACTCGCCCGTCCAGATTCAAGGATGCGAATGACCTCCTCCGATGTCGCCATCCTTTTCGAAGATACCATCCTAGCCTCGACGGCCTTCCCCAACTCTACCATCTTCTCGATCGACTCATCATTCGAGTCGATGGCCCCGTTTGAATTCTATTAAAATTCAGCCCGCGAGGATACCACTTTAATTTAAAGATCAGCACCCTCAGCCGCGATCCATACTAGTCGACCTCCCCATCCGAATTTCTCGAACTACGATTAATGATTTCTGCTCATCGAGCTCGACCAAAAGATGAACTTAATAAGTGAAGGGACTAACTTTATGGGTCAAAATTAGATCAGAGAAATTCCGCACGCGAACATATAAGATCAAGGTTGGACAGTCATCAATAAGGCAAAGGTCGGACAATCATCAATAAGGCCGAGGTCGAATAGACATAAGGCCGAGGTCGGATAGGCTGAGGTTGGATAGTCATCAATAAGGCCAAGGTCGGACAGTCATCAATAAGGTCGAGGTCGGACAGTCATCAATAAGGCCTAGATCATACAGTCATCAATAGCCGAGGTCTGACAGTCATCAATAAGACTGAGGTCGGGTATCGATGAAATAGCTAGTTTGTTTTGGAATACATAAAGGGAATTTTCAGAATATTCTCTCTAATTGCAGGTTCTTAGGATTTTCTATGGATACCCCCTTATAAATAGGAAGGGAGGACTTCCCAAAAATGGGATCTCTCTCTCTCTCTTTCTGTCTCTCTCCCTCTCCCTCTCCCTCTCCCTCTCCCTCTCCCTCTCCCTCTCCCTCTCCCTCTCTAGAAAATATGTAAACACACCTCTCTGGAGGATATGTGGTCCCATACCTTCATTTGATTCAAAAAGGGTCCTAAGGTTCTTGTATTTGTCTGTCATTCATCTTTATCAAATGAAAGAGGATCTGTCCCACTCAAGATTGAGCGAATCCTTTCCTTTATTTACATTTTATTGCTATTAAATATTACTTAATGCATCATTGTTTATGCTATTAAATATTTTCATAATCACTCCTAACATTTATAACCCGCTATGTTTTCTTCTATTCATATTATTCATCTCGGATCTAGAGTTAATTATTCTTAACTAGGATTTATCCTTCATCTTCTTTGATTGATTTGTTCAAAAAGGTTTTGATATCTTTTGAGTCAAACAATATGATATAAAATTGTGAGAATAAAATACTCACTTTTAACGTTCTGAATGGTGAGGAATGGTATGCACGAGAAGGCAATGGAAAATGTACAATTTATAGTTATTTGGGTTGAGGATGAGTCGTCTATTATTCTATAAAAAGAATTTTTCATAAAGCACTATCTTTTAGTAGAAATTAGTCATTTATTGATACTATTTGCTATATTACGGGTCATCGATACCTTTTATGTAGCTATATGATGTATTTAAGCTATTGTATTCATGAATACAGTAGCAAAAATAGACGTAAATCAGGGAAGTCCAGCTAATCAGTTGTTGTATTCGAGTGTATTCAACTATATTCATGGCGTGAAACATGGGATTACAGTTGGAAAGATTACTGTATTCGATTGTATTCATGGCATGAAACAGGGTATTACACTATTTTAAAATGGAAAGTGGATCAATTAACATAAAATACTACTAATATAACTCAACAAAGTCAATTATAACACACAAAATTTGTATTTTCGGTTATAAAAAAATTTCTCAACTGCAAAAACCCCCAGAAATATGACAATCTTCAGAGAAATTATATAATATATCTGAATACATAAAATATATTAATTGAAAAAAAACATATGAATACATAGAATACAGCGGGATACATTGAAATACAATGAAAAAAAGTAAGTGAATACAATCGAAAAATACGAAATACAACGAGATACATTGAATTACAGTAAAAACAAAAGATAATGAATATAATAAAATACATGAAGCCACACTGGCGAATCTGTGGCAGCCTAAGCGGAGAATTGGTTCGAAAGCTTTGTAACGGAGGATTTTAGGTTGGACTACTCGATTTGCCGTTGATTTTAATGAGGCCTTTCCACTCCTAGGGCTTGATTTCGATGGCCGTTGCTTTGATTTTGAACCTCCATCAGAAAGAATGAGAGATCTAAAAAATACACTCCATAAGGATGAAGAACCCATGATTATTCCTCAGCCATGGTTCTGGCACTGACCAATCTGTCTGGAAACACCTTGTACATTACCTCGTCGGTGAATATCGACACCTCGTCGGCAAATCTGTTGTGACCTTACCTCGATTTTGATGAGGCCTGTCAAACCATACACTTGCATTTCAAATGAGTTGTTATATTCTATATCCTTTTGAAGGATCTTCAAATCATATAGGAGCTTCAATTTTGATCGGTTTTGCTGCTTCTATATTTCATCCTTTCTTCTTCTCCAAACTCATCCTTGTTTCAATGGGGTTTGAATGACAGAACTGATCCAATTAAGTTCTAGAGGGTATTAAGATAAAGGGTTATGTTTTATGGTATGTATCTGCTAGGGCATATACTATTAATGATGCGTTTAGATATAGTATATTTTGACAATTATCATAGTTAAAAGTCTAAGTGGGCGATTGTTGAGATATATACTATTAACTATTGATTTCGTTTAGATATAGTATTTATTATGATAATATTATTCATTCAATTTTAATAATGTTTTAATAGATCATATATTAGTCGATGTCCTTTTCTTATATAGTAGATGATTTAATGTATAGAGTTTACCTTATACACGGAAGATTAAATTATCGATTTTTATGAGTATAAAGTTTGAGTTCACAATCTAATGATGGCATTGGACAAACCATCAGGAATGATTGTAGCACAAGATTAAATATAGTTTATCTTAATTATGGTAATGGTTTAATTCCAACTTCTAGTTCTAGTACATTTTGTATGTATTGAATGGACCAAGTAGAGATACGTACTTTAAACTGACTTAATAAAATAAACTCTCTGCCAGTAAATGTACTTATACTCTTAATCTTGATGTAATTATTATTAGCTGTGTATATTATTATTATTTTGATTTATTAAAAGGCTATATTCTTTCATGGGTCAATATGTCTTGTAAATTGGATAATAATAATGTACATTGACGAAGTAATAGTTAGTTGATGGAATCTATATCTCGGTTTAGAGATTGATGATATACCTTTATGAAAGCTTATGAATTTTCATGTGTAAACCCGGCTGGTGGATTTTGTATCCGACACATGAAATAAGTTAAGGAAAAGTCTGCAAAAATCAATAAATTAAATCATCAGCAATTTAATTTAATTGATTAATATCTGAATCTTAATATAGGTAGTTAAATAAGATTTAATGTATGAATTTCGAAATTGAATAAGGAGTGCAATTACGAGTCTTTAGTGGAATAATTCATAATTAATTATGGTAGATATTAATTTCAAAAATTATAAATTAGTTCCATAATTAGAGCCTTGTTAATTAAATTATGCGGTCCCTGTGCCTAAATAATAGGAAATAAAGGAATCTTTTTTCAGATGGAAAGGAAAAACTAACAGGTTTTGAAAAGGGGTTTTAACACTTAAAACTTGTGCTATAAATACATAAAGTTTTCCACCTAGAGGGTCAGTATATGGTGGTTGAAATTTTCAGCCATACTTCCCTTGAAATTTTGCGCACACAAAATTGCTATTTTCGGATATTATTTGGGTAATACAGTAGAAGACCATAGAACGTTTGGAGATCATGATCATGCAGGTGTTGGAGAATTAATTGAGTTGCTGTGTAATTGGAGGCTCGGATGACAATGGAGTTCTGTTCACGATTCAAGAGGTAACCCGTAAAATCTCGTTTATGCTAGTTGTCTAGATTACATGTGATTTTAATATGGGGATTGCTTCCGCTGCTATGATCCATCAATTGGTATCAGAGTCCACTCACATCTAACTAGATAACTAGTTTATTCATGAAACAAGAATATCGTGTTTATGTGCATTTTTGAATTACATGTATATGTTGTTTTCTGAAAAACTGCATTGTTGTTTTGTGAATTAACTGTGCAAAACATTTTTGATCATTCTTGTAATCACGAGATATTTTCTTTCTTATTGATATTTGATTGAGATGATATGGATTTTTTGGGTAAACCCTAGAGAAAATGCAAAACCTGATTTTGACCGAATTGCCGGTATTTTCGGACATCAGCGAACTTGACGAACTTCAATTGAGCTGAATTTGGTGGATCCATCGGAAACGACATGGTGAGAAAAACTTACTGCATTAGCAGTAAATCATGGTATTTTTCGGCATTTTGAGGTCGTTTCGATTGCGTTTGGGACGTTTTTCTATTTTCTGGAAATTATTTTTTAATAATTTTAGTTCGTTTTTAATTCAGTGATAGTGGGGGTGACTCCCCATGATCTCCATGATTAAATACTGGTGATACAATAGGTTTATACATTAGTTATTAGTAAATAGACGTGTTATTGTATTAAATTCAATAGTAAAGGTGCTAGATTTTATTGATTATGTCTTACAAGGTATAATTGATATTTTGTCATGATATATTTATTTTGTAAGAAAGTGAAATCCTCTGTTTGATATCCTGGATGGCTAATGATTGGAGCGTTTGGAATATTTGTGCATAAAAACTTTCTTAAATTTTTGTTTATGTTTTCATGCCCTACGTGATTACTAGTCTTGGATTTTCGATGAAAAATTTTATTCTCTGGTTGAAGGTTGTAATTAAGTGAAATATGATGATATTTTGTGTGAGTTTTATATTATTGGCATGGCTTTTAAGCTGTAGTCCATAATTTTTCCATAAAATAATTTTATGAGCTACATGTATTTTCACTTGTAAATTAAAAATTTTGTGAGTAATAAATAGTTACCCCAAAAGTTTTTTGTTTATTTGAACTCATTAAAATTTCTTAATAAATTTGTACATGTAAAATTGTGCTTATTCATGGATTGAGAATTATGATTAATAAGTAGGATCCACTAAATGGTCTATTTATTTAAGTCATGAAAATCTTCTTAATATACCACATGAAAAGTTTTCTTGATAAATCTATATTAGTGGAGGTTCCTAACTAGGAATTTTTTTTAGCTTTGGATAATAATGAGACTAACTCCACCCATGAGAAGAGATATTGGAGTTTTTGCCGAACAGAAGAAAATACATATCTTAGATTCTTGTGTATTTAATAAAAAGATAATTTATTACAAAAGGAGATATTGTGAATCCTAGAAATAGGAAGAACACAATATATGCCTTGAGCAGTATAATTATAAGAAGAATGGAAATCAATGTCATATTTATTTTAATTCATGAAACTACTAAAAATGGTTATTCTCCGAGTTTGGTTACAGGCTGGTGGTCATGAATTTGACGAACTCTGATGGACCAGAAACTTAGTAGGTTTATCGGAAAGGATCTAATGAGAAAAACTCACTGCTATACAGTGAATCATGTTGTTTTTTGGCATTTCGAGGTCGTTTAGATAGGTTTTCAAGCAGTTTCTTAAATTGATTTTTTATAAATATGAAAACTTATTCTTTATATATCGGCTATATTTGTGGTAAATCTAAAACAATGATTTAACTTGATATAATATATAGCAAGAATACAAATCACATGGAATTAATCCTAAATATGCCAAAAATATTTTATTTGAATTTGGTCTAGATTTGGTGATCGAGAATTTCACGATCCCCGAATGACCTGAAATTCAGTAGGTCATCAGAAACAATCATTTAAGAAGAACTCAATGCTATACAATGAATCACATCGTATTTTGACGATTAGGGAACGTTTAGATGAGTGTTTTTGAAGATTTTGCGGATTAAAATGTGATTTACATACAAAAAGTCATTCTTTCTATTCTTTTTATTTGTGTCTAATCTGGAACATAATAACACATATTAATTTAACATGAATTGGTATATGATAAGAATATGGGTCATATTTTAAATTTTAAAAAAAAAACTTAAGATAATAATTTTGCAAATTTGGTCGCAATTTTTGAAGATTCTGAATTTAACGATCCTCGATTGAAGTGAAGTTTGGTAGGTTTACCAAAAATAGCCTAGTGAACAATACTCAGTGCTATGCATTGAAAATATCAATTTTAGCATTTTAAGACTGCATAAATGGGGTTTCAGCATTTTTTTTAATTATGGAACTTAATCTTAGAGAAATGTTCGTAGTTGTGATAACTTGGTGATAGGAATTAACCCCTATGAACTCTATTTTTTTTTATAGTGAGATAAAAAATTTATGCATTGATATTAGGTCTTCCTCCATATCGGATAAATTTATTATGAACTCATCGAATTTAGTTACTAGTTATTAATAACATGTATTAGCTCCCTATCTAAGTTTGAGAGTTGAATTAATTTTATAACTAAAATACAATCATGATTAAGTGGTGATAGAAATATATTTCTATAGTGTTCCACTATTAATTTCAATTGCGTAATAAATTTATGAGTTAACTTTAGATCGTTCTCCATATCGTATAAATTTATTGTAAGCTCACTAGGTAAAATACTAGTAATTGATATCGTGTATTTACTCTCCATCTGAGATACATGTCGGATCAATGGAACTAGAGCTATTAAAAAATGATGTTCACTTGACTTAAATTAACTGTATACTCTCCATTTGAGTTGATTTTGTTCTAATTATTGGAGTGAATAATCTGGCATTACATATGTATGTTGCATGAGTAGTTCTTTTTTCATTGAAATTGCTATTCAAGATGCATGACATATATGTGCAGTGTGTTTAAAATTTTTGTACTAAAAAGTTATATATAATTGACTGAATATAATAGTATACTCTCCATATAAATTGGTTCTATTTATTTTTGGATTGTATAATTCTTGCATTATATAACATACTTTGCATGAATGATTCTTTTCTCATCGAAATTTATTATTCGAGATGCATGAAAGTATATAAATATTGAATTCAGTCTGAATATTAGTATTTAGTACTTTGACTTATTATGATCTATTTAAGATTTTTATCTCAACTCCATAATGACTTTATATAATTTGTCGTATTACTTGCTAAAATTTTCTTTTAGTAATAAGACATTAATTTAAAGGATGCAAAATATGTACTTTTTTAGAAGGAATTTAATTCAGGTTTTTGGGAAAAATAAGAGATGGATATTTGTTTTATTTTTCGAATAACTCTTGAGTTATTGAGCTTGATAAATATTTTATCTCTTGTGGTACATGAATGCATGACCTTGTTATTGTATATTAATGTTTCTCCCGAACAGAACAATAATAATCTACCTCATAAGATAACATGTTTTTCAAAATTGAGTAAAACTCATATGTGCACTTTTTTCTAAGTCATATTAATATATATAGGATTTCAAGTTGGTCAAGGATGGACCTTAAGGTTCATTTAAAGTAGAGGCACTGCCAACTTGTAGATCATGTTTGGAAGGAAATTTGCCTACAAGTTATTTTCCTTCAAAAGGAAATAAAGCTAGAAATAAGCTAGAATGAATTCCTTCTGATTTGTATGGTTAAATGAACATACTGGTGAGAGATAGTTTTGAGTATTTTTGTGACGTTCACAAATGATAACTCAAAGTATTAATATATTTATTTGATGCACCGTAAGTCTTAATGAATTAAGTAAATCAAGATTTTAAGAATTGAAACGGAGAAGCACCAAGAAAATATATTAAATATTGCAATTTGATTGTAGTAGCGAGCACCTCTCTAAAGAATGCTTTTGTTACTTATTAGAATAAGAGATTACATCTCAATTGACTACACCGTAAACTCCATAATAGAGTGGTGTAGTAAAAAGAAGAAATAAGTCTCTTTTGGACATGGATAGATTAATGACGTGTTATTCAGTTTGCCTTATTTATTTTTGGAATATTTCCTAGAAACTGCAAATTACATTCTGAATTTAGTTCCTTCTAAGTTAGTACCTGGGACACCAGTAGAACATTGGACAAAATGTAAGCTCACTCTGTGGCATGTTTAGATATAGGATTGTGTTGCATATGTGCTGAAAGGGAAAGCAGATATATAAGTTAGAATTATGAATAGATAGGTGCATGTTTATTGAATATCTAAGAAAATGAATGGAATTTATTTCATTATCCTAAAGAAAATAATGCAAATTGAAGTTCAAGAACATCAACACCCACAAGTCAGAATTGACGTTCCATTTTATTTTAGTAATGGGAGAACGTTAATAGACATAATATGCCTTTATAGAGTGGGAGTGATGTTTGAACAGCGAACACTATAGTAAGAAGTCACTAATATTTTAATGTCGTAAAGTAATGAAGGTAATATTAGTAGTACTTCATCGTAGTGGGAGAGTGCTAAAGAAAATCATAGTTCAGTGTACACTCTTGGGATAGTTTCAGAAACAGGATTGTCACGACCCGGATTTTTCAACCTTTGGGGATCGTGATGGCGCCTACTAAAGGGAGCTAGGCAAGCCAAATATTAATTACAAATCCTTAACCACATAATCCTTTTTAAAATTTATCAACAATAAGATAAAAGTAACCAATTTAACTAAACAAGCGGAAGACTTAATATTAATGAAAATGAAAGCGAATAATGATATGGAAGTTCAACATAGCTTCTACCTAAAATATGGTGTCACGTAACTTACGAACTACTAAAATTCACTAAATACAACGTCTGAAAGAAAATGTAAATTGCTTGTCTCGAAATATATGAGATTAGACTGAAATAAAGATAGAGGAGACACTGATGCCTGCAGACGCCTGCAAGGCTACCTTGGTATCTCACTGAACTAAAGGCTCGCTCCAGGCTACTGATGCTGCTCAAAAGCTGCTCCGGTATCTACACATAAGTACAAAGTGTAGCATCAGCACAACCGACCCCATGTGCTAGTAAGTGTCTGACCTAACCCCGGCGAAGTAGTGACAAGGCTAGGACCAGACTCCAGATAAACATGTGCAATTACATAATAGATAAAACAACTTTCACTTTAAATGCTCATCTCGTTGCAGGCATGCAACCTGATCCCATTTCTCAATTTCTCGTGGTAGGCGTACTACTCGATCTCACTTCATCATAACTTATGGTAGGCATTCCACCCGATCCCATTTCATCATCACTTGTGGTAGGACGTTCGATCCCATTTCATCATAACTTGTGGTAGGCGTACCACCCGCTCCCATTTAAATCAATATCTCGTGGTAGGCATACCACCCGCTCCCATTTCAATCAATATCTTATGGTAGGCGTACCACCCGATCCCATTCAATCAATATCTTGTGGTAGGCGTACCACCAGATCCCATTTCATCAATATCTTATGGTAGGCGTACCACCCGATCCCATTTCATCAATATCTTGTGGTAGACGTACCACCCGATCCCATTACATCCAACACAATACACAAAATAATCCCAGCAAGGGAACAAGACAATGTAATAACTTCCCGGCAAGGGAAAACAATAACAACAATTCAAGTGTCCCCGCAAGGGAGAGTCAGCTATAACCAATTCTATTCAATTTCTACTCGGCACAGTAAAAACCAATACTCAGTATCAAGGATCATCAATCAAGGCTTTTATAGGATCAATTAAGAATTCACAACTATCAATTTAAGACTCATGGTCATGCTCAACACCAACATACGGATACTCGTCACCATGCCCATATGTCGGCCATAACAAAAACACGTAGCAAATACAACTCAACTCCTGAAATCCCTCAAGTTAGGGTTAAACCGAACACTTACCTCGATGCTTTGAACTCAACTCAAGCCTCAATTATAGCTTTACCACTTGATTCCTCCACGAATCCTCTTGAATCTAGTCACAAATTACTTAAATAAAGCAACAAATTCTAGATGAAGCAATTTGAATGCATAAAAACGAATTTTTTTCAAAGTTCTGCCCAAAAAGTCTAAAAACGCCCCCGGGCTTGCGTGGACAAAATTTGAGGTTCAAACCAAAACCCGATTACCCATTCACCCACGAACCCATATCTATGATTTGTTTTGAAATCAGACCTCAAGTTGAGGTCAAAATCCCCAATTTTAGAAAAACCTAGGTTCTACCCAAAATTCCCTATTTCACCCATGAAAATCCTTGATTTTAAATTGAAAACATATTATATTATGTTAAAGATTTAAAGAAATGAGTAAAAACCAACTTACAAATGAATTGGAAGAAACCTTGCTCTTGAAAAATTGCCCAAGGAGTTTATGTTTTGAAAGAATGGTGAAAAACAGTTCAAATTCGACTGAGTATAAAATTTGTTGGGTCTCAGATGTGCGAAATGCAAACTGGGCTTCGCAATTGTGAACCCCGACTCTATTGGCATGGGAATTGCGAAGACTAGGTTTGTATTTGCGAACCCTTCCCATTTTCCCAGTTCTCGCATTTGCGAAGGGAAAGGTTGCATTTGCGACCCCCTACTTTCGCAGTTGCGAACATTGAGATCGCATTTGCGATCATTGGCCAAAGTCCCAGAATTTGCAATTGCGATGCAAAGCTCGCATTTGCGAGTTCGCAATTGCGAGATGATCTTCGCAAATGCGAAGATCACAGAGCTGAGCATACCAAGCTTTTCCAAGGTTAAAAAATACATTCTGTAGCCTATCCAAAACTCACCCGAGCCCTCGGAGCTCCAAACTAAACATGCACACAACCTCGAAAACATCCTACGGACTTATCAATGCGATCAAATTGTCAAAATAACATCATATACATCGAATCAAGCCTCAAAGCTCAAGATTCCTTCCAAACTTTCATAGAACATCAAATTTACATTTTAAGTCTGAAACACATCAAACAAAGTCTGTTTTCTACCAAACTTTACAAAAAGCGCTTAGGCCATATATTTGACTTGTACCGGGCACCGGAACCAAAATACAGGCCTGATACCATAGTCTTTTAATCAAATTTCATTTCCAATTCTTAATTATTTTCAGAAAATAATTTCACATAAAAATTTACTTCTCGGGCTTGGGACCTCGGAATTCGATTCTGAGCATATGTCCAAGTCCCATAATTTCCTACGGACCCTGAAGGACCGTCAAATTACGGATCCGGGTCTGTTTACCTAAAATATTGACCGAAGTAAAATTTATTCAATTCAATATCAAATTTTAGCATTTTTCTCACAGAATTCATATTTAAACTTTCCGTCTACGTGACTGGACTGTGCACGCAAATTGAGGCAACCCCTAAATGAGGTTTTCAAGGCCTCAGAAGCACAGAATGAGTAAGGAAACAGGTGATGGCCATTTGGGTCGTCACAAGGATCTCTGAAGAGTTTAATACCAAACTAGATGGTTACGACAAAGCACTACTAGACAAATAATGCATCAGAATTAACTTGGCAAGATTCTTTAACAAAACCTTATTTCCTGAAGATATTTAACAGTCTTGTAAAAGAATGCCTGAGAAAGTTGTAGATGCATGGTTATGAGTCTAAGTGGGATATTGTTGGGGAATATATTATTAACCATGTGTTTAGATATAGTATATTCGGACAATTGTCATGGTTAAAAGTCTAAGTGGGAGATTGTTGAGATATATACTATTAATTATTGATTTGTCTTAGATATAGTATTTATTATGATAATATTATTCATTCAATTTTAATAATATTTTAATATATCATATATCAGTCGATGTCCTTTGCTTATATAGTAGATGATTTAATGGATAGAGTTTAGCTTATACACCAAAGATTAAATAATCGGTTCTTATAAGTATAAAGTTTGAGTTCACAATCTAATGGTAGAGTTGGACAAACCATCATGAATAATTGTAGCACAAGATTAAATATAGTTTATCTTAATTATGGTAATAGTTTAATTCCAACTTCTAGTGCTGGTATATTTTGCATGTATTGAATGGACCAAGTAGAGATAAATATTTTATACTGACTTACTAAAATAAGTGCTCTAGCTATTAAATGTACTTATACTATTAATCTTGATATATTTATTATTAGTTGTGTATATTATTATTGTTTTGATTTATTAAAAGGCGAGATTCTTTCGTGGGTCAATATGCCTGGTAAATTGGATAATAATAATGTACATTGGCAAAGTAATAGTTAGTTGATGGAATCCATGTCTCGATTTAGAGATTGATGATACACCTTTATGAATTATAAGTTTTCATGTCTAAACCTGGCCGGTGGATTTTGTATCCGATATATGAAATATGTTAAGCGAAGACTAAAGGAAATAATCAATAAATTAAATCCTTTGTAATTTAAATTAATTTATTAGTATTTGAATCTTAACATGGGGAGTTAAATATGATTTAAGAGATGAATTTCGAAATTGAATTAGGAGTGTAATTACGAATTTTTAAAGGAATAATTCATAATTAAGTAGATATTATTTTCAAAAATTCAAAATTAATTCCATAATTGGAGCCTTGTTAATTAAATTATGTGGTCCCTGCTATGCCTAAATACTAGGAAATAAATGAATCTTTTTCTGGTGGAAGGAAAAACCTAACATGTTTTAAAAAAGGATTTTAACCCTTAAAACTTGTGTTATAAACATATAAGGTTTTCCACCTAAAGGGGTAGTATATGGTAGCTGAAATTTTCAACCATATTTTCCTAGAAGTTTCAATGACATGAAATTGCTATTTTCAGATATTATTTAGGTAACACAGTAGAAGACCGTAGAATGTTCGGAGACTGTAATCGTACGGGAGGTGGAGAATTCATTGAGTTGTTGTGCAATTGGAGGCTCACATGATAACGGAGTTCTGTTCACGCTTCAAGAGGTAACCCGTGAAATCTCGTTTATGCTAGTTGTTTATATTACATGTGAGTTTGATATTGAGATTTCTTCCGCTGCTAGTTATAATCCATCAGTATCCAAGTAAATAGAGAAAGAAAATAGTGTAACTGATTAGCATATTTAATGGATTGGGACTAGGAGGTAACCAAAATTAAATATTTTGCTATAAACATTCAAAAATATCTATAAAATATAATTTTTTTAAATAATACTTACTTAACATATATAAAATATTAACCTTTGCTATAATAGGTAAAAATTCCTTCTATAGCCAAAAATTGGCCTGCATTTATATTTATGGATCGAGCAGGTTTAATTAAACCTATTGAACAAGTTCTACCTCCGTAATTTGTATTAATAGGAGATTTTTCTTATTTGAAAAATCAGCTTGAAGTTCACGCTTATCATCTAGTCCAAAAGTGATGGTTATTGATCACGATTACTATGAGAAAGTTACTAATGATTACAATAAAACCATCCTAATTCCTTGGTTAGTGAGGTATAAATAATACAATTAGTTTAAAATGATTGATTAAGGCCATTGCTAAGTGATTTTTTTTTTGGTTAATGCTTTTCTTCTTTTTCCTTTTACGTGCAAAAGTATAGAAGTGATTATTATCATCACAGCTTGATGAGGACCATAGCTACAAAATTATATATGGTGTAAGAGTTCTACAAGTTTGCCGTGTGTCTAGTCTCTTTTTGGTAACGTATATGGTAAAGACGAGGGAAAGAAAAGTTGGATCAAAGTTAAGTAATTTAAATTTATTTAGCGATTAAGGCACTGTTATTCATGCTGTCCACTTTCACTAGTTTTTTTGTCGGCAACTTTAACACATCCCTCAAGATATACGGACAAGAGAAACTAAGCCTGTCAACCGGCCCGGGTTGACCCGGGACCGAACCGGACCGGCCCGGTATAAATCGGGACCGGATCGAACCGGTTCTTAAGGGGTGGGCTGGGCTGGGTTGGGGGGGAGGGGTTAGAACGGTTAGGATTTTAGGATTAAGACCCGTGACCGGACCGGCCCGGTAAGCAAAACAGTGCTTGAACCGGTCGACCCGGACCGGGACCGGACCGGTACAATGGTCAAAAAAAATTATTAAAAAAAAAAATTCTGAGCATGTGGGCCCCCACAGGACCGTTGGCAACGGTCTAGAACTGTTGGCCAACGGGAGTATTTTCAGAAATGGCCACTTTTTTATTTTTTTTTGTATTTATTAAATTACATTATTAACCCTTCTTAAAATCTATAAATACCCTCCCCTCTTCTTCATTTCCTCACTCAAAATTATCAATCTCTCTCTCAATTCTCAAATTATCAATCACTCTCTTCTCTTCAATTTTCAAGAATTCATATTCTAATTTTATAATTTTATTGTCTTTGTTTTTCCGAATTTAATTTATCGTAATTTCTCATTCGGAAATCGGAATTCTAAGCTTGAAGTTCAAGTGTTCAACATTGAAATACTTGCTTGACGTTTGTTCGTGGTAACACCGGATTTGCGTAATCAAGTGCTCAATTTATTGTCGAATTCGGTGCACTCTTTCCAACTCTTTCTCTTATTTAATATTTTAATTGCATATTTAATTTAAGCTTATATTTTCATTTTTACAATATGTTTAATGATGCTAGTCCTGTAGCTTCTGGTAGTACTAGTAATAATGATCACCCGACTTCTAATCGTAAAAGAAGAAGTCGGGTATGGAATTTTTTTGAAATAATAGAAGGTACTAATAGTGTTAAGTGCAAATTTTGTAACGAAACTTTTCAATATTTGACCGAAGGAAATTTAGGAGGGACTGGACCATTTGCAAGACATATGAGAGCTGTCCATCCTATAGAATGGGTTAATAATGATGCTAATCCTGTAGCTTCTGGTAGTACTAGTAATAATGATCACCCGACTTCTAATCGTAAAAGAAGAAGTCGGGTATGGAATTTTTTTGAAATAATAGAAGGTACTAATAGTATTAAGTGCAAAATTTGTAACGAAACTTTTCAACATTTGACCAAAGGAAATTTAGGAGGGACTGGACCATTTACAAGACATATGAGAGTTGTCCATCCTATAGAATGGGTCAATAATTATGGGAAGCAATGATTTGTAAGTTTTAGACTTTTAGTATGTTTGACTGTTTGTACTTTGTTTCAGAGATTGGATTAGATAGATCGGAACGAAGAAATCAGGAAAGGAAGATGTTCACACTTCACAGTTCATACTTCATAGCCCAGAAGACGAAGAACTTTAACTTGGAGATATTGATTATGATGAAGATGAAGTGATGAACTGATGAAGTGATGCAAAACATTTGAAATTACTACTTCACTATAAAAAATGTAAACATTTCATTATCTACTTATTAATTTGAAATTGAGAAATAAAGTAGCACTTGCAATAAGTGCAATTTTTTCGCCATCTTTTGTTGTTTTCATTCAATTATTACAAAGTATTAATATAACTTAATATTTATACATAATTCTAAAAAAAATACAAAATAACGAAACCCGACCCGGCCCGGACCATTACAACCCGTAACCCGTACGGTTCAATCTTAACCCCTAACAACCCAGCCCGGATAAACCCGGCACTGTTTGGACACGGCCCGGCCCGGACCGGTAACCGGACGGGTCAAAAAAAAATCGACCCGGACCGAACCGGTGGAACCGGTTGACAGGCTTGAAAGAAACTAAAGGGTCAGGCTTTTTTGTTATTTTCGTAATTAAAAAAAGGAATAAAATTAATATGGAGGGTCCAAGCTAGATTGATATTATTTCAATTTTGCTAAAATATACTTAACATATTGTGAAAGCAAAGGCCATTAACTTTCCAAATCTAGAGGATATATTATCTAGTGCTAGAATTGACGACAAAAAGTACTGACGACGTCAAACAATTTAGACCAGTTTTGAAATTACTATTTGTAGTAATTTTGTCATTATTTTTAAAACTAGAAGGTAATACTTTTTGGCTTTTTACTATCTAGTAGTAATTAATAATACTACTTTTTCCAGGTATATGAGAGAACAAAGAGAGGGGTTGAGAAAAAGTAAAAGAAAAAAGAGAACTAGATATTACCGGATGATTCTATAGGTCAAAATTTATGGCATTATCCAGTAAGATAAGGATATAAATATTCATTAACCACATAGGAGAACACATGCTAAAATGAATAAGATAAGCTACATTTTTTAAAGTTTAGACATTAGTCAGTAAATTCATAGGAACAAATGTTGTCTCTGCTACATTTTGTTAAGTCCAGTCATTAATCAGTAAATGGAGTATCACTTTGAGTATGTAACTATGTATGTAGGGATGAGCAAAAGAGAAAAATATAGCAATAATTCTATTAATTTTAAACATTTTGTACGCAACTATAGGATATTTCGGCAAAGAGGCAAATTTATGTCCGAAGTGATCAACAAGGAACGAATAATACATTAACTAATTTGGTGTATTCATTATAGTAAATGAACAAATAGGCCAATCGACTAGTGATTAGCTGATATATATCTTCCTTTTGAATATGTGCATACACACTTTTTGAAGGAATTGGTAATAATCAAAATGTCACCAATTGAATTACAAAACACAAACTTTAAAAATCAGTGATCATATATATCTTGATCATTAGCTAGTGATGTCACTTTTCTACTCTCTACCACCCAATTAGTCCTTTTCGCTACTCTATGTATGATAACTATTTGAAAATCTACACACATATATCAGCTTCACGGAATTTCACATTAAGGACTTTATGTTATACATTTGGACTTATACTATATACATGTGAACAATAAGTGGTCTTTGGGATGTTATTAAGGAGGTCAATATATTGTCATATAAAGTATATGGTATAATTTGTGTAGATACTCAAAAGAGTAACCTTAGTTAATGATGGGCTAACTAAGGTTACATACATGTAACCAAGGTTACATTCTTGTGACCTTTGAGTTTCTTAACTCACATGTTATAATTAGGGGGGTTATGGTTCCCACAAGAATGCAAAACACATTCTCTTCTTCCTCCCATTGAAACTAGAGAGCAAAACTTGTTCTTGCATATCAAGTGGAAAGCCAAACCTCTTGGGAAACCTCAAGACAATCTTCAAGCCGGATTAAGGAGCTTCCACTTATGGATTCAGGTAAGCTTCCGCTTATGTTATAATTCCAAGTAATTCGATATGAAGGCTATAGTGTTATATTTGGATTTATTCTAACAATTGGTATCAGAGCCTCCTTCGTATTGGATCATTTGGAAGTTCATGAATTCAATGTTATAATGCTTAATGACTAAATTCAAATAGAATTTTAATTTTAAAGTTCTAGTACCTTGATATAGCATGATTTCATGAATGATTTGTTGATGATAAACTTCAGTATTTCGATACCTTTCATATCACCAAATGAATTGAAATGTTGTGATTATTTGCATAATCTCGGTTGTTGAATATGATTCCATGATTAAGCCTTTTGTTGAAAGTCCCATTAAGTTGGACAGATTGGTAAGATAATCGATTATCTTATATAGGTAATCGATTATCTTGATAAGTTCACCAAAATTTTGCAAAACAGAAGCTTAAAATAATCGATTATGTTTTGAAGATAATCGATTATCTTATTTGTAACGTTTACATAATCGATTATTTTAGATCAATAATCGATTATTTCATTTGTTCGTCAAATATTTATGAAACAGAACCATACGATAATCGATTATGCTATATGTCCGCCAAATTCCAGAAAGCCTAGATAATCTATTATCCTGGCAAGATAATCGATTATCTGGAATTTCCATCAAAAATGGAAATTCCAGAAGGCCAAGATAATCGATTATCAGGACCAGATAATCGATTATCTGGCAATAAATTGCATAAATGTTTTATTTTCTGGCAATTTAATGAAGACATAATGTAAAATTAATTAATGAAACGTTTTTCCATCATTAAAGAAACGTTTTTCTTAAGATTAATGGACACATAATGCAAGATTAATGTTATAACATTAGTGTTTTGTCCATTATTATTCAGATTTTACATTATAAACATGTAAATTTCTGTTGAGGTTCAATATATGGCTTAAAGAACTAATTAATTTTGCATCTAATATTTTACATTAGTCAATTGAAACACTATGTTACCAAAGTAATCTCTTTTGTGTAGATTGATTGATTTTTAAAATATAAGATGACTGTGTATGTTAGTATTCCATGCGTTTAACACCGGCCCAAAGGAAGGTTGTTATTTGGCAGGAATTCGAGCATGCTTGTGGTGATAAATATATGACAATTATTAAGTTTTCCATGTGAATATTAAGTCGGCCCAAAGGAAGGCTTGATATTTGACAGGAGTATGTCAATATTTGATTACTACACCAAGAGTACCACTTACAAATTAATTTTCTGTCCAAAGACTAAAATCAATGTTGTGCTAGGTATCTTGTAATGGGATTTGCCTATTTTGAATCTGTATACTAAAGTTAAAATTCAAATAATTGTACGCATGTGTTAAGTTGTCCTTGTTCTATTTTCAGTGAATTCTTCAGCTGTTACAATATCTGCGAACATTAACAATATCCCTGTGCTTAATGGCACAAATTTTAAGGAATGGAAAGAGAACATTATGATAGTTCTCGGTTGCATGGATCTAGACCTTGCACTTCGGATAGAGAAACCTACTTCTCTTGAGGATACATCTTCTTCTGATGACAAGAAGGAGATGGAGAAGTGGGAACTCTCAAATCGCATGAGTCTTATGATCATGAAACGTGCAATTCCAGAATCTTTTAGGGGCACTATGACTGAAAAAAACAATGCCAAAGTTTTCCTTAAGGACCTTGAAAAGCGTTTTGCACAAAACGAAAAGGCGAAAACTAGTACTCTTTTGAGTAAACTCGTTTCCATGAGGAATAAAGCCAAAGGAAACATAAGGGATTACATTTTAGAAATGTCTCATATTGCTTCGAAACTAAAGTCACTCAAGTTGGAATTACCTGAGGAAATGCTTGTGTACTTAGTTTTGATCTCTCTCCCTGCACACTTTAATCAGTTTAAGGTCAGTTACAACTGCCTAAAGGAGAAATGGACTCTTAACGAGCTCATTTCACATTGTGTGCAAGAGGAAGAGAGAATAAAGCAAGATAAGACAGAAAGTGCTCATTTGGCCTCCTCTTCTAAAGACAACAAGAAGAGGAAAAATAAGGAAGTTGCGGTCTCAAGGCCCCAGAAGAAGCAACACAAGGAAACTAAGGTTGAAACTACAGAATCAGGTTGTTTTTTCTGTAAGGGGACTAATCACATGAAGAAAGATTGTACCAAATACCACGCTTGGCGTGCGAAAAAGGGTATATATCTTGCTCTTGTTTGTTCTGAAATTAATTTAATTTCGGTACCTAAAGATACTTGGTGTGTAGATTCTGCTGCTACTACTCACATAAGTGTATCTATGCAGGGTTGCCTGAATTACCGAAAACCAAGTGATGGTGAAAGATACATCTATGTTGGTGACGGCAAAAGGGTTGAAGTTGAGGCTATTGGAAAATTTAGGCTACTATTTAAGACTGGTTTTTTTTTGGATTTGAATGAGACTTTTGTTGTACCGTCTTTTAGACGGAATTTAATTTCTGTTCTCAAATTGGACATATCCGGTTATTCTTGTTCATTTGGTGACAATAAAGTGAGTCTTTTTCAAGGTTCAAATCTTATCAGAACTGGTCTTTTATCAGCATATGATAGCCTATATTTGGTTGACATAATAACCTCACATAATGAAACTTTGCATACAAGTTCTAGTGGTACCAAAAGAAAATTATCTAATGAGAATTCTTTATCACTCTGGCACAAGCGTTTAGGTCACATATCTAAACAAAGAATTCAGAAACCCGTGTCAGATGAAATTCTTGATTCTCTTGATTCCTCAAATTCGGATATTTGCATTGAGTGTATCAAGGGTAAACAAACAAACAAGACGAGATTAGGTGCCCAGAGAGCTTCGGATGTCTTAGAATTGATACATACGGATATTTGTGGGCCATTCCCTACACCTTGTAGAAATGGTTAACAATACTTTATCACATTTATAGACGATTACTCTCGTTATGGATACCTATATCTCATTCATGAGAAGTCCCAATCTATAGACGTGTTCAAATCATATAAGGCCGAAGTTGAAAATCAACTATGCAAAAGGATTAAAACCGTTAGATCTGACCGTGGTGGTGAATACTATGGTAGATATGATGGTTCAGGTGAACAACGTCCAGGGCCATTTGCTAAATTCCTAGATGAGTGTGGGATCGTTCCTCAGTACACCATGCCAGGCAGTCCTACTATGAATGGTGTATCTGAGAGACGAAATCGGACCCTAAAGGACATGGTGAGAAGTATGATTTGTCATACTACTTTGCCAGACTCACTCTGGGGAGAAGCATTGAAAACCGCAGCATATATACTTAATAGGGTTCCAACTAAAGCTACAATCAAAACCCCATATGAACTATGGACTGGACATACCCAGTATAAAGCACTTACACATTTGGGGTTGTCCAGCTGAGGCAAGGCCTTACGGGCCAAATGAAAAGAAACTGGATTCTAAAACGGTTAGTAGCTATTTTGTTGGATACTCTGAAAGATCAAGGGGGTATAAGTTCTATGATCCCACTTCTAGAACTATTTTTGAGACGGGTAATGCTCGGTTCTTTGAGGATATTGAGTTTGGGGGGTGGGGAGATAAAGTTAGAGATTTTGTCTTTGAGGAAGAACATGTGTCTTTGCCTCCAGTTGTTGATCTTGATCAGGGTGTTCTCATTCCTTATACGGATCACACAACTCCAGTTCAAGACAATCTTGGTAATCTCCCTAATCAATTTCCTGATATTATTAACGAAAATCAAACTCAACAACCTCAAGAATCTGAAGTGCCATTAAGGAGATCCACTAGAGAGAGGAGAAATGCAATTCCGGATGATTATGTTGTATTTCTCCAAGAACAAGAAAGTGACATTGGACTTGAGGAAGATGATCCAATCAACTTCCGTCAAGTCATAAAAGGTTCTAACTCTCTTGATGCCATGAATGATGAGATGAAGTCTATGAGTGATAACGGCGTTTGGGAGCTTGTTACATTGCCCGAAGGTATTAAACCAATTGGTTGTAAATGGATATTTAAAACCAAGAGGGATTCAGAGGGCAATGTCATTAAGTATAAAGCTCGCCTTGTCGCAAAGGGCTACACTCAAAAGGAAGGCATTGATTATAAAGAGACTTTCTCTCCTGTTTCATCGAAAGACTCTTTCAGGACAATAATGGAACTAGTAGCACATTTTGATCTTGAACTTCATCAGATGGATGTTAAGACCGCGATTCTCAATGGTGACATTGAGGAATCAATTTATATGGTGCAACCTGAAAACTTTGTTTCGGGAGACTCAAAGAAAAGGGTTTGCAAATTAAAGAAATCCATCTATGGGCTCAAGCAAGCTTCCCGTCAATGGTATCACAAGTTTCATGAGGTCATTACATCTTTTGGTTATGAACCAAATATTGCTGATGACTGTATATACCATAAGTTCAGTGGGAGCAAACATATTTTTCTGGTTTTATATGTCGATGACATACTGCTTGCCAGTAATGATATAGTATTATTGCGCGAAACTAAGAAATTTCTTTCAAAGAAATTTGAAATGAAAGATCTTGGTGATGCCTCTTTTGTATTAGGAATTCAGATACATCGAGATCGCTTCAAAGGTGTTCTCGGCCTGTCACAAAAGGGCTATATCAATAATGTTCTTAAAAGATTTGGCATGCAGGATTGTAAACCAGGCGACACTCCTGTTGCTAAGGGAGACAAGTTTAGTCTCAAACAGTGCCCAAAGAATAATTTTGGAACCATGGAAATGGAGAAGACACCTTATGCTTCGGCTGTAGGGAGTCTGATGTATGCTCAGGTATGTACACGACCTGATATAGCATACATTGTTGGGATGCTGGACAGATATCTCAGCAATCCGGGAATGGACCATTGGAAGGCAGCCAAAATGGTCATGCGGTACTTACAGAGAACAAAGGATTACATGCTCACATATCGGAGATCGGACCATCTTGAGATCATCGGGACACCGACTCCGATTTTGCTGGATGTCAAGATAGTCTGAAGTCTACATCAGGCTATATCTACATGCTTGCTGGCGGTGCTATCTCTTGGAGAAGCATCAAGCAAACTCTTACGGCCACTTCCACCATGGAAGCGGAATTCATGGCATGTTATGAGGCATCCAATGAGGGATTATGGCTGCGAAATTTTGTTAGTCGACTGCGCATAGTAGACAGTATTAAAAATCCACTCAGGCTATTATGCGACAACAGATCAGCAGTCCTTTATGCTAACAATAACAGTGTTTGACGAAGGCAAAGCATATGGACGTCAAGTTTCGGGTTGTTAAAGAAAGAGTTCAAAATGGACAATTGTGCATAGAGTACATCAGTACAAACTCCATGATTGCGGATCCGCTTACTAAGAGATTGCCACCCAAAGTATTTCATGAGCATATTGCTTGCATGGGTATCAAATCAGTTAAGGATTATGAGTTTTAGTGGGAGTTTGTATTATACAATTATGTATTGTCCATTACATTCGGTAATTCAGTCTTTAAGGTTTTATCTGCAGATATTCAGTCTTAAAGTTTTATGTACTCTTATGGTTTATGATTGATCTCAATAAAGAGAACCAGTTGGAAATAGACATTCTATTTCAGACCATACTTTATGTTATTTTCATGCTACACACCTATACTTGATCCATGTCGTTGGTTATATTGATAACGTGAGCTATGTTGGTTCTAGTTACGCAAGAGTAACTAAGAGCTCTTAGATCCTATGTTGATATGATTGATGGACCGGATTGTTCATGACAATTTTATTATGATAGCAATACAGAGCTCATAAAGTTATAATATAACATATAATGCTAAGGTTTGTACATATGCATGAGTGTATCGTCCAAGTGGGAGACTGTTAGACATTTGGACTTATACTACATACATATGAACAATATATGGATTAATTATATGTTATGTGCTATCTTTTGGTTTGGCCTAAATAAGTGGTCTTTGGGATGTTATTAAGGAGGCCAATATATTGTCATATAAAGTATAGGGTATCATTTGTGTAGATACCCAAAAGAGTAACCTTAGTTAATGATGGGCTAACTAAGGTTACATACATGTAACCAAGGTTACATTCTTGTGACCTTTGAGTTTCTTAACTCACATGTTATAATTAGGGGGGTTATGGTTCCCACAAGAATGCAAGACACATTCTCTTCTTCCTCCCATTGAAACTAGAGAGCAAAACTTGTTCTTGCATATCAAGTGGAAAGCCAAACCTCTTGGGAAACCTCAAGACAATCTTCAAGCCAGATTAAGGAGCTTCCACTTATGGATTCAGGTACGCTTCCGCTTATGTTATAATTCCAAGTAATTCGATATGAAGGCTATAGTGTTATATTTGGATTTATTCCAACACTTTATCCATATACTTGACCTAAAGTTCACTCATATTACTTACATTTTTATTCATTAGCTCCAAACGGCTCACTTCTTATAAGTTTGAATATTGATAATGAAATATTTTGCATGCTTTAAATGTGACAAGCATGAATACCCCGTCATTCAAATGATTTCTTGTTTGAATTGGCTCATTTTAAGTACTTTTAAGTCAAAATAAATTTTAAGTTATTTTATAGTATTTGGATAGAATAAAAAAGTGATTTAACCCCTAATTATTATTAGGTGTTTGCGATAATTTTTTTATCATATTTGATTTTCCTATTTGTTGAAGGAGAAGGGCAATATAATGGTAGACAATAAATTTGCATCGAGAAAATAAAATTAAGATCGAAAAATATTCCAACAATTGTTATATTTGATTTCAAATATTTGAGTGTACAATCTCTATGATTCCTCTGATTCTACTTTTCAAGTATGAATTCAAGGGCCTTTGAGCTTGATCTTGAATTTGAATTTGATTTATCCGTCTCAAGCACTTTGATTGTTGTCACGAATTTTATCACGAACAAGTAGCCTTGATCTTGAACGCCTTGTATTTTATTTGGCTTCGCGCTCGATCTTGAATACTTGAATTGTTCTTCGTTCTTGAGCTTGAATACTTGATTTGTTCTTCGTTCTTGAACTTGAACTTTATTGCTTGAAGCTTGAAACTTGTGGAGGAATTTGCAATGTTTGATCCACGAGCTCTTTCTTGCTTCTTATTATAACTTCTGTTGTCTTTTCTGAGTTATGAAGATCCCTATTTATTGTTGTTTGATCCAAATTCTTTCATTTCCATGTAAAGATCATTTCCTTCTCGAGTAATTTCACCCACTATCTCTCCCACAAAAAGCATGTTTTTTTACCGACGCACAAAGAAAATACTTTGTTGCAAATGAACAAGATATTGAGGAATTGTCCATATGTAAAGTCAGAATTATTGATACGGACCTTTCCACAGAAAAGGGGAATCTTGTGTTCCAATAGAAGCAGAAGTGATGTGAATTATTCAAGAATCGAAGTCGACTAGCTTTATTAAAAGAAGATATCAATGAACTTCTATGAAATGGTTTCACGGGATTCAGCCAATTGTCTTGATCGTGGAATATCATTGAGAAATAGGAATCTGGGTTATCAAAGGATTTCCTGCGATTATTTCTAGTATGGAATGAGTTAATCATTCTCTTCGTAGTTTTTCATTTAACCAAGCCCGTGAAATGATTTGACTTCCACAATTCAATAAGATTTTGCACAGTCTCACCAAAAAATTCATACCTCGATGTAGAAATATCAAATTGCAAACTATTTGATTTCAAGAAAACTAGACTTCAAGACCTAGAACATACCCAAAATTCTCAAACAAAAAACTTTTGAATTGTCCCAGATAATATTTCGAAATCAACTTTACGTTGCACCATGCTATCAATTCTAGATTTGTGCAGTCTCGGCAAAAGATTCATATCTTGGTGTAGGAACGTCAAAATTGCAAACCATTTAATTTCAAGAAAACTAGACTTCAAGACCTGGAATATACCCAAAATTTTCAATCAAACAATTTTTGAATCGTCCCAGATAATTTTTCGAAATTAACTTTACATTGCACCATGCTATCAATTCCAGATTTGCACAATCGCACAAAAATTCATATCTTGGTATGGAAGTCTCGAGATCGAAAGATGTCTTACTTGCCATCAATAGAAATTTAATATCCATGTTCTCACAATTATATTGAGTTCAAGTCTCACTGAATTTGAAACGTTGTGCCAAGCAATCGTTTCCTTATACTTGTGTTTCCTTTTGATATCTCTCCCCCCCCCCCCTTTAGGCAGAGGACGGACTTGGAGACCAACAAACTTGAATGTTTGGCAAATCTGAAGACATAGAAAATCTCTAGACTTCAATGCAAATACTTGACATCTTCCTAAAGTCGGCCCATTGAAGATATCACTTTACCATGGAGGGTTGCCCCCTTTAAATCAAATGAGGTCAAAGTTCAGTAGGAGGATGTCATTTCAGCTTGATCTTACATTCCTTCATACTTCATTTGAACAACAATTGGGGCAATATGCATTTTTTGAACATATGCGACTAAACTTAGAATAAAATTCTAAGCTGACTTTGTACCTCGGTGAAGAAGATCAAGTCATACCATAATTCAGACTGGGTGATTTTTTCTTATGTCCTAACTTTTGCTTAGGTCACTTCTTTCGAAGTTTCAACCTACAGTCTATTTTGTTTTCTTTTTTTACGTCGTAACTTCTGCCTAGGCCGCCTCTTTTGAGATTTTCAACCTAGCTGACTTTTTTTTATATAGAGAGGTCGTACACAATTTAGACTCATGCAGGCCAGGAGTGTAGCAACCTGAAGTTTAGGCTCGTGCATCAAGGAGCATCACAATTTCAAGGATAATACTTCTTTAAGAATTTGCCATTGATGGGGTCGATTCTCATGCCATCTGCATCAACCAGCTTGTAAGCCCCACTTGAGTAAGCTTCTTGTACGACACATGGCCCATCCCATTTTGAAGTAAACTTCCCTACAAGTTTATGGGAAGTAATTATGGGTCTTCGTACGGCAAGGACTTGATCTCCTACTTAAAAGGATCTCGGACGAACTCTTTTATTGAAGGCACGAGATAATCGAGCTTCATAACATTCAAGACTCTGTGGAGCTTCGAAGGAAGAGTTCATCAAGAGCTTCCGAATTTGCTAATTGAAGTCGAGCATTTTCTTCATCAGTGATCCCTTCTTGAATAGCTAGACGTAACGAAGGTATTTGATGCTCAAGTGGCAAGACGGCTTCGACTTCATAAACGAGTGAATAAGGAGTCGCCTGTGTTGGCGTGCGGTGAATCATCCTATATGCCCATAGAGCTTCTTCCATATGGTCATTCCAATCTCGTTTGGATTTGGAGACGACTTTCTTTAACAAGTTGCATAGAGTCATGTTGAATGCGTCAGCTAGACCATTGGCAGCAGCATTGTACATCAAAGAGTTACGTTGCTTGAAGCAAAAGAAATCACAAATCTTGTTCATCAACCTATTATCGAATGGCTTTCCATTATTCGTTATTATGTAACAAGGAATGCCAAAGCGATAAAAATGTTTACTCGAATGAAACTTGCAACATTTTCCTTCTTTACTTCCTTAAGAGAAACAACTTCAGCTCATTTTGAGAAGTAGTCAATTGCAGCTAAGATTTATAGGTGTCCACCAGAGGACTTTGGAAGTGGTCCAACAACTTCTAATCCCCAAGCGTAAAATAGAAAGGATTCAACAGTCGGGTGCAACACTTCAGGATGTTGATGGATAAAATTAGTATGGAATTGACAAGCCTTGCATCTTCGACTGTAGTCCAAGCAATCATTTACCATTGTTGGCTAATAATATCCCATACTTTTTATATGAAAGTAGAGCTTTGGTCCAGACTAGTGTGACCCACATACCGTAGAATGTGCCTCTTGCAAAGCTTGGAGAGCTTCTTCTTCTCCTAGGCATCGCAAGAGTACTCCCTCGAATGACCTCCTGTATAGAGTATCCTTGTAGTAAAGGAAGAGAGGTGCACGACGACGGATTAAAGTCTTTCTCCTCAGATTTTTTGGAAGTATCCCATAGCATAAGTAGTCGGTAATGGATTGTCGCCTTTCTTCTTTCTCAACTTCAGAAATAGAAATAAGATGCTTGAGTTGGTTTTCTTTACGTCAGCCTCATTTGGCGGCGGTACTACCCATTTTTGGAAGACGGTAACTTGTGCTTTGTCAGGAAGGGCTATTGATGAAGCTAGAGCAGCTAAATCATCAGCCTTCTTTTTTTCTTTCCTTGGCACATGCTGAATAGTTACATCACTGAGTCACCCCATCAACATTTTAGCATAATCATGAAATGGGCGTAGTTCGGGCTTCTTGACCTCATAACTACCCAAAAGCTAATTGACCACTAAACGGAAGTCACCAAAGACTTGCAATCTCAATTACTTCATATCAACATCCATTTCAAGCCCGAGTATTAATGCTTGATACTCGACAACTTTGTTGGAACAGAGTTGTGTCAAGGTGAAGAAGTAGTGCAAGACTTCACCTTAGGGAGTGACAAATACTACGCCAGCCTTGGCTCCCCCATAATATGCATCACCATCAAAGTACATCTTCCATTGAGGTGGAACTTTAATGATCATTGCATCCTCATCAGGTAGTTCATCGACTAGCTCCCAGTCATCAGGTATCAAATGATCTGCCAATAAGTTTCCCAATGTTTATCCTTTTACAGCCTTTTGAGGAATGTACAAAATCTCGAATTGTTGAAATTGGAGGTACCATCTCGCTAGTCGATCACTAAGAACAGGTTTTTACATCACGAACTTGATGGGATTTGCATTAGAAATGAGATGGACAACATGAGCTTGAAAGTAGTGCTTCAACTTTTGAATTGAGAAGACTAGTGCCAAACACAACTTTTCAATGGGCGAATAATTCAACTCGTTAGGTGTCATCATCATGCTCAAGTAGTAAAGAGAGTTTTCTTTCCCCTCACTATTTTCCAAGGCCAATAGTGCTCAAACTTTCTTGCGCCGCAATGTATAGTATCAATGGCTTTCCAGGTATAAGAGCTACTAAAATTAGAGGCTTCATCAAGTAGGTTTTGATACTTTCGAAGTCATTGCAACAAGCTTGGTCCCACTTGAAAGGAAGGCCTTTCTTCACGAGAAGAGTAAATGGTTGGCACCTCCCAGCCAGGTTTGATATGAATTTTCTAAGGTATGCTAGCTTTCCTTGCAGACTTTTCAATTCATGGATATCTCGAGGCTCAGGCATTTTCAAAATGGCATCCACTTTTTCTTGATCAATTTTGATCCTTCGATGTCGGACAACGTTACTTTCCAGAAGTAACTTCAAAGGCACATTTCAATAGATTCATCCTAAGTTGGTACCTCCGCATCAATTCAAATACCATCCTCAAATCTTTCATGTGGTTTCCCTTCTCTCTTGATTTCACCACCAAGTCGTAAACACAGAATTCAACATTCTTGTAGAGAAGATCGCCGAAAATATTCTGCATAGCCCTTTGGTAAGTAGTACCAGCATTCTTCAAGCCAAAAGGCATTACCTTGTAGCAATAAATACCCTTTGGGGTACGGAATGGATTAAGCTCTCATCTTTTGGTGCCATGCGTATTTGGTTATAGCCTGACTAGCCGTCGGTGAAAGATATTGCCTCGTACCCAGTAGTAATATCTATCATCAGTTCTGGAATTGGAAGCGGGAACTCATTTTTCGCACACGCATTGTTAAGATCCCTAAAGTCAACGCACACTCGAATTTGGACCTTTTTCTTCCTTATAGGGACAATACTCGAAACCTATGTTGGGTATTTAACTTCACGAATAAAGCCAGCTTCGATGAGTTTGTTAACTTCTATTTCAACCAAGGGAACCAAGTCTGGCCTAAACTCCTTTAAGCTTGTTTAACAGGAGGAGCACCATTTTTTAATGCTAGGTGATTGACTGCTACTTTCGGGTCCAAGCCAGACATTTTTTTGTAACTCCAAGCAAAGACATCCCTGAACTCTTTGAGTAACTCAATATAAGTGCACTCTTTATCAGCGTCTAGTAAAGCACTTAGGTAGATGGGTCTTGGTTCTTCATCGGTGCCAAGGTTCACTTCTTTTAAGGCATAAACTGTCGTCTTCACTCCTTCTTCAAGTTCAGGCGGAGCATCTTTTGCATCTTCATATTCTTGAGGGTCGCCATCATTGAAGGATATATGATAACATGGTGAAACATCCTCCAATTCCGCATTATCTTCCATTAAATATGGAAAGCCATTCTCGACTTGTACAATAATATGATACGAAGAACCCCTACTTTCTTTATCTTTATTACGTTCCTTAGTATAGACCACAGTATATGGATTTTCAGTACTTCTTTGCATGAAACCACAAGTTTTCTTTGTCGCCTCATTCTAGAAGGAACCAAACTTTGGAAATCCTTAGAGATCTCATGGATTTTGGGTGAAGTGGGTGTTCTTATGCTTTGAAAATTTCTCCATAACTTGTTCCCCTTCTTTAGTGGACCCAATCTTTCAAACACGGAGAACCTCACAGGTGATTTTCCACATTGATCAAAGACATAAGGCTTGTTAGAAGTGGCATATTCATCTTCTACAGTGATATAATTGTTGCTCGCCCTTCTTATTGAGATGTTCATTGGTAACAGTTGTTTGTATCCTAAACCTTTATGTGACTGCCTCGTTGTAGCTTCTGATGGGACCTTCACTAACTTTGATGGCTCATTGGGACAGTATCCAGCTTTTGCAAATAGCTTTTAAGTATTAGGATCAAAACCTTCATCTATTCGCTTTGTAGGGAGTGCCACATTCTGCAAACGATTTTGGGTTACAAACCTTGCAAGCGGCATTGAGGATGACTTTACTGCCTTAATTCGTTTGACCGGAAGAGTTAACTCCTTTAGCATGTTATCTTGGTAATTAAATGATTCACCCTCATCTTTCTTCCTTTTAGGGATATATTGGAGCGATCGTACTTACTTTCTTGCCATAAGACATAATATTCCCTCTATAAGATTTATTCGCGTTGGGTTGTACCTCCTTACAACAGCTTTGGCTTCACCAGCAGTCTCCTCTTCGTTTTTAGTTGAGGGCTCTTTATTCTTGCTTTTCATGCCATCATCAGCTTTCATCTCCTTCACAATGCGGTTCTTCAAGTAGAACTTTGCATCAGCAAAGTGTCGCTCAACCTCGGTGAATGGCTCATTATTATCAACTACCGCCTTCTTGACTCCATCCTCATAGTATTTTAATCATTGATGGTAGATAGATGGAACTACTTTATTCTCATGTATCCAAGGCCTCCAAGCAAAATATTGTATGAAGTCTTTGTGTCGATCACATGCATCCATGCACTTGATTGCATATCTTCAATAATGATTCCTAGCCTGATCGCGCCTATGGATCTTTGCCCACCTTGGTTGAATCCTTGGATCATCACATGACTTTGTGAGAGTTTGTTCATGGGAATACCAAGATCTTTCATAATATGGACTCGCAAAATGTTCACTGAGGATTCTCTATCAACCAAAATCTGATTTACCCTTTCATCGCGCATATAGCCAACCAGTTATAATGGGTGGTTATGAGGAGTTTCACTTAGAAAAAGATTATTATTTGTGAACGTGACCTTTTCCTCACAATCATTAACTTCCTAAGGAGTGGACCTGATGGGCTTTTCCGAAGATGGTGCCAATGGTAGGTCATCACTCTTTTCTTTCCCTTTGTCAGCATGGCAACAAGAGGCATCAATGCCCTCATGGAAAATTTTCGTGTGGAACCAACTTGGTAAGAACTCCTCCAAGGTCACTGGATGGCATGGCTTTTAAGGGTGGTGCATCTCCACTTTTGCTTTCTTCAAATGCCTAACTGGATTCTTTTTCATTTGTCTTTTTACCATCATCTTCCTTGTTGGTTGTTCTATTGATTCTTTTTGTGGGCTCCTTTTGTGGCACCTACGACGAGTCACCAATATCCAATTTTCATCATCATCAGGTTGGTCGTCTTCAACTTTGTTGTTCTCCAGTGATTCTTCATTTTTTATTCCTTTTAAACTGCATAACTCCTCTAGATTAAATGAGCCAAAAGTGATAGAGACTTGGTTTGTGCTTGCTTTCTCATCTTCAAGCACAATCTTCTTTTCGCGAACCAAGTCTATGACTTTTTCCTTGAAGATAAAGTACTTCTCCAGATGATGGCTTACAAGTCAATGATATTTGTAGTAATTTGGGTCATTTGTTTTCCCAGCTTCATTTGGTCACTTCATCTCCGGAAGCTCAATAAGATTTAACTCGAGGAGTTCTTCGAAAATGGTTGGCACATCAGAATTCAGAAACGGGTACTCTTTCTCTTGCATTTCTTTTAGAGTCAACTTTCCACTTGGCTTATCGTGAAAAGAAGTGGATTACACCTCTGCTTCTTGCTCACATTTGTTGTGAACTTCATAGGTGACGTTTTGACATTCATAGCTTCTTTGCTTTCAGACTTGGGTATGAACTTGCCCCACTTCTTGACTTCTTGCTTGTCATTCCCTTTACAAGGTTCGTAAATTGGCAGCCTTTCATTTCCAGCGGAGTCCATTCTTAATTCCATGTCATGGGCACGAGTTGCAAGTTCTTCAAATGAACCAGGATACCTTGCAAGATGTAGTGCAACCCCAATGCATGCCTTGGATGAACATCTCTATGCCTGAAGCTTCACTAAGCATATCTTTTGAGGCTTGCAGTCCTCCACCGACTGATAAAGTCGATAAATGGTTCCCTTTTTCGTTGATGAGTATTTGTAAGTTTTGTCATACTCACAATACGTCTCGCACTATAAAAGCGATTGAGGAACTCTTGCTCTAGATGATCCCAGCTATCGATAGATCTAGCCTCGAGGTCCGTGTACCAGTCAAAAGCACTTCCTTTTGCGAGCGTACAAACTTCTTGACGAGGTAATCTTCATAAGTCCCAGCATTGTTGCATGTCTCCACGAAGTGCGCACCATGTTGTTTTGGGTTACCTTTACCATCAAACTGTTGAAACATTGAGGTTGAAAGCCAACAGGCATCTTCAACATATCGACCCTTACAGTGTACGGCTTTGCATATGTAAGGGAGAATTTGGCAGCAACTTTATATTTGTTCTTAATGGTTCCTTTAATGAAATCCTTCAATTGATCGATTAGAATCATCCCTTTAGAGTAAGACAGGGATAGCCTTAGTGAATGCTTCTTATCTTGGGGGAGAGTCACTCTCTAGAACCTCTGGGAGCTTGCCGGGTGCATGGGTAGATTCTTCTTCCATCAACATTCCCACCATGTCTGTTAACTTGTCAATCCTAGCCTCTTGATTTTGCATGCATTTGGTCAAGCCAGCGAATGCTTCCATCAAGTTTGCCAACTGCTCCTCCATAGATGAAGTGTTTGTTACCATGGCTTGCATGATTGTTATGGATGACGGGGAGTTGCATGGATTTTCACATAGATTGATCCTTGATTGGCTCACTCTATGTGGTTTAATTGGGGAGGATCCATCACTTGAAACATCATCATCTTCCTTCAGAGTAGTGCTTGGATCCGGAGAGGTCAAGCAGAGCAAGAGTTTTCTTGATCTTTTCAGCAACATCACTTCCTCCTTCAAATGCGTTTGTAGAAGATCTTGCTCTTTTTAAGGATGAAATCGAAAAACATGGGTTGACGCGAACGGAATTTGGGGTGATTGTTGTCCTAAAGAGCTTGCTTTTCTCCTCGTAACAGGTCCGAAATTTCCGACGGTAGCATCGAGGATGCTTTCCACACCAGCGTAGAATCTGGAGTTAGCATCCTTGGTGGAAGTTGAACCGGAGTTGATTTTCTTTGAAGCCATTTCAATGTTCTTGGACTTTGGTGATTAAAAAGTTGATGAGAGGTAGAGATTGTCCCACTGGGCGTGTCAGAATTTGTAGACAAAAAATTTACGTCGAGAAAATAAAATCAAGACCAAAAAATATTACAACAATCGTAGTATTTGATTTCGAATATTTGAGTGTACAATCTCTATGATTTCTCTGATTCTACTTTTCTAGTATGAATTCAAGCGCTTTTGAGCTTGATCTTTAATTTGAATTTAATTTGTCTGTCGCGAACACTTTGATTGTTGCCACGAATTTTATCACGAACAAGTAGCCTTGATCTTGAACGCCTTGTATTTGATTTGATTTCGCTCTTGATCTTGAATACTTGAATTGTTCTTCGTTCTTGAGCTTGAATACTTGATCTATTCTTTGTTCTTGAACTTGAACTTGAACTTTATTGCTTGAAGCTTGAAACTTGTGGAGAAATTTGCAGTATTTGATCCACGAGATCTTTCTTGCTTCTTGTTATAACTTATGTTATTTTTTCTGAGTTATGAAGACCCTTATTTATAGTTGTGGAAGGGAAGAGTTATGATAAGAACAAACTCTTTCCGACCAATCAAATTGAAGTGTGACATGGCCGCATTTGATTGGCCAGAATATGTCACTTGCACACGTGGCGCGATTTCATTGGCCTTTTAGTGTGACTTGGCATGTCTTATCATTTTGACACGTGGCATATCCTATTGGCTCTTCCGCTTGACTTGGCGTGCCACGTCATTTGACACGTGGAATGAAAGTGGGCCTATAGAAAGATGACATCTTGGAATTAATGAAATGGGCCCATCACTTTTAGCCCATAATGGGCTAGCGCAATAGATTAAGACCTATTTAGTTAATCCATATATATTGGACTTACATAATTAATCCAATTATATTAACCCATAATATTTATTTGGATCAATATATCTTGAATTTAAAATATAGTCCAAATAAATTTACGAATTTAATTTCGTAAATTTGATACGCCTACAATAAATACCTTGATTGGGTTTTTTCTTCTTGTAGAAGAAAATTATAAATCTCTCATATTTGGCTAGTCCTTTTCCTTGTAGGAAAAGGTTTGGACTTCTATAAATTGAGGATCATTCCTTCTCATTCAGTAGTATCCATAATGTAGCCATAGGGGGCTTGAGAGTCTTGTTTAGGAGGAGAACTTTACAGGACAAGTGTTAGTGTGTCACTTGTGTTTGCCTCTTTGTGAGGTTGTTCTCTTAATATTTTGTACTTTTTGTTCATCTCCGCAGTGGACGTAGGTCAGCTGACCAAACCACGTTATATGTTTGAGTCTTTTTTGATAAATTTCTTTTTTATTGTCTGATTTATCGTCATTGAAAGTTTGCTTTGCTAGCTTCCGCGTGACATTTAATTTTCCAGTCCTAACAAGTATAAACTAAAATGATAAAAACAAGTCAAAAGTCAAAAATTAAAATTCCTAACTTATGACTTAAAAATTATTTTGACTTAAAAACCACTTAAAATAAGTTCATCCAAATATGTTGACAATATTATCAACAATATCGACCAGCTGACTGATCATATCACAGTCTGTATAATATCTTAATATCTAATCTTATCTTGTCGTTCCATTAATTAATTTCTGCGGGGAAAGATGTACACTTAAAGACGACAGGCAAAAGAATATGTTTGAATTAGTGGTGGTAGGCAAGCCTCAATTGCAAACGTGCGCAATCTTATCTTAGCTAAAGCCATTTGGACCTTTCTAATTTGCATTCTGGTGGCTTATTCCATGTGGGAATGGTAAAATATGATTGCAAATTTCTTAAACTTATTCATTCTTTTCGTTATGATTAGACTAGATAGGCGTTGCCCCGTGATATCACAAGCCTAATAAATTAAATTTAAATTTGTACTTTTAGTGTGTATGATGAAAATTTTATTGCAATTAAATTAGAGTAAATTATACAGTTTAATATATTTATTTCCATATGCAATTACTTAGTCAAGATAAAATTAAGCATTATTAGAATGAGGTAATTACATGCCTCTATTTTCAAAGGGAAAAAAATTAATGGTAATTACATGCTGACATTTTGAATTTTATTTTTTCTAAAGTATATTAATAAATAAAGAAAAAATCTTTTTCTTCTTACATTTATCGCTGGAAACATTTTTTTTGCTCCTAAATTCCCAATTTTATTTTAGGTACGCATTCGTCTTCTTGCTATTTTTCTCTATACATTTGTCTTTCTTACTATTGGTCCTTAATATTAGTGTAAAGTCTTTGTGTTTAAAATTAGTTTATATTTATCCTTAATCAAAGTTAGAGGTTTTAATTCTTTTTTACAGTTGCATTAGGAGTTTTTGTATCCAATCTTAATTCTCCTTTTTCTCTTAATTTCTTCTTACATTTCCCTGAGTTTTGTTTTTCACCTTATGTTGTAATTTAAATGTAATTTTTCAAATTTTTTTTTTTTTGTAATTGTCCCTCCTCTTCTATATTATTAGAAAAGTTAAATCAGTAATAATATTATATTAATCTGCTCAGCTAATCAAATAGCTTCGTAATACTTTATCTTAAACTAAACGCTACATATCACTTCAGTTCTTTATGTTACTATATTATACGTATTCATTTTATTTTTATTAGCCAATCATTGAGTAAATAATATCTGGCTTCAAGTAAATATACTTTGTTGCTTCTAAAGTATTAATTTTTGTATTTGTTTATTTAATGAAATTTATATATATAAAAAAGTTAACTTAAAAGTCATATTGATTTTCTGTGTACTTTAGAAATTAGTCAAAAATGATCTTAAAATAAAATTTGATAATCAAATATTTGAAATTAATAAAATTAATAAGTTAATCCATGTCAATTTCTTAGACTCATTTTACATGTATTGGAGAGAGTTTAATACAGTTTTCTACATTATATTTCAGTGTTAAACTTATCTGAAGAAATAATTAGTAGTTAATTATATTTTCTAGTATGTTTAAGTTAATAAATATATTATGTCTTTATTGAATCTATGCAATTGTACAACAGTATATTTAATGAAAAAGGAGATAGTTTAATACTTCCTTTGGTCCAAAATAAGTTATTTTTTAGATATTTTAACACAGATTAAGAAATTCATCTTTTAGCATTAATTAGCAATTAAATTAACCATATTAACCTTTATTATCTCACATAAACACTCCTAACACATATTCCAACATATTTACTCCAAGGATAATATAGGAAAAAAATAATTAATTCATTCTTGAAATCTGAAAAAATATTTATTTTGGACCACAAAAAAAATATCAAAAAATCACTTATTTTGGACCGAAGGAAGTATTGTATAATGATATGATAATATTAGAAGTAACAAAATTGTAGTGTTCTTTTATTATTTTTATCGGCAAGCATATTAATTATAAATTTAATTTGATTAAATAGAATAAAATTTTCTTTTTTCTACTTGAAATATGTTGACGCGACTTGTGGTTATTATAACAAAAGACTCTGGTGAATTTATTTTTAGAATAACTTATAAAATTTCCCAAAAATTAGTCATATAATTGATATGTAATGGTAGTTTACTTTATATTAATCATGAAATTAGAAGTTAAAAGATTAATATGTGTTTATGCAATTAGTAAATAATAACAATTGCAATAAATTGTTGAAAATTGCAGAGGTCAAACAATTTGGGTGGAGATGGGACCTGGGGCCCACATGGGGAAGGTACAAAGTAAGGTAGCCGACTATGTGCACTATATAGTGACAAACAATGACATAATCAAAGGACAAATTAGTTAAGATATCCAAAAATTTTATACAGTAACTACAGTAATATTTCTTTTTAACCTATCATAATATTTCATTTATTTGAAATGATCAAATTATTTTTAAAATTCCAAACAAATATGTGCTAACCCCCTTTTATTAGATAGTAGAATTTAGGATAGGCCCTTATCATCATTCTTCATCTGTTTGACCATCTATGGATACCTACGTGTCTTATACGTGTATATTTGTCGTATATATGCTTAAAGATGATGAGCCTCACCTTGTGATCCAATTCTATGGTTTCTCTTTATATTCTGTGGAATATATGTCACTAGTTTCTGGCAAGTGCATTATAAATGTATAACAAGTTGCATTTCTTCCACTTCTCAAGTGAAAACAGAGCTTGAGATTTGCATAAAAGAAGATGATTGGTCATTTATTTGGTTTTATTGGGCATTTATTATTGCTGTCCGTGTTAACTTTTTATGGTGGTGATTCAATCTCTAACATAAAATATTATCTGCCGTCCAAGGTAGCAAAATAATTTGCATTTGTGGTCTTAGTAACGTAAAACCAACACAATAATAACAAGAAATAGAGAAAACCAAGGCCCAGAAATTCGAATTCAATTAAACTCCACTCCCTGCCAAATTTATCAACAGTTCAGTACATTTAATTCTTGCAATCTTGAACTATGATGATCCGATAGATTATTTATAGTTTTACCCTTTATAAATAATGTTTTGAGTTCCCGAATAGTTCTGTTTAGTCTTTGTTAATTTGCGTGCGTAATTCGTATTCTGTTTCCGGTAAGTTTTATCAGAAAATTGATGAAAAAGTGAAATCGTGCCTTAAAACTCATTTGAGTTGACTACGCTCAATGTTTTATGTAAACGTATCTAGATCAGTGTTTTATGGTCCCAATAGATCCGTATCGTGATTTCAGACTTTAGCGTATGAGCGGAATCGAATTCGAAAGTCTCTAGTTTGATTTAGGGTAATTTGTTGAAAACTAGAAATTTAAAGGTTTAAAAAATTCATAAGTTTCACCATGAGTTGACTTTGTTTCTATCTGCTTCGGATTTCAGTTCCGAAATTTGGTATAGGTTCATTTCAGTATCTATAACGTATCTTCAAATTTGGTGCAAAGCTATATTGATTTGACATGATTCGAATGTCTGATTGAAGAATTGAAAGTTCTTAAGTTTCTTCAAAAATTTCCTTTGTTTTGGTGTCTGATTCGTGGTTTTAGGTTTTATTTTTTATATTTTGATCGCACAAGAGCGTTCGTATGATGTTACTACACTTGTGTGCATATTGATTTAGAGCCCGAAGGACTTTGGTGAGTTTCGGATAGGCTATAGGATGATTTTGAACTTAGGAGAAATGTTGGTTTTGGTTTCTGTTGATATATGGTGAAATATTCTTCGCGATCGCGAAGATACTCCCTCGATCGTGAAGAGTAGTTTGGGATTGGAGTGGAGTTGCTCTTCGCGAACACGAGGTACTAGATGCAAACACAAAGTGAAGGGGGGCTTGCCCTTCACTAATGTGTCTATTCCTCCGTGAACGCGAAGTATTATGAGATATTGGGGGAGATGGACTTGTGTTCTACACGAACGCGAAGAACACCTCGCGAACGCGAAGGTCAATTAGGCCAGTGCTTCAGGATCGCGTCAGGTCCTTTGTAAACGCAAAGAAGACCCGACGCTGGTGATTTAAAATGTCCCAAAGACGTGATTTCACCTATTTTTCACCATCTTTTCACTAGAGCTCGGCCTAAAGTCGATTTTAAAGAGAAATTTCATCACCCTTTCATAGGTTAGTGCACTTTAACATGTTTTTTTTCATTTCTACCAACACCAATTAATTTCTAACTGTAATCTATGTTCTTTTATGGTAAAAAATTAGAGATTGAGAAGGATTAGGTTTTGTTTTTATAAATTTGGAATTTAGACCTCAAATTGAAGTCAGATTTTGAAACTAATTATATAATCGGGCTAGGGATAAATGCGTAAATAAGTTTTACTCCAAATCGAGTTTGACCAAGCGGGCCTCGGACTTTTGTTGACTTTTTTCAGGAAAAATATAAAAATCTTAACTTTATGTCTTGTAATTGATAACACTTGTTTCCATACTTTCCGTATTTCATTAAATATTTTATTCCATGTCTTAACTGTTACATATTTTAATTGCTTCACCTGCATTAACTTGATACTTGTTACTTATTTCTCTCATATTAAAATATTCGATTCTCCCATATTTTCATGATTAATTGCTACTTGCCCTAATTGTCTTATTTGTTCACTTTAGTTGTCATATGTTTGACTTGTCTTTTCGCTTTGTGTTAATTGTAGAATTCCTTGATTTGGTACGAGGTTCTTTTACGACTTCTTTTCATATTCTTTAATCGTAAAGATTCTTGTGAATTGAGTTGTTGAATTTCACTACTTATTGATTTTTTTATGGATCGTATTGCATGCCACAACGAGTGAAATAGGGGAGGATTGATATTGATATGGTGGTATCGGGTTGAGCGCCATAACGGACTTTATATGTGATTTTGATGTGGCGAAATAATGGAGGAATATGATATTGATTATGATTATATGGTGAGATCGAATTATTATCCGCAACGAATTTTACATGTTATTATTGAAATGATGGAATAAGGGAGGATTGGCACTCCGCAACGGGTAAAACAAAGGAGGATTTGAGTTTGTACGGTGGGATCGGGTTACGTGCTATAACGGATTGTGTGCTTTGCATTCATTATTTTACTGTGTAACTTTCGACGATTTCATACGAGATTCTGAGTATTGATATTTGTGGTTTTACCGATTCTAAGGATTGTGTTTATTTTCATAAGTTAAACTGCCTTACTTTCCTATATTCGTTTCCGGTTATTATTATTATTATTATTATTATTATACAGCATACATATTATTATAAGTGATCCGCCTTAGCCTCGTCACTGTTTCGTCGAGGTTAGGATCGGCACTTATAGAGTACATGAGGTCAATTTTACTCATACTACACTCTGTACTTGTTGTGCAGATTTTAGAGTTTGTCTTAGTGGAAGTTAGCAGATTGCTCGGATTAAAGACTTGAGGTACAACTGCTCGACATTCACAGCCATAAAGTCCCCTTCTACCTTACCCAAACTGTTTATTTCATTTCAGACAGTTTTGTTTTCATTCATACCATTATCTATATTATTCTAGTGTCTCTTGTATTTATGACACCAATTTCGGAATTGTATCTAAATATTGGGGTTATTATGGTTTTTTTTCCTCACTCTAATTCAGTTCCCTTTCAGTTGTTTTAGTTTAATTGGTATCAGTTAATTTGATTTGTCAAAAATGGCTAAGAACAATTCTAACATTGGCTTGCCTAACAAGTGAAATGTTAGGCACTACTCCAATCGAGATAATACAAATTTTGAATCGTGACATGAACATGTTAAGTGAATTTTTCCTTTCACTATATATTGAAAAACTTAAATCTGATGTGTCAAAAGCTGGATTGAATTTATGACATGAAAATTCTATTAAAATGAAAAATGGGTATTGGGTGACAATACATAATATAAATCGGCAAATGTGTTGCCTTAGATTAGATTTGGTAAAAAAAACATAAAATTTTTTACATTCTATAGCCCACAAAACTCCTCAATATTCTAAATTATTCCCCCTTCCATTTTCTTCCATCTCTCCTCTCTCTCCATAAAAATGAAAATCTAAAAATTCTTTCACTATTTTATTGAACAATCGCAGCCTAAAATTCTTTCTCACCATCTCTTATGCGTTTTCGGGCGAGATAACTCAAGGACCTATTTGGAAACCCCTAAATTTCTCTCACATACATTCATTTTGAGTCTTGGAAAATTTTATACTAATTTTCACACCCTTTAGCAAATAATAAAAAATGAATTAGAATATATCAAGTACTGGATCAGATCTCTAGAGTTTTACTTTCTAAAAATATCATATTTGGCTGTGCTAAAAAGATTAATATGAATCGTCTTCATGAAGTCAAAGCAGCAGACGGGACATGCACTAAATAAAGATTATAACTGTGTCAATATACAACATGTTTCGATTTTAATTAGTTGGATAAGCAGGAATCTTATTGTGCTACGTAAAACTTCCTATTAGCCAAAGTTGAGGGATATAATATTTTTGGAGTTTTGATATACACGAAGGAAAATGTTATTGTTATATACATTCTTGTATACATATTATCATTGTATTATTACTGTAATATACAAAGTAAGGCATCTATAAATGTGTCATACACTGAGATATATAAAGAAGAAATACATTTGATATACATTAATGTGTTATACACTGCGATATACAAACAATTGTACACCTCTTCTTTACCATCCGAAGGAGGACATAAGGGAGTTTTTCTAATTAAAGTGACAATCGAAACGAGATTATTTTATTAAAATATTCAGATCGCTGTCACACCTCCTTTTGGCTACTACAACCCGGCGAAGGGCGTAGATAAAGGAATTTTTCCAATTAAAGGACAATCGAAACAGGATTCAATTATTTAAAAGATTTCAGAGTCGCCACTTGGGAGATTTATGGTGTCCCAAGTCACTGTTGTGATTTGCTCACGATGGACTCGTTAGTCCAGTGCTCCTGAGCCCAATTGAAAGGCCCAGTAGAGGCCAGTTGTAGTGTAGCAATACACATTGCTTGACTGACTGAAAATGAAGCCCAAATTAGCCACGAACGAGATTCAAAATGCAAGTATTGATTTTCTTTTCAGAATATATTACTCATGTATAAATGACTAGGATATTTTAGATACAAGAATAATAGAAAACTTAAATGCTTTAGGACGTCCTTATAAAATAAAGTGAGCCATGTTAACTAAATCAAACACTACACAAGGCTCCTTAATTTAATAAAATATTTGGAAAATTGGAAGTGCTGTTTAGCAAACTTCACGGCCTTCCACAAATTTCTAAATACGTAGTTTCTATAGGCGCGAATTCATTAATGAAAACAATACCTGCGTAAATTCGGGTGAGCATTTACGTGACCCAAATCCAAATCTCAATGGAGTTAAAATATGTCTAAAATTGTGTGCGCATTTATGTGACGTGATTCGCGACGTGTTTTAATGACATTGCAAATTTCCTAAAAAATATATATATTAAGAGCGGTTAATAATTTAAAATTGTATTATAGGTTTGAACATGTATAACAAATTAGATTTGTGGCCACTTATAATAGTTTAAGCGACCATGCTAGAACCACGGGATCCGAGGGTGCCTAACACCTTCCCTCGGGTCAACAGAATTCCTTACTCAAGAATTTCTGGTTCCCAGACTCCAATTGGGCAGTCAAAAATAAAAAATTTCCTCGATTTGGGATTCTAAATAAATCGCTGACTTGGGACACCAAAAACCAAACCTATCCTAAGTGGCGACTCTTGAATAAATAATTAATCCCATTTCGAATAATGTCACTTTAATTGGAAAAACTCCATTATATATTTAATCCTTGGGGTATCCGTATAACAAAAAAGGAGGTATGACAGCTAGTTGTTCGGGGTTCGCTGTGGAGACTCAAGGTAAACCTATTGTCGTGTTTGCAGGCCTTGGAGTCACCTTCTAACATTGAACATATACTGTTTTCTATTCCGAAACATTTGTATTTAGTGTTTTTTCTAGCAAACTCTGTAGAGTTTATGACTTGTACTACCAGTTTTGGGATTGTTGGCTTGTATGAAAATTTTCATGTTGAAATTCATAGTTGTTGGTTAAATTTTGTTATTAATTTAGTAAGTGTTAGACTTACCTAGTCTTAGAGATTAGGTGCCGTCACAACATCATACGGAAAAATATTGATGTCGTGTCATTATATTATTTTATAAAATATTAAAAATTAAATATTTATGGGGCTTATACCCCGTGCTTTGGGACTTACGCCTCACTGAGGCATATGTAAAATGATTCGCCTTACTAGGGTATTCAAAACCTAACCGAAACCGAAGTTTAATAGCTCATTGGTATCGAGTTAACGGTTTAATGGATAAGGAACATATTAAAATTTTTTCATTAATGGCTTATTGATTTAGGGGCGGATTATTCAATTTTCTTAACGGATAATCTTTCAACACATTAAGATATATATATATATATATATATATATATATATATTATTAAATTTATTTTTATCCATATAAATTTTAAATATCAAAAACCCTTCTACTTTAAGCTGTCTCCCTCTCGCCGACTCACCGAAAGCGATCGGAGACCCATTGGAACTGGAAAAGTTCAAGTTAGGGTAGCATGCAAAAGCTAAGTATTCTATGTTTTAATTACTGTCGGTGTTAGTATATATTTAATTGCTTTGTTTCTTTTTAATTTTAGTTGTTTTCTACAATCTCATCCTGAAGTATGTTAAGTAAGTCGTCCTTGCTTGCTATATGCTTTGGTTCCTTTGAGTGTCACTGGTTTGAATTCATTCGCCTGATATAATCTTCTGAGTGGTCTGATATCATGCTCATCCTTGTCTCTTGATTTTTCATTAGTTTCACCTCTGAAATTCTGCAGGGTTTGTTGATCCTTGACTCTTGATGCTGCACATGTTTCACCTCTGAGAGTCTGAATGTTTTTGTTAGATGCTTTTCTTTTTGGATCTTACCTGTAGTACATCATGATTCCGAGTAGGTGTCTTCTTTTAAGAGTTTCATACTAGTCATATTTTTTTTCTAGTAATTTGATCTTCACTATTTGCACGTGTTAGGATAAATTGCTTTTCTGAATATTGTAACTACCGATATCATCTTTGTTTTAATTTCTTGGTTTTTATTTCTTGCTCCTAAGTTTTTTACTAAGTGTTATATTTGGCCATTGTTCCTGCATAGTCGATTGGGTCTCCTTTTCTGATTGTTTTGTTTCATCTTGACATATTCATGAATATTCATATAGTCATGAAGATGTGATAATTTTTTGCTTGAATCCATAAAGTGCATTGTTTAATCCTTAAATTCTTTGAGTAGGCACTTCTACATAATTGAGTCTGTAGTTTAGATTCAGATTTTGACCCATAACCTTAAGGCTATCAACTAGGGTCAGATTTGACCAAATAAGTGAAAACCAAGGTTAAAATCTTTGGTCAGTAATTAGGAAAAGGGACAGGGGTATAAAGGGTAATTGAGTATAAAAGAATCGTGTAACAACTCCTAGAACATTCTAGTGAGGGGTTTAGGCACAATTTCTGCCTCAAACTTGAGGCACAAGTCAAAAAACGAAGGAGTATTTGGGTAAAATTGAAAATTAGGTAAGTGACTAAAAGGAAAACAAAGAAATGAGTGTTGCCCTAAGGCTTCAAATATAAAAGGAAAACCATCCGAACATTCTTTGGCTGGAATTTAAGATTTTCGAGCAGATTTTCTCCTTTAAAGCTCTTAGTGAATTAGAGTATATATGAAAAATATATATATTAGTCTCTTCTATATTCTTCAGAAATCCTTAGTGTTGTTCTATTCCTGTTGAATTTTGCTTGTCTCAAATCTTCCTGAATCTCCGGGTGTTTACTGGTCGATTGGTTGTTGCTTGCTTGCTAGTTGCTTTTTTTTTTCTCATAGGCTCTCTTTCTTGCTGAATTCAATGTATTCATCTTCATTCAAAAGCTGAGAGATAATGCCGGTGTAACTTGAGTGTGTAGTTGATCATGAAGGCAATAGCATTTTGTTTTAATTCCACACGATGATTGTTGTTTATTCTAGTAGCATCTCCAGTATTGTAATGAACATTAATATATATTAACTATGGACTGTGTTGAGGTTATGTTTTTAATTCGTTTAAATTTCAGTATATCTTAGGGATAGTCTGGTCGAACTTGTTTAGTATTTGTACGTGAAGTTATGGCAAGGTTTTAACAAACTGAATATGTATACTCTCAATGATGAGTATCCCAAATTGTTTTATTAAAATTTAAGATGGAAATCTGATACAAAATCATTCTCAGTATCTTCCTCATAAAAATATTGTTGGTACATTTCATAGTGGTCATGTATATAGTTTTAATAATTAAGGCATAATTGAAAGAAGGACTGTTGTGATTTGCTCACGATGGACTCGTTAGTCCAGTGCTCCTGAGCCCAATTGAAAGGTCCAGTAGAGGCCAGTTGTAGTGTAGACACATTCCTTGGCTGACTGAAAATGAAGCCCAAATTAGATACGAACGAGGTTCAAAATGCAAGTATTGGTTTTTTTTCCAGAATATATTACTCATGTATAAATGACTAGGATATTTTAGATACAAGAATAATAGAAAACTTAAATGATTTAGGACGTCCTTATAAAATAAAGCGAGCCATGTTAACTAAATCAAACACTACACAAGGCTCCTTAATTTAATAAAATACTTAGAAAATTGGAAGTGCTGTTTAGCAAACTTCACGGCCTTCCACAAATTTCTAAACACGTAGTTGCTATAGGCGTGAATTCATTAATAAAAAAATACCTTCCTAAATTTGGGTGAGCATTTACGTGACCCAAATCCAAATCTCAATGGCGTTAAAATATGTCTAAAATTACGTGCGCATTTATGTGACGTGATTCGCGATGTGTTTTAATGACATTGCAAATTTCCTATATATATATATATACATATATATATATATATATATACATACATATATATATATACATATATATATATATATATATATATATATATATATATATATATATATATATATATATATATATATATATATATATATATTAAGAGCGGTTAATAAATTAAAATCGTATTATAGGTTTGAACATGTATAATAAATCAGATTTGTGGCCACTTATAATAGTTTAAGCGACAATGCTAGAACCACGGGATCCGAGGGTGCCTAACACCTTCCCTCGGGTCAATAGAATTTCTTACTCAAGAATTTCTGGTTCGCAGACTCCAATTGGGCAGTCAAAAATTAAAATTTCCTCGATTTGGGATTCTAAATAAATCGCTGACTTGGGACACCAAAAATCAAACCTATCCCAAGTGGCGACTCTTGAATAAATAATTAATCTCATTTCGAATAATGTCACTTTAATTGGAAAAACTCCATTATATGTTTCATCCTTGGGGTATCCGTATAACAAAAAAGGAGGTATGACAGCTAGTTTTTCGGGGTTCGCTGTGGAGACTCAAGGTAAACCTGTTGTCGTATTTGCAGGCCTTGGAGTCACCTTCTAACATTGTACATATACTGTTTTCTATTCCGAAACATTTGTATTTAGTTATTTTTCTAGCAAACTCTGTAGAGTTTATGACTTGTACTACCAGTTTTGGGATTGTTGGCTTGTATGAAAATTTTTATGTCGAAATTCATAGTTGTTGGTTAAATTTTGTTCTTAATTTAGTTAGTGTTAGACTTACCTAGTCTTAGAGATTAGGTGTCGTCACAACATCATACCGAAAAATATTGTAGTCGTGTCATTATATTATTTTATAAAATATTAAAAATTAAATATTTATGGGGCTTATACCCCGTGCTTTGGGACTTACGCCTCACTGAGGCATATGTAAAATGATTCGCCTTACTAGGGGTATTCAGAACCTAACCGAAACTGAAGTTTAAAACTTCATTGATATCGAGTTAACGGTTTAATGGATGAGGAACATATTGAAATTTTTTCATTGATGGCTTATTGATTTATGGGCGGATTATTCAATTTTCTTAACGGATAATCTTTCAACCCATTAAGAATATATATATATATATATATATATATATATATATATATATATATATATATATATATATATATATATATATATATATATATATATATATATATATATATATATATATATTATAAAATTTAAATATCAAATACCCTTCTACTTTAAGCTGTCTCCCTCTCGCCGACTCACCGAAAGTTGAGACAATATTGGCGAGAATTTTGTAGAACTTAAGGTTTGGCTCTCTTTCCAAACGTATCTTCTCTAAATCATTTGACATTTCATTTGGAATTGGCCTCTTCCCACCATTTTATTCCTTTTCTAAGTAAAAAGTAACAACAATGAAGTTCAATGAGCCTGTTTGCATGGAATTTGCCTCAGATGAGCCAACAAAATGTAGGTTCTAGAGACATTTATCTAAGCATGAAGCTTTAGGTTTATCCTGTATAACATTGCTTTAACTTTTTATTATATGTTCTAACGATTTTCTTCTTAATATTAATGAAGGGAATTGATTCCTAACATATTTAGTTACACTTTAAATTAGGTAGATAATGAGTTAAATCAATACCAATTCGCTTAATATTTTATCGGATAGTTAGTGGATTAATAAAGACGGATGACCGATATGCTAAACCGTTAAAAATAAATAATCACACAATTTCCCCGATAAGCAGCCTTACACCTCACGCCTCGGCGTTCTAAACACCGGCACAAAGAGATAGACATTTATATTTTGCACGAATTAGAAAAAAGATCGCAATTTGCTAATGATATGGACACGTCAAATTGTAAATTTATCTGGTGTCTTAACCTATGTACTCAAGATTCCATTCGTGCATTCTGGGTGGCTTTTTAATTTGATTCATGACTTCGTTTGGATATATATTGATATGAGATTGTAGGAACGAAAGGGGTAGTTATTTCAGGAAGAAAGAAAAAAGAGAAGCGTGGGTCTCTTTAGTGTGGACGGGAAGTCGTATAATTTATAAAACATAATCAACGAAGACTCAGTCAATGTGCGGTGATGTAAGAAACAAATCCAAGTCAACTCGCTTTGACGGATTCGAAATTTATTCCCAAAACAAAAAATAAGTCTTTTGAACTTTGAACCCCTGCTTTCTCATCAGTTCCAACTTTTCGTTCAATATTCAAGATCTCACAATAAAAAAAATATTACACTTATCCTACCCAGGTAATTTCTCTTTATTCAAGTTAGAAAAATATTACATACTACTCTCCCCAAACCCCACTAAGTGAGATTATACTGGGTTGTACTTTATTCAAGTCAGAATAGGATCCAAAATTTCTATGGGTCCAGGACTTATGTTTCAAGTACTGAACGTATTAGTATGAGTTATGGATTTATAGTTCAATATTTTTAACAACTTTAATGGATTTTATTTACATAAATCAAAAGCCACCTTAGCTACCAGATCCACCCCTGATTCTAGGTCGGTTATACTCTTATAGAATCAACGAAGAAATGCACGTTAAATTAAAAGATTTTAAAACCTGCGCATAGCTCTCGAGATGCATTGCTACCTAGCTGATTTTCCTTTCTTTCATTTTGTTCAACTACTCGTCTCTTCCAAAAGAGAACACCATAGTTTTGAGCACACAACTGACAAGGAGGGATGAGCTTTAATTTTTTTCCTTTTTAGGCTTTCATACGCCCTTCTGTTATAACATCGTTTTGATCAACTAATTCTTGCAAAGATATTCTACCTAATTTATGTTTAGAACGGGCATTTCTCAATGGTCATAATTAAAAGGTAGTTGATTGCTAAATTCTTAGAACCAATTGAATTGAATGCCAGAGAAGTGTTAATTAACAAAGTTGGCGAAATTTGTCATGTAGCTGCTGCTGCCTGCCGCGTCCTATTTTTGAATATCTGCTCCCTCGCTCCTTCCCACCGTCCAAATTAGACGCCCACATCTCACCTTATAAACGTGAATCCCCCGCCATTCACTCTCTACAGTTTCTGCACAGAACTCCACACTTTGAACCTCGGGAAACATTGTATTCATACTACTGTACCTAAAATTTCTTCACATATATATATAAATATATGTTGAAGGGATAATTCCATTTCTTCTACGTATCTGGAACTAAGCGATTGGAAAGTCACAATGTCGGTGACGTCGAGAATGCCGGAGCTCCAAATGCACAAGAAATGGAGAGATAGAGAAACCCGTCCTGAACGCACTAAAGTTTGGACTGAACCGTCTAACCATAAGCTCAAATCTGACCGCAAAGTACCATGAAAGCAGACGGGAGAGTGATCCTACGGCCAGATACAATCAGCGAAGATCGGACGGCTAATATTCAATCTAGCGGAAAGAGTAGTAAAGCATCTTCCATGCTGATGCAATTACTATCTTGGGGATCCATGTCTTTCAAGTGTGGGCCCGATTACGGGAAAGAAAATCGGTTTTCCATAATTTCACAACATAAACCGTGGCTGCCACGTGTCAGAGGCTCCAATCAAGTGGAGAAGGATGTAGAGGGTCCAATGGTGGAATATCATGAAAGTGAAGAGATAATAAAGCTGGAGGATAAAGAGTACTTTAGTGGGAGTTTAATAGAGATAAAGAAGGAGAAAATGCCAGCTATAAAGAGATCGGCTTCATACAATGTGGAAAGGTGAGTACTACCTCTTAGTTACTCTATAATAGTAGTGAACCTTTTGTTATTATGTTTCTTTATTCAAATTGTAAAAATTGAAATCTGCATTTCTTTTCCTCGTGTTAGAAATGGCTAAATGAATTCCTTACTGCCTTCACAAATGCTACATATCAACATCCACGTCGCTATTCATTTAGAAGATAATTAAATTAAAGGTTCTTTTTGTTCACCTTGCTTTACAAAAAGATCTCTTCACTTTATAGGATTATAGTCCTCTATACACTGTTATATATCCAATTATTGTGGGGTTCCTATATATAATTGATAAGATTTTCATCCTACGTGAATGAATATCTCCGAGATGGATTCATTGCTTTCACACTCCTTTATGAATATATATGAATCCTGATTCTTTTTCCCTGTCTGATATTGGTTTGCAGGTGTACAAAATTGGAACTGACTGACAAAAAAGGACAAAGAAAACAAATGCATTCTGAGCAAGCAAAAGAATCAGTCAACCAGTAAGGATAGGAAACATTCGCAGAAGATGTTATCAAAGATTCAAAATTTTATATGGTAGATATGGAGATGGCTTACAACATGATTCTTCGGAGACCATGGATTCACGAGATGGATGTCATTCCATCAACCTTACATCAAATTATTAAGTTTCCATCACCATGGGGAATATGTCAAATTCGTGGAGATCAATAGACATCCAGGAGCATCAATTCCGTAGCTGATTCAAGTACGAGAAACGGAGAAAAATAATAGTTGCAGAATCCAGTTGGGGATATCATGACTCAAACCTCAACTGAACAAGGGCGAACAGACATGGACTCAAGGCCCGATGTCATTCAAGAACCAGAAGAAAACAAGAATATAAAAATAACGATTGAAGAACATGAGGTCGTAGTGTTATTTACACAATGGCCTGAAAGAAAGGATTACATATGGGCCAATTTAAGCCGGGACATGAAAGGTAAGTTAATTGAAATTTTGAAAATTAGCGTAAACTGTTTTGCTTGGTCCCATTATGATATGACAGGAATAGCGCCGGAGGTAATGACTCACAATTTAAATGAAGACACATCATATCCACCTATCAGACAAAAAAATGAAGCAAGGAACTTTTAAAAATCTGGTAATTCAAGATGACATCCAAAAATTATTAAAGATTGGGTCTATCCGTGAGGTAAAGTATCCTAACTGGTTAGCCAATACTGTTTTGGTACCAAAAAAATAATGGAAAGTGGCGAGTTTGTGTAGATTACATAGACCTTAACAAAGCTTGTCCTAAAGATTCTTTCCTATTACCCCATATAGATCAACTAATTGATGCTAATGCAGGTCATGAGTTATTAAGTTTTTTAGATGCATACTCAAAATATAACCAAATAAAATGGATCCCGAGGATGAAGAAAAAACTTCGTTTATAATGGACAGTGGGACTTACTATTACAATGTAATGCCTTTTGTTCTAAAAAATGTTGGTGCAGCATATCAAAGACTAGTGACCAAAATGTTTGTAGCGAGTTTGTGTTACACAGACCTTAATAAAGCTTGTCCTAAAGATTCTTTTCCATTACCCCATATAAATCAACTAATTGATGTTACTGCAGGTTATGAGTTATTAAGTTTGTTAGATGCATACTCAGGATATAACCAAATTAAAAATAGATCCCTAGGATGAAGAAAAAACTTCGTTTATAACGGACAGTGGGACTTACTGTTATAAGGTACTGCCTTTTGATCTCAAAAATGTTGGTGTTGCATATCAAAGACTGGTGACCAAAATGTTTCAAGAATATTTGGGAAAACTATGGAGGTTTATATAGACGATATGCCCGTTAAAACTCAGCATTCAGGAGATCATATATCACACTTGTTTAATACATTTCAGATTTTGTGAAGATTTAATATGAAAATAAATCTTGAGAAATGTGCATTCGATGTCGCATCAGGTAAGTTTTTAGGTTTTCTTGTTTCTAATCGTAGTATTGAATTGAATCCCACACAGATTAAGGCCATTGAAGAAATCCCTGACATGCGTACGAGTAAAAAAGAAGTGCAGAGGCTGATAGAAAGAATTGCAGCCTTAGGGAGATTCATTTCTAAATCATCAAAAAAGTGCTTTAAATTCTTTTCAGCTCTTAAATAGCAGGATTATTTCGAATGGAATGAGAAATGTCAACAGACACTTAAAAATTTGAAGACATACTTATAAAATCTGCCCTTGCTCGCAAAACTAAAGATCGGGGACAGATTGCTTATCTACCTTGTTATCTTAGAAGAAACGGTAAGTGTTGTTTTAGTCCGTGAAGATCAAGGTAAACAATATCCAATCTATTATGTCAGTAAATCATTACTAGATGTGGAGACTCAACATCCACAATTAGAAAAACTCGCACTTGCGTTAATCATGGTATCTAGAAAAGTAAGGCCTTATTTCCAATGTCACCTTATCGTAGTAGTAACTACTTATCCATTACGTAATATATTGCACAAGCATGAGTTATCAGGAAGCTAAGTGAATATGACATCACATAACAGCCTAGAATCGCAATTAAGTCTCAAGTGTTAGCAGATTTCGCGGCTGATTTTAGCCAAGGAATGCAATTAGAAGTAGAAAAAGAATTGTAGGTTTTCAACGAATCTAATCCGAGGATTTGGACTTTATTCACTAATGGTTCATATAATGTGAAGGGTGCAGGATCAAGAATTGTTTTGGTACCACCAACAGGTTAGACCATTCGACAAGCCATTAAATGTTATACTATAACTAAAAATGAAGCAGAATATGAATCTGTGATTGCATGTTTAGAATTGGCACGAGAACTTGGCATTAATCAAATTGTAATAAAAAACGATTTGCTGCCTCTGTTAAGCAAAAATCTAGGAACTTATACAGCCATGGAAGCACGAATACAACAATGTTTAGAGAAGGTAAGGAACCTGATCAGGCAATTCCAAACCTGGAAGGTTACGCAAATACCAAGAGATGAAAATGTTGAAGCAGATGCCCTAGCTAATCTAGCATCTGCTGCAGACGTGGCAAGCAATGAAAATGATTATGTAATTTATTTGTTTTATTCGGTGCTCAATCTAGACAAGAATGAGGTAAATTTCAATAACTTATATTAGGATTGGAGAAACGAGATTATCGCTTTTTTACAGTACGGTACCGTCCATGAAGATAAGAAAAAAGTTCACGCGCTTCGAAATAGGGCTGCTCTGTATTGCTTAATGCAAGGTAATCTTTATCGAAAAATGTTTGATGGCCCTTTAGCAAGGTGCCTCGGGCCTTCTCAAACGGAATATGTGTGAGAGAAATACACGAGGGACATTATGTAAACCACGTAGGAGGCATATCTCTGGTACGAACCATGATCAGAGTAGGTTACTATTGGCCTCAAATGGAAGAAGAAGCGGAACATTTCGTTTCAAAATGTGATAAATGTCAAAAATACGGTAATAACATGCATAGACCAACGATGTTATTACATCCGGCCATTGCACCGTTGCCATTTATGAAGTGGGGGATAGATATCATAGGTCCACTACCACAAGCAAAAGGATAGCTAAAAATATTTCTCACACTCACTGACTATTTTACTAAATGGGTGGAGGTAGGAGAATTCGAACAAGTATGAGAAAAAGAAGTTAGAGATTTTATTTGCAGAACATCATATGTCGATTCGATGCGCCAAATGTGTGATAATGGGCCTCAATTTATAGGGGCACAAATCATAGAGTTTTTTCAAAGTTGGAAGATCAAAAAGGAATAAATCCACACCTTATCATCCGGTGGATAATGGACAAGAGGAGTCAATTAACAAAGTCATTATAAATAATTTAAAGAAACGTTTATAGGAATCAAAAGGTAATTGGCTAGAATTGTTACCTGATGTTTTATGGGCATACCGCACAACAACAAAAATAAGTACGGTAGAAACACCATTTTCATTGGTTTACGGAACTGAAACTTTAATTTTGGTTGAGATAGGAGAGCTAAGTACAAGGTTTATCCAAACTTCAGGAGGGTCTAATGATGAAGAAATGTGGATAAATCTTGATCTACTTGAAGGAAGAAGAGAAGTTGCGTTAATAAGAATGGCAGCACAAAAGCAGGTCATAGAACGGTACTACAATCGAAAACCTCGTCTAAGATTCTTTAAGATATGGGACTTCGTACTCAAAAAAGTCTTTCAATCTACTAAGGCAGCTAATGCGGGTAAATTAAGTCCAACTTGGGAAGGACCTTACAAGATTCATGGCATTGCAGGGAAAGGGGCATACGAATTAGAAACGATGCATGGCAAGATATTACCCTCGCACTAGAATGTTGTTCACTTAAAGAGATAATATTTCTAAAGAATACCTACACACAGGTATTCTCATTTAAAAAAAAAATTGAGTTGTTCTGATTTTACTAACGATTTTAGATGATAGACAAAAATTTAACCCGTACTAAATGATGAGTCACGACCTGTAAGGCACGTGGAATTGATTAAAATTCCCAGTCCAGGGTTGCAATTATTTCGATACAAATCTATACGGGTTAAGCAGTCTTCATCTATAATCGCACATCCGAGTCCCGTATTTTTTTCCTTTTACAGGAAAAGGACCAAAATGAGAGGGACAATCAAGTTCTCGAGGCTTCATTCTTCAACGCTCAAACACTCGGGGGACTATATAGTATACATAGACACGTGTATTAAGAAGGAAAAGAAGAAGATTGAGAAACAATCTAAGATCAAGCCTAAAAAAGTTCACTCACCCCTTCATCTGAATGAAAGCCCGAGGGAATATGAAAGCTATCCACCGGATCTTGGAAACAACACACACATGCCCCTAAGCGGAGCTCCATTCGCTTTGAATGAATCAAGTGCAGAGCAAAGTCATGAGCTAAAACCAACGAAAACCCTATCATAGTTAGGGTAAAGGCAAAGTACTGAAATAGGTTATAAATAAAAACCTTGTATTTATTTTCTTTGAAATATACTGAAACGGATTCTATGTAAAATCCTTGTGTATATTTTCCCTTTTAAAACCAGTTGTAAGAAAAACTGTTATGAGAAATGTATTGAAATGGGTTATATGTAAAACCTTGTGTATATTTTCTCTTTATAACACGTTATAAGAAAAACAGTTACGAGGAAGTTATAGATGTAATCCAAATACAAGTAAAAGTGTTATTCGAAACTAGACAAAGTTCAAATAAAAACTTGTCAAAGTCATTTCAAGAAACATGTGTATTCCTATTTCGTTTATCGTATATTAACACTGTTATGAAGTTGAGACGTCTTCTTCATTAAGTGACGAATATAATAGGGCTCTATTTTATAAAATTAATAATTAATTAAGTACTAATTAAATTAATAGAAGCATTTTTGAAGAATAAAAATGCAAGTTATTCAATAAGTCCTTAGAAATAAAGGCAAGAATAAATGAAACAGAAGTTCAAATAGTAATGAATACTTCTTAATGTTAAAAAGTTTAGACTAAGTATGAACTTAGTCATAAACTGAAAAAATTATTTATACATATAACCCCATAAAAGGTCTAGGGACTTAAGATTCCAAAATAAAACGCTCAAATGAGACCAAGGGTTAAAGCCACATTTCATCAAAAGGAAAAAAACAACGTAAAAAGGTTCAAACAATAGAAACTTTTCACTGATTTGATAAAGGGACTGAAGCAGGGACATCAACAGCAGCACCCTCAACTTTACTTGAAGGACTAGAAATACCCGTATCACCTTCAACATTACCAAGAGCTTTAGTCATGGGAGGATAAAGAACTTGGTTTTGTTGAGTTTTTTCAATAGTCTCTTTAATCTTGGCTAACTCAGATTCCAAGGCAAAATTCTCCCAGCTAGCTTCAACGAGGGTATCATGCCTATAATTTAAGAATGCCTAGCTCACTTAATGGCAGATTTATCTTCAAGAATCTCGTAGTCTCTTTCCCAGTCAGGAATTTTTTTTTTACATTCTCATTTTTAGCCAAGGCATATTCGTCAGAAGCTTGAAGAGAAGCATGGAAATTTTCTAAGGTGCAACCTCTATAAGAGGATACCCGGAGGTCTTTTTGAGCTTGGGTCAAAGCTTGCACAAGTTCACCAGTATATGCTTCTTTTTTATCCAAGAGAGCCTTCAACTCTCTGATTTCTTCACTTGCCTTGGAAAGTTGTTCAGAAAATGAGGTTTCAAGATGATCTTTTAATTTTCTTGCTTGACTTGAGATGCTTTTTCAACTGCCAATTTTGAAGTCAAAGACCTTACCTGCTGCTCTGAGGTGCCTTTCTTTCTTCTAACGCTTCTTTGTCAATATGAAGACCTTCACACTGTTCCTTCCAATTATCCGCCTCCACTCGATAATCACGCACTAATTGCTCTGAAAGGGTAGTTCTTTTCATCATCTCTGTGCCGATAAGATTGACCTAAAAAAAGGGGAAGGAGGAAAATAAGTAAGAACCCTGAAAATAGAAAAAGGAAAGTAAAGTTATAAAAGGATACCTTTAAAGAAGCATGCACGATATCGTTCATCAAGGTCAAGGAACTGTGGCTATCAAGCTTAGCTTTCTCGAATGGGCCAATCAAAGGCATTAGCCACACGTCAGCTTGACCTGATTTCCTCAAAAGGTTACCCTCAGCAGGAACTTCAATGGTGACTTGCCTTATAACTTCACCTCTGCTTGAGGACCCAACTTCAGGGTAAAGAACAAATGAGGAAGGAGTAGCTGAGTGGGGAATAGTAGAAGCAGTTAAAACAGCTTGTGGAGGAACAATGACAGTCATAGTTGGCAAAGAATAAATACATGAACGGAAGTAGTAGAAGAAGCTAGGGGTACTTCATCAGAAAGTCGACCAAAATCGTCATTATCAAACCCGCGGCTAAAAAGTTGCTCAATAGAATTGCGACCAGCAGCGGGAACATCATCAAAATCATCCACATCATCATAAATCACCATCGGGGCTTCAACAGATTCGGTGAGATGAATAGAATGGTGGGGGATGATTTAATATCAGAGATAATACGTCTACGAGCCCGTGGCCTTGTTACCAAGGAATCCCCATCTTTCTATTCTTCAGAATCTTGGTCATCAGTAGATTTTCTTTTCGATGAAGAGCCCAAAATTATTTCTTGGGCCATTTCAAAAGAAATACGAGAAGCCGCGACTGCCTCGGCACTAAACCCTCGAACTTCAAATCCTAATAGAAAGAAGGATTAATAAGTTCAAGGAAAAACAATATATGAAACAAACAATAGTAAAAAAGCTCTTACCATGAGTTTTCACTAGGAAAGAAACTTCCAAGATCTAACCTCCATTGGGACAGTATTTAACAGCTTTCCTACCCTACCACGGAAATTGGGAATTTCACTAACAATTTTTATGGTTTCTGCAAAAAAGTGGAAAAGGAAAATCAGAATATTGGTCATTAAAATCGAGGGAAAAGAGATAAACGAAAGGGAAGACGAAAGACTTACGTGCAAAATTTCACTTCTCCGGGAAGGGAATATTTTATTCATCCACTAGACCAACAGTGGGGGAGCAACAAACCGGGCGTACCAGCCAAGGTCTTTGTCGTCTTTAGGGTTAACCAAAACTCTCTTGCTCCTTGCTACTAAAGTAAAAATGCCCCGGCGAAAAAGTCTAGAAGAGTAGAGATGAATTAAATGGGCAAAGGTGAAACGCATACTAGCCATGTTAGTCAAATGCCTAATATGGAAACGGCGCCAAAATTTGATCACGCCCAACTCTAGTCCTATAAAGGATAAGCGGTCACTGCAAATATATTCCGGTCTAAAAGTCCAGAGTCGAATCCCACGGATAACTAAGGCTTAGCTATATCTGTTTAATATCACTAAGAAGACAAGATTGAACAATTTTCTAAATTATAAAGATTGAGAGTTATATTTCTAACTAATTAACTGGAAAATACTAGAAAACGGTAAAATTATCAACTAACTAGACTAAGGGTTGGAGACTAAATTAAGGAGGTCTAGAGTTATGATTTTATAAATTGTCGGAATCCTTCTAGCTATGTTCTATACAATTTTCGACAATGTATTCTCTACCGATCGTGAGCACTTTAGATGTCATAATTCTCTCTCGAGCAACTACAATAATTTACTAGACATATTCTCTCTAACTATGCTAGTTGGCTTTATCTAATCACTCATTATGACCACGTCAAGGCTTTGTTATTTCTAAACCTGCCTTTAAACCCAATATATTGATTTCTCACATATGTTAGGAGTGACGTTGTTCAACAACTACCTAAATATGTACTCTCTCTGAAGATGTACACACTAAATAGGCACAGTCAATTAATGGTCATTCAATCAACAACAACAAACACGTAGTAGAACAAGTAGAGAAATCCAATCGCTCAATTATATAAAAACATAACAAGAATTTATCTTGCAAAAGGTTCTATCAAAACCCTAGAAAATGAATTACTTATTCATAAAAGTATGTAAAACTACAATACTAAAATCATAACCAACAATGAAAAATAGAAAGAGGAAGAAAAAACTTGTTAAGGAATTCCCCGCCTTGCTCCTATTGTGTCTCTGCCTCCTGAGGCCGAATCTTTGTTAAAAATATGTCCAACCCTTTAATATACCATTTTTGTCACGACCCCAACCCCGGTCGTGATGGCGCCCAACACACTTCTAGGCATTCCCGACCAATTTAATAACTAAAACCCTTTTTATACAATTCATGAATTAATTAACACAGATAAATTACTAGGTCATAATACCAAAAGTCTGAAATAAAACTAAAACATGCAAAATCCCAAGTAATAAAAACAACTACACAACCCAAAAAATCTAATGTCACAAGTCTGAGCCTCTAATACCTGAGTATCAATCTACTACATATCGTTCTAAAGAAATGTGGAAATAAAGCAAATAAGGTAGAAGGAAGATCAAAACTGCGAACGTCATGCAGCTACCTTGATGCTCCCGAATAAACTGCTTGATAGAGAAATCTTCACTTAGCCTCAGGTGTACTTTGGATATACTCGCAAGGTGCAAGGAGTAATGTGAGTACTCCGACCCAGTAATAAACATAGATAAAGGCTAAGAATAAGAAATTATGAATAGGCACAAGTAATTCTATAAATACATCAACCTGACCAAATAGTATTCCATCAGTAAACCAATAATAAAAACTATGGAAACGCTACAACAGATAAGTAAGTAAATGACATGCAAATATGAAATCCAACACATAGTCCGGTACTCTCTAGTACCCGCTGCGGCGTGGAGCCCGCTCCTTTTATCGTTGGCGACGCTCACTGGGGGTGTGCAGACTCCAGGAGGGGCCCCTTACGGCCCAGGCTCAATATAAGCCATCTCGTTGCATCAACTAGTCCCTCGGCCTCATATCAATATCAATATAATACTGTTGCGGCGCGCAACCCTATCCCATGTTCAGTTCAAAATCACATAAGCCCCCCGGGCACAACAATATATAAATATTCAACCCAAACTTCATTAGAAATATTATTTAAGTTTCAAGTTTGAGAAAAGATGGCTGAGTTTAAAAAATAGTATTAAATAACAAGACTGAGTTCAATAATACGTAAAAATGATAAGAAACCAGTAATAGCAATCCCTGAAGGATTCAATCAATTGGCAAGAAGCTCAAATATAGCATTCAGCTTAAATTATAATAATAATAATAATAATAATGAATTTTAGTTAAATACACAGTAGGATCAAGTCAAAATCCCCACCAGTGCTCTACCTCACGCTCGCTACCCGACGTGCAGGTCACCTCATTATAGCACTACGATGTGCAAATACGGGGTTTCAAACCCTCAAGACATCATTTACATCTATTGCTCACTTCAAGCCCGCCAAAATCCTAGCTCGTTATGCCTTTACCTTTCAAGTCGGCCTCCTCGCACGTCGAATCTGATCAAAACCACAACGAATACGTCACAATACGCCAATGGAACAATACCCAATCAAAAACAATAAAAAATATCAAAAATCTCAAAATTAGCCCCGACTCAGTTCTCGAAACTCAAAAGTTCTTATATCAATGGATTTCTTATCTCGCCACGAGTCTATACATATAAAGAACACCAAAAAACGGAGTCTGAATGACCCCTCAAATCCCAATTTGCAATACCAAAACTCAAGCCCTAGTTTTCCCCTCTTTTTCTATGTTTACATGAATTTCTAGGTTGATTCTACAATTAAATCATGTTTTAGTTCATAGAACTCATCTACAATCAATCCCAGTAGAAACCCTCTTCAATCTCCATCCAAAAGCTCTCAAACATCGCCCAAAGCCAAGTGGGAAGTGAGGTAAACGGGCTAAGTTCGAATTTTTATAATTGGACACAACGCTCAGATGTCGCATTTGTGATACCTAGTTTGAAAATTCGAACGTCGCAAATGCAACAAAACCTTCGGAATTGCGAAGGTGAGCCTCTCCTACCAAGGTAGAAAATGCGACATCTGGCTCGCAATTGCGAGCCCTGCCAAGGTCGTAAATGCGACACATTTCTCGCAAATGCGAACCCTGCCAAGGTCACAATTGCGATCAAAGTATCACAATTGCGAACCCTGCCTCAAGCCAGCCTTTTCGCAAATGCGAGGCCTTACTCGCAAATGCGAGATCGCAAATGTGAACCCTTTTCTCGCATTCGCGAGGCTTGCAACTGCTGCTGCATTTCCAAGTCTGAAACTTCCCGTTTAGCCATCCAAAACTCACCCGAGGCCCCTAGGACCTCAACCAAAAGTGCCAAACCATCCTTAAACATCATTCGAACTTTCTCCAATCATCAAAACACCACAAACAACACCAAAACCATCAAATTACATCGGATTCAAGCCTAAGTTCGTCTAATACTTGTGAAACACGCATTTGATCAAAAACCCAATCAAAACACTGTCGAATGACCTGAAATTTTGCACACACATCCCAAATCACCTAACAAAGCTACATCAACTCTCGAAATTCCATTCCGACCCTCGTATCAAAATCGCACCTACCAACCGGAATTTTCCAAAACTAACTTCGCCAATTCAAGCCTTATTCTACACCGGACCTCCAAAATCACTTCCGATCACACTCCTAAGTTACAAATCATCCCCCGAAGCTAACCGAATCATCAAAATTCACATCCGAGCCTCCTAGCACATAAGTCAACATCCGGTTGTCTTTTCCAAAACAAGCCTTCCTTAAAGAGACTAAGTGTCTCATTTCCTTCTCAATTCAATCCAAATCAACTCGTTCAGACAAAACACTTATAATGAAGCATAGAGAAGCAAAAAAATAGGGGAAACATGGCAGTAACTTACGTGACGACTGGTCGGGACGTCACATCCTCCCCAACATAAACAAACGCTCGTGCTCGAGCGAGTCAAGAAACATACCTGAAGCCTCAGATAGGTGAGGGTATCTGCTCTGCGTCTCCCGCTCGGTCTCCCAGGTTGCCTCCTCCACGGGCTGACCTCTCCACTGCACCTTCACCGAAGCAGCATCCTTTGACCTCAACTTCCAAACTTGACGATCCAAAAATGGTTGTTGGCTCTATATGTCAAATCACCCTCCAACTGGACTATACTGAAATCTAGAACATGGGACGGGTCCCCAATATAAATCTGGAGCGTAGAAACATGGAAAACTGGATGCACACTCGACAAGCTAGGTGGCAAAGCAAGCTTATATGCCACCTCCCCAATCCTCTTAAGTACCTCAAAGGGCCCAATAAACTGCGGACACAACTTTCCTTTCTTTCCGAATATCATAACACCCTTTGTGGGTGAAACCTTTAGCACAACCTTCTCACCAATCATATAGGATACATATCAGACCTTCCTATCTGCATAACTCTTCTACCTCGACTGTGTTATATGTAGTCTCTCCTAAATCATCTTTACCTTATCAAATGCATCCTGAACCAAATCTGTCCCCAACAATCTAGCCTCACCGGGCTCCAACCAACCAACTGGAGATCTACACTGTCTTCCATACAAGGCCTCATACGGTGCCATCAGATTGCTGGATTGATAGCTGTTATTGTAGGCAAACTCTGTAAGCGGTAGAAACTGATCCCATGACCCTCCAAAATCAATAACACAGGCACGTAGCATATTCTCTAATATCTTAATGGTGCGCTCAGACAGTCCGTCCGTCTGAGGGTGCAAGGTTGTGCTCAACTGTACCTAAGTACTCAACTTTCGTTGAACTGTCTGTCAAAACTGAGAGGTAAATAGAGTGCCCCAATATGATATGATAGAAATGGAGACACCATGCAATCGAATAATCTACCAAATATAATTCTATGCTAGCCGCTCTGAAGAATAAGTAGTACAAACCGGAATGAAGTGCGTAGATTTGGTCAGCCTGTCTACAATCACCCAAATGGCATCAAATTTCTTCAAAGTCCGAGGGAGTTCGGTAACAAAATACATTGTAATCCTTTACCATTTCCACTCAGGAATAACCATTTGCTGATGCAAGCCACTCGGTCTCTGATGCTCATATTTCACCTGCTGATAAAGAAGACAGCAGGCTACATACTCCACAATATCTCTCTTCATCCTCCGCCACCAAAAGTAATGTCTTTGATCCTGAAACATCTTTGTGGCACCCAGATGGATGGAATACGCGAACTATGGGCCTCCTCCAATATCAACTCTCGAAGCCCATCCACATTGGGTATGCAAATCCGGCCCTGCATCCTCAACACACCATCATCTTCAATGGTCACATCCCTGGCATCATCATGTTGAACCCTGTCCTTAAGGACAAGCAAATGCGGATCCTCATACTAACACTCTCTGATGCGGTCATACAAGGAAGACCGGGAAACCACACGAGCCAACACCCGACTGGGCTCCGAAATATCTAGTCTCACAAATCAATTGGCCAAGGCCTAAACATCAACAACAAATGGCCTCTCCTCTACTGGAATGTACGCCAAGATCCCCATACTCGTCACCTTTCGGCTCAAAGCATCGACTACTACATTGGCCTTCCCTGGATGATACAGAATAGTGATATGATAATCCTTAAGTAACTCTATCCATCTCCGCTGCCTCAAATTAAGATCTTTTTTCTTGAACAGATGCTGAAGACTGCGATGATCGGTGAATACCTCACAAGATACACCATATAGGTAGTGCCTCCAAATCTTCAAGGTCTGAACTATAGCACCTAACTCCAAATCATGAACAGGGTAGTTCTGCTCATAGGGCTTTAACTGGTGGGAAGCATAAGCGATAACTCTACCCTCCTACATCAATACACAACCAATCCCAACTCGTGAAGCATTACAATATACCGTGTAAGAACCTAAAGCTGACGGTAAAACCAATAACTGAGCTATGGTCAAAGCTGTATTGAGCTTTTAAAAGCTCTCCCACACTCGTCCGACCATACAAATGGAAGACCCTTCTGAGTCAACTTGGTCAAGAGCGATGCAATAGAGGAAAAACCCTGAACAAACTAGCGATAATATCTTGCCAACCCAAGGAAACTACGAATCTCTATGGCTGAGGACGGTCTGGGCCAACTCTGCACCACCTATATCTTCTTTGGGTCAACCTGAATCCCCTCGCTGGACACCACGTGTCCCAAGAAAGTGACTGAGCTGAGCCAAAACTCACACTTGGAGAACTTCGCATAAATTTTCTCCTCCGTCAATCTCTGCAATATAACTCGCAAATATTGCACATGCTTCTCCTAACTATGCAGGTATACAAGGATATCATCAATGAACACGATGACAAATGAATCAAGATAAGGCCGAAACACATTGTTCATCAGATGCATGAACGTTGCTGGGGGCATTGGTCTACTCGAAAAACATAACAAGAAACTCATAGTGACCATATCTAGTCCTGAAAGCAGTCTTATGAATATCTGAATCCCTGATCTTCAACCGGTGATAAACCAAATGGAGATCAATCTTGGAGAACACCCTTGCTCCCTGAAGCTGGCCAAATAAATCATCAATGCAAGGTAGGGGATACTTGTTCTTTAGTGTTACTTTGTTCAACTGCCTATAATCGATGCACATTCTCATTGTGCCATCTTTCTTCTTCACAAAAAGAACTGGTGCACCCAAGGTGACACACTAGGACAAATGAACCCCTTATCTAGGAGATCTTGAACCTGCTCCTCCAATTCTTTCAACTATGTTGGTGCCATACGATATGGCGGAATAGAGTTGGGCTGAGTGCCTCACACCAGGTCAATACCAAAATCGATATCCTTGTCCGGTGGCATGCCCGGCAAGTCGGCATGAAATACATCGGGAAAATCCCTCACAACAAGAAGAGAATCAACACTAGGATTCTCAGCTCCAACATCCCTCAAAAAATGCCAAATAGGAAAGACAACCCTTCCCAACCATACGTTGAGCCTTTAAGAAAGAAATAACTCTACTAGGGACATAATCAGTCACACCATACCACTTGATCTGCGGTATATAGCCAAAGTGACTGTCTTAGCATGATAGTCTAGAATAGTTGACATGGAGATAACCAATCCATGCCCAAGATAGCATCGAAGTCCACCATGCTCAATAGCAATAAATCAACTCGGGTATCCAGACCCCCAATAATCACAACACATGACCGGTACACATGGTCCACAACAACATTATTTCCCACCGGGGTAGGGACATGAATAGGTAAAAATTGGGACTCCTGGGCCATACCCAAATAACGAGAAAAATATGAAGACACATAAGAATAGGTGGAACCAGGATCAAATAATATGGAGACATCTCTATGGCAGACTAAAATAAACCCTGTGATGACAACGTCTGAAGCAATGGTATCTGTCCTGTCCGGCATAGCATAGAAACGAGCCTGGCCACTGCCTGATCGATCTCAACCTCTGGGGCAACCCCAGGCTGCCTGATCTCCACCCTTAACTAGCTGGGCGGGTGATGAAATATCTAGAGCTGAAGTCGAGGGTTGATCCCTCTGCTGATGATGTCTTCCACGAAGTCGAGGGCACTGCTCCTCAAGTGAAAATCTCGTCGCACTCATAAAAGCTGCCCCGTGCTGGAGATGGGGACTGAAGGGAACCCCTCGCACCATAGTGACTAGTAGATGCACTTGGCATAGAAGAACCCTTAGTTGATGTGGTATGAGATGAACCCTAAGCATGGAGGGCGCTGATTGAAGACTGGCCCTGTTGGGACCCATGATTACCACAACCTGAAGATCCCCCACGATACTCTGGATGGGCCGACTAAGCAGGCCTGAAAGAATGACCTCTACCACACTGGAACTGGCCCCTCGAAGGAGCACTACTGTAATTGCCCGATCCACGAGACCTCTTGGCCTCCCTCTCCTCTCGCTCTCTTCAGTGAACTGACTCGATCTCACGAGCGATATCCACCACCTCCTCAAACGCAGTACCCAATACTCTCTCTCAAGTCATCAAAATAGGGAGATGGTAGTTAAGGCCATCCACAAATCTCCTCCTAATCCTCTCACGATCTGATAGAACCATCCATATAGCATGATAGGCCAACTGTGAAAACCTTATCTCGTACTGAGTCACTGTCATATCCCCTTCCGCCAACCACTCAAACTACCTATGCAGCTCCTCTTACGAGACTGAGGTACATACTTCTCCAGGAAAAGAGCGGAGAGCTGCTGCCATAAAAGGAGTGCTGCACTTACAGGCTTGCGCCTCTCAAAGTCCTCCTACCAAGTAAGAGCAGCCTTGGTAAATTGAAAGATAGTAAATGCCACACCACTCGATTCAAGGATCCCTACCGTCCTGAGCATACGCTGACACCTTTCATGAAAACTCTGGGCATCCTTACCCTCAGCACCACTAAATGTTGGAGGCTGGAGCTTACTAAACCTCTCGAGACAATGTTGCTCATCGTCTGGCATAGCTAGAATCACGAAGCCCTGAACTGGTGCAACCTGCTGAGCTGGAGGTGCTTCTGGTGTCTATAGTCCCTACACCACCTGCTCAGGTGTGCGAGCAGCGGGGATCTAATTGCCCTCCCCCGGCCTATGAAGTAGCTTCTACTGCTATAGTAACTAAAACTGCCTGAGCCAGGCTAGTGCAGACTGATAATATCTATTCCAAGGTCTCCTAAAGACCCGGAATCACGATAGGCACAACTAGTGCCTGAACAGGTATTGCTAGTGTGTCTACAGTTGGAGCGTGATCCTGAGCTGGGGCAACTGGTGGATCAGCAGGCGCTGCCTCAGCTGCTCCGCCTCTGCCACGACAACGACCGCATCCATGGCCTTAGTAGGTGGTACCGGTAGCCGTCTGCCACGTCTGGTAGCTCGTGTCCTCACCATCTGTGAGAGAATAGAATATTAGAAGTTTATTTCTCAGTCCAACAAAGCCGCACGACAAGAATTTCAAGAATGTGAAGTTTTCCTAAAGGTTCTTAGGCCCCCGAGGATAAGTACAGACGTCTCTGTACCGATCCGCAAGACTGTACTACACTGGCTCATGACTCACGAGACCAAGTAACCTACGCTCTGATATTAACTTTTCATGACCCCAACCCCGGTCGTGATGGTGCCCAACACACTGCTAGGCAAGACCGACCAATTTAATATCCGCAACCCTTTTTATACAGTTCATGAATTAATTAACACGGTTAAATTACTAGGTCATAATACTAAAAGTCGGAAATAAAACTAAAACATGCGGAATCCCGAAGAATCTGGTGTCACAAGTCTGAGTCTCTAATATCTAAGTATCAATCTACTACATACCATTCAAAAGAAATGGGAAAATAAAGCAAATAAGGTAGAAGGAAGATCAGGACTGCGGACGGCATGCAGCTACCTTGATCCTCCTGAAAAAACTGCTCGGTAGAGAAAACCTCACTCAGCCTCTGATGTACCTGGATCTGCATGCAAGGTGCAGGGAGTAATGTGTGTACTCCAACCCAGTGAGTAATAAACATAAATAAAGGTTGAATAAGAAATCCTCAATAGGCACAAGTAATTCTATAAATACAGCAACTTGAACTAGATAGTATTTCATCAGTAAACCAGTAACAAAAATTATGGAAATGCTACAACAGATATGTAAGTAAATGACATGAAAATATGAAATGCAACACATAGTCCGGTACTCTCTAGTACCCGCTGCGGCGTGCAGCCCGCTCCCTTTATTTATCATCGACGACACTCACTAAGGGTGTGCAGACTCTGGGAGGGGACCCTTACAGCCCAAGTGCAATATAAGCCATCTCGTGGTATCAACTAGGCCCTCGACCTTATATCAATATAATTTAGCTGCGGCGCACAACCCAATCCCATGCTCAGTCTAGAATCACATAAGCCCCTCAGGCGCAACAATATATAAATATTCAGCCCAAACTTCATTATAAATATTATTTAAGTTTCAAGTTTGAGAAAAGATGGTTGAGTTTGAAAAATAGTATTAAATGTCAGGACTGAGTTCAATAATATGTAAAAATAGTAAGAATCAGTAATAGCAATCCCTGAAGGATTCAATCAATTGGCACGAAGCTCAAATATAGCAATCAGCTCAAATTATAATAGAATAATAATAATAATAATAATAATAATAATAATAATAATAATAAGGAATTTTAGTTAAATACGCAGTATATTCATCTAACAGGATGGACCAAGTCACAATTAATGGTGCTCAACCCCACGCTTGCTACTCGGCGTGCAATTCACCTATAGCACTACGATATGCAAATACAGAGTTTCAAACCCTGAGGACATCATGTACATCTATTACTCACCTCAATCCGGCCAACTTGTAAGCATTGTCTCCAATCTTTTCGACTTCTTAAAATGGGCCATCTCTTCTAGGATGCAACTTTGACTTCCTTTTGGAAGGAAATCTCTCCTTTCTAAATTGAACCCAAACTTAATCTCCAGATTTAAAAATAACTTGTTTTCGACCCTTATTCTTTCTAAAGGCAGTTTGCTTATTTTTCTTTTCAATTGCAAGTTTTTGATGAATTTTTTTCATCATCTCAACCTTTATCCTACCATCAAGATTAGTAATATCTTTAGTATGTAATGGTAATAAATAAAGGGGAATGAAGGGATTAAATCCATAAACAACATCAAAAGGAAACATACCTGTAGAAGAATGCATTGTTCTATTGAAAATAAATGCAATCATAGTAAGTGATACTTCCCATGAAGTTAATTTACCTTTCAAAACATCCCTCAACATATTTTCTAAGGTTCTATTAACTACTTCAGTTTGTCCATCAGTTTGTGGGTGACAAGAAGTAGAAAAAATATTTTAGTGTCTAACTTCCCCTAAAATACATGCCAAAAGTGGCTACATAGCATCCCCCACTAACAATAGTTCTAGGATACCATGGAACTTTACAACCTCTTTTACAAAAAGATCAGCAACATGTGAAGCATCAGTAGTCTTTAAATAAGGAATAAAACGCGCCATTTTGCAGAACCTATCTGCCACAACAAATATATTATCTTTACCATACCGTGTTCTAGGGAGGCCTAACACAAAATCCATAAAAATATCAATCCAAGGTGAAGTAGTAACATGTAATGGCATGTAAAGACCATGTGGTAACGCTTTAGATTTAACTTGTTTACATTTCAAACAATGTGCCAACATCTTTTCACTCCATGTTAAAAGAAATTTTCAGTAAGTATGTCTAGTGTCTTTGGGACTCAAAACTATCTCGTAAGATCTCCACAATATGCTTCCCTTATACATATTTTACGTAACGAGCAATTAGGGATACACAGCTTATTTTCCTCTAAGAGAAACCCATCTTGGAGGATAAACCTCTCAAAAGGACCCAACTTACAATCTGCAAATATTTAGCCAAAACATCATTAGCATAAAGTCACTGGATTTTTCAAAACCCATCAATTTATAAGTCAAGGTAGAAACTAAAACTTATCTTCTTGAAAGTGCATTAGCAACAATATTCTCTTTCCCTTGTTTGTAAGAAATTGCATAAGGAAAAGCTTCAATGAATTCAACCCACTTAGCATGTCTTGTACTAAGATTACCTTGACTCTTCAAGTATTCCAAGGATTATAATGACAAACTACTTTGGCCACAAGTAATGTTTCCATGTAGCTAAAGCACTCACCAAATAATATAGCTCATTATCATAAGTGGAACAGCTCAATGTGGATCCACTCAACTTCTAACTAAAGTAGGCAGTAGGCTTAGAATCTTGCATCAAAGTAGCACTTATTCCTTTGCCAGAAGCATCAAATTCAATTTCAAAAGATTTTAAAAAATTAGGAAATTGAAATAATGGTGCAGAACAAAAGTTTTCTTTCAACAAGTTAAAAGCATCAGCTTGTTCTTTTTCCAATTTAAAAATCTTATCCTTTTTAATAACTTTAGTTAAAGGAGAAGCAATGGTGCTAAAGTCTCTCACAAACCTCCTACAAAAACTAGCAAGTCCATGAAAACTCCTAACTTCAGTTACACTCTTAGGTTTAGACCATTCTTTTATTGCTTTGATTTTCTCTTCATCAACCTCAACTCCTTTACAACTAACTACAAAACCCAAGAAAATCAAACGATCCATATAAAAAGTATACTTTTTAAGATTAGCAAATAAAAATTGTTTTCTAAGAACTTCAAGAGCTTATTTTAGGTGTTCTACATGCTCTTCTAAAGTGTTATAAAATACCAAGATATCATCGAAGTACACCACAACAAATTATCCATGAAAATTCTTAAAGACATGATTCATTAATCTCGTGAAAATTCTAAGTGCATTTGTCAAGCCAAAAAACATAACTAACCGCTCATAAACCTCGTATTTGGTCTTAAAAGCAGTTTTCCATTCATCTCCATGATTCATTCGAATCTGATGATAAGCGTTTTTAAAATTAATTTTAGAAAAGATTTTGGATCCATGTAATTGATCCAACATGTCATCAAGACGAGGAATAGGATGGGGATACTTTACCATAATCTTGTTGATTGCTCTATAATCCACGTACATCCTCCAAGTTCAATTCTTTTTGGGTACCAACAGGACGGGAACAGAGCAAGGGTTGCCCTCTCTCACAAAGCCTTTCTCAAGTACCCCTCAAATTGCCTTTGAAGTTTTTGTGTGGATTACTCCTATAGGATGGTCTATTTGGGATTTGTGATCCATGCACAAAATTAATTTGATGCTCAATTGCACGTAAAAATGAAAATCTATTAGGAATCTTCTGGAAAGACATCTTCAAAATCCTCCAAAAGTGAAGAAATACTACTTGGCAAAGATGAAGTTAACAACCCAGAATTAATCAAAGCCTCTTTGTAAGTAAGTAGTATTATGAGCAGCCCCTCTTTTCTTACATTTGAACACTCTTTTGCTTTTATATAGAAACTCTCGATTGTTCTTTCCTTGGCCTCTTTCCTCTCACCAAGATTGTTTTTTTAATTCCAATCCCTTTTTATCTCTTCTCTCAAATTTCTGCCCTCTCTCTCTTTCATCGGCCATGTTACTTTTTTCTAACTCTTGGCCTCCTTTCTTTTCTTTTTCCTCAAGCTCGCTTTTTATCCCTCCCCCTAGTTTTTCCATTGTTTCCCTTAATCTCTTTTAATCTTCAAACACTTGAGAAGGATATAAATGTGGAAGAGTAAATTTCATGCCATTTAATTCAAGAGAATATTTATTCTTTCTTCCATCATGAAAAATTATTCCTATCATCCTGCCAAGGACGACCCAGTAAGATATGGAAAACTTACATATGTATTATGTCATAAAGAATAGCATCCACATATCTACCAACATTGAATGAGATCATGCCCTGTTTGTTTACTTTTAGTTCACTACTATCATTTAACCATTGGAGTCAACAGGGAGTAAGGTGTTTCATACATGAAACTCTCAGTTTTTTCACTAAGCATGAACTTACCACATTAGCAAAACTACCACTATCAATGATTACAGAGCAAGTTTTTCCTTTATCCCACACCTAGTATGAATTATGTTCTCCCTTTGTTCTTAACTATTGCTTCCCAAATTGATAGTCATAGTCATCCTAACTACCCCAATCATTCCATTATCAGGTAGTTCTACGCCATCTTCACCACTCACATCTCCTCTTTTTTCCCTCACTTTTTTTACTCTTATATCCTCCATCTTCTATAAGAATGATATTTCTTCTACTTGGACATTCATGCATCATATGTCCCCTATCTTTACATTTATAACATTGAATAGAACTGAAAGGTGTAAAAGGTTTAAGGTTAAAGGTTTTACCTCCCTTTTTTCTCTCAAATTACCTTTATCCTTGTCTTCTTAAGGTCTAGAAGAACTATTCATCTCTTTATTTGGCCATGGATTCTTGGAGATGGTGCTTGACCGACCTTTCCGCGAGATAATTTGCTTTCTTTTATTTTGATTTTCTAACTCTACAGACAAATCAACTAACTCATCTATTGTTACATATTGTTGTAATTTTACTACATCAGTTATTTCCTTATTCAAACCATTTAAAAACCTATCCATTGTAGCCTCTTCTTCCTCCATACAATTAGCTTGGATCATAGCCATATCCATAGCTACAGACATTTTGACCCTTGATTCAATGTTTGAAGACGTTGTTGTAGCTCTCTTTGAAAGTGTGATGGTACGAATCACTTCTTCATCACTCTCTTCGTCTCACCCCAAGTAGCAATTGGTGCTTGTCCTTCTTGCAGTCTGTCCCCAGTAAGCTTTTTCCACCAAATAGCAGCATAGTCAGAAAACTCACCAACGACAAGTTTAACCTTCTTAACTTCATAGTAGTTGTGACAATCAAAGATGGCTTCGACCTTTCTTTCCCAATCAAGGTACAAGTCTGGATCCCTTGTTCCCTTGAAAGATGACATCTTCATTTTTATACTACTTATATATCATCTTTTACTCTACCTCTTCGTCCCCTCCTATATCGTCCCACCCTATCAAAATCAATATCATTAAAATCATCTATATGGGTTTCTTGATTTACAATGGGAGAAAGGGGTGCATTTCTCATAGCTTGGGGCCTAACATTATTTTCCCTCCTAAGTTCAGTTATTCTATCATTTTGCTCGACAATATTGTCCCTCATCTCTTGGAGTTACAAATTCAACCTTTCAAATTGTTGATGCATAGCTTGCAAGGTAAAAATCATTTCTTACTTTGATTTTTAGCTTCTTGGGTAACCCTTCATTCATCATCACTATATGTATGCGACATCTTTAAAAGAAATAAACTATATCACACAAATTAGTTTTTTTCTCTTGGAATAGCCTTTGAACAAAATACTTTGTAGATGTATAGTTAAAACTCCAACTCGCATGAAGTTCTTAGAGTAAAATTCAAATTATTTTGGGAACAAAAAGAAAAAGAAACAAATCCTAGAACTATTAGGCTCGGTTGAAAGAAGACACGAACAAAAAGAAAAAGATAAATATGTAGATTAGAAGTAGTAAGAAAATCAAGGATCCCCTTTTTCTTGTTTCCTTTGTTAATTTTTGGAAACAAATTAGATATAAAAGAAAGTTTTGGAGAGTAAGCAATTCTATTTTTTTTTAAACTGATTTCATTTTATTTAAATTCTTTTTTTCTTTTCTTTGCTCTTAGTATTCAAGAAATCCCAAGACTTATAGAACCGCACTGATACCACTTGATAATAACTAGGTCGGCAATCCAAACTAGAGTAAGACTTTGAGAAGTAAATGCGGAAGAAATAACAATAAGGAATTGAACAACTTGAATTAAAGGGCAGAAAATAAAGGATATGGGAAAATTCAAGGAAAGAAATCCAAGAACTTCGAAGAACGCAAATTCTATAGCCTTGACTATATCAAAGTAATAACATCTTGATTTATTAAAAAATCAAACGCCTTAAATTAAAAACAAATCAAAACAATAGATTCAGCTCTTGAACACTTTACAAGTAACTTGAGACAACAATTAATAACTAGTATTAATCGCCTTCTAAGAATACCACAAAGGAATCAAAGATATCACAATAGAGAAGTACTCTTGCTACCTTGAACTATGAACTAGCAAAGGTTGAAAGATTAATCTCAAAGCATAAGTAACAAAGGTTCAAAAGAACTCTCAAAGTATGATATATCTAATCAATGATGAAGTGTCTAATAAAGGAGAAGAACCCCTTATTTATAGAAGCAAAAAAGTAACTAAAATTATGTAGGGGGCTGCTAAAAAGTCATCTAAATTATGTAGGGGTTTGCTATGGGGTAACAAAAGTCATCAAACATAGGTAGGGGCTCTTAAGGGGTAACAAATCCATCAAAATTAGGCTAGGGGCGGCCAAATCCCTTTCGGTAGATTTGGACCTTAACACTACTAGTTTGGGCCATTGGTTTGGACTCCAACTGGGCTCCTTTTGAAACACCCCCTTTTGGACCTCCTTTATGCTCATTTTGAGCCCTTTTGGTAGAGTTCAAAGGCTGCTTTGGGTGACCCAATCTTCCTACTCTTGGACTTCAATTTGAACCACCAAATAATTGTAAAACTTTGGCAATTCATCTCATTTGGGATTGAACTCTTCCTTTACAATTAAAAGCTTCTTTATTTGCCATTGAAGTCCACCAACCTTAGTTTGCAACTCTTTAGCTTGAGATCTTGTAAATGGCCTTGGAGCTTCCAAACCTCTATCCTTGTCCTTGATGAATCACCAGTTCTCATCGTGAGATTCCTTTCCCGAGTGAGTAATAATTTGGTTCTGCTCGTGTCGTTATGTTCTCACTTGTTTTATTTCCATTTGTAGGTTTATCCAATAACATCACACTAAGCCTCTATCGGAGGCGAATACTTTCCCGCCAAGTCACGTGCCCCAAGATAGGGTGATGAGAAGAAAAGGAAAAGGGCTACGAATTCTCCAAACTTGGAAATCCAAAGAAAGCACATGCGCCCAAGAGCTATCTTTGGACTCACTACACCGGCTGAGGGACGAGTCCGAAGAAAAAGGAGAACCATTTGATCTTGTGTCCCTTGAGCCATCGCAGCTCGAGGGGCAAGGGGCATCCGAACCAGAGAGAGACGAGGCTAATTTTCCTTAAGTTAGGAGGCCAACAAGGAGGTCGTGGCTAAGGCTTCCCGGGAAATGGGCAATGCCCCAAATGATGCACTAGAGTGTGATAGACATCATAAAGTTGCCTTCATTCACTGAGTCCACGTATAACGAGGCTCAGACGATGAAAGAATGTCCTAACGAGGAGGCCCACGGAGCAGAAAAACCCTTCTGCGACGTTTTTGATATTGTGGATTCCACCGCCATGGAAGAAGTCACCGGGATGGGTGACTTAGAGGTGACATGGAAGAATCCATCTTCAGAAACAACCAGACCTTCCTCAAGCCTGAAACTAATCACACGGTTTCCAGATCTAAGTATAGATCTTGACCAGAAGCGACGATCATCATCTCCATTCCGGAGGATGCCCGGGGTCCTCTCTACCCCTGTATGGGTGGATAGTTACCTTCGGTGTCTAGTGACCGAGAAAGACCAAGCCAAGGATGAACGAAGTGGATGCGTCTTTCCTCTTCAATAAAGCACAACAGACGCTAAACCGGGTAACTTCAGATACCTCTTGATGACTTTTAACTTGTACGACTAATATATAACTAATCATAACATTTTTCTTTGTGTATGTAGGCCTCGATGCTTCATAGTAAGACTTTTCTCTAATATTAGGATGAGTTGAACCATCTTGAGGCCGAGGTACGAGGGCTCACTGAGAAGAGATATACTTACAAACTTCTTAGTGAGAAAGATGAAAGGGAGGCTAAGAGCCTCCGAATTAATCTAGAGGTGTCTAGGAAGGAGAATGCCAACCTGGTTGAGCAGGTAAAAATATTTGAGGTTAGTGACAATGAGCTAGACTTGGTGAATAATGGTAGGAATCCGGAGGTCCAACAGAAAATCGATCGGATCAACTAGCTTCGAGCTGAGATGGATGTATTCAAGGCCAAGACCAATGAATGGAATGGCATGATGGACCCCCTGGCCTCAGAAAAAGAGACTACCCGGGGCGCAGCTGAATTCGGCTGAGGTCCAGCTTTGAACGGTAGAGGAAAAGGCTGAGGTGCAGCACAAAAAAGTTGAGGAGCTCCAGTCTAAGTTATGTTTGGTTGTTTCTAATCGAGAAACTATGGACAAGAAGCTTGACAAGGCCAAGTTGGTGGTAGTGGTGGTTAAAGTCGATGCTGATGAGATGGTGGCCCAATATAAGGCCGCTGTTGAGGTGGTCCTCGATCGAACGAAGGATATCATCGAGCATACAAAGTGGCCATCCCGAAGGGAGGCCCTTGAGGAAATTCATGCTTGGGGTTTCAACTTGTTAGCCGAAATATAGAGTGCAAACGGGATCAAAGCTGAGGCAAGGAAGTTGTCTTATCCGAAGAATGAAGAAGACTCTGACGGTTCAAGCGGATCTGAGGGCGGATGAGACCGTCAAAACCCTGGCGACGAGGCAGGCTCCGGTGAAGACCGGGCCGTTTAAGTACCTTTTACATATTTTTTTGTTTTTTCTATTTTTGCAATACTTTTGTACTTTTTGTCAAGGTTGTTTGGCCTTTGTAAAGACTATATGTATATATAATACAAGGCTTCTTTTTCCCTTCGACAATCTCTAAGTTTTGTTTTTTGCTACTTTATTATTTATTTTTGCAAAGATCAAAATATCTTAGCATGAAATAGTTTGTTTATGTTTGGGGGTTCGAACAGTCCTTGCCTTCGACATTATTTTGTTAAAGGCATCGTTGGGGTTCAGTATGAGCAGAAACTTTTCCCCAAAGTACTTAAAAATTTTAGATTATAGTTTGTCAAGGGTAGCTTTTAGAACCGGTTATTAAATTTTGAAGTCCTTGTTTTTAGTTGCAGGTATCGGATAGTCGTTTTAATATGGACATAGCTACTTTAGTTCGGGTGTTGCCCGGTGGGCTTGTCACCGCGAGTTATTAGGGCTCTCCTAATATAAACCTCCTCGAATGGGGATGGTCGTAGACTTTAAGATTTGGGCGTTGCCTAATACGTCTTGTGCCCTCGGGCTCTGATAGCCCAGGCCATCCGAGTTTGTCTTTGGACAGTAGTCCCCTAGTAGGAGTGATCATTTGAACTCAGATTAAGGCGGCTCTTTAGGTGAACGGATGTAGGAAATTCCTTAAGAAAAAGAAAAAAGAAATTTTTTTAAGGGACAAGATATTTATCCGCAAAGTATAGACTTCTTTTTATTTTTGTACATAATAGTTACATATATGTACAAGCTTTGTGCCAAGGCTCGAGTAGTCCATGATAGCTTGGTTCGTTTGACCATTTGGCCTTTATAGTAAATCCTATTGCCGATCCGAGACCATTCAATCACAAAGTTTCTTTCCTTTCTAAAGTCGTTATCCGAGGGTAATGCCCCGCAGTATTCGGGGCTGATTGTAGGGAGGCCTCGAATACTAATGCAGTAATATTTGATATTGGTTCGTAACCAACCTTTAATTCTAGGTTAGCATGACTTACTGTTACCTTCTTAGAAACCTTCTCGAAAAACCCATTTGGGACAAAACCGATTCAAGGGAAAAAGATTACACGCGTGCTTTCAAGTCTAAAAGTCATGTCGTTCTTTGGTGGTCTCCTGTAGGTGTTAGTTCAAAATGCAAATAAGTAAAAGGAATGAATGGGGTCGTACCTTAGCAGTAATGTCTCTTCAAGTGAGTTATGTTCCAGTTGTTCCATTGTTGCTCGCCATTCACTATTCCGATTTTGTATGATCCCTTACCAATGACTTTGATAATTTGATAAGGACCTTCCTAGTTTGATCCCAAGTTCTCTTTGTTCGGGTTCTGGGTACTTAGCGTGATATTTCGAAGTCCCGGCATTGAAATTTGAAAGGTTGTCTTTTCACTTAAAATATCTCTCGATTCACTATTTTTGGCCGGCCAATTGGATAAGGGCGGCTTTGCGCCTTTTATCTAATAGCTCTAGGATTGTATTTATGACCTCGTTGTTCGATTCCTTGGTTGCATATCGTAATCTGAGACTTAGTTCTTGACTTCGACCGGTATTAGAGCTTTGGCGCCATAAACTAGCGAGAATAGGGTGGCCTGGTACTAGACTTCAAGGTCGTACGGTATGCCCATAAGACTTTGGGCAGGATGTCCTTCCATTTTCCTTTGGCGTCAAATAACCACTTTTGGGATTTTGGAGAATGGTTTTGTTGGTCGATTCTACTTGTCTGTTACCACTAGGGTGATATGGTGTTGATAGGATCCTTTTGATCTTATAATCTTCAAGAAACTTTCTTACTTTGTTTCCATGAGTTGTTTCTCATTGTCGCATACGATCTCGGCCGGCATTCTGAACCGGCATATGATGTGGTCCCTAATGAAATTGATGACTTCCTTCTCCTTGACCTTCTCATATGCCTGGGATTCCACCCACTTAGAAAAATAGTCAATCATCAATAATATAAATTGAGCCTTACCGAGTGCCCAAGGAAGGGGGCCAACGATGTCCATTCCCTACTTATGAACGGCCATGGTGACTAAACTGAATGCAACAGCTCCCCAGGTTGATGAATCATTGGATCTTGTCTTTGACATTCATCACATTTTCATATGAACTCCTTTGTGTCCTTTTCCATGTCGATCCAGTAGTAGCATGTTCTGATTTATTTTTTGAACCAATGATTTAGCACCTGAATGATTTCCATAGGTACCTTTTTCGATTTTCCCTCATAATATACTCGGTATAACCCGGTCCTACACATATCGCGAGCGGGCCATCTAATGTTCTTCTGAATAGGGATTCGTCTTCGAACAAACTAAATTAGGATGCCTTCGTAAGCAAGGCCCTCGATTCTTTTGGATCTGAGGGCAATTTTTGGTCATCAGATATTCTATATATTTATTTCTCCAGCCCAAGTTAGGCTTGTTGATTTTATCTCGGCATGGCCTTCTTCCACTATCGATCTCATGAGTTGTACGACTGCCCCCGAGTTGAACTCATCGTCCTTGACCGATGATCCTAAGTTAGAAAGATCATCAGCCTCACAGTTTTGATCCTGAGGTACGCGTTGAAAATTCCACTCCTTGAACCGATATAATGATACCTACAACTTGTCTAGGTACTTTTTCATTCCTTCTTCTTTGACCTCGAACTTCACATCAACTTGGTTCACATTGAGGAGGGAGTCGTACTTAGCTTCGATCACCTCTGCCCCCAAGCGTTTGGATAGTTCGAGACCTGCAATCATGGCCTCATACTCAGCCTCATTGTTAGTCAATTTCACATTTCTAATAGATTGTCTAAATATGTTGCCTATTGGTGGCTTTAACACGATGCCAGGTCTGAACCCTTTTGCATTTGAGTCTCTGTCTATAAAGAGGGTCAAGATCCCAGAAGACATCACCGAGTTAATCAAAAACACTCTTTCAACCTCAGGTATTAGGGCCAGCAAAACGTCGGCCATGAAGTTTGCCAAAATTTGAGATTTAATGGCAGTTGGGGGTCGATATACAATATCGTACCCGCTAATCCCCATAACCCATTTGGCCAATCGTCCCAAGAACTCGAGTTTATGCATTATATTTTGCAATAGGTAGGTTGTCACAACACATATAGGATGACATTAAAAATATGGTTTCAGCTTCTTAGAGGCGCTTAGCAAAGCGAGCACCAATGTTTCTAGGTGAGAGTACCTAATTTCGGCCATACATAGAGTCCTGCTAACATAGTAAATTGGAAATTTCGTACCTTGCTCTTCTCGGACCAGGACTCCTGTTACCCCTATCTCCGATAATACCAATTACTGGGATATTTCTTTGTCTGTTTCAGTGTGCGAAGCAGTAGTGGGCTCAATAAATACTGGTTGAGTTCTTCCAAGGCCCGTTGGCACTCTGGGGTCCATGATAAGTTATTCTTCTTCTTTTTCAGTAGTGATAAGAATTCGGTGGCTCTTATCAAAGAACCTCGAGATGAATCGCCCTAGGGAGTCTATGCATCTGGTTAAACTTTGCACGACCTTCGCGTTGTCCACAACCATGATATCCCGATGGCTTTGATCTTGTCGGGGTTGATATCGATTCCCCGGTTAAATACCATGATTCCGAGGAATTTAACTTATCCGACTCCAAATGCACATTTCTCTAGGTTTAGCTTCATATTGTACTTCTTTGATGTGTTGAAATTTCCTATAAATATTTTAAATGGTCCTCTGCTCGCAGCGACTTAACCAACATATCATCATTGTAAACCTCCATTAATTTTCCTTTTTGTTCCTCGAACATCTGATTTATTAGGTGTTGATAAGTGGAACCAACATTTTTTAATTCTAATGGCATCACATATACCATACTTAGTGATGAAGGAGGTTTTTTCTTGATCACCCGGGTTCATCCATATTTGATTGTACCGGAAGTACACGATGAGAAAACTCAGGATCTCGTGGTCGGCTGTGGCATCGATCATGCGATAAATATTGGCTAGGGGAAGGAGTCCTTGGGACATGCCTTATTCAAGTCACTATCTTCTACAGACATTTTTTATTTATTCCCCTTTTTAGGTACTACCACTATGTTTGCTAAACGATCTGGGTATTTAACCTCCCAAATGGACCATATCTTAAGGAGTTTAGTTACCTCGTCCTTGATGACAACATGTTTGACCTGGGACTAGGGTCTTATCTTCTACTTGATCGGGTGGAACTTCGGATCCAGGCTTAGCTTGTGAGTGGTTATCTCCTTCGGGATCCCTATCATATCAAGGTGGGACCAAGCGAAGCAATCTTTTTTAGCTATAAAAATTGAATGAGTTTTTTTCTTGAGCTTGGGGCTTAACCCTGTGCCCAATTATACATTTCGATCGAGCAAGCGTTCGATTAGTACGACTTGTTCCAATTCCTCGATCGTTAATTTTGTGGCATCCTAATCGCCAAGGGCTTTGAAAGATCTGGTGACTCCTTAGTCGACGTCCTCATCTACCCCTCGTTCCTTTGACTTTGTTGAGTTCGGTATCAATGATTGTTATTTTGCCCCGTCTTTGGCCATCCAATTCGGATCCTCCGATCTTTAGAGTATAGATACCGGTACAACTTCATCAATCGCGAACATATCCTTGGCGTCCAGTTGTTCCCCATAAACTATTTTGACTCCTCCAAGTTTTGGTAATTTCAGCACCTGGTACAACGTCGGGGGTATTGCTCTCATGTTGTGCATACATAGCCTCCCGAACAAAGCATTATATCATGTATCCTTATCGATTACATTGCACTTGGCTTCTTATATGGTTTGGGAGATGTTCACCAGTAATGTTATCTCCCCTTTAGTAGTCTTGTATGCTATGTTGAACCCGTTCAGGACTCGGACGACAACTACGATCTAATCTTGTAGGCCGAGTTGTTCCACGACCCTTGATCTGATGATGTTGGCTGAGCTACCTGGATCAATTAGCACACACTTAATTTAAGATTTACTTACGAACACCAATATTATGAATGCATCATTGTAGGTTTGCACGATCCCCTCAACGTCTTTGTTGTTGAAATACAAGGTTCCTTCTGGTACGTAATCCCGAGTCTGTTTTTCCTTTGTCATGGATACTTTGATGTGTTTTAGCATTGGACCTTGGGGAATGTTGATTCCACCGATGATCGTGTTGATGACGTGATGAAGCTCTTCCTGTTCAGTCTGATTATTAGAGTCCCTACTCCTGAAGTGGTTCTTCGCCCGATCACTCAGGAATTCTCGAAGATTTTCGTTGTTGAATAGATGGGAAACCTCTTCTCTTAATTTTCGGCAGTCTTCTATTTGTGGAAAAGAATGTCGTGATATTTTCACATTAGGTTACGATCCCTTTGGGCTGGATCAGACAGTAAAGCTCTAGGACATTTGGTATCTTTGATGCGTCCAATGGCAGATGTGATAGCAGTGACATCGATGTTAAAGGTTTTACTCCGATAATCTTGGAGCTTCTTTAGGCCCCACGAGCCTATCGAAGTTGTTTCTGCTGATGATTCCTCGGTTGCTCTGACCTCGATCACTTCTCCTTTTATTTTGTATAGAGTTTTGCTCGAACCCACTACATCTTCAATCTCCATTTTACGACAAATATCGATCCTTATTTTATCTCGATTCATGGTCGATGTCTCTCTTGACTCTGTCGATGGTTCTGACGAGATACACGGACCCAGAAGGGGGCCCAAACTAATTATCTTCAACCCTGGTTTTCGATTAATACCGGCTATGGAAATCGACCCAAGTGACGGTTGGATATTCTACCAAATTTTGTTTCAGTTGCTGTGAAGACAACGAGCTCCAAATTTTGAGTCCTTGGAGGAAATCCTAAACTACCCAATCATCAGTGACCGGTGGCAAGTCCATCCGTTCCATTTGAAACGAGGACACGAATTCTCTGAGCATATCATTATCCTTCTGTTTTACTTTGAAAAGGTCTTTGACTTCCTGGTCTCGGCCTTAATGGCTCCGACGTGCGCTTTTACGAAGGAATCTGCAAGCATATCAAACAAGTCAATAGAATTGGAGATAAGTTGTGATACCATATCATAGCTCCCTTCGATAGGGTATCCCCGAACTTTTTCAACAAGAAGGACTCGATCTCATCATCCTCGAAGTCATTTCCTTTGATGGCACATGTGTAGGAGGTTACATGCTCATTTGGGTCAGTCACTCCGTCGTACATAGGAATCTCGGGCATGCGGAATATCTTAGGGATCGGTTTTGGAGATAACTTTTTGCAATCCATGCCTTTCAATATTGGTGGCGCTCCTGGGAATTGGTCGATCCTTGAATTGTAAATTTTCACTTTTTTGTCATTAGCTTCAGTTTTCTTTTCTCCTGATTCTGCCATTTTTTTCAGGTCCTCGAGCATTTTTTTGATCCGGGGTTAGTCCCCGATTCATTTTCATTCAATCTCTCTACGACCGCTTTATCCCTATGGGTACTCCCCAGGATAGATCAGGTTCAATACTGCTTGGTGCACGACTTTGGTTCTATAACTGAGCTATCGCCGCATATTGGGCATGTAACATTTCGAAGATCATCCATAAATTGATTGTCTCCTCCAATGTTTTTGTGTATTTTGAGCTGTCGATCAGACTCCACTACGGATGCCATTCTCAAGGTCGGTAGGCAGATTTGTGTTGATAGACACATGCGAGTTAGCATCAATCGGATTCGCGACTGAAAATCTGACAGGATCGGTCGGCGGTACCAAGTCACTGGGCTTTACATAAGTTGTTAGTTTCACCGTGATGGTCGTACTTGTTGTCAACATGTAAGGGTACTGATTATGAGTTTGACATTTTGAGTTTTAACCTGAAATTAGAGGCACTTCAAAGAACCTGCGTAAAGTAGTGTGCTATAGAAATTTGTATCAAATAATCACTGTTATCCTTAGTCCCATGGTGGGCGCCAAACTGTTTACCCTCAAAATCAGATAACAATTGAATTTGTAAGTGGTTTTAAGGATATGCCGGTTAACTTGACAAAACGCGATAAATTAAGTTGCAATTAAAATAAATAATGACGAAGTAATTTCAAACCACAGAAATTGAACAGTTACAGTCTTGAGAGGTCAGTCACACTTGAGTTGGATGCACTTCGATCTGTATCATGATAAAGAATAATCGGAGCTTAAAGAGAGAAATAATATATACTACTACTGAATGCGTATTACAATGTGTTAAGAACTATCAGACCCCCTTTATATAGTAGAGGAGTCCTAATTTATTTACAATTCTATAAAAGGTAGAAAAACTCTCTTGATTTGGTGATTGTCGGTCCCTTATTGATAAATGTCGAGATTCCCGCCGTAATATCCGGTTGGTCATGGATGTTTATGTCTTCTGTTGGCTATGCTGACAATATTGCTTCGAGCTCGTTCGGGATTATAATTGTTTCCGAGGTCACGACCTCGATATTCTCGAAGGCAGACGTTCTAACGCCGTGTTATGGCCTGATGAGACTTGGGGTCGATCTTCAGCCATTTATTGCTATCTTCCGAGCCTGACCTATCATTCCGTAGGCGAGCTTGGTTTCGACCATATACAATTTCAAGGAAAACAACTACACCCACTGCCCTTGTCACAAGCTGCGGGGCTTGACAAGCATCGATAGGTGAAGTTTTTATCCACTATTATAAAAAATAATACTTTAAAATTATTCTCTATTACATTAAAATAATTGAATTTAATTACTCAGAAACTACAAATGAGCGAAATTTCAAATAAACTTAGTGGCGGTGTCAGAAGAATGGCGAAGGTAGGATTAAGGGATTCAAAAAGAAAAAGTTAAAAAATTAAAAGAGTTTGCAGCCAGTAATATTTGAATCAGTAACCTTATAAAGGTTATAAACCCTTTTTCCTACTAAATTATATTTTAATTTTATTTTATATATATAATGTAATTTTCTTTTTAAGGTTAATTGAGTGAATCTCTTTCTGCCCCTAAATCCACTCATGTGTCAGAGGGTCGACTCAATTTCTTAGAAGTTGGAACGTGCAATGAGTCACCGTAAAGTTAAAGCGTGTGAGGGAAATTTCTTTGCAAGTTTGGAGATATGATTCAACTTCTTTTTATTAAAATAGTATGTTTAATGATGGTATTTTATACTGTTTGAAAAATGCTAAAAGATGTACTCCTATCACTTTTGGAATATTCAATATTTTAGAGACCGAGTACATTAAGGAAGTTACTAGGGTACTATATATACACACGTCAGACAAATACAAGTTTGGAGTTGACCAAAAAAGAAAAAGAAATAAAATAAAATAGAATAAAGTCGAAGAAAACTCTCCAGCTTACTGAATTGGAGAATTGCCTGAGAAACCAGGACTTTATAGTAAGCAATTTACTCGGATTAAGCTGTACACTTAACCTAACCAAAACTGAGTTTAACTTGGAAATCAATATTAGTAACAATCCTTCTCTCTCTTTGCTTCAGTCACAAGAAAATTTAAAGAGTTTAAGTTTTAGGTAAATTACACAATTACACTAAACATCGGTGTACTATAACTTAGTTGTAGATGTTATGAAATAATATAAAAGACAAGAACAATAACTCAAGAACAAGAGCAAATAGAGAGAAGATATGGAGAGAGAAAAGTATTCTTATTAATACTTGGGGTGATTTACAATGGTAGAGAGCACCTCTATTTATAGGAAGAAGAATGACTTAGCTTCAAGCTAAAACTCTTAGACATTCACTCTAAATAGACTTCTATTTTATAACACTCCCCCTTGAATGTCTATTCAATAATGTGCCTCATAAAACCTTAAAACCAAAACCCAATGGGAAAAATTAAAGTAAAGGAAAAAGAGTACACATGTTTGAATATGCGCCTATTGGTTGCCTCGTTAAAAACCTTGCAAGGAAAACCCAGTGGGAAAAAACCTTGTAAGGGAAAAAGAGTGCAACGCGCATTAACTCCCCCTAATGAGTACATCAATTTATATCCTTGAGCATTTGCATTCCAATCTTGTGCATCATCTTCAAAACGATCTTTGGTAGACGTTTGACAAATCATCCATATTGACTTGAATAAATATTCCGTACCTTGAAATCATCATTCTTGATAGATATGAAAATCTTCATATAATGTCGTGGAATAACTCTTCAATATCTCCATAGATGTATTCTCAATGCCATCATGCTTATAGTTATAGCAAGATTCATATGTACACAAATTGTACTTGGGATGTGGTACTTCAAGACCAAGAATTGCATATGCTTCAAGCAACTTAAATCTTTCAAGTTAAGTCATATAAGCCATATAATAAACTTTAGATGCATATCAAGTTTTCCATGTCGTGCTAGACAAATAAGATATCGAAAACTGACTATACATACCTTTGACTTTATACTTTCAAGCATTTGAACTATAGGTTCAAAACTACATGTCTTTCATATGGAATCAATTCTTCTTGAATTGTATCTCTTCCATTTAATTACTTTCTTTGGGTCAGCAAATGCGTATAGCATGCTTTGCAATATGTTGCAATTGAGTTATCCCTTTTATGAACTTCAGGTTCATTTCATGATATTCGGGGATATACATATACAAATGATAATTCATCCCATGTAACCTTTTCTCAAGTGTTTATCATGTCTCCCCCTCATGTTAGTAAAGCTATCTTGTTTCCTCAACTTTGGGAAATCATCTTTGTGCATTATCATGTCAATATACACGGCACATTAATAATAAGATGAAATTATTTGGTTCCTGACCTTGAACCACTTGTGAGGGGAGAATACAATATACTCTCGTATACAACTTATATCAAACTGATATATATAACTTTGTTCTCATAAGAAACAGTTTAGCTATTAAGTGGAAGCACTCAATTATCTTGCTAAACCAACTTTGATATAAACCAACTTATCAAGATGAACTATCTTGAGTAGAAAATCAGGAAATTATGCTCGAAGTTAGATTACTGAGCAATTTACCTCGCAAGCACCGGCCAGGCTGCGGGTTAATAACAATTGCGCATGTAACTATATCATAGATGCATCATATGTGGTATACATGGCAGGTGAATGGGCCCATATTCACCTTTGATATTTCCAGAATTTATGGGCTTCAACCCGAACTCTTTACTTGGTCAGTTCATTAATGAGAACAAGTGATACAAGAGAATTCGTAAAGAACTTTCTAGTTCTTTGATATTCACCTATGTGAATTTGCACATCATACATAAAATGAGATGGCTAACACGAATGTCAACTGAATAAATTATCAATATTGGTAAACATCAAATTTACACCATGACATGTGCACTTATCAATAAACTTCAGGTTTATTATGACATGGGTTTTTATACCAATAGATATCCACTTTATTGTGGCATTCTTTCTTTTGTGCAGTACAAACTGGAGAACAAAGCGGGTAGCTTTTCATATACAAATTACCCCGCTACAAGTTGTAGTAATAGGAGATATCAAAGCCTTCCTTTATTTATAGTCTCAATATAATCAATCGCCTTCGCGTGTACTTTGGAAACTGAATAAGTTTCTTTGAGACTTACTACAGCACAATACTCATTTGTGTTTCTCCAACATAGTAATAATTGGCTCTTCTAGAGCTCTCAATTAATTTTGTACTACCACAGATTCATCAACATCCATGTGGTGAATATCTTTCTTAAAGAGAAAGTTATACCATTATGGTCATGTCAAACTTATATGCAAGATATGTTTCTTGCATTATCGTTGTCCTTTAATAGTCATATTTCCAAAATACTTTGGCGTACAATAGGTACGTGACCAACGATCATTCATGCCATATATCATCTCAAACCTCCTTCTAGGGGTGAGTGTGGTATCATCTCAAACCTCCTTCTAGAGGTGAGTGTGGTATATTTAATACCAATTTCATGTTCATATTCTTCCAATAATGAATATGTATTCGTGAATCAAATGTTGTCACATTCACTCGGGGATATGTGATTTTGTTATCCTTTTCAAATCTATAAATGCGTCAGGCATTTGATTTGCTATTCTTTGCAAATGGATAATCTTTTGTGCCTCTTTCACAAATAGAGGTATGTGGATCAAGATGAGATAATGATGCATTTTTCCACAAAATTTCCCGTTTGGTTTCACCAACTTCTCCCCCTAATTTTGGGAAAAGTGTCTCATCAAATCGACAGTCTGCAAATCGTGCAGTAAACAAGTCGCCTGTCAATGTTTTGAGGTAGCGAATGATGGAGGGCGATTCAAACCCAACATATATTCCTAACCTTCTTTGCGGACCCATTTTGGTGCGGGATGGCGGTGCTAAAGGCACATATACTGCGCATCCAAAAATTCTTAAATGGGATATATTGGGTCCATGACCCAAAACCAATTGCAACGGGGAATATTTGTGTCAATTCGTCAGTCAGAGACGAACTAGCATTGCTGTATGCAAAATGGCGTGTCCCCAAACCGAAGTGGGCAGCCGACAAACTAAAATGCTGCATGCAAAATGGCATGAACCCAAACCAAAGTGGGCAGCCGACGAACTAGCATTGCTGCATGCAAAATGGCGTGAACCCAAACCGAAATGGGCAGCCTCGTTTTCATGAAGAATTCAAGATTATTCTCATCTATTGTCTCAATATGATATCCATTTTGAATGATATCTTTAAAACTCAACAAGTTCTTCTTAGACTTGGAGGAGAATATTGCATTCTCTAAGATAAACGTCATGCCTTTGGGCAGAGTTACAGTTGCTCTTCCGGAGCCTTCAATCAATTTAATTCCCATGGTTTGATATACAAAAGAAATACACAAACATAATAATAAACAAGTTCAATTCTTTTGTGTCACATAATATTTTCAAAATCTGCTGCTAACAGTTGACTAACAAAATCAGATAGTCGATTATATGTTTTCCATAATCGATTACTATGCAGTTTGAAAATTTTAGTTTAAACGTTTTCATAAAACAATCAATTGTTAAACACACACAATCGATTGTTGAACATTGACAACCGATTGTTAAACACACACAATCGATTATTTGCTATTTTTGAAAAACTTCAGATCACTGTCTTAAGACAATCGATTGTTAGACATAGACAATCGATTGTTGGTTATTTTTGAAAAATTCTAGACCTCACTGTATAAAGACAATCGATTGTTAGACATAGACAATCGATTGTGGATGATTTTTGAAAAATTCCAGGTTACACTGTCTAACGACAATCGATTGTTGAAACATTGACAATCGATTGTTGACTGTTTTTGAAAAATTCCAGAACACACTGTTTTAAAGACAATCGATTGTTGATTATTGACAATCGATTGTTTTGCAGTTTTTATGCGAAATATGAGATAACTGACTAGTTTTTCAGGTTAGTCGATTACCTCTACTGGAAAGTAAAAATATTATTGATATTTGAGCATATTGATACATTCTAAAGAACTAATACTAACATTATGTCATGAACTAACTAATACGAGTTAATACTGATGGCTATTAGTTTATTCATTCACTAATACAAACAAGTAAAATAAAATCAAATAGCTCCATCTTCTTTCATCACGGATCCATCACCGATTAGGTGGCCTATCTTCCCCTCGGGTTGCTCAAAGAAGTCTGCCACATCCAAGTGGGTGATGTCAAAGTTGTCGTCAGAGACAAAATTCGTTTCAGGGCGTTTACTCTTTCGAGATGCTTGATAAAGGTCAACCAAAAGTCATGGTATACGGCAAGCCTTTGACCAGTGCCCGTTTTCACCGCAACGATAATATATAGTTTATAAACTATTTGCTTTTGGATTCTTATCGTATCGTGCTTGTGGCAGAGTGACCAACTTCAGGTTGTCATATCTCTTCTTTAAGCCATTCCACGAGATAGGTGGATCCTTGACGGTGAGATATTCAATCTTTAAACCTTTATCAAGGTGATGGCGCAAGAGAATCAAGGCCTTAGCATAGTTTTGGGTGGATGCATTATTTCTGTCTTTAATGGCGTCTCCAAGACCCATAGCATCTAAGTGGATTTCAGCATCCAACACCCATGTCATATAGTTCTTGCCTGAAATTTCAAGGGCAACGAACTTTCTTTTCATAATGTCATACATAAACCAAAATTACATCAAGAGCGTGTTCATACTTACGGGCTCTATTACAATTATCACATTCACTTCAGGGAATGGATCAAAATCATGTGCTTTACACAATCTCATGTCAAATATTACTTTCATAAAGTGAAAGATTATTTTGAGAATCCTTATTGTTCTCATTACCACAATAATGACGATTATAACTTCGTCTATTGCCATGTCCACATCCATTGATACCTTTACGGTAATTAGTCTTCTTTCAGACTTATCACATACTGCTACCACATTCTCTAAAGGGAATGGAGCAAATTCAATTGGACGGAATTCTTTGCCACGTCCACATTCATTGATACCTTCATGGTAATATTTTAGTCTTCTTTCAGACTTATCATATACTGCTTCCACATTCTCTAAAGGGAATGGAGCAAATTCAATGGGACGGATTTTCAATTATTTGCCCACAATCATACATGAATTTAATCATGGCAGGACATAGAGATTTTACCACTTCGTGTGGTTATAATTTCTTACAAACTCCATTAGAGTTATAATCAAACTTTGTTGTCTATGTTTGTATATAAAATCAAATTATAGAATTCCAAGAATTTGAAAGGGAAAAGTAAGTTACTTACCTTTAAGGTATACCAATAAATTCTTGGAAGCATTTAAGCCGACGCGATTCCACCGCGAAGCCGCCGTTTCCGGTTTCAAGTAATTGAAGAAAGAAACAGTACCGTGATTTAACCGTGCATAATCTATTGCTGGCCACCTTCGACTTTTGTTAACTATTTCTTCAACTTCTTTTGACACCCTTTGCAACAGTAGACATCAAATTTCACAAACCCCATCATAACGATTCATCCGTCAAGACAACATAAGAAAACAAACACAAGAAGCTTAATTGCTGAATATTAAATTCAATTGGTTAGAGACTCGTGCTGATAACGTGTTATGAAATAATATAAAAGACAAGAACAATAACTCAAGAACAAGAGCAAATAGAGAGAAGATAGGGAGAGAGAGAGAAGTATTCTTATTAATACTTTGGGTGATTTACAATGGTAGAGAGCACCTCTATTTATAGGAAGAAGAATGACTTAGCTTCAAGCTAAAACTCTTAGACATTCACTCTAAATAGACTTCTATTTTATAACAGTAGATATATTTTCTGTATTTTAAAATCAAGCACTTACACTTCATATATAATACAAACTATACACAAATATAAAGGCGTTATCTATATTTTGCAATTCAAATAATTTATACTCTTTATATAATGAATTATACTCAAAGTACATCTGTCTAATTAAGTTTAATTTTTTTTAAAAATGAAGTGGTATAATAGAAAAGCAATCTAAGTAAAAGAAAACACGTGAAATTTTTGTAGATTAAATAGTGCAGTATTTCTTTTTTTTTTTTAAAGATCAATAGCTTACATAGTTGGAAATGCAAGAAAATTATTACAAGCATTAATATGCGGTCAGTTTCTAATTATGAATTTTGGCAGATACATGAAACTTTATATTTTTAAATTTTAACTTGTTATATATTAATACATTAAGTTATAAATATATCTCATGTTTTCAAAATGTAATCCCGTTGTAAAATGAAAACATTAGTTAAACTAATATTTACGTAGGATTTTCATAATTGTATAAGGGATTGAATTATATATGATCTCAAAATAAAAAGGTGCATCGGCAATGAGTCATATTATAGGGGCCTTTAGTGTAATTTACATACTACTAAATTAAACTTTGTTGTTGGTAACAAAAAATGGTAATAGTAACTTAGTGAAATCCAAAACTGAGTTTAAAGCGGAAAATGGACTTAGCAATAGCACAACCTTTTTCTTCGGGCTCAAGAAACTTTAGAATATATATATATCCACACTAACATTCCCACACACCGCCCCAATACTATACTATTGCCATGACAATAAAGAGAAGCAGAGAAGAAGAATTGACAGTGGAGAAACTAGCCATGGCTAATTGCGTCAATATCTTAAAGAAGAATAGTTCATTAGCACGTAGAGTTTTCGAGTGCAGGACTTGTAAGAAGCAATATGAATCTTTTCAAGCTTTGGGTGGCCACAGAGCAAGTCACAAGAAACCAAAACTCAACACAGTGACAGATTTAGTTAAACCTAAGAAGAAGAAACATGAATGCTCCTTTTGTGGCGAGGAATTCTCTGTTGGACAAGCTTTGGGTGGTCACATGAGAAAGCACCGCGACAAATTGCAGAAACTGAAACAGCAAGATAGTGATGATGATAATTCTGCTGGTGAACAAGTTGTAGAGAAAAAGATTTCAGGTACTGAAAAGGCTTTGTTCTTGGATTTGAATTTGACACCATATGAGAATGAGTTGATGTTGAGGATTATCCCGCTTAGAGTAGTTCAACATTCTTGGTTGTAACCTTTTGAATTGTTTCGGTTAGATACTATACTAGTTTTGTGAATTTTTCCTTAGAGTAGTTAATTCTATGATTTCCATTGATTTGTGGCTAGTCTGTATAGAAAAAACTACAGAAATTTTGTTTGTCATATAGTAAATTAGTTACTGGATTTTGTTGTTTCCTTAGTTCCTTCAGCAGCAAGTCGTGGTGTACAAATTGATTAACACATCTCGGGTCAAATAAACAAAAAATTCAGGCTCCAACACTAAATGCATAATACTGGGGATTTTAGAGTCATTTCAAGAGTTGGTTAACAAGTCCTTTTTCCAACGAATGATTAAAGTGGCTTGTTTATATGAACGTAAACGGTAAGCAGTTGAGTCGTTTTTCTTAGAGCAGAAGCAACAAATCTTAAGTGCGAAGGAAACCCTGTAGTGAATTTAGTGGATAAGCGTGTCACTACATGTACTATATGTATGTACGTGTAGAGTCCATATAATACATACTTTTAGAAGAGAAAAGGGGAAATACTCGATCAGCTTGACAACTAAAAGGGTCGTTTATAAGAATAGTACTGAATAATATCACCATAAGCAATGAACTAAGAGTGTTACGCTCTCGGCGCATGTTAAGCAATGAAACAGTACAACTTGGCGTAAGTTAGCACGAAGCTTTCTCGCTGATAATGGCTCGTCGCCGGCGACAACCAACCGTCACCACTGCCCAAATCGTTACACCAGCACCGGGCGTGACTAAAGAGCTAGAACCACTAACGTTTGGCAACTTCCTTCCTCAAAAATTCCAATCGATCGATACTAAGCATGCAGATGAAGTTGTGAATGTTGTGCCTCCTCCGATGGTAATTGATGAAGCTCCTGCAAGTCTTGCTGTGAGAAGATTGCAGTTCTCTGATGTAGCTATATCTGAGCATTCATCTCCTACTGTTGCTGAGGTCGTCCGAGGTAATCGTAGTATGGGTAAGGCTCTCTCGTTTGTGCCTCCTACTGATAGGGATGGGAAAAAGGTAGTCAAAATTAGTGAAGCTGAACTGAAACCTCAGTCGGAGTACTGGAATGCTTCATTAATTGGATACATTATCGGTGATAATCCCACTGTAAAATCTTTGGAGAATTTCGTTTTGCATGTATGGAATTTTGTGGCTAAACCACAGATCTTAGTCCATTCTGATGGTTATTGTATCTTTCGATTCAATAATGTTGAGGATAAGAATTTAGTTATCCAATATGGGCCATACTCGTACAGGAACAAACCTATGGTGCTGAAACCTTGGGATGTTGATTTTTCTTTTCATAATGATGTTCTTAGTACTGTACCTGTTTGGATTCAATTCCCTGGACTACCATTGGGCTACTGGTCTACTGAAATTCTAAGCAAACTAGCTAGTGCAGTGGGTAAACCTCTGTACACTGATAAATACACAGCTCATTTTGAGAAGATCTCATATGCTAGAATACTGGTTGAAGTAGATGCTGCTTATCCTCTGCCTGAGGAAATTGAAATTGAAACTCATTTTGGTCTGAAGCTACAGGTGATTGAGTATGACTGGAAGCCTATATTATGCAATCACTGCTTAAAATTTAGCCATGACTCTTTTGACTATTGGTATAATTGACATAATGATGGGGTACAGGAGGTGCAAGAGCAAGGGAAGAAAATAAGGCAAAGACCTAGAGTTAAAAAACCAGCAAAAATTACAAAGCAGAAATGGCTGCCTAAAGCTAATACAGATACACTGGTAAACTTAACAATGCCTGCAAGTACATTGCCTAGCATCCAGTGCAATCTGTGCAACATGATGAGAAGATGCAGAGGGTGCAGATTAATACTGATATGAATGCAATTCAAAGGACTGGACTAGATGACCCTGCCAACAAGGAAGCACATGTTGAAGCTAATGCATCTAGTGGTGATATAGAGGTTAAGGCTGACCATGACAAGGGCAAGGCTGTTGCTGCTATACTTGATGATGGTAGGAGGGGACAACAGTTGGATCCTGGTCCCTCTTGGAGTTTGCTGCCTAATGATTCATGTTAATAGTCACATGGAACACTAGGGGGCTTAATAAAGCCCATAAACAGAAAGAACTGAAAAGCTTTCTGGCTGGGAATAAAGTTGATGTCCTGGGATGTCTTGAAACTAGAGTAAAGGAACATAAAGCAAAGAAGATTGTAGATAAGATTGCAAAAGAGTGGAAGGTACAATGCAACTATGCCAAAGCTGTCAATGGGAGGATATGGCTAATCTGGAAGCCTCACATTCAGATCCATATCTCCTATGTGACTGACCAGTTTATTCATTGCTTGTTAGAAGATCCTTTGAATAAAATCAGAATACAATTGAGTGTCATTTATGCTCACAATTCTGCAGTCCTAAGGAAACTGCTGTGGAATGATCTAAGATCAATAAATGTTCCCAATCAAGATGCATGACTGTTAAGTGGTGATTTTAATTCTGTCCTTTGCTCTGATGATAGGATTGGTTCTCCAGTCACTGATGTTGAAGTTAGAGAGCTTAAAGAGTTCATTTCTGATCTCCAATTGAACTCCCTTAGATCTAAAGGTTAGAAGTATTCATGGACAAATAAGCATGTCTATAGCAAAATTGATTGGGCACTGGGTAATTTTCAGTGGCTTCAGTAATATGGGCATCTGGAAGCTGATTTTATGAATCCCTCAGTCTCTGACCACTCTCCTATTCTCATACAGTTTGGGAGTCAAAAGCTATTGCATCCTAAACCATTCAGATACTATTATGCTATTATGGAGAATCCCCAGTTTTCTTCTATTTTGCAGCATGTATGGAGTCAGCAGTGTGAAGGATCACCTCTGCAACAGATTTGGTATAAATTGAAGATCTTGAAGCAGCACTTAAAAGAACTGAACATCCATATGGCTTCCTACAAACAGAGGCTAATCCAGGCTAGGGAATCATTGGATATCATACAGAATCAGTTGCTACATAATCCATTTTCAGAGCAATTGTTTAATGAGGAGAAAGAAGCTCTAAATGACATTGAGAAATGGAGCAATGTAGAGGAGCAAATTATGAGGCAGAAATCAAAGACTTGTTGGATAGAATGTGGAGATGCAAACACAAAATATTTTCATGCCCAGTGGAAGATCAGAACCAGTCAGAATAATATTACTTCTATATACACTGATGCAGGTTTGAAGCTGACAGATCCCTTGGCTGTGGAGCAGGAATTTATTGAAGTATTCAAGTCATTGATGGGTGAATGTGCTGATGAATTGCCTTGCATTAATACTGCTATTGTTAAGGAAGGACACTGTCTGACCTTATCACAGCAAAGTCACTTATTCAGGATGTTACTATGGAAGAAATCACTGAAGCTGTTAAGGATATGCCTAAAGACAAAGCACCAGATGTAGATGGCTTCCCTGTGGAGTTCTTTACTAGCAACTGGGAGATAGTTAAGGAAGATGTATATGCTGCTACAAAGGACTTCTTTTCTACATGTACACTGCCTCACATGGTCAATACTACTGCTATTGCTCTTGTGCCTAAAGTTAAAACTCCTAAAACAATGAAAGATTATAGACCTATTGCCTGCTCCACTACTGTCTATAAGATTATATCCAAGGTCATCACTAGGAGACTGAAATCTGGTATTGGTGATCTTTTTGGAAAAGCCCAGTCCGCCTTTATTGAAGGGAGGAGCATCATTGATAATATTTTGCTTAGCCATGAAATTTTCAAGGGTTATTCCAGGAAAGGTGTGTCTCCAAGATGTGTTATGAAGGTGGATTTGAGGAAGGCATATGACACTCTTGAATGGAGCTTCCTCAGACAACTACTTATTGATCTTGGATTCCCAGCAAAGTTTGTTAATTGGACAATGGCTTGTGTCACTTCTGTGACTTACTTACTAGTGTTGAATGGTGGTCTCACTAAGCCTTTTAGTTCTAGGAGAGGTATTCGACAAGGAGATCCCTTGTCACCTTATTTGTTTGTACTGGCTATGGAATACTTAAATAGGTTGCTGGCTCAGTTACACAGAAATGGAGATTTCAACTTCCATCCAAAATGCAAGAAGCTGAACTGTGCCCATATCTGTTTTGCTGATGATCTTCTCCTATTCTGTAGAGCTGATATTATTTCTATCCAGATTCTGCATGATGCTTTCCTTACATTCTCTGTAGCTTCTGGACTATATGCTAACAACACTAAGAGTGATGTTTATCTGGCTGGTGTTCATCAGAATGTCAAAGAAGTCATACTAGAGTCTCTGGCTTCATTGAGGGTCAGCTGCCTTTCAAATATTTAGGGATACCTCTTCACTCAAAGAAGCTTGCCATCCACCATTACTTGCCACTGATTGAGAGGATAACTGATAAAATCACTTGCTGGTCTGCCAAATACTATCTTATGCAGGAAGATGTCAACTTGATCAAAACTGTTACTTTTGGTATTCAAACTTATTTGGCACTGATATTCATCCTGCCAAAGAAGGTTCTGAAGATCATTGAAGCTGTTTGCAGATCTTATCTGTGGACTGGGAGTGCAACAATTACTAAAAGAGCTCTGGTAGCCTAGGAAAGGGTCTGTAGACCAGTCATTGCTGGAGGTCTCAACATCATAGACATGCATATATGGAATAAGGCAGCTATCGCTAAGCTCCTTTGGGACTTGGCAAGGAAGAAAGATTGTTTGTGGATCAAATGGATACACTACTATTATGTTAAGAACCATGACATTGCTACAATGCCTATTCCCAAGACAGCATCTTGGGTAGTTAGAAAGATATTGGACTGCAGAAATCCAATTCTGGATAATCAACAATTGCAAGGTGATCTCTCACTTAGACTGGATGGGTTGTGCAGGCTAGGCAAATTCCATATTCAGAAACTATACCATGTAATGCTCCCTATCTTTCCTAAGGTGGAATGGAAGAATCTGTTGTTGATCTCTAATGTCCTTCCTCGACACAAATTCACTTCTTGGCTTGCTGCTCAACATCGACTGCCTACTGTCGACAGACTACAGAAGATTGGTGTGCAGGTGTCTATGAATTGTGTATTCTGTAAGCAACATGTAGAAGATTTTGCTCATTTATTTTTTGAATGCCCAGTCACTAATCGGCTGTGGCATAGAATGTGCTGCTGGATAGGACATAGCAGAACAATTGGGAGCTGGGAAGCTGAACTTCAATGGATATGCTGTCAAGCTAGGAGTAAACTGTGGCACAAGGCTGTTGTTGCTTCTGCCTTTGTAACCACTGTTGCACTAATTTGGAGAAACAGGAACTATATTAGATTTGAAGGGAAAGCATTCGAGGAGAACCAGTTATGTCGCGAGGCTGCATTGCTTATTCATATTCGCGGCAGAAACTGTAAGCTTCGGCAAGCTGGACTGCGACAACTTAACCATTACCCTTAGTTTTGCAAATTCATGTATTTGTAGGTGTTTGTACTGGAAGTAGTGGTTAGTCCATACTACTACTATAAACTCTTCATTGTAATTTTTTTGATATCAATGAAAGCTAACTATTAAATTTAAAAAAAAACAGTTTAATTTGGTGTATTAAAATAACATGTATTGAATAATTTTCTTTTTTTTTAAAAATAAATTTATTTATAAAAACACCCTTCACATTCATGAGGAAGAATTTGGAAAAGGTTTTGAAAGATCGGTTTGTCTTTATTCATACTTATTTATGTATTAAATTATTATATTGCTAATGCCATAATTTACTATGTATAAAAATAATATTAAATAAATCGTATAACTAATATTTATATTAATATACATAGGTTGGAAAACGTTACCTAATAAGAATTAATAATATTATACATGCATTATTATCTTTCCTGCATCCTACCAAACGATACATAAGTCATAAGGGTGTTATGTCAAGTGAAGCAACCAAATTGGTTGTTAAATGTAATTGACACGTACAACCAAATCTCGTATGGTATCATCTAGTTCAGTAGTCAAATCGAGTTGGAAGGTTGTATTAGGACGTTACTGGAAAATAAGTAGTTTGTTTATGTGTGAAAGTTAAACATCACAAATATTGGCAACTCTTATTTTAACTTTTCAAACTTGTTAACTTTTTCCACATAGGCCATTTTAATTAAAGACTTCATCTTATGGAACGTACATCAGTACATGCTTTGATATTTAATTTGGACATTAGCTTTTAAAGTTAATTTTGTGCCTCAGTGCATGCTCTTATAGTGTTATATATAATGATGCCATAATTCTATAGAGAAAAATCAAAAATTCATATTCACAAATAACAGGTCAGACAGACAATTCTGAGACTAACGACGGTCAACTACAATTCTATGCACCATAAAAAACATGGTCACAATTACTTGGATACCAAGTAAGCCCTTGTACATACGCTTACGCTTTCCTCTTCTAAGCCATGTATTCAAGTCGATCATACATTATTGAAGGGTCATTTTATGCTTTTAAAAAAGAAAAAAATAATTTTATGCGTTATGATAAAAAATGGCTGTATAATTGGACCATTATAAGGTAATTAAAAGCAAATGGTTAGGATTAGTATATTGTAATCTTTATGATAAGTATTACTCTGACTAGGATTAAGTTACATCATAAAGATTCTCTTACAGCTCATCAAGAGATTTCTATGTCATAACTAACAAATGACTGATTGTTATAAATTTTAAACTCTAACTAATACATTGTATCATTTGACGGTGTAAAAAATATTTTCACGTTCGCTAATATAACTCAAATTCATACGTAAAATCCAAGAATTATAATGGAAACTTCGTCATTAATTGTGGAAACTGTTATTAATCTATATTGCTGTAAATAACTAAAACAATAATTTTTCTGAAAATAGAATCAGAAAGTTGGTAGAAATAAATTCTGAAAACAGTATTTGAACTTCAAAATAAATTTTAAAAACGGTATAGGAACAAATCGAGCCCACTGAATACACAGTGCGTCTTTAAGAAAATTATTCCCTTCATGTACCCGAGGTTCTTGAATATGTCCTCCCAGGATAGAACGATTTAGCTCACCGGAGTGTTGGTATCAAAAACGCCGATGAACAACGAACCACTCGAAGGCTGTAAAACACACTGGACTTTTTGTGCAAAAAAAGAAGAAGATTATCAGAAAATTTCATATGTCAATATTCTGGGATTTGAAGGATATTTATAGCCAATTTGGTACTGTTTCTGAATAGGTTTGCAACCTTTCAGAACAGCCATAGCTGTTGGAACAGGTTTGACACTATTTCAGAACGGTCATAGCTGTTGGAAATATTGCGAAAAAATTAAAACGGATTTAAAATAATCCAAAAAATAAAACGGGCTAAACCAAACCGGGTCGCAAGTCATGGATTATTCCGCATTGAATTTTCGTTAATTAATTAATTAATTATTTGAAAAGAATTTTATTTAATCAATCAATCTTTGACCAAATCTAAATCCAAATTCGAAGCCGAAACCGAAGTCGAGCCGAGCGAGCTGAGATGATGACAGCGCGAGGCTTGCCTTCTTCTTAACTCTTTAAGAGCTAAAAGATGAGCTTCTCTATATATACACAAAAATTTTCTTTCCTTCTATCAATGAGGGACAATATGCATTAGTAAAATGAATTCATTCAAATTTTCACTTCCTTCTGTTTCTTTTCCCACCATTTTCCATTCACACCTCTTTTATTATTAATTAATAATAATAAAATCCAACAATCCCCTACATGAATGGGGAATGGCTATAAACTTAAAGGAATGTACATACCTATGTGTGGTTTACATGTAAGAATTAATTGCATTTGGATAAATAGGCTTCCCTTTGAACTTTCCATCGTGAACTTCTATTGGATATACTCGATAAATCTGTAGATTTGATATCTTTGAACCGTCAAGCTTTATTGTATACCTAGACAATATAAGTCACAAATCAATCCTTAACCAGCTATGGTCCTCATGTTTGTGTTCGCTTCAGCCATGAATACCGCCTGATTTCATGAGTGCTTAGAGAATAAGCCTTTACTTTCATTCTCCTTGACGCGGCTTACACTTCACACTCACATAGGTAATTTCTAAACGTGTAATCCTAAAGACACACTATCTGGTCATATCCTGCCAGACTTAGCACATCATTAAAAAACTTTAAGCTTTATTAACTCATCAAAAACCCTTAATGCTTTACTTCGTTTTTTGAACATTATCTTCATTACGAGAATGGGTTGAGTTATTTGTTTGATCTCTTTGAACCTAGCTCTTGGGATCTCCAGTCCGTTAGGTAGAATTACCGCCATAATGACTTGCCCTAGGCCTTTAACCCCATTTCCTTTGATGATCTTCAACTGCCTTTCTAGATAGGCCTTTTGTAAGAGAATCCAACACATTATCTCTTGACTTACGTAGTCAATTGTGATAACACCACTAGACAGTAGTTGTCTAACGGTATTGTGTCTCCATCGAATATGACGAGATTTTCTGTTATACATAATGCTCTCTGCCCTGCCTATTGTCGCTTGACTATCACAATGTATACAAATAAGTGCCAAAAGGTTTGGGCCAAAATGGAATATCTTTCGAGAAATTCCAGAGTCATTCAACTTCTTCACCGGCCTTATCTAAAGCTATGAATTCAGATTCCATTGAGAACGCGCGATGCATGTTTGTTTGGATTATTTCCTAGACACTGCTCCACCCCTAATTGTGAAAACATATCCACTTATTGATTTAACTTCAGATGATCCACTGATTTAATTTGCATCATTATATCCCTCAATCACAGAAGGATATTTGTTATAATGCAAAGCATATTTTTGGGTATGTTTCAGATACCCCAAAACTCATTTCATTGTCATCCAATGTATTTAATTGGGATTATTTATAAACCGACTCAATTTGGTAATATCACATGCTATATCTGGTCGCGCAAAATTTATCATATACATCAAACTTTCCAATACTCTTGCATATTCCAGTTGTGAGTAACTTTCACCTTCATTCTTCTGAAGTGCATAACTCACGCCAATCGGAGTCTTGGAAATTTTGAAATCCAAATATTTTAACTTGTCAATTATCTTTTCAATATAGTGAGACTGCGATAATTCTAGACCTTGTGGAATCTTGTGAATTCTAATTCCTAAGATCACATCAGCAACTCTTAAGTCTTTCAAGTCGAATTTGCTTGCCACCATGCGCTTTGTAGCATTTATATACGTTATGCTTTTGTTTATTATCAACATGTCATCAATATATAAACAAACAATGACTTCATGACCTGGAATATTTTTAATGTAAACATATTTGTCACACTAGTTGATTTTAAATCCATTTGCCAACATTGTTTGGTCAAATTTTATATGCCATTATTTGGGTGCTTGTTTAAGTCCATAAAGCGACTTAACAAGTTTGCACGCTTACTTTTCTTTACCGAGAACCACAAAACCCTCATATTTTGATTCATGTTAATCTCTTTCTCCAATTCTCCATTTAAGAAAGTTGTTTTAACATCCATCTGATGGATTTCAAGACCATACATGACCGCTAGTGCCACTAACACCCTAATAGATGTTATCCTTGTTACTGGAGGTAAGTATTAAAGTAATCAAGGTCTTCCTTTTCTCTATAACCATTGATAACAAGTCTTGCCTTATATTTATCAATAGTGACATCACTTTAATTTTTCGTTTAAAGATCCAGTTCGAACCTAAAGGCTTATTTCCTGAAAGAAGATCAACTAATTCACATGTATGGTTATCCAAAATTGATTGAATCTCACTATTGTCCGCATGTTTCCAAAATGCTTAATCAGAAAACGGCATAACTACTTTAGAAGTTTGAGGCTCATTTTCGAACAAGAATGTCACAAAATCTATTCCAAAGGAAGTTGATGTTCTTTGACGTTTGCTACGCATTGGATATTCTGTACTTGAAGTATGTTTCATTGGTTCTTCCCGAGATCGTTTAGGTCTTTCACTTAATAACTCGCATTCAGTTTTATATAGATAGATTCATTATTATCTATATCTATTATCGTACTAACATGAATATCGGGATTATCGAATTTATGAACCAAAAACCGACATACTTTACTATTTGTAGCATATCCAATGAAAAACGCAATCTACGATTTTTGGTCTGTTTTTAACCTTTTTAGGTAAAGGAACTTATACCTTTGCTAGAAAAACCCACACTTTGAAATATTTCAAGTTGGGTTTTCTTCCTTTCCATTTTTCATATGGAATAGATTGTATTTTGTTATGGAGCATTGTTGAGTATTCGTTTAGCTGTAAGGAGAGCTTCCCCATAAACATTGCAGTAATCCAGAACTTACTAATAAAGAATTCACCATTTCTATTAGTGTCCTATTTTTTCAGTCCGCAATTCCGTTGGATTGAGGTGTGTAAGGTGAAGTAGTTTAATGAATAATTCCATATTCCAAACATATTTCTGCAAACAGAGATTCATATTCTCCACCTCTATCACTTCTAATTATTTTGATCTTTTTATTCAATTGATTCTCCACTTTATTCTTGTATTGCTTAAATACTTCAATTGTTTCATCCTTACTATTAAGCAAATAACATAACAATATCCAGTGCAATCGTCAATAAAAGATAAAATATTTTTTCCCACCTCGAGATGGTGTCGACTTCACATCGCAAATGTCAGTATAAATAAAGTCTAAAGGATTTGAACTCCTTTCAATAGACTTAGAAGGATGTTTTACAAACTTAGATTCAACACATATTTGACATTTCGATTTATTATACTCGAATTTTGGCAATACTTCTAAATTAATTAACTTTCGCAAGGTTTTATAATTGACATGTCCTACACGAATATGCCATAAATTGTCATGACCCAGTTTTCCCTTAGTGAATTGTCGTGACGGCACATAGACTCTACGACTAGGTAAGCCTAACAATGCAGAAGATAAACAAAACTTGCAGAAGAAATAATTAAAACCCAAAACTAACAGAATAAAATAGTATTTAAAATATTGCTCGGCATATGCAATACAACTTCTCGAAACAAACAACACTGCCCAAAACCCGGAATCTCATGAAACCATAAGCCTTTGAATATCTACAAGTGTTTAACAAGGAAAAGAACAGAAGGTCTAATACTTAAAAAAGAGAATAGAAAGGGATTCCTCGATCTGCGGACGCGGCAGATATACCTCAAAGTCTCTAAAACAGTCGTCTCGCCTCACGGGTGATAGGACTGAGTCAAAGTACCTAATTTGCACATAAAAACATGCGGAGAAAGGGCATGAGTACACCACAACGGTACTCAGTAAGTGTCCAGCCTAACTCCGGTCGAGTAGCGACGAGGAAGGTCTGGACCCTACTGAGGTTAAATAAAATATACAATTTGATAGTGTAGAACATAACAGTATAAATAAGTATAGCAGTAAAAGTAACACAGGATATAAAGGACATCAACAACTATTATAGAGGCAAAATAAACACAGAAAGAAATACAGCTCAACACCAAAATAACAATCGAGGATCTCCTAGGATACCATCCTATAGTCCCAAATATACATATCCAATAGATCTCCTGGGATACCATCCCGTAGTCCAACTCATAGTGCGTGGGGATCTTACAGAATCCCGTTCCATAGTCCTAAATATAAATATCCAGTACTGGAGAAATCTACCGGGTGCAATCCCGTAGTTCCATATAACTATGCAGGGTCTACCGGAATACCACATCCGTACCAAATGTAAACAGACAAGGGGGAGCTACCGGAATCCCACATCCGCAGTCACAATGTATACGCAACAACAATAGGAAAAAATATTCAGATATGTCAAATTCCATATTAAGGAAATAGTAATTCTAGCCTAGCATGTTGTACAGAATTCAGATAAAGTAGTTTGAACAGATAAAGCTATTAATCACTTAGACATGCATTCCTAAGCTAACAATAGTTCTAATAGTGCAAGTAATAAAAATAGGAAAGGAAACATACTAATAATTACTTAATGAAAATCGGATTTCAAAAAATTATCACGAGTACGCACTCATCACCTCACGTACAAGACATTTCAATCAACAATAATACCAAATCCTAAGGGGAAGGTCCCCCACCACATAAGGTTAGGCAAGCCACTTACCTCAAACCAACTCAAATCAATCTCAAACCACGCTCTTGCCACGAGTACTCAACTCCAAATGATCCAAATCTATTTAATTCAATTTTATAATGTAAATAACATTTCAAATAACTGATACTACAATTAAACTCTACGATAATACATGAAATTAGGTAAAATAACCAAACTGCACCTTGGGCCCACATCTTAGAGTTGGGTAAAATTTATATTTCTATAATCCTCACACTCTCACAAATTCAGTCATACCAAAAGTACCAAAATCGGATCTCAATTCGTCCTTTAAATCAGTAATTAAAGGTCTCTAATTAATCAAGCCCTAACCTTATTTGCCACTGATTTTCCTTAAATTTTCATGCTTAGGATGAAAAAAATTACTATAATAACGAGTTTAGCTTCCAAAAATCTTATCTCCTCGAATCTCTCTTGAATCCTCTCTCAAGAATCTCCCCAAAAGCTCACTTCTCGGATGAAAATGGTGAAAGAATAGCTTAAATTTGCGAAGGCAACTATTTATATGTTCTGCCCAGCAATCCCCCAACTGCAGTCCAAAAATTGCATTTGCGATACCACTTCTGCGGTTCTCACTTAAAACCTCCCCGCCGTACCTGAGACTCAAAATCCGCATTTGCAGTCATGCAGGTGCGGTACTGATGTCGCTTCTACGGTTCCTGACCCCTTCCTCATTTCTGCTTCTGCGATTTCTCCACCGCTCTGCGACTCTGCACCTACGGGACCCAAACTGCAGGTGCAGTTATGACAGATATCAGCAGCTTCAGCTGCTTCAACCAATTTCCAAAACCTTTCGTCAACCATCCGAAATCATCGAGAGGTCCCCAGGACCTCAACCAAAAGCACCAACAAGTCTAATACCATTGTACAAATCCTTAAAACACCTAAAACAACATCAAAACGACGAATCAACCATGGATTCAAGCATAAGAACTCCAAAACTCTAGATATAAGCTTTTGATCAAAAAGTCTATCAAACCTCGTCCGAATGACCTGAAATTGCGTGCACAATCACATTAAACAAAGAATTCATCATTTTCTTTAATGTCCGGTTGTTCCTTTCCTCAATTTTATTGGATTAAGGTGTGTAAGGTGCAGTAGCTTGATGGATAATTCCATATTATAAATATATTTCTGCAAACGGAGATTCGTATTCTCTACTCTATCACTTCTAATCATTTTGATCTTTTTATTCAATTGATTCTCCACTTCATTCTTGTATTACTTAAATGCTTCAATTGCTTCATTCTTACTATTAAGCAAATAAACATAACAATATCTAGTGTTATCGTCAATAAAAGTGATAAAATACTTTTTTCACCTCGAGAAGGTGTCGACTTCATATTGCAAATGTCAGCATGCATTAAGTCTAATGGATTTGAATACCATTTAACAGACTTATAAAGATGTTTTACAAACTTAGATTCAACACATATTTGATATTTCGCTTTATTACACTCATATTAAGGCAATACTTCTTAATTAATTAACTTTCACAAGGTTTTATAATTAACATGTCCTAAACGAATATGTCATAAATCATTTGATTCCAATAAATAAGAAGAAGCTGAAATTTTATTCATACTGTCAACAACCATTACATTGAGTTTGAAAAGGCCCTCCGTGAGGTAGCCTTTTCCAACATATATTTCGTTCTTGCTTACAGCAACTTTATCATAAATAAATACATATTTGAATCCATTCTTTACAAATAAAGAAGTAGAAACTGAATTCTTCCTAATAGTAGGAACATGAAGAATGTTGTTGACTGTTAACACCTTATCGAAAGTCATCTTCAAGAATATCTTCTCATAACCTTCAATCTTGGTTGTTGCATTATTTTCCATGGAAATTTCTTCTTCGGGACCAATAGTATAGTAAGTCGCAAATGCTTCTTTGGCGTCACAAACATGTCGAGTGGCTCAGAGTCAATCTACCATTCCTTTGGATTTCCAACTAGGTTGCACTCCGGAAACAATGCACAAAGATCATCAATGCCATCATTCTTTTCCACTATGTTGGCTTGTCCCTTCTTATTATCCTTTTTCAGGAGATGACAATCATGGCTTTTATGACCAATTATTCCATAATTGTAGCAGATGCCCTTAAATTTCTTTTTGTTCTGCTCCTTAGTTTGTCCAGAAGACCTCTTTCTCTTCTTACTTTTTGGAGCAATCTCCTCTACGATATTAGCTCCCATGATCCTTGAATTTCCACGAGACTTCTTCACGACTGTTTTGTTGTCTTCCTCGATCTTTAGACGTATCACAAGATCTTCCAACTTCATTTCTTTGCGCTAGTGCTTAAGATAGTTCTTGAAATCTCTCCATGAAGGATGAAATTTATCAAACATAGCAGCCACTTGAAATACTTCATTCACGAACATACCTTCAGTAATAAGGTCATGAAAAATAAGTTGAAGCTCCTGAACTTGGTTTCCCACAGTTTTGTTGTCTATTATTTTATAGTCTAGAAACTTGGCAACCACGAACCTCTTTAAGCATGCATCTTCTGTCTTGTACTTCTTCTCAAATGTGTCCCATAATTCTTTCGAAGAGTTCATTGCACTGTATACATTATGTTGGAAACACGTTCTCAAGGCATTATACTAAACGTGTGTTCATATTTGTAGGTTTTGATGAATGACAAACTATGCGCAAATTGACACATGACGAGGTCCAAGCACAAGCGCAAAATTGATAAACAACGAGATTCAAGCACAAGACTAAGATCGAGATTAAGTTTTATATGAGTCGGTATTTAATTGTGAACTTGATCCGACAACTTAAACTCAAGACTTGGCTTCTCTCGTAAAAATATTTTTAACAAATCATGCATATTTAATTTAGAGCAAAATAATTTTAAATAATGCATATTTACTTTAGTCAAAATGATTTTTAAACATGCCTCTAAAATCTGGACTAAGATAATCGATTATGTACTTATGATAATCGATTATGTTTAAGTCAGCTGCTTGACAATCGATTGTGAACTTATGACAATCGATTGTGTTAAGGCAGTGAGCATCAGATTTTTCAAATCTGCATGACAATCGATTTTGAACCTTATGACAATCGATTGTGATGAGGCAGTGTCCATCAAAGTTTTTCAAACCTCAAAATAATCGATTGTGAAGCTAATGACAATCGATTGTGAAGAGACAGTGTCCATCAGATCTTTCAAAGTCACAACATAATCGATTGTGAACTTATGACAATCGATTGTGTTGAGGCAGTGTCTTCCAGACTTTTTCAAAGTTATTAAATAATCGATTGTGAACCTATAACAATCGATTGTCAAGAGGCAGTGACTAAATTGATTTTTCAAGACTGATATATAATCGATTGTTAACTTAATATAATCGATTGTATAACTGACCGTTGCCAAAATATTTTCAAATACCGTCAGGTAATCGATTATTGATTTCCTATAATCGATTGTTTTAATCAAAATCTAGAAAGGATTTTTTGAACGTTGCTGAGTAATCGATTATTGATTTCCTATAATCGATTGTTTTACGTAAAATCTGGAAATGATTTTTTGAACGTTACCAGTAATCGATTATTGATCTTAGATAATCGATTGTTATGCGTAAAATCTGGGAATGATTTTTGGAAGAACTGGCAAACAATCGATTGTGGTAACTTGACAATCGATTGTCACAGAGTAAAATCAGCAATTCTTAATTGGCAATTAGGCAACGGTAATACGAGGTTTTTCAACTATAAATACAGCTTCAATTCAGTCTTCTAAACACAACAACTGATCATACAATTGCTAAAGCTTGCATACTTTATTGCTTATCATTTTATATTCATTACATAAGCTTTTGAGAGCCAAATTCTTGTCAAAAGTTGTTGCGATCTTGAGCGTATTCTTTTTGCTCATATCTACTCTTAAAGGAGTGTCTTGTTTGAGTGCTAAGTGTTTTTGTACACTTGAAGGGAAGTGTTAGTCCCTTGTGTTGTAAGAAGGAACTTGTGTTTCCTTGGTTGAAGTCTTGGAGTGTTGTATCTCCGAGCAAAGGTTGTTGAGGCTTGTGTCCTCAAGTTGTAACGGTTTGTTGAGCACCCGTAAGCTTAACAAGTTAGTGGAAATCTCGAGAGAGTCTCTCGGGGACTGGACTAGCCACGGGTTGTGGTGAACCAGGATACATCGGTGCGTTTGTTCTAATTTATTTACTTATCGCACTTATTTATTTCCTGCAATTTTTAAATTCCGCAAGTTTACGCTAATTTTTATTATAACGCTATTCACCCCCCCCCCCCTAGCGTTAAGCGTATTATCTAACAATTGGTATCAGAGCCCAACTCTTTGAAGACTTAACCGTTTGAGAGAAACATCTATGGCTTCTACTCGTGATTCTTTTGCAGGAATAGGTGAAGGACAATGCTCCACCCGACCACCGCTATTCGACGGTACAAATTATACATATTGGAAGGAGAGGATGAGAATATTTGAACAATCAAATAGTTTTCATCTTTGGAAGGTCATAATGAATGGAGAACAAATTCCAACCAAGAAGATTGAAAATGAATGGGTCCCAAAGTCCGAAGATGAATACGATGCGGATGATATCCGAAAGGTGCAAAATAATGCTAAAGCTATTAATTTATTATATTGTGCTGTAAATGCTGATGATTACAGGAAGATATCTTGTTGCACAACGGCAAAGCAAATGTGGGACAAGCTGGAAATTACGTACGAAGGTACAGACCAGGTAAGGGAAGCCAAAATTGATTTCCTAACCCATGCATATGAATTATTTCACATGAAGGAAGGCGAAAAGGTCGATGAGATGTTTGAATGATTTTCAAAAATCGTAAATGATTTACATGCTCTTAAGAAGACCTTCACGGATAAGGAACTTGTCCGAAAAATTCTCCGAAGTCTCACTCCGGAATGGCGATCCAAGGCCAACGCAATTCAAGAATCCATTGGCATTTCAAATGTCACCATCGACGCATTAAGAGGTAATCATAAAACTTATGAATATACTATACTTAACCCTTTTGTTGATGATCAAAGGAAGCAAAGAATTGCTCTCAAGGCAAGCACAAGCCAACCTCAAAATGATGAGGATGGAGACAACGAGTTCGGATTCGTTATCAAGAGATTTCAAAAGTTCATGCGTAAAGAGTATGAATGAAAGGGAAAAAAGCAAGAAGATCAAATAAAGTGCTATGAGTGCGGAGAAACCGGGCACATTAAATCAAATTGCCCAAATGCTAAAAAGGAGAAGAAACCCTTCAAGAAGCAACGAGCATACATATCTTGGGGAGGCGACTCCGGTGACGAGTCAAGTGAGGAAGAAGAAGACGAAGCCGCAAATCTTTGTCTTATGGCACAAGAAGACAACAAAGAAGAGGTATGTCAAATTTCTTCCAAAAATTTCTTTTCCCCTGAAGAAATGCAAAATGCTTTTGATGAGTTGTATAGCGAATTTATTAAAGCTTCAAAAACTGTTAAGAGTATAAAAGAAAATGCTTCTTTAAAAGAAAAAGATTTTCAAAAACAACTCTCTTTTAAAGAAAAGGAATTGCAAAAACTGATTTTAGAAAATGAGAAGTTGAAAGAGGAAAACAAATTTTTTGGCAAGAGAAGCGCCGACAAGCCCGAGAGTTCTAGAAATTGTACTTCTTGCATGCATCTCAAAAGTGAAGTAGAAAGGCTTAAGGGTACCTTAGATAAGTTTAACTCTTCTCATAAAAATTTGAATGAAGTGCTTGTTAATTTGAAGTTGACCAAGTATGGCATAGGTTTTAGAAACGAGCCTAAAGAGAAAGTTGAAGCCAACCACCAACCACCTAAGGCTCAACCTAGGATAAATAAAACAAATGTTCATCCTAGATACAACAAACCTAGAAATGGTTTTCATCAATCGCAACCTAGAAATAATCATGCTAGAAATAATGCACATTCTAGGCCAAACACTAGAAGGAATTTTGAACCTTTTATAACACCTAGAAACGACTTCCAACCTAGAAACAACTATTCTAGAAATGATGCATATCCTAGAACAAATGGTAGGAGAAATGATTTTCATGATTTGCGCAATAGTTATATTGTCAAGAATAGTGTAAATGAATTTCGTCCGTTCAATTACTATCAACCTAGAAGGATGCATAATCCTAACGTGACTTGTCATTATTGTAGACGAATTGGACATATTGCTCCTGCTTGTTTTACACGACATAGACATAACACTCAATCACATTACTATGATTTGCCTAACCCCCAAGGACCCAAAAATGGCATGGGTACCTAAAACTCATTAATCTGTTTTGTAGGTATGTTTGAAGGGATCAAGTATACTATGGTACCTTGATAGTGGATGCTCCAAGCACATGACGGGAGACGAATCCAAATTCCTTCAACTAGAACACAAGGAAGGGGGAAGTGTTATTTTTGGTGATAACAACAAAGGAAAGATTATCGGCATCGGATCGGTCGGTAAGGATGAAATTTCTTCCATTAAGCATATATTACTTGTGAAAGGTTTAAAACATAATCTCTTGAGCATATGTCAATTATGTGACAAGGGAAATCTTGTTTTATTTGATTCGGATGAATGCTTAGTTTTTAGACGTAGCGATTTTAAAATTATCCTTCTTGGTTTTAGAATGGATAATATTTATATGGTTGATCTTGCAAATTCTTCACCCGAATATGTGAATTGTTTAATGAGCAAAGAGGATGATTCTTGGTTATGGCATCGTAGAGTAGCTCACATCAACATGCATCTTTTGAACAAATTGGTTTCACAAAATTTAGTTGTTGGTCTTCCAAATTTGAAATTTGAAAATGATTCTATTTGTGATTCTTGTCAAAAAGGGAAGCAAACAAAAGCATCTTTTAAATCGAAAAATATTGTTTCAACTACTAGACCATTGCAATTGCTTCACATGGATTTGTTTGGACCATCTCGCATTGAAAGTCTTGGTAGAAATCGTTATGCTTTTGTTATTGTTGATGATTATTCCAGATTTACTTGGACTTTATTTCTTGCCCATCAAAGTGATGCTTTTTAGAATTTTAAATATTTTCTTAAACGTGTTCAAAGCAAAAAGGAAACAACGGTCACTTCAATTAGAAGTGATCATGGGGGAGAGTTTGATCACAATCTCTTTGCGGACTTTTGTGACGAACTCGGTATCGAGCTTACCTTTTCCGCTCCACGAACACCACAACAAAATGGGGTAGTGGAAAGGAAAAATAGGTGTCTCGAAGAGATGTCTAGAACCATGCTCGAAGAGGCTAAGATTTCCAAACATTTTTGGGCGGATGCCGTGAGTACCGCATGCTACGTTTTAAATAGAGTAGTCATAAGGCCAATACTCATGAAAACCCCTTATGAAGTCTACAAGGGAAGGAAACCAAATATCTCCCATTTTAGAGTATTCGGTTGTAAATGTTTTATTCATAACAATGGAAAAGATCAATTGGGAAAATTTGATGCCAAATCCGATGAGGGAATTTTTATTGGGTACTCTTCTCGTAGCAAAGCATATAGGGTATTTAATAATAGAACCCAAACTATGGAGGAATCCCCTCATATTGTGTTTTTCGAAAATAATACTCGCTTGGCGAGAAAGGATTCTTGTTCTGATCTTGCAGGTATTTTAAATAGTTTAAAAGACAAATTACAAGAGGAAACTCCTAAGGAAATTCAAGATGAAATCTTGGAACAATCAACGGAGGAAGCGCCACAATTGGAGAAAGAAACGAAAATGCCTAACGAGTGGAGGACAATCAAAGATCACCCTCTCGAACAGGTAATTGGCGACGTCGGAGAAAAGGTAAGTACCCGAAACTCCCTTAAGAACACCTTAGGACATACTGCTTTTGTTTCTCAAATTGAACCAACAACCATCTCCGAAGCAATTGGGGATGAATTTTGGACCTTGGCAATGCAAGAGGAGCTTAACCAATTCAAACGGAATGACTTTTGGGATTTGGTGCCAAGACCCGAAAATCATACCATAATTGGTGCGAAATGGGATTTTCGAAACAAACTAGATGAAAATGGTGTAATCACTAGAAACAAAGCTAGGCTTGTAGCAAAAGGCTATAATCAAGAAGAGGGTATTGACTATGAAGAAACATATGCTCCCGTAGCTAGATTAGAAGCTATTCGTTTATTGCTTGCTTTTGCCTCTTCTATGAATTTCAATTTATATCAAATGGATGTGAAAAGTGCTTTTCTAAATGGTGTTATTCAAGAAGAAGTTTATGTTGAACAACCCCCCGGTTTTGAAGATTTTAAATCTCCCGATCATGTTTTCAAACTCAAAAAGGCTCTTTATGGTTTAAAACAAGCTCCCCGAGCTTGGTATGAAAGATTGAGTAAATTTCTATTGGAAAATGATTTCATTAGGGGGAAAGTTGACACCACTCTTTTTGTTAAGCATAAAAACAATGATATTTCATTAGTTCAAATCTATGTGGATGATATTATATTTGGTGCTACTAACAATGTTTTGTGCAAGGAATTTTCCGATTTAATGACAAACGAATTTGAGATGTCTATGATGAGTGAGTTAACATTCTTTTTGGGATTACAAGTAAAGCAAATGAAAGAAGGTACGTTCATTTGCCAAGCGAAATATTGCAAAGAATTGCTGAAACGATTTGAAATGACCAATGCAAAAGCAATGGCAACCCCCATGAGCACATCCGATCATCTAGACAAAGATGAGAAAGGTAAGGAAGTCGACATCAAAAAGTATCGAGGTATGATTGGCTCTCTCCTTTATCTTACTGCTAGTCGTCTGGACATCATGTTTAGCATGTGCTTATGCGCTCGTTATCAATCGTGTCCGAAGGAGTCTCACCTAACTGCGGTGAAACGGATATTGAAGTATCTTGTTGGTACTGTAAATGTGGGTCTATGGTACCCCAAAGGTTCTTCATGCCAACTTGTTGGCTATTCCGATTCCGATTTTGCTGGATGCAAATTGGACCGCAAGAGCACTAGTGGCACTTGCCATTTGCTCGGTAGCTCTCTCGTTTCTTGGTTTAGCAAGAAACAAGTAAGTGTTGCGTTGTCCACAACCGAGGCTGAATATGTAGCCACGGGGAGTTGTTGCGCTCAAATCCTTTGGATGAAACAACAACTCTTGGACTATGGCCTAAGTCTTGATCATATCCCTCTTAGATGTGATAATACTAGCGCCATATGCTTGACGAAGAACCCCGTTCTTCATTCGCGAACAAAACACATTGAAATTAGACATCATTTTATAAGAGATCACATTCTCAAGGACGATGTCGAAATTGAATTTGTTGAAACCAAAGATCAATTGGCCGACATCTTTACAAAGCCCTTAGAGAAAGAGTCCTTCTTCCGAATTCGTAGTGAACTCGGGATCCTTGACTCCACGTTGATCTAAGTCATGCATTGCATTTTCCTTTTCACATGTTTTCTAACTTGAGCGTCGGAGACGTCTAACGTATTTTTGCAGGTATCGCCCTAAAGGCAGGGGGGGTTTAATAAAGCTTGACGCACAGAACAATCGATTTCTCTTTTATATAATCGATTATCCAGTATCAATAATCGATTGTCTTGACATTATTTGCGTTAGTATGTATGAAATTGCAGATTTAATAAATAAACAAGTTTTTAATTATTCTATATATTTTTTACTAATGGCAAAAGGGGGAAGATAACGGGTATGCACTCTCAATACTTATCGGCATAAATTGAGGGGGAATTCATATATTGAGGGGGAACAAATTGCATATCTATATACTTGTTGCATATCTTTACTTGTCTTGAATCGTCATTATGAATTGCCTAATATGCATATTCCGCTTAAAGTTTGCCATTATCAAAAAGGGGGAAATTGTTGGAAACACGTTCTCAAGGCATTATACTAAACGTGTGTTCATATTTGTAGGTTTTGATGAATGACAAACTATGCGCAAATTGACACATGACGAGGTCCAAGCACAAGCGCAAAATTGATAAACAATGAGATTCAAGCACAAGACAAAAATCGAGATTAAGTTTTATATGAGTCGGTATTTAATTGTGATCTTGATCCGACAACTTAAACTCAAGACTTGGCTTCTCTCGTAAAAATATTTTTAACAAATCATGCATATTTAATTTAGAGCAAAATGATTTTAAATAATGCATATTTACTTTAGTCAAAATGATTTTTAAACATGCCTCTAAAATCTGGACTAAGATAATCGATTATGTACTTATGATAATCGATTATGTTTAAGTCAGCTGCTTGACAATCGATTGTGAACTTATGACAATCGATTGTGTTAAGGCAGTGAGCATCAGATTTTTCAAATCTGCATGACAATCGATTGTGAACCTTATGACAATCGATTGTGATGAGGCAGTGTCCATCAAAGTTTTTCAAACCTCAAAATAATCGATTGTGAAGCTAATGACAATCGATTGTGAAGAGACAGTGTCCATCAGATTTTTCAAAGTCACAACATAATCGATTGTGAACTTATGACAATCGATTGTGTTGAGGCAGTGTCTTCCAGACTTTTTCAAAGTTATTAAATAATCGATTGTGAACCTATAACAATCGATTGTCAAGAGGCAGTGACTAAATTGATTTTTCAAGACTGATATATAATCGATTGTTAACTTAATATAATCGATTGTATAACTGACCGTTGCCAAAATATTTTCAAATACCGTCAGGTAATCGATTATTGATTTCCTATAATCGATTGTTTTAATTAAAATCTAGAAAGGATTTTTTGAACGTTGCTGAGTAATCGATTATTGATTTCCTATAATCGATTGTTTTACGTAAAATCTGGATGATTTTTTTAACGTTGCCAGTAATCGATTATTGATCTTAGATAATCGATTGTTATGCGTAAAATCTGGGAATGATTTTTGGAAGAACTGGCAAACAATCGATTGTGGTAACTTGACAATCGATTGTCACAGAGTAAAATCAGCAATTCTTAATTGGCAATTAGGCAACGGTAATACGAGGTTTTTCAACTATAAATACAGCTTCAATTCAGTCTTCTAAACACAACAACTGATCATACAATTGCTAAAGCTTGCATACTTTATTGCTTATCATTTTATATTCATTACATAAGCTTTTGAGAGCCAAATTCTTGTTAAAAGTTGTTGCGATCTTGAGCGTATTCTTTTTACTCATATCTACTCTTAAAGGAGTGTCTTGTTTGAGTGCTAAGTGTTTTTGTACACTTGAAGGGAAGTGTTAGTCCCTTGCGTTGTAAGAAGGAACTTGTGTTTCCTTGGTTGAAGTCTTGGAGTGTTGTATCTCCGAGCAAAGGTTGTTGAGGCTTGTGTCCTCAAGTTGTAACGGTTTGTTGAGCACTCGTAAGCTTAACAAGTTAGTGGAAATCTCGAGAGAGTCTCTCGGGGACTGGACTAGCCACGGGTTGTGGTGAACCAGGATGCATCGGTGCGTTTGTTCTAATTTATTTACTTATCGCACTTATTTATTTCCTGCAATTTTTAAATTCCGCAAGTTTACGCTAATTTTTATTATAACGCTATTCACCCCCCCCCCCTCTAGCGTTAAGCGTATTATCTAACACATTATACAAGTCATCCTCTAAAGCACTTAAGATATATCCTTTGCAAAGAAAATCTGCTTGCTTCCACGCCTCAACAACCATGAACTTTTCATTGTCCAGCATGTCAGTAACAGGCACTAGAGGCTCTCCACTAGTGAATTTCTGCATACCAAGTGTGCAAAGCTAGAAGAATACTCTTTGTTGCCATCCTTTGAAGTTGGCTCCAGAAATTTCCCTGGTTTCTCAACAGGGGGAATAGCAGTGCGGCTTGACGAGGCAATCGTCGTTGCACCAACAGTCGCAGAAGGATTTCCGTTATCAATTGCCATTTCACACTGTCAACAACAGAAGAGTTCAATTAGTGATAAAACCATAATAGTAAATTATACAGTAATCAATAAACAATACGTAATAAAAAACAACCGAAGTTTATCTATATTGTTTTAGAGAAAAGACGATGTAGTTTATATGTTCTTCAAATCATTTTCCGTTCAATACTCTGATTAAGTTTTTACATCTTCAAAATCAGAATAGTAAAATTTAGACGGAGTAGAAAACCACACAATTTTTAATCTACACAAACAGAATACAGAATATAATAAAGTAATTTCCTTAAGATTGTTATTAATTTGTATTGTTGTAAATAAATAAAATAATAATCTTTTTAAAAACAAAAACAGAAAGTTAGAAGAAATAAATTCTGAAAATAGTATTTGAATTTTAAAATAAATTTTGAAAATGGTATAGGAACAAATCGAGCCCACTGAATACACAGTATGTCCTTAAGGAAATTTTTCCTCTCAAGTACCCGAGGTTCTGGAATATATCATCCCGGGATAGAACGATTTAACTCACCAGAGTGTTGGTACCAAAAATGTCGATGAACAGCGAACCACTCGAAAGCTGTAAAACATACTGGATTTTTTTTTTGCAGAAGAAGAAGATTATCAGAAAATTTCGTAAGTCAATATTATGGGATTTGAAGGAATACTTATAGTCAATTTGGTACTGTTTCTGAAAAGGTTTGCAACCTTTCAGAACAGTAATATTGCGAGAAAAAAACCGGATTTAAATAATCCAGGAGAGAAAACGGGCCGAACCAGTCCGGGTCATGGGTTATTCGGATGAATATTTGTTAATTAATTAGTTGAAAAGAATTTTGTTCAAAAAGATTAATCAATCAATCGTTGACCAAAGCCAAAGCCGAGCAACAACAGCGTGAGGTTTATCTTATTCTTAACTCTTTAAGGGTTAAAAGATGAACTTCTCTATGTATACACAAAGATTTTTTTCTTTCTATCAGTAAGGGACAAAATACATTAGTAAAATGAATTCATTCAAAATTTTATTTTTTTTCCGCTTTTTTTTTTTGCACCATTTTTCATTTACTATCTCAATTGTTATTAATTAATAATAACAAAACCCAACAGAAACTTCGTGGAAGCACACCTTATGACTACACTCCGTCTGCTATAGCTGATGGGTATGAAATGATGTGAAAAGTTCCGATTCTATGATTGCGCCCAACGCGGTGAGATAGCAAACCCTACAAAGTATTAGGAAATATTGTGAATATCTTTTGTGTATCTTTTTATTATTGGTAGAATATTCTCTCATTATTGTATAGTCCTATAGTTGGTAGGATTTGATTTCCTTCATTATTGTACGGTCCTATTGTTGGTAAGATTAGATACTCATGTACTCTATATATACTTTTGTGAGTAATACGAGAAACTTAATTCTCCCAAAACTCTCTACAAGGTATCATACGCCAGTGGCTTATGCCAAACAAACCCTAATTCTATCATACTCGCGCCCGCTGCTGCTCTTATCGGCAGCCCACCGCCGCCGCCGCCGCTGCCGCTGCACTTATCGGCAGCCCTCTCTTTCTCGACGTCATTCAGCGCCTCCTCTCCTTTTCCTCGCGCTTCATGGCCTCTACGACGTCATCCGAGCCTCTCCAGTCGATTTCCATCAATGCATCGGCTCAAATCCCACTCAAATTGGATTCCACTAATTACCTGGCGTGGAAATTCCAATTTTGAACCCTTCTTATAGGTTACGACCTCCTAGGCTTCTTGGACGGATCGAAGCCGTGCCCACCGGCCACTATCATCGACAAGGACGTGACTTCCCCCAACCCAGCATATCCTTACTGGATTCGCCAGGACAATCTTATTCTCAGTGCCATCATCTCGTCGATCATACCGTCGATCATCTCCTTTATTGCCGTTGTGGAAACCTCTAAAGAGGCCTGGGACATCCTCGCGCGCACATACGGCACTGCTTCTCGCGGTCGTATCATGGCTCTCAAACAGCAGCTCCATAATCCGGTAAAAGGTTCTAAATCTGTTACTGATTTTATGCACGGTATTCGCGTGATTGTGGATGAATTATCTCTCCTGGGTGTTACTGTTGATTCTGAGGATCTTGTCATTAAGGTTCTAAATGGTCTTGATGATCCGTATATGGAACTCTCTCATGCCATCCAAACCCGCGAATCTCCCATCTCTTTTGCTGAATTACATGACAAGTTGTTATGCATGGAGGCTCAGATTACTGCTCGTGTGCCGGCCACCTCCGCCGCATCTGATTTGGCTCTGTCGGCTGCCTTCGTCGCCAGACAGCAGCCAGGCCTCACTGCTTCGGTAGCCGCGGGCGCGGCCGTAGTAGCCGCGGGCGCGGCCGTAGTAGCCGCGGTTCAATCTTCGGTCGCGGTGGTTACTCCAACAATGGCCAATCTCGCGGGTACAATGGGAAGTGCCATCTCTGCAGTGAATTTGGCCACTCCGCGCGCCGCTGCCCGTCTTATCCCATCTCCGGCGCCAATCAGCCCCCTTACAGTGGACCACTGCCGCGGCCAGCTTATGCTTCACCGCCTTATCCGGCTGCTCACACAGCCCATCACTCTTCGACGATTCCCTCTGCATCTGATTGGATCCTGGACTCGTGTGCCTCCCATCACATAACCTCTGATCTTGCCAACATGTCTCTTCACAGTCCTTACACTGGTTTATACAATGTGGTTATTGGTAACGGTGAAGGTTTGACAATTACACATACTGGACAACTTAACAGTCATTCCTCTCTTTTATTACCTGGGGCTCTCTGTGTTCCACATATGCGTAAAAATTTGATCTCTGTTGCCCAATTATGTCGTCGCAATAATGTTAACGTTGTTCTCTCTGATACTGATTTTCAGGTGAAGGATCGTCGCATGTGGGCAACGCTCGTTCGCGGCCCGCATAGGGGCAACACCTACTACTAGCCGGCGGCTCCCAGTCTCCCGTCTGCCCTCACGGCACAAAAGCTCTCTGCGTCATTTGGCATTCTCGGTTTGGTCACCCGTCAGCTAAAATCCTGCGTCATTTAGTGTCTTCTAGCAATATAGCGTCCAGTAATGTGTCTGATCTTGCTTGTGTCTCTTGCAAGCTTCATATATGTCATAAGTTACCTTTTTCTAAGTCAAGTTTATCTTCTACTGCTCCCCTAGAGCTTATTTTCTCCGATGTATGGACCTCTCCGATTATTTCTAATGAAGGATTTAAATATATGTCATCTTTGTTGATCATTTTTCTAAGTATGTTTGGTTCTTTCCTTTACGCCGTAAGTCTGATGTCTTACAAACCTTCCCCATTTTTAAATCCATTGTAGAAAAATATTTCTATGCTAAAATCATTACTCTGTATGCTGACAATGGGGGTGAATTCCTCGCTTTACGCTCTTTTCTTGCCTCCAATGGCATCTCACATCTCACGTCACCTCCTCATACTCCTCAGCATAATGGCTATGTTGAACGCCGTCACCGTCATATTGTCGATACTGGTCTCACTCTCCTTCATCATGCCTCTGTACCTCTCATTTACATGCCTTATGCCTTTGCTACAGCAGTCTATCTCATTAATCGTCTTCCCAAGACAAATCTTTTGATGCTCTCCTCCTTTGAGTCTCTCTTCCATAAGCGCCCCAACCTTGCCAAACTATGTGTCTTCAGCTGTCAATGCTTCCCTTGGCTTCGTCCCTACACCTCACACAAAATGGAACCTATATCTCGTGCATGTGTCCTCTTCGGCTACTCTACTACTCAAAGCGCCTATCTCTTCTTTGATCCCTCAATGTCTAAAATCTTCACCTCGCGTCATGTCACCTTCCATGAAGATGTTTTCCCGTTCTCTAAAATGTCTAACCCCGAGTCTCCCGCTGTACCCGTTCCGGTCTCCCTAGAAGTCCTTCCGCTGCTGCCACCAGTACCTGTCGCTGCTCCCACTAGCGATCCTTCACCGAACACACTGCCGGCGCCGGTGCCACCAGTGCCCCTGCCGCCGCTACACCCATTATGCCGCCACCTGCATCCTCTCAGGGTGGTCATCATATGCAAACTCGCAGCAAAAATAACATCTTTACGCCCAACAAGAAGTTTGGTATGTCTGCTGTCACCTCTCCTGCTGTTACTGAACCTCAGACCTTGTCTAGTGCTATGTCTGATGAGCGCTGGCGCGCTGCTATGTCATCAGAGTTTGATGCTCTGCTACGGAATGGCACCTGGGATCTTGTTCCGCCTGATTCTTCGCAGAATGTTGTGGTTTGCAAGTGGGTTTATCGCATTAAACGAAAGCCTGACGGTACTTTGGATAAGTTTCAAAGCCCGGCTTGTTGCAAAGGGTTTTCATCAGCGTCCAGGTGTAGACTTCCAGGAGACTTTCAGTCCGGTTGTTAAGCCGGAAACTGTGCGTTTGGTTCTCAGTATAGATGTATCCAAGGGCTAGCCTCTTCGTCAAATGTATGTGAACAATGCCTTTCTCCACGGGAGGCTTACAGAGGATGTTTATATGGCACAACCACCGGGCTTTTTTGACAAAGCCTATCCATCTTATGTCTGTAAGTTACAAAAAGCTATTTATGGTCTCAAACAGGCACCCCGGGCATGGTACAGTGCGCTCCGCCAATGTCTTCTGACCATGGGTTTCGTCAACACTACCTCTGACACTTCGCTCTTCGTCTTTCAGCATTCTGGTATTACGGCCTATTTTTTGGTATATGTTGATGATCTCATATTGACTTGTAATAATTCTGCTTTCTTGAACCGTGTGATTGACTCTCTTGGGACTCATTTTTCTCTTAAAGACATCGGTGATCTAAGCTACTATCTTGGTGTTGAAGTTCTGCGCAGCTCCAAGGGGTGTTTTCTTTCTCAGCGTAAATATGTTGTTGATCTTTTGACTCGTCATAATATGATGGACTCAAACCCTGTTCACACGCCAACAGCGGCGTCAAACCGCCTTCATCTGGCCGACGGCTCGGCCCCTGCCGACGCATCCGCCTATCGACGGGCCCTTGGAGGCCTCCAGTATCTCTCCTTCACTCGTCCTGATATCTCCTTTGCTGTGAATAAACTCTCACAGTTCATGCACGCTCCTATTGTCACTCATTGGGGTGCAGTTAAGCGCCTCTTCCGGTATCTGAATGGGACGCGTGACTTTGGCGTCTGGTTGCGTCCTTCATCTGCTATACCTCTGCATTGTTTCTCTGATGCTGATTGGGGTGGAAACTGTGATGACCGCTCCTCAACTGGTGCCTATGTTGTCTTTCTAGGGCCTAATCCTATTTCCTGGAGCTCCAAAAAGCAGCGTTCCGTTGCACGATCATCTACTGAGGCTGAGTATCGTGCCATTGCTTCTGCTGCCGCTGAAGTACGTTGGCTTCATTCCCTGCTGCGCGAGCTTCATGTCCCTCTTCCGGCTGCTTCTGTCATTTACAACGACAACATTGGCGCCACTTACCTCTGTGCTAACCCTGTGTTTCATTCGCGCATGAAACACATCTCCATTGATTATCACTTTGTTCGTCAATTTGTTCAGAATGGGTCCCTTCGTGTTGCTCACGTATCCTCTGCTGATCAGCTTGCTGATGCTCTCACCAAGCACTTATCTCGTCCTCGGCTTCTTCTGCTGATGTCCAAGATTGGCGTGTCCTCCGGCCCTCCATCTTGAGGGGGCGTATTAGGAAATATTGTGAATATCTTTTGTGTATCTTTTTATTACTGGTAGAATATTCTCTCATTATTGTATAGTCCTATAGTTGGTAAGATTTGATTTCCTTCATTATTGTACAGTCCTATAGTTTGTAGGATTTGATACCTCTGTACTCTATATATATTTTTGTGAGCAATACGAGAAACTTAATTCTCTCAAAACTCTCTACACAAAGTACTAGATTCCTATCACTTCAGTTTACGCACTAGTTACCTCGCTCTTTCTGCCTAACTTAATCAACTAGGAAAATACAACAGTATTGAAAATATCCAAGAAGCTAGAAGAGCAAATATCATTAACAAAAAACACGCAGAATTCAGTTACAAGCCATATCTTCACCTATATATATGTGTGAGTGTATATTTAGTCATGAAACAACTAACATTATTTCATTCAGAGATACTACACCGAAGCATATTTTGTGTCTTCAATCTTTAATTACACGATAACCACTATGAAGAGAAGCAGAGAAGAGGATAGTGATGTAGAAGCACAAGCCATGGCTAATTGCTCCATGCTTTTATCTCGTTTAAATGATACTATTAAAACTTCATCGTTTGAATGCAAGACATGTAACAAACGATTCTCATCTTTTCAAGCTCTTGGCGGCCACAGGACGAGTCGTAAATCGCTGAGATCATCATCCATGGTCGCCAAAAGCAAATCCAAAATAACAAAGAATAATATGCACCAGTGGTCCATTTGTGGGATGGAGTTCTTCATGGGCAGGCTCTAGGTGTGTGCCCCAATCAATGTACCAGTTTTGAACAAGTCGAATAGTAGCAAGAGAATATTATGTCTGGATCTTAACCGGTTAATCTGAATGCAAGGGAATGTTAGGATAAGTATTATTTTAGGATATAACAGTAAAACTCACAATTTTAAGATTAATACAACATATCAAATAGACGTTAAAAAAAATAATATTAGAATAATTAAATACAATATAATTAATTTTAATATAATTAATCACAACATAGTCTTCAAACCAAACGACCCCTATAGTATAAAAAGTAATTTTCTATTAGGAGTACTAAAACAGCTGCTTTTCTTTTCAAAACTAATTTTCTCACTGTTGAATCTGTCGGATTAATGTACAAAACGAATTTTCTATTTAAGAATGAGTTATTCATTAGCTCTACGGGATACAGGGAAGCTCCAGTCCATGGGATTATCACTCATTGACGTCATCAAGACCCGAAATGCCAAGTTAGGAGACAAAAAGCCACAAAAACGGTTACGATTCAGCAGATCTGAGACACGTGTACGGTAAAAGAGGTTTAACAGTATAATCTGATAATGCAGGTTCAGTTACAATCTTGTAGTCTCCTCGAGAGCCGATCGTCTGCTCCTCGGTCACCGTAACACCCCCTCAATAAGCAAAAACAAAAAGAAATTTTTTTAAAAAAATCTCTTCCTCAATATACAGGCGGTGGCCGTCGATGATGCCGCCGGAAGATTGTCCTGGCCATTCCTGGTATCTTCCTCAATTTCCGATTGTAAGATCCTCTCTTTGCTATGTCCCAATTCACAATTTAGGGCTTTTAACTCGCTAAGAGTTTTCACTCCGCTTCGAATAGTAGAACGGTAAAAATAAATTTTGTGCTGATAATTCTTCTTACATTCTGTTTTCTGAGAGCTTGAAGTGTAGGTAAAAAAAAATGAGCAGTTGTGGCGGTCAGGTTCGTTGAAGTAAAAGCTGCAGAATGGTAAGTGTTTCTAGTCTTTATTAGAAGCTCCGTAACCTGAGTGTTTGCACGTTGATTTTATTGTATTTAGTTTGCTATTGTAAGTTTATGCTATTTTACTGGAATTTTAATGAGCAGTTGTGCTCAATTGGCCCTTTTCTTTTGTCTTTGAGCCTCCATTTTGAAGTTCGACGTGACATTTAAAGATGAAACTTTTGCTTTGTAAAGTTGCACTTCAAATTTGAACTTTTTGGGGTGCTTATTAAAAGAAAATTACACTCTTTCTGTTACTAAAAGAGTGGTTGGTTTCATGGTGCAGTGGTTAACATACCTAATTTTAATTCAGTATAGATTCAGACAGTCTCTTTTCTTAATTCCTATGAAATAAAATTTGCACATTTACATAGAAGATGGTAACTAAGGCAATTGTTTTTGACTTTTTGATATTAACAATGTCATTCTTTTTTAGATGAAGGAGTATTAATTTTCGTTGAATGACTTGGATTATTTACTATTAAAGATAATATCTTTTTGGTTTTGCTTAATACTTGTACTCAGTAGTGAAATTAGTAGTGTTGCTTCAGTTTAGCACTTCAAGCTCTAGTCCATTAGTTAAAGCTAAAATTGTCAGTAGAAATCAATTGTAATCCATTTCTAAAGAAAAAACAATGTTGATGATGTGAACAATAAATTAAACCAAAGCTAGATATTACTAGAATATTCTAGACTATTCTAAAATAGTCTAGAATGAGCTAGAATGTTCTAGAAGGTTCGAGAACATTATGGAGTTCTCTGGAATATTCTAGAAGATGATAGAAACTCTTTTATGTATAGTAGAGAATGTGAGAATATTCTAGAGTAGTGGAATATTCTAGAACATATGAGAATAGAATGTCGTAGAACATGGAGGTTGATGCCTATAAATAGGGGAAGACCTCCTCATTTGTAGATTGTACAAAAAGTGTGAGCCCAAGTGTGTACCAAAGTGATCCCTTGTGTAATAAAAGTTGAAGAATTACAAAAGTCTCTCTCCATATAGCTACATATATTAAACCTTCCAAACTACCTCCATTTCTTCATTTATCAACTAAACAAAATCTCTTTCCTTCTTACATTTAAAGGTCTTCTATCCTTAAATTGTTCTCCTACATCTGGTATCAGAGCAATTGGTTCGTTAGGAGGGTGATTCATTAACTATGGCAGGAAAGAATATCGTGTGCATGGTTCCCAAGTTGACGGGGAAACAAAATTACAACTTTTGGAGGATTCAGATGGAGACACATCTGAAGGCGTATAATTTGTTAAAATATACGCGAGAAGAACTGGAGGAAGGTGCCGAAGAGAATGAAATAAGGCGTGATAGTATGGCCTTGTCCCAAATACACCAGGCCATCGATATGTCTGTGTTTGGCAAAATTTCCACAGCCCAAACAACAAAACAGGCTTGGGATATTTTGGCCAAAGCATATCGTGGAGTTGATAAGGTCCAAAAGAATAATTTGATGGCGCTAAAAAGGAAGTTCGAGCTTGCCATGATGGAGAAGTCAGAGACAGTTGAGAGATACTTTTCGAGGTTGACGGAGATCAAGAATGAGATGGAGCTCAATGGTCATACCCTCAGCGATGAGACATTCGTTGAAAAGGTACTTAATACTTTACCTATGAAGTTTGATCATATTGTGGCAGTAATTCAAGAGACCAAGGATCTTTCAACTTTAAGTACCGAGGAGCTTCTGGGCTCATTAATTCTTCATGAGAATAGAATTAATGGGAAATAAGAAGAGTCATTGGAGAAAGATCCGGCAGAGAAGGCATTGCAGGCACATACTAAAGTTAAAGAGAGAGGAGAATCTTCTAATGTGGCGGAAACTAGAGGACATGGTTTCCGAGGCAGAGGTCGTGGAGGCACCGGCAACTATCGTGGCCGTGGAAGAGGTAATCATCATTTCCAGCCAAGAGGAAATTACAACAATCCAGGTCAGCAAAAACCTCCCCTTAAATGCTATAACTGCGGTAAATTGGGTCATTATGCTAAAGATTGTTGGAGTAAAAGAATTGAAAATAAACAAGTTCATGCTCGAGTAGCTGAGGATGAAGGGGATAAAAGTGAAACCATTTTTTACTCCGCATCTATGGCTGCTGTTAGTGAAGAAACTAACAATGATGTCTGGTACGTTGACTCCAGATGTAGTAATCATATGTGCGGTAAGGAGATATTTGCTGATTTGGACGAGTCTTTTAAATCCACGGTTAAATTTGGAAATAATCAAGTTATGCAAGTTGTCGGGAAAGGGAGAATATCGGTCACCATGGAGAATGGGCTTGAGTGCTCCATAAAAGATGTTTACTACATGCCTAACCTGCTGCATAATTTGTTGAGCTTGGGTCAGCTCCAACACAATGGATATGAAGTGCATTTCAGTTATGATATATGCACTATAAGAGACAAGAGTATGAAAATTATAGCCAAGGTAAGTATGACCAAAAATCGGATGTTTCTAGTAACTTTCAACTACGGTCACTTACCCTGCTGTAATTCAATTGCTCTTGATGATACTTGGTTATGGCACATGAGGTTTGACCACTTTAATTTCGGCGGTTTACAATATCTTGTGAAGAATAAGATGGTGTCAGGTTTGCCTTCACTTGACTTTGCTCCAAGACAGTGTGAAGCATGCATTTTGGGGAAGAAGCATAGAGAGCCATTTCCCAAAGGCAAAGCTTGGAGAGCAAAACACCCATTGCAGCTGATACATTCTGATTTGTGCTCGGTGGAAGTTCCTTCGCTCGGTGAAAGTAAGTACTTCATTACTTTTATTGATGATTTCAGTAGAAAAGCATGGGTGTATTTGCTGAAAAATAAGTCTGAAGCTTGTGACACATTCAAAAGCTTCAAAACATATGTTGAAAAACAAAGTGGTCATTTTATAAAGACTCTGAGAACAGATCGAGGCACAGAATACACTGTGTGCGATGATTTTTTGAAGAAGCATGGGATTCAACATCAGTTGACTGCAAGGTACACTCCTCAACAAAATGGAGTTGCGGAAAGAAAGAACAGGACTGTAATGGATATGGTGCGGTCAATGCTGGCAGCAAAACAGCTGCCTAAAGAATTCTGGGCTGAAGCTGTCTCTACTGCAATTTACATATTAAACAGGTGCCCTACGAGAAGCAACCATGGAAAAACACCTTATGAGGTATGGACAGGTAGAAAACCAAATATTTCTCATTTACGAATATTTGGTTGTCTTGACTATGCGCATGTACCCGATCCACTGCGAAAGAAGCTTGACGAGAAAGCAGAAAAGAGCATATTTGTTGGCTACAGTCGACAGACAAAAGGGTACAAGCTATATAATCCAGACAGCAAAAAGGTTATTGTCAGTAGAGATGTCACATTTGATGAACATGGAGCATGGGATTGGAAGAAAAAAACAGTTGAGCCATCTCAACCTCCAGCACCATCATGTCTTGATGACGAGGAGCATGATGAACCTGCGCAACAACAGTCTCCCTCAGAAATACAACCAATACAGCATGGTCGATCACAGAGGCAACGACGTCTACCGGCTTATTTGGAGGATTACATTGTCGGTAATGATGTTGATACTCTAACTGACGAAGATATTTTGAACTTTGCCTTGTTTTCAGATTGCGATCCTGTGGATTTCAAGGATGCAATTGAAGAAGAACGTTGGGTGAAAGCAATGGAGGAGGAAATCCATTCTATTGAGAAGAATGATACTTGGGAGCTTACCGACCTTGCAAGAGGAAAGAAACCCATTGGAGTAAAGTGGGTATACAAAACAAAGTACAGACCAACGGGAGAAGTCGACAGATACAAAGCAAGGTTAGTTGTCAAAGGCTATAAGCAAAAACTTGGAATTGACTATTTCGAGGTATTTGCTCCTGTTGCTAGACTAGACACAATTCGTTTGATAATTTCTCTAGCTGCTCAAAATAACTGGAGAATTTATCAAATGGACGTTAAGTCAGCCTTCCTAAATGGTGTTCTTGAAGAAGAGGTCTATGTGGAGCAGCCCCCTGGCTTTGTTAAAAGGGGTAATGAAAACAAGTTCTACAAGTTAAAGAGAGCTCTATATGATTTGAAGCAAGCTCCAAGAGCGTGGTACACACGCATCGACACCTTTTTCGTTGAAAGCGGTTTTCAAAGATGTGCTTATGAGCACACACTATATGTGAAGACTTCCAATGCTGGCGATGTTATGATCGTCTGTTTGTATGTGGATGATTTGATCTTCACAGGAAATAATGGGAAGATGATGGCGGATTTCAGGGAGGCTATGATCCATCAGTTTGAGATGACCGATTTGGGTCTTATGTCATATTTTCTTGGGATTGAAGTTTCTCAATCAGATAAGGGAATCTTCATATCTCAAAGAAAGTATGCTGGAGACATTTTGAAGAAATTTAAGATGGATGGTGCGAATCCGATTGCGACCCCAGCTGAAGAAAGATTGAGGCTGGCGAAGGATGGAACAGGTGATCTTGTGAATCCATCCTACTTTAAGAGCTTGGTTGGAAGCTTGAGGTACTTGACCTCAACAAGACCCGACATTGCTTACAGTGTTGGCGTAATAAGCCGATTCATGGAAAAGCCACGCCAATCACACTTACAAACGGCTAAGAGAATTTTGAGATACATTAAAGGAACTCAAGGAGATGGAATCTGCTATCCTAGAGGTGAGTCACTTGAACTTCTTGGATACACTGACAGTGATTGGGCTGGTGATACGATCGAGAGAAAAAGTACTTCCGGCTATGCATTCTTCACTGGTTCGGGTGTGTTTTCTTGGAGTTCAAAGAAACAACCAGTGATAGCATTATCCACTGCTGAAGCCGAGTACATTGCTGCATCAAATGCTGCTACACAGGCGGTATGGTTGAGAAGAATGCTCAGGTTTCTTCAACACAAACATGATGGTCCAACCACGATATTATGTGACAACCAATCAGCAATCGAGTTGGCGAAGAATCCAGTACTTCATGGTCGCAGCAAACACATTGATATCAAATATCATTTCATTCGAGAAATGGTACGAGAAAATGAGATCCGAATTGGCTACTGCAGAACTGGTGAACAGGTGGCAGATATTTTCACCAAGGCATTGAAGATGGAGACTTTTCTGAAGATGAAAAAGTTATTAGGAATGACCACCTACGAGGCTTTGGTTTAAGGGAGGCAATGTGAACAATAAATTAAACCAAAGCTAGATATTACTAGAATATTCTAGACTATTCTAAAATAGTCTAGAATGAGCTAGAATGTTCTAGAAGGTTCGAGAACATTATGGAGTTCTCTGGAATATTCTAGAAGATGATAGAAACTCTTTTATGTATAGTAGAGAATGTGAGAATATTCTAGAACATATGAGAATAGAATGTCGTAGAACATGGAGGTTGATGCCTATAAATAGGGGAAGACCTCCTCATTTGTAGATTGTACAAAAAGTGTGAGCCCAAGTGTGTACCAAAGTGATCCCTTGTGTAATAAAAGTTGAAGAATTACAAAAGTCTCTCTCCATATAGCTACATATATTAAACCTTCCAAACTACCTCCATTTCTTCATTTATCAACTAAACAAAATCTCTTTCCTTCTTACATTTAAAGGTCTTCTATCCTTAAATTGTTCTCCTACAGATGAGATGCTGTGATTTTGCTGATATATATCTTCTTTGTGATGCGTCTCATACTTGGTCTTTGCATCAAGTTATTTATAATTTCTTTTGTTAGTGCTGAGATATTCTTGTCACACCGTCGTGCTATCCCCTTCCCCCCTCCCCCCTCCCCCCCCAACGACCACACTCGTTTGTTTTCACCTGCTTTATTCCAATTCACAAACCCTACCCACTATTCTTGTTTACCATAAGGAGATTATACTTAGAGGAATCGACCTATCTAGTTCATTCATATTAGATCTTTTCCAGTCTTTCCATGTCAAGGACTTTTGGATACCAAAGTGTGGAGGACATCTATCCGATGGAGAAGCAGTTTTTGATAGCTCATCAAGAATTGAAGCAAAGCGTACTCACCGATTGTTCTCCAGTGCTGCTGAGCCGGAGTTATTTCCTAACAAGAAACAAGCTGTCCACACTTCACTCGGCAAATCAGCTTCCGGACTTGCAACGGCAAATTCCACATGTTGGGAGACTACTTCTAGTCTTCAGTCAGGAGCATGCCAATTCATTGATAGGCTGTTTGGAGTTGATACCACCAGGACAATCGACTTAACCGAGAGTAGCACGTCACATAGAGAATTCCACCACAAGGAAAAAGGTGATTGACAACCAAATTGGAGATGATACGTTTCTTGGTTTATCAATGTCATACACTACTGAAGAACCGCAGATATGCATAAGTGATAGTGGAATCAGGAAAGTTAAAGTTAATCAGGTGGAAGATTCAGCGAATGCTTTACATTTACCAAGTGAAAACAACATTGACATATCTATCGGGCAGGTAAATAATAGAGTTAGTGAGACATCCTTTTTATCCATGGGTCATGCATTATGGGAAGATAACTGTTAATTGAGCTTCAAAATTCACCTTGTGTTAATTGATTAGCTTTTGAAATGTTTGCTCTAAGATTAATCTAAAATGTTGATGTTATCTTCCACGCTCTATGTTATTTTGTTTCTGTGACATGTCAACTGAGTTTATGTTGGTTACTCTATGGTTACACATCACAAATTACGGACTAGGCCAGGTGAAAGAGCAACCTTGCGGGTTGAAAGCATTCACAGAGGTCATATAATTTGTAGTGTATAATTAGTATATGGAATTTTTACATTCCTATGCCATATAGAAAACTATATTACCCTCAATGATTAAGGTTTGATATTATTGCATTTAGTATACCTAATTACCAATTATATGCCGTAGTGTTTTAAGTGCTCACTAATTGTACATTATATAACTCCTAAATTTATGGTACCGCATATTCCTTCAAATCCTCATTCCCCCACATTTGTCTCTTCCAACCCCACACCCCATCCACATATCACCACACACCCAGAAATCAGAAAAACCAGAAAAACAATTGATACCCTCTACTAAATTCAGAAAAATAATTGAAACCCTCTAACATTAACGTCCAAAATCAAGGTTTTTTCTTCTACAACCAGTCAAAATTGAAGTCAAATCTTCAAAGTTTTGTACACAACAATTACTTTTTATGGTTATGATTTCGGGTTCCTTCAGTAATATAAGAGGAAAGGAAAAGAGAGCAGCAATTTCGCGATTGAGAACCAATAAAAAGCTTTGAATTCAAATTTGGGTTTTCAAAAATCATTATTTGTTTGGATTGGGTGTCGTTGTAAATAATTAGGAATATGGTTTAGAGTTTATATCTTAATTTTGAGGGGTTTTGGTGAAGACTAGAATTGTTTTTGGCTGAATTTCATATTGAAATTTGAAGAAGAAGAAGACATTACATACATTATATTGTAAAAATTGTAGAAAAAATTATAGACTGTTGTTTATTTATTTTTGGGCTTTGTGTTTTTGTGTTAAAAGTTCTGATGGGAGCTTATTATTCCACTTCGTCTGTTTTAGAGCTAACTTGTGCAGATGAGAAGATATTTTTTAAGTTATGTATATTTGTATTGTCACACCACTTCTTTTTCAAACCTCACTAACCCTTCTAAAATAAATAAAGAGATTTGTAAAGTTCAAAAGGGTTTTCGGTTTTGAAAGTGACAAAGAATTATGTTCAAAAGGAAATAACTCAGAGTCGCCACCTGACATTAGTTTCGGTGTGCCAGGTAATTTTTTTTATAAAAAATAATTTTTCCTCTAAAACACTTTGGACTCCAAAACTAAGTCTACACCAGAGATTTGGGTAAAGGGGTTGATTTGAATAGGGGAGAAGGTGTTAGGCACTCTCCAAGTTCCGTGAAAGTCATAGTTGCGACTCGATCTAGTTGGCTTTTAAGATATCAAAGTGAGGTAAAAACACACAAAAAGAAAATAAACAATCGAAAGAGGCTCGAAGGCATCCCCACCTAATAAAATAAAAAATAAATATAAAACAAGAATAAAAATACTTCGAGTTCTGCTTTCGGCCTTCAATTACAGAATAGTACGAGCATTCCCCAAATAAAATATATATACAAACTCTTCGGGAAATTTCCCGAATAATAAACTAAAGAAAACGACCACTCGCCTCGAATAACATAAAAGAAGCAGCCTACGATTAGGCGAGTGTTAGGCCTAACGTGTTTCTACTGATTAAACTAATAAATCAAAAAAAATCCTCCAAATCTCAAATCGTTACAAATTTAGTTCTTAGCTACTACTGATTTGTCTTGGGAAATGCAAACCCATATTTTGTTTTTTAATACCCCGAACCTCACAATCCCAATTAATTCAATATGTCACCATCTCCTTTCAACTTAAATATTTGTCTTCATTTTTAAATTTATAGGACATATTTATAAGACATAATTCAAAGAATAAATTAAACAAAGTGACTAGAAAACCAACCAAGATTAAACAGATCAATGTGTATTCAAACCTATTGAAATAGAAAGTAAATCTATTGATTACTAAAGAAAGAAAAGATATGGAAAGAGAAGGACCTCAATAATTAATTCCTTAGAATTAACGAGAACTCGGTAATGACAAACTAAGTCTGACTGAAAAATGCAACAGCATCAAAAGAATGATCCACGGACCATGAAAATAACCTCGAACGGCACCTCAACATCAATCGCACCAAACCAGCTTCAAATTTAAAGAATCAATTCCTTATGTCTAATAGTCAGCTCCTTCAGATCTCTATGTTTCTTGTCTATTCCCTTTCGTGATCCTCCCTTCTTTTTTCTGTTTATTTTAGGCTTTGGTATCAAATCAGTGATCAAACATCAATTGATTTTTACTATCTTAACAAAGAGAATTTTGCTCAACGGCTCATACTTCACTTCACTTGCCAATCGCCAAACGTAACTCTATAGAAGAAGGGGAGTTAATGAAGTTTCACCAAAGAGGAAAAATGTGAGCAAGCGGGAGTGGAGTCACGGGGGCAGAGGTTTCTGATATTAGGTGTGCTTTGTTTTCTCTTAGAGTTGGGTAGCAATGAAATTTTTAAGAATGACGGATGGCTAGGATTAAATTAAGGGATTCTTTTCTACGTATACCCTATAGCAAACCTTATTACCTTTCATGTTTAAGGTTTGTGTATTACATTTAAGCATACCAAATTTCAATTTATATACCATAATTCAAATTAAGGGTATAATTATTGTTTCATTTATTCTATGTATGATTTTAGGAGCATATATTGTCCAATTTTAGTTTATCTACCTGTCTCTCCTCCCACCCCCACACCCCTACATTACAGCGAATTTATATAGCCAAATCCGATTAGTTTGGGGTTGAAACATAGTTGATTGGTCGATTTCATGAATACGCCATTCATGTAAACTAATGCTATGGAGAAGTCAGTTTATCCCTTAATAAATGTGTAATGCTCAAAAGTAAATTTTCTATCTTGTTAAACTAGCTATCCTTTCGGACCTTAATCCGGTACTATTCCGTTGCCAATCCAATTTACCTTCAGTTAATTCCATTGCAATTTAATTTTATGAAAAAACAAGAAAAGAAATGTGTTCAGTTCTCTAAACACAAGATTAAACATTTCTTACTATTAATTTTATTAAAGGTACGTACTATAATTCTTGTAGTTTGTATGTAGAAATTTTGTAGATGAAGATCAAATTTTGTTGTCAACATTTTTTTATGACACAATATTGTAGTTTAATTGTAGTATAAATGTAGTAATTTTGTAGATACTCTTAAAAACAATACAACTTTATACAATACTTAAACTGATTTGTATTTTATTTGCAGAAATTTTATCTACAAGATGTCTATAAACTAAATACATTGAATCTTAATACCCCAATCCACATTTCAATTGTAGCATAACTGGCATTTTCGACATAATTATAGAAGACTTGTAGAAGTTTTAGTCTTCCCAATCTACAATTTATCTACACTGTATCTACAATTCTACAATTTAACTACAATTTAACTACATTTTCTGAAAATATGTCTTCTTCTTCTTCTTCGACGAGTTTCAATCTGAAACTCAGTCAAAACCAAGTATAATCTTCACTAAAACCCCTAAAAATTGAGATATAAACTCCTAAACATATTCCGAATTATTTACAACAACACTCAATCCAAACAAATAATAATTTTTGAAAACCCAAATTTGAATTTAAAGCTTTCAAGCTTTTTAATGGCTATCAATGGTGGAAACTATATGGATAAGGAGAGATTTACGCAGCTACAGATTTACTTCCGTCTCAAATTTTAAATTAAATGCTGATAGGATCACACACAGATCCTCCCCCTACAATCTCGAACATTTTTTTGTTAGAATCTCGCTATTTATGGGGTTAGTATATATTTTGTAGGGATAATGTGGACAACACGGGTAAATACCAATTGGTGAACATTTTTGGTAATAAGGTTTGCTATATGGTATAGATAGGTAAAAATCCCTTAAATTAAAAAGAGCCTATGGGTTAAAGGGTCTTGGGATTCATATTTGGGTCTTAAAATTTGACTTTAAAAAATGTCTACACTTTAGCTAATACATTTTAATATAAGCTAAATATACTACATATTATAAAAATATATCTAATTAATTAAACTAAATTATGAGTACAAGAAACTATTTTTTTTTTATATTTTTCAAATGTCAAACTAATAATAACAAGATTGTATTAAAATCATCGCAAAATTTAGATAATAATACTACTCAATACATTAATCTTTGAAAAAAATGTAATTTTCTTTTGTATATTGAATTTTATGTAAGGTAGATAAACTAAAAATAATAAGGTAAAATATCAATTACCTAAATAACAGAAATTTTCTTGTTGTAATTTTTGTTTTTGTGATAAAATAAAGTAAAAGAGTCAAAACTAGTAGAAATAGTTATACGATACCTAGACTAAATATTTAACACTAAAGTGTATAAAATTTTGAGAAGGGTCAAAAATCACATGTCTACAGCTATACCTTTAAATTCAAGTAAGCATAGTTGTATTGTATTTAAAGAGGCGTGAATTTACAGAATAGGCTGAATGCGAGGAATGAGTCAAATAAGACTCACAATGGCTTATTTTCTACATTTAATCTACAACAAAACTGCATATCATTTGAAAAATTAATATGAAAATACAGAATTTTAATGTTTCTACAAATTATGTATAAAATACCTACAAATTGGGTACGTTGAATTTTAATATCCCAATTCCCATTCAATTGTAGCATAATTGGGATTTTCAATATAATTGCATTTTTTCAGAAGATTTGTAGAAGTTTTAGTCGTTTTTAATTTGTGAAAATAGAAAACAAAGCATCTACAATCAGAATACAAATAATCTACAAATGATATACAAAATATCTACAAACTGGTATTCAATTCTAATATCTCAATTTTCATTCAATTGTGGCATAATTGAGATTTTTGACATAATTGCGTTCTTTATAAGATTTGTAGAAGTTTTAGTCATTTTTTTATTTGTGAAAACAGAAAATAAAGCATCTACAATCAGAATATAAATAATCTACAATTTATCTACAAAATATCTATAAACTAGGTATATATTTGGACTCAACATGCTTTCCCTGAAATGTATGTTTCACATTTTTTATACATATTTTTGTCCATAAGACTACCAAATCATCCACTTAAATATAATTTTTATACAATGTTGTTCAACTTTCATACAATGAGTAAATGAATAAAAGAAAAATAAATAAACAACAATGTACAATTTTTTTTTTCAATTTATTCTATAATTTTTTACAATTTCTGCAATATACGTCTTCTTTTTCTTCCTCTTCAAGTTTCAATCCAAAATTCAGTCAAAACCAAGTCTAATCTTCACCAATACCATCAAAATTGAGATATGAAGTCTGAACCATATTTCCAATTATTTTTAACAACACTCAATCCAAACAAATAATAATTCTTGAGAACTCAAATTTGAATTCAAAGATTTCAAGCTTTTTTATTGTTGTTGATGGTGGAATTGCTACTCTCTTTTCCTTTGCTTTGTATTACTGAAATTTAGACATAATTGTGTTTGATGTAGAAGAATTATAAAAAATTTAGTCATTTTTGATTTGTGAATTGTAGAAGAATAATCAATTCGTTTTTGAATTGTAGAAGAATAATCAATTTGTTTTTGAATTGTAGAATAATAATTGTGTTTGATGTATATACGCTAAAATTGAAACGGAACTGAAGAAGATTAATGTACATGATTCTCATTAGGAAGATTTGAAAAAATATTTAATCTCCCAATTTTAGCGGCTAATTAAGGGAGTCTACAGCTACAATAATTCCTTATTTAATGCATGGTCTATATTTTGTAGAAATTTAGCATGAAGAGTAATATGCGAACTATGAATATATTTGGTTTTCATATATAGTATGTATGCGAAAATTTCCCTTAGTATAAAGTGATGGTCTTACGTGTTCCTAATGTATTTTATTTCAGGGATGAGATGTACAATTGACTGCTAATGCTGTGATAACTTCAGCTAGTAATTAAGTTCATTGTGTTCCTTTTTGGTTATAAATAAGCCTTGAATTGAAAGGCCTGATATTGTGTCAATTTTGGGGTTTATTGATCGGCCCAGTAGGTTTAGGCATGGGCTCAGAGTTGAGGGAACCTTAAACTCGAGCTATATGATTTGGTCTATCATTTTGGGGTCCAACAGAGGCTCTCAAACATTATTTAATGAGGCCTGCTTCTCTGAAAAAGGTCGATGCCCTGGGCATTCTCTAGCGATGGTAATGGGACGGGGCGAGTTTCAGCATTCGCCGGGCAGGCGGGTTTTAATTTCCTTTTTAAAAAACGGGTCGGGTCGCAGGTCATTTTTTTAAAACTAAAACCTAAAAGGCATATTTGGTAGCGCCCCGAAGAGATTGACCTACATTGTTTGATTAAAAGATGTTACATCATGCAAGAAGCTATTATGTGAAGCAGAACTTCAATTTTATCGATTTTGAATATTTCAATAATAATTTTAAATATTTATTATTGTTATGAAATAGAAGATTCTTACACTTCTATTTAAGGTGAATGTCTTTAATGTATTTAATTAGAGAGATTTTAGAGTCCTATTATTGGTAGCAAGATCTTCATCCTCCCTATAAATAGAGGTGCTCTCTACCATTGTAATTCACCCCTCTCAACTCAATAAGAAGAACTCTCTCTACTCTTCTCTCTATTGCTATTGTTCTTGTTCTATTGTTCTTGTCTTTTGCTTTAGTTTATAACACGTTATCAGCACGAGACTCTACCGTCTCAAGTATCATTCTCGAAAATCCAAGGTATTTTCCCTCTTCCTAATTTAATTTTCGAGTATGTCTGACATTATGAAAAGAAAGTTCGTTGCCCTTGAAATTTCGGGCAAGAACTATATGACATGGGTGTTGGATGCTGAAATCCACCTAGATGCTATGGGTCTCGGAGACACCCTCAAAGATAAAGAAAAAGCATCCACCCAAGATTGTGCGAAGGCCTTGATTTTCTTGCGCCACCACCTTGACGAAGGTTTGAAGATTGAATATCTCACCGTCAAGGATCCACTCGTTTTGTGGAACAGCTTAAAGGAGAGATATGACAACCTGAAGTTGGTCACTCTGCCACAAGCACGATATGATTGGGCCCATCTGAGGCTACAGGACTTTAAGTCCGTTTCTGAATATAATTCTGCTATGTTCAGAATTACTTCTAAACTGAAGCTATGTGGAGATAACATCTCCGATTACGATATGCTTGAGAAAACGTTTACAACGTTTCATGCCTCCAATATGGTACTGCAACAACAGTACCGAGAGAAAGGCTTTACGAAGTACTCTGAACTGATTTCTCTCTTACTAGTGGCGGAGCGAAATAATGATTTGCTCATGAGAAATCACGAAAATAGACCAACTGGGTCTACACCACTGCCTGAAGCAGATATGGTGCACTCGCATTATGCCAAACATAAAAGGGACCATGATCACGGTCATAAACGGGGTCAAAGCCAAGGACGTGGACAAGGAAGAAATTCCAAAGAAGTCCGTCACCCCCCAAAGAGAGATAACCACCAAAAGTAGAAACGGGGTCCAGAAGATCCTAAGGCAAATAGTTCAGAAACTATATGTTATCGTTGCGGTGGAAATGGGCACTGGTCTAGGACTTGCCGTATACCAAGACACTTGGTTGACCTTTATCAAGCATCTCGAAAGAGAAAACGCCCTGAAACAAATTTTGTCTCTGACGACAACTTTGACTTCACCCACCTGGATGTGGCAGACTTCTTTGAGCAACCCGAGGGAAAGATAGACCACCTAATCGGTGACGGAACCGTGATGAAAGAAGATGGAGCTGTTTGATTCTACTTGTATTAGTCAATGAATAGATTAATAGTCATTAGCATTAGCTCGTATTAGTTAGTTCATAAAGCAATGTTAGCAGTAGTTCTTTAGAATATCTTCAATATGTTCAAATATCAATAAAACTTTTATTTTCCAGTGGGGGTAATCGACTAGCCTGAAAAACTAGTCGATTATCAACTATTTTCGCATTAAAGTTGAAAAACAATTGATCAACAATCGATTGTCTTTGGCTAACAATCGATTGTCTTGAAACAGTGTGTTCTGGAATTTTTCAAAAATAGCCAACAATCGATTGTCTTTGTCTAACAATCGATTGTCTTGAAACAGTGAGGTCTGGAATTTTTCAAAAATAACAAATAATCGATTGTGTGTGTTTAACAATCGATTGTCTATGTTCCAACAATCGATTGTGTGTTTAATAATCGATTATCTTATGAAAAACGCTGAAATTTTCAAACTGCATAGTAATTGATTATGGACAACATATCTGATTTTGTTAGTCAACTGTTAGTAGCAGATTTTGAAAATATTATGTGACACAAAAGGATTGAACTTGTTTATTCTTATGTTCGTGTATCTCCTTTTTTTGTATGTCAAACTATGGGAAAGCAAAATGGATATCTCACAAAGCGAACTTGGATCAACATCCAACTGTAAAAGTATTTGCCTAGTTGATTCATGTACTACACATACAATACTCAAAGAAAGGAAGTATTTCTCTCAACTGAATATGTGTAAGGCAAACATTACTACAATCTCTGGAAGTAGTAAAATGATTGAAGGCTCCGGAAGAGCTATTGTAACTCTGCCCAAGGGCACGATGTTAATCATAGAGAATGCAATGTTCTCCTCCAAGTCTATGAGAAACTTGTTGAGCTTTAAAGATGTACGCCGGAATGGCTACAATATTGAGACAATGGATGAAGATAATCTTGAATATCTCGTCCTCACTTCAAAGAATGTCTCCGGCCAAAAGAGGGTTATTGAGAAATTCCCGTCTTTATCTTGTGGCCTGTATTGGACAAGAATTAGTGCAATTGAGGCACATTCAACAGTAAATCTAAAGAATACTGAGTCCAATACATTTGTACTTTGGCATGATCGACTGGGTCACCCAGGATCAACCATGATGAGACGGATTATAGAAAGCTCATATGGGCATCCGTTAAAGAATTTCAAAATTCTCTCAAGTAATGAATATCCTTGCACTTCGTGTTATCAAGGCAAGCTGATTATCAGACCATCCCCAACAAAGGTTGGGACTGAGTCACCCCAGTTTCTGGAACGTATACAAGGGGACATTTGTGGACCTATTCACCCACCTAGTGGGTTGTTTAGGTATTTCATGGTTTTGATAGACGCATCCTGTAGATGGTCTCATGTGTGCCTGTTGTCATCTCGCAACCTGGCATTTGCGAAGTTAATGGCGCAAATCATTCGGCTACGAGCACACTTTCCAGATAATCCAATCAAGTCCATTAGACTGGATAATGCTGCTGAGTTTACATCCCAAGCATTTAATGATTATTGCTTATCAATCGGGATAAAAGTTGAACATTCTGTAGCCCATGTTCACACTCAGAACGGTCTTGCAGAATCGTTAATTAAGCGCTTGCAGTTGATTGCAAGGCCATTACTGATGAGAACGAGGCTGCCCACTTCAGTGTGGGGTCATGCCATATTGCATGCAGCAATGCTAATTCGTCTCAGGCCGACGAATTACCACAAGTATTCTCCGTTGCAATTGGTTTTGGGTCATGAACCCGATATATCCCATTTAAGGATATTTGGATGTGCCGTATATGTGCCTGTAGCACCGCCATCCCGCACCAAAATGGGTGCGCAAAGAAGGTTAGGAATATATGTTGGGTTTGATTCGCCCTCCATCATTCGCTACCTTGAAACATTGACAGGCGACCTGTTTACTGCACGATTTGCAGACTGTCGATTTGATGAAACACTTTTCCCAAAATTAGGGGGAGAAGTTGGTGAAACCAAACGGGAAATTTTGTGGAAAAATGAATCATTATCTCATCTTGATCCACATACCTCTACTTGTGAGAAAGAGGTACAAAAGATTATCCATTTGCAAAGAATAGCAAATCAAATGCCTGACGCATTTACGGACTTGAAGAGGATAACGAAATCCCACATTCCTGCGGAAAATGTTCCGATCCGTATTGAAGTCCCTATTGGACAATTATCTAGTGCCATATCCAATGAGTCAAATGCACGCCAGAAGCGTGGCAGACCATTAGGTTCCAAAGATCGAAATCCTAGAAAGAGGAAAAAGAACGATCTAAATGACACTATGAAAGAATCACATGAGGACGCTCATGATTTGATTAATTCCGAGATTCACGAAGAATCTATTGAGCCTGAAGCTCTTGAAAATACGGAATTACTCCCAAATCCAATTAATATTGAGGCAAATATTAATCGAGTGGATGTTGTGGTAGATAATGTATTTGCTTATAATGTAGCATCTAACATTATGAAAGAGTGTGAGGATCTCGAACCTCAATCTGTGAAAGAATGTCGAGAAAGACATGATTGGCCAAAATGGCAAGTAGCAATTCAATCTGAATTGAATTCGCTGGCAAAACGTGAAGTTTTTGGCCCTATAGTTGAAACACCTAACGGTGTTAAGCCCGTTGGCTACAAGTGGGTCTTTGTACGCAAACGAAATGAGAAAAATGAAGTACAAAGATACAAAGCACGACTTGTTGCACAAGGTTTTTCCCAAAGGCCTGGTGTCGATTATGAAGAGACATATTCGCCTGTAATGGATGCGATAACCTTTCGTTATCTCATAAGTTTTGCTGTCCATGAGAAGCTGGACATGCACTTAATGGATGTCGTTACTGCCTATCTTTATGGCTCACTTGATAACGACATATACATGAGAATTCCCGATGGACTCAAGGTGCCAAATGCGCACAATTCCAAATCTCGGGAAATGTTTTCAATCAAGTTGCAAAGGTCCTTGTATGGTCTAAAGCAATCAGGACGAATGTGGTATAATCGTCTAAGTGAGTACTTGTTGAAAGAAGGCTATATAAATGATGCCATTTGCCCATGTGTGTTTATAAAGAAAACAACATCGGGATTTGTTGTACTTGCCGTATATGTTGATGACATAAACCTTATTGGAACCCCTGAAGAACTCCAAAAGGCAATTGATTATCTAAAGGATGAATTCGAGATGAAAGATCTCGGTAAGACTAAACTATGTCTTGGTTTGCAAATTGAATATTTGGCAAACGGAATTTTTGTTCATCAATCTACCTATACAGAAAAGGTATTGAAACGGTTTTATATGGATAACGCACATCCGTTAAGTACACCGATGGTTGTTCGTTCACTTGAAGTGAACAAAGACCCATTCCGACCTAAAGAACGGAATGAAGAGATACTTGGTCCTGAAGTACCATATCTTAGCGCAATTGGCGCATTAATGTATCTTGCAAATACTACAAGGCCGGACATTTCTTTTTCAATTAATGTTTTAGCAAGATTTAGCTCGGCTCCTACGAGGAGACATTGGAATGGGATCAAACACATATTGCGGTACCTAAAGGGGACTACCGATTTGGGCCTATTTTATGGAAAGAATTGCAGCCCGGATCTTGTTGGTTATGCTGATGCTGGATATTTGTCTGACCCACACAAGGCTCGGTCTCAAACGGGTTATGTGTTTACCTGCGGAGAAACCGCCATATCTTGGCGATCGACTAAGCAATCAATTGTGGCTACTTCATCTAATCATGCCGAGATAATTGCTATTGATGAAGCAAGTCGGGAGTGTGTGTGGTTAAGGTCGATAATACATCATATCCAAGACAAATGTGGTTTGAAGTGTGATAAACTACCCACAACTTTGTATGAAGACAATGCAGCATGTATAGCTCAATTGAAGGGAGGATTCATAAAAGGAGATAGAACGAAGCATATTTCACCAAAGTTATTCTTCACACATGATCTTCAAAAGAATGGTGATATCAATGTTCAACAGATTCGTTCAAGTGACAATATGGCTGATTTGTTTACAAAATCTCTACCAAAGTCAACCTTCAAGAAGCTAGTTCACAAGATCGGGATGCGAAGACTTAAGGACATAAATTGATGTTCTTATCAGGGGGAGTTAATGCGCGTTGCACTCTTTTTCCCTTACAAGGTTTTGTCCCACTGGGTTTTCCTTGCAAGATTTTTAACGAGGCAACCAATAGGCGCATATTCAAACATGTGTACTCTTTCCTTACTTTAATTTTTCCCATTGGGTTTTGTTTTAAGGTTTTAACGAGGCACATCATTGAATAGACATTCAAGGGGGAGTGTTATGAAATAGAAGATTCTTACACTTCTATTTAAGGTGAATGTCTTTAATGTATTTAATTAGAGAGATTTTAGAGTCCTATTATTGGTAGCAAGATCTTCATCCTCCCTATAAATAGAGGTGCTCTCTACCATTGTAATTCACCCCTCTCAACTCAATAAGAAGAACTCTCTCTACTCTTCTCTCTATTGCTATTGTTCTTGTTCTATTGTTCTTGTCTTTTGCTTTAGTTTATAACAATTATTGAATTATAAATTTAATATATATTTAACTTTAATGATTTTTTAATATAATTATGTTATTTGAACAAAATTTACCAGGACAGAACCCATAGCTGGGTTTCACCTCCACCCATGACTGCAGAACTGTAATTTGTACGAAAGACAAAAGATTTTGAAAAAAAAGGCTGGACGTGTTGGATAGACGATAATTATAAACTTCATAAATATTTGTGAGTGTTCTATGAGTGAAAGACTTAACTTTTTAGATTAAATAGAAAAACTGTCTCATACTTGTTCTTCACTGAACAATTTCTTTTCCCTCTTAGAATAGTTTAGAATTTTTTTTGGAATAAACATCTTCAAAAAAAAAGCACACAACACAAAGTAGACAAAATATTAAAAGTTACAGAAATTAAAAATTACAGGGCGGGTTTGTGCGGGGCAAATTTGCACGGAGGGCATATTGAAACTTTTGCGGATTTCTGCGGGTTTGTCCCACAATCGTACCGTTTGTCATCCCTAGCTTTCTCTCTTCAGCCCAATGTTAATTCTACTTGATTAGTTTCGGTATTAGTTATCCATAGGTGATTAGTGTTTTAGCTTATGTCTCCATATAGTAGTTACTGTTTGTTATTATTGCATTATTGCATGCGACTGTATTTATGTTGCTTATGTTTTCATGAGTACTTACATTATTATTGCAGGAGTACCTATGCTTTATTATTTTGTTTTGTTTTGCTTGTGTTTCTAATTTTACCTTTGTTTTCGTAATGCAGCTTTCCCTCTTTTTATCCTACACGCCGAGGGTCGTTTGGAAACAGCCTCTCTGCCCTTACGGGCAGGGGTAAGGCTCGTCTACATATTACCCTCCCCATACCCCACCTGGTGGGATAACTGAGTAGTTGTTGTTGTTGTTGTTAGTTTCAGTGTTAACATTCCAACAAGTTTGGTCCATCGAGATATCAAATAACTTCGTCTAAACAAAAATAAGAGAAGGGATTCGATCAAATTCGTTAAATATGAGTAGCTACACAATATAATTTCTTTAATGAATTTTATGAATTAACCAAAGTTTCCTTTATCTTCACGTGTCCACATAATTAGTTAAAGCAAGTTCTAGTTTGCTAAATTGTTGAGTTGATCCAACTTACAAATTCGTTGATATGCAATATACTTTTCTTCCATAAGTTATTCCATGAGCATGAGACCTTCCACAATAATCTCAAACTTTAGGAAACAAGCAATTTATAAATATTCCTAGCTTGTTTTTGGCACGATTAATAATAATTTATTATAATTATGGATTTAATTCCGTGGTATAGTCATAATACGTAATCTTATTCATGTAACTTGATGCTAACTTCAAAGTAATAATAAAATAAAAATATATCATAAATTGTATGTGCGTTTCACACGATACAATTTGCGATGTATAAAAAATGACAAATGTATAACATCGTAATTTGTTCAAATAAATTCCATAAATACTAAAAGCGGTTTAAATATGTAATAAAAGTGGTACGAGGTAAAGATGTGTAGTTGGTCTAAAACATGTAATAGTCGGACAAATAAGCCAAGCGTAATCATAAAGTGACCATGCTAAAATCACGGAATCCGGGAGTACCTCCCACATTCTCCCCCATTAACAGAATTTCTTATCTGATCTTTTGTATTTTACGGACCACAAACAGAGTCAGTACTTCCTTGAATAGAGATATAAAATAAACCCGAACACCGTAATTGAATAATTCCGAGTGACGACTCTTAGAAATAATAAATAAATCAACTCATTTTTAATAATATCACTTAAAGTGAAAAAATTCTTTGTCCCCATAAAAAGGAGGTGTGACAGCTCTGGCGACTCTGCTTGAGATACAAACCAAGAAATTTTGGTTCAGGATTTAGAATTCGAGCTTGAATACTATTATACTTGGCTTTTGTAACAGTCTGATATTACTTGTTTGAGCCTCATGTGCTAATTGCCAATTTTACCGCTTTGATATTGTCGTGAACTGCATATAAATTATTATGACACACTTATTCTCTCTGGGTCTTCTAAATCTTCTGGGAAGCGCATGCTAGCGTGGCTTATTTTTTGTTAGACCGTCATAAGCCTAATTTTAAAATGAGGATCGGATGAGTTATAAAGCTAGATGGTCTTTTGGTTACGGGTATGGTCCCCCCCCCCCCCCCCCCCCCCCCGGCTCAAGTTATCCGCTCAGATAAGCCACGTTTATAACAATGATCACGTCCAAATGCACCCCCCAAAAAGGGATATGAACGGTCATATGCAATAATAAAAATCCAACTAAGAGTCGGGGTTATATTCACATGTAGCTAATATGGATTTTAGGAGTATATATTTTAAATGAGTAATTGGAGTATCTAAAACGCACTTTCACAACAAGGACTTGTTTTGTATTCCTAATTTTACTCTAATTATTGCAAGGTCAAGAGCAGAGACTAGAGATAATTGTTCTTAAGGTTTTTCAAATTGATAAAAAGCTTAGGGATGTGACCATGACCTAGGTGTTTGCCTAATGGGATAAAGGCTTTAATACTTATTTTGCTGCTCGGGTTGTATTATAGCTCACAACTCGATATTACTCACTCAATACCTCTCGGTCAGAGAGTGATTTTGCCCAATTTGGCTTTCTCAAGATCAAATAAGCATCAACCAAAACATCTCAAGATCAAATAGGCATCAACCAAAACAATTGATAAGAGCTCAAGTCGAATTATTATCATATCTATGTTGAACTTTTTAATTTGGTTAATCAATCTCTCAGTTGACTTAATTCGTTATTAGCTAAGTTATCCTAGATTAGGTCCCTCTTTCTCAAGTAGAAACTAAGCCAAATAATCATGAATCAATGTTTGCAACCATAAATTCTACAATTGAAGCATGAACTAAGCTAACTAATAAATACCCAATCATAAATAAGCATAATATTAATCACCCATAAGGTTTACACGCTAAAATTTGTCACAATCCTAATAAAAATCAAGCTACTTATAGTGGGTATTAAAGAAAAAAAAAGCTTAAAATAATGAAATCTAATGATAAAATGTTCAAATAAGTTAAAAATTCCTAAAATAGCAAAGAGAAATGGCTACAACGACTTCAAATATTCAAACTTAAACTAATTTCGTGAAACTCGTCTACTTATACAAGGTTGAAAATCTCGAACAAAAAAATGACCTTCGGAAGGTTCTGCGGTCGCACAATTCCATGTGCGGTCCGTAGATTTTGTTATCTTGGCATGAAGTAGGGTTATGCGGCTGCATATTTCCGAACTGCGGCTGGGAGGAAATCTTCTGCAGCCCGCACAATTAGGTCTGCAACCTCAAGGCAACTCTTCTGCGGTGGCACAATTCTTGTACGATCCTCAATTCATAGAGGCTCCTAGACTTGGTCTTTTTGCACACTCTCTGATCTTCAACTCTTAGCCCAGCTTTGTGGCCGCACAATTCATTTGCGGTCTGCAATTTGCACAAATGTCTACTAAATTTTCCTTTTTTGTTTACATCGCAGATGAAATTATGCGGTCTGCAATTTCTTCTGTGGGCCGCACAATTGTGCTTCTGCGCCCTTTATTGTCTTGTGCCTCGGACTACTCCTTTTTGAGTTAGATTTCATCTCGGGAGATCAAGTTTCATCATTCTTGCAATTTTGCACAATTTCATCAGTTTCAGGAACAAAATTCAATGTTTTTAAACTAAAACACAAGCTAAAAGGCGCTAATAAACAGTCAAAATCCCGACTTATCTACTTCCCCAAACTTAAATCTTTGCTTGTCCTGCAAATAAATTAGTTACCGCCTTCAAAAATTTAAGGTCATTTCAGGGATCTAAAGGTGAGCCATCTACACATCAGTTGGGACCAACAATTACCCACACTACTCATGTATTATCAACAAGGCGACACGTTAGACATTCATGCACATATAGTTCTAATGTAACATTTGAGCTTCAAGAGTTGACTTTACTCATCAAGGACTCTCGCTCTATCTTATAGGTCATGGTGAACTCCAATATCTTCCTCATCTACTTTTTGTGAGCATGTGATTTTTGCCCTACATGAGAATAACTCATAAAAAATATACCAAAATAATATTTTATTGATTTAGAATTTTTTCTTTATTTTAGTTGCATTTCATGCATTTTTAATATTTTCAAATCATAGAAAACCATAAAAAATGTCACATTTTAATTTTATGCCACCTTAGATCCAATTTGCATTTAGAAATTAATTACATGGAATTAATTATATTTTAAAAGGGGGGGGGGGGGGGGTCATAAAAATGTTTAATTTTGCACTTTTAATTTTAGTCTTTGAATTTCGGTAGTTTTTCGTTTAATTTGGTTCTAATTAGTAGCGATAAGTATTAATTGTTGTAATTAGTTTAATTTGAAATAATTTGACTAGGAATTAATTTAGGTGTTATTTTTAGTTTTAATTTAAACGAAATTAAAAAATATGAAAATAAAGATGTGAATCATATTTTTGGGTTGATCTCTACTTCTATTTTTAAGCCCAATGCAATTTCCCATTTAAAACCCAACCCAAATTAACCCATATCCAACTCCGAACTGGGTTGACCTAACCTAACCCAATACTCAAATCCATCCTAACCTCAAAGCCTAATACACAAATACTACAGAGATATGCATAGAGGCCAAGAAAAAGGAGGGGCTGCGCAGCTGGGACACACACACGATACAACACATAATACATAGATACAGGGAGAGACGCCTGGAAAAATCTTCACTGAGCCTGTGCAACTTTGCTTACTTCTGAACAATACACACACAATACACAATACAATATAGAAGAGATACACAATAGAACACAATACAGAAGAGAGACGCTTGAAAAATTGAGCACAGCTTTGGAGAGAAAGGATCCCCTTCTCTAGTCTTCATCTTCCTCCTCCATCGTTACTGCTACTAACCAGAGAAACGACCACCTTCCTGCACTTCTCCAAACAACCATACGCACACACAGTCACACGTCGGGGGCCAGGAGATTCCCTTCGAGTGCCTCCAGTTAGTCACTGTCATAGAATCGTTTGGTTCCATCGTTTTTTTCAATTCGAGTTCTCCATCGATTTCGGAGGTCACCGATGAGGTTCCGATCAACGCCCAGTTGCCCGATCTGAAATCCTTTGATTCGAACAAATCTCATAACTTAAATATTCAGCGATAAAGGTCTGTTCTTCATCTACATATCCCAAACGCAATGTTATGTTTGTTCTAGTTGGTTTTGTTTAGATTGAATGCTTTGTTAGCTGCGTTACTTAGCATCTCTAATGTTTTCCTTGCCTTAAACCCTGTGTTTCATTTGCACTGTATTTTAAATGCCTAGAAATGGTCCAGTTCTTTCTCTCATTTACTACTCTATGTCATCTCTCTATATGATTCATGTATTTTAGATCCTTGTTACTTGGGCTTACTTCTTCACTTCTTGTGTATGTTTGTTTTTGATTATTAAGATCACAAGTGCAATATATTTTATGAGGTTTTGGTTTAACAGCAGAAGGTACAAAGTTTTTCTAAGGACTTTAGGGGTAGTCCAATTTATTGAGCTGATGAACAACGAATCCTCTCGGATTCAACTCCTCTTTCTTGGCATCTTTTCTTTATTGTGAATTTATGGGAAGTTGGCACGTTTTGTTTGATATATGTTGCTCAACACGTTTTAAATAGAGTCTTGTTAGCCTTTTGAATTACATTATGTGTTAGATACAATTTCTAGGATATTTCATTAGATCATTTATTTACTGTGATTTAACAATGAAGCCATTGATTCGTGTTTACCATTTGACACCGAGTTGTGTGTGAAATAATTCACTAACTCGTAGTTTTGTTTTAAGTGCGACTAATAGACCATTGAGATTATGGATACAATTTTTGTGACATAGTTTTGATGTCAATTCTCAATTCGGGGCGCATTTCATTTATCCTAATTATAACAACTTCGAATAATAAAACCCTTTGAAACAATTTAAGGCGTGTCGTGCCAAATGAAATTGACAATTGCATGACCCTCGCTTTATTTAATCTTGAATTGTTCCTTAGATTCTGAGGTGTGCCATTTAGTAAATTCCATGGCCCTCTCAAATTTGCAAATGTGTAATTGCATTAGGCACGTTAGTTTAATAATTTACATTTCCTAAATTCGGGTGCACATTTATGTGACCCAAATCTAAATCTCAACGAAGTTGAAATGTGTCAAAAATCACTGGTGCATTTATGTGACGTGGTTCGAGACATGTTTTAACCACGTTGCAATTCTCTATAAAAAATAATAATAATAATAATAATAATAATAATAATAATAATAATAATAATAATAATAATAATAATAATAATGAAAGCGGTTAAAAGATTCAAATGCACATAGGTTCATGATTGTCTAAAATCAGATAATTTAAGCCAAATATAACAGTTGAGCAACCGTGCTAGAACCACGGACTCGGGAGTGCCTAACACCTTCTCCCAGGTTAACAGAATTCCGTATCCGGATTTCTGGTTTCCGGACTATTAAACAGAGTCATTCTTTCCTCGATTCGGAATTCTAACCGGTGACTTGGGCCACCATAAATATCCCAAGTGGCGACTCTGAACTCTCTTAAATAATTTCGAATCCTGTTTCGATTATCCTTAAATTGGAAAAACTTCCTTATCTACGCCCTTCGCCGGGTTGTAGTAGCAAAAAGGAGGTGTGACACTTTCCATTTGCCAAGCTCACTCAAGAAATTAGCACTTAATTCAAAGACTTATGAAATGCTCACTCATCTCGCTCAAGAGAATGTCACAAGTACAGTTTCAAGTACCATAGACTCACTCCTCATGTAGATCACCACTAATGTGAGCTCACTCGGACCAAAATCAAGTAGGGCTTCTTTGGGGATGCAATGATGGCTTTTGGACAAGGGCTTGATACAATATAGTTAAGTGGTTACACCTTTCTTAAGCACTTTATTTTTCATTTCTCGGCTCACACTTTGCCAATTTCTTGAGGCACTTTATTTTCCTTGGGGGGACTAGAGAGACTTAACATCACTCTTTCTTGATCATTACATTCATTTTCTCCCTCGTTGGTTTCTCCATGTTTGGATCATAGCCTCTCTTTGAATTCCTTCAACTCTTCCACTTATTCACTTTTTGCATTTTTTTTGTTCTTTTTTTCTTACCTTTCCTTCTCATCATTTCTTTTCTCTTTTTGTGCCTTGATGCGTTTTTCAATTTCCTCATGTCTCCCCCAAACTTACATTTCTATCAATTTGTTTCACATGAGTGTTAAGAAAAGCTCAACTGCCAAGAGAGGGTCACAGCAGAATGGGTAAAGACTTGTAACATGGTTTTCAAATGAGAAAGGCTAAAGGCTCAAATAGGTTGACTAGGGATGACATCATTGGTAGGTAATAAAAAACTCAAATGGGCTAAGAAAAGCCTACAATCACTTCCCAAGCCAAGCAAAACTTAGGATTTTGCCTCAAAACACATTGGGGGCAAGTTCTAGACCTTTCGCACGGGTACTTGGACTAGAAACAAAGCATCTCACCCCTCAAGTAATGAGATTGTTAAAGAGGATATAGTTGAAGGCCAACAATGACCATATTCAAGATTGAAGATCACTATGATCCAATTAGACCACCAGATGATACTAAAGTCAACACAAGAGTCACAAAGTCACTAACTAGAGCTATTTCCTTTTAAAACCTTATTTCTAACCATAAGCACGTAGTTAAATGTGTTGGTGCCAAATGAAGTATGTTCGACTCTGTGAGATTGACTTAAATAGATCTTTTTATTCATTACTATTACTATTATTTCCTAAATACAAAACAGACTCATTCCATTAAGAAGGTTGTCACGTCATCCATCACTGGGACAAGTCACTTGGTTCACACAATAACTACCTTTTGAAAATACTGTGGCATTAAGAAAATCAAAGGCTTATTATTTACTAGAACATAAAAAGAAATTACTAAATCAAACACTAACTAATAAGAAAAATAACATAAAGAATCTACAAAGCAAAAACTGTTGAAAACATAACGAATATACATAATGAGACAGAAAGAAAAGATATATACAGAATGAGAGAAGAGGGAGAATATAATAATAAGAAAGAAAAAGAAAATAATATCAATTTATTACAGGCCAAGTGTCTCAGAATATACCAAATAAAGTCAATAAAACAAACTCCACCTCCCTAAATAAAAATAAGCATTGTCCATAATACTTAACATAATAAGAGTAAAAGAAGGGAAAGAACAAAGAAAACTCCCTATGGCTCCTTGGACATATCTGTGTCCTTAGTAATGTCACCGCCCTCAGGTTCATCTAACTGAATCTCATCATCCTCAGCTATGGGAGTGGCTGGGTTGGTGAACATTTCGTGCACTGCCTCGATAGTGTTGGAGTCAGGTCTGGCTCCTCAGACTGGCCAGCTCGAGCCACCGGTGCTGATGGTGTTGTAGGATCTGGGCCTGGATGGTGTGTATCAATCCACATGTCAGAGGGGAGATCTCTAGTTGTAGCAAGCTTGGTCACCTGTCTCCGGAACTTGTCCACTGATTTTTTGTTAGCTTCGGTATTTCTCATTTTCTTTACTTTTTTTCCCCGATCTTAGATCACTGATCCGTATTGCACCAAAGTAACCATAATAGTTGTCTGATTCTCCAGGAGCTTCTTTAATGTCTCTTCAATAGTCGGGGGGACCTAAGGTGTTTGAATAGAAGACTGTACTGCAACAATACTAGATAAGTCAGACAGTTTTGCAGTGGCTTTCTGCATCTAGTTGTTGAGGATCACCAATGTCTGGGAGACTCGAAGCAAAGAAAGTGGAGCAGCAGTCATGTGCACCACCTTCAAAACCAAGGTGGAACCTGTGACAGGAACTGCAGTAGGAACTGAAGATGGTGGTGGAAGCATAGCTGGGGCACTAGAGGAAGGCTCGGCCAAAGTGGGTGGAACATCAACTCCCTCCACAGCTACCACAACTGGCTCATCAGTCTGGCCTGTGGTGGTAGGTGACTGACTTTTTCTCTTAGAGTTGTTCGCACCCATCAATGAGTACCAAGAGAAAGGTTTCTTCGCCAGCACCTTTGTATCATAATCCATCGGCTCTATCCTCGCATCCGTGAGATAGTATATAATAGTGTTGGGATACAGATATGATGAGTCATATTTCCGAGCAATCACGGACACATAAATGGGGTACCCAACAATGATAGAAGCAACTAAAATTGTCTTAGGAACCGAAAGATAGGTCTCATTTTGGCACGGGTCCAATCTACTGCATACAAAGGTTTGCCACCCCTTTTCCTCAAAACTCAGAGTGCTCCTGTGAATAGGAACCTGAACGAAAATCCATGGTGGTGGAGGCTCGAATGCTGCTAGAATCTCCGATAACTAAGGTCGGGCTGCTTCTCCAATTGCATACTTCTCTAAATACTCATTTGGCTCGACATCTTCGAAACCCAAGTATGTGTTGAGTATATGTTGATCAATCATACTTTGAGGTTATGCACTTTAGTTACCTTTGTCCCCTTCTTGATATGTGACACATTGGCGGAGAATTCCTCGACAAGATATTCTTTGGCACCCACCACACTCTAGGTGAACCATATCCACCCTTTCATTCCTTGAACAATCTCAACACTGTCGAGTATCCAGATCCTTCAACTGAAACTTCCGCTCGAGTAAGCGACCTCACTGGACAACAAGTACAAATGATGGTAAAGGCAAGCAACATAACAAAACGGTCCTCCCAGATCTCTTTCTTCTTCGACCTTTCAAGGTCGAAATCTGTGGCATCTCCCCCTCTGCCATCGTTGGGGATGTCCTGAACTGATTTATCTGGTGTCTAAGGGACAGGTGTAGTGGATGGTTTTGAAGCATGACTAGCACTTACAAACCCTCAGAAGTGCTATGAGATGAGGAAGACTCATCCCTGAGTTGATATCTCCCTGGAGACCTTGACTGGATAGCCGGATTCTCTTGAATAGAGGCTGAGTTGCCCTCTAATGCTTCCCTAGATGTGACATAAGAGTTGGACTTGGAGGGATCTTCACCTCTCCCTCTGCACTGTAGCTTTCTTTTTAATTATTCTTTGTAGGCTGAGGGGTAACACACTCTTGCCTCAACCCCTGGAAGGCTCACCCCGCCCTTTAGAACTATCGCCTATGCCTCTAGATCGAACCATTTTCTGTATCAATTAAAGATAATTGTTAGTTACAACTCACGTTCATACATACAATGATATATGAAAGTACACACCAGAAAGTATAGTGAGGTAAAAAATTGAAACATGCTTGCGGGATAAGGATCTGTGGTCTGCACAATCTCTTTTATGGTCGCAGATGAGGCCTTGCAGATCGCATAATTTTGTCTTGCAGCCGCAAATGTGAAGTACGGTCCACATATTTTTCCTAGCGGTCGCAACTCAGAAACCAAAAATATGCCAAAATCTGATGACAGAGAATTGGCTGATATGCAGACGGCCGCTACATGTTTTCTGCGGTCCGCACAAATTGTCTTGTGACTGTACATTTGAGTCACAACTTTGTTAACTCTCTGATGACAGGACAATGGTATTTCTATGGCTGCAATGGGATTTCTACGGTCCGCAGAATTTTCTTGCAGCCACAGACCATTCTTCACTAAGGTTGCCCTAGACTTACTTTTGTATATCGCACAATTTCAAGTGCGGCCACAGAATTCAAAAAATTACGAACATGTTAGTTAGGGAATTCTAGGTTTTGCAATTTTTGTACAATTCAACATGATAACATCATAGAGGCATGAAAATTTGTTGGCCCAGTCCCCAATAAGCAAGTATTAATTAACCAGTACATATTTACCCCCACATGGTTGTACAATTGAGTTCTACTAACAAATATCCTAAAAATACTTAAAAATCTACAATTTAAACGTTAAAATGAAAAATTCTAACAAGGAATTGAAACATACCCGATATGAATGAGTACAAGGAATAAGTTATCAACAGTTTCTAGGGATGCATGCAGATGACTCACCAAGAGATTTCAATTTAGTCTTGTGTTTGTACTCAGAGAGGGAAAAGAGTAACATTAGCCCTAGCCCTCTATTTATACTTATTGATTTTCTAAAGTAAAAAGAAGCAAGCGACCGCAAAATTTCAGTTGCGGTCTACACTTTGTTACCTAGTGAGCTTAATCATCATTTTATTTGTGGTTCGCAGAATTTTGCGTGTGACCGCAGATCTCTTGTTGCGGCCGTAGATTTCCTGTTGCGGCTGCAGATTGATCATTTTTCTGACAGATTAACTTCAGAGAGTTGGCATTCTCCACCTTCCATTTGTGCGGTTCATATGACAATTCTGCGACCGCAGAGCACTTTTGCTGCAACAACTATGATTGTGCAGTCCGCACAATTCAACTGCGGGCCGCAATTATTTCAACACTTAACTAGATTTCTGTCCATAATTCCTGTAAGGCATACTCATCCTTGCAACACACTTCAAATCAAGTTAGCACAGAAATAACACCTAACTACAAAAAAGAAAAGAAAAGAAACATGGGTTGCCTCCCAATAAGCACCTAATTTAACGCTTTTGGCACAATGCAGAATACCATCAATTGAAATGAATGACCGCCACGATGTTGTTGTCTCCAACTTTTCCCTAATATTTCTTAACCTGGTGACCATTGACTCAGAATACCTTATTATTTTTGTTCTTCAACTCCACTGCACCAAAAGGTGTCACACCCACAATTTCAAAAGGGCCACTCCATTTAGACTTTAACTTCCCGGGAAACATCCTTAACCGTGAGTTAAACAACAACACAAGATCGCCCATCTTGAACTCTTTGTTCCAAATGTATCTGTCATTATGATATTTCATCTTTTCTTTGCACACTGATGAACTTGCATAAGCATGATACCGGAACTCATCCAATTCATTCAAATGTCAAACCTTCAAGTTAGCGGCTACATCCCAATCAAGATTCAACATATTTAGAGCCCACAATGCTTTGTCCTCAAGTTTCACCACAAGATGACAAGATATTCTGAACACTAACTAGTATAGAGACATTCTGATAGGTGTTTAGTTAGTAGTCTGATAAGCCTATAATGCATCATCAAGCTTCTTGGAGCGATCCGTCCGGTTAGCCTTCACTGTTTTGGACAAAATACTCTTTATCTCTTGGTTGGAGACTTCCACTTGACCGCTAGCTTGTGGATGATAAGGAGTCATGACTTTATGAGTAACATAATACTTGCTAAGTAAGGTGGCAAAAGCCGTGTTGCAAAAATATGACCCCACCCCCCCCCCCCCCCCCCCCCCCCCCCCCCCCCCCCGCTCTTATAATATCCCGCGAAGTACCAACCCTTGTGAAAATATTCTTTTCAAGAACACCACCACACTTATCACCTTATTGTTGGGAAGAGAAACAACCTCAACCCATTCAGACACATAATCAACCACGACCAAGATGTAGGTGTTTCCACAAGAACTCACAAAGGGACCCGTGAAGTCAATACCCCACACATAAAAAATATCAATCTCCAAAATGCTAGTGAGAGGCATTTCATTTTTCTTTGAGATTCCACTATCCCCTTGACATTCATCACATCTTTTCACTAGATCACTTGAATCCTTATAAAGAGTGGGCCGATAGAAACTGGAATATACCACTTTGGTCGTAGTTTTTGCTCCACCATGATGACCGTCATATGTAGAAGAACGACAAGCCATGAGAATTTCACCTTGCTCTTCTTCTCGTACACATATTCTAATCACCCCATCTGTACAAATCCAGAAAAGGTATGGTTCATCCCAATAATAATCTTGACAATCTCGTTTGAGCTTCTTCCTTTGGTTTGAAGATAACTCATCTGATATGATACCACGCATAAGGAAATTTTTTAGATCCGCAAGACATGGAACTTCATTCATTAAAATATCTAAGAGTTGCTCATCCGGGAAGAAGTCATTGATTTCGAGGCTATCATGCAGCCTCCCTTCCTCCTCCAAACGAGACAAGTGGTCTCCCACTTGATTTTTACTCCCTTTTCTATCTTGGATGTCAATATCAAACTCTTGCAAGAAAAGCACCCGTCTCATCAACCGAGCTTTGAAATCTTTGTTGCTCACAAGATATCGAAGTGCCTCATGATCCATGTGGACAATGGACTTTCCACCCATCAAGTATGGACGCAACTTCTCAATTGAAAACATAATGGTAAGGAGCTCTTTCTCCGTAATAGTATAGTTGACTTGGGAACTATTCATGGTCTTACTAGCATAGTAGACCGGGTGAAAATTCGTGTTGATGCGTTTCCTCAAACCAGCTCCACCGCTACATCACTTACATCATGCATAAATTCAAAGGGGACACTCCAATTTGGAGCGGTGATAATGGGAGTAGCTATCAACTTGAACTTTAACAATTCAAAACCTCTCATACAATCACTGAAGTTAAACTTAGCATCATTCTCAAGAAGCTTTCACAACGGGTTCACCACCTTAGAAATTTTTGTGATGAAGTTCCACTAAAAACTCGTGTGGCCTAAGAACTCCGCACACCCTTTACCGAAGTTGAAGGTGGAAGTTTAGAAGTCACCTCAATCTTTTCCTTATCAACTTCAATTCCATTCTTTGAGATCTTGTGGCCATGGACAATGCCTTCCTTGACCATGAAATGACATTTCTCCCAATTGAGCACCAAATTTATTTCTTCTCATCTTACCAACACTTTATCCAAATTTTCAAGACAATCACCAAAAGAATCTCCAACCACCGAGAAGTCTTCAAGGCAGTCCACTTCTATGTCCGTAAAGATAGCCATCATACACCTTTGAAAAGTCATCGGTGCATTCCACAAACCAAATGGCATCCGCTTGAAGACGAAATTATCATAGGGACATATAAAGGTTATTTTCTCTTGATCCTCTGAAACAATAAGAATTTGGTTGTAGCTTGATGTGATAGTTTATGCCTAAAAGGCTCTCTATTCCTTTGGTTGTGGATCTTTGGAAAGTTTGGTCCAGTTTGGGATGATCAAAATTGACATGAGGTCTGTTGGAATATCTAATGTGAATATGAGATCTACCTCATGTCGAATATGTTCATTCAGCATATCATTGCTTATGGAGGGGTCTTTAGGCATTGGATGTTATTCCCGTCGTTAGGTGTGAGCGGGCTTGATTATTTGCACTGGGATTGTGATCCTATGTAGCTTGTGGTGCTATATGAGCAAGATGGCTCCCGAGATGCAGGTCGTATATTGCACTTGGTCGTGCTTGAGTATTGTAGCGCATGGTGCTAGTCATCTCCCCAAGGTTGTGTTCATGCCCTTGGCGTGCTTGTGATCAATATTCGGGCATTTCGTAAGTATAAGCACTACAACTTAATGGTTGTTTCCTTATTGATTATTGTATGGATCGGGTGGCACACCACCACGAATATGTTGTTTGGATCGGGTGGCACGCCGCCACGAGTATAGTGTTTGGATCGGGTGGCATGCCACCACGGGTATACTGTTTGGATCGGGTGGCACACTGTCACAGATATGTTGTGTGGATCATGTTGCATACCACAACAGTGTCATATTTGGATCAAGTTGCACGCCACGACACTGAGATGTTAAGTACAATTCCTTATATTTATTTTTATGTCTTATTTCTCAACTCCGAGAAAGGTTCATAGCATTTGATGGTCGTTTTATTCGTTACGCAGGCTGGATGGTTCCTTTTCAAAGTTCATTCTTCCCTATGGGTCATATTCGAGTTGTAGCTTATTGGCGCCTTGATGGCGCTATATGGCAATTTAGACGGTGTTTGAGGTAGCTTGTTACCCAAGAAACCTGTACTGGGTGAGACAATGTTATTGGACCCGAGATCAGTGCGATCGGATTTATGTAGGCTATATTAAAATATCGTTATTCAGGTTAGAATGAGGTAATGTTTCTTGTCAGGCGGGGAGACTTCAAGATTTATTTATTGGCGTGTGGTTATGAGTTTCTACATATCTTTTCCGTTATGCCAGTGTTTCGAAGTTGGAACAAGGCTTGTATGTTACTATGAGGTGTATGGCAGGCACCGGATTCGTGAAACTGGAGCTATTGTGGTCGAAGGATGTTATTACGAGTAAGCGACTTATGTGGTGCATGGTGCGATTTAAGCATAGGTTTATGATCATGTGTTTAGTATAGTGTGTTGTGATTGATGCGGTGTTCGTACGTTAGAGCCAAGTCTCGTGGAGAATTTTAGATGTTGGAATTTGGTCCTAAGGTTTGTTAGCTAAGGTTATAAGGAGGATATTCAGCCTGGCTCGAGATAATGTGCTCATATGGTTTGTGGTGGCATGGATAGGTGCACAAGGTATTAAACGGTGATTTTGGGCAACTCCGGAGCAGTTCTTAGCACGTTCGAGGATGAATGTATGTTTAAGTGGGGAAGAATGTAATGAATCGACCAGTCATTTTGGTCCATAGCGCGTCGTTCAACAGTTTGAAGCTTGAGTAGCTTTAATTCATGTATAATGACTTGTACGTGTGGTCAGAATTGAATTTCGGGAAGTTCAAAGTTGATTCTAATGGAAAATTCTCAATTCGGAAGCTTTAAATTAGAATAATTGACTGAGGTTTGACTTTTGAGTAAACAATCTCAGAACCAGTATTTGAAGGTTCCAATAGGTTCGTATGATGATTTCAGACTTGAGCGTATGTACGGGTTGACTATTGGGTCGCCTGGGAGCATTTCAACGCTTATTATGGAAAATTTTCATTTTGAAAAGTGTATGAATTTCCTAAGTTTGAGTTAAAGTGGATTTTGGCAGTATCAATTCTTTTGGGGTTCCGACCCTTGAAATAGGTTCGCATTATGAATTGTGACTTGCATGTAAAATTTGGCATCATTCCGAGATATTTAAGCATGAATCAGATGCGTTCGTCGAAGTTTGAATGTTTAAAAGTTGCAAAAAGGTTTCTATCGTCAATCCATCGTTTGGATGTAGTATGGCTTGATTGAAGCCTCAAGTAAGTTCATGTGATATTTTGAGATTGGTTTGTGTGATTGGACGAGGTCCCGAAGGCCTCGGGTGTGTTTCGGACCAAGTTTGGAGGATTTGTTGTGGCTGGTGTCTGGTTTATTTTTCACGAACACGAAGGGATTCACGCGTTCGTGAAGAAGAATTGTTGACTGCTGAGATTTTGTGCTTCGCGTTCGCGACTATTATCCCGCATTCACGATAGTTTGGGGGCAAGGCTTCATTCGTAAATGGACTTTGCGTGTTCGCTATGAAGGAACTGGTCTAGTGGATAATTTGGTCTTGTTGTTCGCAAGCCTTGTCTCGCGTTCTCATAGAGAAGCATGGTGAAGCATCTCGTTCGCGAGGCCAACCTCGCATTCGCGAAGAAGAGCTTTTGATCGTGAGTTTGTTGAGCATTGTGGATGCGAGGGCAGGGCCACTTTTGTGATGAAGGTCACCTGGGCAGTGTGTAAGATTTGCAAAATGGTTGTTGGCTCATTTTATCTCAAATATTCCAAGGGAGCCGAGCTCGAGCCAATTTTGAAGGAGCTTCTTCGTCATCCATCACTAGGTAAGTGACTTCTACATATTATGAGTTAAATACATAAACAATACAAGTTTTATACATGGATTTAAACATGAGAAATTATGAAAATTGTGGGATTGTAAGAGAAAACCTAGAATTTGGTATTTTTGTATTTTGACCACAAAACTGGACATGGAATTAGAAATATATTATATATTTGAATTCGTGGTGTTATGGGTAATGATTATCTTTAAAAAAATTGAAAATTCGGGCACGTGGGACCGATGGTTGATTTTTCGAGCAGAGTTGAGAATTATTATAAATTGTTAAATTATATGCATGGTAGTATATTTTAATTGATTTGCACATTGTTTGACTATTTTCGGATTATTTGCCTTTGAATTGAGGAGTTAAAGAGGCATTGAGGCCGGATGTTGTAACTTTGGAGCGAGTTAAGTCTCTTGTCTAACCCTGTGAGGGGGAAACTACCCCTAGGTGATGTATTTGTTATGTGCTACTTGTTATGAGGACTACGTACGTACGAGTGACGAGAATCCGTACGTAACCAGATCCACGTTATGTCCAGGTAGACTTAGGCTTTTATTATGTTCTTACTTACACTACTTGAGCTCAATTTGCTGGTTTAATTTGCTTGAATTAATAAGTAAGAATTTGGTTAAAGATTATGTCAAATCAAGCTTCATAATCTAGAGATTTGGCAGACTTGTGAATCATTTATGTTAATTTATATTCTTTTATGGGCTTACCTTGAAGTTATAGATACTTAATTTGCAAATTCGAATTTTTCTTTTTCTTACAGTATCCATTAATTAATATGTTATAGCTAATAATAGTAGGCTCAATACTCTTATCTATCATAGAATCGAAAAGTCTCCTTGCACTAACCATTTTACCACGCAAGCAATATCCATCAATTATCACATTGTATGTGACCGCATTAGGCTCTACGCCTTTTTCAATCATGTGTCTCATTAGCTCCTTAGCATCTTCAACTTTCCCTTCTTTGCATAATCCATCTGTTACAATGGTCAAAGTGCGCACATCTGGATAAATATTAAGATTTACCATTTCAAAGAACAAAATCCTAACCTTTTCCCACTTACCAAACTTACAGAGACCATCAATCAATGAATTATATGTGACAATGTCCAGAGGAATGCCTTTTTGTTTCATCTCTTCAAAAAGGTTAACAGCGGCATGTAACATTCTATCTTTGAGTAGAAATATCGTATAAAGAAAATGACAAAAGAAATATCACACGGAGATCAGGTATTCAAGCCGGTTCAAGAAAAAGCCCAGAGAGAAGCTGAAACTCCTTACGTTACTTTTTTCCCTTGAAGACGGTCAATTTTGCTCTCCTGCTCTTCCCCAGCTCTTATTCCTTAGCTGGCTTCGTTCAGCTGACCTTTCCCTTGGGGCTTAGCTCCTGGCTGGCCTAACCGGGGCGGAAGAACTCCTTTCCCTAAGCGTGGTGACTTATTATTCCTTATTCGAATCTTCTGACATCTAGTCTTCGCCGGCTAGCGATGTGACCTATTCCCTACTCCGGTCTAAAAGCGGTCGATCGGTTGATTTCTTCTCTTGGAACTGCCTAATCTGATCCCTTTCCTTCCCTTACCCATGGTTTGCTGAATCGGGGCTCTCAACATTGGAGGAATTCATAGCCGGAAAAGGAATAGTCGTCGAAAGGCAAGTCTTCAGAGATAGCATCCGCGCGATCAGCACTAAGTCCAGTCTCTGTCAAAAGCAGAATCCTAGGTAGATAGTGATTCACCATACACATGAATGCCCGAGGAAAGTCTTGATCTTGATTCATAGCTGCCCTAGAGTTCAAAATGAACACATCCATCTAGTCAAGTTGATCTTCAGAGATGGGCAGGGCCTCTTCGTTCCGTTCGGGCAGGGATGGCAGCCAGCAACCACTGATAGCAGGGCACAAGTCAATACCAGCTCCTTTCTTCCGGATGAAGGAATCAGACCGAAGAGGCCCTTTTCCAGTTGAACTTATTGAATAGCCTATCTATTTACCATGGAATCCCCTGATTTGAGATTGAATCGCATGAAACGATCCCTTTTCTGCCTTCTTGGCTATTAGATGCTTAGCTGATTTCAAAGGAAAGAAACTCCTTTGTATTGGGGGTGACCTTCATTCCAGTTTTTTCAATATCAAAATCGTTTTCATGAGATCTGTTGCAGTCAAACCGTCGTTCCCATACTCTCTTCTCGCTCTTCTTTTTTCTTCTCTAAACGAAGACAAAGCTTTCAAGGCCTTCGCTACTTCAATCATTCACCGCTTCTGTTCTATGATCGATTACAAAGTCTAAAATCTCTCTTTTTGCCACCTTCGTGGCCATCCCTTTATTTCAATTTCTTCGTTGAGCGAGTAATTTGAGGGTTTTGGTAAAAGGCTTGGCAGCTGCCTATTCTTCTATCATTGGAATGTGAGAAGTCTTAGAAAGTCCAGGCTCAGGTGATGTCTAATAGCATAATTAACTACAACCCGCTTGTAAGCAATGCTAGAAATCTGCTGATTTTCCATTTCATAAGAGAACAAAGCTCTACAGAATGCTCAGAAGGAGTAGGAATTGTAGTACTTAAAGCGGAATGAAGCTAGTTCTGTTATATGCTTAAGACATCGAATTCTAGACTTTTTCGCAAAGACAATTAGGGCTTTGAAGCCAAAGGCTAAGAAGCCGAAAAATGAGACTAGCTAGGGAAAGTCAAGGTCTTTCTCTTACGGAGTCTACAAAAGGAGGTCAGAAATAGAAGGAAGACAATCCAAAGATTCAGACCAATGGGTAGAGCTTGTTGATAAAGTAGCTTTCAAGATGGTTAGCCTTTCCCTATGGGAAGAAAGGAAGTTTCCACTTAGGGAATAGGATCTCTTTTACGTCTACTGATGCGTCTTCGGATGCTTTTCAAACTTTGGGTTTGGCGTCATCGGCTCGAGGCAAGGACGAGTGAGCCCTCACAGCTCCAGACTCGTGTGCTATCGAAGCTCCAACTTGGAATTGCCTCGGTCGGAGAGCTTCACAGTCACCTACTCTATCTGCCACTAACGTGGTTCTATCTTAGTTTCTTTCTATTTATTTATTCTCTTAGGTGAGTAGTAAGAGCCTCCTCATTCACCGTTGGGTGAGTCAGCACAGCACTTCTTTCTTCCTTTGAAATAAAGATATAGAGCTTTCTTCATTCGAGCAATCCATCGCTCGTACTACTAGAATTCTAATTCAATCGAACGCGAGTAGTTACCTTCTAAGGATTACCACCTGCTGTCCATCCATAAGTGGGCTCCCCGGAGTCCACAATGAACATTCAGTATTCTATCGAGTGAGAATTGATCACAGTAGGCAAAGGTTGCCTTTCTGACCCCCGTTGAAGCCATTCCTTCTGCTCCAGATGAATGAGTCACTAAAGATTCAAGATGTAGCTACCTCCTTCTTCCTTCTCCACTGTTCTGGCTAATCCATGAGATCAGGTTTTCATAGCGGTTCAGACCATTAAGAAAGGGCGGTGGAACTCGTTGCCTAGGGCGACGTATATCAAGAGGTGTCCGGTTCTGAAGTTGAGACCGAATCTATTAAAATAGAGCTGCTCTTCTCACTTGAATTCCATTCCGGAAAGGGTCTTCACTCATCTGCTCTTGCCAATTAGAGAAGGTTGCTTTCCTTCAACTCTGCTGCATTGCCTTCTCATAAAGGTTCCTCTGCTGGCCTATTAGGAGGGCCTCTCTTTTCTCTTCAATTAGAAAGACCAGTACATACAAAGATCTAGGTAGCAAAGTACGAGGCACATTTCCTTCCGAGCTCACATTCGTTCTAGATAAGATATATAATATATTAAACGGAAAGAATCAAAAGATGGGGATGAATGCAATATGGAGAGAGGTAGAAAGGCAAGCACTGCACGGGGCCTCTCTGATGCCTACACTTCCCCTGAGGGAAGGGGGGAGAGGATGATTGCTAGGTCCGCTTACAACAAAGCCACATATCTAATAGAACAAGTCAAGCTAGAAGGAAAGCACTTTTAGATCGGTCGTGAACCAGAAAGAATGAGCCGCTTCAATACCAAAAGGAAGAAATAAGCACTTGCTTTCTGGTACAACAACTCCAGCAAGAAGGATTAGCCGATTAGAAAAGGGTACTACAAGCGGAACCCCAGTCCCAAGCTATAGGACGACAAATGAATTAGGCGCTGACTCCAAGACGGATACAATAGGCTTTGAGTCATCAGTTTTAGCCCCTAGACGAGAGGGCTATGGGTATAGACCCGAAAGCACCTTCACTGGCCATGGACTACTCAATCAATCGGACAACCGCTTCACCACTTCCAAGACTGAAAATCCAATGATAGAAGAATCCAATCAAAAGGAGTGAACATGAACCTGACTTCGAAGACTTCCGGGCAGAGGCTAGCCTCACACACGAATACAAGACGCCCCCCCCCCCCCCCAAAAAAAAAGCAAAGCAGACAACTCAAGGGAAGAAGCTAGCACCGACTCTTTAGGACGGAATGGAATGCTTTCGGGGCTGCTTAACGAATCCTTACCACAACCGGAAAACGAGTTACTCGCTCAGGAAAATCAGCACTTGAGGCTATCGGTCCACGAATCATATGGAATTTCATCCCAAGCCAGCAACTGAGAAAACGGCGGATCTTGGTGCTACTGTCGCAAACCCATAACATTGAAAGCTGGGTGGCGGTGATAAAGAGGGGTCATGCATTTACAGAATTCCTCATTGGTCTCGCAGCTTCCGATGGAATATGACCAAAAACAACAGGGAATTTCACTTCAAAGGTGGGTTCCCTTCTGGGATATTGAATGCCATAGATTTTTGGTTATCTCTGCAAGCAACTAACTCCTAATGCCGCTGCAACAGAATTGAGTTGAAAGCTAACCGTCCCACCTTAGAAAGGCCTCGCTCCACGCTTTCTTTTGAGTCAACTCTATCCATTCTTGTTTCAAGCTAAAAGCTTGAGGCTTTTACTTCTTCAACTCGAGTTCGCCACAGAACCCATCTCTGGAACTGGAACTGAAGTCAAGGCCCTAGTGTGGGTTAGGGGAGATCCAGAAAGCTACATCCGATCTTGCGCCCTGCTTTCCTTATCCCTTAGTCCTATCTCGCAAAAGCAATGGTAGGCCTTTGGAGCTAGTTCAGTTCTTTCATCGAGTACTTTCCTTACTTAACTGCTCACCGGAACTCTTTTTCCTTCACTTACAAAGGGGGCTTAAAAGCATTTATTCTTCAAAGGGAATAAACTCCTTCTTCTTTTCCCACTAGGGTGAACCTCACCTCTTATCCAATTCCGGAGGCTTTCGATCTGACATCTTTACTTGAAAGCTCTCTCTGTGCACTTATCCTCGCCCTTTGCTTAGCGCTAGCTTTTTTATTCTTGATTTTCTAGTTCTACAGTTGGAAAAGGATTAGTCTTTAAACGATCAGTCTTTATATGCTTAACATAGTCGTCTTCTATCTTCTATCTTTCCTTTTCTTTTTTATCCGTCTGTGTGTTAGATCTGCCGGACTCTCCCGCAAGGTTGGTTACCTTCACTTCACCGGGACCGGCTCCTCTACTCCTTCTCTCCGATCGATCATCCACTTTGGGGGAACGAATCTGCCTCATAGGATGTCGCCTGTCTTCCAACCCGACCTCAGACTCTTTCTTCTCGACCTACTTTCGTTTTAAAACAAGCGCCCATCCGCTCTGTCTAAAAGAAGGTGAGAGCCGCGGATGGCCCGAATTACACGCTGATAAGGAATGCTTTGGCGAGTGCCACCTTCCCTTATCTGACTGACGTAGGACCTGTAGGTGCGCTCCGTCATAAGTTCCCCCCGCGGAGAATGGAGATAGTGACGAATCTCCGAATATCGGTGAAGGATGGATTGAGGGCTGAATCCATCATTCACCAATGCTGCCTCCACATCTCGTTCCACTATCACCTGGTTCCTGAGAATGGACACCATACGTTCAAGCCCGTTATCCCTCCCGAAATTCAAGCAGCTGTATCGCGCGTAAAGGACCTGGCCTCGCATCTCATCCGATAGAAGAGGGTGTTCCAATTCAGGAATCACCGGTGGGGCCGCCTCTGGGGGAGCCTCAGGAGCTTGTACAGCTGCCCCAGGTAGTTCCACAGTAGGCGGCGTCGGAGGAAGGTACTCACTTACCGCTGCATCACACTGAGCTATAGTAAGTAAGCCCCAGCGAGACCCATAATCTTTCCTAGGAACAGCTTCTACGACGATAGGCATAAAGGCATGATTAGTTCCACAAATCTCACTGCACTGACCATAGTAAACTCCTTCTCGTTGTACCGAAATAGAGGTCTGATTTAAACGACTAGGTACAGCATCACATTTGACACCTAAGGAAGGTACAGCCCAACTATGAGGTACATCAGCAGATGTTACAATAAAACGTATATAACTTTTTGCTGGTACAACCACTCTATTGTCGACTTCTAATAAACGTGATTGACCCAATTCTGGATCATCTTCTGGAATCGTATAACTATAAAAAGTGAGTGACTGTTCATCGGAACTGTTATAGTCCGAATACTCATAAGGTAGGGTCGACGCCCGCCTCCCCCCAAACTGTACTTGCAAGTTTCCCCGCAAAAAGCTCTCCACGCCTACTCTTAGAAAGACACTATTTTTCTTTAGTTAGGTAGTTCTCCCGACCGTAAGACCCTTTATGAGTAAGGTTAATCGAAGGCCGGGGAAAGTTTATTGGCAAGAGGGAACCATTTCTCACCCAGCCCTACCTACCCTATGTATTCGAGGGAGAGGCTGGAACCGAAAAAGACCAGGTTCCACACATATGAGACAGGCAGAAGGTATGGGACGAGCAGTTTCTTGAAGAGCGAATTCGATCCTATAGTCGTCTTCTTTGTTCGAAAAATGCACAGTGGAAAGGGATGCTAGTCGGCTCGGCGAAGTTGTAGCCCAAAAAAAGAAGATCCAGAGTGATTCCTCACCTATCCTGTCAGGGGCCCAGTGGAACGCTCGAGTATAGATTCCCTATGCTCATGTAAACGGCCAGGGCCGGCCGGCCCGTAGATCTAAAAGGATCCAGCCATAGGCCTGACCGGATATCGTTTGTCCACAAACAAAACAAAAACAAAGTAGGTTTTTAGTAGTAGTTCATGAGACCTCGAATTCCCACGTTCCAGCGTGCATTATGCCAACAGGTCCCACCACCAACTCTAGCTGAGAAGTTGAGTCACCCTTCTTTTTTTTTTTCTTTCAGAAATAGAATAGAATAAAGAATGAGATAGTCTATATCCTGTATCGATCATAGGATCACTCTATGAATAGGTCAATTCTCTGTGACCTCCCACCGTTCACGACATCCCTTGCTTCTCGCAAGAACGGCTCCTCGGTGGAGGAGTAGAAGCGCTGGTCCCCTTCGGTCAACTTGCTTGTGCCTGCTGTTACCTACCGTAGGACCTCCGTCCCCGAAGCGAAGAAAGAGGAGCAGGAACAAGAGGTTGTCCTCTCCCGGCCCAGTAGTTCCGCAACTACTACCGTGGTTGTTGCCAACGGGGATCCCCCATTCCGAAAGGTTACTAGGCCGGCCGTTAGGTCCAAAGTTGTATACCACTGCTATGGTGCCGATAGATTCACTACTTCAGCGCCGTTATCGGACATTGCAGGCTGAGCATCTATTTCTCGTATATCGTTCCACACCGAGAAGAGGGATGTGTACCTCCAGCAACAACAAGAATGGAACCATAGGCTCCTATGCTGGGAGCATTTCGGGGTATAGGTCTAACCACCTCAACTCCCCGTTTCTGGCATGCTATAGTTATTAAAGTCTCTCGACGGCGGGAATGGGAGATTACCGGTAAGCCAGATGCTTCGCGAACCATATTCAACTTTAAGGCATTTCGTTGCACTTTAATCACCCTCGTGAAGAGGCGCACTCCAATACCATTGATGTCCAATAGCTTTTATAGTAATGGCTGGATCTACTACTACCTCGTCCATTGAGTATAACAGAGCAAATGATGGTATAGCAATGAACATAGGGATGATACTAGGAAATATGGTCCGAAGAATCTCGATAGTAGTTCCATGAACAATCCTTTGCGGGATTGGATTTTTTTTATAGTGGAAATGCCATAAAGCGCGACCCAAGATCCATGATACGAAAACCAAAATCAGAATAACGAAGAAAAAGACATCGTGATGTAAGTCTGTTATTCCTTGCATTATAGGTGTTGCTGCGTCTTGAGATCCTAATTGCCATGGTTCCGCTGCATCACAAGGAGCAATTGTGAGGAATAGCCATTCTAGAACAATCATTTGGTTTGGTTCATTCTTTGACTGCTCTGCTCCCCCCAAAAAAAAGAGAGACTTCATTTCTTCCACCTTCCCTGTACGAGTAGTGAAGAAGTATAGAGCACTTTAGTTGGTTGTTGACCAACGGAAAGCATGGGAGAAAAAAAGGAAGAATTTACGCAATTTCTTTTCTAAGAAAGAGATCATAGTGATTGATGGCTCTTTCAATCCGCCGAAATGGAACGCTTTGGCGTGTACCAAAATGGAGAATTTGGGTCAGATTTATAAGCTTACGACCACTGAACAAACTTGGTTGACGAACATAGTTTATGCGCCGCTAATGTAGCGGCTTGTCGAGCATTTGACAAACTCACACCATCCATTTCAAATAGGATTTGTCCCCTGGACACACGAGCAATCCAACCCGTAGGATTTCCCTTTCCTCTTCCCATTCTTACTTCTGTAGGTTTCCCGGTAATAGGGATATCTGCGAGAACTCTTACCCATATCTTACCATTTCTTCGGAATTGTCCGCTCATAGCACGATGGAAGTGTCCGATTATAGCACGACGCGCTGCTTCAATGGCTCGATATGAAAGACGACCAGCTCTACAACTTTTAGTGCCATATCTTCCAAAACCAAGTTGTGTACCGTCCGGTTTGCAACCCCTACTACATCTGCCTTTACGATATTTACTATATTTCGTACATTTCGGATATAGCACGTCCCTTTTTTTTTTACTATAGGAAATCCACACTTTGACACCTGAGATTCCGTAACGAGTAGATACTTCCGCAGGAGCATAATCTATTTTCTGGTTAAATACATTACGAGATGTTTTTCCATACTTTCCGCATTCAGTTCTAGCTATTTCTGCACCTTCTAATCGACCTGAACAACATATACGGATCCCCTCCACCCCTTTTTTCATTACTAATGGAATATCCTTCACTATTTTACTAAAAATGGAACGAAATGATCTTGTTTTGTTCCTCGGTTGAAAAGAGATGTCTTGAGCAATCGGAGAAGCACTTTGATAAACAGATTTGATCTTGACCGATTCAATTAAGGTATTAGTGTTTGTTCTATTATACAACAAAGATCGCATTTTTTTCACTTCGTTCAAATAATAGTTGTACCCGTACGGAATTCTTCTGTTTCTCAGTATGATCTCTATCATCATCTCTATTCCCCTTATCAATTCTCCTATCCTATTTAGGTCTATGAATTTCTCTATCAATTCCATTACCTTATCCTTACCCATGAGGTTCCAACATTTTATCCTTAATTGACCTAGGAGTTGTTCCCGGGCATCCTAAAAAAAAAGGTTATTATACACCCCAACCCCATCCCTTGGAAAAAAAAAGGTAGCACCGAAGAAAGGAAAGAGCGAGATGGTGGTTTTTGTTGTTCCCGCGAAGCGAAGATCATTCGCTTGGCGAATAAAGTGGGTCACCCTCTTTTTGGCTTCGGCCAAACACTTTTTCTCGCTGGTCGAGCTTTCTACAAAAAAAGCGATGCAAGAACGTATTCTTTTATCTAAGCTTCTTCCCTGTGCATTAGCTCCCCCCATCGTAGATGGTTCAGCCACGCCCGGTGCCACGAAATGATTGAGAACTACGACGGGGTCGAAATGAATTTTGTTCTTTGTATTCAATAAGTATTGCATGACCGAATAATTCAAGGAAGGGCGGACTGCGGGGAGGGTCCTTTTAAGTAGATGACTCGTCGGGCGGTCGGAGCGGGACTTCTTTGGGAAAAAGAACTTGAATAAGTTTGTTTTTCTGAAGGAGTCGTCATTTTCTATCAGGAACGCTATGTCATTTTCAATCCCGGCGTATTTCGGATGCTTGAAGGCCCCGCTGACACGAAGTGATTTAGAAAGATTCTTCTTTATCGATGGTGATCGGTCATGGTATCCATAGCCTTGCTTCTTTTTCGGCCAAATCCTGATTTCGTTTTGCTTCTCCCGATCGTCGAGCCTGATCGACTCGACTCTTTTCCCTGCCCCCCGGCCTCTCACTTCGTTTCGTTCTTCTTCTGTACCGTCGCTTGAATGAAGACACCCGATCGGCCCGACTTTCCCAAATGCCCCCCACCGGCCCTTCTCCTTTACGGGTCTGGATTTTTCGCGTCGTTTCAGTCGTCGTGGTCGACGGGGAAGAAAGAAATGAATGAATGTTCTTTTGGGAAAATGTATAATAATACACCTACCGAGACGAAAGCCAAAGGTGAGTCTCGTAGGTGGACGTATCGAACCGAAATAAGATCTCAGATTGACATCTTGATACACTGATTTACCATAATAATAAATAGAGTCAATGGTGACTCCGCCGTGGGAAGAGCCGCTTCCTTCTTGCTTGATAGGGGGGGGGGGCTTCCATTCACCAGCGCAGACTAAAAGTGCTCTCCGAACCGTGCTGGATAGTCACCTATCACACGGCTCTCAAACCCAACCTGTGGTGGATCCCGGGAGACAAAGTCAAAACGCAACATCCTTTGCCCCATACTTTGAGATGCTCCTCCCCGCCGATCAAGGAGCGAGGCTGCTCGTGATAGGCAACGCTTTAAGCCGCTATCGTTCGGTTCGGATAAGTCAAGTTCCTTCGGTCGCTTCGCTCAGGCGGTCTTCCCTTATCTTCCCTAAAGCTCAGAGTAGTTATGGTTTGAGATGAGAAAGGAGCACCGGCCGAACGCAATGAATGAATAAGAAATTGACAGCAGAGGGAATCAATGATTCTTATTCGACCGAGTTCTAGCTAGAAAGATGTAGATTACACACCGGAGGTTGGTAAGAACTGAGGTTTGGAACCCTAACCTAAGTAGGCCTACCAGCGAAGCAACAGGTACTTGATCGGGCGGGGGGGCGGTTTGGTTTCAAGGCCCTCGCAGCAGGAAGAAGCAGTTGTCATTTGAAAGTAAAGGCTCTTCTCCTGTTTTACGAATCCTACAACTCTCTTTACTGAGCGAGACTCCATCCATATCCCTACTAGTGGTTTTTCTTTCATTCAATCATCACTTGTTTGACAGCTTAAACTAGGCTCCACTTTAGAGATAGGTTTTTGGTCTTAATCAAAATAGGTCAAGGGCGCGTCGGAACGGTCGGTAGCTGCTTAGTCTCATCCGAGAGTTTAATCTCCTTACTCCTTACTGCTTTTTTCAAAGAAAAAAAGAGGGGGGTCGATTTAGGCTCCTTCCCTTCCACTGCGTAGCCGCGCTAGCAGGTACTACGAGCCCTCTGTCCCACGCATCTAACCAGCTCGCGTGGTTCACCGGTTCCACCGAAAACTCTCATTTGTTGAAGCGGAGCATAGTGCGCTTTAGGCGCTGAGCGAGAAAGGTCTCTTCTTTCCTTTCGGTTTATTCACTGATCTGAAACTTAGCACTTGTTTTCTTATTGATTCCCGGGGCGGTGGCATTCTTGAATGAAGTCTATCCGAACCGAATTAGCACTTCTCAGATCAGGCTAGGCCTCTCCAGCTGAGCTGGGCGCCGGGGCCCTGGATGCGCTAGCGATTGGCACATAGGGGAATGGTTGCCCGGGTTTCTCGGCCTGGTATCCTGCACCTCGCGTTCATGATATCTACATTCAACTGTGCCCCGGAGACACGGTCAAAGCACGCCCGTCCAGTGTGGTTCTTTCACGACATGCTATAGTCCTGGGTGTCTTCCAGTGGTCTTCTAGCCTTAGAAGAAGTCGTGTCCGCCCCGGGCATCTGCAACGTCCTCCTTTGATATTCTAATCTGGGAGAACTAAAAGACTGACCCATTCGGTGACTTTCGCGGTCGCCCTCACTAAACCAACTTGAATCTGAACTACGATTCAGATCAAGTCTTACCGAAATAGGATTTCCTTTTCGTGCCATATGCGCTTAGACTTTACTTTTTCCCCTTTTTTCTTCCCGGTCCAATATATGTTCTCGAAGGTCTTCGTTTCCGTGTAGAAGCAAACTCTCCAAATTTATGACCAACCTTTCCTTCAGTAATCTTACAACGAACAGGAGTTTTTCCATTGTAAATTCGTACGGAGCAATCAACGAATTCCGGCGAAATAGAAGATCTACGTGACCAAATTTTCCTGTTAAAAAGAGGATCTCTCTTCTTCTTCATTCTCAAGAGGAATGCATCAACAAAACTTCCCTTCCATATAGATCGTCGTGGCATGAACAAATTTCTTCGCTTCGATTCCGCCCCTAAAGCTAGCTCCTACTCCTCCTCCTTCTCCTTTAGGATAGGATCCTCCTTGGTCCTTTTTACATAACACTCTCGGCCGCCCAAGAGGACTGGCTATCTTTCTCTTTATACGCAATATCTTGAAAGGCAAAGAAAAACATCTACCTTGGCAACGTCATTGACTGATAGTTTATCTTCCGAACCGGTTAAATACCTATAACAAAAAAAGGCCAAAGCTCGCTGAAGCACTGGAAAAATGTTGACCACGATTTCTAACGCTTTTCAAAAACCATTTGCTTGCAACGCCTTGAGTGGACAGATAATTACGGCCACTAGATCCTTCATACTCTTACTAAAGTACACTTAAGACTCAACCAATCTTGAAAGTTCCGTGGACAACTGGCATACCTTGAATCTAGCCTGCAATCCTTTCGCACTTCTCTTATCAAATTTCTAGTTAGAGAGAGAGCTAACCGCTGCCAAAATGCAGCAGTTTTTCTTATATACGATAGCACCCCCTGCCCTCCTTGTTCAAGTAGTTCAAGAGTGAAAGGGCGTAGTGAAAGAAGGGAAAGATATCTTTCAAAGATATTCTACCCATAAAGGCAGTTCTCTTATATGGCAATACTAGATTGGCGAGACAAGAGAGAAAGCTTAGAAAGTAGTAAGGTGTCTATGGGGCTTGCCTTACAGGTAGTGACTATACCACTTACATATCGAACAGATCTTACTCTCAATGGAGTCATTTCGATATGACCTAGGAACTTACAGAATACCGAACTTGGATAATCGGTAGAAGAATGATTGGCTAGATCATTTGCTTCACTGCGGAAGAACCCCTTTCTACGCTACGTTCCCAATAAAAAGCCGTCATCCTTCTGTCGCCTGTTAGCCACACCAGACCAAGAAAAGGCAAACTAATCAACCAAGACTCAGTCACGACCTTTGTAACCTCACGGCCACTTTCTTTCCTAGAGCTTGCAGCCATTATCTTCGCTTTTCAGATATGGTGACATTACTTGTATGGGGGGAAGTGCCAGATCTTTACGGATCATAAGAGCTTGAGGTACTTGATGACACAGAAGGAGTTGAACCTTCGCCAGGATGGCACACTTCTATTCCGGGGACGAGTATGTGTTCCTCAGGACAGTGACCTGTGCCATGATATCTTGGAGGAGGCGCATAGCTCACCTTTTTTCCTGCACCCAGGGAGCACGAAGATGTACAGGACGATCCGCCCACACTATTGGTGGAAAGGTATGAAGAGGGATGTCGCTGAGTATGTGGCTAAATGCTTAGTGTGCCAGCTGGTTAAGGCTGAGCACCAGAGACCAGCAGGACCCTTACAGCCAGTTCAGATACCACAGTGGAAGTGGGACGAGATAGCCATGGACTTTGTCTCTGGATTGCCGAAGACTGCGAGGCAACATGACGCCATTTGGGTGATTATTGATCGGCTGACCAAGTCAGCTCACTTCCTACCGATCAGTATGACTTACTCTACGGGCAAGCTAGCCCAGATATATATTGATGAGATAGTGCGCCTACACGGGATACCATCATCCATAGTATCAGACAGAGATCCACGGTTCACTTCAGCCTTGTGGCAGAGCCTACAGAAGGCTTTGGGTAGCAGAGTGAGTCTTAGCACAGCCTTCCATCCTCAGACCGATGGCCAGTCTAAGAGGACCATCCAGACATTGGAGGCTATGCGGAGGTAATCCCTTGATTTTCGAGGTTGTTGGGACAGACATCTACCCTTGGTTACGTTCGCCTATAACAAGAGTTCTCAGGCGAGTATAGGCATGCCACCTTTTGAGGCACTCTATGGACGCAAGTGCAGGACTCCCCTATGCTGGGATGAAGTAGGGGAGAGACAGATTCTTGGGCCAGAGATTGTACAGGAGACCTCTTCCTTCGGTCCGGTTAGTACATGGTTCTGTCGTTTACCTTGCGCCTATCTATTCCTTTAAGCTTATATCTTATACCATTGCAATCAGACTCATTGGATATGTTCCTTTTCTCTTCTACTATCGAGAGTCGTACGGGTGAGGAGGTGAGCTCTAAGCGTATACACATAGATAGATCTGGGTAAGCGACCATCAGCGGTATGGGTAGCAGCTACTATCAGTACGCCAGTCTAAGGCTGTTCGTAGAGGTAGGTCGTAGAGATCTATGAAGGGCTATCTTTAGCATAAATAGCATGGTTAATTATAGAATAGTGTGATGGCCGTAAGAAGATCATAAATAAGGTAAATAGTCTGGAGTGGATGTCTAGATCAGGGTGTCGGCATCACACATATAGCATGTGTGCCGTGAGTGAGAGGGTGGTCGTAGATCAGCCCTCAGCTCTTCTTTCGAAATTATCGAACATGATGACTTATCGGCTTGAGGCTTCTTTTCTTTTCAAGCTGAGTAGAAATTTCATAAGAGAAGAAAAGTTCACAGAAGGTTCTTCAATAGTATGCCCGGTTCACGAGGTTCTACCACTGCAGGGCCCAGTTGCCATTCTCCCATTACTCAAGTCGTCCAAGGGACAGGACCCCCGCACTGTAAAAAGTTTCCTTTTTATACAACTCATGATATCTTTCTTCTGTGCATATCTCGGTTTTAATAACTTCTGGGTTTATACCAAATCGACCGTAGAGAGAGTTCATTAGTATCTTGTAGATATATACCATAGCTGCATCATCCTTTATCTTTGCTTCTTGTCTTCTAGCGAAGATGTCTGATACAAAGCCTTCGAAAGGACTCTTCTTTTTCTCATACAAGTAGCCCCTTAGCGGGAAAATTCTATAACCCAAGTTTCGGGCATAAAAAAATTCTTCGCTAAAATAGACGCCTACGAATTTACCTGTTGGGAAGGTTAAAGCATTATGTCTATCCTTATAGGGTAAGAAGGCTTTCTCTATTGTAGAGAGGACACACTACAAAAGCCTCAATAAAGCCAAAGAAGTTATCCAATTCCGCCTTTTCTAAATTATTATGCCAGACGTCCCGGCCTGGGAGCCCCGTTCGCCTGGCATCGGAAAAGTTTTCATTATAAATGGATATAAGGAGTTCACATCGTAATAGTCTAAATTTTAACCATAGGGCTTATAGACATCGGCATGTCCTCCATAATAACCACGCCGAATGAAGCGTTCTTGGTTTCGAGTTGGTATATGGATGGGCCAACTCTTTGGGTCGTAATAGTGCATACGAAAGATTGATAGAGCTAGCGATGACAACGTTATTGTATCAACGATGTCTATTTTGTACAGATTCCAATAAATCTCTTGTGCCTTCAGCATAACGCCACCTAAGAGACGAATATCTTGTTTCAGATAAGCCAACAATTGTTGACCTATCTCCGGAAGATACTCAAGTCGTAATTTCTCATAGGGAATGGTGCCTTTAGAACCTAATTTCGGGCATAAATCCTGGGCCAAGTTATTTAGCGCAGCGGGAAGGAGAAGGTAGGAATCCCTTATACGGAACAATAATTTCTTTTTTTCATTTCCACGATAGACTTTTAACTCGTACATTTTATGCTTCCTCATCACTGTTTGGAAGGAGTACTTGCCGATCTGAGAAGTAAAAGCTCTCGTTACTATAATGCCATCGTATCGTGAAAAGTTATGGAAATAGACCGTTCGAATTTCTTTTTCATCTGATACCACAGCCGCTAAACGCTCTATAAAGTCGAGCATCATACGTTCACTTCGTTTTTTGAAATCTGATATTGAGAAATCGTTATCTTCACTGAAATATGTTTCAATATAATATTCAGACTTGGAAGCAAGATCTTCACCCGGCTTAACCACTAAGAACCCCACTGCGCAAGGAACATGAACATCGTCGTGGAGAGCAGCCTCTATATCGGCAACAATGAATGGGCTCCTTTTTATTTTCTTAATTGCTTTCAGTGCGGGTATATGATCGGGACGACGACTCTTCTTACCCATAGCTACCACTTCTACAGGTTCATCACTCATTGTCCCGCCATCCGTTAATTCATCACAAAGTTGCTTAAAAATTTCCTCTAGGCTAAAAGGGTGGACTTCACGGTGTTCAACCCTTTCGAAGAGATAGATTCGAACCCCTACTCGGTCTAGCTGCCCCTCTTCGTATTTTATTTCTCAGCCTTTTCACAGACTTGTTTCAAAATTTCATTATATACACGAAGCGGGGGTACTTCTGCGTTATCGGCCTTTACTAAAATAGCATTTCCTGCTGTAAAGTCGGCTCGTTCGTTATTTGTATGTATCAGACCATAATGGATAGTGAATTTAATAGAACGAAATCCGCTATTGTATGCATATTTCATTAACAGTATCATTACCGCTAATGAGATAACTTCAATTTCGACACATTTAAGGTAAGGTTTTTTAAAGCGGAATTCTGCTATTCTTATTGACTCAAGGGGGCTATGATATTTTTCCTCAGCGATCAACTTGTAGAGAAATCCAGACTGGAACTATTGATGATTCTACGTTAGCTCTAAAGTAAGGAGACCACTTAAAAACCCTCATCGGATAAGAAAAGATATACCAGATAGAGCGCAACCAAGTCCATTTTTGAATGAGAAGGCTAAATCATCACCTTATTTGAGGAAGTAGCCATGGAAGATTGGGTCTGTATGGCTTCCTGGGGTCGAAAGATCTTCCTTCAGCCTTGAAAGTATGCTGCTGCTTTAGCGCGAATGAAACCATTTCTCAAAATAAAAAGGAATCCTCCTCTTGAGGTTGGTAACCTAGCCCAAAACCATGCTCATGGGAAAAAAGTATGGGGAAATTAAAAGAGACCTTGATGTCTTCGCCCTAAGCGCATGCCAGGAAACTCATTCCTCTCATGATTTCCATGACACGAATCTTACTCTAGGGATCGAAATAAAAGGTAAAATACTCCTTACTCGTAATTAAACCCACTAATCATCATATCTTTTTTACCATGTTTGATTTGCAGAATGGGGATATTCGAATCCGGTCCTTCTGACATATCTGCATCCCCATGTATAGTAAGAGTCTTTCCAACGAGGAACTTCACTATCGTATAGTTGACTCGACTCGAATGCCCTCTTAGCAATAGCATCCGTAACCGCAGCTATTGAGTCTGCTGTGGGAATAAGCGCCGCAGAATAGGCAGCTATTGACTCCCTCTTGACAGCTTGCTTATGTTAGAGCTATTGTGTCACTGTCCTTCTCTACTTTCTCTGCCGATACCGAAGAGGGTAACTAACCTCTTGACTAAGGGCTTGTTTTGTTTACAGAGTGAAAAAAGGAAACTTGTCAACTAGACTTAGCGGAATGTCCAGGGGCAAACCGGTCGTTAAGATAGAGTCGGTGTCGGTAGCAGTTCTTGCTTAGCGGGATCAGGTCACCAATCGGTGACATAGTTTAGGAATGAATATCCGTAACTCCCATTCCAGTACTTAAACTGATAAAATGGAATAAAAAATCAAGACCTGGCTCAAGGCTAACCCCTCCACACTCAGGGTCAGGAACGGGAAAAGGAGAATGAGTAGGACAGGCTCGAGGTCAATTCTTTCTTTTAGGAGAGATCCCACCCCCTTCTTTAGCGCTTGTTCGTTCTATAAGACTTCCTTCTCGTTCTCGGTGAAGGAATCGGAGCTGCTATAGAATCAGCATCTTACTTTTTAACGGCAAGCTCAGCAACGAGAAGTTTTCCTCTGCTGGAAAGAAGTCCTTCACGGATATGGGAGCTTACTCCGCTGTTGCTGGTTTAGTAAGCTAAGCATTTCCATCCTTTATGATTATGAAAAAGGAATGGATAGAGAGGAAGGCTCCAGGGTTTGTTTCTCTTGGTGTCAACATAGGAATGGGAGCAGTTTGAATGGATGCCTTTTTCCCTTGTTGAATCAGCCAAGTCAGTAGCCTTTCTTTTATGCGGGATTGCCCGTTGATGCAAGGAATAAGGGTTGGCTTGATGCCAAGAAGAAGCTGGTGGAGGAATAACGGCAGCTAAATCATCTGCTGCACAGTAGTACGTATTAGGCAAATGGGATTTTGCTTTCCTAGGCTGAGGAGCGTAGTCAGAGGTCTTTGGTGCCTGAATGCTTGACTTAGAGCTTGAACTAGGGGCAATCCAGCAACCATTTCAACTGGATACCATCAAGAGGGCAAGAGAGGAGGAGCCGATGAAATTCTTTCGGAGTTCTTCCCCGCTGACGTCTAAGCTCTCAAGGACTCGGATTAGTCAACCGGAATGAAATCTAAGAAAGCTGGTAGCTCGAGCGAGGAGCGGAGCCTAGCCCTATAGCTATAGGCTATATAATATTCTATTTCCTCCGCTTTGAATAGTTAGAATCAAACTCATTGCTCATTCATTAAGAGCTCTTGTCGGTAAAGTAGATCTAGATCGAGAGAGAGAATTGGCTTCTCGAGAATCCGCTGGAGTCAGATAAGTAGGGGAGTTCACACCGGGACTTTCTTAATAGAGAAAGAACCCATACCCTGAACCGGGGAAAGGCGATAACGACCCAGGAAATGGTGAAGTACGTGAATCGACTCCCTCTTCGAGTCCAGACCTTTTAACATAAAATAAAGAATAAGGGACTGACTTCTTTCTTGACAAGGATCCTGAATAAATCGCACATGCTCCAAGGACTTCACGGAATTAGGAGGCACACAGGTGGGTATACCAAGAGAAATGCGGGTAAGCGACGAGGGAAATTGCCTCAACAAAACAAGTTTTTATTTCCAGAAAGATCCCCACGCTGAGGGATGAACCTCGCCAAATGATCTTATGGATCACCCATCCCATCTTTTAGGTTCCATTTGGGCAATATGTATCCCGCTGGGTATGGCTCGTAGTAAACCTCTGTAAGATAAGGAGGATCATAGGGTAGGTAACCTTTTCACCATTCTAAAAGAATGGTACCTTCCAGTAAGCAGGTCTCTTCAGGCACTCCCAAAAGAAAAGAGAGAATTCAATTCATTTTAGCCTCTGAGCGAGGATACTCCAACAAGAAGAGCCTAACCAGGCCCTAGAGATAACAGCCCATACCCCTACAGAGCCAAAATGAAAGGCCTTCATCATAGGCTAGCATAGCAGACAATAACGCGAAATCCAGGAAGGGGAGGGGGAATGAATGCAAAATCTGAAGCAAACCGAAAAGCGAGTTCCCGTGGAGTGAGTCTAGTGCTTCCCTTTAACCTAGAAGCACTCAGTGAGCCTTCAACAATGTCCTTCCTGGCCTTTTGTTTGAGTTGACCGAAGGCGGCGGGTGGAGAGAACCAAAGACGTTGACGATCGATTCCTTCCAAAGGGAGCTGTTGCCGACCCTTACACCATAAAAAGAAGACCAGTTTCCGATCGGACAAGAGAAGCAACTAGAGTTGACTTTTTTGTTAGACCGACACTCAAGACCCAGTTGCGAGCAATAGCGTCTTACACTTTCCCAAAGACCAATACACAAGTGATTCGCCATAGTCTAATCGATTGAGGAGGACAGCCAATGACCGAGCTTGAGGTGGGAATAAAGAGAATCTTCTATAAAGAATCTTCCTTTTATCTCCGCAGAAGGCCTGATTTATGCTTATTATCAATCCTTGTGGGAGCTTACCCCTATGGCTTTAGCACGCCCTCCCTCTTCTAAGGATAAATACCCATACTATTGAACTAGAACTCCCCTCTACGAGATGAACTCAACAGAGAAGAGGGGAGGAGCGCATATTTCTTTTATATTAAAATTAAAAGAAAGAAAGCTTTTTTAGTTTCCTTGCAGCCAGTTACAGGCGAGTCAGAAGCCCTTATAGCAAGTGCTAGCTCTATTTATCCTATTGGGATTGGAGCAAGAGTGGAATGGAAGAAAGAAAGCTGTCCTTATCTTCTCCTCCAACCGCTACCTCCTCCCGACATGAAGGAATGCCCAATAATCCTGAGGGGGCTGGTATGTCCTTTCAGTTCTGGTCTGGGGAAAGGCCGATCAAAGAAAGGACTCCTATACTGCCTGGTGTTGATTCGGCAATTTGCGTCTAGTGGGGAGCTTTGTCATCTCAAAGAATAAGCGGATCTTAATCTTAAAGTCGTGGATCTCCTGATGGCGGCTAGCTGCTTTCTGCTCTCCTTATTAGTTTAGTGCCAACTCCGCTAGGTATAGGTAGGGAGTCTTCTACAAGTTGCATTACTGGTCGATGACCCGATTTTGGAAGCAATCGAGATGCCTTTGCTGGGGGAACCCTTCCTTGCATTCTTTTATTGTATTCGCTTCAATCGCCCATGATTGAGACAAAGGTAGATGAGAAGAAATTCTTTTTCTTTCATAGTCTGCTAATTTTCTTCTTCTTGCATCTCGTCGATACGATAGGTTGATTTACCTTACTAGTCATATGCCCTAAAGGTTTACTGTCTGGATGGTACTTTTCAACAGATAAGCGAATCGCGCTCAAGTGGTGGTTGACGAAATATCTAATCCTCCTTTTCCCTGTCTGGTGTGGCCTTAGATTCCGCTGTCCCTTTCCGCTTCACGCAATAGCACGCTCCGAAGCAGGCTTCGCCGGTAGTAGCCTCCTGAATTAGTCGACTAGCTTCTTTCCGGCAAAGCTTACCAATCCTACACTCCTTTCTTCTATGTCTGGTGGAGCTATTCCCAGACAGCCTGAGAGCTGAGTGAGGACCTTATTTGAGATGCTTTTTTCCTTCCAAAGCGAAATAATCACTCCTCTAGCTTATTGCGCTCGATCTACATCCTACCTAACTCGATGTTGCTTTTCTTCTTAGACACAGAAGGTTTTTGCTCTCGTATTGCGGGTTTTCCACTTCGTTCAGTTACATTAGGGCTTTATACAACTCTACCTTGGTGATTAAGTTCCGCTTTAGTTGGTGTGAAATGAGCGGATTCTGGGATAGGAGGTCTTGTCGGTATGGAACCTACCCTTCCGGAGTGAAGGATTGTCATCCTATAGCCGAGTGTTTTTAATTTGGTTTAGAGTCGAGTGATGAAGCTCATGATTCTGCCGTTAGTGAGAAGCAAGTAAACTCTATAGCCCTAAACTAAAGGAGCAGGTCAAGTTCGTTCAGCTTGAGGGATAAATTACATGGCTGACCTGCCAGTCCATCAAATATCGTAGTTTATCCTTAAGAGCAGGAGGTTCCTTGTGTGAAACTTAGATGTTGAAGCACGCACCCTTTCTTTATCTTATGCTATGGGTAAGGAATCAAAGGCAAGGAGCCAACCCCAGTTCTTTTTAGGAAGCAACCTCTCCCCTCCCCTGTGGGTTCACCCCTGAGTCTAATGCCTTAACGGCCTTTTAAGCGCCTCTCACAACGGACTCGACACCAATGGGGCGGGATTGGTCATCTTCTAGCTTACTCTGCTAGAACTATTGTGACTTCCATGCTACTAAGCTAATAAGATCGGGAGAAAAAGTTCTTAAAGAATGTTCATTTTATTTGATAAGTAATCAAGGAGCTATGTATATAGCACTCAGATGAGGCTTAGTGAAAAACTAAAGAGAACAGATTCAAGTTAAGTTAGCCCAGGGGTAATCCAGCTACAAATGAAAGAGTAAAGCGCATTATCTTCATTCCACTTCCAATTAGATGTGTTAGGCACAGTGAGATTTGCCAATCCTCTTAGAAATCAATTGAAAAAGAAAATCAAGAGTGCTTAGTGCTTGGTCCCAGATAGCAGCTCCTGATGAACTGCCCAGCTAGGCACGATCGCAGACAGACACAAATGGGGCGCCGCTTGCCTTAGTGAGCTCGAAAAAGAGTTTGGGAATTGATCAAAAGAAGAATCTACTTCAACCGATATGCCCTTAGGCACGGCCATACATAAGATAGAAATCACACTTGGAAAGGGGGGACAATTAGCTAGAGCAGCGGATGAGATAGGAGCAGAGTCGTTCAAAGAGCTAAAAGCATTCTCTACATACGAAAGCACCAAGTACATTTGCTTGTGAAAGAAAAAGGAAGCTTTTACAGCTATATAAAATGAAAAGTAATCACCTTTAAGAATATTAAATAATATTGTAGAATAAGAGGGAAAGTACAAGTAGAAAGAAAGATTTTTTCTCTTTTAGCGAGGAAGAGAAAGAAGAAGCAGATGCTAACTCAACCGAATAAGGAGAGGTTTTAGGCGGAAGAAAACAGCTCGGCTAACAAGGGTTGCAGTTGAACTATATACAAACAGCTCTAGCTGGAAAGGGGGATAAGCTCGACAAAGACTTCGAAGGAAAGGAGGTAACCAGCTACTAGACCGAAAGGAAGGGGGTTTACCAACTGATCAATAAGTAGTTAAGGGGGGAACTGGTCCTACTACTGAGCCAGGATCAAACTCTTCCTTTCCGGTTACATTGGCTTGGCCTTTTGGACAAGCAGATAGCACATGACCAAAAGTTTTTACACCCATGAGCTAAGGCACCACCCTTCTTTCCGACCCGGATTGGAAGAATTTTCCACATACTGAGGTTTTGGGTCTTCATGAGTAGTTCTTGTCGACGATCCCTTGAAAAAAGTCCTTTGTTGAGCCGGCTTTCGCCCCTGACAAAGGACTTTCCCTGGGTTGGGACTCTTTGGACAGGACTAGTTGCTTCGATTCCACTCATGTCAGCTCATAACTTCGCTCCTCGATCGCTTTATCTTTCTAGTGATCTAGTGATGCGGGAAGGGAATGATAATTAGACTCCTATAGCAGTTCGGGAGCATCGGCATCTATTTGGTAGAATATAACGACCTGATCTCTTTGCTTTCGATGGCTGCTCGGGGCTGAAACATAGTGGAAATGCGAATATGATCGATCCCGGCTCATAAGAAGTACGGAGGTTCTTGTAAGTTGGGTCAGCGGTTCCAGTGACTCAAGGAATAGGGCATTTTGGCACTGTTGAAGTGATTGGCGGAAATGCCATTGAGACGAGAATCCCGTTGAAATGGAAAGTCCTTGGTCTACATACATTAGTAGTAGGTTACGCTCCTATTATTGAAAAGGAGTTATCCTCCTCAAAATCCTTCCCCCCTTGGTCGAGTTGGCTTAAGCCCGAATCCATCCTTACGGAAGAAGGGCGGGATATCGGCTACGAGAGAGAGTCCTTGTTGTTCACCTCCGCCTCCCGACGCTGCTGACCCCTACCGGGACCTTTTTCCTTTATTCGCTACAAGACTGGTCCAAAATTCTAGTTCGTTGCACTCACCCTTCGTTTCTGTTAATCATTCATGACCCCTGAATGGAAGATAAAAGACTTTACTAAGCAAGCTGTCTGTCGGTCCCCGTTGGTTAATTGTGTCAACAGAGGCAAGGAGTACCGCTGGACTATCCCACTAGCGATCCTACTTCAACGACCTTCTCGTAATACGTAAAAAAAGTATCCCGATCCTGTAGGAGTGACAGCCGTAGTGGAGATCGATGAAGATCTTTATTCTTAAAAGAAAGGGCAAGCACCGAAACACAGGAATGATCAAAGAGAGGCCTCAGCTGACGCTAATAAAGCCAAAGAGCAAGAAGGAGGTGATGATGTGATTCCTTATGTACCTGTGTCTGTGTCGCTTGACAAGTATACCTATTAATCAGTTGACCTCTCTCTATTTGTGTTTTCTTCTAGGTCGGCTGACCCTGGTCTTCTTTGAGTTTATGATATTCCCCGCTCGTCCGAGCTTTTGTAGGCCGAAGTAAATGCTTAGATGAGAAGAAGTCAGAGCAAAAGTCAAAACAAGAAGGACAAAGAAGTCTCTTCCACTCCTCTAGAGGTTGAGGATGAGGAAGTGATGGGGACGACGATGCTCGTGCAAGATAAGATGACGACTGGCTGACTTACCGAACGGACGGACACTTTGATCTTGATCGTGCAATCTAAGTCGCAATGAAGGACTATCGTCAATGCGGCTGGAGCCGCTAGATCTCACAGCAGCGATCTTCAAACTGATAAACCAACCTTTCACTTCTCATATGGGGAATCATCCACATGAGGACCAGAAGACGGCATTCTAAGGCTATATAGAGCCCTTATCCAAGAAATGAGCTATCTTGCTTAGCATACCTCACCAAAGCTCTTCAAATCAATCTCCTCGGTACTTGAACTTGATTCTTTAAAGCCGGGAACTCCATTCAATTAGCCGGGCATAAGCTCTCCCCTTGCTTTGCTCATTTTCTCTTGATACGCTTACCTTGCCCGTTTAGGTTTTCAAGAAGTAGACAGGGGCAGGGAAATTCCTAGCTAGGTTCTTCGTCTCAGTGCTCTCTCGGCGGCCAGCTCGTCAAAGTACCAAACCCTGGCTTTCTACCCTGAACATTGGGTATCTTCTTCTGGCCCCTTGGGGGCAAGTGAGAGCACTAGATCGAATACACAGGATTGTCCATGTTTTTTACCTTAGCTCTACTTAGACTACTTCTCGATTTTTCCTTTTTACGATTGTTTGCTTCCAAAGGCTTACGCGGGACAGCAGTTCCATTCATCATCATAAAAGAGGAACGAAGATTCTCGATTGGGTTCTTGGATTGGGAGGCCTTGCCGCATGCTTCGTTTCCATTATCGCAATTATTGTCATAATTTCTTCCTTCACCATCAGAAAGATGGACAGATACGAGAGAAGAGGAAATGGAGGCCAAACATATAGTAAGGTACCAAAACGGTTGTCACTTGCGGCACAAGAATTTGGTTCAGCTTCAAGGGTGGTGCTGTGAGGGACAAGGGTAGCAATCCTTTATTTCCGGAAAAGACCCGCATGCCCACAGATCAACGAACCGGAGGGAGCAAAGCACCACAGCGGATATGGAATTCTATTTCCACTTTCAGTTTCACCTCGCAACTCGGGATACGTGCAAGGAGAGCCAGGGAAGGGGCAAGGGGTTCACCCACTTTCACGAGTTTCATAGGTTCAAGAGATCCCACTATAGAAGTGTCTAGCCGTTCGCCGAAGGAAGGGATTCTTTATCAAAGTCTCCGAAAGGCGCACTTAACCTCATTCGATGATGGGGTTGGGGCAATTGACCGATCCTAAGCTAAATCTAGCTCTGATGGTGTGTCCGCGGGTCCCTTCCTCTCAACGTCTGAAAGAACACTCTAATGGCAAGTCGGGCTAATTCTAATATAGGGATAGAAAAGGAATTGGCAAGGGCAAGGTCCGATTGGAAATAGGATAAATAATGGAAAAAGTCCCTCTCCGATAATAGGACTTGAAGGCTTTAGCTATGCGAGCCTGCCACTACGCTCCTTTGTTACAGAATTAATGGTCAGAAACTTGCCTTACTTAATCTCTTTCGAGATAAAGGTTCTTACAGAGGTGAAGGCACCCATCTCACATAAAATAGTTAGAAAGCTCGCGCTCCATTAAGTGTATAGATTGAGATCCAGTAGAAGTGGGAGTGCCGCAAGGCTCTTGAGTTAAATGATGCTCAGGATTGAGGAAGTGGTCTTATTGGCATTCGGAATGGAGTCTGTCCCGAAGGAATCTCATCTCTCTTCCAATAGAACAGGAAGTCTCAAGCCAGTAGCACGATAGCAGTCCATTCAATCCATTCAGTCAAGCCTTTCCAGGTCATCTTGAAAAAGGATGGATAAACTTTATCGAAAAAGGTTAGGAAAGCAGGTGCTCTTATTGGACGTCACGGGAGAAATCCCGATGGCTGAGAGGGTCATACCCTTCCGAGCTGTGGAGCGTACCAACTTCACTTTGATTAACATCGAGTTGTATGTTTCGCTGCTGTCTAATGAGGCGCAGCATCGGTCTGGACTCTGGACGGCCTGTCCAAGGGACTGGAACCCAAGGCTGTTCTTAGTCTAACATGATTGTTGTAACCTCGGCAGGTTGCTCATTGGATTTTGATGGAATTCAGTGACAGTCCACTCCTTAGGTCCAAGGTGCCTTCCAATGGCAATGAGGGTTCTCATCTAGGGGAGTTCACAGTGGTGAGCTCAGTTATAGAAGGAGAGGTCGACCAGGCGTTGGCGGGGAGGATTGCAACTGGGTTGATCAGCCGGTATTGGGGGCGGGGGAAACTGACCCGGGCTCCATTTCTTAAGACCTTCCGTCTTTCTCCTAAGGGCCCTCTTCCTATTTAGGGGGTTGAACGTGGGGGCTGTTCTTATTTTACCGGAGGGGTTTGAATTGGCTCCTCCCGATCGTATCTCTCAAAAGAACCAAATTCTTGTTAGCGATTATTTATGATCAAAAAAATGAAATTATGAAAACTCCTTTGTCTTATTTAGACCCTTCTGAAAAATCTACATTACATACTCTTTTTCTACGAGATGCTGGGAATCCCGTTGAGTTCTTACGCTTTCATGTTGACAACTCAATTCATTCGATTACTACAGGGATGAACCCAATCCGGAATATGAACCATAAAAGAAAATACCTATTAAACCGATTACAAGAATACCAGTTACAGTACCTATTATCCAAAGAGGAATCCTTCCAGTAGTATCGGCCATTTACCCCACTTCCCTCCAGATTTCATCAAGTGGTCATGCTAGAGACATAAACAGTCATGGATAATGAAATTATGAGATCCTTCCGAATGAGCTAAGAGAATCTTATTTATTCTCTTTCGTTTTGTTAATTGAAGAAATTATTGGAAAATAAAAAAGCAAGTACAAAAATGAGTAATAACCCCCAGTAGAGACTGGTACGATTCAATTCAACATTTTGTTCGTTCGGGTTTGATTGTGTCGTAGCTCTATAATTCGGATTAAGTTTATCGTTGGATGAACTGCTGATATTGATCCAAAAAAAAAGACGGTAGGTACAGCTAGGCCGTGAACAGCCAACCATCGTACTGTAAAAATTGGGTAGGTTCGATCTATAGTCATTAGGGCCTCCTAAAACGATCTACTAAATTCATCGAGTTGTTCCAAAGGATCAAAACGGCCAGTTATTAATGGAATTCCTTGTCGGCTCTCTGTAAAATACTCGTTTGGCCGAGGGCTTCCAAACACATCGTAAGCTAAACCGGTGCTGACAAATAACCAACCCGCAATGAATAGGGAAGGTGTAGTAATGCTATGAATGACCCAGTATCGAATACTGGTAATAACATCAGCAAACGAACGTTCTCCTGTGCTTCCAGACATGCTGAGCTCCACATATTCTTGTACAGTCAAAGAGGATCGATTCCGTAAAAGATGAGATCAGTAAATGACAATTCACTGAAATTGCATCTTTGTGAGATCGTCAATATTGTACCGAGGGCGTCTTGAGAGTATACCGAATCAGTATAGCTATCCTTCTAATCGGTTCGAAGAGAAAAGGAAACAATAAAGGTTCACTTTCATTGGTGCTTCCCCCTACACGTATATTGGAGCGAGAGCGGGCGCTAGCTTCCTAAACAGGATTTTCTATGAGGTAGAGGCCCGGCCGCGCGAAGCAAGAGGAAATAGGTATAGGCTGGATCAATAAAAGAAAGATAAGGAAAGTGTACAAGATTCCAATCGGGCTATCTCTGAAGGAAGGTGGCGGCGAGGAAGGGTATTTCGAATCTCGATCAAATAGCGTAGCACGGGACCGCGCCAAGCATAGCGAGTTAGGTATGGGCTTTCTTTCACTACCAGAATCACCATTTGGCAGGGCTACTAGGACTTGGGTCTCTCTCTTGGGCGGGGCATCAAGTACATCTATCTTTACCGATTAACCAATTTCTAAACGCTGGAGTAGATCCTAAAGAGCTACCACTTCCTCATGAATTTATCTTGAATCGAGATCTTTTGGCTCAACTTTATCCCAGTTTGCCGAGGGAGCAACCCCATTTTTCACCTTGAATTGGTCAAAATATGCGGAATTTCTTACTTTTCGTGGAGGATTAGATCCTGTAACTGGGGGTCTGTGGCTGACTGATATTGCCCGTCGCCATTTAGCTATTGCATTTATTTTTCTCGTTGCTGGTCATATGTATAGAACCAATTTCGGGATTGGGCACAGTATGAAAGATCTTTGAAATCCTTGATAGTCTGGAAAGGGAACGCGAATCTAGCCACCACTTTCTTTATTTAAAGAAAAAGAAAGAGGGTGCGGGTCAAATCCGCATCTTTGCGCCCTTTACTTACTTCAAGGGATGGTGCGTCCGATACATGATTGGTTAATGACGATTCTCAACAGCATCTGTAAGATCTCGAGGCTTACTAGATGGAATTCGATAAAAAATGAAAACTTTGGATATTTTTCTTAGAAGGAGATGAACTACCTATAGATTTGTATGTAAGTGCACGATAGGAATTAAGAGAAAGCTGGCATCCAATCAAGAAAGAATCACTTCGGACAATTAGACTAAGTTTCCCCATTCTCTCTCTTCTTTAGCTAATGATGAAGCAAATCCCTAAAGTCAAAGTAGTCCATGAAAGCATCTATTTTTTCCGTTCAAGAAATTGCTTATGTAAAGATGGGGTGAGTCTCTTATAAGATCTTCCTTTCTTCTCTTTTCTTCTATTAGTTATCTTGGATTGAGAAAGCTCCGCCCGATAGCGCTTAGCCATGTGTGTGTAGACCGAAATGGTCTCGCGAAGCCGGTCAACGGTAGCCTAAGAGCAAGTCAAAACTACGAGAAGGGCGCGAGAAGTTTTGTGAAGGTAGAGAGAGATTTTAAAATCAGACTTCAAGTTGGTGTGCCGCGTGTTAAGAAGGCAGAGACCGCCCCAGGCTTCGCCCTAATTCCCATCTAAGGTTGAATAAGATTAGATTAGTCTCGCTAAATTCGTTCTCGAATGATTCATCGATGTAGGTCTATGAAAATTTCTTGTGATTCCCCTTCTTTCTTCGACGAAGGCATACACGCATCGATAGGGAACCCAAAGAAGAGCTAGAAAAAGGAAAGCGGCACCTTAACTTAATAGCTCCATTTCTTGTTCCTGAGCGGAAGGTACGCTCAGCCCCTGATACATTGCTATTTCTTAATCCTTGCGGCCAGGGATAATGAGTCGGTTGGCTGTTAGAGTATAGCCTCTCTCGGGGTTAGCGATAAGAGTACACCGGCCCGTGTGGTAGCGGGCGAACTAAGGATTTCGTGCTTGCAAGGAAGCGTGCAAGTGGGTGAACGCATCACCAGCCAAGCTAGTCACTTGGAACATAGGGGTATTCAATCCCCGAGCTTCTGGGCCTTGAGAACCGACTTCGGATTTGCTCCTTAGATAGTGAGTAGCAAAGAAGGGTAGGGTTTAAAGTTTAGGGTTTTCACTTCCACGTCCCAGCTCGTCGAAGCTACCGCGTATCGATTGAAATTTCCCTCCTCAGCCGGAGGCGGAACCGGCTCCCCCTGAACCATCCTCGGAAGAGTAAGAAAGGAGAAGGGAACGGGAGTTTCTCGCCTCCAAAGAGTATAAAGAAGCGGAGTGTCACCCCAACAAACTAGACGCACGCATCAAGGCGTTCTGCCAACGAGCGAAGGCGATCGCTCAAGAAAGGGGATTCAGCCCCGGCAAATGCGATGCAGTGAAAGACGCTGCGGACTATGTGGCCGGTGACGTAAAAGATATGCCGGCAGCTAGCCAACTCCGCTTTCTAACGAGGTTAAGGCGTGACCTAGAAAACGGAAACAGCGAGACCTGGGGTCTCATCGAACGAGAAGTTCAAAGATGGAGACCAGGTTCGGCACGAAATCATAAAGGTTTGAGGACCCATTGGTCAAAGGAAAGGGAAGGTCCTGCTTCCGGGACGGAGCCGTATGACGCGAGAGTCTCACGTACGGTTCCTTTGAGAAGGGTGTGATACCACCACCTATCAGGCCCGACGAGCGGTCCACGGAGCTGCATCCCTACTCACCTGGTCTATGCACATCGCTCTCTCCAGGAGGTTGGCCGCCTATCCTAGATCTTCCCATTTCCAAGAAGATCCCGGGCTCGATCTGGTTTAGTATCAAGGTGATTCTTTTTCTCTTCCTATATATATGGGTCCGTGCAGCATTTCCACGATATCGTTATGATCAATTAATGGGACTTGGCCGGAAAGTGTTCTTGCCTCTATCATTAGCTCGGGTAGTCCCCGTTTCTGGTGTTTTAGTCACCTTTCAATGGCTCCCTTAATTATGTGCGAGGAATTGCCCTATTGAGTAATGGGAAGCGGGCTAGTCCCCGAAAATGCCCCGCCCGTAAGTTCCTTTGTTGTTGGGGAAAAAAAAATCTCTTTTTATTTTTAGATTCGAAATTCTTCGTTTTCTTCTCCCACTCTTTCTGTGAGGCAAAACCTCACCACACTACACTACACTTCGACACAAGAGAAGAGGACCGGGCGCTTTCTATCTTATCACTATATCTTATTCCCCGTATAGGCTCTACTATAGTAACGGGAGATGTGATCTCGCCATACCTTACTGCCTGTCTCCTCCTCTCCCTATTAGATATGTTAAAACAATATACGGATTTCCTGGAACGAAATCCCAGATCTTTCATAGCCTGGAGAGAAAATAGAAAACAACTTAATCTCAGTGGTTCTAGACCTACTTTAAGTTAGAGCTCGTGCTTGCTTCGAGTCGAGCAACGGAAAAAGGCTTTTTTTAGGGAGAAAAACCTTCTCTGCCCCGATTCCCTCGACCTAGAAATATAGAAAAAGAGAAGAAGAAATTGGAAAGCGGACCAACCCGCTCTAGGGGGTTTTGTTTGATTGTAAGTACCATCACAATCTAAGCGACGCAAAACTGACATCGCCCAGTCGTGATAAGGCTTCAACAGCCTCTGCTTCACATAGTTACCTATGATGAACAGTCGTAGCTTACCCGCCCCGGCAGGTGTGGCGGCGACTCCGCTACAGAACACTTCGCCAAACCGAGAAGCTGCATCATCCATAACGGGATGCACATTCTCGATATAACGAGAGATGTCACTGTTTAGCATACTGGGAGATTCTCTGTAAAGAGCTAAGGAACCCTTTGAGTATGTGCAGCCGTCATCAAGTCTTTCTTTCCCGATAACTATCTATAACATCTAATTTCGTTTCCAACCCTGTTCTGAAGCCTTATGCGTACCCCGAGTGCAGATTTGGATGCATCTTTCAAGGGGACTGACTTACTCTTTAAAGAAAGCCCTTTCTTTACTTTACTCTATCAAGCATTGGAACTTACTGCGGATACTGGCTTATCAAATTCTCTATCGAGCGATTCAACAAAAGACAGAAAGAAATCCACTATCTCTTTTACGTCAAGCAATACGTGGAGTAAGACCCGATATAGCAGTAAAAGCAAGACGTGTAGGCGGATCGACTCATCAAGTTCCCAATGAAATAGAAGTCATACTATTGAATTCAATTACATTGAAAAGAATTCGAGCGAGAAGGCAAAGCAGACTGACTTACCACAGACAGCAGGGCAAAGAATGGATTCCCCCCAAAATCCGGTCTCATGTCAACCCCTGACTGACCGGAGGCCTAAAAGCCTCAAAAAGGAGGAAGGGTACTCCGATCGACCGCGTTCTTTTTTTGTAAATAAGGTAAAGGGATTCTTTCGCCTCTTGCGTGATATCATATGGAGGAAGACAGCTGTGGCGCCCACCTGCGCTGGTCTGCGTCTGACTACTCTTTCCTAACTGACATTTTCTTCTCTGGAATGAGTTTCCCCCGGTGCCATTGATTTTTCCGTACCGTCGTAATAGACGAGGTCTTCTGAGCTCTCTTTTTCTGTGAAGAAGGGTGGTTACCGAAGATCCAAAGCAAAGGAAGAGCGAGCTATGATTCCCAGTTCGTTAATCAATAGAAGATACCCACGGGTTACTTCCTTTCTACACAGGAACGGAACGAGTTGACCAGACCATTCAACATCCGAAGGACTCTTACCGCTAGAACGACCGATGCCTGATTCATTTCTCGCTCACGACCCCTTAAGGTTTGCACTCACTCTCTTTCGATAGAAAAAGGAAGAAATTACCGGGAGTTGAAGAGTAAGAAAAGGTCTTCCCCTTAGGCCTTTAGACCTGACCAAGAGAAGTAAGACCGGTAGCCAATAACTCAGAAAGAAAGGTCCCTCGAGCTTTCTTAGTAGTTAGACGAGTGCTCAGATCAAGACCGAAAGACATATGGACTGCCTGGCCCGGACCAAAAAGAAAGAGCACAAGCAGGACTCCCTGCACCCGCGTGAGAGATTACTTTGAATCCATACCGAAGAGAATGGACGACTTGAAAAGGTCTCCATAGACAAAGAGACGATCTAGACCGAAAGAGAGAAAAGACATTAGGAGCACTCATTCCTTGTACCCGGGGAACTGATTCATAAGGAAGGGGATCTACACCAGAAAAGGAGTTTACGGCCGGTTCCCATATAGACACTTTAACTCACATTGCTTTAGGCAGTACTCTTCTTAATAAAGAAGAAGACTTACTGAAAGAGGGAGCAAATCCGTCACTGGACGAGGAAGAAAGGGCAAGGAAGATCTGTACAAGATAGAAAGTAGATTAGAAAGCGTTAACAAGACTATCAGACCAAGAACAGAACTGCGGGAGGAACAACTACCTAAGGCTTAAAATGACATAGAATAAGTGGAATCTCATGCAAACTGTGAGGGAGGTGCTTAACCGGTGCTTAGAGAACTACCTGGGATGCTTTACAAGCGATATTCCAAAGGAATGGGAACATTGGTTACCATGGGCAGAATAGTGGTACAATACCACTTATCATTCGGAAACCAAACAAAGAGCGTTTGAAGTGGTATATAGGCGCCAACCACCTCTAATTAGGTCCTATACTCATTAGTCCGACAAAGTGCATCAAGTTGATTGCGACTTACGCTAGGGATTGTGTTTGCAACTTTGAAAGGAGCTCACTATCAGGACGGACGGGTATAAGCGATTAGCGATAAGCTATAGTTTTTCAAAAAACTAGAACCATACCGCTTTGAACAGAGTCTCCCTCTTTGACTAGTGCTACCTCCGGTGAAAGGAATGAAGATCTTGCATATAGGCAACCGACTGACGTATACAAACAGAAAAAATAAGCAACTAAAAAAGCGAGTGGGTTGACGAATCGTTGCTTTACACAAATAGCTAATATTACTTGAGTTGTAAGTAAAAAAAAGGCTAACCAGCTTTTGTCCAGGAAGCACAACAAAAGAATAGTAATAGGCAGAAGCAGTGGTAAGAAGGCCCATCTCAAGTGAAATAAATAACAATAGCATTCAGTTGTCTTCACAACGGGGCAACAACCCTTATTTTGCCAACTGAGGCCGCGAGCTCTAATGTTTTTTTTGTTGGGACCACCAGATTGAAGGAAACCTCATGCATGCTTTGTCACCTCTGCACTATCTCGATTAATCGCCTTTTGCGCATGCATAAAGATGTCTCCTTGTTTTATATGTCACTCGATGACTTGAGTAGGAGCTTCCCCTTTCTTTCCCGTCTGTGCTTTCCTCTCCTTCTTTGCCTTCTTTGAATAAAAAAGCCAGGAAGTCAGCCAGTCTGTTCTTAATAAGGGTAAGCCAGTACGGTAATCCTTCTTTCTAAGAGTCCTCAGCCCTAGGGTCCTCGTAGTCCATTAGGAAGAGGGGGAACCGAAGCTCTATGTCCTTGAAGAGATGATAAAAGAGAGAAATACCGCTTTACGAGATGAAAAAGACCGCTAGGCGAGTCTGAGAAGGAATGAATAGGTCCAGGGTTCTTCCTACATCAATTGGTTGGAAAGGCGAAATCACGTACTTCTGAGGAGGTCTGGCTGACATAGCTTGGTTTTTCTTCCTTGACTCGAGACCTCTTTCACTGAGAACTAATTCAATGTCTTTACGCAGGTGAGCAGTCCTATATTAGATTATGCCCTTCAATGACATTGTCTTTCCACCGTACGACATTACTGGAATTCCTTTTTGGTGATCTAAATCATCGTATGTAAGATAGCGCGTAGCATTTCGCTAAGAACCAAGACTCACGATCTACTAAGCTTTATATTGATTCAAATCCAATCGTGACTGACAGGAAATTTTACTACACAACGAGTAGTACACGCATGTGTTAAACATATAGATGAAGTCACTTCAAAACGAACCACCTATGAGCTAAAACTTGACACTTAGATAGAGGAGGAAGTAGAAAGAAAATCTTTATACGCTATTATCATCCAATGAATTCATTGCAACACCACGAACAATGAGACTTCTGTCTCGCTTACCTGCCCGACGGGTAGACCCAATAGAATAAATAGAATAAGAGGCTTGACCTAGAGCCCTTCTCTTCCCCCTGAAAAAAATCGGATATTTGGCATGAGTAGCCTACGAGCCCTTACTTGATGTCTGCGCTAACTGCCCTATAGCTGGTGAATCCTTTGAATCATAGGAATGGCAAAATCAGTAGATACCGGGCTTGGAACATCTCACCACACGCGTACTAAAAGCGCGATCTTGAAACTAGAAACTCTGGTTTGGAACAAATGAGCGGATAGGCTTGACGAAGTTTAGGAAAAATGCAATAATATAATAATAAAGTTTTGCCGTTCTGTCTTTCGCACGGAAGTCTGTCTGTCTTCATTCCAATCATCGTAGTTCGATCGATCAACTACGCCCATCCAATCTAACCATCTCTCCTGAAGCCCTTTCCCTTCTAGTAGCCCTTCATCGTTATTGAAACATAGGTCCTCGGCAGGCGGGAACAAAAAGAGAAAGAAGAAGATAGAAAGGTTCGGTCCCAGTTGGTCTCGTCTATGGATTTTCTTTCCCTATCCTATTGTCGAGACGAATGTGGCCATACCCAGAGGACTATCGCATCAGCAAGACGACTTTCTAGTCAGATCCTTCCTGCGCTTCGGATATGAAGAATTTGATCGATCGATTTAGGAAAGATGAAAAAACAAAGGCCCCCTCTTTCTCCAGAACTTGGACTCAATCCACATCCCTTGCTTGAACCTTCTAGACCGAACTCAATTCAATAAAGTTTCCCCGTCCGATAGGTGCTATATATAGTGGGCGAGAAGGCTAGACATTCGCAGAGAGGTTTTCCCGGTCTTCTGAACTGGAATAAAAAGAAGTCTTTCTCGAGTAACTGAGACTCTTACTGGTGCGGAGGAAGCTATAAAGTTGCTGTCCGAAAAAAACCGATAGAAGAAGCTTACCTTCATTCCTGTGGATCCGGATGAACGCCTCAGCTATATATATATATATATATCTTTAAATGCATCTATGAATCGGGCCGTACGACCTCGACAATATATATACACGACTATATGGAGCGAGTCGAACGACCTCGGTACAATTCGGATATTAAATTGAAGATCACAATTTGGAAATTACATAATACTTTCTTTATGATATGAGATCGGATATTAAATTGAAGATTCCTATTTGTTGAGATAGCATGTGGCCCTTGTGGACATTTTTAACTAATAATTATTGTTAACGGGTTCTTGTTATCTGTTGTTATTATTGGACCACTGGTAAATGTCGTGTCGATCCCCTCGTATATTCAATACGTTTTTCGAAAGATCACAATTTGATTCATTCTCTGTCACCCATTTCGGGAAAAATATCATTGTATCAAGAGTTAAGAACCAACAAAATAAAAGGAGTTGGGGTTCCCTCCTCCCCAATTCAATCAAATTAAATAAGGTCCATCTCTAAGTGAAATTGACGTTCTGAATTATATCCAATACGTTATTCGATTTTGGTCCGACAACGCAGCTGATCATAATTCGCACAGTGAGGATTTTGCAAGTCGCCAGCTCCATCCAAAAATTAATTAATTCCACGTGGGCATAAATAAACCTGTCTGCAACTACATGGAAATTACATCATTGGTGCATTCCTTATTAATACGACAAGAAAACAAAGACATACAAATTAAATTGGGACATCTTCATTCTCATCATCCACTACAATATGTATGAGAAACCGAGAATAAGAAGTGAGACAATGCGTTGTCCTAATTAACGTGTCGTCATCTGAAGCAACTACGTATTCACTCTTCATGGAAACCAATAAGTATTGTTGTTAAAAGTGCACGAGCTTATTCAAGTGAAACCGAAAAAGGCATAATTAGGACAAGGTTTGTCCCCCAATTGCTTAGGGGTCAGCACTCTGTCCCGCTAGATGGACGAAATTTTCTCTCTTTTTAGAATTATTTCTCCCACACACTTTTTTTGCCCTCTTATGTCGACATTATGATCTAACATTTGTTACTCCATTAAAGGAGTCCTTTTAAGAAAAGATTAATGGGAATTTGAAGGAACATGTAAAGAATAATAATTTGCATATTCTTCTAGAGATACTGATGCATGCACTTATTTTAAAGAGAAATAGTAGAGGAAGAGGAGGGCATTACGTCAAAAGAGAAATTTGTGGTGACAAATAATTGCATCGTACACGAACTTCGACTACAATACAACTTCACATATAAACGTAAAAAAAGAAACAGAACAAGAAAATTAAGACCGAGATCTTTGACTTAATTGGTTCAACATCTCGTCCCACTAAACTACGTGTGCAAATTTTAGGTCACACTAGCGACCAACATAGTTGGATAAGGATTCAAGATTTGAGCTTTATGAATTTAATTAAAAAATTTAACACATTCCATCTAATTTATTGAGTTTAAAATATATTATTTATACTTAATTATTTTAAATATGTAGATGCAAGATCTAAAAAAAATTACTGAATTCGTATAGCTTCTTCACTGAATCCGGCGTTGGCCATAAGTGAAGAACAAATGTCGATCTTTTGAATATGAAAAAGGGAAAAATAGTAGAGTATTGCATTAAAAAGAAAAAGCTAAAAGTGGAAGCATATGCTTAGAAGATCCTCTATGCACCAACTAGCAAGTCACCTTTTAAAAGTTAAAATAAGGCTAATGCACCAATCTCCTTTTTTTTCCTCTTTAAAGATCATCCTCTCCTACTCCTTCTTCTTCATTTTTTCTCCTTTCCCATAAAAATGGAAGATCAGGAAGATGATGGTGACGACGATGATTCATGTTCTTCTTGATGACGCATCATCAAGTGACTTTCTTTGGGCAACTACTAATCCTTTGGCAATGCACTACATATATATGCAGTAAGATATACATAGCAGTTCAAGATTCAAGGCTCTTCTTTTTTAGAAATATAGTTTTTCATGCTAGAGAGGGGGGTAATTTTCTTTCTTTTCTATTTTTTCTGCTTTATATCTATGCTGTAATATTCCAATTTCAGCTGCAATGTGAATGTAAGTCAACACTGTTCACCGAGATGTGGCCTTCAATTATTTCCTTAGATTTCATATTTCGTATTTGATGTAGCTTTAAGGATACTTTCTCAATCTTCCATACACAGTTCTTTATTTTCAAGGCCGCACAAAACAATGCCGTGCTTAAACAAAAAATATTGATCTTTCATTTCCTAGGTAGGTTTATTACAATTCCTTTCCTCTTTTTCTTTTTTTTTTGCTTCAAAGGGAGGACCTAAATGTTGGAGGGCGACACCTTGATCATTTTCTTGTTTGTGGTTTGAATTATTTTCATGTGATATATTACTTTATTTTATTTTAATTTGTATGAACATATTTCCGTCCGTACCAAAAAATAAATTTGTATATATTGTTTAAAGACGTCTGTTTTTATCACTTAGGAAGTTGAATTTTGCTAGTAGTAAATTATTGCACGACCCCATTTTCAAGTTTGTCCAAAATTAAGTGCCATTCATTTTGATATCAAGTTGGTTTTAATATGTGTAGCTTCAAGTAATGTAAACTCTTCAGTTTGTGCAATTTTAAAAAAATCGCGAATTCCTATAAAAGATGAAGAAACTACACATGGGAAAATATCACTCCTACTAATTATTAGCCCTATTCAGTAAAAGAAAGTTTAGAACTTTGCATTATTTTTTCGAGCTTCATCGTGACCAATATTGATGCCGCCAAATGAAAATTTTTGTTTTGTGTCTTGCACAATTAATTTGTCCCATAATTTTGTGGACCCAAAATTTTATGAATCCAATAATTTAAAATATAGGTTCACAAATTTATGAAATTAAAAATGATCTCATACAACTAATATCGTTTGTGCGAGGCACAATAATTCTACTCTTTCATTCTTGCCTCGATCTTCAACAATCAAGGAAACTACTCACTAGACCATCATCTATTCAGGTAAGTCCTTCTCCTAAGCTTTTATGCAAGAAGTTATGGGCTTAAGTGTGTTGTGGAGTTGGAGATAGGACATGCATGTGCCAATATGATGTAGTATTTTGGGGGGGGGGGGGGGGGGGGGCGTGTTGAACTATTTCGGGTAGTTTCTCGTTTAAATTGTTTGAGAGAGAAAGGGATTACCATTGCGTAGTAGGTATTTGAAAAAAATTCCCAAGAGAGTTATATCATGAGAATCCTTCTAATTAATATTCGATTCTCCCTATTTTACTAAAGATTGAAATTTCTATAAGTTTTGGCACACTATAGTAATCGACAGAAAGCTAAGCGAGATATGTTGGCTAAACTCCCCTTTTAGAATTGGAATCCATGAGTTCCTCGTAAGTTCAAAATGTGGTTTATTCAAACTTTAATTTCAATTGTTCTAAATTGATTCTGAAAGTTGATTTGCCTAAATGCTTACGTAGTTGAGTCACGTTTAAAGTGATCCTACCCTATTATACTCTCATTAGTGAAAATATTCAAATATGGTTGTTGTGACTAATGCATATGATCTAAATCCATATTTTAATCGTTATTACTATTATTTTCAATGTTTTTTGAGCCTTTACATACTCGTGAGTTGAAACTGTGTATTGCTTTTTTGAAAAAAATATTTGAAGGATAAATGGTGTATCACTCGTTTATGATTTTAACATGCGTTTCCATTGTTAGTCATTTTGCTCCATTATATTGGAAGAAAATGCATTGTGTTTAAAGCGTTGGTCACTAATGAACTTAAGGTTATGATTTTCGAAATATTCTATATGCCGATGTTTATGATAATGATCCTTGAAAGTAAAGAAATGAAAGTGTGAAGTATGAAATACGGCCATTGTGCTATGAATGAAGGATCATATGTAAGGCCAAGAGAGCCAATGAAGTAATGATGTAGTGAGTGATTGAAAGCACTAATAAAGCTATATATGGTATGAATGGTTATGACATGAATGCATTTGTATTTGTATTTGTTTTGTTTACAAAAATATTTGGGTAGTATCATTAGCGAGCCGATGAAGGGTGGTTTGTAACGACCCACACCTGAAGCTACCCGTACCAATATAGGAGTTGATTGAGATTATTCCTCTTAATTGGGAATAAGATTGATGTATTTAGATTATCACCCTCGACTGGTATGACATCATTGTTGGCCTTGGATTTGATGTCGACTCACATGTTATATGTGGGGAGACGACCTGGCTGATCGAGTGGTGATCAGATGCCATGTCGCACACATGATGGTTCCTCATCCTTGATATCACCTTTTATTCTCATCACCATGTCAATCCATATTGATTTGTGGAGAGATTGCTCAGCGGATCGAGTTTGTGATCAGAATCCATGCCTCGTGTAAGATGTGATGATCGGAGGCTAATGATCTTTAAACAAAAAACCTAAATTTCTTATTTTGAAAACTGTTATGTTTTAACTTGGCATTTGGATATCATTGGTTTTACCTTGTTGCTTTTAATGATTTTTTCCTTTTTATATTGGTATTCTATTTTATGAGAGGTTATTTATCTTTGCATACTAGTACTACTCCATATATACTGTCACGGGCTGCTTTCCATACACGCCCCATGACCCCTTGGTTGCTCCCCATGGCGACCTATCAAGCCTCACAATGCCTAGCGCCATGGTCGGCCCCGTGGTCTTGGCTGCGCCAAGTGACAAGCGGCCATGCGCCTCTGTCGCCCTACCGATACATCTCGCCAGCGCCCAGCGCCTGGTTAATGACAACAGCGCCACGCGCACTGACAATGCTGCACGCACAGATCCTGATGCCTTGCCCGCGCCCAGCAACATGCCCATTCCAGCAGCGCCTCGCGCACAGACCCTGATGCCAAGCTCCAGCGCCCAGCCTCAGGCAAACACAACATGTGTTGGGCGCGCCCAGAGCACCGCTCGCATAGACCCCTGACCCACAAAACAAAGTTGCTGCCATCAGACTTAGTTTAGACTTATTTTTACATTGTAATAAACTAAGTCTTCGTTTATTGTAATTATAGGCTAGTTTCACTTCATTTACATTCAGTGTGCTTTTACATCTTTCTTAGGGTCGGTCATGTAATTTTGATTTTTTATTTTTTTAGTATTATTAGAGGGGATCAAGCAATCAAACATTTTCAAGCAAGCATTTTCTGTACTGGTGTCTCTCCCCCTCGACACCGCATCTTTTGTAATCAACTTTCAGTCATCAATAAATTCATCATCATCATTCAAAACCCAATTCTCTCTCAGCTTCCGCAATTGCTCGTGACATTGGTTTTCCCGCGCGGCACTGACAATCTAGTCTAGCGCGCGGCGGGGACCTCATTGGCGGACAACAATTGTACTGACATCGATTGCTTAGCCTTACGTTGCCCTTCCAAGGAATCTCAAGAAGGCGCCGCGTAACAGTTGGTATCAGAGCTTAGGCTCGACAACGGAGGAGGGAAGACATTTGCCATCATCACCATTTCTAACCATGGTGAATTATGGGGAGCGTCTGGCGTCCCTAGAGGAGACGGTTGATCGATTACGACCCATCATGGATACAGTGCCTGATCTGAGCACCAACCTAGTGCAAAGGTGGAACGACCAGGACCGTCGAATGTGGCAGGCTGAAAATGACATAACAAACATCAGTCGCGACTCTGAGGACGATCGACAAACAACAGCCATTGAAAGTGCCAATATTCCTGGCAAATTTGAGGACCTCCAATAGGAGCGTGCCGACGATTTAATCCATTGGGAACATGAGGTATACAAAATAACTGCCATGCAGCAAACCATAGACGACTTGACAGGCCAGCTTAATATTGTCAATGATGCCCTCCAAAGCCTGCTTCGAGGAGGCAAAAATCACATCAGGGATATTACAAACTCCAGCCTCATTCCACAAAAACTTAAGATACCAGAGCCAAAGCCATACGACGGATCCCGGGATGCTAAAGAAGTGAAAAAATTCATATTCGACATTGAACAATACTTCGATGTCGCGGGCCAGTTGGAAGAATCCAAGAAGGTAGCAACTGCTGCCATGTATCTTCAGGGCGATGCAAACTTTGGTGGCCGGTCAAATACGAAGCCATCAAGGCCGGTGAAGATACTCTCCAGACATGGGATGAATTGAAGGCAGCCATACACCTGCAGTTCTTCCTTGAAAATGTAGAATACAATGCAAGGAGAAAACTACGGGAGCTCCGTCAAACCAAGTCAATGAGGGAGTATGTGCGTGAATTCTCCGCGCTCATGCTGAACATACGCGACATAGGGGACAAAGACAAACTCTTTTCATTCATAGAAGGTTTGAAAACTCATGCCCATATGGAACTACAGAGACAATGGGTAAACACCCTTTCCAAGGCCATTCAAGCTGCAGAATGCCTTGGCGATTATCATTTGGGAACTCAGAATGACATGACCCAACCGCCTATCCGAGGGGGATTCAACGGGAACCATCCTAGCAACGGTGGCCCAAGCAAAAGTGGGGGAGATCGGGGTGCGTCTAAAACTAAGACTCTTCCCTCAAACAGCAATAGCTCTGCATCCATCAACAACAATCAGGGGAGAAAGCCTCCCTCAGAATGCCATCATTGCGGTGGGGAGCATTGGAATAATGAATGCCCAACCATCAAGATCAATGCTCATCAAACTGTCGAGGATGAGTCAGATGCATCAGACACATCAAGAGAAGACCAGATAGGAACCTTCAATGCAATTGTTGGCTCTATCCCACATGCCTTATCGGGGACCAGTGCATGTCCTCCTAAGAAAATCTCAAGCCCAATCACCAATAAAGGGAAAAAAGATGGACGAAGGGCCTCCTACACAAGCGAGGACCCTAATGTTTGTCAAATTGAAAGTGAACAGTAAGTGCCTTCATGCACTGATAGACACGGGTGCTATCCATAACTACTTGGCTTCAGCTCAGGTAGATCGACTGGGTTGTGATTGTGCAAAAGAGTAAATGACGCGTCAAGGCTATCAACTCGCCGCCCCAGACATTGGGTGGAACAACTACAGATGTCCCAGTGAAACTTGACCCATACAAATGAAACATCGATCTGCGCATCATAATCACAGATGACTTCGACATAATAGTGGGTTTGGAGTTCATGAGGTAGACCAACATCATACCAGTACCACATGCTAACATGCTCCTAAAGATGTCCATTGGAAACATCTCGACCTTGCAGTTGGAGAAGGTAGCCAACAGAACACCTGGTTCCGGCGATCCCTAGCAACAACAATCAACCCTCATGTCATCAACCTTAACAGACTGGTAACGCTCCTCAGCGGGTGAAGACTTATCAGCCATGCCATAAGGACAAGCTGGATCAGTCATCACATATGGGACCATTGCAGCCATTACATGTCCCACAGAGACCATGGGAAAGTGCTTCCCTCAGATTCATCATGGGATTGCCCCAAGTCGGTAATCTTGCATCCATCTTGGTTGTCATAGATCATTTTTCAAGCAATGTAACTTTCGTAGCATCCCCACAAAACATCTCAGTAGAAAATACAACTCGACTCTTCTTCTCACACATTGTCAAACATTGGGGCCTACCCAAAGATATTGTAAGTAGGCGCGACTCACGCTTCACTAGAAACTTTTGGACCCATATCTTTAAGTGCTTTGGGTCGACATTGAGTCACAACTCATACATCTATCCACCATCGGATGGCCAGACAAACCGGTTCAATGATATGCTGGAGGAATATCTCCGCAACTTTGCAAGCGGATCACAGAAGCATTGGGTGGAGCTATTGGATGCTGCTCAACTGTGTTTCAATTCTCAAAAGAGCCATTATACAAACAAAAGCCCTTTTGAAATTGTTACCAGACATCAACCGCTTCTCCCGTAAAGAGTGAATGCATCACCCATGTAAAAATCTCCTCGAGCTGCCAACTTCTCAAGTGAATGGAAGCGCAACATGGGGATAATACGGAGCTATCTTGTCAAAGCCCAAGAGCGGGTAAAAAGGTTCACCGAACAAAATCTTTGCTTCGCCCAACATCAAGTAGGGGACAAAGTAATGTTATGCATCCCAAAGCGATACTTGTTTGCAGAAAGGACCCTTGACCATCGCCTGCAACAAAAATACATCGGGCCTCTGCCCATAGAAAAATGCATTGGGAAGTGTACATATTAGCTGAAAACTCCATACCGGTGGAAGATCCATCCAGTCTTCCATATCAGCCGCATGAAATCATAACATCACTACAACAACAAGCTCAAAGAACAGAGGGGCGCAGACCTCCCATCTATGAACCACAAGACTCAGCATCATCAACATCATCCTTATCATAAGGCTCCGAGGATGGCACCAACTCATGTGGGGGAGAATGTTATGGGATGCTTTCCATACAAGCGCTCATGCGCCTCTGTCGCCCCACCGATACATCTCGCCAGCGCACAGCGCCTGGCCAATGACAACAATGCCACGCGCACTGATAATGTTGCACGAACATATCCTGATGTCTTGTCGGCGCCCAGCGGCAGGCCTATTCCAGCAATGCCTCCCGCACAGACCCTGATGCCAAGCTCCAGCACCCAGCCTCAGGCAAACACAATAAGTGTCGAGAGCGCCCACAACACCGCGCACGCAGACCTTGACCCGCAAGACAAAGTTTTCGCAATCAGACTTAGTTTAGACTTATTTTTACATTGTAATAAACTAAGTCTTCGTTTATTGTAATAATAGGCTAGTTTTACTTCATTTTCATTAAGTGTGCTTTTACATCTTTCTTAGGGCCAGTCATATAATTTTGGTTTTTATTTTTTTAGTATTATTAGAGGGGATCAAGCAATCAAACATTTTCAAGCAAGCATTTTATGTACTGGTGTCTCTCCCCATCGACAACGCATCTTTTGTAATCAACTTTCAGTCATCAATAAAATCATCATCAGCATTCAAAACCCAATTCTCTCTCAGCTTCCGCAATTGTTCATGACATTGGTTTTCTCGCACAACATTGACAATCTAGTCTAGCGTGCGGCGTGGACCTCATTGGCGGACAACAATTGTACTAACATCGATTGCTTAGCCTTACGTTGCCCTTCCAAGGAATCTCAAGAAGGCGCCGCGTAACAATACTAACATTTATTTTACTGGGGGTGCTACATCTTTAATGGATGCAAGTGGTTTGTCAATGGCAACTTTGATCCTCGTTAGCAGTTACTCTTTACTCAACAGGTTTGGTGAGCCCTATTCTACGTTGGGGCCTTATGCCGTTTGATTTTGCATATTTTATTTTGAGGTATGGATGGGGCCTTGTTGTCGATACTTCAATACTACTCTTCTATTATACCTAGAGGCTCTATAGACATGATGTGGGTGGTGTTCAAATATTGGGTAATGAACTGAAACTTTAGCAGCAACTGCACTACCATCGTTTAGCAGATTAGCCATAACCTTCTTTACAAATGTCCAAATGATGAATGATATACATTTTTGGAAACTAGAATCAAAGCAATACAACTTTTGCGTTTGCATCATCTCCAAATTACTTATAGATTAAAAGATATATTCTTCCAAAATCAAACTTCAAACCTGCAGATTCTCCTTTCTGTCGTCGCAAAAGGATTTCTGCGGTCCTCACATTTCCTCTACGGTCTGCACATATCCTCTGTTGTACGCACTTTTACTCTATTGTACACATATGAGGCTTTTCCTCAGCACTCTAAAATGTGCCCTCCGCACTTCAACTATTCCAGAACATCATCAAAGTGGCGAAATACCCAAACTTGTCCAAAACTCACCCTGAAACACACCCGATTCCCTCGGGATCCCGTCTGAACATACCAACAAGTCCTAAAACATAATACAGACGTACTCGAAGCCTCAAATACACATGACAATATCAAAACAACGAAGATCTTAAATCGAACTTAATGAACTTTGAATCTTCAACTTCCAAAATCCATACCGAAACGTATCAATTCAACCTGGAATGAACTCAAATTTTGCACACAAGACCCAAATGGCATAGAAAAGTTATCTCGATTTTCGGAACCACAATCCAAATCTGATATCATCAAAGACAACTCTCGATCAAACTTATGAACTTTTCAAACCTTTAAATTTTCAACTTTCGCCAATGCTAATACCTTCTAGAAACATCCAAATGCAAATCTGGGCATATGCCCAAGTCGAAAATAACTATCTGAACCTAACAGAATCATCAAAACTTCAATATGAGGTTAAATACTAAAAAATCAAACTTGGTTAAGTCTTCCAACTTAAAGCTTAAACCGTGAAATTCATTCTTCTGAATCGACTCCTAATAACCTGAAAAGTAAAATTGGCGACTCACACAAGTCATAGCACATCATACGGAGCTACTCATGCCCTCAAACCACCAAGCAAACTGTATATGTTCAAAACGACCGTTCGGAGCATTATAAGAGTGGAAGTTCATTGATATAATAACCCATATCATAATAAACTTGAAGTTTTATTGATGATGCACACATCATGTGTAAAACATGAAGTTTATCAGTATTAATAATTTATCCAGTTGGTATAATTGGCTTAGCCACATTAACTTAAGTATGCTGTGCAAATATATAAGAGAATTCACATGGGTACATATTATAGAATTAGAAAGATATTTATGAATTCTCTTATGTTTCTTGTTCTCATTAATTAATATACAAACTAAAATTAGGTTGAGTCCCATGAATACTGAAAATATTAAAGGTGAATGTTAGCTTATTCATCTTCCATGTATACCACATAATATGCTTCCATGAGATGATTACAAGTGCGATTATTAATATTATTAACATGCAACATGATTTTTGCGAGGTAACTTTGTGCAATAATTTAATTTAGAGCATAATTTTCATATTTTCTATTCAAGACAGTTCATCTTGATAAGTTGGTTTACATGACAGTTTATTTAGCAAAATAATTTATTGAGTGCCTCCACTTAATAGCTAAATTATTGTTTATGAGAATAAAGTTATCTATATCAGTTTGATATAGGTTATATACGAAAGTATATTAAATTATCCCCTCACAAGTTGTTCGAAGCCAAGAATCAAATAATTTTATCTTATTATTGTTGATACATAGTGTATATTTTAATTAGTACCATAATACACAAAGCTGAATTTTTAAAGTTGAAGAAGCAAGTTAGTTTTTCTAACATGGCGGCGAGAAAGAATAAACAATTGAGAAAAAGTTACGCGAAATGAATTACCATTTCTACACCTAGATCCTCGAATAAGATAATATGAACTTGAAGTTCATAAAAAGAGAATTCATCTGCAATATATTACAAAACATGATAGAAACATTTGCTGACCCAAAAAAGTAACTATATTCTCAATGCAAATGCTCTTATTAGAATAAGTCCTAGAATGGCAACGTCTATGATACGCTTGGACAAGTCAGTTTCAAGTAAAATTCTTTATTAAAAAAGACGAGCAAATGGTCAAAATGATTATAATAAGTAGGCAAGTGATCTAAAAGATCACACGATATAACATTTCATAAAATCTAGTAGAGGTTTAGGTACCTGAAAATATGAAAGAAAAAATCTCTATATTATGTCTTATGACAAAAAGGAGGTTGGAACCGATATAAGATGTTCGTCACTACATCTAGAATAACGCTGAATATATATGGAGAAGACAAGTAGTTTTGGACATGCAGTTCAAACACTTGAAAGTATAAAGTCAAACGAGTGTCCAATCACTTTTATCTATCTTAATATCTAGCATGTCATGAAAATTTGATATGCACATAAAGTTTATTTATATGACTTATTTGACTTAACTTATACGACAATTTATGAGGATTTAAATTAATTAAAGCATCTACAAAATTTTTATCTTAAAGTACCACATCTTTAGTGCAATTTGTGCACAAATATATCTTGCTATATGATAATATGATAGCAATAGTTTTTGCCGATAATATAATGACGATTCCAACAAGATCATATAAAGACAATTCATCTCTATCGGGAATGATTCAAGGTGCAACATATTCATTCAAGTTAATATGGCTGATTTGTTCATCAAATCTCTACTGACGTCAACCTTCAAGAAGCTAATGTACTAGATCGAGATGCGAATGCTTAAACATGTGAATTGATGCTCTAATCAGGGGGAGTTAATACATGTTAGACTCTTTTTTCCTTATAAGGTTTTGTCCCACTGATTTTTCTTGCAAGATTTTTAACGAGGCAACTAAAAGGTGTATTAGTAGATATGTTTACACTTTTTCCTTCAGTAGAGTTTTTTTTACAGAGTTTTATTTTAGTTAAAATTTTAATGATATACTGTATCTATTGAATAGACATTCAAGAGGAATATTATTAATAGAATTATATTTAAGATGAATGTCTATATTTTAGAGAGATTTTATGATTTGTTATTTAGTGGCTAAGCCATTCTTTTCTATAAATAAAAATATTTTATTTCATTTTAAGTCGTCCCAAATGAATAAAAATTCTCTCTATTTTTCTATGTAATACTTTTTTTCTTCTTTTATTATTTTATAACATTAACAATATTATACTCTCATTTTCCATTTTTCCCAGTAAATTAATCCACCAAAGTTTAAATAAAGATCCGGCTATCCGCCAAAGTTTTCTTTTTATTTTTTCTAAAGTCCGCCGAAATTTCATGAATTTTAGGGAACCGCCAACGCCAGAGGCGCGAAGTGGAAATTTGCTCAAAACTCCTCCCACTTTTTCCCATACAATAAAAAGCTCAAAAGGTAAACTCTATCCCCACCGCGCATTTATCCTCACACGAAACATATAAATCCGACGGACTAAATCTTGCCAACTCATCTATCCGCGCCTCAACAACTAACCAATAAGATTTCATCGGTTGCCTCTATATATATCATTGCACTTGCCCACATCTCAAAATATCAGTTCACATACAAAAAGCAGCATTCAAATTTCCTTCACATTTTTCTCTTTGTAAACACATTTTGTTTCAATGGCACCAAAGGCAGAGAAGAAGCCAGCAGAAAAGAAGCCGGTGGAGGAGAAGAAAACCACCGTCGCCGAGAAAACTCCGGCGGAGAAGAAGCCAAAGGCCGGGAAGAAACTCCCAAAGGACGGCGGTGCTGCTGCCGGAGATAAGAAGAAGAAGAAGGCCAAGAAGAGCGTTGAGACTTACAAGATCTACATTTTCAAGGTGCTCAAGCAGGTTCATCCTGACATTGGGATTTCGAGCAAGGCCATGGGTATCATGAACAGTTTCATTAACGATATCTTTGAGAAGTTGGCCCAAGAATCTTCTAGATTGGCCCGTTACAACAAGAAGCCCACAATCACTTCTCGGGAGATCCAGACTGCTGTGAGACTTGTACTTCCTGGAGAATTGGCTAAGCATGCTGTTTCTGAGGGTACTAAGGCTGTTACCAAGTTCACTAGCTCTTGAAATTCGTCCTGATGGGTTGTTGTGAGAGTAGATTATGAGTTTATGGTTATTTTTGCCAAGGATTAAGGTTCAGTTAAATCGGGTGGTACTTTACTGTATTTTCTTTTGTTTTTGCGGGGTTCCCATGGATCTTCTCGATCCAGTTTGTAGTTCATATTTGGAATACAATCCTATTAAAGTTATTTCAATTTCAATTTTTCTTTTGGTGCAAAGTGGTATGAGTTTTTTGAAAGCTTTCCAATTAATACACTGTCAAAATCAAATTTCTATCTTTAATAATATAGTGCCATTTGGTCCTTAATCCAATGCTATCTACTCTGAAGAAACTATGTATGTCGCTGAGCTATTATTTAACTGTGGATATAGCTGAAAACTTTGTTTCTCGCTCTCCAGTAGCTATATAACGCAGTAATTGATAATAAGAAAAGTCGATTAAAATCACTAACAGTATCTATTTCTGAAAATTGAAATAGATGAAAGGTAGATCCAAGTAGAGATTACTCTTCCTCTCAAAACTCCTAATTGGCTGCAAAGACCGTTTAATCCCTCCATATAAATGTGCATATACTCAAATTCCGCAAATCCCGACTCCCTTGTAATTTCTATAACTTGACTTTTCTCCTTCTCATCAAGCAACTGCCTTCCGGATGCTATATATAGTTGTCAGCCTTATCCGTCCCATTCAATAGTCTATGTTGATCATAACTCCCCTAGTTCCCGCTTCTCTTAAACCTCTTCTTCATTTGCTCTTAATCTCATCACCATTTACAACTTACCAAGTTCGGTTGAGTTATATTCTTCTCTGCTTCAAAATAGTAACGTAAGGAAGTTTTCAGAGATGGGAAAGTCATTTCATGTTGAGTTCGATGTGTCTGATCCCAGTCTTCGTTTCTACGTGTGCTGTATCTGCCAAAACCATGTCGCTCTCACCCAAGATTTCAGCCTTAACTACACGGTAGGTAATCTTTTTCTCGAGTCAAATTAGTTTAGCGTTGTAATAGCTGAACCATCTCTATTAGTGTTGCTAATCTTCCAATTCCGAATATTAAATGAAAATATTCATCGTATTCGCGAGATTACAGTGTTCTGGTTAATCTTCTCTTGAAAAATGTCGGCTGCTATTCTATTTGGATAAGTTTTCAAGGCTCAATTACATTTTATGTGCACAGAAATTTGGTCCTTCTCTTTTCCCTTTCTTCTTTTGCCTCAAGTACCGCCTACATTATCTTTCTTCTTTATTTTGCAAGAATGTGCATCATCAATTTATATCTATAAGAAACACGGACAGAATGATCAAGATAATGTATGCTCATTTAGGAAGTAGCAGTACTATCTTGTAATGCCTGCGATTTATGGGCTTTTTACTCGACGTTACATTTTTCCTATATTTAATCAAAGAGTAAAGCTTCATACTACTATACTAGACTGAGTAGACTGCAGTAGTAACTGATGCAGTTATATAAATCATGTAGATAGAAATGACTCATCTACTATTATGTGTTTTTCAGCCCGCAACCGGGGTGACTGGAGGTGTATTTGATAAAGTGTAAGCTTTCGTAATACTATTTCCTGGAATAGTATAATAGGAGTTGTCTGAAAAGCGAAGAACTAATCTAAACAATGAAATATGCAGGGTGAATGTGCATGTAAACGCAGCAGAGCAGCAGAGGCAACTTGGTCTTCACACAGTAGCAGATGTCTACTGTAATAAATGCGAGAATCTTCTCGGATGGAAATTTGTATGATACAAAAACTCATATGCATCAGATTTGTTAAATTCCATCAATGAGCAAAAATGTCTGACATGATGCTCTTTCTTTCCACTTTTCAGATTGAAGTATTTGAGGAGGATCCAGTGGCAAGAGAAGACATGGTTATGTTGCAAATGTGAGATTATTATGCTACAAACTCATGCTGTCATATTAACAAAGTACTTAAAATATTTTTCCTGATATCTTTTCACAGGGGAAAGCTGCAGGAAAGGAATGGAAATCAAATAGAAGAAGCAGTGGAACCAATAAAAAATACAGCTACAGGAAATCGCCGGTAGCTGAAGAAATTATACCTACCAAAGCATAGAAAACTCTTGCAAGGAGATCTCTTGAAGAAATCAATTGACTTCTATAGAAGAAGAAACTTTAGACGTCCTTTACTTTGTATTTTTCTCACTGAATCTTTCATGAACTTTCTATAATTCTTTCCATTGCTATATGTATCCTACTACGGTGCTGCAACATTCCACACCCCCGTGATTGAACAAGAACAAGGATCTACACACTTTCCTTCTGCTAAATGAGGATTTATACAGTTTCTCTGTGCTAAAAGAGGGATTTAAACACCAGTATAGAATACTGATACACAATTTGCACTGATACCATGATAAACTATTATCATGCCTCACGATTATAGTCTCTGAATGGGGCTCTAGAGCATGAAGTTGCAACTCTGAACCTACGGGATCTAAGTTAACTCATAAACTTGATAACCAGAAAAATCCATTATACTATTATAGTCTATCCAACTTGGCTTATATCCTCATATTTGACCCAGTTCTTTGATATTTAATCACTATGTATTTTTTCATATCTGAACCTGATGAAGCTCCAAAGCTATACCACTAGACAATCAAGGACCAACCTGGCTCATAAGCTTATTTCCAGCATTCCCGACCTCAGCCAAACATTTTAACCGGAAGACCATGTATAGGGGAGTCGGGGATTGCCTGTAGTGAAGCAATTTTGCATCTTAAGACTAAGAATGACTCGTGCAGTCTAGCAGTTGCTCGACAAAGAGGTAGTCAACTATTTTATCCCTTTCAATCCCACACTACCCAAAAAAAGAGAAGCTGCTGATTGAAGAGCTTAAAAATCAGTATTTCACGCAGAGCAGGGCAGACTTTCCACAGTTTTCTACACTGTCCCCTCTTTTAAATATAGGATAATCTTTTTTTTTTTTTGCATGTCAGCTTTCTCAAACACAAGACTATGAATCAAGGATTATCTTCTGGAAATTACTAAAATGAAGATCAATGTCATCTCCTAAAAGAGTAGTTTTTTTTTTTCCTTTCTGCCTAATAGTGAGTATTGTCTACTAGATTAAGATTTTATTAGCCAGGAAAGGAAGTGAAGATATCGCTTAGCAGCTCTGCATTTGCTTATGTGCTATCTTACGCACCAGATTAGTTGACTTGCATTATAAGAGCGATATATATTGGCATAAACTAGGAGAATAGATTAGTTCATCAACAAAGATACACTCGATAAAACCTCAACTGTAACAAGACAAAACACAGAAGGAATGATGTTAAACTTCCAATTCTAACAACAGAGAATTTCAAACACTTGCCTTTCCAACAACAAATAAAACCCAAATATCCATAGTTTCAAGTTTGTGCACTGCTAGCTTGATTCATGATAACTAGCACCAAAAGATTATTTTCATAAAAAGCACATTGCGAGGACAAAACTCTACAAAGTGCTAAATGCAAAGACATACAATTCTGAAGATCCAATGTCATCAAGTTAACGAGATGCCCCTACTTTTACAAGGTCCTCAAGTGCCTTTGAGATCTGCTCCTCCGTCAAGCCCTCCAATCTGATGCCCCTTTCAACTCCTAGGTCTATTATAATTTTACAGAAAGAATCAATGAATAGAAGGTCAAAAAGAGGTACACATCAATTTAAAACAAGCTAACTATACTAGATTTGATGAACTTTGGCCCTAAGGAAAAGCTAAAATAGAACTTCATCAAATTGGTCCTTACAAGAACTTACCAAACGAGTGCAATAGTATCACATACTTCGGAGAATCTCAAAGTGAAAAGAATGTCATATAAAGTAGAACCGATTGAGTGCTATCTATGGGAAAATGAAGTGCTACATACCTAGAAAACCCAACCCCTTATGAATTGTATTCACTATATCAAATCACTAAATCCGTAAGATTGTAACGTCATAGAATATTCTTTACAGTCACATATATTCCTTCATACTTGTTCTTTTGAGTAACTCATGATTCAGTTTATGATTCATATTTCTATCAATCCCTTACCTGATCAAATGTTAATAAAGCATTAACCAAATGCATGTAACAACAACAATGAAAATGTCATCTGAACTCAAGAAATAGCAGCTAAATTCAACAACTAAATGCAAAAGAAAGAATTTTTCTAAAAGAGTCTAATGGAGAAGTTCACTATACAACCATAAGTGCCTTAAATACTAATCGTTCATCAAATAACTCAACAACTCACTTCAATTGACTGCATTGACGGCCGATTAGAAATTTCAAGAGATATAAACAATGAAAAAAAGACTGAAAAGGAAAATTACCATATCTGGCCCAAAGCTGAGGCTCGATGGAAGTGGCCTCACGAATCAAAATAGGTAATTTGGGGTTGTGAGTCTTGAGATCTCTGTAGTTTTTCTCAATGAAAGCCCTATTTGAAACATGAAACAATTAATTATTTGGGATTAAATCATCTATTAATCAATCAACTACGTCTCAACCGCAAAGTAACTCAGGATATTTTTATATTACTATTCGAGCTCATTTCAATGCAGTAATTACTGAGAAAAATTGAGAAGAAGGAAGGAACCTAGTGGCAGCACTTTGAGGGGAGGATGGAGAAAAGAGGATGCGAAGCTCCTTCAGATTTCGAGACAGATTTGCTCTCCACGCCATTTTCCCACAATCTTCACCTTCCAATTGTTTCCTTTGCCCACAATTTCTTCTTTTATAAATAAACCAAAAATTTCATCTCTCAGTCTCATATATTATAGGGTACTCAGACGTTTTCATCTATGCTTGCCAGGTTGTGATTTAGGCTTTAACGGGTGTACCCAAAATTTTGATTAACGGGTTTATCCTTGTACCTAGTGTGGACCGGGTTTTTTCTGATTCTTTAGACTGGACTTTCATTGAGAATCAGTTATTTGGGCCATATATGATCCTTTTCATTCGTTAACAAAATAAAGTAAAAATAAGAGAATTTTTCCTAAAGCATCGTCTTTTAGGTCTAATTAGTTATTTATGGATATTTTTTGCTATATTACGTGTTATAGATATATTTTATTTTTATATAATATATTTTATGTATTTAAGCTGTTGTATTCATTAATACAACAAAAAATATAAGCGTAAAAATTGGAATTCTAGCTAAGTTTGACATGTATTTAGCTGTATTAACGTTAAATACAGTAATGTATCTGCGCCAAAAATGAAAAGAAGTCAAATCACGTGATATTTTCCTAATGTAACTCAATGAACTAAAATGATCCTTCATTACTCTGTATTTGAAAGATACATAATAAAGATTATAGCTGAATAAATACATATGAATAATATAGTAGAGTAGAACTCTATACAGTTTAATATTACAACAAAATACAACTTAATTCATATGAATAAAATACTTGAATACAACAAAAAATACAACAGAATAAATTCTTGAATGCAACAAAATACAACTAACTTATGCTGAATAAAATAGTTGAATATAACTAACTACAATCAAATACAACTGAATACAGTTGTATAAAACACTTGAATACAACTAACTACTGCTGAATAAAATAGTTAAATACAATTGATTAAACCTGAATACAGCTGAAATATACATTCGAATACAACTGAATACAAATAGGCGATTTGGGCGATCTAGAGAGAGAGAGACAGCCTTATGGCTTCGCCGGTGTCACACCTCTTTTTTGTCACATAACCCTATTACGAGGTTGAGTTAAAAGAGTTTTTCCAATTAAAGTGACATTTTGAAAAGAGATTATTTATTATTTAGAGTTGCCACTTGGAATTGAGCTTTGGTGTTTCAAGTCACCTTTTATTTGAATCCCTTTTCAAAAGGAAGGTTTGAATCTTTATTTATGGTCTATGAAAATAGAAGTCTAAGTAAGGAACTCTGTTGACCGAAGGGAAAGTAAAAGGCACCCCTCAAGTCCCGTGGTTCTAGCACGGTCGTTTCTATTGATTAATGTAAGGCTTAAATCAATTTTTAGCTATTCTGGTATTTTTATTAATTATGGCTTATTTATTACCGCTTCACTTAATTTATTATATTTTTTTATTAATTATTTTGACCAAGATGCGATACACACACAAGGTACTTCCTTAAAATTAAATATTAAACCAAGGCACCAAATGTACACATAGTTATAACATAATTATTTTATACTAAAAAGGTATCACGACTCAGAATGCGCACATGATCCTTTTATTATTTAAGCATATCAATCCAAGGTTCGGGTATGAACACATGAGCTAGTATTTTAAAGTGCATCCAGAAATTTTCTAGAATTTTTAGAGTATTCTATTAACTGTTGTAATAAATTTTAAGGTTTTAAAGTAAAAAAAAAACTAAGAGATGACCATTGGCCTAGAAGATAGAACCGAATTAACGAAGCTTTCTATTGATGCGTTATAATTTAAACAAACTTACATAATATTAGATTTATCATTATCTGGAGACATTTATAAAAAAAAATGCAAATTCCAGCCATATTTATCCATGGAGCTTAATATAAAATAATAATCTTAATTAACTATTATACTGTTCTGTGTGACTAACTTGCCGTAATTTGATATACATATCTATATAAACATGAATTTAATTTAACTATTAAAGAATTAAAATTTCAGCAACTTAAATAATAAACTAACACATGTTCCAATAAAATTTTGTCAATCATATTTTTTTTATACCAACAATATAAATAAAACTTCTAAAAAAAATAAACAAAAACTATAACGAAGTAAAAAAAAATTTCTTTAGGCACTCCCAAAAAATTGAAAGAAAGAGAAAGAATAAAAGAACTCGTCTTAGTTATTACTTTACAAAGGTAGCAAACAATCGAGCGATATACATTAGATCGAACAAAAATTTCAATTGTCATGAAAATAAAAAATTAAAGACTAAAATAAACTCACCTAAGAATCTAGTAATTATCACTGATTTCAAAAGCTAGCAATACTAATTTTTTTAGAACCACAAACACAGAATCGCGAACGAAATCCCGAACTCCGTCTCCAAAATTCTCTTCCTTTTTTTTTTCGTTGCCTTTTTCCTTTCTTTCTCTCTGTTTCCTTTCTTTCTTTCACGTTTTTTTCTTCTTTTGCTTTTCTTTAACGTTTTCCTTTTCTTCCATTTCTCTCTTTCTGTTCTTTTTTTTTTCCGTTTCTTTCTTTATTCCTTTTTCTTTTAGTTGCTTTTCTCTCTTTCTCCTCTCTTTTCTTTTTCTCGTTCCTTTTTCCTTCTTTTTTTTGTTTTATATTTTGTTCCCCTTTTATAAAAGAAATGTAGATGGTATGTAAAAGAGTTAGAATTAGAGTTAAAGTGAAAGAAGGAGGTTGAGAAGATAATGGTAAGTGGTTAGGATAATTTTTATTTGAATCTTTTAAGATTTATCCCTTTTTATTATATTATTACTTATTATTATTATTTATTATTATTATTATTATTATTATTATTATTATTATTCGCTTTGCCTTTTTTTCTTTTTTTTTCGTTAGTTATTTTTTTATTTAATAAATTTTACTTATTCTTTATTAATGAAGAAATTAGAAAGTAAAATGCATAGTTAAAAATATTAGTTGGCTACCATATACTTAAATATTATATACATAAGAAAATTAAATATTTATATTGCATTTTAAATTATACTAAGAAAAATACTATAGCTTACATTTAAAATTTTTTAATTTTTTTTTATTTAAAACTAGGAATAAAACTTATTCTCTAAGAATGTGAATATATAGTTAGTATATGTTTTTTTCCTTAAATAAAACCTACTAAGAGTATGATAAAAGTTTTAAAATATTAAGATTAGACGTAAAAGAAATATTTACACTAAACTAGTATAGAATTTGGGTGTGGTAAAAAATTAGGTGTTCATAACATGCCCCTCTTTGCTTGGAAACATGAAGAGTTTTCAGGTAAAGAAAAATGAGCAAGGTGACTGATTTTTGACATCACTATCATTCGAAAAAGAAATCAAGATAGAAGAAAAAAGGTGCGACCAAGCCTTGGTTTTAGGAAACCTAGATATACTGAGTTATAAGGGAATCAGGTCATGTGTAGTTAAAGTAGAAACAAGAGTGATGGAGTATACTTCGATGGAGAGTCCACTGAGGTTCCGTCGAGGTTCTGATCTGCGGTTCCTACTATCAAAATGAAATGAAGATTACATACTCTTGAAATCTAAGAGTTACAAAAATTCCTATCTAAATGCCATCCAGAGTCTTGTCTTGATTTTTGATTTGCTTCTTCCAGTGACTTTGGATTGAAACTTTGATGCTCTCGATGCAATAGACTATAAAATATTCTTTCATGTTTGTTCTTGATCCAACGATGGGAAGAAAGATCTTAACCATATGTCTCCGCATGCATTACGCCAAAGTTGGTTGCGACTGGTATTGAGATCAAACGTTCCGCTTTTATAGAAAGAACTGAAACCTTATTTTTTTATTTTATTTTTTGCACATCAAATCCGTGCTTTTCAAAAAAACCTACAAGCCAATACAAACAAACAAAACGAACAAAAATTTTTTGCCCCAGTTTGCACTAGGAAATTTTTGTGAGTTATTGAAAACACATTAAACTATCATTGCTATTGCAGAATAAAGAGTTGAACAAGTTTTTATTTATTTTATTTTTTAATAACAGGGAATGTTATACCCTATGTTAACAGGAAGGAGGCCACTAGGGGATGCAGTACCCTCTGTTAACAATAAGATGAGGCCTGTGGCATCTACTAGGGGATGTCGTACCTTATGTAGGTAGAAAGTAATGCGACCAAGAAATATAGTACCAAGTGTTGGCAATAAGATGAGGCTCGTGGCATTCTAACATGCAACTAGGGATGTCGTACCCTATGTAGAAAATAATGTAGCCAAGAGATGTAGTACCCTGTGTTGGTAATAAAATGAGGCTCGTGGCACTCTGAAATGCTACTAAGGGGATGTCCTATCCCATGTAAAAAATAATGCAGCCAGGGGATGTAGTACCCTATGTTGGCAATAAAATGAGGCTCGTGGCAGTCTAAAATGCTACTAGGGGATGTCGTACCGTATGTAGAAAATAATGCAGCCAGGGGAATAATGCAGCCAGGGGATGAAGTACCCTATTTTGGCAATAAATTACGGCTCGTGGCACTCTGAAATGCTACTAGGGGATGTAGTACCCTATGTAGAAAATGCAGCCGGGGATGTAGTACCCTATTTTGGCAATAAAATGAGGCTCGTGGCACTCTGAAATGCTACTAGGGTATGTCGTACCATATGTAGAAAATAATGCAGCCAGTGGATGTAGTACCCTGTGTTGAAGATAGGGTGTCGATCCCCTATAATGAAACTACAATAACATGCTTACGTGCATATTAGAAGGAAATCATAGATCTGAGAACTTCACTTGGTGGTGTTCGGCTTTCCCCGAACTGTTTCACTAAAACGAATTTGTTCCTGTTCTAAACAAAGAACGATTCGTTAGTTTTTTAAAAATGGTGGTCAGTTTGTGGCCTTGACTTCTTGGGTGACTTGACCTTGCATCCATTGCACTTGTTAGGACCCTGTCGACGATCGTACAAATTGTTGGGAGATTCTGATTTTATTTTCTGAAGATTTTTTTTTCAACATCAAACCTGACTATTTTGCGCGTATAACCATTTGTGTTTGGTGCAAACAACTTTGTTCCCCAAAACAGATTTTGATGAGTAACTTTTATTGCCCTTGAAACATTGCTAAGTCCTTCAAGCCTCCTGCTTGACAAGGAATGTCAAAGTCGGCCTTATGGCTTTGCCCATATTGTTTATGCCCAGAAATTTTTGCTTCATATAACAAGGAAACTGTAACCACTTTTGTGGCCTTTTCTTTGCTTTGATTTGACAAAATTAAACTGAAAGGGACTCAAAAATAATAGTACGAAAGAAAACAAGTAGGTGAACTAATAATTACAACTTAATCAAGAAGTTTCCCTTTCAGGAGAAGAATAAGAAAAGACTTATCTTGAGGAACATGCTGACTTTAATAAACATGACATGCACTTTGGAGTGGATGCCCGATCAGTATAAACCGTCTAATTCTCAAAATCAGTTGTAAACTTCTCTTTGAAACTGAGTTCTTTTACCATGCTTGTGCCGGGATATAAGAGGACCTAAAATCGATCAACAACGCCCTTTTGGGTTTTCACGAATTGACCTCTCTCATTTGCCTTTTTCTCAACACACCATCGCCTCATAGTGCCCGTGAGGGTTTTCACCAATAAGACTCGTTTGTTTTTCTCAACTTGCCATCTCCTTATAGTGCCCTTGAGGGTTTTCACCGATAAGACTCTCTCATTTGTTTTTCTCTCTTTGCAATGGTTGAGCGCCACCCACAGTGTACTAACTTAGCATTCTCAAAAGCTGATCAGAAGGTCTTAAATGGAAAAGGTAAAAACAACTACTCAACTGAATTACAATTTTGGAACCATTTGATGGAACAACCATCGAAAATAAAATAAAAAAATGGCCCAATTTCTTTGGATATTGGGGAAATGTGGATTTTTGTTTGGTATGACTGAACCTTAGAGGGAGGCTGCCTACATATCCTTTCGAAATCAAGTCGGAACGTAGTTCAGGATGGCATGAACTTGTTTTGATGATAACTTTTTTTTATTTCTTTTTTTTTAAGTACATTGGTTCCAAAAGAGGGTAAACACAAAGAAATATAAACAAGGCTTCTAAGGGCTAACTAGGGTTGACCAGTGTTTGGGTAGCGAGAATGATAGCCTTTCGTCATCCCAACATGAAAATGCTAAATATTAACCAACTGAGCCAATAGAAGCATGTTAGACATAGTATCTCTTGACTGCATCTGCATTAATGGATATGTCTGTCACCTTTCCTTCTTTATCTGCCAAGTGTAGAGCTCCTTTCGACAATACTTTCTTGACGGGGTAAGGACCTTGCCAATTCGGGATGAGCTTTCCTTTTGCTTCTTCCTGGTGTGGAAAGATGCATTTCAAAACAAGCTGTCCTACCTCAAATTTTCTTGGGTACACTTTCTTATTGTAAGTGTGTGCCATTCTTTTTTAGTATAACTGACCAAAACAAACTGCCGCCAAAAGATTTTCGTCAATCAAACTCAACTGTTCCAATTGTGACTTCACCCTTTTAGTGTCTTCAATCCCAGCTGCAACAATTATCTAGAGAGGGGGAATCTCAACCTTAGCAGGTATGACCACTTCAGTTCCATAAAATAACAAGTAGGGTGTTGCACCAACTGATGTACGGACAGTTGTCCGGTATCCCAACTGAGCAAAATGCAATTTCTCGTGCCATTGTCTAGACTATTGGACCATCTTCCTAAGAAATACATCTCTATACTCGAACAAAACTTGAAATATGGCATCTATCGTCCTTTGTTCAGTATGAATGCTTATTTTTGTTTCTCTGATTTCTTCAGGACTTCCCAGGTTAATTGCCTCAATTTCATTTAAGTTAGGCTTAGGCTTATTATCAAATTGATCCAATTCTCTTTTTATTTCCTTATATGCTTCATCTTCATCATACTCAACTTCTTGATTCATTATTTCGAGAATAGACAACTTTTTAATATTTGGGCATGAATTCCGCGTGCATGTCATGTTTTAAAGCTAGCATTAACGAAACTAAAAATGATGAGAAATTAACAAAAATTAGGGAAAGGAAAGACAAAATTGTACTATGAAACTGGAACTTCATTTCATTGAATTTGAAAGGATAGAAGGGTTAACATCAAAACAAAGCAATTAAACTAAAGTATATGGATTACAACCCTGAAAATAATCCAAATACAGAAAAAGCAACAAAAGTGACTACCAAGACTCCTTCCTGATGGGAAGAAGAGGTTCTTCCCAGTTGTTGAGCGAGGTATCTGGGCCAATCAGCTGAACACTTGCACGGCTAGGGCCCTCACCAACTTGAACCATGTTGATTCCGTAGAACATCTCCTTGAGACCCTGGACTTCTTCAAATTGTGGCTAGACAAAAGAGTAGGTAATGTGAGGGATTGGTTTTGACAAGCTCCAACCATTCTTTTTGCGGGACTTGGCTCTGTTTATGTCAGTTGATGTTGGTTTAAAACCCAAGCCAAAGGTATCTTTCTTCGAAAAGGGAGCAATGGGGTTCACAATTCTTTGCAGAAATGATCCTAATCCTTTTCCTGGTTCATGTTGTTCCTCAACATCAGTGAAGCTACCATCATAGATGTGGCTAAAATATGGGGATGCAGAGTTAGTTTTCCTTCTTCCACTTGGTCTACCTCAATCACCTCAAATGTTTGATATAGGAGGGATTCACATCCTTCCTTGGCCTCGATACATGGAATGGACGGGTCATTATACACGGACGAGTTGTCCACCCCATGAACAACAATTTCTTGCCTGTCATATTCGAATTTGACCACTTGATGTAGGGTGGATGGTGTAGCTCTGGCCATATGGATCCACGACCTTCCCAAAAGAAAATTATAGGAGGTTTTCATATCCAACACCTGAAAGACAATGTTAAAATCAACCGGGCCTATTGTCATGGTGAGTTCAATTTCCCCAATAGTGTCTTTTTTTGAAGCATCAAAAGCCCTGATGCTGAAACCACTAGTTCGAATTCTGTTAGTGTCAATGTTCAATTGTTGTAAAATAGAAAGAGGGCATACATCTACACTTTAGCCTCCATCAATCATGACCCCTTTTACGTAATGCCCTTCACATTTGACCATAAGATGTAAAGCTTTATTGTGCACATCCCATTCCTTAGGCAAATCGTCTCGATGAAAGAAACTTTGTTCACATCAAAGAATCTTGCAGCCATCTTTTCTAGCTGATTCACTGTTGTCTTTTTTGAGACATATACCACGTTCAAAGTTTTGATCAACACACAACGATGTTCTTTCGAATGCAAATGCAGAGATAAGAAAGATATCTGAGCAGGGGTTTCCTTAGTTGATCAATGATTGAGTAGTCTTGCATTTTCATCTTCTGAAGGAATTCCTCCGTTTCTTTTTCTGAAACAGTTTCTTTTACTTGAAAGTGATTTTCCTTGGCTTGCTTAGCTTTTCTCAACTCCTCTGGCGAGTAGCACCTTCCAGAGCGGGTCAAGCCTCCCATTTCATCTGTTTCTTCCACTATCTCTTTTCCTTTGTATGTGATGATAGTCTTGTTATAGTTCCAGTGAATAGCTTTTGGGTTTGACATTGAAAGTTGTGCCACAGTTCGGATCACAACTGGCTCTATTATATTTCTCAAAGCATTATTCGAAACAATCTTTTGAGTGCCCTTAGGGATATAAAGTTTTGGCTACCCAATTAAACCTCAATCTTTTTTGTGCTTCCAGGGACATAGAGAACCGTTTTTTCAGAACCTGACAAGTTTGAACTAGAACTCACACCTTTCACAATCAGCGGTGCCAATTGCAGCAAGCTTACTATCACTTTTGGCTCCGGCCCTATGGTTCTAACAATCATCTCTGTCTTGCTAGATTGCTTGTAATCACGATTATCACAAATCATCCCAATAAAATGTGTATTATCATGAGTTGGGAGCGGATTGTTTGTGATATTAGGAGTATCTTCATTGTTTGTCACCACAATTGTCTTTGCTTCAATCAAATTTTCATTGGCTTTCTTTAATGTCCAACAATTTTCGGTACTATGACCTTGAGTGTTAGAATGATACTCACATCTCGCATTGGAGTCAAAAGGAAGATTCATGATGACATTGCAAGTTTTTTATGACTTGATATGAGAAAAGCAACTTTACCCATATGTGATATGATTTGCAAGGTGTTAATACAAATAAGTATTTTTGTTGCAGGGAAAGCCTTACTTGCGGGAATGATCAAGATGGAAGCGATAATGAACAAGATCATGGTCAAGATGTAGGCGATAATGAGCAAAACGATGATGACCAAGAAGCCGATGCAGATCAAGGGGCTGATGGAATAGATAATGTTGATCTAAATGCAGATATATAAGCCAACTAATGATGAAAATCCAGGCATTGACAACCTACTGATCATGCTAAATATTACGGATATACTTACTTCCACTGAATGCAATCTCTTGCTAGAGTTCAGATTTTCTTTTAATACTTCATAATTGTGTGATAAGTATTCTTTTTGGGGGTTTGGGATTACAGTACATATGATTACTTTAGCTTGTATTTTTGTTTTTAAAATGTGGATGTTTCTTTTACTCTCATCCTGGAGTTGATTTTATAATCAGATAACACAATCCACTTTTTGCTCATTCCTGTTTGAGAAAAGGTTACAACTATATTCTTAAGTTGTAATATGGCGATGCGACGTTCCATTTAATTTGTTTGCAGCTTGTTGAGTTGTGTGTTTGTTAAGTATAATTTACTGAAATATGTAACTCCACCGGAATAAGTATATCTAAACTGCTCAAATTATACTAATTATGGGTTTCTGCTTACTGCTGTTCAATTGTTTAATGTATTGCAAATGTGTAACCTTCTGAAATCTATAAAGTTGAAACTTTGTTTCTGTTTTTGGTTGTAACTTATTGCCTAAAGTGAAGGGTGATTTCTCCAGAGTTATTCTTTACTAGTAACTATAGTACTTACTATTATGATATATTGTGTTGTGTATCTTTTTATTATTGGTAGATATTCTCTCATTATTGTACAGTCCTATAGTTGATAGGATTTGATATTGTAAAGACCTATAGTTGGTAGGATTTGATATTGTACAGTCCTATAGTTGGTAGGATTTGATACCTCTCTGTACTATATATATACTTTTGTGGGCAATACAAGAAAATTAATTCTCCCAAAACTCTCTACATGATATCAGAGCCAGTGGCTTATCGCCAAAGAAACCCTAATTCCCTGCCCGCGCTACCGCCGCCGCTGCACTAACCGGCAGCCCATTGACGCCGACCTTCTCGGTCCACCGCCTCTCTCCGGCGTCTTGCCGCACTGCTGCACTAACCGGCATCCCCCTCTCTCTCGATGTCGATCAGCGCCTCCTCTGCCTCGCGCTTCATGGTCGCTACGGCATCCAACGATCTTCTCCAGCCGATTGCCATCAATGCATTGGCTCAGATCCCACTTAAATTGGATTCCACTAATTACCTGGCGTGGAAATTCCAATTCCGAACCCTTCTTACGGGTTACGACCTCCTCGGCTTCTTGGACGGATCGAAGCCGTGCCCACCAGCCACTATCGTCGACAAGGAGGTAACTTCCCCCAATCCAGCATATCCTTACTGGATTCGCCAGGACAATCTTATTCTCAGTGCCATCATCTCGTCGATCACACCGACGATCATCTCCTTTATTTCCGCTGCGCAAACCTCTAAAGAGGCCTGGGACATCCTCGCGCGCACATACGGCACTGCTTCTCGTGGTCGTATCATGGCTCTCAAACAGCTTGCTGACGCTCTCACCAAGCACTTATCTCGTCCTCGGCTTCTTCTGCTGATGTCCAAGATTGGCGTGTCCTCCCGCCCTCCATCTTGAGGGGGCGTATTAGGATATATTGTGTTGTGTATCTTTTTATTATTGGTAGATATTCTCTCATTATTGTACAGTCCTATAGTTGATAGGATTTGATATTGTAAAGTCCTATAGTTGGTAGGATTTGATATTGTACAGTCCTATAGTTGGTTGGATTTGATACCTCTCTGTACTCTATATATACTTTTGTGGGCAATATAAGAAAATCAATTCTCCCAAAACTCTCTACATTTACAGCCTAAAGGTGAAGGTTGCACAAGAACAGAAGTTTACCGTTGGCCTACACACACCGGCGAAGCTATGTTAGCCCAATTGACCACCATTCATCGAAAAATTATACTACGTAGTATAAGGTGAAATATAGTACTTGTTATCATTTACAAATAGACTTTGAAAATTTTGGAACACTCTTATTGAATTTTCTGACTTCGTCACTGCCAATACATGCTTAAGAGCTGGCTACATAGTGGACGACACTACCATTTTTGTAGATCCACTTAAAAATAATTCTAGAAAGTTATTTTTAGCAAAGTATTTCTTTCGACAAAAATACAAATCCTGCTCTTGTGCCGAAGTCCATGTTAATGTTCAGCCAAGGACAAGATAAAGCAGAAGCTTCATTTCTGATTCTGAAGATGCCAACCTCAACAAGAGGACCCTTGAAATCCTCTTGTCGCAGCTTCAAAACAGTAACTTCTAAATATACATGGCGTCGCCCGGACTCGAACCGGAGACCTTCAGTGTGTTAGACTGACGTGATAACCAACTACACCACGACACCTTTGTGCTTGATAAAATCCTAGATGTTGATTAAAAACATCTAATAGACTTAAATTATTAGTGAAATTTAGAATTTGAAATAAGGTTTTATATCCTTTTTGTATTTAACTTGGCGGGAATCCAACCATTTTCTTACCAAAGCTGGAGACTTAAATTATACTTAAATGTAGAACTTGAAACGTAGTTTTATTATTTTGCAGGAATTTTCATCGTATTAATATCAAAGTTGGAGATAAAATCTATCGAACTAATGCTTGTTAGATCATTTTAATCGTGACCTTCAAATTTAAATTTTACAAGTGCCGCTCAGTCAACTAGGTACTTGATGAATTTAAGAGAATTATAACTGTATTTTATTTTTTTAGTACTATCACACCTCCTTTTTTTTTCACACACTACCCCCACGAAAATATATAAGGGAGTTTTCTCAATTAAAGTGATATTACTCGAAATGGGATTATTTATTCATTTTTTGTTCAGAGTCGCCACTTGGAATAGTTTATTTAGTGTCCCATGTCACCAGTTTATTTTGTTCTGAATAATGAATTCTGTTAACCCGAGGAAAGGTGTTAGGCACCCACGGATTCTGTGGTTCTAGCACGGTCGCTTAAGCTATTATAACTGGCTTATTATCTGATTTTAATACATATTTTAGCCTATAGTAATTTTTAACTTATTAACCGCTTTTAAATATTTTTAAGAAGATTTCGACATTATCTAAAACGTATCTTTGAACCAAGTCACATGAAATGCACCCGCAGTCTGAGACACATTTTATTTAACGTTGTGAAATTTGAATTTGGGTCACATGAAATGCGCACCCGAGTTTAGGAACGTAAGTTATTAAAATAATGTGCCTAAAGCAACTACGCGTTGTTAACTTTGCGAGGGCCATGAAATATTTGCTAAATGGCACGCCAAGTTCGAAGGATTTTAAAGAAATAATTAAATGAGGGCCACGCATTTGAGATTTTATTTGGCACGGCGCACCTTATTTCCGGTTTTAAAAGGAAATTAAAATTAAATTTTTGGGTGGCCATAAATTATTTGAATTATCTAATATGGCTCACCTTTACTAATCAGCCTAGTCAATTAAAGGGAATTTCGATTTTACTTAAAAGTAAATGCCTCAAATCAATCGGAAATTGGCTAATTGCAATTACTGGGCTAACCTAGCGCCTTGAATAAAACTGGGCCAATGGCCAACTTCATTAGAGAGAACCATATTGCAAACGGAAAGAAACATATGTGATAAAGCAAAGAAAATGATTCAGTCCAAAAAAAAAACATCCAGACTCGGACTCAAACGATTGATCATACATATAAAAAAAAGTAGTTGGGCTCTAACCAAGGCCCAACACGAGCCCATGTTTTGAAGAACGAACATCAACATAGTACCGGACTCGAGGTTAAGTCTCCGTACACGCAAGATATCAAATTATGCAAGAGCCCAGGTGATCCCAATTTTGTTAGCAAAGTGACGGTCACAAAGTGAACCCGGCCAGCCTTGATTTCATTAAATAGACCAATATTAAGCTCAAATCTCAGAACCAGCACTCATGCAAGATTAAGTACTTGTAATTCAATTAGAAACCATATGAAGAAAAAAAACTGAGTTTTGTTTTCCAAACTTTAAACTATAAGCTTATCGGTTTGAGTTATAACCATCAAATTTAACTTAAACATGCTCATAATCAACACCAAGATAAACCGATACCTGCTTCTATCATTAGAATATTTTGGATCATTTCTTTCCCCTTAAACACAATTCAAACACCCACGAAATGCAAAAACACATTCAGCCAAAATAATATGAGTACATGATCGAACTAACACAATTATCATATTACCAAAACTCAAATGAAATACTCAGCAACCAAGTCCCAATACCATTTACATTACAAGGCTCCTCAAGCATGCATGTGTAGTCTGACCTTCATATCAAGTTAACAAGTTGTCCCCAAGTCTTATAACAGACTCAAATCAAACATATGCATACAAACTCTACTGCTTAAATTAGAAATTAAGTAGAAAACATAATGGATCAAGCTATTAAGTCACCATACAAACGAGGCACTCTTAAAAAGGCACAGGTCCATTTTTTATATCACAGTAACTAGGCTAACATATATCATACAAAGTCTGTCACAGATCATTTAAAGAAAAGAAGAAGCAAATGGAAGGAAATCCAAAAAAAACACAAACAACTTGTATTCAGTAAGGCTTCAACTCGAAGTACATGCTCTTAGTCATTTGTTGACTGTGATTTTGAAGAAATACCTGGGGTAATGAACAAAGGAGATAAAAGAGGTGAAGAGTCGGCCATAAATCATCCTAAACAGTCAATGCAATAGTGAAACCACCTTATGAAACCAATGGAACAATAGAAAAACTTTCAAACCAAACTCTTCACAAGCCCAGATTCAATCCTTTTTCAACCAAATGACACAGAAATTGTTTCAAAAATTGAAGAATTCAGAAATCACAGACAAAAATTCAAAACAACAACAACTACCCAGTATATTCCCACAAAGTGGGGTCTGGGGAGGATAATATATAGACGAGCCTTACCCCTACACGAAAGGGCAGAGAGGCTGTTTCTAATCGACCCTCGGCTCAGTGAAGGAAAGGAAAAACAAAAAAACAAAAACAAAATAGCATTATTAACTCCAGTAGAAATAGCGTAAATAATTATATAAACATAAGAGCCATAAATAAAATAGCATGCAATAATATCATACAGTAACTACCATAAATAACTACCATAAGGTAGACACTCCAAAACACAAATCATCTATGGATAGTCCTGCCAAGCCTCACCCAACCCCGGGTGAGGAGTACAAAAAACTCTAGGAGCCCCTATTCTACAACCCTGATACTAGACCCCCAGACATTCCTGTCAAGCGTCATGTCCTCGGAAACCCGCATTCTAGCTATGTCATGCCTAACCACTTCTTCCCAGTACCTCTTGGGCCTCCCTCTGCCTCGCCGAACGCCGACAATCGCCAGGCGCTCACAACTCCTCACCGGGGCATTAGTACTTCTCCTCCGCACAGCCCGAACCACCTCAGCCTCGCCTCTTGCATCTTCTCATCCACCAGGGCCACCCCCACCTTCTCTCGAATAACTTCATTCTTAATCTTATCTAACCTGGTGAGCCCGCACATCCACCTAAGTATCCTCATCTCTGCAACCTGCATTCTCTGAACATGAGAGTTCTTCACTGGCCAGCACTCCGCGCCATACAACATTGCAGGTCTAACCACAGCTCTATAAAATTTTCCCTTGAGTTTCTGTGGAATTTTCTTGTCACATAGGACTCCTGATGCAAGCCTCCACTTTGACCACCCCGCTCCTATTCAATGAGTGATGTCCCCGTCAATCTCTCCGTCCCCCTGAATCACCGACCCAAGATATCTAACTCTGTCCCTCTTGGCGATGACCTGAGATCCAATCATCACGTCCCTGCCTACTTCACTTGGATCAGTGCTAAACTTGCACTCCAGGTATTCAGTCTTAGATCTGCTTATTTTGAAACCCTTAGACTCGAGAGTCTGTCTCCATACCTCTAACCTCTCCTTAACACCGACCCTCGTCTCGTCTATCAAGACTATGTCATCAGCAAGCGTACATCAAGGGACATTCCCTTGAATATGTCGGGTAAGAGCATCCATCACCAAGGCAAACAAGAGAGGGCTAAGCGCTGATCCTTGATGGAGCCCCATAACCACTGGAAAATGGTCTGAGTCGCCACCCACCATCCTAACCCTAGTCTTAGCTCCACCGTACATGTCCTTGGTTACTCTGATGTAGGCTTCTGGCACGCTCTTCGCCTCCAAGCACCTCCATAGCACCTCCCTTGGGACCTTGTCATACGCCTTCTCCAAGTCGATAAGCACCATGTGCAGGTCCTTCTTCTTATCCCTGAACTGCTCCATCAGCCGCCTGACAAGGTGGATAGCTTCTGTAGTGGAGCGACCCGGCATAAAACCGAACTGGTTCACAGATATAAATGTCATATTCCATATCCCTCAAAATTCAATAAAACGGTAATTTTTAGCCAGTTTTCAATTTTTTGCAGAATTTTTCTTTTTCCAGTTCCTCTTGAGAATGAAGAAACAAACCTTTTATAAAGCTTCCTAGGGCAACAGAAAATAGTTCAGATGTTACCTATTGCCCCTTTTTCAATTATCACTTTTGCTAATTAATTCCTAAATTTTTTACTTGCTTGCCAAATAAAGCTGTTTTTCAGCTTCCAAGAAGCTTCCTAGTCTGTTGCTAAAAGATTCCCTATACCATTTTCCTAAATTACCCTTAAAACCCCTGCTATTTACTTCAGTAAACCAAACCTACAACCAAATTGCCCAAAGGTCTTTGGGCTACTACACTAGCAGATTCTAAAGCCTTTGGGCTCCTGAACCCTCGAAACCCAAATTGTGATCCAAAAGACCACAGGCCACAAATAGGTAAGCCCAAAATTCTGTCATTCCGGCATCAAGAAAGAAAAAGTCTAATAGAGTAAGATAAAAAGGAAAAGTAAAAGCGAGACAACAGGCAAACATAAAATCAAAAGTACATTAATATGCTGATAATCACTAATATAACCTAAATCTAAACATGTAACAGAGATCAATTCGAACTAATAAAAGAAAATGAAAGAAAAAAGAAGAAACAGCAATATGGGACTTAAAATGCATACAAAAAGAACAGAAAGATATGAGTTAAAATGAACAAAGACAGAAGAAGATGAGCGTGAAAATAAACAGAATAGAAATGGTAAAAAGCAATGAAATACCTAGAATAGTAGGAAACAGATAAAAGGGAGCCGGACTTGGCCTTAATCGTATGTTCTTGCGGAGAACAAACGAATAAAGCCAATTCCAACTCCAAATCACTCGTCAAAACTTGAAATATTCATAAGGTTTCGTTTGCCTTCTGCTTTGTCTTAGATTAAGAATTTGTTCTATTTGGTGACGATTTGAGAGAATTTGGTAATGGATTTGGTATTAGAGGTGAGTTAGGGTTATATGGTGTGGATTTGGTGGTGGTTGGAGGTGGCACCGCCACCGGAGAAAACTAGGGTGGCGCTAGGGTTTCGTCTTTTGATCTGAGATTCGAGCAATTCCGGGAGGATTCGAGTTGAATGGATTGGGGAGACGAGGGGGGCTTGGGGAATGGTTGGTGTTAGTTTGGTGGCGATTGGCCGCCTGCTTTCGCCGTGGGCAATTTTTGGCAGGTGGCGGACGGTGGTTAAAGAGTGGTGTTTGGTTGGGGTCTTTGAGGGTATGCGAGGGATGATGAGAAAGGTATAGGATCACGTTTGGAAATATATGTGGTAGGTAATCCTCAGTTCCGGATCGTTGGATTGATGAGTTCCAACGGTCGAGATTAGAAGGAAAAAAGGGGGATCATTTGGAGGGTAAGGGGTGTTGGACCGGGTTTAAATGTGTGTCTGGGCCGGGTATTGAACTGGTATGGACAGGTATATGAATAGATTTGTTCCAAAGCTGGTCTTTTAGTTCCTTTTCTTTTCCTTCCCCCTTTCCATTTAAAAATCCTTTTTTTCTCAAATAAAACTAAATAAAAATAAAAATAAAAATCCTAAGATACCTCTTTAAAATTAAATTAACTTAAAAAATACTAATCAATTTTAATATAATAACTATCACAAATGATTAAAACCAAATTAAAGAAAAACTACCAAAATTCAAAAACAAAAATTAAAAGTGTAAAAATAAATTATTTTTTGTGATTTTTTTTATTTTTGTAATATTAATTAACTAATTAGTCTAAAAATATAAAATTGGATCTTAAATGCAAACGCAATATTTTTTGTATTTTTTATGAATCAAATAAAATTAAACATGAACACAAAAAATGCAAACAATCAGAAAAATCCTACAATAATTCCTAAATTAAAGAAAAAAATCCAATTCTTTAAAATTCTATAGAAGTAATTCATGTGAGACAAAAATTACGTGCTCACAGGTATCTTTTTAAGTCGGTGCATATGGAGAGGCAGCAAAGTAAAATGTCAACAAGACAGCAGAAATTTGAAATAATGTATTGCTATAATTTAGAGGGTAAATTGTAAAATCTTCTTAAGAATAAAAGAAAAGGGGGAATTATCAGCATTTGTTCAATTGGGTCCAAATTTCCCTCCTCTGTGAATTAACGGTTTAAACTTTAAACAGAAGTTGGATTCAAGAACTGAATTTTCTATATCAACAATCTCTTCTCATTCCCATTATATTTGGTCTTCTGCATTTCAAAAAGTATTAGGCATCCACCCCCTTATAAATCCCATACATTTTTCATTTTCTTGAATTCTCATTGATCACCAACTCTTTTTCAGCTTCGTTCTTTTATCAGGTTAAGAAGCTTTACATCGATAAACTAGATTTTTCAGCATGCATCCTTGTTATTTCTGTTTTATCTTTATTGAAGTCATTTTTTTTCTGTAACAGGTCCAGGAGTTGAAACATATCTATTAGGAGTTGCTTCTTGATACAAAAAAGTTGATACAATGGGAAGACTCTTTTTAGTTGAATGCGATATGAATCCACTTGTCAATTACATCCATTGTTGTATGTGCAGAACTCGAGTTGCATTTCGCGAGGATCGCATTTTTAACGTATGGATTCTTACTTTTTAGTAGTAGTATTTTATGTTGAATGTTACATTTTGGGACCCTGGAGTTCTGAGCTTTCCTTGCAATTGGATCAGTATGAATTTGTTTGTGAACACACCAGATGGTTTTGTGGGCTACAGACATTTCCTTTGATACTCTACATTTAATTAATTTCTGTTGAGTTGTACTTAACCATTTGTTTAGGGAAAACGATTTTGTATCTTTTGATGGAACCGCTATAAAAGAGGATATGTAAGATTTACAAGTTGTGACTAAGCATTGAATCAGTACTCTTCTGTTGTTCTTTTATATTTCTTGACTAAGCACAGAACAACTATAATGCTCAATTTTGACTTGTACATTTTGCAGGTGTCATACTGGACCGTAGGGATCTAGCATAAAGTGTAAGTCTCCTAATTTCATGCAATTTTTAAATTTACACATGCAATTTTTTTGAATACCTTTATATACGCAGGTTTAATGTACAAATACTGGACGACAAGAAATATCTTGCACTAAGTAATGGATATACCAAAGCCGATGCTTACGGTGTCGGATGTGGAAACTTGTAAGATACTAATGACAAAGAGGATTTGATTTTCGGATGCGCAGTTTTTATATTTTTTCCTTTCTTCGGATTGGAGTCCCCCAACCCATCGCGTATGGTAAAGAAGGAAGTTTCTTAATGAAATTGGAACTTCCTTACAAATGCAACTCTATGCATATCTGATAATGGTGTTAATACAAATTAATATATTTGTGGCAGGGACAAGCTTATTTACTGGAATAATGATGATCAACTTGATGAACAAGGTGAAGGCGCTATTGAACAGGTTCATGATCAAGATGTTGATCAGCTGCCAGAAGGAATGGATTTAGATCAAGTTATATGAACCAACTAACGCAGACTTGATAACCACTGATCAAATAGAAATTTCACTGAGTGGACTCACTAATGCTCATATTCTTTACGGATACTAATTCGTAATTGCGTGATATACTTTCTTTGAATTCGGGATTACAGTACTTATTATTACTTCAAGTTGGAATAAAGCAAAGTGACAGTGAATTCTTTTATATTTTTGAGCTCTGCTACTCCGTTCTCTAGCATTCGTTTCTCCTACTAGCAATCCAAAATAAGTGTAAACATTTATAATCATCTTGGTTCCTGCTGTCTCCTCTTTTTCCATGAATAGTTCTTGAGAATCTGTTTTAGTAATGACCACGAGCATATGGTCAATTTATTTCCAGTGCTCATATTACACTGATTTGGGTTTTTCTGACCTTTTGCAATTCAACAATTTCTTGTATTTCAAAGGTGTCACGTTCTGAAATTTAAAGGTGAATAGTCATTCGATAGGTGAATCAATCAATTAACAACAACCGCGAGCCAGAATTCAACCATTATAATTTCTAGAAAATGAACTTTGTTCCTTGAATCTGTAATGAGAAATTACATTATCAAGACCTTAAGAACAACAACTAGAACAAAGCTGCGGAGAAACCAACAAAGAGACAACAGAAATTCCAGAAAATCTACAATTACTACAAATACAGTTACCTAAAATCACACCTAAACAACCTAACCACCAAATCCATAGAGAGTCCTGCCCTGCCTCTTGAGTGCATAAACGACATCCATAGCAGTAACAGTCTTTCTCCTGGCGTGCTCGGTGTAGGTAACAGCATCACGAATCACGTTCTCTAGAAAGATCTTCAGCACTCCACGTGTCTCTTCGTAGATCAGACCAGATATACGCTTCACACCTCCCCTACGAGCCAACCGACGAATTGCGGGCTTCGTAATTCCTTGGATGTTATCCCTCAGCACCTTCCTGTGCCTCTTAGCTCCTCCCTTGCCCAATCCCTTTCCTCCCTTTCCACGACCAGACATTTTCACACAGAAATTTGAAGATAAAAGAAGCTTCTAGGGTTTTAGATTTGAATTGAAATCAGATATGAAATGTAAACGGCGAAATTAGAAGTGAAGGGTGGTGAGTATTTATATTTGGTGGATTTGGGCGTCGTTGTTTTCGTGGGCGGTTTGAAATGTGGCGGGGCTAAAATCGTAGCCGCTAAATTTTGGGGGGTTGGTTTTTAATCGACGGATAATTATGGTGATCCGTGTGAATGTATAAACTGAATATGAGTCGTTGATTGAAATATAATCTACAGTGCAGAGTGCAGCTTTGTGTATAGGTGCGGATTGTGCTTTTTCCATGAGATAAAAGAGGGTTACTTTGATGCGGAATCTAATTTTCTTCTATTCATATTTTGCTTAAAGAGAATTATTATTAACTGCAAAAGAGGACAGTTTACTGGGTGTAAAGAACTAGTGTTGTCGATTGAGGAAAAAACTTATCCACCTCCGCCGTTTACGTCAAATTATATTAATTTATTATGATTAAATAATTAGAATTTATATGTAAAATATATTATATATATATATTAATTTGATATAAATACTCGGTATAAGTAAAAAAAATTCGTTGATTGATCTTTTCCTACCGAGAGCAGTTTATTATGGTAATAAATTACAGTAATCCAAATTGATCAGGGGTTAACATTTTCTTTTGAAATAGAATAATAATAATAATTGGCCTCATGAAACTTCCGAGTTCGTTATGTAAATGAAAATTTAATATTGTCAAATATAGGCATGTCTAAAGTTGGTAAAAATTTATCCAATTCTGATATTTATATTAATTCAATGGACACATAATACATATCTTCTCAAATATTGTTATCACAGTTATAAATAGAATTTTATTTATGGTAAATATTTTTATTTAGAGAGATTCTAGCAAAAGGCTATAATCAAGAAGAGGGTATTGACTATGAAGAAACATATGCTCCCGTAGCTAAATTAGAAGCTATTCGTTTATTGCTTGCTTTTGCCTCTTCTATGAATTTCAATTTATATCAAATGGATGTGAAGAGTGATTTATCTCTGTTTTGGCTGTTGTATATAATTTTTGAGAGCCCGAGAGACCAGGGAGGTTGGTGTGAGGCCTAGGGCGAAGTGGTGAGACATCACGTGAATTGTTCGTGCAGCACGTGAGTTGTCCATGCGGATCTTGATTTAATATTATAGCACGTGAGTTGTCATACAGATTATAGTGCTTGGGCTAAAGGAGCCCTTCCGATATCTGCACACCCTAGTGAGCGCATGTATCTATTGAGTATGACTATTGAGGACTGAGAATCGAGTGATTGAGCTATTGAGATAAGCTGAGTGACTGTTGTCTCGAGAGATTATATTTGCTTTTAGTTTTTGCTGCACTTAGCTGTTATTTTTCCATGTTGTGCAACTCTCTAAAAGACTTGATATCTGATTATTTGAGCATGAACTAATTTGATTTAAACTGCTAAATTTGAAAGCATGCCTATTATTTACTGAAATTTGATGAAATAAACTATATTTGCATAGCTCGTCACTGCTTTTCAGTTCCTTATTTATTTTTGTTACTTACTGCGTTGGAAGTACTCGTGTTATTCCCTATATCTTGTGTGCAGATTCATGTGAGACCGATCACAGAGGTCATTGAGTTCGTGCGCAGTTGACTGTCAGAGATATACGAGGTAACTGCCGACGTCCACAGCCCTTGTCTCTTCCTCCGTTGTTATCTTTTTTTTTTTTTTTTTTGTATTGGTGGACTATTGTAAACTCTGATTCTGGACTGGTATTAGATGCTTATGACTTAGTGATACCCCAATGACGGGCTATCTTTTCTGTATTCTCTTTTGAGTTTTAACTCTTTTATGAAATTTCTGTCATGAAAAACTTTGACTTATCTTTTAATAAAATATCTAAGTATTTTTGAAAAGTAAATGTTTATTTAATACCATGATAGGCGTTATCACGATTAGGTTAAATTTTGGATCGTGACATAACCTCCACGATCTAGAGGTTGTTTGGTTTGTTACGAGAATTAATGCAAGTAACATGTATGCAGTGAATTAATAATGCAAATGTTGTTATGAATCTCTAAATTTCTCATGGATCTTCTTCTATTGTCCATTTTATTCCCGCCGGAACGAAATTCGAAATTTACATGATACCAAATACTATCCAATCACCTAGTCCCTAATTCACGCTAGTTTATCTTGTTCACCAGCCCATACTGGTTTCTATTATTCTTGGTCTAACTTTTTCCTTTCGGTAGCCGCATTGGAGCCACACACTTATTTATCAAAATGAGGTTATGACTTTATGGCCTATATTATTTTGTTTTTTAAGCCTGTCACCTCTCTTCTTTTCCTTCACTTGACTATAGACTCTGTAATACTGTCATCTTTTTGATTTATCGATGTCATCCATGTATCATATCTTACTCATAATGCTTCATTAACTTTCTTCTTATTTTCCGCTAATATAATATCTTAATTATAATGCTTATATTTTTCTGCCTGAGTTGGAAATACCGAAAAGCTTTATTAACTAGGTACCTCGTACCCTTCTCATCTTTCTCCTTTTACTTATTGAATCTTGTATATACCTTCTGAATCTCTGATTGCCTTTCACCATAGGGCGGATAGATATTCTCACCTCAAGGCTCCTTATCGAGAGGCTTATAGGCCTTAGTACATGCATGATCTACTAAAGACCTTACATTTACTCATCATAAGCATCTTGCAAAATTCAAGTTCCTCTAACTCAATTCTTCGTTATCTATATCTCTTATCAATCGTCTTTCTGGATATGTTGCATCGTCGTATTATGAATAAGATAGAGTTTAGGAAATTGAGTTCTTACACTTGAGTCTGCCACAAAATCTAGAATAAGAAGAAAGAGTGGCAGTCCTATATGCCCTGTAGCCTCCTGCTTATAAGTGTGATGCATGACACACCCATAAACAAGACCCGAGTAGACATGGCTTGTAGACTCCCTAGGACAGATCTGCTCTAATAGCACTTTTATCACGACCCAAAATAATGGGCCGCGACGGCCACCTAGTATCTTATTCAACCAAGTACCAATGTAACGTATCTCTTATGTCATACTATTATAGGTACTGAGCCGGAGAGGCTGTAGTGAGATAAGTAGAATAAACATTAGAGAATAATTAACATAGAATGATCTAACCTGATATAAAAACTTACATACGTGGCATACGGTCCTATAAGGCCAACTTGATCATTTGTAAACTCAAAACATAGGCCTAAAGGGCCATACAAGTATCCATATATACGACGTCTGTCTGCAAGCCTAATAAGAGTACGTAAGTATAACAAAGGTCGGGATTGGACCCTGCCATACCAATCAATATATATCATAATTATACTGACCAAATAAGCAACTCTGGAGCAAATAAAGTGCACTAACACCTTCCACTGAGCTGATAGCCTACTTGGAGGACTCTCAACCAGTCTATCAAAACCTGCATGCATGAAATGCAGCATCCCCAAGCAAAAGGGATGCCAGTACACATAATGTACTGCATATGTAAGGAATGAGAATCAATAAATAATAGACATGAGAGAAACATGGAGTAAAAGACTCAACATGTATGTCTGAATAACTATGTGAATCATTATATGTATAATTCCTTACATATGCTAAATGTCATGTCGTGCAAAGATACATGTGTTCATAACATTATCAAGCCTATGAGGTCATCCCATTATATCATCTCGTCCATTGTGGGCAAAATCATCAACGTATACCAGCTGATCAGGTGGTGGTGCGTATATAACACTGTAACCATTTTTCATATCTCATATACATATAATATACATATATATGCGTATATAACTCCATTGAGTCAATATGCATGTATAAGTGAATGCAATGCATGAGAAGTATGTCAATAAAATTTCTCGGAATGTCGTAAGACCATTATACCTTTAAATAATATCTTGAAATAGACTTTATCAAAGTACATATTTTTTGAGAACCATGAAGCGACGATAGAATAATAAGACTTATGGGAAATCAAGATTATAAGCATCTCTAGCATTTCTACAAATAGAGTTATTTATGAAAGTTGTGCATTTGCTCGTTTTTTTTGCGTCGTATGAACCATGCAAAAAGAAAGAAGGGATAACCTTAACATACCTGATCCGATTTTCTTGACAATCCCTCTAACATATGTTAATTGCGATAAAATATATGACGACAAGATCGTATAGTAAAAAATTCGTATGATATTCTTGATAAGATTGCACAATAAATTTTACAAAGAAACTCCGAATTGGTTTTTGATCATTTCAAGTTGAAATATATATTAGTAGAAATAAAAATGACGTTACTTTTTCGTGATAGCCTTATTGTTTTCTTTGCTACTCACTTATCTGCGAAATATATTTCATCTTCAAGGCTTGTAACTCAATTTGAACATGCTTGTAAACAAATAATACACCTATGCTTTCGTCCAAACATTAGACTCATGTTCATTAAGAATGAATATGTGTCTCTCCTTTATTTAATGGATATGATTCATGCTCTTTAAGACTTGCCACATAATATAATGTCTAAGATTCATTCATGGGATCTAAGGGGTGCTGCCACGTGAGTGCCCCCTCACTTATCCATTTATCTACCCTTTTTCTTAATCAATCCATTAATTCCTTCATTAGTTCAATAATTAACTAATTACACATATAATTGAGAATTATCTCAAATTATATAAAGTACTATTCACTTTTAATGCACTTTATACACCTTACTATCATAGTCATATGGTACCATATATGATACTAGTTCATAAATATCGAGTATTTTAGCTCGATCGTATTTTATCCCAAAATGTCAAACTTTAACGAAATTCATTTTCTTCGATTCTCTTACCATATCACCTTTACGAATTTACTTATCCCTTGTTTGAACTAGCATAATGCTTATAACCTCAAAATAATCTCATTCCCGAGCTTACGTTGATTAACTTAAAACGAAACTTTGACACACAAAAATGCATGATGTAATGTCTCATTTCCGAGCTTCCATTAATTTATTTATTGTGTACTTTCATGTACGAAACATGGGATGTAAAAGGGATATCCTAGCTGGCTGAGCTCCACCCCGAGCTGGCTGAGCAAGTGATGAAGTAATGGATGCTGAAGTCGAAGATTAGCTGCTCTGTTGCTAAGATGGACCTCCCACTAGGTGGGGACACTGCCTCCTGATATGACAAAACTCTCAACACTCATAGCTACTCCCGGGTGCTGGTGGTGGGGACTAAAGGGAGCCCCAAGCACCAGGATAACTGGTAGAAGAACCTGGCATGGATGAACCCTGAGCTGATGGTGCATGAATTGAACTCTGAGCTGGGAGGGCACTGAGAGATGAGTGGCCCTGATATTAAGTATGAGAACCATGGCCAGATGATGCACCATGGTAGACTAGGCAAGTCGTCTGAGCATGCCTGAAAGGACGGCCTTTGCCGTTGTAGAATTGACCTTTAGAAGGAACACCACCAAAACTACTTGATCATGAGGCATCTTTGCCTCCCTCTCGACTCGCTCCTAGCAACGAACAGACTCTACTCCCAGGAAATGTTAACAAACTCCTCAAAAGTAGCACCAGTAACCCTCAATCTTGTCATAAGCACTCGTAACTGAAATGTGCGGCCACTAACGAACCTTCTAGTCCTCTCCCTTTCTTTGGGAACCAATCAAACAACATGATGGGTTAACTCAGAAAATCTCATCTCATACTCTGTCACAATCATGTCATCGTGATGTAACCTCTCGAATAGCCTGACAGCTTCACTCTGCGAGATTATGACACGAGCTTCTCTAGGAAGAGAATAGAGAACTGCTGCCATGTAAGTGGAACTACACCAACCGGCCTACGCCTCTCATAATCCTCCCACCAAGTGAAGGCATCTCCAATAAACTAAAATGTAGTGAACGAGACACCACTAGTCTCTAGAATACCTGCTTTACAGAGAATACTCTGACACTTGTCCAAGAAACCCTATGCATTATTTCCCTCTGCACCACTGAAAATCAGAGGCTGGATCCTCCCAAACCTCTCAAACCTATGTTGCTCATCATCAGGCATGACTGCAACCATATATTTCCTAAGCAGGTGCAACCAGCTGTGGTGGTGGTTACCCAGGTGCCTGGAGTTCTTGTACCACCTGCTCTGGTGTACGGGCGACGGAAGTCTGAGTACCTCCCCATGCCTAGAAGTGGCTATTATAGAAGAAACAAAGATCGTCTGAGCAAGACTGGTGCACATTGTTAGAATCTGAGTTAAGGTCTCCTGAAAACCTAGGATCACAAAAGGCACAGCTGGTGCTTGAGCTAATCCTTCTGGTGCATCCACAACTAGGACCTGATCCTAGACTGGGGCAACTGGTAGATAAGCAGGTGCTGCCCTGGTTGTTGTGCGAGATGCACCCCTTCCCCTACCATGGCCCCTACCGTGACCTCAACCTCTCACAGCCCCAACTGGTGGTACTACTGGTTGTCCGTTCTGACCAGTAGCGCATGTCCTCACCATATATTAGAGAATAGAATAACACAAGATTAGTTACTAAAATCAACAAGTTCGTACAGTAAGAATTCAAGAATGTGAAGTTTTCTAAAAGTTCTGTAGCCTCTCGAAGATAAGTGCAGATGTCTCAGTACCGATCCCCAATACTCTACTAAACTTGCTCATGACTCATGAGACCTATGTAACCTAGGCTCTGATACAAACTTGTCACGAGCCCAAACTCTAACATGTGGTGATGGCACCTATCGTGGTGTTAGGCAAGCTGGAACCTTTCAAAAACAATTTGATATTTCATTAAAAGTTAAGTCAAAGCTATTTCATAATTGAAATTTCACAACAGAGTTGAACTCAAAATAAAAATGCGAAAAAAGATAGCCCGACATTGGGGTGTCAGTAAGTCATGAGCTAAAACCAGTCTAGAACTAGAGTTTACAATAGTCCACTAATGCCAAAACAGAAAAAACAGATAACAATGGAGGGAGAGACAACGGATGCGGACGCCGGTAGCTACCGCATTTGTCTCTGATAGCCAACAGTGCACGAACTCACTGACTTTCGCAACTAGTCTCACCTGAATCTGCACACAAGGTACAAGGACTAACGTGAGTACTTCCAACTCAGTAAGTAATAGAAATAAATAAAGAACTTAGTAGTAGTGACGAGCTATGAAAATATAATTTATTTCAATATTTTTCAATAAGGAATAGTCATGCTTTCAAATTTAGTAGTTTTAGTCAAATCAGTTCGTGCTCAAGTAAACTAGATATTGCACAATAGGGAGAGGTAACAACTAAGTGCAACAAATAAGTAAAAGCAAATACAACCTCTCAAGGAAAAAGTCCATTAGCTCATATCAAAAGCTAAATCTATCGGCTCACAACCCTTAGTACTCACGCTCAATAGGTACCTACACTCACTTCGGAGGGGCTCCTTCATCCCAAGCGCTATATCGCTCCGGCGTGAAGCTTGATCCAATATATAAACAGCCATAAGGCTCGCTGCGGCATGCAACCCAATCCAATAAAGATAATTAGCCCGAAGGCTCATTGAAGCATGCAATCCCATCCAATATATATACGTATATATCCCTGAGGCTCGTTGCGGTGTGCAACCTGATCCATGTACACTCATATAGCTCACAACTCGGCACTCAGACCCTATCTTAGTCACTAACCTCACCAGTCCCCCAGGCTCTCAGAAAGCAGCTAATTCAGCCCAAATAGAGATAATAATATGTATCGGTGATAAATAGGAAGGGACAGAGGTAAAATACACAAGTAATATCATGACTAAGAATGGAACAACATTTAGCAGTTATTAAGCAAGTACACGACCTCACAGGTCTCAACAATGATATCGTAAGGCCTAAACATGGTTCCTAACATGGAGCACAGTCAATTTCCATAAAAATAGATAGATCAGGTTGCAAATAGTATGCTAATCGATTCCACAATATCACAGGATGGACCAAGTCACGATCCTTATCGTGCACGTCCACACACGCATCACCTAGCATGTTCATCACCTTATATGACACAAAATCCAGGGTTTCATACACTCAGGACTAGATTTATAACTGTTACCTCAATCCGAGAAAAATCCAACTTTGCATTGCCTTTGCCTCTTGAATCAGCCTCCGAACGTCCCTAATCTAGCCTCAAGCAGTACAATACAATTTATATATTCTAAAAGAATCAATTCCACAAGGAAAACTACTAAATTAAAATCAAAACCCAAAATTGCCTCAAATACGACACCCAGGACCATGTATCGAAATCCGACAAAAGTCATAAAACCGCAAAGCCCATTCACTCATGAGTCTAACCATATAAAATTTACTCAAATCCGACAATAAAATCCCCTTCAAATCCTCAATATTCCATCTCAAGAACTCTTTCATTTTCCCCCATTTTAAACCCCAAATTAAAATTTAGATGATAGAAATCAATATATAATCATGAAATTTAACCAAAATCAATTGAGAAACACTTAACCTAACCAACTCCCTGAAAATCCCTTAAAAAATCGCCCAAATCCATAGTCTCTAGCTCAATATATGAAAAAAGAGTTCAAACCCTCGATTTTGAAATTTAACACTGTTGCCCAAATTTACTTCATCATGATTGCAGAAATGGCCTCGCAATTGCGAAGCACAAAGTAGACTTCCCCACAAATTAATCCTACACAAACGCGGAATTACCCACGCAATCGTGGATCACTGCCTCTCAAACCTACTCGAACACGTCTAGCTCCACGTGATCACGTAGAGCAATTCCTTCACTCCTCTACCCTCCCAAATCCTTCTATACGAACGCGACCCTAGCCATGCGTTCGTGATACACATCTTTGCACACCTATGCGATCGTGATCCTAACTCTATGATTATATAGAACAAACTCACCTCTATCCTAAAACCCTTATGTGATCGGGAATGAACTCATGGGACTGCATATAAGAAAACCAGAAGAAATACAATAGTAGATATCAGCTAACACTCTAAGGCCAAAAATGGTCTGTTAACCACCTGAAACTCGCCTGAGACCCCCGGCACATCAACCTAACATCCAACATGTCCCATAATATCATACAAACCTAGTAAACCTTCGAGTCACTCAAAACAACATCAAAATACTAAATTACCATGGATTCAAGCCTAAGAACTTTTAAACTTCCAAATTCCACAAACGATGCCAAAACCTATTAAATCACGTCTAAATGACCTTAAATTTTCACACGAGTCATAAATGACACCACGAACCTACTCCAACTTCTGGAAATCCAATCTGCCCCGATATCAAAATTTCCACTACCGGTCATAATAGCCAAAAATCTAATTTTTTCCAATTCAAGCCTAATTATACCACATACCCCCAAATTACATTACGGGCACGCTCCCAGGTACAAAATTACCTAATGGATCTAATGCAACTGTCACAATTCAAATCTGATGTCATTTACACATAAGCCAATATCTGGTCAACTTTTCCAACTTAAGCTTCCAAATAAGAGACTATGTGTCTCAATTCACTCTGAAACTATTCCGAACCCAAACCAACTAACCTGGTATATCATAATATAGGTAAAAAATAAAAAAGAAGTAGGAAATAGCATAACGGGGATGTAACTCTCATGACTGGATGGGTCGTTACAGATAGTCCCGTAACAAATCACCTGAATAATCTACGCCACGTGCTAATGATCAACGAGGGGACGAACAAACTGTCGAGCAAGACAGTCTAAAGCAATTGATTGTAGAGAACGTGAATAGTGCTCTTCAAGCCTTTGTTAGGGGATTTCCAAATGCACCACAAACTTCTCCACCAATCAATATTGCAACCCTAGAAAACCTAGCTCGAGGCTCGACAATTCTAGAAGTAGAGGAACTCCCAATGAATCTTGTGATGGAAGGTCAGCTACACCAAATAATTCTGATTTACAAAGTTTGGTACTAACTTTGTAGAAACAGTTGAAAGAGCAAAATGACAGCATAGAGCAGATACCTGGCATGCCGTCCATGATCAAATAGGTAGATACTGATAAATATTCAATTGCCATGGAAGCCAAGTGCAACAGCTTTGCCGATTCCTAAAAAGTTTAAAATGTCTGATATTCAAAAATATGATGGAACAACTGACCCTCAAGATCACCTCACTGTGTAAACATCTGGCGTGAAGGGCAATGGTTTAACCAAGCGGGAAATCAAATAAGTTTTGGTTAAAGAATTTGGTAAAACATCCGAAAGGAGCATTAACGTGGTATTCTCTATTGATTCTTTTACCGAGCTTGTAGATTCATTAAATAAAGCACATTCGGGAGCTCAGAGATTTTAAAAAAGGATGGAAGGCTTCTTTAAGGTAAAACAAGAGAATACATAGTTACTCAGGGAGTTTGTAGATAGATTCCAATGGTAGAGAAGATGTTAACACGAGTACCTGACAATTACATAGCTATGACATTCGCAAGCAATTTAAATGAGAAAAGTTCAGAAGCCATAAGAGCCTCTAAAGTAAAGTTTGCGAGAATTTCCAGCAACAACTTGGAATGATGTGTACAATAGGTACAATACGAAGTTGTGGATAGAAAAAGATACATTTGCACAACCAAGGGTTGATGAAAGAGCAGGATCAAGATGTTCAGAATCAGAAAAAGGATTAAAAAAATATGTATGAGCCTTACAATCCGAATCAAGAATGGGGAAAAAATATATGAGTTTTTCATCTAGATTCAGAAAGGATTGAGATTTACGAGGTAGCGACTCCAATACACATGTGAGGATTTGAGATTACATATTTAATGTTAGTACCTCCTAGTTAGTATACATTTTAATAGGTATGAGAGATAAGGTGCGGTGGCCTAAAGTAATGAGATCGGACCCAAGCAAAAGGAATCCGTATTTCTGATGTAAATTTCACAATGATCATGCCATAGAACAACATATTGTAGGTTACTACAAGGAGAAGTCAAGATTTTGTTGAAGAAAGGTTATCTAACTGGCCTGTTCACCGAGAAAGGTAGACAATCATATATAAAGAACAAACAAGAACCCGTGAAACCCCCATCTACAAAAAGAACACTCATTGTAATAACTGGGAGAGATGAGTTCAATGGTGTGACATATACAGTTGTAAAAAAGACATCAAAAGTCACGGTCACCCATGGGAAGCGAGTTCTCCAAGTCTAGGATGGAGATAACATAACATTCGGTGATGCAAATGTGGATGGGTGATGATTCCTCACAATGATGCACTAGTTTTATCTCTACTTAAACATGATACTAATGTAAAATGAGTTTTGATTGACCTAGGTAGTTGCGTAAATATCATTTTACTAAGGGTGGTGAATGAAATGCAAGCTAAAGATAAGTTGCTACCAAAGGCACGATCTTTGACCAAATTTGATAATTCAAGTGTTATCACTAAAGGAGAAGTAGTTCTTACCACGTTTCTAGAAGGGGTTGTCAAAGACACAAAGTCAGAAGGGGTTGTCAAGGACACAAAGTTTTAGGTGATAGATGTAGACATGGCTTATAATATAATTTTGGGAAGACCGTGGATTTATTCTATGAATGTTTTACAATTAACATTACATCAACTTATCAATTTCCTTCACGGTGGGGATTCGACAAATCCGTGGAGATCAATAGGCTTCTAGAAGTATCAATTCAGTGGTGGTTGCAACCACGGTAAATGATGTTGTAGACGAGAAAAAGCTTCTATAGAATTTAGTTGAGTACATCATAATACAAACCTCAAGTGAAGGCATTCCAGGACAAGCTAATGTTTATTCAAGACCCGATGTTGTTTAAGAGCCAGAAGAAAATGAAAACATTAAGACAACTACTGAAGAACTCGGAGCAATAGTGCTATTTATACACCGGCCAGATAGAAAAGTTTATATTGGAGCAAATCTAAGCCCAGAAATGAAAAGTAAGTTGATTGAATTTTAAGAGCTAACGAAAATTGCTTTGCTTTGTCACACTCAGATATGACACGCATACAACCAGAACTGATGGCCCACGAACTAATGAGGACCCATCATATCCCCCTGTCAAGTAGAAGAATAGGAAGTAGGGATCATTCAAAAACCAAGTAATCCAAGATGAGGTACAAAAGCCTTTAATAAGTGGGTCGATACGAGAGGTACAAGACCCTAACTTGTCAGCTAATACTAGGGTAGTTCCAAAAAAGAATGTGAAATGGCGAGTTTCTGTAGATTTTACTAATTTAAATAAAGTTTGTCCTAAAGATTCATTTACTTTGCTGCATATAGATAAACTAATTGATTCTACCGCAGTACATGAGCTGTTAAGTTTTTTAGATGCATATTCAGGTTATTACCAGATAAAGATGGATCCTATAGATGAAGAAAAAATTTCATTTATTACAGACAAGGGAACTTACTGTTATAAAGTCATGCCATTTGGTCTAAAAAATGTTGGAGCCACGTAGCAAAGAATGGTGACTAAAATATTTCAAGAAATCTAGGAAAGACTATGGAAGTCTGCATTAATGATATGCTAGTCAAGTCAGCACGAGCGAGAGATCATTTTCAACACTTGTCAGACACTTTCAAAATTCTGCGCAAATACAATAAGAAGTTAAATCCAGAGAAATGCGCTTTTGGCGTGGCTTCAGATAAGTTTTTAGGTTTTCTTCTTTCTAACAAGGGTATTGGAGTTAACCTTGTACAAATAAAAGCTATCAAAGAAATACCTTATATACTCACAAGCAAAAAATAAGTGTTGAGATTAACAAAAATAATAGCAGCCTTGGGGAGGTTTATTTCAAAATCATTATAAAAGAGTAAAAACATTTTTAGTATTGACAAATCATAATCAATTTGAATGGATTGATGAATGCCATCAAGCCCTTAAGGACCTAAAATTATATTTGTCAAATCCACCTTTGCTATCCAAACCAAAAGATGGAGAAAGGCTACTCATTTATCTTGCTGTGTCGGAAGTGGCGGTAAGTGCGGTGTTGGTACAAGAGGATAACGGTAAATAATCTCCAATTTATTATGTTAGTAAATCTTTGCTAGATGTTGAGACACAATATCCTCATTTGGAAAAGCTTCCTTTAGAATTAATTATGGCATCTAGAAAGTGAGACCTTATTTCTTATATCATCATATCTATAATAATCGCTTTCCCCTGAGGAATATATTGCATAAACAAGAACTATCTGGTAATTTAGCTAAATGGGCAATTGAAATCAGTGAGTATGATATCATATATCAGCCCAGAACAGTAGTACAATTGAAGGTTTAGTAGACTTCGTATTATATTTCAACATGAATTTAGTTCCCGAAGCGGAAAAGGAACTATAGGTATTTATCGAATCTAATTTGGGGACTTGGTTTTTATCTACTAATGGTTCTTCGAATGTTAAAAGGGCGGGGTTAGGGATTGTTCTAATCCCACCTTCAGAGGAAGTCATAAGACAAACAATAGAATATTATCTCATCACTAACAATAAGGAAAAATACGAAGTTGTGATTGTAGATTTTGAACTAGCACGAGAACTTGGTATAGAATATATTGTGATCAAAAGTGACTCACATCTAGTAATTAACCAGATACAGGGGACTTACATAGCAAGAAAGGCACGAGTCCAACAAAACCAAAAAAAGGTACGGGAATTATTTAGAAAATTTCAATTGTGGAAGGCCATACAAATACCCAGGAAGGAGAATGCAGAAGAAAATATGTTGAAAAAATCTCGCTTCTGTTGCAGAAACAACAAATGCAGAAAATACATCGTAATACATTTGTCTCATTGGGAACTCGACCAAGACAATAACGAGTTTAATAATCTAACTTAGGATTGGAGAAATGAATTTGTTTACTTTTGCAGTATGGAATCTTACCCGATAACAAGAAGAAGACATAGTTACTTTGCCATAAAGTTGCCTGGTAATGCTTAATTCGTGGAAACTTATACTAAAAGATTTTTGGTGGATCATTAGCACGGTGTCTCGATCCTTCACAAATGGGGTATGTGATGAGAGAAGTACATGGGGGCACTGTGGAAATCACGCCAAGGGAAGATCATTGGTAAAGAATTTAATAAAAGCATGATACTATTGGCCAAGAATGGAAGAAGTAACTGAGAACTTCGTAGCCAGGTGCGATAAATGTCAATGATATGCCAATAACATGCACCGCCCAGGAGAAATGTTACATTCAGTTATTTCATCATGTCCTTTCATGAAATGGGGCATGGATATCGTAGGTCAGCTACCTCAAGCTAAAGGAAAGGTACGGTTTCTATTTAGTTTTGACAGATTATTTTTCAAAATAGGTAGAAACGGGAGCTTTCAAACAAGTGTGAGAAAAAGAAGTTAGGGACTTTATTTGGCGAAATATTATCTGCCGATTTTAGTTCCAATGGAAATCATGTGTGACAATGACCCACAGTTCATAGGCACGAAAATAGTAGAATTCTTTCAAAGTTGGCAGATTAAACTGATTACATCCGCATCTTACCGCCCTGCAGCTAATGGGCAAGGTGAGTAAACAAACAAAGTTATTTTTAATAACTTGAAAAAGAGATTAGAGGAATCAAAAGGAAAGTGGACGGAAGGCATACCAGGGGTATAGTCGGCTTATTGAACGACAACAAAACATGTAGGGTGAGACTACATTTTCACTTTTGTATGGCGCTGAAGCCTTAATTCCAGTAGAAATAGGTGAACCAAGTACGATATACACACATGCTACTGAGGAGTCAAATAAAGAGGAGATGCAAAAAATTTTGGATTTATTAGAAGAAAGGAGAGAAGCAACATTAATTAGGATGGCAGCTCAAAACGGATGATTGAGCGATATTACAACAAGAAAGCTAATTTGAGATACTTCAACATTGGCGCTCAAAAAGGTGTTTCGATTGAAAAAAACAGCTAATGCAGGAAAGTTAAGTCTGAATCGGGAAGGCCCTTATAGGGTTCGAGGCATCACTAAAAAGGGAGCATATGAGTTTGAATCCATGGATGTGCAGGTCTACCATCAAACTGGAACACAATTCATCTGAAGAAGTATTACTTCTAAACGAGTGAAGTACCCATGGTCAAGTGTAACTCAGATAAAATTTTGTTTTGTTCTTTGAAATTTTATTAACAATTTTAGATGTTAGGAAAAAATCTATGTCATACCAAATAATGATATTAAATGCAAAAGACACGCGAAATACTGAATTATTCCAATCTAAGTTGCAGCCTTTTTTATGGATAAAGGGTTATGCAGTCATCATTTAAACGTATATATTTGAGTCCCATTTGTATTTACCTTTACAGGGAATGAACCAAAAGGAAAGAGTAAGCTAATGTTCGAGATTTCATACTTCAAAGCTCTAACACTAGGGGGACTATGCATGTAGAAGGAAGCAAAGGAACCAAACAGCAAGCTTGAATAAAAAACCTTGAAGAAACCATCAATTTTTTGAAAAGGTGTGAACTCGTAAAAAGGATGCAAGATATATTCCATACTCCTATGAGTTTTGGGTTAAAGCCAAAATTTAGTCACGGGATAATATGCCTGATTTTGTATTTTAAAATCTGCTTCAAAGAAAGTAGTTATGAAAGAGTTGTAAAAATAATTATGAAAATAATGTACGAAATTAATTTTAAAGTTCAAAGTATAAAACTTCCTCAAGTTATGTCTTTTTTCATGTCTACTTCATCTTTTATATGTTTACACCAATATGGGGATGAAATGTCATCTTTATCAGTGTTGTTAACATAAAAAGGTCGTCTTTTATAAAATCCTGTATTTATAAAAGTCAAGGATTGTTGAAGCATTTCTAAATGCAAGGGAAAATCTCAAATATCAAAGAGCGGAATAAGAGAAGCAACCGAAATATTTATATTAAGACTTGGGAAAAATAGGGGTAAACACAAAAAACAACTTTAACCTTCCAAAAACAGTTGTTAAGCTATGAGAAGAACAACACAAGAAGGATCTAAATAAAAGCTGGCAAAAAAGGGAGAAAATAAGGAGCATCATCAATGAGAGCATCAAGGATTAACTTGGGAAGAATAGGCTTAAACAATAGCCCCATCAGAAACAAGTCCATCTCCATCACCCTTGAGACCTTTGTCTTCAGGTAAGGAAAAGCTTTGATGGTACTGAATTTTGTCGATTGCTTCTTTAGCCCTAGTAATCTCAATGTTAAGGTCAAAAACCTCCTGGTTGGCTTTAATTAGAGTCTTGAGGCGAGTTCTTAAGAAAGCGTCACATCCAACGATAATTTATCCTCCAGAGTCTTATAATCCTTCTCCCACTGGTCAATCTCGGCTATGAACTATTCTTTTTCTGCTTCAGAGACGTCAGAAGTAGTCTTCAAAGGAGCATGAGAACTTTCCAAAAACTGAATCTTATCTATAGAGGTGCGGGGATCTTCCTGAACTTGAGTAAGTGTTTGAACTAATTCTCCCGCATAAGCCTTTTTTTGATAAAAGAGTTCTTTCAAACTCCTTATTTCTTCAGTTTCCTTGGAAAGTTGTTCAGCAAAATAAGATTCAAGTATATCATTGTCCTTCCTAACCTGGTTAGAAGAAGCTTTTTCAACCGCTAATTCATCAAAAATCACCCTCATCTGTTGCTCTAATGAATTCTTCTCTTCTGCCAGGACTTCTCTTTTTCACTATAAGACCTTCGAATTTTTCCTTCCAGTTGTTAGCCTCGCTGTATAATTTTTTGACTTGATGGTCCACCAGAGAAACTCTTTTCATAAGCTCTGTGCCGATCAAATTAATCTGCAAAAAAAGGTAAAGGAGGAAGAGTTATAAATGAGAAAGAAAGAAAAAAGGAAATATAGTTAAGCTTGTATTTTCAAAGAAGAATGAACAATGTCATACATTAAAGTCAGTGAGCTATGACCTTCTAACTTCTTTTCCACGGGGCCTAGTAGAAGATTCAACCACACGCCGGCTTGACCAAATTTTCTTAATAAATTCCCGCCTTCAAGAACCTCAATAACAACTCTTTTTATTTCCCTCTTACTGTTAGAAGGTCTGGCCTCTGCAAAAGAGGCAACTACGAGAATAACAGACGGAGTAGAAGCAACCACGATGGTAACAACAAGAGTAGAATCAGGTAAAGACACGAGGGGGTGGTATTTAGTGGAAACTAAAACCGGAAGGGAATCAAGGGGCAATTCTTCGAAAACATGCCCAAAAGTTTCATCACTCTCGAAAGAGTGAACAATCTATCAACAGAACCTGGGGGGATCTATAATGTCTTCATCAAAAATTACTAAAGGGCTACTCTCTGGATCATCCGTGAGTCTAAAAAGAAATTGAACTTGATAGAAGTTCATAAGAAGGAGCAGTTCCATTATCAAAAATCACATGTCTCGTGATGCGTGGCCTTCGCACCAAAGAACCTTCTTCTATTTTTTTCTTCATTGTTAGAGCCACAGGCTCCGTTGGTTTTCTTTTTAAAGAAGAAGTACTGAAAATCCTTTTCTGGTACTCACGGAAAGCCTGGTTGATGGAACATACACGGGACTAATGCCACGAACGGGAAACCTTAATAAAAAAAGGGAAGGATGAGAAATTCTTATACAAGCAAGGAAGAGAAAAGAAAAACAATGAAGGCCTAAAGTACCGTACGACTTTACTTTCCAACCAAATTTTTGAGAAAGGTATTTCCAGGATCTTTTTTCCATAGGTGTAGCAGTTAACATTTTTTCTATCAAAGCACGGAAGTTGGGAATTTCATCAAAAACTTTCGTGGTTGCTGAAAATTGAGTATATGATTATAAGAAGTTTTTTAATATATACATAAATAAAATAAATAAATAAACTTGCGTACAAACATCCATTTCTCCGGGAAATGCATGTTTTCGTCACCCATTAATCCGCTAGTGGGAGCAGTAACAAAATGAGTGTACCAGCCACGGTTCTGATCATCTTCAGGGCTAGCCTATACTCTCTTACTTCTAGTCACAAGAGAAAAAACTCCTTCAAAAAATAATTTTGGGGTTTGGGGGAGTAGAGATGAAGCAGGTGCCAAAAAGCGAAAGACATGGAAATAAGATCTAATAAATAACGAAGGCATGCAACAACCTTCCAAATTATGGGGGCCAATATGGCCAATACACACATTGAAGTTACGACATAACTCAATGATTACTGGGTCAATAGGTGGTTTCAACCCTAAAGTAAAAGGATAGATATAAGCAAAGGAGAAACTGACATGATAGGTAGTAATTCTTTGGTTGTCACCAGGAACTAAAAATGAAAAATTTGGTTTCCAATAACACTCTGGTTGAACAAGGGAAAGAAGACCAGTAATGATTAAACTCAGATAAAGGTTAGCAGGATTGGGGGAGGCTATAGGAGAAACTTGATTTCTCATAGTTTCACGGTCAGTGATAAAAGAAAATTCTTGAGGAACACTTTCTGCAACTATATGTTTACGCAAATGTTATTTAAATCTCTATTTCTTGAAGAAGATCTAGGGGTTAAAGGAGCTCTTGGTCTAAAAGAAGATGGCTTAACATAACTACTTTGGGAAGAAGAACCAAGATTAGATAGTGAACCAATGCTATGAAGTCTACCATATCTCCTAATTCAAGTAGGAGTAATAAAAGGAGCTAGTTCATCAATATCACAACTTTACGAAGGTCTGGTATTGTCGAAGACATGATTGTCCAAAGAAATATGAAAGGAAGGATGCATAAATACAAATAAAGAATAATGTAATGGATTTTGAAGAAGGAAGCTCCAGGAAATCAAAAAATAATGAAATATTTATAAGAAGGTACGACCATTGTTAAAGTTGGTCATTATGAAGCGTCATAATTGAACCATCACTTCATCACTGACGCAGCCACAAAAGAACCCTAAAAAGTGATGAAAAGTTATAGATCCAATCAGTAGAAGCCACATGGCATGGGCATTAAATAGATGTGACATACATCGCATCGATTTTGAAAGGAGATATGATGATACTCGAGAAACAATAACAAGAAATTCCCCCTAGAAAAACTTATCACTTCCCAAAATTCAGTTGAGAATATTCAGAAAATGAGGGATACTATCGGTATTGGTGGAAAAAAGATATTACGCGTGGAATATTAGTAAACTGATGAAGTATGACACGTGGAGCAACAGTATAGCGACAAGTGGCATTTCAACTAAAGACTTTAATAATGCAAGGAAGGTGCGAGAGAGACACCCACAAGATAGTACAGAGGAGAGAACCGGGCCTGATAGATATCAAAGAAGAGGCGTGAACAAAGTGAATGGAGGTTAAAAAGCGGGGAAGATACACGAATAAAAAATAAATAAGGAAGGGGAATCAAAGCAGCTACAGGGAATCTACAGCTACAAATATGTCAGTTACATTTATCTATGGTAATGGGCAATCAGTACAATTAATGCCCATAATAAAGTAAATTGAATGTGAAAACCATTATCATTGTACGCTTTTGTATAAGGATAAAGAATTTCATTTGTAAGGATAGATTACGATTACTACTGAAATATATTCTATTATTCTCTGCTTTATCAAAGTTTTCAACCTTGATTATGGAATTGTTTGTCGATTCATTTTTTATTTCTCTTTGTCAATTTTCTCTATTATTTTTATTATTTCCTAAAAGTTTATTGTGAAAGCAAAGTAAAATTTAGTTATCAGTAATTCATTTTCTTCTAAATATAAGCTTTGATTGAGAAATCTATTTTTTGGTTAAACAGGTTTCACGTATTACCTCGTTGTTTAGCCACTTATAACCAACCAATTTCACCCCACACAGTCCACGTGGTGAATTTATTTTCCACTAATACAGAACTACTATTCACTATGGATTTACAAGATATATTTCCTCTGAGATGATATATACCATATTGTTCTGTCCATTTCATACTGCAGTGAAAATAAACAATCATCGACCCAGAAAAGGAAGAGTGAAGATAACGATAATGGCAAAAGGAATGTCATTTTGCACTACGAGACATGAAAGAAAAAAAAAGAAACAAAAAACAAATTAAAAGAACGGTTAAGGGTCAGATTTGCCCTTGTACTATTCAAAATAAGCTATATTTACCCTCCGTTTGCATTCTTTAACAAATATACCCCCACCGTTACACTTTCGGGCCACATTTACCCTTCCACCGTTAAAACTTTTTTCCTCAATTTTTTTAAACACGTGGCATTCTCTCATTGATTCATATTAATCCACCCATTTAAGTCTTGCCACCCGACCGATCCAAGGCAAATAACCCGCCCCGACCGATCCATCTCTCTAAAATGCGTTACCTCTTACCATTTAACAGTCTGGTTTGATTTTGGATATGCATCGTGAAGAAAAGTTTGAGCTGTGTGACTTAGAAGTTACTAGTATTTGGACGGCAAACCTATATTAGAGTCAATTAATCACAAAAGTATACCATTATGCTTGGTTTAAAATCTTACGGTTTGCCACTTGAGAAAAGCTTACATGCTTTCCAGACAAACCAAAAGAGAAAATAATAAATGTATCGTTTAACTAATGTATGATTGCAGGCGTGAATGTAGGTGCTCATTGTCATGTAATGTTTTCTCTTCCAGGTACAAATTAGATCCCAAAGTGAGCATCAGGTCCCATTTGGGGTTGGTGTCGCATCAGATGCCATGGCCGTACGTCGAGGAGGAAAGAAGCTGCCTATGGAAGATGTTTGTTATTACCATTGGCCTGTTCCCGGGACGGATAAGGTTTGGACAATTGGAAGGCTTATATTATCTTACCAGTCAAAAGATAATGACCAAGAAATTTGTATATTTGTCATTGTAGTTTGGATTGTTTGGGATATGCGATGGACATGGAGGAGCTGGTGCTGCAACGTCTGTCAGCAAGTAAGTTATAATCAGTGTGTTATGTAACTCCACCAGTAAAAATAAAAGGTAATGTTGACCCAAAGAAATCATACATGATGTTTTCTTCAATTTAACAGTCACAAAGCAATTGGTTGTTTTTTCTGCTGAAAATGGCATAGGCTAAAATTTTCTTGAAAACGTTCAACAGAAACGGAAAAAAATACCTTGGATCGGTCGGGGCGGGTTATTTGCCTTGGATCGGTCGGGTGGCAAGACTTAAATGGGTGTGTTAATATGAACCAATGAGAGAATGCCACGTGTTTAAAAAAATTGAGGAAAAAAGTTTTAACGGTGGAAGGGTAAATGTGGCTCGAAAGTGTAACGGTGGGGGTATATTTGTTAAAGAATGCAAACGGAGAATAAATATAGCTTATTTTAAATAATACAAGGACAAATCTGACCCTTAACCGTTAAAAGAAATACCAAGCATATAATGCGTTTGTCATGAAAAATATACATAAAAGCTCTACAGGAGAAAGACGACGGCCCACTCCATGCAAGCAGGTGGGGTAGTACTTTTGTTTTTACTGAGTGTGGGGTCGGGAGATCAACTCTTACTCTTAACAGGGTCAATTTTACTTGCTTCCTTTCGGGCCAATTAGCTCTTATTTAAGAAAATTTTTTAATTCAGTAGTTACATTTTTTATCCAATACTACTACTTTAGTTATTTCCCTTTCAGACTATTTTTTCATTGAATTTTACTTTACCTTCCCGTTCTTTTATTTTACCTAATAATCCCATATAACAAAAAAAGAAAAAAACTCTAAAGTTCGTCCTCTTCTACAAATAAATAGTTCTTTTAGAGTGGCAAATTCATTATTTAAAAAACAATCTCTCCCATTGCATTATAATATTAGCATGAATTTTTTTATTAACTTTTTTGACCGTCATGTTCAAAGAGTTATGCAGTTATACTATTTGATAGGTAATAATTGCATGTCAAAAATATTAAATATTTATGAATTTAAAATTATGGATCCACCACCAGATGCATTGATGCTTTAGCTTGTCTGATCATAACCGAGCAGAAAAAGAATGTTACCTATATAGCCCGATAGGATTGGCACCTTACTTATATAGTGACCTTGTGGCCCTAAATGATACTTTTTTTAATCTATAATAAGTGATTAATTTATTTTTTTATTTTAGTTCAAAATAAGAGTCCGTTTTTATAATTAAGAAAAAAATTAATTTGTTTTTATAAAATTATGCTTATGTACATCTCCCTAAAAGGTTTTCTTATTTCTCACATTAAATATTTAATTAAGAATAGTTTAGTCATATTAGGCATTTTTATATATAATATTATTTAATGGGCATGTTAAAAGCAAATTGGTCATTTATTATGAATCGGAATAAGTGCACATTTGTTAAGATTCCTGGCTTTATTGCGATCCAAAATTCCAAATCTACGACGTAATGCGAACCGTGTCAATGTATAAACAATTTTGTGTTTCATTAGTTTTGTTATGAAATAATAAAAGAATAAGAGCATTGCAGAGCAAAGTAAAGAGAGAGAAAATTCTTATTGAATTTTGGGGTGATTTACAATGGGGTAAGACCCCTTTATTTATAGGAGGAAAAATGACTTAGCCTCAAAGTAAAACTCTACAAGATAGACATTCACTCTAATTAGAATTCTATTCTTAACACTTCCCCTTGAATGTCTACTCAATAAGTAATGTGCCTCATTAAAAACCTTAACTAAAACAAAACCCAATGGGAAAAAAATTCTAGAAAAGGAAAAATAGTACACACATTTAGAAATGCGCCTATTCGTTACCTCGTTAAAAACCTTCCAAGGAAAACCCAGTGGGAAAAAACCTTGTAAGGAAAAAAGAGTGCAACGCGCATTAACTCCCCCTGATGAGAGCATCAATTCACATCCTTGAGCCTTCACATTCCAATCTTGTGCACCATCTTTAAGAGACCGTTGGTAGAGATTTGATAAATAAATCAGCCATATTAATTATAATGAATATTTGCACATTGAAATCATAACTCGTGATAGATATATAATGTATTCACAAATATCGTGGAATGGCTCTTCAATATCTCCATAAAGGTATCCTCGCTATCACATTACCATGCTTATAGTTATAGCAAGATATATTTTTGCATAAATTGCACTGAGGAAGTGATACCTCAAGATCAAGAATTGTAGATGCTTCAAGCAACTTAAATCCTTCATGGATTTCATATAAGTTAAGTCATATAAGCCATATTATAGACATTAGATGCATATCAAGTTTTCATGTCATGCTAGACAAATAAGATATCGAAAACTGATTGCACATACCATTGCCTTTATACTTTTAAGTATTTGAACTACATGTCCAAAACTACATGTCTTTCATATAGAATCAATTCTACTTGAATTGTATCTCTTTCATTTGGCCAATACTTTTGTATCTGTAGGCGAACAAACTTAAGATCCTTATTTGTACTTAGCGCTATGATAGATATCGTCGACGAACATGTTATATCGGTTCTAATAAATTTTCATAAAGACATAACATAGAGATCTTCATTCATATATTCAGGTACCTGAATCTCTCATAAGATTTTATGAAGTGTTATGTCATGTGAACTTCTAGATCACTTGCCTCCTTTATTATGATCACTTTGATCATTTGCTTATCTTCTTTATCAAGAAGTTCTATTTTGTATATACGCTTTAAGCGTACCATGGACTTTGTCCTTCTAAGACTTAATATGAGAATTTGCAATGAGAATATAGTTACTTTATTTGGGCAAATAAATGCGTATGACATGCTTTGCAATATGTTGCAAACGAATTATCTTTTATGAACTTCAAGTTCATATTATGATATTCGAGGATCTATATATACCAATGATAATCCGATCCACGTACCTTTTTCTCAACTGTTTATCATATCTCCCTCCCCCTACCAATGTTAGAAAAACTAACATGTTTCCTCAACTTTGAGGATCCATCTTTGTGCATTATGGTGTTAATGAAAATATAAGCCGCACATCAATAATAATAAGATAGAGCTATTTGGTTCCTGACCCTGAAACACTTGTGAGGGGAGAATTTAATATACTTTCGTATATAGCATATATCAAACGGATATAGATAACTTTGTTCTCATAAGAAATAATTTAGCTATTAAGTGGAGGCACTAAATAAATTACCTTGCTAAACCCGTTGTGATGTAAACTAACTTATCAAGATAAACTATCTTGAATAGAAAATCTGGAAATTGTGCTCTAAATTGAATTATTGAGCAAGTTACCTTGCAAACATCATGTTGCGGGTTAATAATAATAGCACATGTAACCATCTCATAGATGCATCTTATGTGGTATACATGGCAAGTGAATGGGCCCATATTCACCTTTGATATTTTCAGAATTCATGGGATTCAATCCCAACTTTATTTGGTCTATTAATTAATGAGAACAAGTAATACCAGAGAATTCGTAAAGAAATTTCTAGTTCTTTAATATTTACCGATGTGAATTTTCTATTATTTTTGCACATCACATTTAAATTGATATGGCTAAACTGATTATGCCAACTGAATAAATTATATTGATAAACTTCAGATTTACACCACGACATGTGCAATTACCGATAAACTCCAAATTTATTATGAAATAGGTTTTTATATCAATAAACATCCACTTTATTGTTGCATTCTTTTGTTTGTGTAGTACAAACTTGAGAATAATGCGGGTAACTTTTCACATACATATTATTCCGCTACAAGTTGTAGTAATAGAAGATATCAAATCTTTCTGTATCTATAGTCTCAATATAATCAATTGCTTTCGCGTATACTTTAGAAACTGAATAAGTTTCTTTGAGACTTATTACAACACAATATCTTATTGGTATCAATTGTGTTTCTCCAAAATAGTATAATTGGCTCTTGTAGAGTTCTCAATTAATTTGGTACTACCACATATTCATGAACATCCATATGGTGAATATCTCTTTTAAAGAGAAAGTTATATCATCATGGTCATGGTCAAAATTATATGCAATATATGTTTCTTGCATTATTGTTGTCCTTTAATAATCACAGTGCCAAAATATTTTGGCGTACAATAGGTACGTGACCAATGACAATTCATGCCATAATAATGACATTATTTTCTTATATCATCTCAAACCTTCTTCTAGAGGCGAGTGTGATATATTCACTACCACTAGCACGTTCATATTCTTCCAAGAATGAATATGTATTCATAAATTAGATGTTGTCACACTCACATCATGAATGGACCATAATCATCTATATGTGCTTTATAAAATCTCATATTGTCAAATTGATGACAAATATTACTTTAACAGAGTGAAGGATTATTTTGAGAATTCTTATTATTCTCATTATCACAATGATGATTATAATTTCGTCTATTGTCACGTCCACATCCATTGATACCTTCACGATAATAATTTTGTCTTCTTTCAAACTTATCACATACTGCTATCACATTCTCTTAATAGAATGAGAGTGGAGCAAAATCAGTGGGATGTGTTTTCAATTCTTTGCCCACAATCATACATGAATTTGATCATGGAAAGACATAGAAATTTTACCACTTCATGTGGTATTTTTTTTCATACAAATTCCATTAGAGTTATAATCAAACTTTGTTATCTTTGCTTGTACATAAAATCAAATTATAGAATTTCAAGAATTTGAAAGAGAAAAGTAAAATACTTACCTTAAATCTTGAATTTAATCTTGAAGGAAGTTCATAGAACAATTAAAAATCATTATGCACAATCCCAAAGCTTCTACTCAATTGGTTAGAGTCCCGTGCTGATAACGTATTATGAAATAATAAAAGAAGAAGAGTATTGCAGAGCAAAGTAGAGAGAGAGAAAATTCTTATTGAATTTTGGGGTAATTTATAATAGGGTAAGACCCCTCTATTTATAGGAGGAAAAATGACTTAGCCTCAAAATAAAACTCTTTACAAAATAGACACTCACTCTAATTAGAATATTATTCTTAACAAGTTTAGTATTTTTGTAATGACGTATTTCAATTCGCTCCTTATACTACTCAATATATAAATGATGCATCTTTTGACCCCAAAAAAAAAGTTTTCGACAAGAGTTTGATTTCCCCGAGGCTAGAGTTTCCCTAAAAGAATAGATAGGAAGAGCGGTCATGCTAGAGACATAACCAACCATCTCCTTTGTTTTCTTAATTAAATTAATTATTTAAAAGTGTAAAAGAGTGGGTTGGCATTAGCAAAGATCAATTTATCATTCATTAGCAAACCCTCATGAGACAATAGTATAAAATTATTTAAGGAGCTCAAGATTTCTTCTATTTTTCTTTCTGACACTAAAAGTACGTTTTCGTTGCAGAATTGCAGGATATTGATGCTAATTTTATTTATGGTGACAGACTAGAATTAACAATCAACTTTCTAATCATTTATTAACATAGGAGAATTATTTGATAGAAAGTTCCACTAGGTCATCGATCACATTTATATAAAGTTAAAAATGCATCTTAGAAAAAAACAAAAAGTTTTTTCCCCGTAGAGCAAGATGGTGACATATGCAGTTAGGACAAGGAAAATGCTTGGCACACTTCAATATGCATTGTCTTATTAGTGGCCGGAATTAAGTACTTGATGAGGATGCAACTAAAGAGCAATAAACTATTCTTTCCTATTTTCCAAGTAAGTAAGTTATTTTGCTAGTACAATTCTTTTCCACATTCCAATGACACAACAAGAAAGAAAAATAACAACGATATAATATGTAAATGGAAACGTGGAAAAGTTAGGTTTTGTATGATAATGATATCCTATCGGAACTGTGAAAGATCACCAAGTTCATTTGACGTTCTTGACTTTTGTTAATTCTCCTGATGACTGAAGTTATCTTAGTGCGTTGTAGGTAAGCCAAATTTGAATAATCTTTGACATTAGCCACCTTACTTTTTATCTTCTCTTTTGCTTTTTAGCTCACGAACATTCTTAACTACTTCAAGTTATTAGTGTAACAAAAAGTGTATATCCTTGAAATGTTTGTAAATTGGATGCGCCACCTTCACCCTCATGGGCCACAACAGATAAAGCAGATTGGAGGAATTTCGATACACAAATCCAAAAATGGGTGAAATTCAACTTGCGCAAAATATTCACTAGAATCTGCGTCTAAGTATAGGATGTTTAACGTTTGACCTAAAATACGGGAGGAATTGCAGTCTGGTAATTGCAACTTAACACAATATCACTTAGGTCTAAGGTTTTAATCCCTAAAGATGTTTTCTCTGGCTCTCGATCAAGCACCTTTTTTCAATCACAAAAATTTAAAAATAAAAAAGTCTTAAACACAAATGTTGGTTCAGTGACACTTCCAAATTCATTAATCTTCTGTATTAAATTTAATACGAATTAAGAAGGGAAGGGGGAAAAAGAGTAAAATTGGAGTGTTTACCTAGGAGCACCTTGTATAAGAGGTCTCTAAACCAGTTCAAAGGAATTCATATTTGTGGTAACGGCACTACCTAGTATCATGTCATCTAATGCAAGAAATAGGAGGGAGCATGGACATGTTTTTATACCACCGAATTATGTTGCAACCCGTCTATGCAAGAAAAATGAGAATGCTGAATTCCTTCCACATTTAAATGGAAAATCCTTTCACCTCATTTTTACTAGAATTGATTGGTTGGGAAATGTTTGTTTCTTTCTTGGGTGTGTGTCAGAAAAGAACCAATCAAAGGGGGAGGGGAGGGGGGTGTTGCGCTTATTTCTTTCGAGATGCAGAGTCTTTGTTGGGATTGAGGACGATAAGATTTATAGCTTGTCCGGTCAACTTTTTTTTGATCAAAAGTATTTTTATTTGGTCAAAAATTAAGGTGTTTGGTCAACCTTTTGGAAAGAAAAAAAAGTATTTTTGAGAAAAAATAGAAGTAGTTTTGGAGTAACAGAAAAAAGTAGTTTTTCTCCAAAAGTATTTTTTAAAGAAAAATACACTTAGAAGCAGTTTTTTATAGCTTGGCCATACACTAATTGTTGCTCAGGAGTGCTTTTCAATCTAATTAGACAAACACAAACTGCTTTTCACCAAAAGAACTTTTGATAACAGTACTGAAAAAAAATAATTTTCAAAATAAACTAATTTTTACTCCTTGCCAAACGGACTATTACTTTTAAATAATATAAGTTGAAATTGCAACTTCAGTTCACAACAATTGTACATCAATCAAAATCTAGCTGAGATCGAACTCACTTCATTCCAATGGCTTCCTCTTTAGAAAGATTAATTAGTTCTATCTTGGAACATCTGTTTATATTATATTAAAACATGAAATTCTTTAGCAAAATATTGTTTGCCTTTTTTATTATTTAAAAATGTATGTCATATTGTAAAATTTTTTGTAATTTTATTACTCTCCTAATATTTAGAACTTTAAAATCAACTAAATATGATTATTAAATCTTTCCACATATGAACTATTCAATTAATATTACACCTTTAATAAATCATCTCTTTATTTCATACTATAAAACATATATAACTATAATTCATTCCAAACAAAATTTAAGTAGAAATTTTATAATCCAAGAAAAGGCAAGAAACATAATACAGACTCGTACTATAAAATTGTCTGCACAATAGTGTCTATCATTTTTTCCCCTTTTCCAAATGAATGACTAAATTTTCACTATATTTCAAACCAAAACAAACACACACATTCAAATTGCAAACAAATATATACACCAAAGTTGATCTTAATGCAGGGGCTTTCATTAACTAAACTTTTGTATGTATTACCGTTGAAACTTTACAAAATCATAGCTAATTGTGTAAATTCTATCTTATCATTAACTCTCTACTATGTACAAGAAGTTCTCAACTGAAAGAAACAGAAAAACTAGAAGCTTAAAACACAAAACTCTGCAGCAACTCCTTAACTCTAGGTCCTGCTCTTACATAGCAGGTATAACCTATTTCACGCACAATTGTTTTCCAGTTCCTTTAGTTATTTTAAAACACTCTATGATTCATTTGCATCCATATAGCATATATACATTCAACATATACCAGTTTGAAGATTTCCGCTTGTTGTGATTTCTCTTTGCCATTTTGAGTAGTCCAGTGAATATGTTGATTCCATGTTTCTGTTGTTTGCTTCAATTGTTGCCAGTTCTACATCTTCTTCCATATAGCCTTAGCAAATTCACATTCAACGAATAGATATTCTCTTATTTCCAATTGTGTCTGACACAATGTACATGTGTGTCCATTGTTAGTCCCCATCTTGCTAATCTATCTGTTGTAGCCATTTTTCCCTGTAATTGTAGCCACATTATGAAGATTGCTTTAGGTCTAGCATCATTCTTGAACATAAGGCATTTCCAGGTTGCTGGCCTCATTTCAGGGAGAAATTGATGGTAAATAGAATTTGTCAAACTCCTTATAGTCTTGGTATCAGCTATCAAATGTAATTGTTTCTTAGCTTCCAATATCTTCCTAGTAATCTAACTTGCTTGTGTTCGTATTTTTTCTCCATCAATGGCTTACTTTTGACATAGTAAGCATGAATCCATCTAATGCACATCTTATCCTGCTTATGAGCTACATCCGAATATGTCTTGATTTGATCAGCTTGATTCCATAACTTTATGGTGATAATGCCTCCCTCCCATTGACTTAGCATGCATACTCTATCCCATGCAACCAAAGATTTCCTAGTGATTGTGTTGTTGCCTAACCATACATAACTTCTGCAGTAAGCATTTATAGTTTTCTAAACCTTTGCAGGAATAAAGAATAACTTTCACGACCGAAGTTCTCCCTCCGTGAACTGTTGTGAAGGCACCTAGTCTCTACGACTAGGTAAGTCTAACAAATTGCGAAAAAAGAAAATGAAATATGAAACTAGCAAGTTGCGGATAAAACATAATAAAAGAGTTGAAAATTTCTCTCAGCATATGCAATACGTACTCTCAAAACTGAATCAAACTCCCAAAACCTGGAATCCCATGAAATCACAAACTATAGAAAGCTACACGGTGTTCTCACTCCAAAATGTCTAATGAAAAGTAATTACAGAAAGTCTAGAGATAAAAGGGAGAATAGAGAGGGACTTCTAGGTTTGCGGATTGGCAGATACCTCGAAGTCTCTGATATCTCCCGCCTTACTAATAGAACAGCTGAGCAGAAGAACCTGGATCTGCACACGAAAAATATGTGCAAGAAAGGGCGTGAGTACACTACAGCGGTACCCAGTAAGTGTCAAGCCTAACCTCGGTTGAGTTGTGACGAGGCTCATGGCCTACTAGTTATACACATATATAAAATAAGGTAAAACAGTTTGAAATATGACAGTATAATTGAAGTACTAACAATCGATAAAATTATAAAATCACCAAAAGAATATAACTCAGTACACAGAGATAGCAACAAGTGATCTCCTAAGATATCGCCCCGTAGTCCCAAATGCAAATGTGCAGAAGATTTTCCGGTATATCGTCCCGTAGTACGAATCATAAAATATGCAGGGGAGTCTCCGAAATACCAGTTTGTAGTCCCAAAGTAAATATCCAGTATAGGAAAAACCTCCGGGGATGCCATCTCGTAGTCCCAAATATAAATGTACAGGAGGATCTTCCGGAATACCGATCCCAAATGCCAAAGTAAGCATGCAGGGGGATCTCCCGGGATATCATCCCATACTCTCAAAGTAAATACACAACAATCTTAAGAAAGAATCTACAGTTCTATTCAAGAATAAACTGGAATTTCTACTCTAAACATGTTGTATAGAATACAAGTAAGTAGTTAAAGTAGGTAAGTCAATTAGGTCACATAAGCATGCTTTTCCTATGTCACACCCCAAACTAGGGGAGGCACGACTGGCTCTCGATACTGTATTTGACCGAGTTAGCCACTAAATATACTAGCTAACTAAAATGAGGGCCCAACAGACCGGGCAGCATAACATTTGAAATACTTAGCCTGGACCATTAAGGTCATGACCTGAATAACAGTAAGTCATATAACTAAAAGTAGACGAGCCAAAATAATAAACTACTAGCTGGCCGATAAGGCCGCGATTGGAGACATACATGCCAAGCCTATGGGCTGGAGAGTGGAAGCTGCAAAAACGAAACCCAGCATACTTTGTCCACAATAGCCTCTAAGAGTGTCATAAGCATTATCAAGACAAGACTCCGACTATACCCAAACTGTACAACAAAAGTAATCATCCTATGAAAGCTCCAGGAAGAGGTGGAGCTTACCAACTCACAGCTGAACCTCGAAATCCTAGCAGAGGGGTCGATCAGAGTCCCTACCTGGACCTGCACGCACGAACAAAGTGCAATGTCCCCAGGCAACGGGACATCAGTACGAATAAAATTGTACTGGTATGTAAGGCAGAAAGTAAATCACACATAGCTGATGTAAAATAAAATAGAGATACCACCTGACACTGAAACTCTGATAGCCTCCATGGACGATATCCGACCTCATAGTAAACAAATATGCATGGTATGCTCGTGTAATCGTCTGTCGTGAATACATATATATATATATATATATATATATATATATATATATATATATATATATATATATATATATATATATATATTGATGCAAATGCATGACATACCCAACCAAATGATAGCAGTGGGGTCTCTTCTGGTAGCTAACCGATATCATATTGCCAACCTGTGGCCATCTGTAAATTATATAGTTTTTCGGGCAAATAGGCCCCTTACCTCCGATTATAGCTTGAAGTCCATGCATAATATGCCATGTATGATATGAACTTTGAATGCACATAATATGCCATAACAAGAACTTAGCCAATCTTGGCTCATAGGTACTCTTATTCTCATGATCTCATAATCACCTTCGTATTGCATACAATTGTCTCGTGGAACCTCATATCTTTCTTCTTTTTTTTTTGAATAAGCTTGAAAAGTTAACTTGACTTTTAGGAAGATAATTTAACTCTAAAGATATTCATAAAAAGCTTAAGGTGCTTCACTTAGTTCTTATACCTGATTTCTCGATATTTAATAAATGGAAGTATTTAAAAAAAATTAAGTTTTTTAGTAGTTTAAATAAAAATTTAATTTGAGATTACTGCAAATCGACGTGTCATTTCAGAGATTTTAAAATACACTTTAACAAGGAAGAAAGACTGATGGCAAATACTAAATGCCTTTATCTTTTTTTTTAGTTACACAACCCAAAGACGAATAAGAATTCATATATATAGACATATTGTTAAGAAAAAATATCACATTTGACGTCTTAGGAATTTCTCAGAATTCGTGCTAAAAGAAAGGACGGAGCTTAGCCTTAACATACCTTCCAACGAACGTCTGAATGCCTGTACTTCCTTCACAAAAGTTGTCCCTTCTGTCCTAAGCTTGGAAAACACTATATATATGTAGCTTATACGCACCTATAAACAATTCATAATTGAGTTTAAATCGGCAAATTTGCCATATGACCCTAACTTGACGAAACCTCCGTAGAACTTTATACAAACGCTCATAAAAGGTTCCCTAGATGATTACCTTGGCAAACCAAGTATAAATCCTGAAAAACCAGCAAGAACAACAGATTCCTATATTCCAAGAATAGCTCCAAACACCACTAATAGAGAGAGGAAAATGATTGCAAAGCGTAGAGATTGTGTTTCTAGGCACGGGGGCAAATTTTAACGGTAGAAATCTTTAAAAACGCACCTTAATCACTCAAGAACACCATGGAACCCTCTCTTCAGCTTTCTCATTGAAATGAAATGTTTTGAGGGTTTCAAAGTCGATTTTACTGACTTATACCACTTGTTTGACCCGACCCGGTTCGCGACCCGTTTTCAGCATGGACAGTCCGGGGTAAAACAGTCATAACTATTTAATACGGAGTCCGTTTGATGTGAGGTGTTTTTTTTGTTGAAAACTAGACTCATAGATCTTCAATTCGATAGGTTTTGAGTCTCGTGAATATTTATATATTAGGAGAACTGATCTAATACATTTGACTCAAAATTTAGAAAATTTATTAGAGAACGGAAGTGAAATTAGACTTAGGCGAATTCTGAAGTTGGTTGCTTATGGTATTTTTGCACCTGCAGTGGGAAGCCCCCATGTGTGGCCTGCAGAAGTGAGGCAAAAGGTCGCAGGTATAGTCGGGAGGTCACGGGCCAGCTACCGCAGATGGGGCTCAAGGACCACAGAAACGAACTGCATAGCCGAGGTGCAACGAGAGTGGAGTTAATGAAATTTCGTAGATACGGAGCCCAAGATGCAGGTGCAGGATCACAGGTCCGGCCCATGCACCACAGATGCAGTAATCGCTGGGCAGATATAGAAAAATTGAGGGTTTTAAATTTCATAACACAAAAATCAAATTGGAGCTTGGTGGGAGACTATTTTTCGAGGGGTTTTGAAGGAGAATCATTGGGTAGTGAATTCTCACACGGTTTTGATCATAATAATATAATCTATTGTTGGTTTCCTATTCTAATTAAGGAAATTAAGGTAAAAAGTTTAGAATGGGAGAAAAGTTCCCCAATTGAAAATTCGTGTTTTGAGTGAGATTTTGGCGTCGGATTTTGATGATTTTTTTGAGTGTGCTCGTTAGTGAATGGTTGTTCATAATCCGTAATTTTTACCCGATTCTGAGAAGTGGGCCTTGGGAGGATTTTTGGGCATTTTTCTACTTTCCTACCTTAGATTCGATTCCATCAGCTAAATTCATTGGTTGTAGTTATATTTACATTATAAAGTTTATTTAATTAGATTTGGGCCGCTCGGAGTAAGATACTTGTGGCAAGACCGTGATTTTAGATTGATTTTGAGATATTCGAGGCAAGTGTCTTGCCTAACCTTATGTGAGGGAATTCCCTTAGGATTTTGTATTGTCTTTATATGAGTGCCGTGTATGTGAAGCAACCAGTGTGTACACGTACTAATTGCTAAAAACCCTATTTCATTAAGTAAATATCTATGTTTTTCTTGTAGTTGAGCAATACTTGTACTTTAAGCCTCTTGTTTAGCGTAGGATGTGAGACCCAATGTGTTTCTTTTTCCTCTTCTTTTACATAATATATTTAGCATGACGTGGTTATATTAATTATATATGATTGGGTATAACATCACACTGGTCACATATTATGTTTTGGAGTCAAGCAAGTTGTGAAATAAAGGTCGGAAAAAGTTATCATAAATTAAGCATCCAATACTCACCCGAGGTCTCTAAGACCTCAACCAAACAAACCAACTAATCCTAAAATATCATACAAACTTAATCCAACCCTCAGATCACATCAAACAATGCTAAAACTATGATTCACTCTCCAATCCAAGCCTAATGAACTTGAAATCTCAAGAATTCTACAACCAATGCCGAAACCAACCAAACCATGTCCGATTGATCCCAATTTTTGGATACAAGTCAAATTCAACACTACGGAGCTATTCACACTTTCAAAATTGGATTTTGACCCCGGATCAAAATCACACTATCGATCCAGAACTTTAAAAATTCAATTTTCGACATTTCAAGACTAAATAAGCTACGAACCTCCAAAACACAATCCGAACACGCCCCTAAGCCCGAAATCACTCAATGAAGATAACAAAATCGATGGAATTCCAATCTGAGGCCGTCTTCACATTGTTCCAACTCCAGTATAAATACTCAAGATTAAGCTCTCATTTAGGGACTGAGTATCCCAAACAATCCGACACTCAAAACATATTTTCCCAGCAACTCACAATAGCAAAAACAAATATGGGGAAAGAAGTTAATAGGGGATCGGAGCATTAATTCTCAAACTGACTTGCTGATAACTAGGGATTTTGACGCATTTTATACTCCTTCTTGCGCATGCCTTGATTAGAAGTTCATACAAAATAGTCTCAAAAGGCTCATAAGTTGTGCTTGATTGAAGGTTTGATCAACATGTGACAAGATCTCAAAGATCAACTCAACATGAGTGAAACTTGCACAATTTCCAAAGACAAGACATGCTCAGGAAAAATAGGTCTAGTGCGGCCATACACAACTTTGTGTGGTCTGCACTGGGAGATTCAAAGAGCAGGATTTCTAGGCTAAGAGGTAGTGCGGCCGCATTACGTTGTTTATGGTCCGCACTGAAGGCAATGTGGCCACACTACCATTTTGTCTAGTCTACAGCAGATTCAGAGAGGTGCAAGATGAATTTTTGAAGCTTGTGTGGTCTGCGGTTGATTTTGTGCGTACCCACTAGAAGCCTCTTCGGCTGCAGTCCATTCGGTGTGGTCCGCAGAGCCTGAGTTCAGAGAGCTGGATTTTGAAGCCAAGAGTCTTAGTGAGGTCGCAGTCCATTCTGTGCGGTCCGCACTAACCCCGCAGGGGAATTTTTGTCCAGATTTTTTAGCTTAGTATAAATAGATTCTTTTTCCATTTTTAGGGTATTAGATAGTTTTTAGAAGCATCTGCGCTCGTGGGAACGACTCTTGTAGACATTTTGGGCAATTTTATCTACTTTGCAACATTGAATCTCTATTTTTATCTTCATCTATTTCTTGCTTTTGTTCTTCAATTATGAGTAGCTAGACCTATTATCTAGGGTTGTGGCTCAACCCTAGTGTGGTTAATTGATGGTCTTGTAATTTAGGGCTAAATTAACTATGAGTGTTTGTTATTGGGTCAATTTCATAGTTAATTGCTGATTTAGTAGTTGCAAATACTAGTTTGTGTTTAGTTGACTAGGGTTCTTCTTGAAAAAGAGAGCCTAAGGCTCCGAAATTGATCCAACAAGGAATTGAGGAATACTTGAGAGATTGATAACCCCGATTAAAGGGTTAAACCTCGACAGATTAATACTTGACTTGAATCTTAGTTGCTTGTGTAAATTTTCATACCCAATTAGCCTTGAGAAAGCCAATTGGGCAAAATGACTTGAACCGCCGAGAGGTGTAGAGTGGGTAAATTAGTGCAATGGTTATATCATACTCCCCAAATATGTCAAAGACCCCTTAGACTCAATTACCCATAAATTGACCACCTAGGCAGAAGTCACTACCCTAGTTAAAACCCTTTTGAACAACTCGTAGCATTATAACTCTTAGCATAATTTAGTTGCAATTACCATTTGTAGTTTGATAATAGTAGAATTAAACAAAAACCCAAAAATGATTAGATGTGTAATTAAGAACACGTACGCAATCCTAAACTAGATGGATACTCGATTCCAATATTAGCTCTCTATGGATTCAATCCCGACCTAAAATCAGGTAAAAGTTATTGCGACCCTCTCTTGTTACTTATTAGTAATGCGGAGTTGGCAGTGATCACTTTTTGGCGTTGTTGCCGGGGAGATAGCGATTTAGGCTATCTATTTGGTTAGTTTTGTGTGTTGTTCTTCTTTCCTTCTTTGTTACTAATTTTTTGTGTCAATTATTCAGGTACAAAATGGGTTTAAATGCTAATGACCCTCTTGGAAACGTGCTTGCAGGGAGGAGGTTGATAATATTGGTGAGGATGAGGTGCCTCTTGTACCTCCTAGACCACGACGAGGCTGCCAGGCCCATGTTAATGAAAATATTCCAGACCCTCATCTGCTACCTCCAAGAGCGGTTACTCGGGTGCTCCCAAAACAAGGCTACGCAACTGCAATTGTCCCACCCGGAATCTGGGTGGGAAAATTTCAAATTACTAAATATGATGCTAACATTGTTGGATCAGCGTAGCTACATCACGAGCCATGCCACTCAAAATGATTACAAACGTCTCAAAGGGTTTGTAGTTACATGTTGGGGGAGCAAGCAAACCAATGTCTCTGAAGATGCACTCCGGTTGAGACTCTTCCCATTTTCACTTAGAGGGAAGGCTTTTGATTGGCTTGAGTGACTTTCCAACCGTTCCATCACTACTTGGGATGAGTTGGCGGATAAGTTCATAGCAAAATTCTTTTCACCGGGACATATGCCGGCTTTGCGCAATGAGATATTGGCTTTCATTCAGGAGCCTACAAAACCTTTGTATGAGATTTGGGAGCGGTATAGAACGATGGTGAAGAAATTCCCCAACAATGACATGACAGAGAATATGTTGCAATAAACTTTCTACCAGGGCATCAATACTATAAATCAATGCATAGTGAATCAACTTGCTGGGGGTGACTTTATGAAATTGACGTATGATGAAGCTTGTGCCATTCTTGATGAGATGGCGGATACATCCTCCACATGGCAAAGTAGAGCCAATGTGCCCCATGGTGACCCCACGGTCGTTAATTTGCACAAGGAATTACATGATCATGGGCAAGCGATAATGTAGTTGACAACTACCATGAACCAACTAGAAAAGACACAGTTTCAACAAGTCCAACATCCTCGCCAAGTGAATACTAATGGAGGGTGTTAACATGCCAGTGAACCAAAGAAGACAAAGAGGTCAATCGAACCAAGGGAATTCGGATCAATTTGACAATGATGGTAGTGGATTTCAAGATGATGGCTATGATGAGAAAAATGAAGAGGTACAATATGTGAACAAATTTTCAAGGTCAACGAGGCAATTCTTCCTACCAATAACAACAATGGAGGTCCCAAGGTAATTGGGGAAATAAACAATAATTGAATAACAATTGGAACAATAACCAACAAAGGAACAACAATTGGGGAAATAATAATCAAAATTTGAATTGGGGTAACCAAAACAACAATCGGATCAATCAAGGAAACTGGGGGAATAACAAAAATCAATGTGGATGGAACAACAACTAGGGAAATCAGGGGTAAGGTTTTCAAAGGCCCCCATTGTACCAACAAAAGAGCAATCCATCACCTTTTCCTTCCCAAGTTTCTAGTTCTTCTAGCAATGATATGGGTAGAATTAAAATGATGTTCGAACAAATGATGAAGAAGAATGCGGATTTGGATGCTCAATTGTCTTCTCACAATACTTCCATTCGAAATTTAAAGGTGAAACTAGGACAAATCTGTCAATCCTTGAATACACGCCCTAAGGGTGCTCTAACAAGTGATACGGAAGTGAACCCGAAGGACGGAAACAATCATGTTATGGTGGTGACCACTAGAAGTTGATAAGGTGGTGATGTGAATGCCTCCAAACAAAAGCAAATTTTGGGTGATGAAGTTGAGTTGCAAGAAGATGAATTTCCTTTGGTGGTTGAGAATGTGGTTGATGAAAATATGAATGAAGAAGTGAGGATTGATATTCAAGATGCCAAGGTGAAAATGAAAAATGATGTGAACCCGTCTAGGGAATACGTAATTGACATGCCAGAGCCGATCATGCCAAAACTCAAGGCACCTTTACCTATACCACCTCCACCTTATCCTCAAAGTCTAGCCAAGCAAAAAAGTGAGAATCAGTTCAAAAAGTCCATAGACATGATGAAGAGCTTATCCATCAATATGCCTTTGGTGGAGGATTTGGAGCAAATGCCTCGCTATGCCAAATTCATGAAATATTTAGTGACCAAGAAAAGATCTGTGGACTGTGAAACTATCAAGATGACCCACCAAGTTAGTGCTATAGTATATTCAATGGCTCCAAAGTTGGAGGATCCCAGTGCTTTCACCATCCCTTACACTATTGGTAGTGCAAACTTTGCTAAGGCTTTATGTGATCTATGGGAAAGTATCAACTTGATGCCCTACTCAGTTTTCAAGACTTTGGTATTGGGCCACCACAGCCATCTTCCATGAGATTGCAAATGGCGGATAGATTAATGAAGTGACCTTTGGGTATTGTTGATGATCTTCTTGTCCGGGTGGACAAATTTATCTTGCCAGCGGATTTTGTGATATTGGATTGCCAGGTAGACTACGAAGTCCCGATCATATTAGGGAGACATTTCCTTGCTATGGGGAAGGCTCTAGTTGATGTGGAAGCAGGGGAACTCACTTTTCGAGTAGGTGATGAAAAGTTAGTAGTTCACGTGTGAAAGTCAATGAAGCAGCCCAATTGTACCAAAGTGCGCAAATTTGTGGATCTAGTCACGAATGTGATAATTGATGATACAAGGGCTACGATTAATGTGGAGGACCTGTTGGAGGCCGTGTTGTTGAATCTTGATGTCAATGATGATGAGGGCCGAGTGGAAAGTTTGAATACTTAGCATGGAATGAGCACTTACTCTTATGAGCCTAGGAAGTTATCCTTGGACCTTGAAAATAGAAAGACTCCTCCAACTAAGCCTTCAATTGAGGAACATCCGGTGTTGGAGTTGAAGCCTTGCCTCCACACCTTAGTTATGAATTCTTAGGCCTTAGTTCTACTTTACCAGTTATTCTTTGCTCGTGTGTTACTAACATGCAGGTAGACGCCACTTTGGCGGTGCTCAAAAAGAGGAAGAAGGCAATTTGATGGACTTTGGCTAACATTCAGGAAATAAGCCCCGCATTTTGTATATACAAGATCATTTTGGAGGATGATGCAAAACCCTCCTTGGAACATCAAAACAGGTTGGACGAAACAATGCAAGAAGTGGTGAAGAAAGAAGTTATAAAGTGGTTATATGTCGGGGTTGTGTACCCTATTTTTGATATCTCATGGACTTCTCCAGTGAAATATGTGACTAAGAAGGGTGGTATGACTGTAGTGACAAATGACAACAATGAACTTATTCCCACTCGCACAGTTACTAGATGGAGGGTATGCATGGACTACCAGAAGCTGAACAAGGTGACCCACAAGGATCAATTCCCATTGCCATTCCTTGACCAAATGCTTGATCTCCTTGCGGGGTGTGCCTTTTATTGCTTTTTGGATGGATATTCGAGATATAATTTAATCTTAATCGCTCAATAGGATCAAGAGAAGACCACATTTACTTGTCCATATGGAACCTTTTCTTTCTCTCGAATGTCGTTCGGGTTGTGTAATGCCCCGACGACATTCCAATGATGCATGATGGCTATTTTCACCTATATGGTGGAAGATATTTTGGAGGTCTTTATGGATGATTTTAGTGTGGTTCGCGATTCATTTGAAGAGTGTTTTTGAAATTTGGACAGAGTTTGGCCCGTTGTGAAGACATAAATCTCGTACTCAATTGGGAAAAATGTCACTTCATGGTTGAAGAGGGCATAGTGGTTGGCTACAAAATTTCAAAGCATGGGATTGAAGTTGACAAAGACAAGATATAGGTAATTTCAAGGCTTCCACCCCCTACTTTTGTCAAGGGGGTGAGGAGTTTTCTTAGGCACACAGGGTTTTACCGGAGGTTTATAAAAGATTTTTCAAAGGTGATAAACCCCCTGTGCAAGCTACTAGAAAAGGATGCTAAGTTTGTGTTCTATAAGGGATGTATGCAAGCACTTAAGCTTCTTAAGCTTAAGTTGACCACTACCCCTATCATTACCGTACCAAATTGGAGCTTGCCTTTCAAGCTCATGAGCGATGCAAGCAAAAAGTTAACAAAATGTTTCATTCACTGTACTACGCAAGCAAGACTATGAATGAGGCTCAAAGGAACTACACAGTTACCGAGAAAGAGTTGTTGGCTATAGTGTTTGCAATGGAAAAGTTTCGATCGTATCATATGGGGGCCAAGGTCATAGTGCACACCGATCATGGCGCCCTTAGGTACTTGATGATAAAGAAGAACTCCAAGGCAAGGTTGATGCGATGGGTGTTACTATTTCAAGAATTCGATCTAGAAATTATGGACCGGAAAGATAGTGAAAACCAAGTTGTGGACCATTTGTCCCGCTTAGAAGAGGAAGAAATGCCATGTGATGGCCTAGAGATCAATGATGCATTTCTTGATGAGCAACTACTTTCCGTGTCTATGAGTGAAATGTCGTGGTTTGCAGATATTGCTAACTACCTAGTGACTGGCAATGTTCCGTGTGAGCTCTCTTCTAACCAAAGGAAGAAGCTCAAATGGGATATTTTGGATTTCAATTGGGATGGGACATATTTGTTCCAGATTTTCACGGATTGTGTGATCCGAAGATGTGTCCCGGAGGAAGATCAATTGAGTATTTTGGAGGCTTTTCATTCCTCTCCATATGGTGGCCATCATGGTGGGAAAAGGACCATTTCCAAAGTTCTTAGTTGTGGATCCTATTGGCCAACTTTGTGCGAAGATGCTAGTGATCTTGTGAAAAGGTGTGATGAGTGCCAAAGAGCGGGTGGAATTTCGAAGAAAGATGAGATACCTCTCAATACCATCCTTGAGGTTGATATTTTTTATGTATGGGGCATTGATTTTATGGGCCCATTTGTTAGCTCTTGTGGGGACACTTACATTCTTGTGGCGGTGGATAACGTTTCAAAGTGGGTTGAAGACGAATCTTTGCCCAATAATGAGGCCCGGAGTGTTGTGGCATTTCTCAAGAAGAGAATTTTTACAAGGTTTGGTACTCCTAGAGCAATCATAAGTGATGTGGGGTCTCATTTTTGCAATATAGCTTTTGACACGTTGCTTTTCAAAGTATGTTGTCAATCACAAAGTTTCTATCCCCTATCATCCTCAAGCGAGTGGACAAGTTGAAGTCTCCAATAGGGAAATCAAAAGCCTATTGTCAAAGACGATCAATGTAAATAGGACCGATTGGTCAAAGAAGTTGGATGAGCTCTATGAGCTTATAGGACTACTTACAAGTCTCTGATTTATATGTCTCCATAGTGGTTGGTGTTTGGGAAAGCTTTCCATCTATCGGTTGAGTTACAGCACAAGGCCATGTGGGCCTTGAGGAAGTTGAACCTTGAGTAGGATGTAGCTGCTAATCTTTGGGTTGATCAACTCAATGAGCTTGACGAAGTTAGATTCTGTGCCTACTCTAGTTCGTCCTTGTATAAGGATAAATTGAAATACCTTCACGACAAGTATACTTTGGGAAAAGAGTTCAAAGTGGGGGATTTGGTGCTCTTATTCAACTCTCGGCTAAGGTTGTTCCCGGGAAAGCTCAAGTCAAAATGGAGCGGGTTGTTTGAAATAGTGTGTGTGACCCCGTTTGGTGCTATTGATTTAAAGAACAAAAATGGTGAAGTTTTTATAGTGAATGGGCACCAGGTCAAGCATTATCTTGGGAAAATTGATGACAGCCACGTGGTGGCACTTCTTCATTTCAAATGATGTGATGGTAACCTGCGTCGCACTGCAACGTTAAATCAGGCACTTCTTGGGAGGAAACCCATGTGTTTTTCTTCTTGTTTCTTTGATTTTCTTTGTAATATAGGATTGAATTTTTGATTAACTGGTTGTGAGATGTTACAGGGTTGTGTTGATGCAGTACAAGACAAAGTAGACAAAATACATAGGTCTCTGAAGTTTCCAGTGCATGCACACTACATTTTGTGCGGATCGCACTGGTGAAGGGTAAAATGAGGCCTCTTTGAAGTTTGCCACTGCGGCTGCACTATATTTTGTGTGGTCCTCAGTGGACCACTGTGGCCGCAGTCCATTTTGTGCGGACCGCAGTACGGTTCCAAGGTGAAGTTGAACAAAGATGTACAGTGCGGACCGCGGTCCATTTTGTGCGGTCCACACTGGTTGGTGAGAATGGGCCCCAGGGCTTTTCTATAAATAGTCTCTAAGGGCCTCATTTTATTCTTTTCGCAATTTTCACTCTTAAAACCCTAAATCTACTATTCACAACACTCAACAGCTTGGACTTGTTATTTGTCATTAACGCTCACATCTAGTAACCATTATCTTTCTTTTAATTGTTTAATTTTTGTTAATTTCTTTTAAGTTGTGTTTTCTTTCTTCCTTTTTTCTATACATTCTGTACGTTTTTCAATTAAGTTGGTTAGGGTTGTTAATTTCTAAGTTAAAATAGACATAGATAGTTAAAATCAACAGGTAATCATATAGGGACACTACTTAGGTGGAAAAATTGGACCTAAATCAAACTGCATGAAACCCTAATTTAGTGCCACAACTGGGAATTCATTGCAGACCGCGGTCTTTTTTGTGCGATCCGCGGTGTCCCTGTGCGATCCGCGGTGTCCCTGTGCAGTCCGCACTACCATTTTTTGCGGAGAGCACTGATAATCTTCTGATTGTTGAACCTCAAGCGAAACGGCCGCACTATATTTTGTACGGACCGCACTAGCCCAGTGTGGCCGTGGTTGATTTTATACGGTCCGCATTTCCTAGATACAGAGAGGGGGTAGCCTGAATGCACCTCTGTGCAGACCGCGGTTTATTTTGTGCGGTCCGCGGTGACCTCAATGCGGCCGAAGTCACTTTTATGCGGTCCGCATTGGGAAACTTCTGCAACCTATCTGCAACTTTTCTTTCCTACTTTTGACACATTATTCTTATCTGATTAAACTGATACTAAGTAGCTGATTGAACTTTGTTTGCAGACAATGGTAACAATGACGAAAAGGCTCATAACAACTAGGCAGAGGTGAATCTTCCCGGAAAGGGAAGAAGAAAATGAACAAACTCACTCCCCAAGTTTGGGAAAACATAAAAAGAACAAGAAAGTTAATAATAGTTGTTGACAGAGCATGTGATCAGTCGGGGAGTGAGTACGAGCCCTATTGGGAGATCTCCTCAGATTCCATGCCAGAGTTCGTTCCTGACTGGTCGGAGAGGCATAGATTGAGAGAAACTCCTTCACCATCACCCACTACCCAAGCTCCAACACATGTGATTTTTGAGTCATCTGAAGGCTCAGTAGCATGTAGTGGGGAATACTCCACATCTCCTATAGCTTTTTTATCTAGAAAAGGTAGAGGAAGAGATGAGGAGGAAGCAGAGGGGGATGAGGAAGTTGCAGAAGGAGGAGAACCAACAGTTGGGGGGTGTTGAAGAACTATAAATCCAGAAGCTTAAGAGGACAAATTCGTGTATAAGGTGCCGTACCACAAATTTTGGGAGCGGTGGCCGGGAGAAAATTGATCCCCGAGAGGAGCTCACTGATAGAGACCTACTATCCCACAACCCCAACGTGCAGAGACAGTTTAGGACTATAATGGGCAGGGAAAACTTCCTAGATGAGTGTGTGGATGCCAACAAACACTTGGTCAAGGAATTTTATTGCAATATAGCCTACATCAAAAAGGGCTCCAAAGTGACCAAGGTTCGGAACTTAAAAGTGTTGTTTGATGGGAAGTCGATAAATGAGTACCTTGACTTCAATAAGGAGAATGAGACCCCGTACATGGAAAAGATGGAAATAGGCGAGGAATGGTTAGCACATTACCTAGCAATCCTAGGTACAACCCCCCACTAGCTGATTGCTGAAATCCGAACTGTGAGACGGAGTTTGAATTTTGAGGCAAGGGGGTGGGAGACTTTTGTTTGCATCCGGTTGGACCCTACCACTCATGACAATACCCTACCTCTCCATTGGGCTGTGTTAGTGGCTTCTATCATTGCAGGGTACCCCATCAATGTGGGGAATGTGATGTCCAGAATTATTACTGTAGTGGGTGCGGAGCATGACCGAAACTATCCTTTCCCCAGCACCCTCACTATGTACTTTTAGGACTTGCAGGTGGAAAAGAGGCCCTTCGACATCAGAGTCAAGGCGAAGGCCCCTTTTTCCTTGTATAGCATGCAGGGGGATGACAACCCCAAAAGCAAGAACTTTAAAGGTACAACTACTGCTCCAACTGGCCAGTCTGAAGAGCCAGTTGTAGTAGTGGCTCCTACTGAGCCTACCTCCACTGCCACAGATATCCCTCCCGGTCCGTCCATATCAATAGACACTCATGCCGGTCCATCCATCTCAGTAGGCCCGGAGATCACACCTTCCTGGGCCCATCCTATTACTGCTCACCGACTGAGCCATGCACTTCTTAGCATAAACAACTAGATGCAGAATGCCTCGTTAAATTTTTCCACACTCACCATTGTGGTAGAGCCTCAGTCGGAACCTCCAACCTCACAGGTTCCATAGTCGATAAAGGATGCGATCAAGGAGATACTTGACAACAAGAAGAAGATCCTCGACATTTAGGAAGCACTCTCCAAGGTATTTGATTCGCATAGCAAGGCTCTCAAGGAGCTTGCTCAGGAGCACAAGAAGCTAAGAAAGACACGGACCTTCAAAGAGTCCATGTAGGAGCTGAGAGCAGATGTAGACATGTTGAAGGTGGATCACCTGACTTTAGATTTATTTCGCCCGGGCCCAGCACCAGCAGTTCATCCAGAGCTAGAGCAGTCACAAAGGCCTTCCAAGAGGAAGAGGATGATCCCTCGAGCGGATGATGCAGTCATCCAGCTGGCTGACCCACAAGAGACCTCTTCTAGTCAGCCACAGGATGCACTACCTACAGACAGGGGCGGACTTACATGGTAATTTTAGGTGCTCAAGCACCCATTGACCTTGACATAAACTAGGTATAGCAATAACAAAAATATAAGAAGTATGATATAATATTTTAGTGAGAACCCATTAAACAAAAGGACTGATGGGTGCTGTGGTTCTGAAGTTGGAGTTGAAGTCTTTGTTGAATGCAAGACCCAGGTTCGATTCTCACTCACTACACACACTTCTTTTTATATTTTTCAATGTCATATTTTTGTCTTTTGTGGAAAAGTTAAACTTTTCCTATTCCAGGTTTTAGTTTTGGCTTACGTTTTAGTATTTTTGTTAGCTTTTTGACTTTTGTGGAAAAGTTATACTTTTCCTATTCCTTGTTTTTGAACTTAAATTTTCCTTTTTGGTTTTAATTTTTTCCTTTTTCTACTCCCTTTCACCTTTAGGCTTTATTATATCAATAATTAATTAGATTTAAATATAAGAAAGGCCATCTTGACCATCTAACAGAAAACTTTAAAAGTAAACCCTTCTTCTCATTAAGAACGTAGAGAAGAGAAAAACAAAGAACAAAATAGACGAAACAATTAGCAAACTCTCTGGTCATTCACAACAATCTCAAAATCAGAACACAGTACAAGGTAATAAGATTTGGTATTTTTATTGAAGTAAGAAATTTAAAAATTCTAGAAGGATTTTGAATTTTTTTCATGCTTATTGCTTATTCTTTGCATATTCAATGAAAAATATTATCTTTGTTACCAACTTGCTTATTTCCAAAACTTAATTTTGAGAATATATGCAGGTTAAAAATATTGGAGGATTGTGCGATTGATGAAATTGTGTTCATCAGCTCATTGCTTCAGAAATTGTAAGTTTTCATCTTGTCTTTTGAAAAATTAAATAGTTATATCGTTATTACCGTGTTGTTTGTATTGTTGATTGAGGGGAATGATTTTCCCAATATAAATTAATTAAATTATGTGTAGTAAATTTCGGATGAAATTAAATTGAACTAAATCTTGTTTGTAGGAATTTTTCATCAATCTTTTGTGTCGAGATGGATAAGTTTGTCACAAGATCAAAAGTTTCTCAACTGTAAACACGATGCCATTATTCATCGTTGTCAACATATGAAAAGTCGTCGATCATAGTTGTGAAGTGTGACTAGAAGTTATTTTGGTAATGATAATATTATTAGTAGTTTTCACATTAAGTCTTTTACTAGCTCTTGCATTCGAATAATTGTGCACTTAAAGGAAAGTGAGCACCCACGACCTTAAAATCCTAGATCCGCCACTGCCTACAGAGCCTGTCTAGGTCCAGGCCCAGGTCCCAATAATAGAGCAGCAGGCCACAGGGGACCGGTCTGAGGTCCTCGAGCACAGAGAGGACCCAAAGACCACACATGAGCCTATGCAGATAGATGGGCCATAAGGAGTCTTCTATATCCTTTTTCCTCTTATTTTTTGGTGCATTATTTAGATTAATTGACTATGGGGACAATGCTAGCTTTCGTTTGAGGGGGTAGGCCCTTCTTATTATTCATTTGGATTATTGTATATATTTAATATTTTTATGCTTTCTTGATTTTTCATCTTTGGTCTGTATATAATTATGATATTTCTTTACATTTATCGCATTTTTATTTCACTTTGGTTCTGTATATAAATTATATCCCATTGTACATATTCATCCCATCCATTGTATATTCAAATCTCCTCTTGTATATATTCATTCTATTTTCCGCAAAATTTTTCATTTTTAGCTTCTTATTTGTGATTCGTAGCTTTTTATTTTCGGAGTTTGTAATAAGCCTTTGGTTTTCTTAATACCATGGTTCTTTCAGATTGTTGAGTGTTACGTGAACCGAGTGGCTCTTCCCAATAATGGATGGCGTGACAACCTTCTTAAGGCCTTGAGTCCGTTTTTCTTTATGGTTTTTAATAGTTAGTAGTTAAAGGGCGTCTCAAGCAAAGCTTCACGTGGGCCTAGCACATTTGGCTTTGATCTCATGATCAAAAACAAATTGTTGTGTTTAGATGGTGAAAGTTGTGACCTTGAAACTTTTGTGTTGACCTATAATCATCAAGTGGTTTTTGGGACTATCGTGTGCTCAAATTGTATCTAAGGTTATTGTGGTCCCCCGACTCCAGGTCTTTAGCAATCCCTTAGCTTGTGTGGTGAGTAATTGAATTGCAAGACCAAGTCCCGAGCCAATGATCTAGAACTTGCCCTTAATGTTTATTGAGGCAAAATCATAAGTGAAATTTTACTTGAGACATGATTATAGGCTCTCCTTGATTCAAATGATCGTTTGAACAATTCCACAGCCTACCAACAAGATCCCTAGTTAACCATTTTGAGCCTTAGACCCTTTTCTTTCGAGAACCATGATACAAGACTATACCCATTCTAAAATATACCCTCTCTTGGCACCCAATCTTTCCTTTAGCACGTGGCAAAAGTATAAGTTTGGGGGGGGGGGGGAGAGAAGAGTATTACAACAAAGTGGTAAAAAGGTACAAAAATGAAGAAAATGAAAGGCAATGAAAAAGAAAGAAAAGCAAAAAGACAAAAAGAAAGTCAAAATGAAAAAGAGTAAAAAAAAGATTCAAGAAAAGCAAAGAATGGAAGGTGTGAAAAGTTGAAAAAGGAGAAAAAGTTTGAAATTCATAAGAAAGAGTGACGGTGTGTCTCTCCAACCCCTTAGAAATAAGTGAAAATGGCTCAAAGATTCAAGTGAATGGATGCCAAATAAATTAAACAAAGTGCTTCACTTAGACCAAAACATTCCCTACCCTGAACTAAAAGCCTCCACAATGTCTCTACAGAAGCCCTATATGATCTTGAGTTGAATGAAGCTTACATTAGTAGATACTCACATAAGGGGCAAGCATATGGTACTTAGAGCCGGACTTGTGACTTTTTCTTGAGAGAGATGAGTGATTTTCATTAACCTCATTTTGCATGCCACTATTCTAAAGGTAAGGTTTGCTTAGGGAGAGTTGATAATGTGTGAGTTTGGGCTCCACAATGACCAAAGTAATTGAAAGAATTTATTAATGTGTTGAGTCATCTCTTAATGCTCTTGTATCACACTTGATCCATGGTTTTTCAAAGAGTAAATGTGTCAATGATTCATTTGCATTGAAGGCAATTTTTAGTCCCAATTTATGCTAGTTGAGGTTACATTAGGATAGCTGAAAATTTCTTGGATTTTCCCTTAAGGGGTGGTTCTTATTTTGTTTGCTTGAGGACAATCAAAAGCTTAAGTTTGGGAGAGTTGATAACTAGGGATTTTGATGCATTTTATACTCATTCTTGCTCATGCTTTGATTAGAAATTCATACAAAATAGTCCCAAAAGGCTCATAAGTTGTTCTTGATTGTAGGTTTGATCAACAAAGTGACAACATGTCAAAGATCAGCTCAAAATGTGTGAAACTTGCAAAAGTGCCAAAGACAAGACAAGCTCAGGCAAAATAGGTCCAGTGCGGCCGTACACCACTTTGTGCAGTCCACACTGGGAGTTTCAGAGAGCAGGATTTCTAGGCTAAGAGGCAATATAGCCGCATTAGGTTTTGTGCAGTCCGCACTGAAGACAATACGATCGCACTACCATTTTGTGTGGTCGACAGAGCTGAGATTCAGAGAGGTGCAAGATGAAGTTTTGAAGCCTGTGCGGTCCGCAATTTATTTTGTGTGGACCGCACTAGAAGCCTCTGCTGCCGCAGTCCATTCTGTGCAGTCCGTAGAGCCTGAGTTCAGAGAGCTGGATTTTGAAGCCAAGAGTCCTAGTGTGGCCGCAGTCTATTCTATGCGGTCTGCACTAACTCCGCAGGGGAATTTTTGTCTAGATTTTTCAACCTAGTATAAATAGATTCTTTTTCCATTTTTAAGGTATTAGATAGTTTTTTGAAGCATCTGCGCTCATAGGAACAACTCTTGTAGACATTTTGGGAAATTTTATCTATTTTGCAACATTGAATCTTTATTTTTATCTTAGTAATTAATTAATATGAGTTTATCTTTATCCATTTCTTGCTTTTGTTCTTCAATTATGAGTAGCTAGACCTATTATCTAGGGTTGTGGCTCAACCGTAGTGTGAGTAATTGATGGGTCTTGTAATTTAGGGTAAATTAACTATGGGTGTTTGTTATTTGGGTCAATTTCATGGTTAATTGCTGAATTAGTATTTTCAAACACTAGTTTGTGTTTAGTTGACAAGAGTTCTTCTTGAAAAAGAGAGCCTAAGGCTCCGAAATTGATCCAACAAAGAATTGAGGCATACTTAAGAGATTGATAACCCCGATTAAAGGGTTAAACCTCGAGAGAGTAATACCTGACTTGAACCTTAGTTGCTTGTGTAAATTTGCATACCCAATTAGTCTTGAGAAAGCCAATTATGCAAAATCACTTGAACCGCCGAGAGGTGTAAAGTGGGTAAATTAGTGCAATGGTTATATCATACTCCCCAAATATGTCAAAGACGCCTTAGACTCAATTACCCATAAATTGACCACCTAGGCAGAAGTCACTACCCTAGTTAAAACCCATTTGAACAACTCGTGGCATTATAACTCTTAGCATAATTTAGTTGCAATTACCATTTGTAGTTTGATAATAGTAGAATTAAACAAAAACCCCAAAAATGATTAGAAGTGTAATTAAGAACAAATACGCAATCCTATACTAGATAGATAGATACTCGATTCTAATTCTAGCTGTCTGTGGATTCGATCACGATCCAAAATCGGGTAAAAGCTATTGGGATCCTCTCTTGCTACTTATTATTAGTGCGGAGTTGGCAACGATCACATGCCGGGTCGTAACATGCTCCACCTCTTAAAATATTCATTCATCATCAAATAAGCATAGAGACATACTTGAAGTGGTGAAAAGATGAGGGTAACGGCTCCGCATATCCTGCTCGGTCTCCCAAATCGCCTCCTCGAGCGGCTGACCCCGCCACTAAACCTTCAGTGATGCAATATTCTTTGACCTCAACTTTCAGAACTGTCTGTCCAATATAGCCACTGGCTCCCCAACATAATATAGATCCTTGTCCAATTGGCCTGAACTGAAATCCAATATGTGTGACGGATCACCGTGATACTTCCGGAGCATCGAAACATGAAATACCGGATGAACTCCTGCCAAACTGGGAGGTAAGGAAAGCTTATAATAAACCTCCCCAACACGTTGAAATACCTCAAAAGTACCAATAAATCTAAGACTCAATTTTCCCTTCTCCTAAATCTCATAACGCCCTTCATAGGCAAAACCCAAAGCAAGATCCGCTCTCCAACAATATTGGAAATATCAAGAACCTTCCGGTCCGCAAAACTCTTTTGTCTGGACAAGGCCGTGCGAAGTCTATCCTGAATCACCTTAACCTTCTCCAAAGCATCCTGAACCAAGTCTGTGCCCAATAATCTAGCATCGCCCGGCTTGAACCAACCCACCGAGGATCTACACCGCCTACCATACAAAGCCTCATACGGTGCCATCTGAATGTTGGACTTATAACTGTTGTTGTAGGCAAACTGCGCCAGTTGCAAGAACTATTCCCAATACCCTCCAAACTCCATCACACACGTACAAAGCATATCCTCAAGAATCTAAATAGTGCGCTCAGACTATCTGTCCATCTAGGGGTGAAATGTTATTCTCAACTCCACCCGAGTACCCAACTCATGTTGTATGGCCATCCAGAATCGTGATGTGAACTTATACCTCTATCTGAAATGATGGAAACTGGAATATCTTGAAGACGAACAATCTCCCGAATGTAAATCTCCGCCAACCACTCTAAGGAATAGGTTGTATACACAAGAATAAAGTATGTGGACTTTGTCAGCCAATCCACAATCACCCAAATGACATTAAACTTCCTCAAAGTCCATAGGAATCCAACTACGAAGTCCATGGTGACCAGATTCCACTTTAACTTTGGAATCTCTATCTGCTGAAGCAAACCACCTGGTCTCTGGTGCTCATACTTTATCTGCTGATAATTGAGGCACCGAGCTACAAATCCAACTATATCTTTCTTCATCCCTATCCACTAATACTGTTGTCTCAGATCCTAGTACATCTTAGCGGCAACCAGGTGGATGGAATATCACAAACTACGGGCATCCTCTAGAATCAACTCCCAAAGCCCATCAACATCGGCACACATGCCCGACCATGCATCCTCAATACCCCGTCATCAACAATGGTCACATCTCTAGCATCCCCATGCACAACTTATCCTTAAGAACAATAAAATTAGGGTCACTATACTTCATCTCTCTGATGCGGTCAAACAAGAAAGGCCGAGAATTCACACAAGCTAGAACCCGACTAGGCTCCGAAAGACCTAATCTTACAAACTGGCTGGCTAAGGCTTGAACATCCATCACCATAAGTCTCTCCGCGGCTGGTACATAAGCCAAACTCCCCAATCTCTCCATTCGGCGACCCAAAGCATTGGCCACCATATTGGACTTGCCCGAGTGATACAAGATAGTGATATCATGGTCCTTTAGCAGCTCTAACCACCTCATCTGGCACAAATTAAGGTCCTTCTGGTTGAATAGATGCTGCAAACTCTGGTGATCAGTATAAATCTCACAAGGAACACTGTACAAATAATGACGCCAGATCATCAAGGCGTGAAAAATAGCAGCGAACTTGAGATCATGGATAGGATAATTCTTCTTATGTACCTTCAAATGTCTGGACGCGTAGGCAATCACCATACCCTCCTGCATGAATACCGCACAAAAGACAATCCTCGATGCATCACAATAGACAGTATAAGACCCCGAACCTGTAGGCAATATCAATATTGGGGTTGTAGTCAAAGCTGTCTTAAGCTTCTGAAAGCTCTCCTCACACATTTCTATCTACTGGAACACAACATCCTTCTAGGTCAGCCTGGCCATAGGTGCTTCAATAGATAAAAATCCATCAACAAATCGGTGATAATAACCTACTAAGCCAAGAAAACTATGGATCTTTCTAGCTGAGGATGGTTTGGGCCAACTCTGCACTCCTTCCACTTTCTTCAGAATCATCTTGATTCCTTCATTTGATACCACGTAACCCAAGAATGCCACGGAATCCAACAAAAACTCATATTTCGAGTCTTCAACTGATGGTAATCTGAATTTAAGTCAATCTTAGAAAGCACTCATGCACCATGTAACTGGTTCAAAGAGATCATCAATACAAGACAAAGGATATCGGTTCTTCACTGTAACTTTGTTCAACTGGCAATAATCGACGCACATACACATAGAACCATCCCTTTTCTCTACAAACAAGATAGGATACCCCAAGGTAATACATTTGGATGAATAAAACCCTTGTCAAGCAATTCCTGCAACTGCTACTTCAACTTCTTCAACTCAGGAAGAGCCATATGATAAGGAGGAATAGAAATGAGCTGAGTATCCGGCAACAAATCAATGCCAAAATAAATATCTCTGTTGGGTGGCATACACGGAAGATCAGCTGGAAAAACATTAGAGAAATCTTGTACTACTAGGATTGAGTCAACTGTAGGGGTGTAATTACTGACATCTCTCACATAAGCTAGATATGTGTCACACCCCTTCTCAACCATTTACTAAGCCTTAAGAAAGGAAATAACTCTACTGGGAGTGTGATCTAAAGAACCCCTCTACTCTACTCGCGGTACACCTGGCATAGCCAGTGTCACGGCTTTGGCATGACAATGAAAAATAACATAATAGGGTGACAACCAGTCCATGCCCAAGATAACATCAAAATCTACCATGATGAGCAATAATAAATCAGATCTTGTCTCAATACCATTAAGAGCAATCAAACAGGACTGATAAACGTGATCCACAACAAGAGAATCTCTCCCACATGAGTAGAAACATAAAACAGTAAACTTAAAGAATCCCAAGATAAGCCCAAATCGGGGCAAAATAAGAGGACACATAAGAATAAGTGGAGCTTGGATCGAATAAAACCGATGCATCTCTATGAAAAACCAAGACAATACATGTGATGATAGAATCGGAGGCGACAACCTCTGTATAGGTAGGAAGGGCATAGTATCTAGCCTGGCATCCCCTTCTAGGGTGACCTATACCTCCCCGACCTCTACCTCTAGCTAGCTGAGCAGGTAGGGTAGCAACTAGTGCTGTAATCATAGCCTGAGGACCTGGTGGAGCACGCAGTGGTTGAGAAGTCTGTAGAGATGCACCTCTCTTAAGTCTAGGGCAATCCATTACCATATGGTGTATGTCGCCACACTCAAAACAAGCTCTGGGAGGATGTGGCGGCTGTGAATGGCTCGATCAAGGTCTACTGGACTGACCATTTAAAGCACCCCGTGTAGGAGGCACACTAGACACAAGAGGTGCATAATAAGGCTCCTGAGGTCTAGGAGGAGCTGGAACACCATTGACTACTGAAAGAGCTGAATGAACGGGGCGAATCTTATAACCCCTACCATGACAAACTACAGCTGGGGCACGGGCACCAGAATAATAGCACGACTCTCGAGACATCTTGGACTCCCTCTCCTCTCAATCCCAAGCATGCATACCCTCTACTCTCCTAGCAATTCTCACCACCTACTGATAAGAATTATCCATCTCCAACTCCCGAGAATGCTAAACCTAGTGTTGGGAATGAGCCTCTCAATAAATAGGCAAAATCTCTTATGAACTGTAGAAACCAAGGCTGGTGCATGCCTAGCCAAGTCAATAAAATGCACATCATACTTTGAAACAGTCATAGTACCCTAGCGCAAATGTTCAAACTCTGCGTGCCATGCGTCCCTGAGGCTCTAAGGAGCATACTCCCTAAGAAAATATATATCTAAAAACTGGGTCCATGTTAGGGAAGCTGCCTCAGCTGCGCAGTCCAACTCATATGTTAACCACCACTAGTAGGCTGATCCTCGAAGCTAGAAGGCAATAAAAGAAACCCCACTCGATCCTGATATACCCATAGTGTGGACGATACAGTAGCACTTCTCCAGAAATCATAGAGCATCATCTAATTCTAGACCATTAAATATAAGAGGCTTGTACTTCTTGAACCTCTCAAGCCTTCGATGCTCATCCTCTGAAGTTGTTGCCCTGTCCTCAGGCTAAAATAGGGATACAGGCGGTACTAATATAACCTCTAGGATTTGATCAACTTGGACCCGCTGCTCAGGAGTGCCGGCGGCGGGAGTCTGTGCTCCTCCCACTTGGGATGTGGCTGCATCAAGAGGAATCAACCCTGCCTGAGCTAGAGTGGTGTACATGCTCATACACTGTGCAAGCGTCTCATGGAGAGCAAGAGCTATGGTATCAGAGGCATATCTAGTGCATGGGATACGGCTGTAGCAATAGGTGGCTCCTCGGTGGCAGCTTACACAGGTGCTTAAGCTACACCACATGTGCATCTTCGGCCTCTACCTCGGCCCCGACCTCTGATGGTTGTAGCAGGGGGCACAGGTTCCTGGTCATCTCCGATAGCACGTGTCCTCACCATCTGTGAGAGATAGAAGACAAAGGTTTAGAATCTTGAAATCAAAATCTCGCACGATAAGGAAATCAATTGAAGTGGAATTTTCCTAACAGTTACATAGCCTCTCATACATAAGTACAGACGTCTCTGTACCGATCCGCGAGACTTTGATAAATCGGCTTGTGATTCAGAGCTCCCATGAACCTAGAGCTCTGATACCAACTTGTCATGCCCCAAGTTCTTCCTCCGTGAACTCTCGTGACGGCACCTAGTCTCTACGGCTAGGTAATCCTAAAAAACTGTAGAAAAAGGAAATGAAATATGAAAATAGCAATCTGCAGATAAAACATAATAAAGGAGTTTAAAATGCCACTCACCATATACAATACACACTCTCAAAACTGAATCAAACTCCCAAATCCGGAATCTCATGAAATCACAAGCTATAGAAAGCTATGGTGTTCTAACTCTAGAATGTCTAATCAAAAGTAATTACAAAAACTCTAGATCTAAAGGGGAGAATAGAGAGGGACTTTTAGGTCTACGGACGTGTCAGATATACCTCGATGTATCTAATATAGCCCGCCTCATTGATAGAATGGGTGAGCACAAGAACCTGGATCTGTACACAAAAAATATGTGCAGGAAAAGGCATGAGTACACCACAACGGTGCCCAGTGAGTGCCAATCTTAACCACGGTCGAGTAGTGACGAGAAAGGTCAGGACCCTATTAGTTATATACATATATAAAACAAGGTATAATAGTTTGAAATGCAACAGTATAATTGAAGTACTAACAGTTGAAAAAGAATAAAATCACAGAAAGTATATAAATCAGTACACAGAGATAGCAACAGGTAGATATCGCGTTGTAGTCCCAAACGTAAATGTCACGACCCAAAATTTGACCTGGTCATGATGGGGCCTATCATTGAACTAAGCCAGCCATTTATTTCCTTTTTCCCATTTTATCCAATTATTTACTTCAGAAAAATATCATATTTCAATACAGAATTTAATAATAATAATAATAATAATAATAATAATAATAATAATAATAATAATAATAATAATAATAATATCTTGCAATCTCTAAGTGAAAGTCCACAGAATACACTTAACAACCATTACCGTGCTTTGAGATACTTAGATCTGCACACAATGGTGTAGGAGGTAATGTGAGTATACCAACTTAGTAAGTAACAACTCCAACCTGTGGACTGACAGTTAGTGATGGACCAACCCTCAATAATCAATTTAACAGTAAACGGAATAGAAATGTAGACATGCTTAAAGTTCAAACGGTTAAGGGTCAAATATATCCTTGTACTATTCAAAATAAGTCATATTTATCCTCCGTTTGAATTCTTTAACAAATATGTCCCTACCGTTATACATTAGGGCCATATATATCCCCCAGCCGTAAAAACTTGTTTCCATATATTTTTAGTACGATTAAGGGTCAAATATATCCTTGTACTATTAAAAATAGGCCATATTTATCCTCCGTTTGAATTAAACCCGCCCGACCCAATTGCTAATCCTAGACCCGCCCCACTTCGATTTGGTTCGTTTTTTAATTAAAATTAAAACCATTACTTTATCTGTTGCTGTGAATAGTTCCTCCTCCCATTGGGTGTTAATTTCTGATTCAACAGTTCGTTGAAAAAAATTCTCTATTAACTTTACGAAGATTTCATCCTTAGTCCAAATGCAGGATTAAGTGTAAACACAGTCAATGCTACTGAATATCTTTCCCTCTATTTTTCTTCGAACATGAATTTGGGCCTCTTCGTCGCCCATTCAAAACCCTTCTCTAATAAGTAGGATATGCTATTTCTGCTGACTGTTTGTATATTGTCTGGAATTTTATGTAACTGCTACATTTAAGTGACAACTTCTGCATAACATGAAGGAGAACAAAAGGAAGGCAGAAGAAAGCTGAATCCTCAATAATTGTCCATGAACATAAGTGTATTCCAGCAATCGTATAGTGGGTTATATGGAGAAAAATAAATGCTCGAAGCATTGAATGACAAGGTCAATGTAGTTAATCTTAAACTCAAATATACATACCTGCTTAGTTTCGGTTGGTGTGTTGACTTCCTTAGTTCTTACATACTGTAAAGTTCTTTCTTTTGTGGTTTGGTTTTAATTTTAATTAAAAAAACGAACCAAATCGAAGTGGGGCGGGTCTAGGATTAGCAATTGGGTCGGGCGGGTTTAATTCAAACGGAGGATAAATATGGCCTATTTTTAATAGTACAAGGATATATTTGACCCTTAATCGTACTAAAATTATATGGAAACAAGTTTTAACGGCTGAGGGATATATATGGCCCTAATGTATAACGGTAGGGACATATTTGTTAAAGAATTCAAACGGAGGATAAATATGACCTATTTTGAATAGTACAAGGATATATTTGACCCTTAACCGAAGTTCAAATAAAACTCACAGTAATAGAAGAAACTGATCAGTTAAGAGCTCAATACTAAGAGATTTCATATATATATATATATATATGCACATCTAGCATGATCACTGTTTCCAAAACCTCTACTCACAAGTGTACAACCACGGTATATGGACATCCAGCCCAGGGAATATCCATCCCAGAATATACATCATTGACCTTAGTCATCCAATACTGAGGATACATGCCAATCCAGCTTCATGGAGAAGATCCATCTCCCGGTATAGTACTTTAGACAAATCCATGTGCAGGGAAGTCCATCCCTCAGTATAGTCATCTACTGCGCTCACTGGGGGCTTCTTTGAGCCCAATCGATATATCAGTGCCAGCAAGGCATGATCAATATCATTGATGCAGCATGAAGAACGATCCATAATGTCAATCAATACTCAGCTCTCGGGCTTACTAAGTCAATACTCTCTAGTCTCATACACATGTGCTAAGATGTCATAATGCAAGCCCGAACAATGATATGATATGTCAAATAGCAATAATCAAGACTGAGGCATGATATAATATGCATGAATATGACTAAGTATAGAATATACATGAATCTTATAATATGATAGCAAGAAACGACCTCTCCGGTCTCAATTGTGTTGGTGCGAATCCTTAACATGATAATAAACGTATTGTACAGCTCAACAACTAGATCACATAATCATAGTATATATTATTGATAATAATAACCACTAAGCAGCATACTGGAATGATCCAGGCCGCATTTCTCTTGATGCACGCTCATACGCCCGTTACTTGGCATAGCGTCACCTTCATAAAAATCAAAGAACATATCATTTGGGGTTTTGAACCCGCAGTAACAAGGTTGAAAGCGTTACTTAACTCAAGCCAAGCCAAAAATATAGCATGCGACGCCTTTTCCTCTTGAATCGGCCTCCAATTGCCTCAAATCTAACCAAAATTAGAACATATCTATCAAAATATGCTAAGGGAACAAGGCCCACTCGAAAGTGATGAAAATATAACACGAGTCCCAAAATTAACCAAACCGACCCCCGGGCCCATGTCTCAGAATTTGGTAAAATTTAAATCAATAGAATCCTTATCTCCCCACGAGTTCATACATATCAAAAGTATTACAATTTGACCAACAAATGACCCCTCAAACCCTTGCTCAAAGGTCTCCAATCTCAATCCCTAGTTTCCCTATTTTTAACCCTTAATTTCTATAAATGTTTAAGCCAAATCAGTGAAATAACACCTTAGAAATGAGTTTAGGGTCCAAAAAACTTACCTCTATGAAATCCCTCTTCAAATAGCTCCCCCAAGCTCAATCCCTTATGAAAAATGGTGAAGAAAAACTCAAAAATTAAGGAATTCTTTTATACCTTCTGGCCCAGGCTTTTCGCACCTGCAATCCAACTCCCACACCTGCAGTCCTGCTTCTGCCGTCTCGACCAATGGACATGCGGTTTTCACTTAAGGCCTCAATTTCCTCATTTGAGATGCATAGCCCGCACCTGCGCTATCGCATGTGCATTCTTTAACGGATTATACGGTTCCATATAGTCCTCTACTTGGCTGCTTCTGCGGCTTGCTTCTGCATCTGTAGGTCGCACCTGCAGTCTCCTAACAACAGATGCGGTTATGACAGTAGTCCCAAACTTTAGCTGCAAACTCAACTCCAAACTTTTCCGTCAATCATCCGAAATCACCGCGAGGCCCCCGAGACCTCAAACAAAAGCACAAACAAGTCATATACTGCCATCCAAACTTATACCCATCTTCAAAGCACTTTAAACAACATTGAAGCAACCAAATCACATCGCATTCAAGCCTAAGAACTCTAAAAACTTCCGAATTCCGCTTTTGATCAAAAAGTCTACCAAATTACGTCCAAATGACCTTAAATTTTTCACACATATCACAAATGACACAAAGGACCTACTTCAATTCCCCAAATTCCATTCCAACTCCTATATCAAAATCTTACCTATCAACTGGAAAACGTCAAAATTCCACTTTCGCCAATTCAAGTCTAAATCTACTACGGACCTCCAAAACACGTTCTGATCGCACTCCTAAGTCCCAAATCACCTCCCGAAGCTATAAGAACCATCGAAATTCACATCTGAGCCTTATCACATAAGTCAATATCCGATTGACTTTTCCAACTTAAGCTTACTCAAAAGAGACTAAGTGTCTCAAACCTTACCAAAACTATTTCAGATTTGAGTCGACTAACCCGATAGAGAAAACGGAGTGGTAATATGAGAGACCAGGTCGGTTCATCATAGTAAATGTGTATAGGATCTCCTAGGATATTGTCGCGTAGTCCGAATCATAACATATGCAGGAGATTCTCCCGGAATACCAATCCATAGTCCCAAAGTTAATATCTACTACAGAGGAAATATCCTGGGATGTTGTCCCGTAGTCCAAAATATAAATGTGCAAGGGGATCTCCCGGAATACTTATCTATACTCCCAAAGTAAACATACAGTGGGATCTCATAGGATATCGTCTCGTAGTCCTAAAGCAAACACACAACAGTCTCAAGAAAGAATATACAGTTCTATTCGAGAATAAACAGGAATTTCTACTCTAAATATTTTGTAAAAAATTCAAGTAAGCAGTTAAAGCAGGTAAGACAATTAGAACACATAAGCATGTTTTTCCTAAGCTAAACAAGAGGATTCAAGTACAAGTATTGCTCAATTACAAGAAAAACCACAAATATTTACTTAATAAAATGGGGGTTTTCAACAATTAGCATGTGTGCGCACTTGTCACCTCATGTACGCGGCACTCATAACAACAATACCAAATCCTAAGGGGAGTTTTCACATATAAGGTTAGGCAAGAGACTTACCTCAAACCATCTCAAAATCAATCCAAAATCACACTCTTGCTACGAGTATCTAACTCCAAGTAGCCCAATCTAATCAAATAAACTGTATAATGTAAATATAACTACAACCAATGAATTTAGCTAAATGAATCGAAGCTAAGGTAAGAAAATAGAAAAATGTCCAAAAATTCTCCCCGATCCCACATCTCGGAATCACGTAAAAATTATGGATTATGAACACCCATTCACTTACGAGCACACTAGAACAAAAATCATCAAAATCCACTCAAAACTCGAATTTTCAATTGAGGAACTTTTCTCCCATTTTAAAACGTTTGCCCTCAATTTCCTTAATTAGAAGAGGAAAACAATGATAGATTACAGTATTATGATCAAAATCGAGTTAGAATTTATTACCCAATGATTCTCCTTCAAAATCCCTCAAAAATTTATCTCCCACTGAGCTCTAATTTGATTTTGGTGTTATGAAATTTGAAACCCTCAATTTTTCAAAATCTTCCATCAATTACTGCATCTGTGGTGCATGGGCCACATCTGTGGTCCCTCACCTGCGTCGTGGGCTCCGCATCTACGAAATTTTATTAATTCCACCCCCACCGAATCTGCGCTCCCTTCTCTGCAGATGCGTTCCGCTTCTGCGGTCCTTGAGCCGCATCAGCGGTTACTGGCCCGTGAGCTCCAGACCGTACTTGCGACCTCTTGCCTTATTTTTATGGACCGCACATGTGGTTCCCCACAACATGTGCGGAAATACCATAAGCAGCCAACTTATGAATTTTCCTAAGTCCAATTTCACATCCGTTAAGCATCTGAAACTCACCTGAGGCCCTCGGGACCTCAACCAATCACGTCAACCAATCCTAAAACATCATATGAACTTAATCCATCCCTCAAATCATATCAAACAACTCTAAAACCATGATTCACCCTCTAATCCAAGCCTAATGAACTTGAACTAACAAGAATTCTACAACAGACGGAGAAACCAACCATACCATGTTTGATTGACCCTAAATTTTATACACAAGTCACATTCAATACTACAGAGCTATTCCAACTATTAGAATTGGATTCTGACCCGGATATCAAAATCTCACTATCGATAGGAAACTTCAAAAATTCAACTTTCGGCATTTCAAGCCTAAATAAGCTACGGACCTCCAAAACACAATCCGAACACACCCCTAATCCCAAAATCACTCAACGGGGCTAAAGGGATTAACAGAATTCCCTTCTGAGGCCGTCTTCACTCTTATCCAACTACGGTCCAAATATACAAGCTTAAGCTCTCATTTAGGGACTAAGTATCCCAAAATACTATGAAACTCATAACAAATCTTTTTAGTAACTCACAATAGCAAAAATAAATACGAGAAAAGTAGTTAATAGGGGATCAAGATGTTAGTTCTCAAAACGACCGGCCGGATTGTTACAACAACTGAACCCAATATGCTTGAATTCCAAGCAGCACCGATTTGACTAATTGAATTCTTCCTGTATAGGATAGTTTTTTGGTTGTCCATGAGGTAATTTGAGTTGTTATCTTCTCTATTAGTGGTTGCCATTGCATTAAAGTGATCTTCTTTGTTGATAGAGGCACTTGTAAGTATTTAAAAGGCAGACTTCCATGAACAAAACCCACATACTCTAGTATAATATCTTGAACTTCCTTCTTAACTCCTCCAAAATACACAAAACTCTTCCTAAGATTAGCTTACAATCGTGAAGCTTCAAAAAATTGCCTAAAACACTTATAAAGGAGCAGTAATAGAAGATAGGTTTCCTTTTGACCAAAAGCAGTAGATCATCTGCAAAACTAAGGTGTGTAATACCTAGTTTTAAACACTTTGGATGAAAATGATATAGCATATATTCCTTTAGTTCATTAAGCTGCCTACTTAAATACTCCATAGCTAATGCAAATAGAAAAAGAGATATTGGATCTACTTGTCTAAGTCCTCTAGCTGCATTAAAAGACTCACTTATTCACCATTAAACATCACAGTATAGTTGACTATTTTAACACAGTCTATCATCCAAAGAACAAATTGATCAGGAAACCCAAGCTCAATAAGCATCTGTCTCATAAAAGGCTATTCAACAAAATCATATGCTTTTTGTAAGTCAATTTTTATCATGCATCTGGGAGATATATTCTTCCTTGTATAATCTTTAACTAGATCATGAGCAAGAAAGTTGCCAGCTCTTTTCCTCCATGCGATAAACCCAGCCCGGGCTTCACATTTGATATCTGGAACCACTTCTTGCAATCTGGAGGCTAGTATTTTGGCAATTATTTTGTATATCACAGTACAACATGGTATAGGTCTATACTCTTTTATTGTAATTGGCTTAGCAGTCTTTGGAACTAGAGTAATAGCTGTACAATTAATTGTCCTATACATTTTTCTAGTTTTATAGAACTCTTTAATAGCTTCAATAACTTCTTCCTTCACAATAGTCATACTTCTTCGAAAAAGTAAGCACTGTATCCATCTACACCAGGTGACTTGTCATTCCCTATTGAGGATAGTCCATCATAAATCTATTTTTCAGTCACTTCTGCACATAATCTAACTCTTTGTTGCTGAGTGATGCATGGCCCTTTCCTCATAGTCTAGTTGTTAACTGCTGGCAGCATATAAGCTGCAGATCCCATCATGCCTTTGTAGAAATTTACTATCTCTTCTCTGATTTGCTCTAGTTCAACAAGCTTCCTATTGGTCAGAGATATGAGTTTTGTTGTCTGCTTCCTTTGAGTCATTTCTTTGATCAGTGCTGAAAAGTATTTATTATTTGGATCCCCTATCTTTTAATCTTTCCTTAGCCTTTTGTTGTAAAGCACTTTCTTCTACCAATGTCCATTTCTCCAAAGACTGTATAAGCTATCTTTCTTTTGCAAGCAAGTCTGTATTATTCCTTAGATGTATTTGTTCTTAAATAATCTTTAGATCCTGTCTTGCCTTCTCTATTTTCTAATTAATTGACTTGAGCTCCTCATTATTAAATCTTCTTAATACTGGTCTAAGACTCTTCAGCTTCATCCATATGTTCTTCATCTTACTTATGGATTGTGTCTGCTGCCAAGCCTTCTCTACTATCTCCAAGAATTCCTTATGCTCAGTCCATATATTGAAAACTTTGAAAGGAACTTTGATGTTGCTGAAGACGCCATTGTTAACAACATAGGTGCATGGTCATAAATGAAAGGCTCATCGTATTGCATTATCAAATGACCCCATGTCATCATTCATTCATGATTACCAAAGGCCCTATCTAACATGCTATATATTCTTCCATGATTCACTTACTTATTTGACTAGGTATAATAGTCTCCTCTCTACTGAACTTCTGTTAACAATAATTCATGCATGCACTCAGAATATTCTTTAACTTCAGTATAAGTGAATGGATTGCCAAACATCCTATTAAACTTGATACATTATTGCATTAAAATCTCCAGCTACAAGCTATGGTTTATTCATGCCCATAGCGACATCTTTCAGGTTCTCACTTAATGATCTCATGTGCTCCACAATGTTAAAATCATACATTATTTAATATCTCCTATTTTACTTGTGACTTCACAATGCAATATTTGAGCTTCAGCTCTCACCATTCTAACTTCACACCATTATGGATCCTAGATCAACCAAATTCTACTATTTACTGCAGCTTGGTAATTATTATAAATCTCCCATTTTGGTATTATTTTGTTGCTGGTCTTCTTTGAATTGTGCTCCTTTGTTCCTGTCTCTATGAGTCCTGCTAGTCTAATTTTAATTTTGTTTTCAAATAATTCATCAGCTCATTTTGCTTATGCCTCTTATTTATTCCCCTAACATTTAAAATTAATCAGTTCATTATATAGTTTTGGACCTCCCCTCCCCCTCTCTCCCCACCCATCTAGAGGCAGGCCTTGATCTTCACTATGATATTCATGTAGAACTCCAAAACCATTTTTTGATGGCACAGAACATAGTATGGAGAACTTTTGAAGGTTGAATTTTGGACTTGCAATAGCTTTCCTTCTACTCTTTTCTGCTTGCTCTTCAATTCTGCTAGTATGGGTAACACTCTTCTCCTCATTTAATTGTTGGCTTTGTTGCGTGTCTTCTTTGGTTAGCTCTACTTGCTCTCCAATTGTTAGAGTTGTTTGCACATGACCTTTGCATCTTCATTCTTGTATGCCAACTTTATTATTCATCTTTCTTTTATGTTGAGCATCCTTTTGATTATTCCCTTTCTCCTTTTCCCTACATCTATGCCCAACTACTTGACACACCCCACAAAAATCAGGTTTCCAATCGTATGTCACATGTTGTTGGAAATACTTCCCTTTTGGATCAATCATTGTAATTTCATCAGGAAGTGTGCGACTAGCATTTATTCCCACCAACATTCTCACAAAGGATGTCCTTATTTGCTTTGTGGTACATTTATCTGCAAACATATGAGTCCCTAATACACGTGCTATTCTACTCAAAGATTTATTGCCCCAACATTTCATAGGTAAATTAGGAAATCACAGTGGAATCTTAGTAGGAAATTCTTTGCTGAAATCAAAGTCTGCTGACCATGGCTTCAAAATTATGGGTCGATTACTAATGATGTATGGTCCAGCATAGTAAACAACATGCATATCAGTTATAGAATTGAATCAGACCACATGATATCCCTCGTCATGCAAATACAGTTCTAGTGTATCTATATTCAGCCAATTTTAGCTAATATACATGTTCATAGTGTTGTACTCAGGTGTTTCTTCGATGATATAAGCAATTAGAGCACATTTTCACTTTTCTTTTTTGGTTCTACTTCCTTCGCTTTCAATTGCACCACAATTTGGCCATTAACAATTTGTGGTGGGATATAGCGTAGTGACATGCCATTAATTGCTGATCTATACCCTTTGAATAGATTTGTCCATGCACCCATCGGGTTTGCTGCTTGTTCTGCTCGCTCAGCTGATTTCTGCACTGAAAGCACTGTTTCATTAGTTTTCATTGGAATTACTCTTTCATTACGTTTCTTAAGTTGGAAACAAACTTGTCGTCACGCTCAAGAAAATGGCAAGACGCATAATATTCAGGGCATTATGAAACATAATACCTATTTTTACAAATAGTAGAAAACATTTTTCAATAGTTACAACTCGCAAGACATTAATTACAAATCTAATTAAAATGTGTAATCCTATTAAAGTGCATTCTACGCCGCCGACCGTCGCAATACAAGCTCAATTACATCGATTGTATATAAATATATTTTTAAAAGGTAAAAAGTAAATAAAATAAAATTTAAGAAAAACAATATTTACTGAATAGAATTAAGTTGGAGTAAATGTGCATTGTAAACTAAAATGAAGCAAGAAGAAATACATAATTGTAATAAATAAATCATTATATATGGCTATGTAACAGTTAACGGTTAAATAATACTTTATCAAAAATTATTTTTCTTTTTTTCCTTTCCTCACGCACCTAAAAGCGAATGTATATGCATGCTCTTTGTCACTTTAAATTATGGGGTAATCAAATAATAACAAATAAAAAGACAATAAAATTTATGTCTACGCTAAATAAAAGTATCAAGTTTATTTAAGGGATTTTCAAGTATTCTATCTTTAAACAAATGTCTCCCCGTCATTTTTATTCTATCTTTAAACAAATGACTCCCCGTCATTTTTATATATTAAGTAACTTGAAAGACCTTATTAGCTTTTTCTCAATTAGGGGTGTATAAAGAAAATCGATAAATCGCACCAATTCGATAATGCAAATTAAATAGAAAAAAGAATTTGACTATAGTTTGGTTTGATTTGGTTTGGTATTAAAAAAAGAATCGACCATAATTGATTCGGTTTGGTTTTAATTTAAGAAAGTCAAATCGAAACCAAACCAACCCGACAATACATATATAGAAATTTTAAATATTTCATATATAAGTATACTTATTGTGATATAATTTATAAAAATTTCTTATTTTTTCATAATTTTATATTTTAAAATATTACTTCAAGGTTGGACTTAAAATTTTTGAATGTTCCAATAAATTTTATAGCCATCAATATTAATAACTCAAATAATGCTAACAAAGGCCCAAATCAAAGTCAAATCAATATTGATACTCCCTCCTTTCCAGTTTATGTGAACATATTTGACTGGGCACGGAGTTTAAGAAAAAATAAAGACTTTTGGAATTTGTGGTCCTAAATAAGCCCAAATGGGGCTCAGAATATTTGTGTGGTTATAAAAGCTTCTCATTAAGGGTAGAGTTGTAACTTTAAGCTAAATTATTACCAAATTTAGAACGGATTCATTTTTTTTGGAACGGACCAAAAAGGAAATAGGTTCACATAAACTGGAATAATGGGAGTACCAACAAAGATATTCAATTTAATACTAGGAATGAATATCTATAATTTTTTCTTTTTGCAATGTTTTAGATAAAAAAGCATAACCTTTTTGTTTTTGCATTTAGTCATGTAAAATACTTCTTTATTAGTCTACTTATTTGGCCTGACTTGATACTTTTAGATTATGTTTATTTTCATTATGATATTTTCATTAGCAATATTTGTATTACGTGATTTTATTGTCTTTATTGTTGAATATTTTACGATATTGCCATTACACATCTCATACTTTATATTATTTTCTTGAAAAATACCGTATATAGTTGTATCTTACTAGGATTAAAGAAAGATTTGGAGCACAAGTTATATATTTTGTGCTATGAAGATTTCACCGGAGAAAAAAACCAAAAAACTCGAATAACCCGAAAATCCAAGAAAAATGGAGATTGAAAAATCCGAGAGTATTGATTTAGTTTGGTTTTTAAATTTAATAACCTAACATAATTAATTTAATTTGATTTGTTAATTACAATGCCCATACCCGAACCAATCCAGCCTGTGTCCCTAATAGCTATTTGTGTACATAAAAAAGTTGTAGAATGTTAGGAAAGTCATCTGACCTAAGTTAGATAGTCTTTTCAAGATAAGAATTTTGTTATTTTTAATTCTCGACAGCTCCTCTCATTGAATATCATGTCATTATTTTGCGAATTTGACTCTTCCTTGAATTTTATTTCATCATTTTGAGATTATCCCTTCTTCTCAAAATAAGTTTTTCAATCATTAACACTTTGTCAAATGAGATGTTTCTTGTATTCAATATTTACAATTGTTAATTGTTGTTAATTTCGTTTAATTTTATAGGAATTTCTTTTCAACTTGTCAATTCTGATTATTCAGTTGTGCAATTTACATAATAAGCCGGAAACCAATACTATGAACAAGAAATTTTGGGTTTGAATTTAAACACCGTGAACCCTTATACAATTTTTATTTGGAATGACAAGAACTTAAAAGATAAAAGCATAGAGCTAACAGACCAAGGATAAGAGCTCATTTGATGAAAAAAAATCAAATGATAGGAGCAAACTTGGCGAAGAACCATTTGAGTAAATTCAAATTTCTAAACATGAGCACCATTTATCAATTTAGGAATTTCCTTTTTTGTTATTTTATTTTATAATTCAAACACATCTTTTGGGTATTATTATTGATATTATTTTCAAAAAGTTTGTTGTTATCAATACGGGATACATGCGCAATGCACGTACTTTAAATGCCGTTTTGAATTTCATTGGCAATAATATCGTGTATTTCTCATAAAATACGCTATCGATATATTTTTATAGGTAGGAAACAAATTCTCTAAATCAGGTTATTCTAAGATTTATCGTGCTACTTTTAAGAGGGAAAATGACGAGACTAGATGAATTGTGTGAGCTTACGTCAAAGACACGAAGAAAAAATACGTGCCCTCCAGTTCAGCATATCATCCATGCACAGCTAATTGAAACAAATGATGGAACCCGTGTAGAAAATCTAGCTAAATGACTCATCCCAGCAAACTTGGCAATGCTTAAACCAAGTGAAGGTGGTTTCTTCACTGCTTTCCCTCTAAGCTTTTAAATTTCAGCTTCAAATAAGAACTATGGGACGTATAAGAATATTGCACTGAACAAGAACCAAAACATCCCATTCCAGTACACGACTCTACTAGATATGTTGACAGGTAATTGCCACAAACTGTGGCGAATACTAGTTACAGACTATTTTCAAGAAGAGTAGATGTGCAATGACAAGTACAAAATTGTAATATAGCTCAAGGAGGTAGAATGGGACGACTTTCTGGATCATACACTCCAGCAATTAAAGCAACAAAAACCCAGAATAAAAGGACACCTAGCACAGCCTTTCTTAAGACCTGGTCACATGTATAATTGACAGAATTTCAGTCCGTTCACCTGAATTAGGTGATGTTAACTCCAGAGTATCGTTAATAGATTCTGTTGTCACCATCCCTTGATGTTCATAAGTGTGAGTCCTACGCATCTTGCTAACGCTAAAGCTACCACATCCTGAGCATATGCACTGCCCACCAAGATAAGACGGGAGTGTTTGCAAACACTCGGAAAGAACCTTTTGGTACATTTCTCCTTCAAATTTCAGTTTTTGCCGAGTGACTGGTTTGAAAACCTGTTTGTTTGCGCAAGAATAGTTACATTAGAGTTTCTAGAAAAGGAGTTCTATCATCTATGCAGATCAAGTTGGCCTGAGATTCAATACTGAAGCAGGGAAGTGAACAAAATAATAATTATGAGTGTAAAGCTTACTTGCACAAAGGTTTGTGCCACCACTCGAACAACAGGTGGAAGGCGTATGATGAATAAGCAGCCTAAACGGTTGGGGAAGTGATCTTGCAAAAGAGCAGAACAGGATCTCAGCATTTGCATGGGAAGTCTCAATGGAGATAGTCCTTCACAGTCTACCAAAACGGTAATTTGAGAATTTTGAGGGTCCACCAAATGAAGAACCCCATGCTCCACCTGAGATACTTCGTAAAGAAAATATCCATTAGTTAATAATTTTCCTATTTAGAGAAATTTTTGACAAGACCTTAAATCAGTTTAACTATGATCTAGCTGAGTAGAGGACTGATTTTGTCATGATTTATTTATAGCAGAAGAAAATCGTCATGAACTTCTTGGTTTAAGTTCTTACAATGGAACTTATTATTTTGACAAACACATGCTACACCCAGTCTTGAGCAGTAATAGATAAAAGGGACAAGGTCCAACTTTACCCTCTAGTTTCGAATATTCCCTACATCTAATCTCCGTTATACTATTCAGCCAAATTTACCCCTACCGTTATATTATTTATCCAAATTTACCCTTACCATTAGCAAACTTTTAAAAATTACCCCTCGGTCCGTCAGACGATCCAAAATCTCCCAAATCATTTTAATTAAGTCACTTGTTCTTCTTGTTGATTCACTATTTTCGAAATAGTTGGCATTTACATGCTTTCTTAATTCCCGAAAAAAATAAGAGAAAGAAATATTAAAATAATACAACGGTTAGGAAACAAAGTATAGTAAATTGAAGAGTCTAAATTAGGTAGCTTTTCTAAATTCCAAAAGTATTTACAGTACCCCAACTTCAATGAATTCGTTGCCCCAAAGGTCTGAGGACTTTGCAAGTATTAGTGATATAGAAGTTGAAGTTCTTTGGAGACTTTACATTGTTGAATTCAACTTTGCTTTAATCAAATGCCTACGCATTGTGCACTCTTAAGTAAGTCGATCGAACTCTATAAAAACCAGATACAACAACAACAACAACAACAACAACCCAATATAATCCCACTTAGTGGGGTCTAGGGAGGATAGTGCGTACGCAGACCTTATCCCTACCCTTGGGTAGAGAGGCTGTTTCCAAATAGACCCCGACACCCTTCCCTCCAAGAACTTCCCACCTTGCTCTTGGAGAGAGACTCGAACTCACAACCTCTCGGTTGGAAGTGGTGGTTGCTTACCATCAGAGCAACCCCTCTTGTCTTTCTATAAAAAAATAAAAAAAAACCAGATAATAACAAAATATATTCGAATATACATGTATATACATGATGCGCAATTGCTTATAATACACAATAAATAGGCCCACTGAATTCTACGGTGTGTATATGGTTGAAAAATAAATAAAATTTAAAACCAATTCCAAACTCATTATCACAATAAGAGAAGTGGGTGCAATGGTAATTAAAAATATCCATAAATAATTTGAATATTCTAGTACCTTTAGCATTCACATCAATAGTAATTTTGAAAAATAGTGGAGCAAGAAGAACAACAGGTGATTTAAATAAAAGGAAATAGGGAGATTTTAGATTACCTAACAGAGCAAGGGATAGTTTCTAAAAGTTTGCTGATGGTAGGGGTGAGCGGATACTATAATGGTCGGTTAAATTGTTTTGTTTCTAGCAGAAGTAACTATGCAAAAGAAGTGCGTATATTCAACAGCTGACAGAGGAACATCAAAGTTATTCAAATGCTGAAAACAAAGTGACATTTTCCTATTCTTAGGTTAAATAAAAGGAAATCAGAATGGAAACATCAAAAAGTTACACATCTAACTAAAGTAAAAGAGGGAACATTCAAAACACAGTCAGATACTAACTGTACAAGTGGAAGAGCATACCAACTGCTTGAGCGAAACAAGGTCTGTCACGAGATGGCAAGCTGAGGCATGCTAAGCCAAGACGGACAATGAGGCACGGCCGATGCTGCATATCAAATCCATGCCAAAAGACCATATTTGACCACACTTCAAGTTCTTGTCTGGAAAGAATTCTGTAAGTCTCCCTCCAGCGAATTGTCTTCTTCACTGAAGAAAGTAAGCGAGTAAAATCTCCATCTGCAGCCGTAAAAAATCGGTGGAGTTCCTCTTCATCAATTCTGCATAAATTCTATTGTGTCATGTTCACTGCAAGAAGCAAAACTAACAAATTGAAACATATCTATGTGCGGCGAATTTCTAGTGGCATGTATATGCACCGCTAGAGAATTTTTTGAATGAAACAAAAGCATCAGGAGCTTTTGGATCAACCTGACAATTGAAAGAAATAAGAAATAAAAGCTCATATGATATGAGGACAAAGAAGACAACAAGTAAAACTGCAGAATGAAACAAAATCATGATATAACACTAGTCAATAATTGTTCTTCGCAACAATTCAAGTACCTTGCGGGAGTAAAACAAAAGTTAAACTGCCATCGGGATTCATTGTCTACACAACTACATCAAATTTCTACATTTATTTGATTTTAATCAGAAAAAGATTGAAGTTTAAACTCTATGTCATGGTGGTTGCCATTTGGGATCAAGCTGAATGACGAAAGCAGTGATCGCAAAGCATTTTCTGCACTATGAACTGTCCAAAGGATGTGTGCGCTACAGCTGCAGAAATAAAACATGTTTGGCGACACAGGCTGAATCTAATATTCCAAAGCAAAGAAGTTAATGCCTGTCCAGATCCAAGTTATCTTTTCTTGAACTTAACAGAGGCCATAAAAACTAAGATCCAGAGTATGTACGAGTCAGAATTGGTGGCAGCAGAATCTTCTACTACAGCACAATTTTAGAACCTTTTCTAACAGTGTTGTTAAAAGCGACGGCTTCCTCGCTTAAAGCAATGCAAAGTGAGGCATCTGGCGCTTCTCTAATCTGAAGCGTATCAGGTACACAAAAGAAATCGTTTCCCCTGAAAAAGCGAGGAAGCGAACAAAGCGACAGAAGCGAGCGCTTCTCTTTATAACTGGGCTGTCAATGTTAATTAATTAAAAAGGATCTCTCTTTTTAACTTCAATCATCAAGTTTGGTCCTCCTCCTCCTTTATTTTCTTTTTTATAACAAAGCGAGCGCTTCTCTTTATAACAAAGCGAGCGCTTCGCTTCCGGCTTCTCGCTTTAAGCGAAAAGGGGCTTGTCGCTTTTCCTCGCTTCACGCTCTTCACAACGCTCTTCACAACACTGCTTTCTAATAAGGATGCTAAAGAAGAGATTCCCAAATGTTCTTCAATTCTTGACTTCTTTCACACAAGGCTTATTCAACATAAAAGTGCCCATCTGTGATGACATCACGACAGTAATGACATACCAGGTACAGTGAAAGTACATAGACAATGACAAGATGTGTGTTGTATCCATGTTTGATTAGTGATCAACCATTTTTAGATAACAGGTTATCCAATGAAATGCTATCAAACATGAAGGTTAAAATATTTTGAGGTAGGTGTCATTTCAATGTCTATGCATTTGGCAACAAAACAAACAATGTGATCACAGGTTCAAGTAGGCTAATATATCTCGGCAAAAGAACTGTGTCCAGTGAGAGAAAGATATTTCAGAAACAGTATACCGTAAAGCATGCAGAAAGATCTACACACTAGTGAGAGAGCTACGTAAGGATCTATGCACTAGGGAGAGAAAGCTGTTCAGTCGTCTGTATGAAAGTTGATCTGAGGCAAACCTAACTCGCAACCAAAAAAAAAAAAGGAGTATAGGTTGGACATCAAGAGAGAGAAAGTAGTCACTCTTGGTTTTGATGCTTTATCACTAGAACCAGTATAGACAATCATGCTCAACGAATATCTAGAGAAGCTTGAACAGAAACTCTCTCCATTTTCTGATATGTCTTAAGACATCTTTACAGTTAAACTGGTAGCCTTGACATTAATTTAAGACAAGTTACGGAGGGGCACAATTCTTATACTTGCACATCCAACTCACAATATTCAAAAAAAAGTTCTCTTGTAGTTTGGTTTTGTCAAAAAGATACCTATCTGGCAAACGAATTCCTTGCTTTTCCAGATCTTTGTACAGCAGATGCAACCAGCTTGCAGAACTCGTGGAAGACGGACTTTGAGAAACTTCATTGCCAACCCTGCAAAAGAATGGAAGTTGTATAACTCATCAACCACCGATTCAGTATCAAAACCATGCTCTTAGTTGGTTTAGATGTACAGCGCTAAGTCCAACAATGGTTTACCATTTAAGAAATAAATCCAGAAGCAATTGAAGAGGAAGCAACATGCTAAATCTAAAATTACAGCCTAAAACTTGGAATGAAGTTCTAACACATTATATGAATATATCATTAACATATGAGAGCTACCTTCTATTTAAGAAAGCAAGAAAAAGATGGCCTGTATATATGTATTAGTTTCACAATAATTTCTATCGTGCTACAATTACAGTGCGGCGTTTACTGGATTGGTCAGAACCTGCTTCAATTTTGATTATATCTTTTGCATATATAGATTGAGACATAACCGGTGGTAATTGTTCATTATTTCATTACACTTAGAGCAGTACATCAAGGTTGTACCTTTCACTTGGGATAGATTGCTCAGACGAGAATTCTAGCTGAGATTCTGAGTCAGAATGCACAGCATTGGTGTCTGGGGAAACTTGAGTGTTATCTGAGGTATCATTATTGAATTCTGAATGATCAGAAAAAGCTGTAGCGATAGAGAGCACTAGCAGTGGCCGCGATAGCATCTAACCACAAAGACATACTGTAAGTCTATAATTGTTCAACATCCTATGCATGATATCTCAAAGCCATACTTCTAGAGCATGTGACAACGACAGTCATATTCCCAAATTAAGCAAAGAACATCACAGACGCAAAACACATGAAATTGACAATATCAATTCTCAAGACTCTTTAAGTTACAATAGATGCACAACTATAAGAAACCAAATTAATTTCAGGATATGCTATTTATTCTGTTTTAATTTCGTAGCATATTTTCTTCTATAAATTAAATCAGATAGCATAGAGCGAAAGAAACTACACATAGATGTAATCATTGGTTTGACAAGGTAGAGAGCTACAGAGGGCCAAACTGCAAAACTAAAAGTGTTCTGTAGGCTTCAAATGAGCATAAGGACTTCCTCTTGATATTATTTTAAAAAAGGGAAAAATAAAAATAAACAAAAAACTAAGACAAGCCTGTGAGGCTACATAAAGATATTCCTTCTGCTTGCAGATAAGCTGTTACATAATAAATGCAGGTACGCCATATGCTCATGCTCTGATTGTATAAGCACTAAGTGGGGTTTGGAGTTCAACTTCACATGGAAGAGGATTGCTGTGCAGTGGGTTCATGGATTGAATAACAAGGGAAGAAGCCCTTGTTCGTGACATTGAACTTTCAAAGGAATAAAGGAAATGGAAAAATTGATTCTTAAAAACATAAAAGGGCCTCAAAGGGCATTTTTAAGTGCTAAATTGGCATTCCAATTGGCTACGGTTTTACGTCAAAGACTACTGCAACCTGCAATACGCTACAGTTAACATTCCATCGTAAAATACATCTATGCTTGGTTAGTCCTTGTTTTCCAGTAAATAAAACCTATACAATAGACCAACAAATATCTATAAAATAGTCCCGTTCATAAGAGGAATAATCGTTTATTTTAATTATAATTCAAAATTAATATGTTTTAACATCATAAATCTATATATACATATAACTCTATTTTGTCTTAGGTTCTTTCTCCTTGATTTCGTGTATAATCCCAAAAATGAAAAGCAGCACTAGACATGCCGCTTATATCAGGTATATAGGATCATATACTTCTTTTGAAGTTAGGCAATATCGATGCACCTATTGACGTTCAAGACAACATTTTCCAAAAGCTGCTGGTCCTTAAGGCATAGAGAAAAGTATATTTTTCAGAAAAATATGCCTGTGATTAATGATTGAATGCACCTAGACGAGTTCACGAGACACAATATTAGTTCTTCTGAATTGGTTAACTGCATACAAACCTGCATGCCTTCCACCAGAACCCTAAAAGGATTCCACCTTTGCATCCACTTAAGTGGGGGGTAGCATACAACTTGCAGAGCTTGCAGGCCAGACCATACGAATGGACATTTGGACTGCGAGATCCTCCGCACAGTCTCCAAAGCAGCAACTTTAACCAGAAAGAAACTAACTGATTGCCACTCCCCCTTCTCTTATATTTGCAAAAGACTTTGAGCCAGAAGCAGTGGAGTGCCATTTAGATTCGTTTTTAGTAGTGACAGAAGCTGTCACCGCAGACTTTGACCCACTCCCAGGAGTGGGATTATAGGAGGAGTCTTCCATAAGCACTTGATGAGAGATGGCACACCAGCTGGAGGCCCAAATGCTAAATATTGCAAAATAACGTTGCTTAAACTTATGAAATAGAGCCCATCGGTTATCCCATGCAGCCCTGTAATGAAACACAAATGGATGACAAAGTTAGCCAAGAATATCACAGTGGTGAGACTTCTAAATGCATACCAAGATCACCAATACAACAGCTAATGTCCTACAAACAAGTAACTTATAACTTATAAGTTATAACTGTAGTGAACTTCCCTATTGGTAAGCATCAAACGTGCATAAAATAGAAAGACCGCTAAAGTTCTGGTTTAAAGATTTTCCAACAGTTTTGCTCAGCTCATAAAACTTTATGGAAATAGACCATCATGTATTGTAAAGGAAATTTTGCTAGTGGTTCATGTCCAATCAATCAACCGATAAAGCAACCAAACCTCAATCCAAACTAGTTGGGGTCACTTATATGAATCCTTTCTCTATATTTATTTTGTATGACGCAGGTGTCTGGGCGGCAGCTCAACTATTCCACCACGTACCTGCGACCTCCAAACAGCACAAGTACTATACCTGGGTTACCGTGCCCAACACATGACATATGAATCCTCTCTATAATTGAGCTCATTTCATACTAGTTCTAGCTGTTATGATCACAAATTCACAACTATTACTGCAATCCAGTTTCCAGCAGCTCACGGTTAAAGATGCCCTCCACTTTCTGATAAATTACAGTCTAATTGTACAAAATCAAATGACGGCAAAGACAATGTCCAAACATCGTATTCACGTCACAGATTAATTCGTTAAATGAGATATCAAAATCATTTCATTGGACACAGGGATTAGAAGCAGAACAAATTATCGAGTATAACTGATTCGATCGCAATGCAGAATCATTACCTTTAAGACATTGGCAGAGAATTTCAATTTCTGGATCTCAATTTTGCTGATCTTTTAGAAGAAAATCAATTTTCCGCTTTTCCGTTCAGTTTCCCTTTTGTTCATAAAATGTGGGAGACAAAAAAAAAAGGGATAAAAAAACCGAGGAGCTTTTTCCGGTGTTTGACTATTTTGATTCGCCTTTTGCTGTCGTTTTTGGGAGTAAATGGTACTAATAAAAAGTCAATTGGAAAAGGGACTGAAAGGTAGGTTACTGCGGTGATCGGAGTCCCAACCGCGGGAAGTTCATTAACTCGTTATGGTTGGAGAGTTTGCGATTAGTTTGCGTCAAATTTTAAAAAAAGTACGACCCACCCCTACCGTGGGACCTCTCGGTTGTAAGTGAGGGTTGGTTACCATCAGACCAAGCGCCTCTTGTCTGGATTGTTATCACATCACATAGTATCTATTATATTACCAGTTAATTTATTCATGCGATGAATAATTATTATTAGAATCTTTATAATAAAAATCAATTTTTACTATATCAAAAAAGTAGCCTAAAACAGGAAAATATAATTTGTAAACTCATGGTCTTTAGATAGCCAAGCAGCAAAACTTTCAAAGCCATCCGTAAGATTGATTAACATATAATTCATATTCTTTGATATTTTCATATCTTTTATTTAAAATAAATAATAACAATAGCATTATATTTTATAGATTATCCGGGAAAGAGTACTCTTTGATAAGATAAATGATTTTTTTCATGTTCTCCAAGCGTGATACTGTCAATTTTGTTCTTTTTTTTTTTTTGTTTAAAAATGTGTTGTCTAATTGCTTGTTACATGAAAAGCTACATATAAGTATGCCTCTTGAATTGACCACTCATGTGCCTTAAAACCAAAACTATTACAAATTACAAAGCAAAAGAATTCCCCTAAAAAGAAAAAAAGGTATGAAGTCAATTTGTACCTCACGCGATAATTTAAGGTCTCGAATAGGTCCGTATTATGTTATGAAGTGGGTTGGTATAATTTGACAGGGTCCTGGGGGCTCCAGGTGTTTCAGATTGTATCGTGTTCTTATTTGATGTTTCAACGTTATTTCTTTGGACATAAAGGGTACCGTATTAGCAAATGGGCTCTAAGTTAAGTTATTGAGCCATTAGATCCGTGTCGTAATTATGGAGTCATAACAAAAAAAAGTCGAATTTGGACGTATGAGGGAGTTATGCTCATTTTCGTATGGGGAAAATTTGCTGGTTGATGTCATAACCGCAGATGCAATCATTTTTCCTCAGATGCGGTCATTTTTCTGTAAATGTGGGACCGCAGATGCAGTTATTTTTTTCCACTAATACGGGACCGCATATGCGGTCATTTTTCCACAGATGCGAAAAGTGCTGGAGGCAGTGGGGTTCTTTTAAAAATCGAAGTTTGGCACATTTTCACTTGATTTTTTCCATGAGAGTCGATTTTGGAGCAACTTTGGAGTGCCATTTTCATTACCAAGCATGAGGTAAGTGATCTCTACTAGTTTTGAGTATATATAAGGTTTATATATGGATTTAGACATGGGAAATTGTAGAAAACTTGGGGTTTGAGGAAAAACCTAGAAAACTAGTATTCTTGGATTTTGACCATGATTTTGGGTGTGGAATTTAGAGAAATTCATATATTTGAATTCGTGAGGCTATAGGTCAACTTTATCTTTGAAAATTTTTGGATTCCGGGCATGTGGGCCTGAGGGCATTTTTGTCAACTTTTCGATCGGGGTTAGAACATGTTATAAATTGAATTATAATGAGTATCTTAGCATATATTCATGGGTTTACATAATTATTGTCTAGTCTTGGAGCGTTGTGCATCGATTCGAGTCTTCGGAAGGGCGTGGAATGTCGGTTATGGATCTTCGGAGCGAGGTGAGTCTCATTTATAACCTTGTGAGAGGGAATTGTCCTCATAGGTGAAATAAATGGTTATATGCTCCTATTTGTGGGGTCTACGTACGTACGAGGTGACGAGAGTCCTTACGTAGCTACTATTATGCTATTGTCCGGGTAGTTTAGGACCCAAAAAACATGTATATTTCTATTATCTGTGAACCTATTGATATCTTGAATTGCTTAAATCATATCGAATTAGTAAATAAATTTTAAACAGATAAAACTTCATACTTTCCTTAAATAGTTAAAAGAGGATTTGTTTTCATTGGATAATTACTCAGTATGGACTTCTTGATTGACAGTCGGTGTGTTTATTTTTGGAGCGGGCCGAACGCCTCGGCAGAGTAAATAGATGCATCTATGATTTGCGCTGTTTGACCCTCGATTGTGCATAGTTTATTTTCTGTTGGAATGGGACATCGATCTCGGCATGATTTGCGCATGCTTGTATTGATGCCTTGAACTTATTAAGATGTTATTTCCTCTTCATGGCTTGAGAATATTTGGGTAAATAATGAAAAGAAATTTTGAAAATTTCCTATAAAAGAAATAATTGTTTACTTGTTTTCCTTCTATTGGATTAACAATCATGTTTATAGAATCCACGATTTACTATATTATTGACATTACATTTCTCGATCCTTAGTAAGTGTCGAAGTCGACCTCTCGTCTCTACTTCTTCGAGATTAGATGGAATACTTACTGAGTACACGTTATTTTTTTGTACTCATACTATACTTCTGTACATTTTTGTTGCACAGGCTCACGTGTTATTAGCGGCCTACTGGGTGTAGCAGCACGAATGATACAACGACTAGGTATGTTGCATTATTCGAGGCGGTTCATAGCTAGTATAGTCCCTTCCAATGTATTATATTTTATTTCCTTCTTAGTAATTGCTCATGTACTTCTGACACCGGATTCTGGAATGGTTTGAAGTATTTTGTATTAATTGCTTATCATTTAATTTGAACCAAAGCGATTATCCTTTTTATTTATTTATCAAAATGGAGGAAAATCATAAATTTCAAGAGTATTAAAATGAAAATTTAATTGAGTAATTTGGTTGTCTTTCCTGACGATGGTGTCCGGTGCCACCACGACCCTTAGTAGATTTTGGGTCGTGACAACATGCTATCAGAGCACTAGGTTCCCGTAGGTCTCACGAGTCATGAGCAAGTCTAGTAGAGTCTTGCGGATCGGTATGGAGACGTCTGTACTTATCCTCGGGAGGCTACAGGGCTGTTAGGAGCACTTTCCTTCTTGATTCCTTATCGTGCGATTTGATTCCTGTGATTCTTACGGCTTTGTTTCTTTCCTACTCAATCCTTTGCGATGCGAAGCGCTTGTTATAAATCGAGAATTTTAAGAATTGTTGGCACTATGAATGTGGTGCGGGTGTTTCTCCCTACGGGGTTATTGAGCTATTATCGTCGCCTTGTGGAAGGATATTCTGTTGTTTTGGCCTAGGAGCAATACTTCTGAGAGCTCTAAGGCTACGCACAAGTTTCCATGATGCTTATTAACAATTGTTATGCAGTATTGTTATGACGGTAGGATGTTTGCCTACGTGTCAGGGCAGTGAATGACTTGAAGGGGGTTTACCCAGTGCATGATCTAGAGATTCGGTATTTTATTCCCGGTAGGGGAAAGAAAATCAGGCTGAGAATGCTCAAGTTTGGGTTGATGGGGGAACGAGACTTGGTATTTTCAAGTATGGTGGAGTTTTCATCGGCGGCGTGGTATCATCGTCCTCGATAATATGTTAAGTTGTTGGTGTTGCGGTATTCTACTATTGCCTTTGGGTCAGGATATTACGGGTCAATATCGAAGAAGCTACGGTCAGAAATCGCGGAGTGCTATGGTTCAAGATGGACTCGATGTTCTTAGTGTTGACCACTCGAGATAGAAGATCTTCAGAAAGGTTTAAAGTTAGTAGCGATTTGTGGGTTCAAGTGCCACGAAGATAGCTTTTAATTAAGGCAATAATTGAGCAGCAAATTATGAGGAAGGACATATGGGAAATGTCCAGCGGTATTTAAAACTTCTAGAAGGCTAGGTATAAGAAGTGCAAGTCAATTGGTCGATTAAAGAATCGAGTTTGCCCGAAGTGGGAAAGTGGCGGATGTCGCATATGGGCTTGGTAGTAGGATGACTATGCATCTTAAAGAGAGTTTAGATCGATTTGGGAATTTTAGTGATTGGTGATTGGGTATACGGGTCTAATTGGACTTATGGGTTATTGTGTGGCAGGAGATTTGAGGTAACAAAGGAGTTGCTTAAAAGAAAGAAGGATGCAACATAACTTCAAATTGGAAGGTTATTGCCACACATTTAAGTGATGTCCACGAGGGATGAATGGACTTGTGCAGCTAGAGAGTGAGCTCGGACTCAGTAAAGGCTATTAATGTCGTAGGGATTGTACCCCATGCAACAGTGTTGGAAGATGTCGGGAAGTGATTTCAACAGATGGGTTATTCCCTGTCAGCAGGTTCGTAGTCACGTGGTTGGTGAAGCTTTTGCGAATAATTCTATTAATTATACAGCGAATAGATCGATTGTGCGAAGGTGGTTGATGATTCAGAGTAAAAATGGGGTTTCTACAGAAAGATTCCAAGATTTTTGGTGGGTGATTGCTCAAGGTTATGCCAATAAGAGATTAAGAATCCTGGTGGATTCCATAGTTGTGTAATAGTGGCTTCAAGCTAAGTGGGAGAGTCCCACCGCCTATGATCGGGTTGCATGGTTAACTACTTGCAAGGTTTTTGGTTATTAGCATATTGATGGGTTATTACAGCTATGGAAAAAAGACCATAAGTTGTAATTTGAGCAAATGAATTGTTGAATGCGTGCAATTGTTGACGCCTTGTATTGATGCGGGTTTCAAAGGAAGTGATTCTGCCGGGTGCTTTTGTGTGCTCGAAGATTTATGGAGTAGAATATATTTAGGGCCAAGTCAGAGTGGGTGGCTCTCAGCAATGGTCCTAATGGATTAAAATAAGGTAAAGTGTGGTGCCTAATGATTTCGAGCCTACAGGTGCAATTAAGAATCAAGCTTTTGCACCAACTTAGGTGTGGAGGCTCATAAACGTTCTATGATGTTTTGACCTGCAGTGTAGAACTTGAGAGGAAAATGAGAAAAGACTTCGGATTTGTAGAAGGATTTGTAGAATGGGCATGTCAGCTGAGGGTGCGAATGTGTGCACAAGGAAGGTATGAAATGGTTCGTGGGATTTGGGACAACATGGTCTTGTGATCAAGGTCACTCGGGATGAGTGCAGGTGGAGTATGTTATGTATTGAATGGAGTTAGGATTATATCTAAGGCAATCAAGGATAAATTGGAAGAAGGTAGACTGACTGGCCATAGTTGAATTAGCATACTGGTGTCAGTGATCAGTTCCCTCAGCGTGAACAAGTTATGCAAGTGATTGTGACGATATGTGTGAGGCTTGCCGGCCGCCGTAATTGATGTTTTCAGAAGTATTCTACCATTTGGCCTGTTATGTGTGGGCGGATCCCAAAAAGGTTATGGTGGCTTAGACCATTGCTTAGAGGTTTGCGTGTTCTAGTGTTATGAGAATTCACCTGCGTGTTGCTATGGTTCTTCTGAAGTGAGTTAAGTGAAAAGTTTTATATGATGAAGTGTTAGCCTAATAGTGGTGCTGAAGCTATGATGAAAAGCGTGTTCTATCATATTTTAGCATGTTAGGTGCAATGAGTGGTAGTGCTGTGCACGGATTGGATCAGATAGGATTTAGCATATTTCGGATTCGGATTTCGGATTGTGAAAAGGGCAACCTGAATTTGTTTCGAATTAACATTGGATCGGATCGGATTGGATTTTGAAACTCTGGATCGGATATTTTTCGGATTGTTGATCAATTATCCTATGTTAGATTTTATTCTATTCTGTAATCTGTATACTCAAACTATTACTTTTAATGTTATTATCAAGAAAACAATATATCAAATTATTGATTCATTTCAAACTTCTATTACAAATATAATTTCAAACAGAAATTTTACACTTTAACTTGATAAAGAGCAAACTTCATTTCAAATAAGACCTAAACTTTAGGTCGGAATTCAATTCCAAAAGCTTCTAACATTTGAACTTCTATCAGAGGTTCCATTTGACCATATTTCTGCAAACTAAAGTCCACTTCTGAATATTCACTTAACAATGAAGAAAATACTTTCCCGGATAACTAAAACATCTCTTCTTCTTGACTGGAAATCGTTTGTGAAGACTTGAGAGGACTTGGAGTTCACTGACTTGAGACTTCGAGAGGACTGAGATGAAAAGTGAAGACGGCGGAAGCTTGGTCGGCGTCGGACTGAGATGAAAACTTCGAGTTTGAGAGGACTGAGGAATAGATATGTGAAGAGAGGCGGAAGAGACTAGAGACTCAACATCGATATAAAACCTAGGGTCAGTCTCCGATAAATGAATATAAGGTTACTTAACCCTAAAATTTTAGGGTAATATTTATATATAGTCCATATAATTTTGAATTTTGAATCGGATCGAATTAAAATCATGCCAATCCAAATCCAATCCAAAAATCCGAAATTTTATAAAAAATAATCCGTATCCAATCCGAAAATCCAAAATAGAGTGGATCGGATCAGATTTCGGATATCTGATCCAAATGCACAGCCCTAGTGAGTGGTATGAAATTTGAAGTAAAGATCAAGGTAACACCTCGATTTGGACAAGGACGTCACGAGCTCGGATGAGCAGGAAAGAAGTTTTGATGTTTAAGGTAAGTTGGTATTATCTTCAGCGTCACCTAAGATTGGTGTTTTGTAAGGAAGGATTTGCATCCTGATTAAGGAATTCTTGATCGCTTTTCAGCATTAGTGCGGCCGGTTGTTTGGGTGTACAGACCTGCTACCTGTTACGGAAGGTTGTGGGAGCGTGCCCACATGAAGGTTGTGTAAGTGTGGCATGTAACCATTTTATTGGTTGAAGAATTTAAACCAAGTATGAAGATCATGGAGGTATTAGTAATTTGATAACTTATGCATGGAATGCACTTAGTTTATTCAGCTTTTGGCTATGGAGGATTTCTCCGGTTATGACGGTTGATCTTGTGTATTACGAGAAAAAAAGGGTTATTATTGACCCATGAAAGGTTATTAGCCTAGTTGGTGCAGTCGAAAATCAATTTGAGGTTTGTGGATGGATTTAATGTGAATATGGGCTTTATATCATGCCAGATGTGTTCATTTCAGCAATGTGCTCCTTATGAAAGAATAGTCGGGTTGTTATTTCATTGCCAGCTATTTCATGTAATGATATATTGCGTTGTATAGGTTGTGAGACGGCTAGGTAAATTTCTTATGTGTTAGGTTCCACGTAGCTATGATATTACCTGAGCAATGGATCTTGAGATTCAGATCGTTATCGCACCTCATCTGTGCTTGAGTTTTGTTGCTTATGGCACTATATGTTCCCCGAGGGACGATATTATGCACTTAGCATGCTCCTGAGCGATATTCGGTATTTTATTGTAATGAGAAATTTAGCTCGATGTGCATCCCTTTGTGTGAGTTCTGTGTGTGGATCGGGTGGCATGCCGCCATGAGTATGTTATTTGGATCGAGTGGCATGCCGCCATGGTTATGTTATTTGGAGCCAGTGGAACACCGCCATGTCTAAATTTTGTGGATCGGTTTGCGCGCGCACAATAGTGAGATGTTCAGTACAGTTCTCCGTGTCTATTTTTATGTGTTTTGTTTCTTATTTTGTGAGGAAACACATATTAGCATGTTGACCACGTCACATGTATGATTCGCGAGCGGGGTAATTAAAGTTCCTTTCCAGATTTCATTTTCCTTTTGTAACGCATTCGAATTGGCAACCTATTGGCGCATTGTGACGTCATGTGAGACTTTTGATCAAGTCTGGGGTGGCTTATTGCCAGAGCAGTTCATACTGAGTAAGATGAGATCATTTGGAGTTAGGATCAGTGCAACCTAATTACATGAAGTATATTAAGGATCAAAGACTATTATTTTGTTCAGATGGGGGTAATGGTTCTTGACAGAAGTATAGACTAAATGACTGGTTGACTCGACGGTTAGATATGGATTTCTACACATCTCATCTATCGTGGAGGTGTTTTAAGGGTTAGAGCAAGACCTGAGTATGTCATGAGGTGCAATGAGAGCATCAGATTCGTGGAATTTTGACTAATTCCATCAGGGAATGTTATTGTGATCGTTGAGTAAAGTGGTACAAGGTGTGGATTCAGCAAAGGTATGTAGTCATGTTTGGGGTTCAACATATAGTGATTGATATGGTGTTCGTATGTTGGAAACAGTTGTGGCAGAGAATTCCGGATGTTGGAATTGGGCAATAAGGCTTATTTTCTTAAGCGAAAAAGGATATCTTCAGATTGATCAGGCTAACATGCTCAACTGAGTTGGGGTAGCACGGGAAGGTGCATTTCAGACTACTTTAGTGTAGTTCTCAGCACGTTCGAGGAAAAACTTATGTTTAAGTGGGAGAGAATATAACGACCCAACCGGTCGTTTTGAGCTCTAGCACATCATTCAGCAGTCTGAGGCCATGAGAAGCTTCATTTCAGGTGTTATGACTCATACGCGTGGTTGGAATTGAATTTCGGGAAGTTCAGAGTTGATTTGGAAAGAGAATTCTCATTTCGGAAGCTTTAAGTTGAAGAATTGACTAAGATTAGATTTTAGTGTAAACAATCTCAGAATCATGATTTGAAGTTCCAAAAAGTTCGTATGATGATTTTGGACTTGGGTGTATGTCCGGATAAGGTTTTTGAAGACCCGGGAATGTTTTGGCGCCCATTGTGGAAGTTAACATTTTGAAAGAAATTTCATAAGTTTGGCTTGATGTACATTTTAGTGTTATCGAAGTCCGTTTGGGATTCCGAGTCTGGGAGTAGCGAACGGAAGTAAATTCGGAGGTCCATAGGTCATTTTAGAACCATTTGGCTAAAGATAGATAATTGAAGGTTTTTGGAAAAGTTTGACCGGAAGTGGACCTTTTGATATTGGGGTCGGATTCCGATTCCAGATGTTGGAATAGGTCCGTAATGTCAAATATGACTTGTGTGCAAAAGTTGAAGTCAATCCGATGTGATTTGATAGGTTTCAGCATCGAAAGTAGAAGTTTGAAGTTCTAAAGTTCATAAAGCTTGAATTGGAAGTTGATTCATGATTTTAGCGTTGTTTGGTATGATTTGAGGACTCGAGCAGGTCCGTGTTATGCTATGGAATGGGTTGGTGTGATTGGACGTGGTCACGGGGGCCTCGAGTGTGTTTCGGTTGTATCGCGCTCTTATTTCATATTTCAACGTCATTTCTTTGGACGTAAATGGTACCATATTGAGCAAATGAGCTCCAATTTAAGTTTTTTTTTGAATCATTAGATCCGTATCATAATTATGGAGCCATATAAAAGAGAATCATCGAATTTGAACATCGTATGAAGGAGTTATGCTCATTTCCGTGTCGGGAAAAATTACTAGTTGATGTCATAACCACAGATGCACTAATTTTTCCGCAAATGCGGGACCACAGATGCGGTCATTTTTCCGTAGATGCGGGACCGCAGATGCCGTCATTTTTTCCCGCAAATGCAGTCATTTTTCCGCAATGGGACCATAGATGCGGTCATTTTTCTGCAAATGCGGTCATTTTTTCGAAGATGCGGAAAGTGCTGGAGGCAGTGGGCTTCTTTTAAAAATCAATATTTGGCTCATTTTCACTTTATTTCTTTCATGGGAGCCGATTTGGGAGTGCAATTTTCATCACCAAGCATGAGGTAAGTGATCTCTACTAGTTTTGAGTATATACAAGGTTTATATATGGATTTAGACATGGAAAATTGTAGAAAACTTGGGGTTTGAGGAAAAACCTAGAAAACTAGTATTATTGGATTTTGACCACGATTTTGGGTATGTAGTTTAGAGAAGATCATATATTTGAGTTTGTGAGGCTATGGGTAAACTTTACCTTCGAAAAATTTCTAATTCCTGACACATGAGCCCGAGGACATTTTTGTTAACTTTTCAATCGGGGTTAGGAGATATTATAAATTGGATTATAATGAGTATCTTAGCATATATTCATAGGTTGACATAATTATTGGCTAGTCTTGGAGCGTTGTGCACCGATTTGAGTGTTCAGAAGGGCGTGGAATGTCGGTTATTGATCTTCAGAGCGAGGTGAATCTCCTTTCTAACCTTGTAAGAGAGAATTATTCTCATAGGTAAAATAAATGGTTATTTGCTTATTTTTCGGGGCTACGTACGCACTAGGTGACGAGAGTCCATGCGTAGCTACTATTATGCCATTATCCGGATAGTTTAGGACCCAAAAGCTGTTATATTTCTATTATATGTGAATCTATTGATAGCTTGAATTGCTTAGATCACATCGAATTAGTAAATGAATTTTAAATAGATAAATTTTTTTTTCTTAAATAGTTAAAAGGGATTTGTTTTCATTGGATAATTACTCAGTGTGGACTTCTTGATTGGCTGTTTATGTGTTTATTTTTGGACAGGGCCGAACGTCTTGGCAGAGTAAATAGATGCATCTATGGTTCGCATCGTTCGACCCTCGGCAGTGCACAGTTTATTTTCTGTTGGAGCAGGCCGTCGACTTCGGCATGACTTGCGCATTCTTGTATTGTTGCCTTGAACTTATTAAGTTGTTATTGCTTCTTCATGGCTTGAGAATATTTGGATAAATAATGAAAAAAAATTTGAAAATTTTATATAAAAAATAATTGTTTACTTGTTTTCCTTCTATTGGTTTAACAATCATGTTTATAAAATTCACGATTTAATATATTATTGACATCACATTTCTGGACCCTTAGTAAGTGTCGCAGTCGATCTCTCGTCTCTACTTCTTTGAGATTAGACGGGATACTTATTGAGTACACGTTATACTTTGTACTCATACTATACTTCTGTGAATTTTTCTTGCACAGGCTCACATGTTATTAGCGGCCTACTGGGCGTAACAACATGGATGATACAGAGACTAAGTGAGTTGCATTATTTGAGGCGGCCCGCGGCTAGTATAGTCCATTCCAGTGTGTTGTATTTACTTTCTGTTCATTGTATCTCGGAAGAATGTTATATTTTATTTCCTTCTTAGTAAATACTCATGTACTTAGGACACCAGGTTCTGGGATGGTTTGAAGTCTTTCGTATTAATGGCTTATCATTTAGTTTGAATCGAAGCAATTATCCTTTTTATTTATTTAACAAACTGGAGGAAAATTATAGATTTTAAGAGTATTAAAGCAAGAATTTTATTAAGTAATATAGTTGGCTTGCCTGATAATGGTATCCGGTACCACAATGATCCTTAATAGATTTTGGATCGATACATAAATTACTTTCCTCAAGTATCAAAATTGAGAATTATAAAAATATTAATTACATCATTATTACTTTATGTTAATGTTATTAAAAGGGGCATCCAAAATTTTGAAAACAATGCTATAACCTGAAGAATCCTAAAGTTGGAAACTGCATACATGGCATATGTTATGCAAGATGTATAATACTTGTTAGGCGAATCACATAAGCAATATCTGCAAGAAGACCAAAAAAAAAGATAACTAACAAATACTTAGTTATTTGTGTATTGAGGCTATGACATATATTTAATTAATTTACTGTGACGATCCAAAGGGTCATCACCTGTTTTTAATCGAATTTCATATTTTCAAGGTCTTGAAAAGCCTCATTTATAGTTACCTCGATTTGCGTGCGCAGTCTGAATGCGTAGCCGAAAAGCCTAAATGTGAAATTTTGTAAAAATACTAAATATTGATATTAAAATGAATAGATTTGACCTTAGTCAATATTTTAGTTAAACGGACACAGACCCATGATTTGACAGTCCCGAAGGGTCCGTAGGAAAATATGAAACTTAGGCATATGCCCGGAATCGAATTCCAAGGTCCCAAGCCCGAGATATGAATTTTTAAGTGAAATTGCTTTCTGAAAATGTTTGAAGAGAATTGAAGTGAAATCTAATTTGAAAGTAGTATCGGGCCCGTATTTTGGTTCCGGCTCCTGGTACAAGTCTCATATATGTTTTGAATCATTCTTGTAAAGTTTGATTAAAAACGGATGTCATTTGACGCGATCCGGACCCTAATTGGAAAATTTATGCTTAAAAGGGAGTTTTGAGAAATTTCATTGATCTTGAGGTTCAATTCAATGTTCATGATGTTATATTTGTGATTTTAATCACACGAATATATTCGTAAGATATATTTGAGGTTGTGTGTATGCTTGGATTAGAGTTTTGATGGATCGGGTGAGCTTCGAGCAGGTTCCGAGATGCCTTAGGCTCAAAAAGATCAGATATTGCAGGTTCAGGAAATTGACAGGTCTCTGAACCCTCTTGCGCGGCCCGTGAGAAATCGCGTGCGCGGTCACTTTTGCAAGGTCCGTGGTGGGTGCTGTGCGGCCGCGGTTGGCTTGGTGTGGTCCGCACTGGGCAATGATCCGCAGGTCTTTAGAAAGCCTGTTTAGCCGCGATCCTTTTGTGTTGTCCGCACTGGGATCTTCAGAGGGGTATAAATATATGTGAATTTCAGTTATTTTACACTTTTCAAAACCCCAAAATATAATAGGCGATTTTCAAACAACTTTTCTTCTCCAAAACCATTAGTAAGTGATTTCTAACTTATTTTCCTACTTCTTAACATTTTTAAACATGATTTCAACTTCAAATGAAAAGTTTTCATGAGAAAATTGAATATTTTGGGTAGAACCTAGGTTTTTAAAAAAATTGGGGAGTTGGACCTCAATTAGAGATCCGATTTAAAAACAAATCATATATTTGGATTTGTGGAAGAATGGGTAACCAGGTTTTGGTCCGAACCTCGAGTTTCGACCACGTGGGTCCGTAGGTATTTTGTACATTTGGAGTAAACCCTATAAAATTTGTTTTCATGCATTGGGGTTTATTCATTTAGAATTTGTTAATGTGATTAAGTAACTTATAACTAGATTTGAGCGGATTGGTGGTAGAACCAAGGGGTAAGTTATAATTGAGGCTTGAGTTGAATTGAAAGGCATTGAGGTAAGTGTTTGGTCTAACCCTAGCTTGAGGGAATATGTGTTGAGTCTTACTTGCTACTTGTTAATTGTCGAGTGCGATGTATAGGCATGGTGACGAGTATCTATACATTGGTGTCTAGCATGACCATGAGTCTTAATATTACGAATATTTTGGTCTTCGTGGTAACTTCCATGCTTAATTGATGATTTTTATATGTTGTAAAGGGCACGTGAAAGGAATCGTGATATTTAAACTTCAAGAAGCATTGGCTCGAGTTGAAATACAAATTGTGAAGGTATATGAGATAATTAAATCTCTGGAGAATTGGCTCATGTGATAATGTGAACTATGAGATGAAAATAGAGGAAAGAGAAAGAGTTATTGGTTTATTCTATTGCCGGGACGTTTTGTTATTTTATTGATATTCTCCCTTGCCGGGACGTATATACGTGTACTATTGAGTTCCCTTACCGGGATAGTATAAATTATGGTAAATTCCTTGTGGGGACTGTTGTCATGATCTATGTAAGTCATATATTTAAATGCTATATTGGATCGGGTTGCACGCTGCAACAGATATTGTATTGGATCGGGTTTCACGTTGCAACAGATATTATATTGGATCGAGTTGCACGCCACAATAGATATTATATTGGATCGGGTTGCACGCCACAACGAATATCATATTTGGATCGGTTTGCACGCCGCAACACCTATATGTATGTGGACCGGGTTGCACGCCGTGATAGAATTAATTAATAAGGGATCGGGTTTCGCACCGCAGTAGTAGTGTTGTTGAATTGTTGTAGATGATGTATTGTTCTTTCATATATCCATTGGGTTTCTACTAGGTTGATATTGTTTTCCCGAAGCATGTACCCCTCCCCCCTTATAACTACTCATTTCTTGTTTATTTTTCTGCAATATATTATGTAACTGCACCAGTTTACATGGTAGTCTGGTCTAGCCTCTCTGCCAAACCATTCAATTGAGGTGTCTTGGGCGGTGTTTTCTGATGACGAATTCCTTTTTCCTTGCAATAGTTATCAAATGGACCTTAATATTTACCACCATTGTTAGTGTGAATACATTTTAATTTCTTCCCCGTCTGTCTCTCAGCTAAGGCCTGAAATTTCTTAAACACGCTAAGTGCTTGATCTTTAGATTTCAAAGGATACACCCAAAGCTTACGAGAATGATCATTAATGAAGTTCACAAGGTAAAGTGCACCACCTTTGACTTTACTTTAAAAGGACCACATAAATCAGAGTGTACTAGCTCCAATAAATCGGGCTTTCTTGAGGGAGGATGGCTATAAAAGGAAACCCTTTTATGTTTGCCAGCTAAACAATGTATGCACCTTTTCAACTTTGCTTGTGTCACTCCAAAAAGCAAACTTTTCATAGCCAAACATATAATCCCCCTCTCACTCATATAACTTAATCTTCGATGCAACAATTATGTCAAAGTATCAATTTTCACCAAATTTATTGAGTCATTAAGAATAGAGCCATGTGTCACATATAAATAACCAGATATAACTCCTTGAGCTACTACTAATGAGCCCTTGGTGAGCTTCCATTGGCCATTAACGAGGGCATTATAGTAACCTTCATCGTCTAATATTCCTCCGGAGATCAAATTGAAAGGAAAGTCTGGAGCATGCTTGACACCTTGAAGAACTAAAGTTGAACCATCATTAGTTTTCAAACAAACTGTGCCAATACGAAGCACCTTAATTTCATTGGCATTGCATATTTTTTACACTCCATAAAAGAGTATAAGATGAGAAAAAATCTTTTCTTGGTGTGACATGTGAGGTAGCTCCAGAATCTACTATCCAGCTCATCTCATGGGATACCAAATTGATAAAATTTTCATCATAAGCAAAAAGAAGGTCATCTCGAACAATAGCACCAACATTGTTCTTATTAATTTCAGCTTTCTTTCCTTCTCCAGTGTCTTGATTCAACTTGCAACAAAACCTTTTGATGTGTCCTTTCTTGCCACAGTGGTTGCATGTAATATTATAGTATTTGGACTTTGACTTACTTCTACTTTTACCTCTATTCCTTGAGCCTCTTGTTCTATATCTTCCCCGGTCTTCTATAACCAAGATATCTTCTTGTGAGGACGAACCTTGAGATTTTCTCCTTACTTCCTCGTTCAACACATCACTCTTGGCATATTTCATGGTCACCTTACCTCCAGGAGCTGAATTTGTCAAAGAAACACGAAGAGTTTCCCAAGAGTCTGGCCGAGTATTAAGAAGCCAAAGTCCCTGTATCTCATCATCAAAATTAACACCTATTCCAGATAGCTAATCAAGGACACCCTGAAAATCTTTTATGTGATCAAGGATAGGGCTGCCTTTCTTGTATTTAAAGGTCATCAATTGCTTTAGTAGAAGCAATTTGTAGTTCTCGATTTTTGAAGCATAAAAAGTCTCTAACTTTTCCCACAATGATCTCGCATGTATCTCGTTTACAATATGGTTGTGAACATTATCTTCAGCCCATTGTCATATATATCCACATACTTGTTGGTGCTCTAAATCACAATCTTCATCGGATAAACTCTCGGGTTTATGAGCTGAAAAAACTTGTAGATGCATCTTTTTCACGAACAACAAGTCTTTCATCTTACTTCTCCAAACATTATAATTTCTCCCATTTAAACATCTTGCTCATATTCTGTCCACATTCTATAACAACTCGGATAAATAATCTGGCTCTGATACCACTATTATGTAGAGAAGAGGCAAATCCAAAAATAAAGAAGATAAAGAACACCAAATTTTAAAATGGAAAACCCTTCAAATCGAAGGTAAAAATCATGGGATCACAAAGATCCAAAAAACTCCACCATAACAATCAGAGGGTTTCAAAAGTTCTCCAAATTGACTAAACAACAAGTGCCAAATACAGAGCAACAATAGCAACAAGAGTAACAACTAATCAATTGAAAAAAGAGTATAATCTACGAAAGTAAAGCTGCTGGACGAGGCTCGAAATCAAATGCTTCGAGTCTCTAAATCCGATCTCCACAATACTCAGTCAAAATTTTAGCCCGATCAAATGGTTAATTAATCGAAAAATGTGATTTGAATATTGGCTGGTCGGAATAAAAATCTACAGCAACATAAATATTTTTCTTCTCTCTTCTCTCTTGGTGACAGCTCTCTGAAAAATCACTCTTATGTGCTTACGTATTTAAAAGACTTGTATCAATGAGCATAGAATAATTTTCCAAGGTTGTCCTATTTATAAATCATGAGTGGTGCTTTCTCTTAAATCCAAAACTTATTCAAAATAAGAATAAACCAAATTCAATTCTTCTCTCTTCTCTCTTGGTGACAGCTCTCTGAAAAATCACTCTTATGTGCTTACGTATTTAAAAGACTTGTATCAATGAGCATAGAATAATTTTCCAAGGTTGTCCTATTTATAAATCATGAGTGGTGCTTTCTCTTAAATCCAAAACTTATTCAAAATAAGAATAAACCAAATTCAATTCCAAATAGGATTGGAAACCAAAAGAGAACAGGATTAGGCCATTGGGCCTTTAGCTGGACAACATGGCCATGAGCCCAACATCTTACATATGTTATAAGGGGTCGTCTGCCATTACTGCTTCTTGTTAGAAACACGTTCTCAATGCAATATACTAAACGTGTACTCTTTTGTAGGTTTTGATGAATGACAAACGAAGCAAAAATTGATATATGACGGAATTCAAGTACAAGCGCACAATGGTTGCGAATAAGATTGAAGCTCAAGATATAGCTTTTAATTGTTATTGAGTTGTTCTAAATTGTAATCTCGATCCTATAACTTGACTCATAGTATGGCCTCTCTCATAAAACTATTTTCCAAAATCATGCATATTTAATTCTGTGTCAAAAAGATTTTAAATCATGCATATTTACATTAGACAAAATGTTTTCTAAACATGCCTCAAAAATCTGGGCTAAAATAATCGATTATGTACTTATGATAATCGATTGTTTCTGAGCCAAGACTGCATGACAATCGATTATGAATTAATGGTAATCGATTGTGAGTAAGACAGTGAACATCAGGTTTTTCCAAATCTGCATGATAATCGATTGTGAACAAATGACAATCGATTGTTGTTGAGGTAAAGTTTTTCAATACTCAAAATAATCGATTATGAACTAATGGTGATCGATTGTGTTGAGTTGATGTCTTCCAGTGATTTTAAATTTAATTAAGTAATCGATTATGTCTTTAGATAATCGATTATCACTGAGACAGTAAGTTTTATGATTTTCAGAAAATAACAAGTAATCGATTGTTGCAAAGGACAATCGATTGTTGAAGCTGGCCGTTGTCAAATGATTTTCAAATACCATAAGGTAATCGATTATTGATTCTCGATAATTGATGTTCTGCTTAAAATCTGGAAATGATTTTTAGAACGTTGCTGAAGTAATCGATTATTGATTTTATATAATCGATGTTTTGCTTAAAATCTGGAAATGATTTTTAGAACGTTGCTAAAGTTATCGATTATGAACTTAGTGTAATCAATTATCTGATTTTGAATATTGCCAGTAATCGATTATAGATTATGTATAATCGATTGTGAAGCATTAAATCTGGGATTGATTTTTAAACTGACTGGCAGATAATCGATTGTTTGGTCTTAATAATCGATTATCACTGAGTAATTTCAGCAACTCTTAATTGGCAATTAGACAACGGTTGAACCAATTTTTTCAACTATAAATACAGCTTCATTTCAGTGTTTTAAAAACAACGACATACACAAACTGATCATTACATTGCTATAAGCTTTCATTCAATTGTTCTTCATTTTCTACTCATTTCATAAAGCTTTTGAGAGCCATATTATTGCTTAAAGTTGTTGTGATCTTGAACATATTCTTTTACTCATATCTACTCAATAAGGAGTACTTTAGTTAAGTGAGTGTCCAAGTATTTGATATACTTGTAAGAGAATTGCGATTCTCTTGTTTCAAGGAACTTGCGTTTCCTTGGGTGAAGTCTTTGAGATTGCGATCTCTGAGCAACTGTTTGAGGCTTGTGTCCTCAAGTGTGTAACGGTTTGTTGAGCACCCTTAAGCTTAACAAGATAGTGAAAAATCTCGAGAGAGTCTCTCGGGGACTGGACTAACCACGTTGGTGGCCAACCAGTATACATCTTTGTGTAAGTTTATTTTTCTGCATTTATTTTACTTCCTGCAAAGTTTAAATTCCGCAAGAAAACGCTAAATTCTATTAATATGCTATTCACCCCCCCTCTAGCGTAAAGCGTAGTTTCTAACAATTGGTATCAGAGCCCAACTCTCTGAAAACTTAACCGTTTGAGAGGACCATCCATGGCTTCTACTCTTGACTCTTTTGCAGGAATTGAAGAAGGACAATGCTCTACACGACCTCCTCTATTCAACGGCACAAACTACTCATACTGGAAGGAGAGGATGCAAATCTTTGTGCAATCAAATAGCTTTCATTTGTGGAAAGTATTCACCAATGGAAACCAAATCCCAACCAAGAAGGTGGAAGACGAATGGGTTCCAAAGACCGAAGAGGAATATACTGCGGAGGATATTCGTAAGGTTCAAAATAATGCCAAAGCTATAAATTTATTATATTGTGCTGTTAATGCTAACGACTACAGGAAGATATCATGTTGCAAAACAGCAAAAGAAATGTGGGATAAGCTTGAAGTGACATACGAAGGAACCGACCAGGTACGAGAAGCTAAAATTGATTTCTTAGCTCACTCTTATGAACTATTCCACATGAAGGAAGGAGAGAAAGTAGACGAAATGTTTGAGCGATTCTCAATGATCGTGAATGATCTACATGCCCTCAAAAAGACGTTTATGGATAGAGAACTTGTCCGGAAGATCCTCAGAAGTCTCACTCCGGCATGGCGATCAAAGGCCGATGCAATCCAAGAATCCATTGGCATCACAAATGTCACAATTGACGCATTAAGAGGTAATCTCAAAACCTATGAATCAACTATACTTAACCCGTTTGTTGATGATCAAAGAAGGCAAAGGATTGCTCTAAAGGCTAGCCAACCACAAATTGATGAGGAAGGTGACAACGAGTTTGGACTCGTTATCAAAAGGTTTCAAAAATTCATGCGCAAAGAGTATGAACGCAAGAACAAAAAGCAAGGCGATCAACTAAAATGCTATGAATGCGGAGAAACCGGGCACATAAAATCAAATTGCCCTAACATCAAAAAGGAGAGGAAACCCTTCAAAAAGCAACGTGCATACATCTCTTGGGGAGGAGATTCCGGAGATGAAGCAAGCGAAGAAGAAGACGATGAAGCAGCAAATTTATGTCTCATGGCTCAAGAAGACGGCAAAGACGAGGTAAGTCAAATCTCTTCTCAAAATTTCTTTACTCTTGATGAAATGAGAAATGCTTTTGATGAACTATATGCTGAATTTATCAAAGCTTCAAAAACTGTCAAAAGTGTTAAAGAAAGCGCTTCTCTAAAAGAAAAAGATTTTCTAACACAGCTTTCATTAAAAGAAAAAGAATTAGAAAAACTGGTTTTCGAAAATGAGAAGCTAAAAGAGGAAAACAAGTTTTATGGAAAAAGAAGTGCTGATAAACCTGAAGGTTCTACTAGAAACTGTTCTTCTTGTGTGCTTCTTAAGAATGAAGTAGCTAGACTTAAAGGCACATTAGATAAGTTTAATTCTTCGCATAAAAACTTGAATGATGTGCTTGTTAATCTAAAATCAACTAAACATGGAATAGGATTCAAGAATGAAGAAAAGGTTGGTGCTAAACCACAACAACCTACAGCTCAACCTAGGACTAATAACCAAAATGCTTATCCTAGAAGTAGAAATCCTAGAAATAACTTGCATGTTAGACCAAATAGTGAAAATGCTAGAAGACCTAGAAATGATGCATATTTTAGGCAAAACCTTGAACAATTTAGAAGACCAAGAAATGACCCTCCACCTAGAAATAGATATTCTAGAAATGATGCATATTTTAGACAAACTTGTAAACCTCCTAGAGCTCATAATAGGAGAAACAATGGTGTTCAAAGTAGAGTAAGCAACCTTCATTCATCTAGTTACTATGTACCTAGAAAAATGCATAATCCCAACGTGACTTGTCATTATTGTAGACGTATTGGTCATATTGCTCCCGCTTGCTTTACTCATCATAGACATATAAATCAATTGCATCATTATAACATGCCTAACCCTCAAGGACCCAAGATGGCATGGGTACCTAAAGAACATTAATTTGTTTTGTAGGTGTGCTTGAAGGGATCAAGTGTACTATGGTACCTTGATAGTGGATGCTCCAAACACATGACGGGAGATGAATCCAAATTCCTTCAACTAGAGCACAAAGAAGGAGGAAGTGTCACATTTGGTGATAACAATAAAGGAAAAATCATCGGCATTGGTTCGGTCGGTAAGGACGAAAACTCCTCTATTAAACATATACTACTTGTGAAAGGTTTGAAGCATAATCTCTTGAGCATAAGCCAATTATGTGACAAGGGAAATCTTGCTCTATTTAATTCGGATGAATGTGTTGTATTTAGACGTAGTGATTTCAAGATCATACTTCGTGGTTTTAGAATTGATAATATCTATATGGTTGATCTTGCAAACTCCTCACCCGAATATGTTGATTGTTTAGTAAGCAAAGAGGATAACTCTTGGCTATGGCATCGTAGAGTAGCACACATGAACATGCATCTTTTGAACAAGCTTCTTTCTCAAAACTTAGTAGTTGGTCTTCCCAGTTTAAAGTTTGAAAATGATTCTATTTGCGATTCTTGTCAAAAAGGGAAGCAAACCAAAGCATCTTTTAAATCCAAGAATACTGTTTCAACGTCTAGACCTTTGAAATTACTTCACATGGATTTATTTGGTACCTCTCGTATTGAAAGTCTTGGTAAAAATAAATATGTTTTTGTAATTGTTGATGACTTTTCTAGATTTACTTGGACTCTATTTCTTGCAAATAAAAGTGATGCTTTTCAAAATTTCAAGTATTTCCTTAAGCGTGTTCAAAACGAAAAGGAATCGACCGTCACTTCGATTAGAAGTGATCATGGGGGAGAGTTTGATCACAATCTCTTTGCGGATTTTTGTGACGAACTCGGAATCGAACACACCTTTTCCGCTCCACGGACACCACAACAAAATGGGGTGGTGGAAAGGAAAAATAGGTGTCTCGAAGAGATAGCTAGAACCATGCTCGACGAAGCTAAGATTCCCAAATACTTTTGGGCGGACGCCGTGAGTACCGCTTGCTATGTTTTAAATAGAGTAGCAATTCGGCCGATACTCATGAAAACCCCATATGAACTTTATAAGGGTAGAAAACCCAACATTTCTCATTTACGTGTTTTTGGTTGTAAATGTTTTGTTCATAATAATGGGAAGGACCAATTGGGTAAGTTTGATGCTAAATCGGATGAAGGTATTTTCATCGGTTATTCCTCACGTAGCAAAGCATATAGGATCTTTAACAAAAGAACCCAAATTGTGGAGGAATCCCCTCATGTTGTGTTTTCCGAAGATAATACTCGCTTGGCGAGAAAGGAATCCGGTTTTGATCTTGCAGGTATCTTGGATAGCTTGAAAGATAAAATCCAAGAAGAACCTTCAAAGGAAAACAAAAATGAAATTGGGGAACAACCAACGGAAGAAGCGCCACAATTAGAAAAAGGAATAAATACGCCTAACGAGTGGAGAACGATCAAGGATCATCCTCTCGAACAGGTAATTGGCGATGTTGGAGAAAAGGTAAGTACCCGAAACTCTCTTAAGAACACTCTAGGACACAATTCTTAAGAGCTCACGGCATTACTTGTTAACACTAGTGTAATTTATTAATTTCGCTATAAATTACTAACTTGAGCGTCGGAGACGTTTAAATCTATTTTGCAGGTACCACCCCAAAGGTAGGGGGAATTATGAAGTTTTAGCACAAAATAATCGACTATTTCAAGCCACTAATCGATTATTTTCTGTGCAGTACATCGATTATCAGTATCAATAATCAATTGTTTATGACTGATTATTACTATTATGCATCTGTGTTTAATTTTTTACTTCCTAAATTGCATAATCGATTTCCGCCTCAGTCATTCAGCAATGCTTTCTACAACAATCGATTATTTTTTCATACAATCGATTATTTGACAAATTCTGATATTCTCCAAGTTCACTGTATCAAATTAGTTCCCTAAATAATCGATTACCAAGAATTGACAATCGATTACTTCATATTAATTTTTTTGTTACCTTTGGCTCCTCAATCGATTCCTGTCAGGTCTTAAATGCTCCATAATCGATTACCAAAATTTAACAATCGATTATTTCATTCAAATTTTTTACCGTTTGACTCAAGAATCGATTTGTCAGATTCAAAATCTCAATCAAACAGTAAATACAATCGATTATTTCAGTTCAATAATCGATTATCTAACGGTCAGTAATTTTAATTCTTACCGTTTTCTGACTGCTCCTAAACCAAAATCTCAGCAAATGTCTCCATTCAATGCTTGATAATCCTTTCCTCTATAAATAGGCATCATAAGAGCTCACATTCACCCACTCAAGCACTATCTCTAGTATTCAAAAAAGCTAAATCTCTTCTATTTTCTTTGCCAAATTCCAGCAGTCTTTCTCCTAACATGTCTGGACGATCTTCAAAACGTTCCCGATCCAAACATGGCGCATCAGCCTCAACCGCCCCTCCTCCTTTAAATTTTCCATACCAAGACGGTTCCGTCTTGTTCTTTGAAACTGAAAATGAACTCACAAGGTTCCTATCAAAATTTGAGAAACGCACCATTCTTCCTCCTCGGTTCTCAAATAGTAAACTCCTTGAGCCTTTCACCCCTGCCGCAAATATGTTAAAGGAGTGTCAACTATATGACTTCTTGCTTCTCACTCATCCTCACATAAACACAACTCTCGTTCAAGCTTTTTACTCAAACCTCCATAAAGATGAAGATGGCGAACTTGTCACCTCCATTAATGGGGTTCAAATTCTTCTCTCTGAAGAGAATCTCCACACCATTGCCCGCCTTCCAAATGAAGGTGAAGACATTTACCGGTATATTGATAAGGCCGAGGCTCTCTTTGATGAAACCATCCTTCTCCACCAAGCCGGTATAACCTCCTATGATCCATCTATCTCTACCCGTCGTCCTACCATAACGGGAATGGATCCAAACCACCGGTTGATTCTTTACTTCATCACCCGAGTCCTCAAGCCTAGACGGCACAATCACACCACCATCTCCCAGGAGGATACCAAACTTCTGCATGCCATTGTCACCGGAGCCAAAATAAATTGGTGTCGGCTCATCAAAATTCATATGCTCGATGCCATCGGTGATGACATGCCTCTTCCTTATGCCCTCCTCATTATGAACTTCCTTGAAGCATCCGGATTTGTCACGGAAAATGGTCCTCTCAAAAGGAGTACCAAAATTTGGAAAATCTCGGAGTCTTCTTTCCATCATGATGGTGATCATGCTCCAGCTCCTTCTTCAAGTCGTCCACCCCGTCGTGCTCGTTCGTCCCAAGAGCCTACTCTCCAAACCATATCCGACCAGCTTGCTCAACTCACTCATGAGATCCATGGATACTTTGATCATGTCAATTATCCATATGCAGCTCTCGTTCCTTTTGAAGCAGCGCCGGATAACGAGGCGGACAACGACGGAAATGAATAAATTTTTTTTGTGTTTTGTGCTGTTGTTCTCTTTGGTTCCCATTGATGTACCCTCTTTTTTTTCCAATAAATAAACCTTGTTTATTTCATCTTTTTGCATCTTTCCTTACTATTTTTTTGCTAATGGCAAAAGGGGGAAGAAAACGGGATATCGGGTATGCACCACCTCTTAATTCATTGATTGCTTATAAGCTAAAATTGAGGGGGAACAAGAACAAAATTGCATAATTGTTACTTGTCTTGAATTGTCAATATCTTTTGCCTAAATTGCATATCCCGCTTAATGTTTGCCATTATCAAATAGGGGGAAATTGTTAGAAACACGTTCTCAATGCAATATACTAAACGTGTACTCTTTTATAGGTTTTGATGAATGACAAACGAAGCAAAAATTGATATATGACGGAATTCAAGTACAAGCGCACAATGGTTGCGAATAAGATTGAAGTTCAAGATATAGCTTTTAATTGTTATTGAGTTGTTCTAAATTGTAATCTCGATCCTATAACTTGACTCATAGTATGGCCTCTCTCATAAAACTATTTTCCAAAATCATGCATATTTAATTCTGTGTCAAAAAGATTTTAAATCATGCATATTTACATTAGACAAAATGTTTTCTAAACATGCCTCAAAAATCTGGGATAAAATAATCGATTATGTACTTATGATAATCGATTGTTTCTGAGCCAAGACTGCATGACAATCGATTATGAATTAATGGTAATCAATTGTGAGTAAGACAGTGAACATCAGGTTTTTCCAAATCTGCATGATAATCGATTGTGAACAAATGACAATCGATTGTTGTTGAGGTAAAGTTTTCCAATACTCAAAATAATCGATTATGAACTAATGGTGATCGATTGTGTTGAGTTGATGTCTTCCAGTGATTTTAAATTTAATTAAGTAATCGATTATGTCTTTAGATAATCGATTATCACTGAGACAGTAAGTTTTATGATTTTCAGAAAATAACAAGTAATCGATTGTTGCAAAGGACAATCGATTGTTGAAGCTGGCCATTGTCAAATGATTTTCAAATACCATAAGGTAATCGATTATTGATTCTCGATAATCGATGTTCTGCTTAAAATCTGGAAATGATTTTTAGAACGTTGCTGAAGTAATCGATTATTGATTTTATATAATCGATGTTTTGCTTAAAATCTGGAAATGATTTTTAGAACGTTGCTAAAGTTATCGATTATGAACTTAGTGTAATCAATTATCTGATTTTGAATATTGCCAGTAATCGATTATAGATTATGTATAATCGATTGTGAAGCGTTAAATCTGGGATTGATTTTTAAACTGACTGGCAGATAATCGATTGTTTGGTCTTAATAATCGATTATCACTGAGTAATTTCAGCAACTCTTAATTAGCAATTAGACAACGGTTGAACCAATTTTTTCAACTATAAATACTGCTTCATTTCAGTGTTTTAAAAACAACAACATACACAAACTGATCATTACATTGCTATAAGCTTTCATTCAATTGTTCTTCATTTTCTACTCATTTCATAAAGCTTTTGAGAGCCATATTATTGCTTAAAGTTTTTGTGATCTTGAACATATTCTTTTACTCATATCTACTCAATAAGGAGTACTTTAGTTAAGTGAGTGTCCAAGTATTTGATATACTTGTAAGAGAATTGCGATTCTCTTGTTTCAAGGAACTTGCGTTTCCTTGGGTGAAGTCTTTGAGATTGCGATCTCCGAGCAACTGTTTGAGGCTTGTGTCCTCAAGTGTGTAACGGTTTGTTGAGCACCCTTAAGCTTAACAAGATAGTGAAAAATCTCGAGAGAGTCTCTCGGGGACTGGACTAACCACGTTGGTGGCCAACCAGTATACATCTTTGTGTAAGTTTATTTTTCTGCATTTATTTTACTTCCTGCAAAGTTTAAATTCCGCAAGAAAACGCTAAATTCTATTAATACGCTATTCACCCCCCCTCTAGCGTAAAGCGTAGTTTCTAACACTTCTCCCACTATGTCACCAGGTTGCAATGTTAAAAAAATTGAAGAGTGGAAGTTCATCAATGAAGGTTATTCAAAGCTTTGCTTTAGAAAATAGAATTTTTTTGAATTTGTTAGTTGTTTGGATTGAGTGTTGTTCCAATTGATTGAAAATATCAAAAGGAGGTTAAAGTTTAAATTTGAAGTGATTTGGAGTAAATTTGAGCAAGAATTGAGTTAAATTTCAGAAAAGACGTAAGGAAGAAAACGAAGTTAATTTTTCTTAATATATTTATGTATAATCTTGTATAATAGTGTATATGAGCGTATAAAAAACATCTTATGAACTTTTATATACCTTTATAAATGTCGGTAGATGAACTTCTTCCACGATTTTCAGTAGCAATTCTTCCTCAAAACCAGTCCATATCTCCATTAAATAACTTCAAATTTCATGTACAACCTCCTTATACTATTTCTATCAAGTCTAAATAATACTAACTCCAAATTTATGAGAAAATCTAATTCGAAATTTAAAACCACGTAGTTAAGCTTGTTAAAAATTAAAATTTTACCATGCAAATGGAATTGGTTTATTGAACTAATATTTAATTTACGGTTACTGATTTGAAAATTAACTTAAAAGCTTGAGCAATCTTTTTTAAAAATTAAATAGTAATTTTGAGAACCTATTGGAGTTGGATGTTGAATCTTAAGCTATTATTTTGGGCTAATTAATTGTAAATTGAAATATGGGCTATTAAATTGAAGAAAGGGGTACCCAGTTATTTTTATGTGAAAATTTTCCTATTAAATTTAATATTCCAAAATAATAAAAATTCTTATTTTTGAAGCAACGGATTTGGTCAGGTAAGATTGTTATCTATTCTTCTTTCTAATTATTTCCTAAATTATTACTTTAAAATTATATTTTACCCTTTTACTTCTTTTATTTAAACTAAAAATCTCCAACCTTTAGTCTACTTTTTCTTCGTCCCTTTTTTTTTCTGCCGCTTACTATTCCCAACGGTAACGTCAAAGGTAGTAATAATAGATTTTTCCTTCTTTTTGTTTCGTTTTTCTCCTACTTTGATTTTAATTTCAATTTTAATTACTTTAATCTATTATTAGATGTATACTATTGATTGTTTTTAAATGTGCGAAGTGTTACTTATTTATCTTCGTTCCTTTGTTCCGCCAATTACACGGTCTTCATTCGTTTCTCTATCATCGTTCTTTTTTTCAAATGATAGTTAATCTTTGATTTTAGCAGAAAAGAATTTTTTAAAATTATTTTTATGTGTAATTCCTCCTCCTCTTCTTCTTGTCCTTCGTGTGCCGAGGGTCTATTGAAAACAATCTCTCTACCTGAATTTAGTAGGGTAAGATCTGCGTACAGACTACCCTCCCTAGACCTCACTTGTTGGGATGAAACTGCGTTTATTGTTGTTGTTATTTTTATGTGTAATTCTAGATAAATTTAATATTTAAAACAATTAAGGATATTTTAGTAAACTTATCTGTTATAGTATATTACGATACAATCAAACCAAACAACAACATATTATTTAAGAAAAACAAACAATATAATCTTTTTTTTGAATAAACAGATTTTCTATTCCATTCAATAAAAAAAACTGTACAATTACAAACATAGATGTTGACCATCTATACTCTCATTCTAAACAGTCACTACAGCTACTATCAGATGAGTAAATTGTTGCTATCTCACTATGTGATAGTATATGTATCAAGCAGTCTAACAGCATTCATACGGGTAATGATCTAAGCTTAATAGTGCAGTCTTCCATTTGTGAACTAAAGCTCCTTTTAGGTGGAGGTGAATGGCTATTTCCTTACAAACATTGTCGCACAAGATTTTACCTCCTTGGAATCTCTGTTTATTTCGCTCTCTCCATATCACTGTCACCAAGATCCCAAACAAATAGGCAGTGATTTCTACTACACCAGATCTCTTCCTTGCTAGTTTACTAACCCATTCATATTCATTGTTCCAGTACAAAATGGGTCATTTATAACCCAGCCAGTTTAGGAGCCGACTCCAAAGTGCTTTAGTCTGCGAGCACTCGAAGTACAAATGATCAAAAGTCTCACGAGACAGTCCACAGAAGGTACACTCCTGTGGAATCAGAATGTGGAGTTCCTGGAGTCTGTCCACTGTTGCCAACCTCTTATGCAGAGCAAGCCACAATATGAATATATATCTAGGATGTAACTGAGCCTGCAGTATGATGCTCTTCCACTGAACTTTATGGTATTGAGGGTGTTGGAACTTGTATAATTTCTTAATGCTGAAAGAATTACCGCTTTGTAGCTGAAGCAGTCGACTATCCAGATTACCTTGAAGATCTGCAATGCCTTTTATCAAATCTCTCGACTCAAAGATCTTCCTTATTGCCCAAGCAATAGACTTAGGAACTGGCATATCATCAATACTGTAATTTTTTTATATAGAAAGTATGCACCCATTTAATCCACAGACTGTCTTTCTTCTTGGTCAGTGCCCATAGATGTTTTGCAACAGCAGCCTTATTCCACTTGATCAAGTTCAGAACATTTAACCCCCCTGCACTGTATGGTAAACAGAGTGTTTCCCAGGCAACCAGAGCTTTTCTTGACACTGTAGCTGAACTTTTCCAAAGGTAGGATCTGCATATTGCTTCAGTCATCCTCAACACTTTTTTTGGCAATAGAAATATTTGGGACCAGTAGGCTTGTACTCCAAATAAAACTGATTTGATCAACTGAAGTTGACCAGCATAAAAGAGCAGCCTTGATGACCAGCAACTTATTTTCTATGTGACTTTCTCAACTAATGGCCAACATTGAGCAGTAGTCAGTTTGTTTGAATCCAGAGGTATCCCTAGATATTTAAATGGAAGTCTGCCTTCAGGGAAACCAAGTTCCTGTAAGATCTCCTCCTTCTGCCAGTTTGATACACCTGCTATGTACACAGCACTTTTGTCAGCATTTGCTTGAAGTCCAGAAGCTTTGGAGAATTTCTGGAATGCCTGCTTCAGTAGCTTAACAGACTGAATGTCTGCTTTACAGAACATAAGTAGATCATCCGCAAAGCAGACATGTGCCACACGCATTCTTACATCTAGGATGGAATTTGAACTCTTTCCTCATCATCATTTGCATGAATTCTCTATGTAAATACTCCATAGCCAGAACAAAGAGGTATGGAGACATAGGATCACCTTGCCTTATGCCTCTTTTGCCTTAAAATGGAATAGTGAGTCCACCATTGATGTTGAGAGAATAGGTGACAGATGAAATGCACTCCATTACCCACCAAATGAACTTATAAGGAAATTCCAAGTCCTGCATCAGTCTTTCTAAGAAGCTCCACTCAACTGTGTCATAGGCTTTCTGTAAATATACTCTAAGAACACATCTAGGTGATATACCCTTCATGGAGTAGCCTTTAAACGACTCTTGTGTAAACAGAATGTTATCTGTGATGCTGCGACCCTCAATGAAAGCTGACTGTGATCTACCCACCTGATAGCCAATAACTGCTTTCAGCCTAGCTGTAAGGATCTTTGTGATGATTTTGTATAGAGTTGTACAACATGCAATAGGCCTGTAATCCTTTACTTTTCTTGGATTTTGCGCTTTAGGAATTAGTGTCAGAGCAGTGCTACTAACTCCCTTATGCAACTTTCCAGTGAGAAAGAATTCCAGCACAGCCTCACAAATGTCTTTCCCTACTACATGCCAATGCCTTATAAAGAACTCAATTGGAAAACCATCCACACCTGGTGCCTTATCATGAGGCATATCCTTTATTGCCATTAGTATTTCCTCCCTTGTAACTGGTTTTACTAGTTCATCTTTCTGTTGCAAGCTAAGACAAGGACCCTGGAGGATTACTGCAGTGTTTGGGCACTGGCAGATACTATTGTTTCCACTCAATAACTTCTTAAAACATGTGATAAACTCTTTTTCCACCTGTCTGGGATCATACAATTTAATTCCCTCTTGAGTATATATAGAGTTTATAGTATTAAAATTTTTCCTCATCTTCAATTGAGCATGAAATATTTGGTGTTTGAATCTCCACATGCAATCCAGTGTGCTCTACACTTCTGGTGTAAGATCTGCTCCTTTATGTTACTCCATTTCTCAACTTCCATAAGCACCCTTCTTTCTTGATCAATCAAACCTTGGTCCATATAATTGATCTGTAGCTAATTTTGTATAGCTTCCAATTTCTGCCTAGCCTCCCTGAGGTGAATCCTATACATTGCCATATAGGTATTCAAATCCTTTAACTCCATTTTTAGGGCCTTTAATTTATTCCATACTCTGTGCATTTTCCTTCCAGGCTGGCTTTTGTTCCATACCCTTTCCACAATGCTATGGAAATCAGTATGTTCCATCACAGAAGTATAAAATTTAAATGGCTTAGGATGTAGGTTCCTTCTTTGCTCCTCAGCATTGCATAGTAAAAGGATAGGGGAATGATCTGATACTCCAGGGGTCAACACATAAGCTTATATATAACTGTACTCCTCATCAATTCCACATTTTCAAATGCCCAGTCAATCTTGCTATACACTCTTGTCTCTGGTTTCTGTTTATTACACCATGTATAAAACATCCCAAACTCTTCAACTGAGTCAGTTGCAGAACATTGAGTGAGTCTTGGAAACCTTGAATCTCCTGTTGCATAACTGGTGCTCCTATCCTATCATTAGTGTGGAGAACATTGTTGAAATCTCCACTAAGAAGCCAGCTCTCCTGAATAGTTGCTCCTAAGATCAACAGTTTGCCCCATAGTTGCTGTCTCTTATTCATCTTATTATTTGCATACACTACTGTTATCAGAGTTCTGAAATTTGTACTTCTTTCTTTTACCTCGCAGTGTATAAACTGTTCATCAGTCTTCAGTATCTGCATCTCAACATTTGAATTCCACATTAGCCAAATTCTCCCATTTGGGTGCTCCTTATAGTTCCAGCTATATCTCCAGTCACTTCCTAGTTTTGTCATAATCCTTCTTGCCTTAGCTTCTTTTACTGTAGTTTCTATGCATCCCAAACAATCTAATTTATGCTTTCTCAGAAAGAGTTTCAGCTCCTTCTGTTTATGGGCCTTGTTAAGGCCCATAATATTCCATGTGCTGAAAATCATTGTGTGGTGAAGCTGGATGGGCCAGCGTCCCCTGGGTCTTCACCTATCTGTAGTAAGGAGAATCTATTTGTCATGTTCACTGAAGTTCCAGCAGAATGTTGTACATTTTTGCCTTTTGACAACCCTTTATCCATCACCCTGCTTCGTGCAATGTCAACATTTTGTTTGCTGTCCTCCACTATCCTAGCAGTTTTAACCACCTCATCGTTCTGCTTGGCTTTTGGTATCCATTTGCAATTCTCTCTTTGAAATTGCTTTTTTTCCCCTGCTACCTTTGGTTGGTTCAGTGTTGACTCTTCACTTCCCTGCATCTTCTTATACCAGCAATCATCAAAGTTGTGGCCAAACCTTACACAGTCACAACAGTATTTTGGCTTCCATTCATATACAATTTGTTGAGTGATAACTCCCCTCTTAGTATGTAGTTCAAAACTATCCGGCAAGGATTGGGATATGTCTGTTTCCACCAGTACTCTTGCATAAGATATCTTCTCCAATTCAGCAGTAATTCTGTCAGTGTACATAGGCTTCCCAACCACACTAGCTAGTTTACTGAGGGCTTCAGTTGACCAAAAACCCAAAGGCAAGCCAGGGAAGGTAATCCACAGAGGAATTACACTCACGCTGCCTGGATCAAATCTGAAGTCCATTCTCCACTGTTGTAGTACAAATGGCTTGTTATGGAAAGTGTATGGACCAGCCTGGAGGACAAGGTCCCTGTCTTCACTATTTTCGAATCTGAAAATATAGTAGTCGTCCTCATGATACAGCACTTTGAGATTTTTCAAAAAAATCCCATACATTTGTGATATAATTATCCATTGCTCGCTCATACAGGTCTTCTCCAAGCACAAACCCAATCAATGCATTGCTCCAGTATGCCTCTTGTTCCTTTGTATCCTCGTCTTCAATTTGTACCACAAATGTACCGTCTCGCATAGCATGTGGTACATAGCACAACAACTTCCCTATTTGAGAGCTTTGATTCATCTGCATGGCAACCCTCTTACCTTCAAATTCCTTAGAATCTCCAGAATCCTGGCAGATCTGATCTAGCTTTGCTTGTGCTGAAAATTGAAGTCGTCGATGGACTTGTTGTGCTTCGACATTGTCTGTCACCAGATTTCTAAACATTATAATCTATTCAAACATTATATTCATAAAATCATACAATGCAATACATTGTAAAATGCCAGATAACAATTATCTAAATAAAGCGTTAATGAAAACATTTAGTAAGCGTTTGGCGATAAGCTTAGGGAGGTTTTTTAAATTATTTTTAAATATGTATTTGTTTATTGAATTAACCTAAATTTTTGGAGATTATGGAAACCAAAAGTTTGCATCTCAAACATTTGCTTAAGACCTCTTTTTAGGTCACATCATGACCATTTGAGACTTTTGAATCTAAAAAATGACTTTTTAACATATCAAATCTTACTCCAAAATTCATGATCATTTCAAATCAAATTTCACCGAAATTAGTGTTTTAAAATATATTTGGCAATTTATATGCAAGCGGGTCCTAAATGTATTCTTGGAGTTTGTTGAAGTATATGTTAAATTATGAATGAAATAAGTTCCAGGAAATTATTTGTTTACAAAACTTTTCTAAATTAATATTTTTAATTTTCTTCTGGTTGATCATATATCTATTGCCTCAGAATGAATTTGTACATTTTCTGGTGCCTTAGTCAATGCAATTAATGGTTAAGTTCTTTTAAAATGTGCTATGTGACAACAAGTTCGTATTATAATAAATCGTGATTTAATATACATTGTAATATAATTTATTTAATAAAGTCATGAATATTTATGCAATAGAATATGCAATAGTGAAGTTATCAAATGATATCATAAAATTTTAAATAATTATTTTATAAGTGACATCTAAATATTTTTCAGACGTTAGGGCGTATAGAATTTAGAGACTAATCATCTAATTTTCTGTTATTTTATATTGAGTTAATTGCATAAATAAGTTTTGGACCATACAGAAAACTAAATGACAAAGTCAACCAGAAATTCATAGGAGAGATGACAAAACTTTTATGGTGCGCCTGGTATAATTGATATTAGTAGCGTAATTTTTTTTTATTCTATAAATTCATTGACCCATATTTTATACCTTTTGGTTCATAAAGTAATGACCGAAAAAGTAATTGCATAAGGCCCAAAATAAAAAAATTTAAGAAAGGATGAGATCACAGAAGAGTGACGTGGTCAACACATAGCTTGTTGAACTCATGCATAATGCACACGTGTGCTGCACCTTTCAGCTGAATTACACGTGGGTTGTATCATATGTTATTTTGGCAACATATAAATGCAGCCAATAAGGGGTGTTATGGATCTGCTTGAACAAAAGAAGGTAAAGGTGAGAAAAAAAGAAAAAAAGAATGGCATCAAATTTGGGGCCAGCATATGCATATACAGTAGTGTATGTTAAAGACGTTGCCAAATCTGTCGCTTTTTATGCTAAAGCCTTTGGCTACAACGTTCGCCGCTTAGACGATAATCGCAAGTACGTTGTCTATCCTCCATAAAAATAAATATTGATTCTAAGAAGTCGGTTTGATTTTGGTTTGACTTTATTTTGTGAGTTCAAATTTTGATGGTAGGAGAACTAATGTTCAGTATGTTGATGAAATTGATTTTATGATTTGTGGGTTTGCTTTTATTTTCAAAAACAAAAGGATACAAAATAGCATGACCTTTTTCCGTCTGTTTGATTTTTAAATTAGTGAAACAAATTTCTAAGCGCTACACTCTTTGTAATTTAACTTGGTAGATGGGGAGAATTGGAGAGTGGAGCCACCACCATAGCATTCACGCCTATCCATCAGCACGAGACAGATGACTTAACGGGTCAGGTCCAGACCCCTCATTCCCGGAGCGATAGGCAACCCGTTGAGCTATGCTTTGATTATGTAGACATCGATGCTGCCTACAAGGTACTCATATAGCTAATCACCTTCTTCACTTTTTCAGTTTTGAATATGAATCAATGTATGTTAATTAAGTTTGACGTGTTGTTTCTGTGGATTAATTTAATGTCCATACAGAGGGCAGTAGAAAATGGGGCAGTTGCGGTGAGCCAGCCTGAGGAGAAGAAATGGGGACAGAAAGTTGGATATGTACGAGATCTGGATGGTAACATCGTTAGATTGGGAAGCCACGTCGATCCTAAATAATCGCATTACAGATCAAAGCTCATCAACGGTATTAGATATACTTTTAGCCGTTCCAGTTTGTTAGGTTAGTTGTGGGATAAATTGTATGCTCACTGTGTAGTGAATAAGGAATAAACACCATATCAACAAGACTTGGGTCTTATAAACTAAGCAGAACTCGTATGTTATTAAATAGTTTTTCTCCTTTGTTAAGAGACATTCCTTTTGCTACTGGAGGCATAGATGCATGCCTTTGAGCTTCAAGACCGAAGGTAATACTCCAGCAATACTCTCACACGAGATACTTTCCTTTTTAGTCACTTCCAAAATAAGGGATATATTTTTAAATTTAAAAATAAGTTAATTCTATCCTTTTTGCTGTATGGTCTACAGAAATTTTTATCTTTTTTTTAGATTACAAATTTCAAAAGTTCTTTTTCTTGAATTTTGTGTCGAGTTAAATTATCTCATCCAATACAAAATGGTTGTTTGAGACGGAGGGAGTATAAGATCTGTAGTAACCTCCACCCTCTTGAACCTCCCTCCCCCCAAACCCGCCCAAACAAAAAAAAGCAGTAGTAAGAGTTGACATAAAGCATTTATTCTTTTGGATCAGATTTTAAGGTCCGAGGTAAAAAGTCCTCCTCAGGTCTACTAATCTAATGTGAAAGTGGTGCTCAATTGTCACTATCCAAAATTCTCTATAGGTGTGTAATAGCGTCCGACCGTTGGCAAACACTTAGTTATTTATTTTATTATTATTTTTAAGTCATAAATCTTATTTAGAGAGATCTCATTGAGCTAAAATAAATTGTAGTTACTTACACTTCAATTAAAAATAATAGAAGTGTATTAATATAAAATAATCTATAACAATGAAGAACACCCCAAATTTGGTGTCAAGCATCTACTAGACGATATAATAATGATACAATATTTGTTATTGAAGCATGGGATGGAGCTCGTAAAGTCTTCGTAATAGCTGCGTCTCTGTGTCCACAAGGCCGCTAGAAATATATACCTGTACAATAACTACAAAAAGTGATAGTACGAATATGCAAATTAATGCATATCTAATAAAAATTTAGTCTAATTTCGAAGAAATAGTCCCTTAATAGTAACAAAGGGACGACACTAATACTTACTAGTGATCTTAATTAAGTACACTAGAAAGTAAGTAGGAAGTAAACAAGTATTAGGTATGATGAATAAACAACGTAAATAATATAAGTACGTGGTACGCCCCCATGAATAGTAAACACAAGCTCTTAATTATCGGTTATTCTTTCAACCAGAATATATAAAATGGTTCCCTATCAAATAGGTCATCCTAGTTAAAATTAGGAGCACACACAGATACGCTAGCTCCTTGTTGATATCACGTACGCCTATTGATGTGAACAATTTGATTCCATAAGAACAAGAAGTTTTAACGGGTTTTTGCCATCACTCATAAATATATGTATGAGTTATAAATTTAAGAAAATTTTTCGATGAAAATGTATAACGTGACAGAAATTCATAAGGGAAGCAGAATTATTTCACGGCTAATGAAGTAGCTTTTCAAATCTCTACAATAACGAGTTTATCATTCTATGTAAGCATAGTCTCAAGTCGTAACTTGAAATCAAGTAACTTAGCCTAGCATAAATAAAGCATGGAGTGAATCTTAATCTACCAGAATATACTCGGGAATTCTGGCATACGCACAGCCTGATACTTGTGCAACTCTCATAATATGTAGCATATGATAATAATAACACTTAGGGTGTAAAATTCTCCGTCACGGGATTTACCTTATTTTAAAGATCTATAACCGATTCTGTTCTAACACCTCGAACTGGGCCATCAATTTAAAATTAGTCAAATAATGTGTAAATAATTAAATTATACACCAATGCGTATAATTTAATAATTTATAATAATTTTCAACTTCACTCGAAAAGTCAATAAAGTCAACTTTGGGCCCAGAAGCTTAGATTTCGAAGATAAATTTTATCCATAATATTATAAGCTCAAATATATAATTTATTTCATTTTACGTCCAAATTTCGTGGTAAAATCCAAAAGCATAATTTCTAGATCTTCCATAAAAAATCCCACATCTTTTACCGAAATTGTTGAATTAACAAGTTTAAATTCACAACATGTAGAAATCACTTATCTCATGATTGACGATGAAAACGGCACTCCAAAATGCTCCAAAGTCGGCTCTCATGGAAGAAATAAAGTAAAAATGAGCTCAAACCTCACTTTTAAAAATCACATTGTCCCGAAAATCCCGCTTTTGCCGTTCCATTTTTGCTTCTGTGACAACCGCTTCTGTGGCATCAAGAACGCACCTGCGAGAACCTAGCCCAGGCCGCCAACAGAATTTAAGGTTGCGCTTCCGCGTTTATGCTTCTGCGATGCCTCATCCAGAGGTGCGATTCCGCTTCTGTGGAAACTCTACAAATCTGCGGTCCTAGTCCTCCCCAACAAAATCCGCTTCTGTGGAGTCGCATCTATGGCCCTTTCTTTCAGGTGCTATTGCATCAATACTCTGACTAATCAGCAATGCTACAAAACTCCAACGTGATCTACGACACATCTGAAACACACCCGGGTTCCACGATACCGCGTCCGAACTTACCTACAAGTTATTATAACATAATAGGACTTGGTCGAGGACTCAATTCACATCAAACATTATCAAAATGATGAATTAAAGATTGGAACCTTTCTTTAAACTTTCAAACTTTAAACTTCGCCGAACACGTCCGAATTATACTTAAATATTTCGGAATAATGCCAAATTTTACGGACAAGTCATAAATCACATTAAGAACCTATTCAAAGGATCAGACCCCCGAGTAGACATCGATAGCACCAGAATTCATTTCAAATCAAACATATGAAATTCATAAACTTTCAAAAATACCAACCTTCGATAATAGATGCTGAATGTTACCGGGCCATCCGATACTTACCCGAACATACTCCAAAGTTTGAAATCATCATATGGACCTATTGAAACCTTCAAACCCGATTTCAAGGTCGGTTACTCAAAAGTCAAATTTTGGTCTACTCTTCCAACTTGAAGCTTTCAAATTGAAAATTTTCTTTCCGAAACAACTTCGAACTTCCCGAAATTTAATTTCGACCATACGTACAACTCATAATAGATGAAGAGAAGTTACTCAAGGCCTCAAACCACCAAACAACACGCTAGAGCTCAAACCGGTTGGTCAGTTAGATATATTTTCTCCCACTTAAATATGTGTTCATCATCAAACGTGCCAAGAACTTCTCTGGAGTTGCCCCAAATCACTGTCCAACACCTTGTGAACCTACTCGTTCCACACTACCCATGTGAGAACGTAAGCTCAAGTCATACTAAATATCCTCCCTTTTATTTCTACCAATAAGCCTTAGGACCAAATTTCAACCTCTAATTTTCTCTACAAGACTTGATTCCAATATACGAATACCATATCAATCTCTACAAGCCGAACCTACACCTAATGATGCATCTATGCTGACATCACACTATGAACCATCTAACTTATTTGCCCATGGTAACTTTCTCCAAGCACAACATCTGCAAATTCTTTGACCCGATCTCAATCCTCACAATATTGCAACGGTAAGAGAGATGCATAATCACCCGTCAAATCAATCACTTATGAAGTTCTAAACTAAATAGTGATGTTTTCTCTTTAATATACCTTACATAAATCCATTTGCGCCGATTTCTGGTCCAACAACCTTGTCTCACCAATACAAGCTACTCAAACAATAATCCACCTTTAACACTGACCAAAATCTCATATGACGCCATCAATGCACCAACAAGAAACAACTCGAATATGACACATAAGTAAGAACGAACTTTGGAAAAGAACTACCCAACCTGCGTAATGAATAAAACGGTCGAACATATGTGATGAACCTTTCTCAAAGAATGAGAAACAAAATACACAAAGATATGTATAGGGAACCATACTCAATATCTCATTGTTGCGGTGTGCAACCCGATCCATACATGATACCGTTGCAGCATGCATCCCAATCCAGACATCATACCCGTGGCAGCGTGCCACCTGATCCACACATAAAAATCAATGAGGAAATACCTGTCGAGCATAATTCTCATGCCTACGGAAGGCCCAAATATCTACTACAAGAACGCCAAGTGCATAAATGCGACCTTGGGGAGACGAATAGCGCTACGTGCTACTAAACGCAACCACGACTAAGGTGAAACAATGACAAACTACGCAGGACCACAATGCGCGTGTGAATAATCAAGCCATCTCACCACCCATATGTCCTAGTAGAGAATTACAGAGAATAGATGACGATAGGAATGACACCCTACATCGGAAGACTCCTCTATAAGCTGTGCTATGCTGAGTGAACACATCCGATCTGATGTAAATCTACTAGCGAACCTCAAGACGATTCGGTCTTTCCATACTGGGTTAATAACCTTTCAAGGAACCAAAAAACCCTATTCATGACGTATAAGAACAATTGTCAAATTCGGAAGAGACTCACACAGTCCACAACCAAAGGAATATAGCGCCTCCCAATATAACCTCTCCCACTCCAATTGGTGACAGTACCAAAATATCCATACATGATCTAAATCTCCAACAATCGAATTACTAACACGTCACACTTATATGATCTTCTCATAGGATATACCCTGGTAACCTTCCATACCAGGTAGTAAAATCTAGACATTAATGGCCATCGACCATGCTATTTCATAGTGCTAGTCAAGCATCTGTATTTTAATATCCAAAACGTTTTCAACAAAATAGACCATCCCCAAGTTGCCCGAAAATAATGTCAGCATATTCTGAACATCTGAAATCTTCACGTGCTCCTCCGAGATCATGACATTCTTATCGTATCCGAACCGCAACCATGATTCTCAATCTCAAATTACTATACCGCTTATCGCATATATCCTGCAGCTACGCGAGAGTCCATGGATTTCATCACAAACCCGGAACCACCACTAGAATACACACTTCATCGGCTAGGACCATGTTCACTCCACTTATTTCAAAAGAAGAATTGCAACACACAACTAAATTCTCATAATCGTAGAAAATCAAACCTCACATAGTGGTCTAAACCACTATAATTCTTCTGGGATTCATTTACACATAGGAAGGCTATCATATTAAATACTTCCAAATCAGTCAATTCATGAAGGTTGTCAAGCCTACACATACAACCATGAAACACTGGTATAGCTTAACATACCAAAAGGATAGATCATTTCTATGACCTAGCTGATTCAAACCAACACTAACTGATCCATCTTCTTCTAATTTACTCTTGACTTGCATTTGAAATAATAATTGCTTCATTCAAAAACATGACAGACCTCAAATAACACGCATCCTGAGTGACCCAGATCACAAAACTACGTCGTCTCAACATCCATAAGCAATTCTATACCCTCTTATTGCACTCAATAATATCTCCAACTGATACACTGATTAGATCTTCTGCAAATCTAAAGTTTTTTCTCCCATTTCTCTAACATCTAATACTCCGCTGTAAACTCGATAATAACATAGAAATTCCCCAAGTGTTCTTCACACTCTACTGCAAAATCCAGTCCTAAGTGTGAGCACGTGATTTTTGCCTCATTAAAATTACTCCTACAGAATTCTTAGACTTAGGATTTCTCCTTTTTATTATTCAATTTTAGGATTTAATTGCGCATATTTGCGTGTATTTTCATTGGTGCATGCATGACAAGTCGTAAAAAATAACACGAAATTTACACAAGCATTTAGGATTTGATTTCACATATTTTTTGATAGAATTAATTGGTAATTAGGGTTTTGTTTTGCGAAATATAAAAATCACAAAAAATAAGTAGTTTATTTTGGCGTTATTTAAATTTGTAGTTTCAAAATTGTTAATTTTCATATTTGATTAGTTTAGGTGATTATTAGTCTAATCTAGTTGAATTTAGTATTTAGTTTAATAAGAAATTTTAAATTAAATTAGGAAGTTTAATAAAAGAAAATTGAAAAAAAAAACAAAAAAAGAGAATTAAAAGAATTAGATCACGCTGGCAACAATTGGGCCAAACCTGGGTAGCCCAACCCCCTACCCGTCCAAAATGCCCAAAAAATCGGCCCAGCCCGTCTCTGACCCGAGCTGCCATTAGAGACGCCCCAAAGCGACGTCGTTTTGGGGCCATTAATATCAATCGTTCATCAACCATAATCGAACGGCCTGGGTTCGATGAAGATGATGCATAAAACTGTCTGAATTTGATCAAACCCTAGAGACAAACAACCTCTTCCTCGTACCCTCCGTCTCCACTAGTACACCGCCCTATAGCCGCCGGCGAGAAATCGTCGTCGCCGGCGCATAGCTCTGATGCTTCCCAAAAATACACCCCTAGCTCACAATGCCCTCCTCTTTCCGATGCTCTAAGAACCAAGCCTCAACTGTGAGCAAATCTCCTCGAATATTAAATCTTTGGGCAGCGCTTCTGCCGCCCACGGTGGCGCCACCGCCAGAACCTTTCCAAAATAACGCCCTAGGTCTCTTACCCCATCCCCATAATGGATCCATGTTCAATTTCCTCTAAACTCCACCCATTGCTTTGAATATTAGTTCAAAGCACTTACCAAATCTCTAACCTCCCCGGAATCCATTGAAACTGATACCAGGTGACCCCCTTACCTTCCCTTCTACAAATCCACAACCAGCGACCTTCGAATATTACTGAACCTGGCCAACAAATAAAAAATGGTTTAAAACCCAAACCCATCCCGAACTAACTAACCTTACACCTGATACCCTCTTCCACTCTCAAATGGGCGCCCAGCCATCCCAAAAGGCCAAAGACCTTCCCAGATTTGAAACCATGAGACGCTTAGGGTTGCGATGATTAAGGTAACTTCCCTGTTTTCCTTTTGTTTTCCTTTAATTTGCTTTTTTTTGCTTTGTTTTATGTGAGTACATGATTGTTTCTACTTGCTTATCTACGATAATCTTCTGATTAGGTAGTTTGTTTTCATCCAGAATCATGTGCCTTTTATTTTAAGTCTTTAATAATCCTATCCGAATGATCCCTTTATCAATTGGATTTATATATGTTCTTTGATTAAATTGAATCATTCTGTTAGCTCAAATTGTTCATCTCTTCCCTGGTTTAACTTTCCATTTTTCGTTTCAATTTGATCAATGATAATTTGTGATAAACTTTGTGTTTGTTTCTGAAGTTTGTACTGTTTAGCTTTATTTTTCCTCTGAGTAATTCAGTCCCATATTTTGGTACATGTCTAATCCGCCTGTATATATGTGTTTCATTGACCTATTACTTATTAATTTTGACCATTTTTTGTTTGCCTTTTAATAGTATAGTGTAGTCTTCAATTAAAAAGTTAGTCATTCTCAGGTTTCTTCAAACTCGAACCCAACTGATAATGAGACCATGGTTTATGGCCTTGAGTAATTGACTATGGTCAACTCCTGACCAAATGGATAGGCACAATGGTAGAAAACATTTGGGCTAGTAATTAAGAAGGAAGGGCAAGGGTAACAAGGGTATTTGGGCATAAGAATCTTGTACCAAATACCTGGAATCTTCTAGTTGGAGGTTCAAAATACAATTTCTGGTAACTTTTCTTTAAAAACTTGAGGCACAAGTTAAAAAAATAAGGGACCAATTAAGCAATTCCGGAAAATGGGGAAGGGACTAATAAGAAAACAAGAAGGAAATGTTGTCCTAAGGCTTTGGCTATATAAGGGTATCTTGTTGTTTTAAAAAAATAAGAGAGGAAGAAGTCGAGAACACCATCTAAAAAATTCCTTGAAAATACTAAGCTTTTCTGGAAAAAAAATCTCCTAAAATAATAAAAATTCTGTTCATTATAAGATGAAGATGACTCGAAGCATATGCATTTAGGGTGTTAGAGTCTAATTTGGGCATTGATCCAAGGATGGTTTGCTTTGTTCGAGCTATAGGATTGGAACTTGTGTTGTTGTTGGTCTTTCAAAACCTTTCTGAGTTTCCTGATACTACTCCTGGGACTTAATTGGTTGATCTGCTGCTGTTTGTTGCTTTTCGCTTACCTTACTCATAGGTGTTTTCCTCTTTGCTTTAATTCCAAGTACTTACTATCACTCAGGAAATTTGGGAATGCACAGCTGTGTATATGCATGATCATATTTGACAATGAATCTATTTATATTTTTCATGTTTAATGTTATAGTTGCAAATATTACTAGTTTACTAGTATTTGAAACATTCATCTCCTGGAATATATATAAACATTTGGACTATGCTGAACTGTTATTTGGACTGTTAGCTTTAAGTTATTTAAATTTTAGTAGAGGTTGAAAACGTGGTAGTCAATAATTTGCCTAGTTTTCCTGTTGGAGTCTGTAGTAGGGAATCATCATGTGTACATGATTCTGATTAATAAGTCCATCAGTTTGTAGATGTTGAATTCGAAACCTGAGTTTTAGCATATTGATTCACTAGTATGGAAAATCACTACCTGGATTTTACTTTGTCGAATGTCTTTAATACGTAAAAAATGATCAACTATGAAAAATGTTAACAACTTTAACATAATGATTTTGGAAATGCTATCCTTGCCTTTGTAATTAATTTGTAATTTCAAATTTCTGGGGTCAACTGAAGGCCCAAATCGTGGTAATTGTGAAGTATGCAAATATACTCTGGGCTAACTACTTTCGTTAGTAAGGACCAATTGCAGAAATCAACTGTCAAAGTGCTGAAGATATACATTGCTGAATGTTTTGTTTGGATAAAACATTAATATATGAATCAATTAGGACCTCTCTTTTATTTAGAGACATATGTAATAGAGAATCATAGTCCTTTTAGGTTGCCTTTCTAAAAATAACTTGAGTGAGCCACGCTAAAAAAATCATACAACGCGTGGCCCATTAATTGTAATAAAATGCTTAGAAATTTAGGAGAGGCCGTTTAGTGAATTCCACGGTTTTCCCACGAAGTTTAAAACGCGTAGTTGCTTTAGGCGAGCTATTTGAATAATGTATCTTCCTAAATTCGGGTGCGCATTTATGTGACCCAAATCCAAATTTCAACGATGTTAAAATGTGTCGAGAACCCGGGTGCATTTATGTGACGTGGTTCGAGACGTGTTTTAATAACATTTCAAATATTCCTAAAAAGTGAATAAAGCAGTTAATAATTTTAAAATTTCACTGTAGGATGAACATGTATAAAAATTGGATAATTGGCCATTTATAATAGTTTAAGCGACCGTGCTAGAACCACAGAATCCGAGGGGGCCTAACACCTTCCCTCGGGTTATCAGAATTCCTTACTCAAGAATTTCTGGTTCGCAGACTCCAATTGGTAGTCGAAAAATTTCCTCGATTTGGGATCCTAAATAAATCAGTGACTTGGGACACCAAAAGCCAAACCTATCCCAAGTGGCGACTTTAAATAAATAAATTGTCCCATTTCGAATAATGTCACTTTAGTTGGAGAAACTCCATTATACGTTTGTCCTTCGGGGTAACCGTGTAAAAAGGAGGTGTGACAGCTTTGGCGACTCTTCTGGGGAATGAACCGAGAATCTCTGGTTCAGGGTTCAAGAATTCTAGCTTAGAATAACTGTTATATTTGGCCTCTCCTGAATTGCTTACATGTTCTATGTAAAATGCTAAATTCTTTACGCTTTGATATTATTTGAACTGTACGTATAAATTGCTAGGAAACCCTTGTCTTCGCACCTCCGGGGATGTGCTTACTGGTTGAAACTCCCTATTATGTTAGTTCCATACCTGAAAATAAGAAAGAGGCCGGACAAGTTACTAAACCGGATGGCCTTTTGGTTCCCGGTACGTAGCCCTCTCATCGACTCGAGTCGTCCGCTCGGGTCCACAGTCTAGACCCTATACTAAGGTTTTTAGCTTAGAGTAACTTGAACTCATGCCGGATCCATAGTAGGAAAGCTTATTTGCATCATGCATTTGGCTTAGGGGACTCAACACAAGGGTTGGGTCCGTCTAGGACAGGTGACCCGAAATGAAAAAACCATCGTGATGCATGTTACGTGCTACTTGTGCATTTATTTGCTTTGGATTTGCATGTTGACCAGCTTGTAAATAAAGAGGTAATTTGAGTTACTGAGATTAATCATTTGTAAAACCAATGCTCAAATAGCGCCGAAATACTGCCGGATTTTTTCAAAACAAAACAACACAAAAGAAGGATAAAGAAAATGGGGGTGTTTTCAATAACTTTTTGGCTTTAATAAATTGTCTTTGACCAAACTACGCCGATTTGATTCTCGTCAGAGCGAGATACGTACGAAACCCCCATCGGGTCCAACCTCCCTTTTGCAAAAAATAATTACCAAAACAATTGGCCAGTTTTAATTATTTTCTTAAAAAACCTAGGTGATTCTGTTATTGCCAAAAGCAGCCGAATGGTACCGCAATGGGCACGGAAGGCTGATTTTGTGCTAATGGCCACCTATGAATCTTATTTTTGACCGGCAAGCGAACGCAGCCTTAAAAATATTCCTTCGAAAGTGTTGCAAGGCCGTATTTGCAAAGCCGAGCCCTGATTTTAAGAAACAAATTTTGTAATTTACTGGTTTTAATATTTTGTGGAGTAAAATAGTCAAATTTTGGGATACTAATTCACCTTAATAAATGTGCAAAATGAGCACGATAATGTTTATGAATAAAATTTCCTTGAAGTTGCGACTGTGGTGGAATGACCAGGAGGAAGCAGGGCAAAAAAGGTCAACACGTATTTGGGAGGCCTCACTGGTTTGTTGAAAATTAATCCAAGGGGAGACATCATTAAAGCATTAATAACATTTTGGGACCCGACACACGATGTCTTCCAATCGGATTTGGAACTCACCCCGACATTGGAGGAAATAACTGGATATATTGGAACTCCTACAATTCCTTTGAGACACCAATACCTGATTTCACCAAGAGCCCTTGCCATGCACAAATTCCTGGACTCCTTGAAAATCAGTAGGAAGGTTCACAATCCGGACCTATAAGCTGGCTTTTACACCCTTCAGTTTATATATCAGAGGTACGTACATATCGTGGGATTTAATAACCCCGAAAATCATATTTGTAGCAAAGGAAATCAGCTCAAATGGGAGGAGCATCGATGTTTTGCGTTCATGGTGTTTTTCTTGGGTCTTCTGGTGTTTCCGCGAAAGGATGAGAATATTGACACACGGATAGCAGGGGTCATCAACACTTTAATGACTCAGGCCAAAAGTATCCTCGCTCCAATGATCTTATCCAAAATATTACATGCTCTCACCGCCTGTAAAGCAGGAGGAGACTTCTTCGAAAGATGTAACCTGTTGTTGCAAATATGGATGATCGAGTATCTATGCCACCGGACTCGGTTCATGAATTATGGGTCACCAACAAAAAGCTGCATAGAAGAATTCTGCAATAGGGTTGATGGGAGTAGAATACCTGAGGTTGTCATGAAATGGGTGTCGCATCTCCGGGTCGTCACTCAAATCGGATAGAGTGGACATTTGGGTGGCTCGCTGTGGATGAAGTTGTTTATATGCCAGCCATCGGGCCTCATTTCCTTCTGATTGGTCTCCGAAGTATCCAGCCGTACGCGCCATACAGAGTACTAAGACAATTAGGTAGATGCCAAATGATCCCCAGGGATGAGTATATTAGTCGTCACGCGGTTGAGATAAGCCCTAATGGCCAATTCCCTAAAGCCGTCGTACGTCAAATCTGGAGAGAATGTCAGTACTTGACAATAGGTACTTGAGTACGTGACATATCTAAAGGCGAGGTTGCACTGGGGTATGTTGCTTGGTACAAAAGAGAAATAGAACCTGGAAGGCCGCTAAGAGACCGCATCTCCAAGAACTTGATGAAACATCGCAAGAGAATTGGGATTGGCTAGCCAAGGAAAATTAATATAGGGCCACTATAGGAAGATTGGAAAATCAAATCAAAGAGATGCAATTTGAAAATAGTTTGCAAGCTGCAGCCAGTGAGGGAGAAAAGAAGATATTAACAAAAGAAAACGAAGCCTTACGAGCCCAAATACAGAAAATGAAAGCAGCCACAGAAAATCCCGCTAGAAGCACAAAATATGAGAAACTCATAGAAAATTTGCGGCGGAAAGTAACCGAGTATGAGTTTGACTTGAATAAGGCGGAAGGAGAGTTATCCAAGGTTCGGAAGCAATTGGCTAAAAGTGCGGAGGAACGAGCCCGCATCCTTGAGCAATTAAAAGAAGGGATTAACGATGAGATTGTTGGTTTAAAGCGGGGGATCATCATGTCTGAGAATAGAATGACCAATCAATTCAGAGATTTCAAAGCCGAAAGAGAACATTGTCATGTCGTGGTAGCAAGGTTGGAGATGGATTTGCGACAGTTGCAGGAGCCGAACCAAGTAGCAGAGCGAACTCTAGAGGCAAGGGCCGAGCAAATTGGGCGTTTGTTGCAAGAAAATGGTATTATTAGCGAAAGGATATAGGCAATCGCAGATTACATCACCACAAAGTGCAACCATTGCGAGGATATGACGAAATCCATGTTCTTTGCTACCGCCATAACTTTTGTTCGGCAAGTGATGGAAGACCTCCACCATCTCCAATGGAGTTTAGCATGCAAGCCTGCGGCAAGGCCTAGTGATGCCCCACAAGCTTCAAAAGCAGTTGAAGTCTTAATGTATTCATGATTTTTGAAAAATTGTATTTTTCTTAAAAGAGTCTGTCAGTCTGTATTTTCTTTTACGCACCATTCAACTCTGTAAGTTTTATTGTGTCCAAGCCTGTTAGTTGCCTTTAACTTTGTTAGTTTTTGCAACCAAAGTATTGAAAATCCCAAAATATCATGTTATTTCCATCACATTTTTTCATGAACTACGCTCGGTCTGATTCATGCGGAGCATGATACATAGGCAATCTTCAAGGATTCTACCGTATTCTTAAAAGAGGAAATAAGAAGCGCAAACCAAAAGGAAGTTCGGAATAAATGTCGGGACGATGCATGTGACCATTGAAAACATATAGAAACCCGTTAACTATGTAGGTGCATCATACCCGTTATGTGATTCCCTGTTTGCTATCTCTCCCAACCTAACCATTTGTAATTCTAGTTTCCAGTCATAGGGTTTTAATACAGTGTTTGGTTTGTGGTAAACTGGCATCGGATTGATATTTCACCAGTTCAAATGGAAGCGCAGAAATGTCATCTGGAATGACATTAAAAGTAGTTCGCATCTCAGAGGATAGCCCAATTGCGGGGATTCCGGTCTCAAAATATGCGGCAGCTGAAGAAAATAGGATCCTTCGACTCAGAGTTATGGAGTTGTGGGACGCTTGGACAAACGGAAGAGAGCCGTCGAGCGCCATCCCTAGATTTCCTGAGCTCTTCCCAAGGTCGGGGGGTACCTCCACTATTCCCACTAGCCACCCAAACAACCTTTTGGGATAGCTTACCATACCAGCCAACTTTGTTGGAGCACCTTCTAAAGTCCGCCCTCAGGTGTTTACGGCTCCTCCATGCGCAACCACCACATAGCCCGCGGTGCCGAGACCCATGTTTGATCTTACAACTTTCACATTTCAAACTCCCAACTACCAAATAAGCTTCCCCCATACCCCACATACACCTATCCTCAACCAGCATATGAGCTCACACCGGTGCATGATAAAACTCCTAAAATGCCTGAACAAGATGAGATAGCAAGAAGGATGAAAAGCATTGACTAGAGCTTGAAAAACATGCAAGGTTTGAGTGGGCAAAAGAGCGTGTCTTACACAGATACGTGCATGTTCCCACATGTACATCTTCCCCTGGGATTCAAAACACCGAAGTTTGAAAAGTACGATGGTCATGGCAACCCCATTGCTCATTTGAAAAAATACCGCAACCAATTGCGTGGGTAAATGGAATAGAAGAACTATTGATGGCGTACTTCAAGGAGAGTTTGGTAGGCATCGCTTCTGAATGGTACATGGACCAGGACATCACTCGATGGCATATTTAGGATGATCTTGCCAGGGATTTCGTAAGGCGGTTCCAGTATAACATCGACATTGCCCCGGACAGGAACTCTTTGGTCAACCTGAAAAAGAAACCTTCGCAAAGTTTTAGAGAATATGTTGTCAAGTGGGGTGAACAAGCGTCAAGAGTAAAACCGCCCATGGATGAGACAGTGATGGTCAGTTTTTCTCTAGGCACAGGAGGAGAATAATTTCAAAAATAGGATGTCAGCAATGGGCAAACCTTTCGCGGAAGAAATCAAGTTCGGCGAGATAGTAGAAAATGGCTTGAAAACAGGAAGAAATCTAAGCCAGTCAGCCATAAGGGCGACCTCCCAGGCCATACAAAGTGGGGCAGGATGAGTCGCAAGAATTAAAAAGAAAGAAGAAGCTTCAATGGCAGCCTCCGGCGTGAGATCACACCATTCCCCCAGGCCCATGTTTTTATAAAGGACCTCTCGACACTACTATCCCCATCAAGACATGCATTATGTTCCACAACCTTATACAGTCATGAATGCCCAGCCATTCGCTCAACTACAATAATAGGGCAACAGAAACCAGGCCCCGAGAAATCAGCCTCCCCAAAACCACTATAATCCCCGCCCTCCGTAAAACAATTTCCGTCCCAGGGAGCCACCCAAAAGACAAAACTTTACACCAATAGGGGAATCTTATGCCAGCTTATTCCAAAAACTGGTTCAGATGGGTCTCTTGCAGCCCGTGCCCCCAAAAAGAAGAACCCTGAGTCCCCTTCCTATCAACTAGGTGTACGCAGTGCTTATCATTCAGGGGCCGAAGGACACCACACTGAAAACTGTTGGACTCTGAAGTGAGTAGTAGAGGATCTAATAGAATAAAAGAAAATAGTGCTGAGAGATGAATATGTCCCGAACGTAACCTATAACCCGTTACCGGCTCATAATAATGGGCCAGTCATCGGGATGATTTGTGGAGGACAAAGAGTTCCGCCCTGCTTTGAAAGCCATAATAGCCCCTGCTGATGCAGACACAAAACCGAAGGTTACCCCAAGAAAGTTGAAGAAAAGGAAATGAGTGAAGTGAAGCACCTGGAAACAGAGAAGAAGTTTGAGATTAAAACTGAGACGGCACCCGCCGAGGAAGTCATACTTTACATCCCATGGGGGCATCAAGAAAAACAGCCCACTCTGAGTCCCCCAAGATGATTTGAATTGAACAAGACGATGTATGTACCCAAGGGAGCTTATGTGGTACGGGGACCGATTAAACCGCCAAGGCTGAATAAGCCCGTGGTAATCAGTCGCGTGCCTCAGAAGACAATGACAAACTCTTCTGCAGTCCCATGGAACTACCAAAAACCATAGTAACACACAAAGGCAAAGAGATCACTAGGGGAACTCAAAAGGGCCACCCCGTAAAGAAGTATGCGGACATGGAAGAAGTGAACACTGCCACCAAAAGGCGATTTCCACCCAAAAAGCCCGTTAATGCTGAAGAGGTAGAGGCCTTCTTTTGAAAGATGAAAATACCAAATTATGAGGTAGTGGACCCGCTCCGAAAGTCTCCCGAGTAAGTCTCTTTATTATCATTACTGATGAATTCTCCAGAGCACTAGAAAGTGTTGGCCAAAACATTGAATGAAGCTTATGTACCAGTTCAGACCTCTGTGGAACAACTGGAGAAAATGGCGGAAAGATTTTTCGCTATTAATCAGGTGACATTCAGCAAGAATGATTTGCCTCCAGAGGGAGCTGCCCACAATAAAGCCTTGCATTTTACCGTCAAATGTGAAGGCAATTACGTCAAAAGAGTAATGATAGATGGAGGTTCCGGGCTATATATATGCCCACTATCAACGTTGCAAAGAATGGAAATCAAAAAAGAGAGGATCCATCCCAACAATGTGTGTGTCCGAGCTTTTGACGAAATTGAAAGATATACCATAGGGGAAATTGACCTAGTATTGACCATCGGTCCGGTCGATTTTGAAGTGACATTTCAAGTATTAGACATGGACAAATCCTACAACTATCTCTTAGAAATACCATGGATTCACGCAGCAGGAGGTGTGCCTTCTACTTTGCACCAAATGTTGAAATTTGAACTTGAAAACCAGGAAATTGTGGTCCTCGGAGAAGATGAACAGTCAATTTACCGTGATCCCTCCGTTCCCTGCCTCGAAGCTAAAGAGTGAAGTGAGCATATAGTTTACTAGGCTTTTGAAATTGTGGTAGCTGATCAACAAAAAGGAAGGAAAACTGTTTCCCCAGCCTTGCCTCTCCAATGCCTCAATCATGGTGGCAAGAGAGATGATACATCAAGGGAAAAGGTCTTGGAAGTTCTCTACAAGGCATAACTGAGCCGATCGTTTTTCCTACCGCAGAGAAGTTTTTTTGGGCTAGGTTTCCATCCAACGCCGGAGGATATCACCTGGGCCAACCGTAGGAAACGTCATGGATGGGCTTTGCCACAACCCCTACCCACTTGTACAAAACATTTGTGAAACCAAAGTACATTGAGGAAGAAGAAGACGAGACCTTCACAGCGGAGGAAATTGAACAGATATGTGGGGCCATGAGGAAATTATTGTATGAAGCCAACATGGTCCAGTTGGGAGAAGGATCAAGCACTGTTGAGGTGCTTTACATGGGACTGGATGCCAAGTTACAAAACTGGAAGGCGACGCCTTTTCCAGTCAGGCGGGAGGCCCAGTAGTCCTGCCTTGCCACCTATTCTTGCATCACGAGTTATTTCAAGGTGTAGCTCATGTGTTTTTCTTTAGTATTTTTTCCTTTAAATTCCAAATGTAAACCCTGTTATCTTACAATTTCAAGAAATGAAATCAATATGTCATCGTCTCCACTTCCCTATTTTTCTGATTTTTGTTTTTCTTCTGTTTTTATTTCTTTTCTTTCAGTTCCAATAATGTGGCTTTTAATAATATGACATGCTCATGGAATTTATGCCCCAATCCGAACATGCTGCCTATTTGTGAAATAATGAACCAAGAACCAGAGTATGATGAAGAAGAGGCTTTTAGGGAAATCAACCGAGAGTTGGAACATTTTGAAAATAAACCTAAGCCGAACTTAAACAATACTGAACCAGTTAACTTGGGTAGTCCCGGCGAAATCAAGGAAACTAAAATAAGCATCCATGTGAATAAGGAAATTCGGGATTCACTGGTTCAACTTCTTTTGGAATTCAAAGATGTATTGCTTGGTCTTACAATGATATGCCTGGGCTGAGTATTGATATGGTTGTTCATAAGTACATACCCTGAATGCCCTCCAGTCCAACAAAAACAAAAAATTTAAAACCCGATATCAACGATAAGATCAAAGAGGATATCACAAAACAGTTAGAGTAGGGGTAATCCGAGTGGTTCGATACACCACATGGTTGGCAGATGTGGTCCCAGTACTGAAGAAAGATGGGAAAACTCGAGTATGTGTAGACTACAGAGATTTGAACAAGGAAAGTCCCAAAGATAACTTCCCGTTGCCTAACATCCACATTCTTGTTGACAACTGTGCCAAACACGAGATACAGTCCTTTGTAGATTGTTACGTAGGATACCACCAAGTATTGGTTGGTGTGGAAGATGCTGAGAAAACAGCCTTCACCATACCTCTGGGGACTTACTGTTACAGAGTTATGCCTTTCGGTGCAAAAAACGCTGGGGAAACATATGTGAGGGCTATGACCACCATTTTCCATGACATGATGCACTAGAAAATAAAAGTATATGTGGACGATGTGATTATCAAGTCCAAGACTCAGGGTGATCATGTAAGGGACATAAGAAAGTTCTTTGGAAGGCTTCGCAAGTATGATTTGAAATTAAATCCAGCCAAGTGTGCATTCGGGGTCCCGTCAGGTAAACTTCTGGGATTCATTGTCAGCCGAAGAGGCATTGAGTTGGATCCGACCAAGATAAAATCCATTCGAGAGCTACCTCCTCCAAAAACCAAGAAGGATGTAATGAGTCTATAGGGAAGACTGAATTACATTAGCCGATCCCATATTCAAGCTATTGAAAAAGGACGCATCAATTAAATTGACTGGTGAGTGTCAAGAGGATTTTGACAGAATCAAACATTACCTGTCCAACCCACCAGTCTTGGTCGTGTCGGAACCGGAAAGGCCATTGTTTCTTTATTTAACAGTCCTTGAGAGCTCTTTTGGTTGTATTCTCGGGCAGCATGATGCCATGGGAAATAAGGAGCAAGCCATCTATTATTTGAGCAAGAAGTTTAGTAGTTTTGAGGCCAAATACACGCTGCTAGAAAGAACCTGTTGGTGCCTTGACATGGGTCACCCAGAAGTTGAGACATTACTTGCAAGCCCACAACACCTACCTCATAACCAGGCTAGACCCGTTGAGGTATATATTCCAAAAACCGATGCCCACAGGGTGATTGGAAAAATGGAAAATCCTGCTCACCAAGTTCGATATAGTTTATGTCACTCGTACCACAATGAAGGCTCAAGAATTAGCAGATCATCTGGCCGAGAATCCAGTTCATCATGCATATCAACCTTTGAATACCTCTTTCCTTGATAAAGAAGTGAATTCGGTGGAAGTAACATCTGAAGACATCCCCGCCTGGAAATGTTCTTCGACGGAGCAGTAAATGAAAAAGGCATAGGGATTGGGGAAATTTTAATCTCACCCACTGGTCAACATTACCCCGCTACAGCAAGGCTCCAGTTTTTCTGCACCAATAATACATCTAAATACGAGGCTTGCATCATGGGCATGAACATGGCTATTGGACAAGATGTTGAGGAATTGTTAATCATGGGGGATTCAGATTTGATCATTCGACAGGCTTAAGGAGAGTGGGAAACAAGAGACGTTAAGCTCATCCCCTATTGACAACATGTGGAGGATCTCAGCAAACGATTCAAGTCGGTACAATTCAGGTACATTCCTCGTTATCACAATGAGCTAGTAGACGCACTCGCAACTCTGGCTTCCATGTTACCTTACCCTGGAAACACTTACATTGATCCTTTGGAAATACAAATCAAAGAAAGGCATTGGTATTGTAATGTGACCGAGGCAGCTAACAAGAACATCAAGAAGATTTTGACAAAAATAATTCAAAGCTCAAGACAATGGCATGAAAAATTGCCTTTTGCATTACTGGGATATCGCACCATAGTGCGCACATCGGTAGGGGCAACTCTGTACTTACTGGTCTATGGGACTGAAGCTGTCATACCCACAGAAGTAGAAATCCCTTCGCTCCGGATAATTGTCGAAGCAGAAATTGAGGATAGTGAGTGGGTTAAAACTCGGTTGGAGCAGTTGTCACTAATTGAGGAAATATGATTGGCTGTAATTTGTCAAGGGTAGTTATCCCAACAAAGAAGAGCCCGTGCTTATAACAAGAAAGTACTCCGTGGGAATTTTGAAGTCGGACAGCTGGTATTGAGGCGTATACTCCCTCACCATCAATAAGCCAAGGGAAAGTTTGCTCCGAACTGAAAGGTCCATACTTTATCAGAAAGATACTGCCCAAATGAGCATTGTATTTGGGTGACGTAGGAGGAGACGAGCCCGAGATAGCAGTGAACGCAAATGTAGTAAAAAGGTATTACGTTTGAACCCTCTGCTGCAATGATTCTGGCTGGTTGAAATGATGAAGGCTTTCTTTTACACTTCCCCAAATGCTACAAATCCTTCGCAAACCCCTCGAGCAAATTGTATTCTTGTTTGCCCTCTTTGGAACCCCGAGTTGCTTTTCAAAAAAAAAGGGAGGATGGAATAAAAATGAAAGAAAAAAGAAAAGATAAGAAAAATGAATGACTGAAAACAAAATAAACAACAAACAATTTAGTTTAGAAAACAATTCCTAAAATACGTCTGACTTAATTCCGAAAGGATACATAGGCAGCCTCTCCCTGAAGTTCAGTCATGTCAAAATAAAACCCCAGTTCCCCAAGAAATAAAACTGGGACAGGAACATAATAGTTCGGCCATGAACCTTCCAGAATGGTTCCAAAGTTGTAATTTTCCATTCGATTTCCTTTGCTCAAGAGCCTGGTCCAAGTCCTTCCGATCAATTGGCCAAAACAGGGACGTGGAAAACACCACTGTTGGGGTTCGGCACAATTCAAATTGAGACAAATAAAATGAGAGAGTCTTATCGGTGAAAACCTTCGGGCGCCATAAGGGGACGCTGAGTGGAGAAAATAAAAATGAGAGAGTCCGTTTAGTGAAAACTTGCAAAGAGAACTATCGGGCGACGGGAGAAGAGAATTGAGAGAGGTCGATTGGCAAAAACCCGCAAATGGCGTCATCGGCCGAAAAGAGGAAATATTACCACCCTAGCCTAACCAAGTTTCCATGGTTTTGAAAGACTGAAATAAAAAAGTAGAAATGGATCTGGGCCGGGCATCTAGTCCAAGAAGCATGTCGTTTCCATTTAAAGCTGACATGCACTCCCAAATAAGTCCTTCCCTTTTTTCCAAAAGAGATATGCCTCTCTAAATTCATGTGTTTGTTTTCGTTGTTCTACCACTCTATTTCGATTTAATTTTGATTTCCTGACCATTCCGCAAGAGAAGGTAGTAAGATCGGTCTCACGGGTTTTTTTGGGCAAGAACTTAAAGGAATATCTAGTATCAGCAAGCGCATTTAGAATCCCGGCTGATCATGACGGCTGATGCTTCAAAAGTAGGAAAGTAGAAAAAAAAGAAATTCAAGTCGAGAGCCCGAGAAGGCGAATGAAGATTGGAAGGGTTAATCCCACGCGTGCTAATTATTCCCACAAAGTTCTCAAAAGGCAAGCCCCGAAGTGGAAATTGGGAGAAAAATCATAACTAAGGACCTGTAAAAGAAAAAACCAATCTGAATGATGAGGAACCCCCAACCAACCTACGAGGCGAAGTTCGGAAGTCAAGGGTTTCCTCCAACAGAAATGAGGCTGAAATAAAGTAAAACAAGGCCACAAACCAGTCACTGTTCGAACTAACAAATTGCTTTGTTTTTGAATCAAAATTTTAAACAGGTGTAATCCAGAAATAATGAGGACACGTTGCAAATGCAATCAAAGGAATGACACAAGGGCTAAGAATAGTGTTGCATCAATGACCAACAAAATGGAAAGTTTTCTTTACATCTTTTCCTTCAGTTTCATAAATAAACGTTATGGCACGAGACTCCGATCCTTGACTCCTTCCCCAGATTTAGGGCCACATCCCTATTCTTTTCCTGCACAACTTGTGGACCTCCTCGGCATAACCCAAGGATCACACTTCACTCTCCCTAGCACAGTACGAGAAATTTCTTTCTTTCGCTCCCCGGCATAACCCGGGGGTTTCTCTTTATATCCCCAGCATAACTTGGGGAACCATTTCCTCTTCCCGTCCCCAGCATAACCTGAGGGCCCCTCGTTTGCCTTTATTCCCTAGCGTAGTCTGAGAGCTAAATCCCTTCTATCCTTGGCAAAATCTAAGGGTCTTTCCTTTCCTTCGCTATCCCTAGCATAGTCAAAAGGATCTCTGTGGCCTTTCACTCCCTACCATCCCCTGGCATAACCCAGGAATTTTTTATTCAATCCGGCATAACCCGTGGATTCCCCTGGCATAACCCAGGAATTTTTTCATTCAATCCCGGCATAACCCGCAGATATCTCTAGCATAACCTAGGAATTTTTTCATTCAATCCCGCCATAACCCGCGGATTCCCCTGGCATAACCCAAGAATTTTCCATTCAATCCTGGAACAACCCGCGGATCTCCGTAGCATAACCTAGGAGTTTTTCTTTCAATCCCGGCATAACCCGCGGATTCCCCTGGCACAACCCAGGAATTTTCCATTCAATCCCGGCATAACCCGTGGATTCCCCTGGCATAACCCAAGAATTTTCCATTCAATCCCGGCATAACCCGCGGATCTCCCTAGAATAACCTAACAGTTTTTATTTCAATCCGGGAATAACCCGCGGATTTCTCTGGCATAACCCAGGAATTTTCCATTCAATCCCGGCATAACCCGTGCATTCCCCTGGCATAACACAAGGAATTTTACTTTCAATCCCGGCATAACCCGCAGATTCCACCAGCATAACCCAGGAATTATCCATTCAATCCCGGCGTAACCCGCGGATTCTCCCGAGCATAACCTAGGAGTTTATTTTTTGAACCCCGGCACAACCCGTGGATTCTCCTTTTTATGACCCTTCGTTTCCATCCTGGTATAACCCGTAGACCCTCATCTTATCCCCAGCATAAACCTTTTCTCCTTCCCAGCATAGCCTGGCCATCATTCAAAAGGAAACACAACCATGACTTTCATTGCTTTCAATAAAGAAATATCTCAGTTTGTGTTGCAAATAACCCATGAAATTTTCCCAGTGAAAACTGGGGCAAAAATTTCATTCGTTTGTTTTGGATGACAAAGCATGTTTCACCTTAAGGTACAAGGTTCGAAGTAACCAAAAGCATAAAGTCTCAATCAAAGAAAAGAAGAGAGCAAAAGGTGCAAACTCAGAATGTTCAAAACGGAAAGGATGCAGACGACTCAAAGTTTTATTGAAGTCACAAGTCTTGTATGCCCTGCTCCAGTCCAAATGCTGAAACAAAACCAGCACCTATTATGTGCGAGCGTAAAAATTCAGATCAAGGTCTACAACGAAATCAGCTAAGACTCGAGATCTAGCTTCAAGAGATGTATATACATAGGAATCTTGTAACCCGTAATTGATAGGCCTAGATAGATTAACTGTTGATTTTTCCTTTAGTGTAATAAGGAGTCGGTAAGTAGTAGCAGCAGCATCAGCAATGAAATCACAGCCCATGGTAGTCCCAGCTACCAAACACTCTAGAACTACACTAACGTGATTCCTTTATTGCTAAGGATATGTAGGCAACCTTTGTACCAAGGTTCAGTCATATATTTTTTCAAAATTCTTCTCATGGAGTTTTGAGTAGGAAAAAATCCCGCATAGTGCTCATTTATCTTTGACCGAAAACCCTTCATGTTTCCGGGCAAAGAGGGGCAGCTGAGCACGTGATTTTTGCCTCATTAAAATTACTCCTACAGAATTCTCAGACTTAGGATTTCTCCTTTTTATTATTCACTTTTAGGATATAATTGTGCATATTTGTGTGTATTTTCATTGGTGCATGCATGACAAGTCATGAAACCAATACAAAAATTACATAAGCATTTAGGATTTGATTTCACATATTTTTGTTAGAATTAATTGGAAATTAGGGTTTTGTTTTGCGAAATATAAAATCACAAAAAATAAGTAGTTTATTTTGGCGTTATTTAATTTGTAGTTTTAAAACTGTTAATTTTCGTATTTGATTAGTTTAGGTGATTATTAGTCTAATCTAGTTGAATTTAGTATTTAGTTTAATAAGAAATTTTAAAATAAATTAGGAAATTTTAAAAATTAAAATGAAAAAAACAAAAAAGAGAATTAAAAGAATAAGATCAGGTTGGCCACAATTGGGCCAAACCTGGGTAGCACAAACCCCTCTACCCGTCAAAAGTTCCCAAAAAACCGGCCCAACCCGTCTCTGACCCTAGCTGCCATCAGAAACACCCCAAAACAACGTTGTTTTGAGGCCATCAATCTCAGCCGTTAATCAACCATAATCCAACGGCCTAGGTTCGATAAAGATGCTACATAAAACTTTCTTAATTTGATCAAACCCTAGAGACAAACTGCCTCTTCCTCGTACCCTCCGTATCCACTAATACATCGCCTTATACCCACCGGCCGCAAATCGTCTCCGCCGGCGGTAGAGATCTGATGCTTCCCAAAAATACACCCCTGACTCGCCATGCCTTCCTCTTTCTGATGCCCTAAGAACCAAGCCTCAGCTGTGAGCCAATCTCCTCGAACATTAAAATCTGTGGGCACCATTTCCCCCGCCCACGGCGGCGCCACCGTCGGAACTGTTCCAAAAAACACCCTAGGTCCCTTACCCTATACCCATAATGGATCCATGTTCAATTTCCTCCAAAACTCCACCCATTGCTTCGAATATTAGTTCAAAGCACTAACCAAATCTCTAACCTCCCCGGAATCCATTGAAACTGATACCAGGTGACCCCCTCACCTTCCCCTCCACAATTCCACAACCAACGGCCTTCGAATACAAATGAACCTGACCAAATATCAAATCGAAAATGGTTTAAAATCCAAATCCATCCCAAACTAACTAACCTTACACCTGACACCTCTCGCCCTCTGAAATGATCGCCTAGCCTTCCTATAAGGCCAAAGACCTTCCCAGATTTTAAACCATGAGACGCGAAGGTCAAAGGTTTTTAGGGTTGCGATGATTAAGCTAAGTTCCCTGTTTTCCATTTGTTTTCCTTTAATGTGATTTTTTTATATTTTGTTTTATGTGAGTATATGATTGTTTCTACTTTCTTATCTACCATAATCTTCTGATTAGGTATTTGTTTTCATCCAGAATCATGTGCCTTTTATTTTAAGTCTTTAATAATCCGCTCCGAATGATTCCTTTATCAATTGGATTTATAGATTTTTTTTATTAAATTGAATTATTCTGTTAGCTCAAATTGTTTATCTCATCCATGGTTTAATTTTTCATTTTTCGTTCCAATTTGATCAATGTTCATTTGTGATAACTTTGTGTTTGTTTATGAAGTTTGTACTGGTTAGTTTTTTTCGTCTTTGAGTAATTCAGTCCCGTATTTTGTGTACCTGTCTAAATCCACCTGTATATATGTGTTTCATTGACCTGTTACTTATTAATTATGACCATTTTTTGTTTGCCTTTTAATAGTATAGTGTAGTCTTCAATTAAAAAGTTAGTCATGCTCAACTTTCTTAAAACACGACCCCAACTGATAATGATACCATGGTTTATGGCCTTGAGTAATTGACCATGGTCAACTCCTGACCAATTGGATAGGCACCATGGTAGGAAACATTTAGGCTAGTAATTAAGAAGGAAAGGCAAGGGTAACAAGGGTATTTCGGCATAAGAATCTTGTAACAAATCCCTGGAATCTTCTAGTTGGAGGTTCGAAATACAATTTCTGGTAACTTTTCTTTTACAACTTGAGGCACAAGTTAAAAAAATAAGGGAATGGGGAAGGGACTAATAAGAAAACAAGAAGGAAATGTTGCCCTAATGCTTTGGCTATAAAAAGGTATCTTGTTGTTTTAAAAAAAAATAAGAGAGGAAGAAGTCGAGAACACCATCTGAAAAATTCCTTGAAAATACTAAGCTTTTCTGGAAATAAATCTCCTAAAATAATCAAAATTCTATTCATTATAAGATGAAGATGACTCGAAGCATATGCATTTAGGGTGTTAGAGTCTAATTTGGGTTGATACTAGGATGGTTTGCTTTGTTCGAGCTATAGGATTGGAACTCGTGTTGTTGTTGGTCTTTCAAATTTGGAAGAGACTCAGACAGTCCACAACCAAAGTAATAGAGCGCCTCCCAGTATAACCTCTCTCACTCCTATAGGTGACAGTACCAAAATATCCATACGTGATCTAAATCTCTAACAATCGAATGACTAACATGTCACACTTATACGATCTTCTCATAGGATATACCCTGGTAACCTTCCACACCAGGTAGTAAAATCTAGACATTAATGGCCATCGACCATGCTATTTCATAGTGCTAGTCAAGCATCTGTATTTTAATATCCAAAACGTTTTCAACAAAATAGACCATCCCCAAGTTGCCCAAAAATAATGTCACCATATTCTGAACATCTGAAATCTTCACGTGCTCCTCTGAGCTCATGACATTCTTATCGCATCCGAGCCGCAACCATGATTCTCAATCTCAAACTACTATACCGCTTATCGCATATATCCTGCAGCTACGCGAGAGTCCAAGGATTTCATCACAAACCCTGAACCACCACTAGAATACACACTTCATCGGCTAGAACCCTGTTCACTCCAATTATTTCAAAAGAACAATTGCAACACACAACTAAATTCTCATAATCGTAGAAAATCAAATCTCACATAGTGGTCTAAACTACTATAATTCTTCTGGGATTCATTTACACATAGGAAGGCTATCATAATAAAATACTTCCAAATCAGTCGATTCATGGAGGTTGTCAAGCCTACACGTACAACCATGAAACACTGGTATAGCTTAACATACCGAAAGAATTGATCATTTCTATGACCATGCTGATTCAAACCAACACTAACTGATCCATCTTCTTCTAATTTACTCTTGACTTGCATTTGAAATAATAATAGCTTCATCCAAAAACATAACAGACCTCAAATAACACGCATCCTGAGTGACCCAGATCACAAAACTACGTCGTCTCAACATCCATAAGCGATTATATACCCTCTTATTCCACTCAATAAATATCTCTAACTGATACACTGATTAGATCTTCTGCAAATCTAAAGTTGTTTCTCCCATTTCTCTAACATCTAATATTGCGCAGTAAACTCGATAATAACATAGAAATTCCCCAAGTGTTCTTCACACTCTACTGCAAAATCCAGTCCTCAGTGTGAGCATGTGATTTTTGCCTCATTAAATTACTCCTACAGAATTCTCAAACTTAGGATTTCTCCTTTTTATTATTCAATATTAGGATTTAATTGCGCATATTTGTGTGTATTTTCATTGTTGCATGCATGACAAGTCATAAAAAATATTACAAAAATTACATAAGCATTTAGGATTTGATTTCACATATTTTTGTTAGAATTAATTGGTAATTAGGGTTTTGTTTTGCGAAATATAAAAATCACAAAAAATAAGTAGTTTATTTTGGCGTTATTTAATTTGTAGTTTCAAAATAGTTAATTTTCATATTTGATTAGTTTAGGTGATTATTAGTCTAATCTAGTTGAATTTAGTATTTAGTTTCATAAAAAATATTAAAATAAATTAGGAAGTTTTAAAAATGAAAAATGATAAAAAAAAAAAAGAGAATTAAAAGGATTAGATCACGCTGGCAACAATTGGCCCAAACCTGGGTAGCCCAAATCCCTCTACCCCTCCAAAATGCCCAAAAAATCGGCCCAACCCGTCTATGACACGAGCTGCCATTAGAGACGCCCTAAAACAACGTCGTTTTGGGGCCATCGATCGCAATCGTTCATTTACCATAATCGAACGGCCTGAGTTCGATGAAGATGATGCATAAGACTGTCTGAATTTGATCAAACCCTAGAGACAAACAACCTCTTCCTCGTACCCTCCGTCACCACTAATACACCGTCCTATAGCCGCCGGCCAGAAATCGTCTTCACCGGCGCAGAGCTCTGATGCTTCCCAAAAATACACCCCTAACTCACCATGCCCTCCTCTTTCCGATGCTCTAAGAACAAAGCCTTAACTGTGAGCCAATCTCCTCGAATATTAAAATCTTTGGGCACCGCTTCTGCCGCCCACGATGGCGCCACCGCCAGAACCTTTCCAAAATAACACCCTAGGTCTCTTACCCCATCCCCATAACGGATCCATGTTAAATTTCCTCTAAACCTCCGCCCATTGCTTTGAATATTAGTTCAAAGCACTGACCAAATCTCTAACCTCCCCGGAATCCATTGAAACGGATACCAGGTGACCCCATCACCTTCCCCTCCACAAATCCACAACCGACGACGTTCGAGTATAATTGAACCTGGCCAAAAATCAAATCGAAAATGGTTTAAAACCCAAATCCATCCCAAACTAACTAACCTTACACCTGATACCCTCTCCCCCTCTCAAATGATTGCCCAGCCTCCCCAAAAGGCCAAAGACCTTCCCAGATTTGAAACCATGAGATGCGAAGGTCAAAGGTTATTAGAGTTGCGATGATTAAGCTAAGTTTCCTGTTTTCATTTAATTTGCTTTTTTTTTTAATTTTAAGTGAGTACATGATTGTTTCTACTTGCTTATCTACGATAATCTTCTGATTAGGTAGTTTGTATTCATCCAGAATCATGTGCCTTTTATTTTAAGTCTTTCATAATTTGCCCCGAATGATCCCATTATAAATTGGATTTATAGATGTTTTTTGATTAAATTGAATTATTCTGTTAGCTCAAATTGTTCATCTTTTCCCTGGTTTATCTTTCCATTTTTCGTTTAAATTTGATCAATGTTTATTTGTGATAAACTTTGTGTTTGTTTCTTAAGTTTGTACTAGTTAGCTTTATTTTGCCTTGGAGTAATTTAGTCCCATATTTGGTACCTGTCTAAATCCTCCTGTCTATATGTGTTTCATTAACCCGTTACTTATCAATTTTGACCATTGTTTGTTTGCCTTTTAATAGTATAGTGTAGTCTTCAATTAAAATGTTAGTCATGCTCAGCTTTCTTAAAACTCGACCCCAACTGATAATGAGACCATGGTTTATGGACTTGAGTAATTGACCATGGTCAAATCTTGACCAAATGGATAGGCACCAGGGTAGAAAACATTTAGGCTAGTAAATAAGAAGTAAAGACAGGGGTAACAGGGGTATTTAGGCATAAGAATCTTGTAACAAATCCCTGGAACCTTCTAGTTGGAGGTTCGAAATACAATTTCTGGTAACATTCTATTAAAACTTGAGGCACAAGTTAAATAAACAAGGGACCAATTAAGCAATTCCGGAAAATGGGGAAGGGACTAATAAGAAAACAAGAAGGAAATGTTGCCCTAAAGCTTTGGCTATAAAAGGGATCTTGTTGTTTTAAAAAATAAGAGAGGAAGAAGTCCAGAATACAATTTGAAAAATTCCTTGAAAATCCTAAGCTTTTTTGGCAATATATCTCCTAAAATAATCAAAATTCTGTTTATTATAAGATGAAGATGACTCGAAGCATATGCATTTAAGGTGTTAATGTCTACTTTGGGCATTGATCCCAGGCTGGTTTGCTTTGTTCGAGCTATAAGGATTGGAACTTGTGTTGTTGTTGGTCTTTCAGAACCTTCATGAGTTTCCTGATACTACTCCTGGGTCTTAATTGGTTGATCTGGTGCTGTTTGTTGCTGCTCGCTTACCTTACTCATAGGTGTTCTCCTCTTTGCTGTAATTCAAGGTACTTACTCTAATGCAGGAAATCTGGGAATGCACAGCTGTGTATATGCATGGTCATATTTGACAATGAAGATATTTATATTTTTCATGTTAATGTCATAGTTGCAAATGTTACTAGTTTAGTAGTATTTGGAATATTCATCTCATCCTGGTGCTGTAATATGTATAAACATTTGGACTATGCTGGATTGTTATTTGGACTGTTAGCTTTAAGTTATTTAAATTTCAGTAGAGGTTGAAAGCATGGTAGTGAATAATTTTCCTAGTTTCCTGTTTGATTCAGTAGTAGGGAATCATCATGTGTACATGATTCTGATTAATAAGTCCATTGGTTTGTAGACGTTGAATTCGAAACCTGAGTTTTAGCATATTGATTCACTAGTATGGAAAATCACTACCTGGATTTCCCTTTGTCGAATGTCTTTAATACGATAAAAATGATCAACTATTAATAATCTTAACAGCTGTAACATAATGATTTTGGAAATTCTATCCTTGCTGTCACACCTCCTTGTTTCGGCTTACACGTGGTTACCTCGAAAGATGACACGTGTATAGGAGTTTTTCCAATTAAAGTGACATTATTCTAGATTTGATTAATTATTTATTTCAAGAGTCGCCACTTGGGATATGTTTGGCTTTTGGTGTCCCAAATCACTGGTTTATTTAGAATCTCAAATCGAGGAAATTTAGACTGCCCAATTGGAGCTTGCAAACTAGAAATTCTTGAATAAGAAATTCAGTTGACCCGAGGGAAGGTGTTAGGTGCCCTCGTATCCCGTGGTTCTAGCACGGTCGCTTAAACTCATAAGAAGTGTCTAAAATATGATCTGCTATACTTGTTACTCCTGAAATTTTAAATTATTAATCGCTATTAACATCTTTTTTAGGAAAATTTACAATGTCATTAAAACACGTCGCGAATCGCGTCACATAAATGCACCCGCAATTTTAGACATATTTTAATTACATTGAGAATGAGATTTGGGTCACATAAATGCACACCCGAATTTAGGAAGGTATTTTATTAAACACGCGCTATAGCAACTACGTCTTTGACATTCGTGGGAAGGCCGTGAAATTTGCTAAACGGCATTTCCTATTTTTCTATGTGTGTTAATGAATTAAGGAGCCATCACATGGTATTTGCTTGATTTAACGCGGCTCACTTTGTTTTATTAGGATATTCTAACACATGCTAAATTCTCTACTCTTGCCGGTGCTTAAATGCATTAATCACTTTATGTATAAACTTTGTACTTGGGAAACATTACATGCGTCTTAGCCTCGTTCATGGCCAATTGCACATAATAAATCACGTTTTGGCCAGCCCTGGAGCACATATTGCTCAGGCTGCGACTGGTAACTATTGTGACTGGCTTGTGCTTTTAATCACTCAGACCAGAAAACATGTTGGATTACGATATTCTGGTGCTTACTAGGCCTCGCAAATGAGCCCAATGTTTATTTGGATGAAAGAGTCCATTTTTCAGTAACCATTTTTGGTTCAAAATTATATACAAAGTTGAATATCTACGCATTCACAAAGAAAATACTAACAATCATTTTTTCTAACATTGGATCTGAACCAAATGATTCATATACTCGTCAGTCAGAGTATATGAATCTAATTCTTCAAAATTTCAATTATGACTTTGATCACAACTTATAGATCTGAAACAAGCATGGCTAACGTGTTGAAATCTAAACGAATTAAAACATTACATAGTATTTGGACTTCAACTAGCTACTAAGCTAATATTTTCTGAGTCATTCATTTAAAGCAACGCAGGAAATAAGCATCTAAAACAACAAAATCACTTAGTGAACTATACTATCAGCTATTCATGCTTAAATAATAGTTTGAATGTCCTGATTATTACAAATAAATCAGTCTCTAAAGTCCAGATATTACAGAATGAAACAGTCGACCTTTAATTACAATAATGTGAATGTATTAACGCTAAAGGAGGGGAATGATAGGGTGGGATTCAATACAAAAATAAAAATAGAAACAAATCTTCATGCTAAAGATGCATTTTTACTCGATCTTCAAAACAATAAAGAACATTGAGGGTACCTGTAATTTAGCAGAGGAAATAAAAGCCTATGAGTAAATGTAAGGGACCAGCTAAGCAATCAACAGCCAAAAACACACAGTGCATCCAGGACTTCAGCAAAGTTTTTTAGAGAATTAAGTCTTCGGAAAAATGATTCAAACAACACTAATGGTATTTTTGCAAATATAGGAGAAAACTAGTATGTATTTTAGCTCTACGATTCAAAGAGAAGGTTCCGGATCCCTTTAAATGCCCAGATGGTTTCTTTTATAGTAGAGCCTTAGGGCATCAGATTTTCTATTGTTGTTCTTTTAGTCCTTGCTTCGAATTTGCATTTTTCCTAAATGGTCTTCATTTCCTGACTTGTGCCTCAAGTCTGAGGCAGGAATTGTGTTTTAGTCCCTTGCTAGAAGGTTCTGGGGGATTACTATTAGATTCCTTAAGCTTCAAATCCCTCTTATACCCCTACTTCATTTCCTAAATTACCCACATGAAGTTCTAATCTCAACTATTCCTTGACCCTAGTTTAGTTGCAATTGACCCTGGTCAATCAAGTTTGGGTCACATTTTAATCTTGGAATAACAGGCTTAACAAGGTTTAAAATCAGCTAAAACTACCAAGTATTAAAAACAAATGCCTTAATGTAGACTTTCAGCACAAAAAGATTATTCTGGGATTATCAAAATAAAGGATCAAAATAACCAGAAGAAGGCATATAACTATAAGCACTTAACTTTTCCGAAATATCTCAATCAAAGTACTCAGAAATGCTTGAAAAATAAAAAGCATATATCAAGGAGTGGACACTTAGTTCATGAATCAAATTAGGAAGCAAATAAAGGATACCACTTAACAATTAAATATCCAACCCAACAAATCAGCTTAAACCAATATCAATACTGAAAAATCAAAATTATTATGGCAATCAAATACTTAGGGGAAAATCAAAAACCATAGAATAAAAAAATGAAGAATCAGAAGATGGATGCCGATTAAACCATAAAATAACATTACTGAAGAATTAACTAAGCTTTCTCAAGGAGCTGATATTAACAGGATATGCAATTATTCAAGAGACGAAGAGATTTCCAGACTAGTGAAAACAAAGGTATATGAATACTAAAACGTATTTCAGATGAAATTATGGACAAACAGACAAACAACGAAAAGAAATCAAACAAAGGGACTTCTAACTATTAGGCATATAACTATTGAACCTAAACAATTATTAAAAAAAATCAAATATTTAACAGCTAAAGAAATGAAAATATACAGAACACTTAGCTTTTTCTCATGCATGTCCATTTAGACCATTTCATTGGCTCTTGACTCCTTCCACAGAGGTTTCAAACCTTCTAGGACGATGTACAACCAGTTTAAGAGTTCATGGTAGGGATTTCAAGGTTCTGAGACATCAGTGAGGTCTCGGATATGGATTTATTCAGCGTTTGAGGTTGTTTGGGGATCCTGGGTGGTATGGTTGGGGAAAGGAAGGGTCAGGGATTCCCTAGGAGGAATTTGAGCCATTTCCGACGGGTTTTGAGTTTTAGGGTTAGGCTTTGAATTTATATTCAAAGGGTTTCAGGCAGATTCGAGAGAGGTGACATACATGGCTGGAAAGAGGAGATCGAGCCGCCTCAGGGGTGTAAGTTTGGAGAGTTTTGGAATAGTGTCGCCAGAGATAGGGTTTCCGACAGCCTTTCTGCGAATATTTGAGATGATAGGGGGGGATTCGAAGGGAGTGGGCTCCAGGATAGGGAAAGGGAGGTCCTAATGGTTCTACGGTGTATAGCTGGAAGGGTTTGGAACAAGGTCACCAGAGACGGTGGTTCCGACGACCTTGTTTTTGAATATTTGACACGGAAAGGACTTTTTCGACGGGAACTGACCACAGGACGGGATAGGGGAGATTGTGACGCTTTGGTGGTGTTAATCTGAGGAGGTTTGGTTACCGGCTGCTGCCGTGAGGCGATTTTAGGCGGCGACATTAGGGTGGTAGGCTGGTGGTCAAGGAAGGTTCTGAGGTGGTCAAGGGATGGTGTTATGTCGGTGGTAGATGGTAAGAGGAAGAAAGGGAATCTGTCTTTACATGTATTAGAGACGTTTGGACATATGTATATTATTTGGGAGGGGGTTTGATGGCCGTCGGATGAGATTCGATTGACGGTTGTTATGATTGGGCTATTAAACTGTGTCTTTTGGTTTGTTAGTAAGTGGAATGGACCAGGGTCGGTTTCTTGGGGTAGGGCTTTGTGTTTTTAAAAGGGTAAACATGTTTGGGCCACTCAGTTCTCGCCCAATTGTGGCCAGCCTGAGTGGCTGTATATATATATATATATATATATATATATATATATGTATGTATATTGTCTTTTTCTTTTGATTTAAATTAATTTCTTATCTTTATTTAAAAACAACAAATTCCTAATTATGACAAATAAAATTAAACCAAATCCAAATTAAACAAAAATAATTTCAAATGCCAGATATATGTATATTTTTTTGTATTTTAATTTGTAAAATAAATTTATTTAATAATTAAATCCTAAACCATCTTAAACATGTAGTAATGAATATGCGTATGCCAATTAATTCCTAAAAAAAAAATAAAAATCCTATATTTTAAAGAAAATCCTAAAACTTTAAGAGTCCTGTAGGAGCTTGTTTCAACCGGGTAAAAATCATATGCTCACACTTAACTTTGTATTTAATTTGTAATTTCAAATTTCTAGGCTCAATTGAAGGCCCAAATCGTTGTAATTGTGAAGTATCAAAATATACTTCTGGTGCCTTTGTAGTAAGCCCCAATTGCAGAAATCAGCCGTCAAAGTGCTGAAGATATACATTGCTGAATGCTTCGTTTGGATAAACCACTAACATACGAATCAATTAGGACCTCTCTTTTATTTAGAGACACGTGTACTAGAGAATCATACGCTGCGTGACCCTTTAATTGTAATAAAATCATACGCTGCGTGACCCATTTAGGTTGCCTTTATAAAAATAAATTGAGTGAGCCATGCAAAACAAAATCATACGCTGCGTGACCCTTTAATTGTAATAAAATGCTAAGGAATTTGTGAGAGGCTATTTAGTGAATTCCACGGTTTTTCCCACGAAGTTCAAAACGCGTAGTTGCTTTAGACACGTTATTTTAACAATGTATCTTCCTAAATTCGGATGTGCATTTATGAGAAACAAATCCAAATCTCAACGATGTTAAAATGTGTCGAGAACCCGAGTGCATTTATGTGTCGCGGTTCGATACGTGTTGTAATAACGTTGCAAATATTCCTAAAAAGTGAATAAAGCGGTTAATAATTTTAAAATTACAATATAGGATCAACATGTATTAAAATTGGATAATTGGCCATTTATAATAGTTTAAGCGACCGTGCTAGAACCACAGAATCCGAGGGTGCCTAACACCTTCCCTCGGGTTAACAGAATTCCTTACTCAAGAATTTCTGGTTCGCAAACTCCAATTGGGCAGTCAAAAAATTTCCTCGATTTGGGATCCTAAATAAATGGGTGACTTGGGACACCAAAAGCCAAACCTATCAAAAGTGGCGACTCTAAATAAATAAATAATCCCATTTCGAATAATGTCATTTTAATTGGAAAAACTCCATTATACGTTTGTCTTTCGGGGTGCGTGTAAAAACGAGGTGTGACACTCAGCCACATAACTAACCCAAAATCTTTTAACTCCGCATTTTAATTATCGAACCCATTGGAATCATTATAGAGAGTTGTCCACTCTAACCTGGTCCTGAATATATAACCAAACTCTAGTGCTCTTCTAGCACATGAACACCTCCAAAGATGAAACCGGATGAATTCTTTTTTATTGTATCACACGACGTGAAGCATAATTCTGAGTCATCCCCAACACCTGCACTTGAATTGATAATTCGAAATGTAACACATATACGTCAAATTCCTCTTAGTCATAACCAATGCACTAATAACCAGAAACTACACAAGCACACCACCACGTGACTCATTTATAGACCCTGGGATCCCCCACTTAGCTTTACAGTACAACTACATAGATGCAGACCCAGCAACGACTAGGTTACCACGATACCACATCGTTGCTTAGCCAAATTTCTTATAAGTACTTGTTGGACTAATCATAAAACATCCTGAATTATCCTCCACAATAGTTCACTCGATCTCTTAAATGTTGTACAATCTTCTTCAAGCGATCCATGATAAACTTTTAGTATATGTATCCTATGCTGGGAAGAAAGTAAAACTCTTCATAGGAGCCTCATAAAAAATCACGCAAGAGCCAAACTTCTCACAAGAGGTATCCCACATGTGCATCCTCATCTCTACCTCCTCTAACTCCATTGCTATAGTAACATCCATCATGAAATTGACTAATCTCCCAAGGTCCAATACTGTTCCTCCATCCGTAAGAATCCTTTCATTTATTTAACATGGCCCGAAGGTCCAACAATACGATATCAAGCCCTTCCCACCATGTTCAAGATTTCCTAGGCATAGAAACCACCATAGAAATTATCTCCTTTGAACCATCAACCCTGAAAACATTGATTCGAACTTGACGTCTCAGCATAAAACCATCTCAGATAACTTCCTCTTAAGTTCCATCCCACACACCGAGCCTAGAGGATAACAAATGAAGACCAACATGGTGATAGGTCCCAATGCGTTCAATTAAGGATGTCGGCACCACAATATTAATAAGAGTTCCACAAAATTCTGAGATGTCAAATCTCGATCGTAGGCAATTCCAACACTAGACAATCCGTAACAATTCTAGAAAATATTCGATGTCACAGGTGCATGAGCATATACTAAACGTCATAATAATATTACAACATCAATCTCGAATACAAGTTAGACAGGAAGATGAAAATAATTTTGCCGGAGACTCCGTATAATGCAGATCGTAGAATGGGATCCAGCTCACCGTAAAGGGCCCGCAATAACTGCGCCTTTGCACCCAAAAGTGTAGCATGAGTACGTAAATTAACACGTACCTAGTAAATATCTAGCTAACCCCATAGAAGTAGTGACGAGGGGTTGACATTGATACTTACTAGTGATCCAAATAAATTAAGTACAGTACAAAGTAGCCAAGAGTGAGGCATGGTAAGTAAACAATGTAAACAAATATAAGAACATGGTACGACCCTCCTATGAACAGTGAACAGAAGCTCTTAATTATCGGTTACCTCCTCAACCAGAGTATATATGAAATGGTCCCTACTAGATGGATCGTCACAACTCAAATTAGGAATACACACGGATACACAGGCTTTTTGTCAGATATCACGCACAATTCTACCGCGGCAAAACAGCCCGTCCCTACAGAAAGAATAAAAAGCTTTAACAAGTCTTTGACCTCACTTACGAATATATGTGTGAGTTATGAAATTTCCTTTTAGATGAAAATGCACAACACGAGGAGAAATTCATAAGGGTAGCAGAATTTTTGCATGATTAATCATGCAGCTCGTCAAATATCTACAATAGAGAGTCTATCACATTATGCAAGAATAGTATCAAGTCATAACACGAATCCAGTAACTAATCATGCAATAATAACTCAACTAGTACAAATAGAACATGGCGTGAAATCTAGTCTACCCTGATATAATCGGGAATTTTGGTGCACACACAGACACATGTTATCTCATACATGTTCCATTCCCACAATATGTAGCATATAATAAAAATAACACTTACGGTTTAAATTTTTCCTCATATGGTTAGACAAGAGATTTACCTCGATTTGAAGCTCCAAAACCGGCTCCAACATCTCTCTAACACCTTGAAATGATGGCCATCAATCCAACTTGTCACGACCTGAAATTCCCACCCGTAGGAGTCGTGATGGCGCCTTAATGAGAGCTAGGCAAGCAAACTTTACTTACTTTCCGTTAATAAAAAAATCCCTTTTTATCAATTATTGGCAATAATATATAAGCACCAAAATTAAATAATAAGCAAAAGTCTTAAATAAAAGAATCTGAACAATAATGCAGAATATTTAACATATGCCTCTACCCAAGACTGGTGTAACAATACTCACGAACTACTACGAATGCTAAACACAATTGTTTGAATGAAATATAACTGTTTGTATCAAAATACATGAGATACAGGATGAAATAAAGATAGAGGAGACGCCAGACCTGCGGACGCCTGCAAGGCGACCTCAGTGTCTCACTGGACTGAAGGCTCGCTCCCAGACTACTGCTGGTGGTCAAAAGCTTCTCTGCTATCTGCACATAAGTGCAAATTATAGCATCAGCACAACCCTTCGCATGTGTTGGTAAGTGTCTAGCCTAACTCCGGTGAAGTAGTGACGAGTCTAGGACAAGACTCCAGATAAACCTATGCAATTATATAACATATGGCGAAAGAAATAGCAGGAAGCAAAGAAGTGAAACTAGGGAGGGGAAACATGCTCTAGGGATAGGCAAATGAACAAAATTCTCATAACTGACAAAAAAGCCAACTATAAAGCTGCTAACACGAATAAGAATAGATAATACAACTTTCACTTTAAATGCTCATCTTGTGGTAGGCATACCACCCAATCCCATTCCACTACATCTCATGGTAGGCGTACCACCCGCTCCCATTTCATCAAGTCTCATGGTAGGCATACCAACCGATCCCATTTCATTACCGCTCATGGTAGGCATACCACCCGCTCCCATTTCAATATCTTGTGGTAAGCTTATAACCCGATCCCTTTACATTACATCTCGTGGTAGGCATACCACCCGCTCCCATTTCATTATCTTGTAGTAGGCGTACCACCCGATCCTATTTCATTACATCTCATCGTAGGCGTACCACCCACTCCCATTTCAATATCTTGTGGTAGGAACACCACCCCCATTTTATTTTATCACACAATCACAAGAAATCCGGCAAGGGAACAAAGTAACACAACAATTTCCTGGCAAGCGAACAACAATATAGAAACAATCATCCCGACAAGGGAGAATCAGCTATAACAACCTTAACTCTGTTTGATTAACGGAGATGCTCAATCCTAAATAGGATCTACAAGGATAAAAAAGTCTTTGTTTGATACGGTAAATCATTGGTTAAGGTGTAAGGGATGTCATTTAAGAATACAACAACTCCCAACTTAGAACTCACGGTCATGTTTGACACCAACGTATAGATGCTCGTCACCATGCCTATACGTCGTACTCAACAAAGAGCCATTAGCACATATGACTCAACTCGTAATCCCTCAAGCTAGGGTTAGACCGAATACTTACCTCAATGCCTTGAATTCAACTCACGCTTCAATTATAGCTTTTTCTCTTGGTTCCAGCACCAATCCGCTCGAATCCAATCATAAGTTACTTAATCTCATTAACAAATGCTAAACGAATCCGTCGTGATGCATGAAAATAAGTTTTACAAAGTTTTACCGTGAAAGGTCAAAAATGCCCCCGGGCCCACGTGGTCAAAACTCGAGGTTCAGAACAAAACCTGGTTACCCATTCCCCCACGAATCCAAATATATTATTTGTTTTGGAATAGGATGTCAAATTAAGGTCCAACTCCCCAATTATTATTTTAGAAAACCTAGGTTTTACCCAAAACACCCAATTTCCCTATGAAAATCTTTGATTTGAAATCTAAATCATGTAAAAAGATGCTAAGGAGTGAAGCAATGAGTAACAAATCACTTACCAATCGTTTTGGAGAAGAAGAGTTATTTGGAAAATCGCCTCTTAAGTTTTGGGGTTTCTGAAAAGTGTGAAATAACTTAAATTCACGTGTATTTATATCCTTCTGAAGTTCCCTGTGCGGACCGTGACTGCACAAGATTTCTGAACGCATGCAGATTACTGCCCAGTGCGGACTGCACCAAACTGATCGCGCTTGCACAGCACCCACCGTGGACAACGCAAAGGCAATCGCGGCCGCGCTGGCCCCTCTACGGCCGCACGCGATTTCTCGCCAAATTTCTGAACCTGCAACATCTGATCTTTTTAAGCCAAAAGGAATCTCGGAACCTACTCGAAGCTCACCGAGCCCTCACAACTCTAATCCAGGCATACACACACTTGAAAAACATCTTACAAACATATTCGTCTGATCAAATCACCAATGTAGAATCATGAACCTGGAATTGAAGCTCAAGATCAATGAAATTTCTCAATTAACCCTTTTAAGCATAAATTTCCCAGTTAGGGTCCGGATCACGTCAAACGGCGTCCAATTTTAACCAAACTTTACAGAAAGTTCTTAAATCACATAAGACTTGTATCGGGCACCGAACCAAAATATGGGCCCGATACCATAGTCTTCTAATCGAATTTCATTTCCATTTTTCATAATTATTTCCAAAAAATAATTTTACTCAAAAATTCATTTCTCCGGCTTGGGACCTTGGAATTTGATTCCGAGCATACGTCCAAGTCCAATATTTTCTTACGGACCATTGGCGGCTGTCAAATCACGGGTCCGGGTCCGTTTACCTAATATATTTCAAATTTAGTCATATTAATATAAATATTTAGCATTTTTCTCACAGAATTCATATTTAATCTTTCAGGCTACGCGCTTGGACTGCGCATGCTAATCAAGACAACCCTAAATTTAGGTTTTCAAGGCCTCAGAGACACATAATGAATAAAAAAATAGGTGATGATCCCTTTGGGTCATCACATAAAACTAGTCAAATAATGTGCAAATCAATTAAAATATACCCCAATGCATATAATTTAACAATTTATAATAGTTTTTAACTCCGCTCGAAAAGTCAACAAAGTCAAGCATCAGGCCCATGAGCACGGACTTCGAAAATTTTTGGAGATAAACTTTACCCATAATTTACGAATTCAAATATTTGATTTATTTCAAATTCCATGTTCAAATTTCTTGGTAAAATCCAAAAACATAATTTCTAGGTCTTCTACCAATTCCCACACCTTTCACCCAAATTGTTGAATTAACAAGTCTAAATTCGTGTATTCAATTCATAACATGTAGAAATTACTTACCTCATGATTGACAATAAAAATGACACTCCAAAATTACTCCAAAGTCGGCTCTCAGGGAAGTAAGGAAGTGAAATTGAGCCCAAACCCCGCTTTAAAATCACACTACCCAAAAAATTTCTCTTTTGCGGTTCCATTTTCGCTTCATCGATAACCGCTTTTGCGGCATTAAGCTCGCACCTGTGAGAACTAGCCCAGGTCACCAATCACATCTACAGCCTATTCAGCGCTTCAGCGCTCATGCTTTTGCGATGCCTCATCCACATATGCAGTTCCACTTTTGCGGAAACTCTACCGCATCTAAGGTCCCAGTCTTCCTCAACAGAATCTGCTTCTACGGTTTCCTGAACGCTATTGGTGTCTCATCTAAGGCCCTTTTTTTGCAGGTGCGATTTCATCAGTACTCTGGCCAATAAACAATGCAGTAAATCTCCAAAGCGATTTGTGACTCGTCCAAAACACACCTGATTCCCCCGCACCCGTGTTCGAACTTATCAACAAGTTCCATAACATAACACAGACCTGTTCGAGGCCTCAAATCACATCAAACAACATAAATACTATGAATCGACGATCGAAGACTTTCTTTTAACTTATAAACTTTGTCAAACACATTGAATTATACTTAAACATTCTGGAATGATGCCAAACTTTACGCACAACTCATAAATCACGACCTATTCTAAGTCTCGAAACCCCAAACGGACATTGATAACACCAAAATATACTTCAAATCAAACTTATGAAAATTTTAAACTTTCATAGGCGCCGGAATGCTCTGGGACCACCTGATGCTTAGCCCGAACATACTCCCAAGTACGCAATCATCACATAAATCTATTGGAACATTCAAATCCTGATTTTGAGGTCCTTTACTCAAAAGTCAATACTTGGTCAACTCTTCTTACTTAAAACTTCAAATTTATAAAACCCTTTCGAGTTAACTTCGAACTTCCGAAATTCAATTCTGAACTCACATACTAGTCATAATACATGAAGTGAAGCTACTCAAAGCCTCAAACTACCAAACAACGCGCTAGAGCTCAAAACAACCGTTCGAGTCATACACAAATCACCATATTAGAAATTGTATGGGAAGAAGCCTTCAGTAAATCATCTTAAAATATAAGGATTCTTTTTCTATGCTAAAATAGTTCAAGAACAAGATAAAATGATGCCCAGGTCTAAGGCAACCATTCACATGGGATATGCAACTACTCAGAAAGGATATCTTCGGTATGACATTGATAAGAAGACCTCATTAATCAACAGATGTTATCTTCAAAACAGAGATATTTCCATTCGAAACTCTCAACCAAGCCAAGGTTCAGCCTATTTTTTTTCCCAACAACTTTAAACAAATATCAGATGAACCAATCAATTAGTTCACTACTGAGGTAAGCTAGGAAAAACTACTAAACCAAGTCATAATGATATTCAAATATAACGTTGGTGATTTCCAAATCAAACCAACAAAGTCCAACCTTCTTAGCTAATCAAATACAATACATTACCTCTTTGCCATCCTAACAGAACACAATATCTAAGGTAGCAACTCAATCCTTACCTTCCAATGCTATTCAAGTTCAATCATCCAGTGAACATAATCTTACTCTATCAAGTGAGATACTTTGAGGAAATCAAATAGAGACAAAAGACCACCACTATGGAGGAAAGACTTTATGTCTTTAAACATTCATTAGGAGCCTCCTTATCCATTGTCTGAATTCATATAATATGAAAATATTTTTCCTACATATCAATCCTTTATGAATGCATCTTCTTCTGTCATTAAACCTGCAAATTACTATGAGGCTATCAAAGATCCTAGATGGATAGATGCCATGAAGGCTCAGATGAAGCCATATAGCACAATCATACTTGGGTTATAGTTTCACTACCTGAAGGTAAATCACCTATCTGATGCAAGTGGATTTACAAAATAAAGTATAAAGTTACAGGGGAAATTGAAAGGTTTTAAATCTAGTTGGTCGCAAAAGGATTTAGCCAAAAAGAAGAAATTGACTACTAAGAAACTTTTTCACCAGTTGTAAAAATGAAAATTGTGAGGTCTGTCTTAGCAATAGGTGCTACTAAACATTTTCATATACATCAAATGGATGTATAATTGATTTCAAGGGGACCTCTAGGATTTACCTCAAGGATTTAACAGAAAGGGGGATAGGAAACCAGTATAGAGACTTTTTAAATCCTTGTATGTATTAAAACAAGAACCAAGGAAATGGAAAGCTAAACTAACTCAAGCATTACTAAAGTTCACCTCCATCAACGTCATTATGATCACTCAATGTTCTTAAAAAAGACACCAGAAGGTATCACCAATGTCGTAGTTTATGTTGATGATATGTTTATTACTAGAGATAACCTAAATCGTTGAAGATACTAAGATATGTCTACAAAAATTATTAAAAATGAAAGATTTAGGTAAACTCAAATACTTTTTTGGCATTGAATTTTCAAGATCCAATCAAGGAATCCTAATGCATCAGAGACAATATGCACTAGAATTGATTTCTGAAACAGGTCTGGGAGCAGCCAAACATGCCATAACTTTTTAGATTTCAACATGAATTTAACTACTAGAGAGTATGAGGAATTACTCAAAATAGATAAGGGTGTGATCTCAGAAAAAGAAGAACTAGTGGATCGAAATCCTTATCAGAAGATGATTGGTAAAGTCTTATACTTAATCATGACTCGACCAGACATATCCTTCGATGTTCAAACATTGAGTCAGTTCTTACAGAAGCCTAAAAGATCTCATATGGAAGCTGCACTTAGAATTGTAAGATATCCAAAACAACAACTAGGACAAATAGTTCTAGTGTCCAACAAATGCAACAATGAAGTTACAACATACTCTTATGCTTATTGGGCAGCTTGCTCTCACTCTAGAAAATCTGTATCTGGTTATTTGATAAAACTTGGTGATTCATTAGTTACTTGGAAGTATGAGAAATAGACTACTATTTCTAGAGTCTCTGCAGAATTAGTTTGGCTACTTGGATTTCTAATTCAATTGGGAATTGAAGTTAAACAACCTGTGCTATAGTAATAGCAAGGAAGCTATGCGAATTGCGGAAAATCTAGTTTATCATTAACATACCAAGCATATCGATATCGAATGTCATTTCACTAGGGAAAAAACCTACAAGGATTTGATCACAACAAAATACATTCTTACGAGAGACCAACCAACTAACATTCTGACAAAAGGACTTAATTGGGTTGTACATGAATATCTCAATTCCAAGCTAGGAGATTTGAAAATCTTTTCACTTCCTAGCTTGAGGGGGAGTATTGAAAAAGGTGTTATATAATTCATTAGAGGGTAGATTAATCTTTTACTATACTAAACCATTTAGAGTTAAGTAGGTGGTTAAGTTAGACAAGTGGACTGTAACTATCCGATCGATCGTTTTGAGCTTTTTCACTTTGATCTCCAGTTTCCGAGCACAACTTGCCTCATGTAATGTATTTTGATTGATGTAGATAGTTAGTTTTGGTTTTGGAAAAATCGGAATGAATTTGAAAGAACAGTTTCAGTTGAAAGCCTTGAATTTGAAAGGGGTAACCAAGAGTTGATTTATTTTATATGAGTTCGGATAAAACTTTTTATGAGTTAGTTAGCTTTATTGAGTGATTTAAACTTAGGAGCGTGATCAGAATTTTCTTTTGGAGGTCTGGAATAATTTGGCTTGAATTAGCAACGTTGAGATTTTGACGATTTACGATTGGTAGGTGAAATTTTTATCTAGTAGTCATAACAGAATTCCGAGAGTTTCAATAGCTTTGTTATGTCATTTGAGACATGTGTGCAAAATTTCAGGTCATTCGGACATTGTTTGGTCGGGTTTTTCACCGAAAGGGTATTTCGGAAGATTTTAGAAAACTTAGGCTTGAATTCAATGTGTTTTGGGTAATTTAATATTGTTTGAGGTGTTTTAATGATTGAAACAAGTTTTAATGATGTTACTAGTTATGTTGGTAGATTTTGTTGAGGTCTCGAGGGTTTCGGATGAGTTTGAGATTTTCAACCGGACCAATTTCTTTTGTGATGAGTTGTAGAAATTGCAGCAGCAGTTGCAGTCAATTATTTGCCTTCGCGATCGCGTATAAGGAATATGGGATGGCCTGGGTTTGGCCTTCGCGTTTGCGAAGGGCCCTGAGCTTGTGCTTCACGTTCGCCGTACAATATATCGCGTTCGCGTATAAGTGATTGGGGGTCAACTGTTTTGCTCTTCGTGTTCGAGTAGCTCTGGAATTTAAAGTATCGCATTCATAGCATCATCAACGCATTTGCATAGTGTTAATTTGAGAGGTGGAAGTTTAGTGCTTTACGATCGCGAGACTTAGGTCGCGATCACGATGAAGTAATGGTCGGTGTTGGGCAGAATGTTTTAAGTCACTTTATTCGCGATTTTGGATCATTTTCCTCCATGGTTGACCATTTTGAGAAGTTCTTGGTGGAGATTAAGGAGGTATTCAAGGAGAATCAATTGGAGGTAAGCTTTTGAACTTAAAACTCGTTTTTTGGGGAAATCCACGTAGAAATTCATGGAAACTAAGCCTAAAATTGAAGAACTAGGGCTTAGGAAATTGGACTTTTAAATTGGAAATTGACGAATCATTTTGAGGTCGGATTTTAGAACATTTTGGTATGTATGAACTTGTGGGAGAATACGAAACCCGTTAATGTGAAAATTTTTGAGTTTCGAGAAGTGGGCCGGGGCTCGGATTTTGGTAGTTTCGGTATTTATGCCCGATATTGATTGTTTTCACTTGGGATTTGTTCCCTTAGCAAATTGTGATGTATTCGTTTTGATTTTTGATAGATTTGACATGTGTGGAGGCCGATATGAGGGGAAAAGGCATCGCGAGCTAGAGATTTTGCCGGTTTATAGTGAGTAATGATTGTAAATAATATTATGAGGGTTTGAAATCACGGATTGTACATCGTACTGCTATATTGAGGTGACTTGCATGCCGGATATCGAGCGTGGGGTAGAGCTCAATTGGGAATTTTGACATGGTCCGTCCCGATTGGTGATTTTATCGTGTATTTTACTAAAATTTACTTATTATCATCATGATTTGGGCTGATTGCAATATTTGGGCTTTGTGCCAACTATTTGAACCCTTCGGGGATTATTATCACTGTTTCCTTGATGTTTTCACTTATTGCTTGAACTTAGTCATGCTGGTTTTCACTGTTTTACAACTCAGCCATTTTACTCAATTTTGAGACTTAAATGATATTTCTAAATGATGTTTTGGGCTGAGAACAACTATTTTACAAATGCCCCAGGGGCTTGTGATGATTTTTATCTGACTGAGTGAGGCCGAGGGCTTGTGTTGTGAGGATACTATGGGATCGGGCTACGCACTGCAACAATGTTATATTTGTACCGACATGAGGCCGAGAGCCTGGATTTGATGCCACGAGATAGCTTGATATTTTTGCTTGGGCCGTAAGGGCCCCTCCTAGAGCTGCACACCCTTAGTGAGCGCCATCGACAAAATATTTGGATCAGGCAGCACGCCACAACGATGTATTGATCGGGCTGCACACTGCAGCGGTTACAATATGATACTAATCTATGTGTTACTTGCTTCATTTGTCTGCCATTATCCTTTCTATGTGTTTCTTCACGCAGTATCTACCCGATTGTCTGGCACTATCTGTTGAGTGAGTGTTGTGCCTGAGGGGTGGATTTCTATGCTTATCTGCACTATTTAGTTTGCATTGATTTGCATAACTGTCCATTTTCAAAAAAACACTTTAATTGAGCTAAGGCGTTTTTTCTAAGACTTCACAACTTCATTGTTTTTCTCAAAAGGTTTTACACTGCTTTGTACAACATTATGGTTTCCCTACATGATTTCTTACTGCTCAATTATTATTTACTTTTTGTACTCACTGGGTTGTTGTACTCACTTTACTTCCTGCACCTCGTGTGCAGATGCAGGTATTTGTTCACCTGGTAGAGGGTTTTGAGCTAATCGGAGGCTAAGTTATCGGAGTTTAGCGAGGTGACTGCCAGCATTTGCAGCACCATATTTCTTCCTTTTGTTTATCACTCTTATTTTAATATTTCTGGCATTGTAGTTGTATTTATACTCTAATAGATGCTTGTGACTTGTGGTACCCCAATATGGACTGTGTTTGGGTTATATTCCGCACTTAATAAAGAGATCTTTGTTTAGACTGTGATTATTTAATTATGCTAAAATTTTTTGTTTATATTTTACTATTATGAAGAGGCAAAATGGGTTGGTTGGCTGGCCTTATCTTCACGAGAAGCGCCATCACGACCCGATCTTTTGCATCTGCGGAACATAACATCGCATTTGTGTAACGCACATGCGCTAAATACTCCGCTTCTATGGAACATCCATGCCCATCATAAATTCGCTTCTGCGAACATCTAGCCGCACCTATGATCTCGCTCTTACGCCCTATTTCTGCTTCTGCGGACTCGCAGGTATGGAGTACTTTTGAACCTGTACTCCCTGGAAGCCTCCCAAAACCATGCACCTGCGCAAAGGTGGTCGCAGGTGCGGTCACACCAGAATTGAAGCCAACAGAATTTCTACTCTAAGTCAAAGCCTCAATCCGATTTCAATCTGAATCACACCCGAGGCACCCGGGACCCCATCCAAACATACCAAAATGTCCTAAAATACGAGACGAACTTAGTCAAAACCTGAAATCAGATCAAACAACATTAAAACCACGTATCGCACCCCAATTCAAGGCTAACAAAAATAGTGAATTATCAACTTCTAAAATCAATGTCCAGTCATATCAAACCAACTAATTGACCTCAAATTCTGCACACTAGGCCCAAATAATACAATGGACGTATTCCACCTTCGCAACCAAAATTCGAATACGATATCAACAAAGTCAACTCTCGGTCAAACCTCGTAAACTTCCAAACCTTCATCTCTAAGACTTTCGACAAAGAGTCTTGAATTCAACCTACGGACCTCCAAATCATTATCCACACATACACCTAAGTCCAAAATTATTATACAAAGCTACTGGAACCATCAAAACTCCATTCCACAGTCATTTACCTAAAAGTCAAATTTTGTCAACTCTTTTAACTTAAGTCTCCAATCTTGGAATTAAGTTCCTCAATTCACTCCGAAACATCCCCGAAAAAAAATGACTACCCCGACAAGTCATATAACTACAAATGAACATGCAAAAAGTGATAAATGGGAGAACGAGGCTACAATACACAAAACGGTTAGCCGGTTCGTTACACCAAAAGCCTTTCCGTGCACGAGGAGAGATTATAGGTATTCAATCAAATATATATATATATATGTATGTATGTATATATATATATAATTACTTGATTTTATTGACGACTGCGTCAAAATGATAAAAGACACTTAAAATCAATTGGAGGGAGCGGTTAAATTGATGGTATGATTTAAAGTGTCAGTATATCTTACTTAAAAGCATGATGGAAAAAGGAAACTGTAGAGTTTCTGTAGGCACAATGCATCAACGTACGTATACTATAACTTCACAAATGCGCCATTGGTTACTCTTATGAAATAGAAAAATTTCCAACATGGAGATACAGAAGGTAGCTTGCAAGTCAAAGTTCCACTGGAGGCCAAAAAAGCACCAGGCATTTTTTCCCCATATGTATAGAGTAGGTCAGGAGGATCTCTCAAAACTGAGAATGTGAAGAGAGAGAGAGAGAAGATGCTGATAATCCTGAGCAGAAATTGGGTGGATAGAGAGGGACTTTTGTGTGTGACTTTGAATTTATCTTCACGATACGGCGCCTCAGCTCATAGGTGGTCGCAACTCGAAACCCCCTAGTCGGTGTTACTCTCTTGTACTTATTTGGTTCATAGATTCATTCCCTTAATAGTTAGTTTAACGTTTCATTGTCTTTTTTTTTTTGCATTACTCTGGATTGTTCAGTCCTTGTGTCATGCATCGCCATATATACATTATTCTGATTCTTTATTATTAGGAAAAAAGAGAGTCTATGTTTGCTTGATTATCTAATTATAAAAAAGATTTGTAATAAGAAAAACATTCTGTTCACTTAGTTATCTGAAGAAAGTTCGCGCGTGAATCTTGAACAGATCTAGCAGCTTCTCTGCTACAGTTATGCTTATCCAATTTGATCGATTATATAGTAGTATTCATTTCTCTAACATTTTTGTTCTTTTTACCGACTACAACCTACTAAAAGTAAAGAAAAGAGTTTAGTTGTCGAAGGATCTTTTTAATCAATCAAGGTAATAATTTTGAAGAGATAAATAGCGTAGCCAACAAAGATTACGTGACTCCATTTACCACATATTTAATCTGCTACTTGTCTTGAAAAGACGCTCATATTTGGGGAAACCCGTTGTTGGTTAGCAAATTGATTACTTGATCATCAGCGTGCAAACATCTGAGGATTATAGGGTGGCGCTGATAATTACACTTTCGAAGTCACGAAACTCAAATGTATAGGGATTTACAACGTCCATTAATCCCAACGGAGCCAGTGAGATAACTATTCGAATTTATTCTAACGGAGCCATCTACCTCAAGAAATTCTAAAGAGCAGCACAAAGCTTTAATTAAAAAGCTTGTACATATTTATTAAAAACCTTCAAACATCAATACTAAACGTCAATGCAAGTACTCAGCTTGAGCTTTTCAAAAAAAAGTTCTACTTTGTTTACATGGCACTTCCTCCTGTCTAAAATAAATTATTTTCTAGATTTTAAAAATAAATTAATTATTTTTTCTATATTTTCTTTGGAGTAAATAGTGTTGAAATATGTTTTAGGAGTATTTATGTGAGATAGTAAAAATTAATATGGTTAATTCTATTACTAATTAATATTAAAAGATATATTTCATAATATGTACAAAAAATCTAAAAAAATCACTTATTTTGAATCGGAGGGACTAATAGTAGTAGTACTAACTGCTGAAGAGTTAGAAAATTAATTACTTGATCGACCAACCTTTGGTACTTGCCTCATTCTATTATTCCTGATCATATAAAACTTTTAACACTTCTTAGTAGATAAAACCTATATATAAATGCGGTTTTATATGTATGAATCAAGAAACTTTTACAAGACAAACAAACAAGTAGTCATTAATTAGTGGACACAAGATCATATGAGGAGATGTGTGATCCACTATTCTTAGATTACCAAGGTCATATATGCATGGCTAACCGTGATTGCCTCATTCCTTAATTGGCCACCCAAAGAGTCACCGCTTTTTCGGTTTTGGTAATTGGCTCTTTATTTTGCCTCCTTCCCCTCAAAGAGTATTTTAATTTTGCCGTTTTAATGGGCTCTTTAGCGGGACATTCATGAACAACAACAACTATCCAGTATATTCCCATCAGGTGGGGTATGGGGAGAGTAATATGTAGACGAGCCTTACCCCTACCCGAAAGGACAGAAAGTCTGTTTCCAATCGACCCTCGGCGCATAGACTGAAATGAAAAGCCATTTACACAAAAATTCGTATTTTAAGATAATATGCCATTTTAAAGCTTATAACGATACATTATTTAGAAAAATATGAGTACGAAAATATTTAATTAACACACAGATAATTAAAAAAAAATAAACGATTAATGTGTACGGGTTGATTTCGAAAATCATTTCTGTTTTCTTCATTCTCACAGCCAAAGTTTCACTGTACTAAGAGCCTGCAGAGGCTTTCTAACTACTACAATTCCCAAAGCCTAGCCCCTATCCTCTACACCTTACAATCCAACCGGCTGTCTTTTTCCCTAATTACCTGAAGTACCCCTACATATCTTTCCTCTGGACTATGGCATTTTCCTAACATTTAGTTACTCTTTCCTTCCCGAGACAAGTCCAGTATAGGGTTAGTTTAGTCCTTTCGTGCATGCATACATTCATACCAAGACGAAATTCCTCTCTTCGGCCGCTAACCGCCATGTTTTCAGAAATTTTCAGCACCAAAAACAATACGCATGTCAATGACTTCACTTCCTTTTGTTAATTTGACTCTCTCTGTCCCCAGTTCTCCTTTTATATATATAGCCATGCAGAGGTCGGTAAGAAGAAATATATAAAACAAACAAATTAAGAAGATTTCTTTCTCTTAATTTCTTTTGAGTGTTTAAGATGAGTGATGATAATAACAGCGTGGAAATGTTAGCATCTGAAACTCCAGTAGGATCGAGGTGGAATCCAACAAAGGAACAAATTGATTTGCTTGAGAGCGTATACAGGCAAGGAATAAGGACACCAAGTGCTGAGCAGATACAGCAGATTACTTTGAGGTTAAGGGCTTTTGGTCATATTGAGGGGAAGAATGTCTTTTACTGGTTTCAAAATCACAAGGCAAGGCAACGCCAGAAACAGAAGCAAGATAAATTTGCTTATTTCAATCGCTTTCTTCATAGGACAAATGTTTTTCCACCACCTCGCCCAAATGGTTCGTACTTTCTTCTTTTAATTACCTTTATTTAGTCTATTCATGTATATTTGCTTCATTTGTTTAATTTAAATAAATACTCTGTTTGGATATGTACTTTCTGTAGGAAGACTGTATCCTTTCTGATGACCAATTTGTCTACATTTTAGATTTTATGTTTGCTTTTATGGGAAGTTTTCAGTTTCTGAGCATATATTGTCTCCTAGCATTTTGCTGCCTTCAGTTCTCTAATCACGCCAACTATTAGTCCCCACGAGGAAACTTGGTTTTCTCTGAAAACGATTCTTATGACGATTAAAAAGTTCAAGAGAGCTGTGACTATTTTTGAGTTTAATTTCTCTAAGGAGTGTATAATTTTTACACGTATTCCAAAAGATAACTACATATTGTTCTTAATAAGTGGAACCAGGTGCTATTTATACATCATGCCCCTTTACGGGAAAAAATAATACTAATTACTTACCTGCTATAACATGTTAAGTTAGTTTTTTAATGTTATCAGTGTACAGTGCACGTATACGTTAAATCTATAGTGTGATCCTCATTAATTTTTATGTTTTCCAGTTGTTTGCAGCCCTTATTACACGCCACAAAACAATCTAGGGTTTTATCAGCAGTATCCAGTATCCAGTCTAATCCTCCCGGGACCAGGTTGTTTCAAAAGAAGAGCAACGTGTGATGCTGCTGTATACATCAATGCAACTCATTCTCTGGAAAATAGCAACAACATGGCACATTTCAGCCCAAATGAAAAGCAATTTAATCATCAAGAAACTTTGAATCTTTTTCCACTGCACCCAACTGGGATTTTACTAGAAAAGACTACAAGCTCTTCTCCTTCTGCTGATGATCAATCGACTATTCCTAGTAATTATACTCCTACAAATTTTGTGGAAGCAAACTGTTTTACTGATCTTGGTATTGGTGCTGGTGATCATCAAGTCTTTAACTTCTTATGTGGAAAGGGTCCTTGTGAGAGACAGTATTGAGAATGTTTTTGGGACATTTTGCTGTGTTTTCATCTGGTTGGGTTCAGCTTTGTGTTTTGTGTTGATCTAAAAGAGTATATTTGAGCATATCCATCTGAGCAACGCCGTATATTGTGAATTTAATTGTAATTTCCTCTTGTGGAAAGGATATGACCTCTCTCTCTCTCTCTTTTTTCTCTACCTTCATCGATCGTTTCATCTCATCACAATGTTATTTCTCTTGATTTCGTTGTGCGGTATGGTTTATGGAGGTCGTATAATTTGAAGCTGAAATCCCCTATAAGGCGGTTAACTGAATTCTAGATTTAGACATTTCTAAATAAAATTGTAAATAGTTTGCAGTATTCATCTAATTTTATTCTAGTTGCAGTTTCACGAGAGAAATTAGAAGTAGTAACCTTATTGAGCGGCTTGCTCCCATTTTTAGAATTTAATTTAGACTTGGTCAAATCTCTTCTTATTGCATTACAACAACAATAACTACCCAATATAGTCCCACAAAATGGAGTTTAGGGAGGATAATATATAGACGAGCCTTACCCCTACCCGAAAGGAAAGAGAGGTTGTTTCCACTCGACCCTTGGTAATTGCATTACCTGTTGTAAAATTTCTCCAATTAAAATAAGGGCTTGTTTAGAAAGCTATTTTGTAATTGGATTGGATGTAATTAAATATAATTATATAGTTTGATACGTTTATTTAGCCAAATAATATCATGGAATAGACTGTAATTGACAAGGGACAACTGCACTCTCCAATTATCAATTATTCTCAATTACATAGTGACTTTTCTCTTATTTTTTGTTTTTTTAATTTATAAGGATAATGCATAAAATCCTCTTTGACCTATGGTCATATTACCTATCTATTCTTTTTAAGGGTTCTCCTTATTCTATTTGTTTTTTTTCAGAATTTTTTAACCTTATACGCTTCATTAAACCCGAGCAGACTACACTTTTTCTAACCGCGTAAGGACTAAGTTTAAAAGGCTCGTCTGCTGTATAATTGTTATGTGTTATGCAAAATAAGCTATATACAAAGGCTCCCAAATGTAAAACTTTATTCTTTTTCATTTCAACCCATTCTTTTATCACTCCTCGGAAACGTAAAGTATCTGCCGTTGATGAAGAGCTTCTACAAATGGTGTTTTTTTAGCAAACATGCAATAGATATATTAATAATTAAGGAACATTTAGTACATAGTCAACATAACATACATCTCGGAGGATGCACTGATTTCCTATGCTTGCTAACAGTTTGCAAGCTTAATTACATAGGAGTTTTTCATGGGTAGTGGATTCAAGTCTATCACTTTCCACAAAATTTATTATATCAAAGGTGGCTCAATAAAAACTTTTTACTGGAGTTCTGTGATTACTTTCTCCTGCCACTACAAAAGCTTGATTTTCCCTTTCTAGGACCCTTTTTGCTAGTTGATGGGCAACCATATTCCCCTACCTGAAAGTGTGCTTGAGAGTAACCCTCTGCTGGTGCATTAAAGACCTGCAATCATTAACAATTTTATTAAATAATTTATTACCGACTTGTATTTCATAGATAACCTATGAGCAATCTGTCTCGATCTCAAGAGGGAAGAAATTCCACTCATTTGCTGTTCTTAGACCTTCTTGTAGAGCCTTTAGTTCAGCTGCTAGTGAGCCATTTGCATGTGATAGTTTTGCAAAACCAACTAGCCAGCTACCTATTTTTGAAAATACCACCTAAACCACAATTTTGGTTGTTGCTATGAAAACTGGCATTCACATTCAGTTTTAACCATCCTCTAGATGGTCTGAACCAGTTGATTTTTATAAGTGATTTGGGAGGGTTAATATAGGCTTTTTTGAGAATAGTTTAAATTCGATAGCCCTTTGCAAGATTTGATAACCATTGATTTGGTTGGTAGTGTTATTGATGTTATTACTGTTTCTATTAACCCAGATATGCCAAATGATGAAGGGAAAGTAGTTGTTCCAGTTTATGAATTCATGTTTAATAGGAATGTTGAAGTCCTATATTTGGAGAAGCCTTCCCATTTTTGTTGATAAGGTGGTTCCCTTGAAAGTCGCTCCAGAGTTTGCTGACAGCTCTGTAGTCAAGGAAGATATACTTTATTGACTCTTGAGGACTTTTACATATTGGACAGTTTGGGTCAATCCAATATGTGATAAATATTTTTGGTAAGGAATTCGATTGTGAAGACATTGTCATAGAAAAAATTTGATTTTATTGGGGAAGTCCGATTTTCAAATCCACCTAAAATCCAAGTTAGTGTTATTAGCAGCTTCTAGCAGTGTGTGACAAGAAGTGGTAGTAAAGACTCGTTTTGTGATGAGAGACCAAATAGCTAAGTCAATTCAAGAATCCTTTTTGACGAATTTTTGTTTTGGAGATGGTGGCTATCAAATTCGGAGGGGGAGAGAAGGTTAATCAATTTAAATTCCAATTGGTACCATCAAAGATATCTCTAGTTTTTGAAGAGAAATCTGTAGCTGAATGAGGACCTATAGCTAGGTCCCTTAGGTTACCAATATTTGGAATCCAATTGGCCTCCCATAGATTATGATTGGACTGGATGTGGGTGGACCATATGATTTCCTTGGAGCAGATGCCCCATCCTTTGCAAATGCTTTTTCAAAGGAAGGAGGATCTCTTCACAGAAGAGTTGCTAAAACAGTAAGAGATGATAAGATTTGCCCAAGGAACTAGAGCATTTGTGAGGAGTCTCCAACTTAAACTAACGCGAGTATAAAGGTTTTTATTAAGAGCATTATGGATCCCCAATCCACCATATTTTTTGGGTTGGAATATAGTGGGCCAATTTACCAAGTGAATGTTTCTTTTCTCTATTGTACTACCTTGTACGAAGTTCCTTTAGACTTTATCAATCTCTTTTAGTATTTTCCTGGGGAGTAGGTGTATTGCATGTAATGGTTTGGGATGGAATTAAGGCATGATATCACAAATGGTTGTTCTTCCTGCAAAACTAAAGAATTTCATTTTCCAGGATGCAAGTTTGATTCTCATCTTATCAATGAGGAATTGGTAGTCCCTAGGTTTTGGGATATAGTGAAGGATAGGAAAATTAAGAAATGTGCCAAAACTATTACTTTTTTTAATACCTATTGAAGTGGTAATGTCACTGATGATTGAGTGGTAGCAAATTTTTTGGAAAAAGAATTTTCGACTTAGTAGTGTTGATACTTTGACCTGATAGAGAGCAAAATTGGTCAAGCCCATTTTTAATAGCTTGACATGATTTAGCATTCGCTCTAGCCATCAATGAAAGGTCGTCAACAAATAATAAGTGTGAGATTCGTGAACATTTATAACCTAGGGATATGGAGTCCCAATTTTGGATGCCCGCTTGATGTTCTATGTCTTTGGTGAGCATTTCTAGGTAGAGGATAAAGATATAAAGGGAGATACGGTCACCTTGTCTAATACCTCTACTTGGATGAAAGAAATTCGTCATAGCTCCGTTGACTAAGATTGCTATTTGACTGGTAGAAATGCAGCTCAGCAACAATTTGGAGAATTTTGGAGGGAAATTAAAGAAATTCAGGGTGTGACGAACAAAATATCATTCGAGACGATCAAAAGCTTTTTACAAGTCGATTTTTAGAATCATATGGCTCTTGCCTCTATGTTTATTAAGCTTAGAAATCATTTCCTGGATGATGATCGCATTATCATATGCTCTTCTGTTTTTTATTAAACTAGCCTGATACGGACTGATCATTTGATCCAGGAATGGATTAAGACGATTGGCCAGAATTTTGATGATTATTTTATAGATAGTGTTGCATAAGCCAATGGGTATGAAGCTTTTAATGTTATTAGCATTATGGATTTTGGGAATGAGGCAAAGGAATGTTTTGTTACTATCCGGAGGAATTTCTTGATTGTTAAAAATATCATTACAAAGATTACTAACATAATTCCTTATATGGAACCAATACTTTTGGAAGAAAAGGGGTGTCGACCATCTGGGCCAGGAGACTTAAATGGTTTGAAAAAGAAGACTGCACTATTAATCTCATTATCTAGGAGGGGGTGTCTAGATGATTCAGGGTAATCATATTACATCTTGACTGTGTATTTAGGGGATTAGTCCGGGTAGAGTGAATATAAGAAGAGGTAGATATAAAGGTAATGTAATTTTGGACATGAGACAAAATATGACTGTGATCATAAATCTAGTTACCAGCCTCATGTTTGAAATAAGTAATTTTATTTCTTCTTTTCCTATTGGTGGCTGAGACATGGAAGAACTTTGCATTGGTGTCTCCATCATTAGGTCGCATTATCCTAGACTTAATTTTCCAGTAGTCTTCTTCTATTTTTAGAGTATCATTGAACTTATTATGAAGATCTAATTCTAATTTTTTAAGGAGCTGATAACATAGCTATTAGAAGATTGAATGCCTTGGAGTCTAGCTAACAGTTTTCTTTTCCTTCGCATGATGTTGCCAAAAGTATTATCTTTCCAAGGTTTAACCTTACCTATAAAATTGAGGCTAGCTTTAAAGTAATCACTATTATTCTAATTATTTTTAACAAAATACTGAAATTCTGGATGTTTACACCAAAAGGATTCTAACCTAAAAGGAACCTTATCAGGAGACCTAATCCTTGGAATTAATTCAACAAGGATAAGATTGTTTTCACAGTGGGTTCTAGGCAAGTAGATAATAGAGCTTTTAGGAAATAGTTCAATCCATTTCTCATTTCCGAAGACGTTGTCAAGTCTTTCTAATATAATACTCTTCTTAATATGTTTATTATAAGTCCACGTATATTTGTGTCACGACCCATATTTAGAACGAGCCGGGACCGGCACTCGATCACTAAGCATGACCGAGCGAACCATCTTTGCTTATCAAATCTGTTATAGTTTCAAATTTTATATGCAACAAGGAAACACTCTAACCAAAACTTTTGATTAATTTAAAAAAATCAACTCCAGAACTTTATTCGTAGTAACTACTGAATTACTGCTAAGTTATTATCAAAAACATCTGAATCTTAACCCAACGACTATGTCTATGAAGCCTCTACTGATAATCTGACTCGCTACTCAGGACATTAGATTTCCTGGTTAGTTCTCTAAGTAAATAAAGAAATAACCAAATAAATATAACTCTAAGGAACACTCCACGAACAAAAGCGGAGCTCACCAATAGCACTGGAAGAGAAGGAAGTCCTAACCTATAACCTTCTTGCCTACAAATTGGTTCCTATATTGTACCGTAGACTAACGTAGGTTCTCAAAAGAGAATGTCACTACCATCCATTGTACTTAGTGAGTCTCAACAACATGGGACACAACTTTAATACAATACCCTTTACGAGGAAAGAATATAAATGCATAGAAAACATAAATCCTCTAAGAAAAATTCTAAAATAATTATGTAATGGCAGTTTATGAATATTCTAAAAGAAACTTTTTTTCTTTTTCTAAAAAAACTTACTTCTCTTTATACTTTGGGAGTTCCAACTATCCTGAGTTAATTCTATCTCAGTCACCAGGTGATCGGCACGGGTTCGATCCCAACCTGATCGAATAGGCCCAATCCATGAGGTGCCACTTGCTTCATGGTTATCAACGCTCTTGTCTCATACCTTAGAATAGGTAAGTAATTTCTCAGCAATGAGACCCTCGGCTCGTGTGCTCACTACTTTGGCAAAAATAGTTCCAGGAAGTCAACACCTTGGTCAGGACCCTCGGCCTCGACGATGAGCCTTTCTCAAAATAAAGGATACTCCCAAAAATTATTTCGTTCTTCATCTTCTTGTGACTTTTCAAGTCTAAATCTTTTCTTTTTGGAATATCATGTACATACTCATGCTGTTATCCTTAAATGTAAAGCATTGTGCAAGAATGAAATAAACATCTACAAGTATTTCTAAAAATTCTTTCTTCATCATAAATTTTCAACATGAGAAGTAGCATATAAGAATAATACAAAAATCAAAAAATTTATGAGCATATATCATACAAAATCATCTAAAATTTTGCTAGAACAATTCTAAGTTAATAGGTTCTCACTCGCTCCAATTAAGTAAATATCACGACAAGAAAAATGCTAAATAGCGAAAGGAAAACTAGTCCCTAAAAGTAAGGAATTGGTCACAAATGTTCAATAGCGACAAGCTAATCTGGTCCTTATAGCTTCTGCCGCTAAAGGTTATTAAGGATGGGATAGTGTGCTGGTCGCTAAATTAGTTTCGCGACCAATTTAAAACTGGCCTTAAATGGTTTTTAAGGACCATGTTTCTGATACTTATTCACATATTTTAGGGATTAAATTCCAGGTCCTTCAAATGTTTCGCGACTAATTTAAATGTGGCTGTTAAATCATTTCACGACCAATTAGAAGCTGTCCGTTATATCTTTTCGAAGAAGTTTAAAGCTGGTCCTTAAAGAAACTAAGTCACAAGTTTCTAAATTACATTCAATTTGCAACTAGAAAGACTTATTTATTAATATATAGATAATGTTGCTTTCATAAAATAATAGCAAAACCATCAACATCAGTTAGTTGCACTATATGATATAAGTTAGTCATAATATTATGTTCATAAACAACAACAACAACTATCCAGTATACTCCCACCAGGTGGGGTCTGGGGAGGGTAATATGTAGACGAGCCTTACCCCTGCCCGAAAGGGCAGAGAGGCTGCTTCCAATCGACCCTCGGCGAGTAAAGTAAAAATGGGAATATTATGTTCATAAACATTTAGCAAAAAATATTTACATATACCAATAATATCCTTCGATTGTAATGTAAAATTTTCTTGAAATTTCTAGCAAAATAATAGTTAACCTGTATGTCATCAAAATCGACTTCAAATAAACTTTCATATCCAAAACCTGTCGAAGAAATAAGAAATGTCGGTTAGAAAAACTATATATAATAGTGTAGATGGAATGTTATTACAGTAGGTATGGGAACTGATAAAAAGAACAGTAAATTTAGTAGGTATGAAAGTGAATCATTTGGGTGATAGAGACCTCTCTAGAAATAGACCCATCTAGTTCTAGCTTAGAGAATGACTAAAAGACATTAAAAAAAAAAAGTAACAGTCGCAGATGAACTACCATTCACCAGCCAAAGAGACACGAAATAGAGAATTTTAATTTTCCAATTCACTAAAACACTCTTGTGCGGAAATTTGTCTTCACTTTCCTCAACAAGACAGAAAAAATGAAAGAACATTCTCTTTAATCAACTAAACAACATCTTAGTTCTATGCACACACACACACTCTCTCTCTCTCTCTCTCTCTCTCTCTCTCTCTCTCTCTCTCTATATATATATATATATATATATATATATATATATATATATATATATATATCTTGAAACTATGTGAAGGCTTCTAGTCTTTCATCATCTCAGTTCTATTTGTTGAATTCAACAACTTTTCTTTTCCTTCATTTTATCTTGGAAGTTGTAGCAATGGCAGAAACTTAACTTGCTGGGGATCTGTCACTGGTGCTAATGGAACTCTTAATCTCACACCTGATCAGCCACAGAACAAATTTAACAAAGCTTGAAGAGTCTTGTTCAGTCAGTCGATATAGAAATAAACGCGAAATTAATGGAAACCATGTTGCTATAGTAACTACAAATATGGAGATTCATGTGGCAGTTAAAACATAAAACATGCATCAGTAGTAACTACACCATCCACTGGTGCACCAACTACATAAAAAACTGGTGCACCAGCAGTAGCTACATCAGTAGAACATGCACTATGTTGATTCAAATAGATGAAATTAAAACTAAGAAAGATTTCATGTTTATATGCCTTATCTTTTGCCAAAATCAAGAAACTACCTATCTTTACAGTTTCAGTACAATTAGGACTTCTCTAAAGCAGGAAGTATCAGTAGCCTACTTAATGTCTCGTTAATCAAAATTCTATTAATATTTTTGTTGTCACGGCCCAAATTCCACTAAGGACCGTGATAGTGTCGAACACTGCTGTCAAGCAAGCCAACCAATTACTTAATTAGGTCTCATTTTAACAATTTTGAAAACCATGATTTTTCATAAATTTTGCTGGTAAAAGACAATCTGTACAATGTAAATAAAAAAGTGTTTGGAAGTAAATACAAGATACCCAATAGTCATCCCAGAACCCAGTGACACAAGTGCATGGGCAATTTCTTGAAAATAATATAATTCAACAACCGTCTGGAATACAATATTAGAGAGAAAATAAATACAGATAACTGAAAGAGACTCTGGTGGCTACGGATTGCTCGAGAAGTGCAGCTCACCTATGTCTCCATATCAACCATGCTGCTACGCCTAGTAGGCCACAAGAGATACATATGCTTGTGAAACAAAAATGCACAGAAGTGTAGTATGAGTACGATAACAACGTGTACCCAATGAATATCTCGTCTAATCTTGAAGAAGTGGAGACGAGATGGTCGACTTTGACACTTACTAGTGGTCCAATAATGATATAATCATGAATTTATTAAGAATGATAGTAATTTCAAGTAAGTCACAAACAAATGAAAGTTTCTTTTTATATTAAAATCTCCGGATTCATAATTCATTAGTTTCCAATTATCTCAAGTCGGGGATAGAAAATATCAATATCAATGAATCTCAAGGCATGCAATGCAAGCATGCACAACTAATACCGAGGTCGTAAGGCCCGATCTAACAGAAATGTAAAATGTGCACTGCCGAGGGTTGAACGGCAGCAAACCATAGATGCATCTATTACCCTGTTCGTGTATCGTACATGCGACGCGATGAACATTAAGTAAACAAATATCCCCTCGCGAATCATACATGCAACGCGGGCACATATATATACACACAGTCAACCAGCTAGTTAAGAGTTTATTGGGAAATGTTTATTCCAATAAAAGCCAATTTTCTTTTAATGATATAAGAAAATGAAGTTTAATCCCTTATGAGATTCATTTACTGACTCGATGTGAAGCAATTCAAGCTATCAATAAGTTTACAAATAATCCAAGTACAACATGCTTTTGGGTCTAAGACTACCCCGACAATAGCATAATAGTAGCTGCGCATGGAGTCTTGTCACCTTGTGCGTATGTAGCCCCCACAAATAGGAGAACATAACCAATTAACTCACCTATGGGGACAATTACCTCATACAAAGTTAGAAAGGAGACTCACCTCGCTCTAAAGATCCATAACCGACATTCCACGCCGTTCGGAAGACTCGAATCGATGCTAAATGCTCTAAAACTAACCAATAATTATGAAAATACATCAATATATGGTCAATTATTCATTACAATCTAATTTTTAGTGATTTCTAACCCCGATAAAAAATTTGACAAAAATGCCCTCAGGACCACGTGCCCGAATTCTTAAAATTTTCAAAGATAAGGTTTAGAACCTACTCGAGGCCTCCGGGACCCCAACTAGTCATACCAACTAGTCCCAAAATACATTACAGACTTGCTCGAGGCTCAAATCAAATCACACTATGCAAAAATCATGAATCGACATCCAATCCAAACGTAATAAACTTTAGAATTTTAAACTTCTATTTTCGATATTTAAATCTATCAAATCACATCCTTTTGACCTCAAATTTTCGAGACAAGTCATAAGCAGTCAAAACAAAAGAACTTTTCAATTCTTTAATGAAAAAACAAATTGAACATTTCATAAACAACCTCTCTAATCATCAGAAAACATATCCTTGACATCCCTTGTGAGCTGCAAATTTTATAATAATACATCAAAAGTTGTTGTGGCTTATCATCTACTCAATCCAGACATGCAAATCAACAAACCATCATTTTCTGTATTCAACATTGACTCCAGCTTGCATTTCAATAAGCCGTTTCCTGAACTAAACTGAAATTTATCAATTTAGTGAAGAACTATATTTTTCGCTCTATCAAAATATTCTTTTTCAATCAAAATAAAAATTACATTATAACTAGAACCAAAATAGAACCTATATTATAATGCTCAAAATATTGACCTTATTTTGAAGGACGTAGTTCACGGCAGAATAAATACAAGCATTGACTACGAATGCTTCGGCGAGCGAGTCCATCACTCCAACTAGAGTGCTATGGACTAAATAAATTTAGTGGATGAACTAAATGTTTGCATTAGAAATTTGTTTGACATGGAAAATACTTTAACAAAGCTAATTTACATCATTGTTTCTTCTACCTCTAATTTGTTAAATTATTTGCTTAGACTTACCAAAGGTAATAAGTTGACTATGTAATTGAAATAACTCATAAAAATCAGAGTAAAGAAACTGATATAGAGCACCTAATAGCATGAAAAAAAATCCAATCAATTCATCACCTCATATGAAAAATCAAACGACATCCTCATGACCGTTCGAGAAAAGTCTCCAGAAGAATTGTATAATGCAAATCCAAAGAATAAGACTATCGCATAGAACAAATTCTACAAAAAAATAAATAAATTATATTGCAGTCCCAATACGAGCAACCAATACTTATATTTGGTGAAATTTCAGGTTGGAGTGTTTGACATTTTTTTATGTCCGATGATTTTATCAGCAACCAAACGACCCCTCTTTTGTACAAATTTCTCCTCCTTGACCTATGTCCCCCAATTTTATACCTAATAATCTCACTTTTATCACTCACACCGGTATTCAAAACAGCCAATTGCAGAAAACAACTAAAGAAACAAGAAATTCTAGAATCTTTTTTTCAATTTCTGATTCAATCTGGAAAAAGAAGGAGAGAGAAGAAAGAATAAACATAATAAACATACTTACAAGAACTTCTCGTCTTGTCCTTGATAGACTCGAACTCACAACCTCTTGATTGGAAAGTGGGTTGCTTACCATTAGAGCAACCCCTATTGTCTAATAAACATAATAGATTAGAGAAAAAAAAATTAACTCACTTTTGATTAGGCGGCAAATATAATGACATAATTTGTGTGAAGTCGCTTGAAGAGAGATGAATTTCCGACACCAACCTAGCTTCTGAGTTCTTTGCAACTTTCTGAATTTTGGTGATGATTAGCAGCGCCTGTTAGGGATCATGATGGCTTACTTTTTAGTTTTGCCTCTTAGGGATGAAGTTTAGGGATTTTGTGAAAGTATTTTTGAGGGATTTAAGGTGAAAGTGAATTTGGAGTATTAACTATATATATATATATATATATATATATATATATATATATATATATATATATATATATATATATATAGGCAATAAAAATATAATAATTTAATTCTTTAAATAGCATGTCGCGAAACTTTTATAAATTTGAGGGGTGTTACAATTTCCCCTCCTTAAAAACATTCGTTCTCGAATGTTACTAGGACCTTATTTTTAAGCTAACAATTATCCCTTAGTTCCTTGAACCTCTTCAATTTTTAGCACTACGCACTCTTTCAAGGGACTCAAAATTTTGGCTAACTCCCTAAATTTTAAAAATATTCGGCAGAGTTTCCCTTGTAAATACGACTATCCAAAAAAATATCCCTGCCACAAATACCAGAACTATACCAATAACAACCAAATATACCATAATAAGCCATTTATAGGCCCATACTTAGCTCATAAATTTAGTACTCACACTCAAGCTAGGAGGTACCACAATAACCAACAAGAATATAAGGCACAACACTTTAGCAGAGGTAAGCCACTTTAATGAGTTAAATGTACTATGGCATGGCACTAAATTATTAAATAACTAAATATACTATGAAAAAACTAATTTACTTCAATAGATAAGTATAATCTAGCAAAGACATAAACATATGCTAACTTGTATTTATTAAATAAAGTATAAAGGTCAATCCATATCTTTTTCCTCAAATAAATATGAATATTTCTTCCCCATATCTTGCTCGACCTCCCACGTAGCCTCTTTTGAATCATGATTACTTCACAAAACCTTTACCGATGCTATATCTTTGGTTCTCAACTTTCTTACTTGCCTATCGAGAATTTCTGTAGGTACCTCTTTATAAGTCATGCCTTCCTTAATTTCTATGTTATCAGCATGATTTATATGCGACTCATCATGGATGTACTTTTTAAGCATGGACACGTCAAAGACATGATGAACAGAGGACAAATCAATGGGTAGCGCTAGCTCATAAGGGACATTTCCTTTCTTTTCTAGAATTTCACAAGGTCAGATAAATCTAGGGCTAAGTTTCCATTTCTTACAAAACCTCATAACTCCTTTCATTGGTGAAACTTTCAAAAACACCTTATTACTAACCATGAACTCTAACTCACGATGCCTCTTATCAGAATAAGACTTTTTACGACTCTGAGCCGCTTTCAGTCTTTCTCTGATTAGCTGAACTTTCTCTAAGGCCTAACAAACAAACTCTTGACCAATTAACAACACCTATGTTGGTTCAAAACTGCCCATTAGAGACCTACATCTCCGCCTATATAACGCTTCATAAGGAGCCATACCAATGCTGGTCTGATAGCTGTTATTGTAAGCAAATTCTATAAGTGGCAAGTGATTATCCCAATTATCATAAAAATCTATAACACATGCACGCAACATATCTTCGAGTGTCTGAATTGTCCTTTATGCCTGACCATCAGTCTATGAATATAAATAGGTACTCAAATTGACCTTGGTTCCTAATATTTTCTGAAATGCTCGCCAAAAATGCGTTGTGAACTGAGGGCCTCTGTCAGATATGATTGAAAACTGGAGTACCATGCAATCTGACTTTATCTTTGATGTACAACTACGTATACTGCTCTGCAGAATCTGTCATTTTTATTGATAGGAAATGCGCGAACTTTGTTAGTCGGTCTGCAATTACCCAAATTGAATCATGCTTACGGTATGTATGAGGTAGACCTACTACAACATCCATATTAATCATCTCCCATTTCCACTGTGCTATCTCTATATCTTGAACTAGGCCACTAGGCCTCTGATGCTTGGCTTTGATTTTCTGGTAATTCAAACATTTGGCCACATGATCTGCAACTTACTTCTTTATATCTTTCCACCAATACAACTCTTTCAAATCTAGATACATTTTGGCAGCACCTGGGTGGATGGAGTACTTCGAACTGTGAGCTTGTTCCATTATGGCATTCCTAAGATCATCTACATCAAGTACACATAACCGATCATTCAACTTCAAAACTGTGTCACTTCCTAGAGTGAAACTAGTGATTTCTTTATTTCTAACCCATTCTTTAACTTCATTAAGTACGGATCTTTGTCTTGCTTAACCTTAACATGCGCAACAAGGGAGGATTACGCCAAGGCATAAGCAGTTATACCTCCGTCTCTGGTCTCATCCAATCTAATACCATCATTTGCCAGTTTTGAATTTCTCGACCCAAAGATCGCCTTTGTATTGCAAGATGGCCAAAGACCCATTGACTTCCTACTAAGTGCATCTGCTACCACATTAGCTTTGCCCGGGTGATAAAGGATATTGCTGTCATAATCATTCAATAGCTCGAGCCATCTTCTCTATCTCAAATTTAATTCTTTTTGCTTGAAAATTTACTGGAGGCTTTTATGATCCGTAAACACTTCAGAATGCTTGCCATAAAGGTAGTGTCGCCATATCTTTAATGCAAACACCACTGTTGCAAGCTCCAAGTCATGTGTGAGATAGGTCTTTTCATGATTCTTTAATTTCTTGGAAGCATAAGCAATAACTTTTCCATTTTGCATAAGAACACAACCGAGACCAACTCTGGAGGCATCACAATACAATATGAACCCGTCCAAACTTGTTAGTAAGGTTAATATAGGTGTAATGCTCAACCTCTTATTTAACTCTTGAAAACTCTGCTCACAAGCGTTTGACCACTGGAACTTAACTGCTTTCTGGAGCTGCAAGTGAGGAAAACCCCTCTACAAACGTTTAGTAGCCAACTAACCCCAAGAAACTCCTGATTTGGATTGGCATTATCGGCCTAGGCCAGTTCTTTAACGCTTCTGTCTTCTGATGGTCTAATTTTATTCCTTCACTAGATACCATGTGGCTCAAGAATGCCACTAACTGCAACAAAAACTCTCATTTTGAAAGCATGGCATAAAGCTCATTCTCCTTCAAGGTTTGCAAGGCTATTCATAGGTGTTCTGCATGATCTTCCTTGCTATTAGAGTATACAAAAATATCATCTATTCATGAGTTCTATGAATGTAGTTGGAGCATTTGTCGACCCGAAGGACATCACTAGAAATGCATAATGCCCGTAGCGAGTTCCAAAGGCTGTTTTAGATATATCCTCTTCTCTGATTCTCAACTGATGGTACTCCGACCTCAAGTCCATTTTTGAAAAGTACTTTGCACCGTGAAGTTGATGAAATAAATCATCAATTCTTGGTAGTGGGTACTTGTTCTTTATCGTAACTTTATTCAACTGCCGATAGTCGATACACATTCTGAGAGACCTATCTTTCTTCTTGAGAAGCAGGATCGGGGCACCCCATAGTGAAATACTCGGCCTAATAAAGCCCTTGTCAAGAAGGTATTTAAACCATTCTCTCAACTTATTACGTTCTTCTAGAGCCATCCTAGAAGGAGGCATGAATATGGTTGAGTTCCTAGCAAGAGATCAATGCCAAAGTCTATGATTCTTTCAGGAGGAAGTCTGGGATGGTCATTTAGGAAAACTCCTTGAAATTTTCTAACAACTGGCACTGACTAAAGAGATGGTGGATCTGATTTTGGGGGAATGATGTGAGCCAAATAGGCGAGACACACCTTACCGATCATTCGTTGTGCCTTAAAGTAAGAAATAAACCTACCTACCAGCGATGCTGGACTACACTTCCACTCTAAGACTTCTTCATTTGGAAATTGGAACATGGCTATCTTGGCATGACAATCTAACATGGCATAGCAGGAAGACAACAATCCATACCCATCATCACATTGAAATCCCCCATTTCTAATTCTATGATATTGGCCTTAGTGTTGCTACCTTGGAGTGAAACTATACAATATCTATAGACTCTTGTGACTTTCACTGACTAGCCAACTGGAGTAGATACTGGGAATGACTCACTAAGTTGTTCAGGTTCTAGCTCGAGGTTAGTTGCAAAGTGTGGAGTCATATATAAAAATGTTGAACCTGGATACATTATGGCATAAGAATTATGCGAGCAGACTACATGTATACCTGCAATAAATTCTGCAGATGCCTCTGCACTCTGACGATCAAGAGTAGCAAACAAACGAGGTTGTCCCCCTCCTTAGTGACTTGATCTGCACCTCTACCTGCCCCATGCCTGGTCTAATTATGAGAACCACGAGCCTGAGGTGGTTCAACTGCAGTAGCTAAGGAACTACGAGGACGAGTTGATCCACCAATGAAATTACGTTGCAACTCTGGACAATTGGCTTTTATATGACCAATGTCTCCACAATGATAGAAACCATGAAACCCGAGCTTGCACTGACCTAAATATTCCCACTTACATGTTCCATAAAGACCTTGTTGGTGTGAATGTTGCTCATCCTGACAATGGCTATGTGATGATGATGTCCTAAAATTCTGATTCTGGAAAGACTGACTTTCATAACCCTGAGCATGCATGAAGAATGATCGACCACCTGACTGATGACTGGACTAAGCTGGTGCTAATGACTCCTTATTAGAGGAATCCCTTTCATATCCGCTGGATGTACCATTATTGTGACGATCCAACCCGTTGTCTCATGAGTTACCACCCCGTTTCCCCCATTTTCTTCTTTTTTTATGTTTCATTATCCGTGTCTTATGTGATCAATTTGGTTTGGAGTGGTTTTGGTAAGAAATGAGATATTTCGTGTCTTTTAAGAATGCTTAAGTTGGAAAAGTCAGCCAGACATTGACTTATGAGTTAGAGGGCTCGGAGCGAATTTCGATGGTTTAGTTAGACTTGGGGGATGATTTGGGACTTAGGAGTGTGATCAGAAGAGGTTTTGGAGGTCCGGTGTAGAGTTAGGCTTGAATTGGCGAAGTTAATATTTTAGCAATTTCTGGCTAATTGGTGAGATTTTGATTAGAGGGTTGGAATGGAATTCCGAGAGTTTTATAGCATCATTATGTTTTTGGGGATATGTGTGTAAAATTTCAGGTCATTCGGAGATTATTTGGTTGCGTTTTTTATCTAATGCGTGTTTCAGAAGTTTTAGAAGAATTGAGGCTTGAAATCGATGTAATTTGATGGCTTTGGTGTTGTTTGAGGTGTTTTGATGATTGGAACAAGTTTGAATGATATTTAGGAAGTGTTGGTTCTTTTGGTTGGGGTTTCGGGGGCCTCGGGGTGACTTCGGATGGCTATCAGGAAGTTTTAAACTTAGAAGAAATTTCAGAAATGCAATAGTAGGTGCACGCCTAATTTGGCCTTCACATTCACGAGCCTGGGGCCATGTTCGTGTAGCAGGACTTTGGCAGGCCAATCTTTTGCTTTTCACGTTTGCAGAGGGTGAGCTTTTTGTGCTTTGCGTTCGCGGGGATCGGTTCGTGTTCGCATAAGAGAATTTGAGGACCCGTATATTTGTTCTTCTCATTCGTGACTTGTAGCTCATGTTCGTGCAGTTGAGGCAATATAAGCTTCGCGTTCGTGGGTAGGGTACCACGTTTGTGAAGGGTAATTTTGGTCAAGCAAATTTTTGTGCACCGCTAATGCGGGGGTTTGACCATGTTCGCGTAGAAGGGATTACAGAAGCTGGGAAGAAGGGTTTTAAACACTTCATCCGCGAGCCGAAGTTATTTTTCCTCCATTGTGGAAAATTTTGGGAGCTCTTTGGAAGAAATTGAAGAGGGATTCAAAGAGGATTGATTGGAGAAAAGTTTTATGAACTAAAAACGTTATTATAATGTAAAATTAACCTAGAAATTCATGAAAATTTTGCTAAAAAGGGAAAAACTAGGGATTGGGTTTTGAGATTTTTAAATTGGAAATTGAAGGGCCATTTGAAGTCAGATTTGAGAGTTTTTGTATGTATGGACTCGTGGCGAGATAAGGAGCCCGTTGATCCACGTAAAAATCTCTGTGTTCTTTATTTTCTATGGTTTTAATTCCGCAACAATAGTAGTTAGAACACCTAGAAGAACAAGGTTCTTCTAGATCGAAAAATTGGGTACCATACAAATTACCTCCCCCCCCTTTGTGTTGTATTAACGTTACGAACATTATGCGGTGATGGCGCTCACCATAGAGAGTGACCTGGTGGGTGGAAAGATGACCGGACATGGCTCGGAGGACAATACTGAGGTGGATTACGTGGAGCTCGGGGATAGGTTTGGGGTTGGAGTTAAGGCTGGGTATATTGGTGAGGCGGACCCTTTGGTCCATGTCGTAACTCTAAAATAACCATGGCAACATTATCATTTTCCTTCTGACCCAGCAAGCTTCCTGTGTCATTCTGAATTACTTGTGTTGTGGCTTTTAAAGTAGAATAGCTCACGATATGGCTCGACTTTAGCCCATCTTCTACCATTTCTCTCATTTTTACCACATCATTAAAAGGCCTACCCACAACCATGATCAAATACCCAAAGTAAGTTGGTTCTTGAGCTTGAAGAAAGTACTCAACCATCTCTTTTTCTCCCATCGGGGAATTGACTCTAGCAGCTTGCTCTCTCCATCTGAGCTTGTATTCCCTAAAGCTTTCATTAGGATTTTTTTCCATCTTGGTGAGGGACATGCCATCCGGGATAATTTCTATGTTATATTAAAAGTTTCGGGAAAAAGCCTGAGCCATATCGTCCCATGTGTACTACTTGCTAACGTCTTAGTGGGTGAACCACTCTAGATTTGCCCTACTCAGACTCTGACTAAAATAGTCCATGAATAATTTGTATTTCCCATCGGCGCCTCTCATATTACTACAGAAACCTCTCAAATGGGTCGTGGGATCTTCGTGTCTGTCATATAAATCAAACTTTGGCATCTTGAAACCAGCAGCAGTCAGACGTCAGGAAACAAACACAAGTCTTTGTAAGACATGCTCATCTGACTCCCTATCCCTTGCATGTTTCTTAAAGACTTCTCTAAGATTTTCACCTTCCTGGATATCTCATCTTGCCCGCTATCTTAGTAGGCTTTTCAGTTTCACCAGAAGACTCAAAATAAGGAGTGTGAGAGTATGGATTCGAAACTTTGAAAGTTGACTTTGGATCATAGTGTTGGGCATCGGGGACTTTGAATACAATCTCGTTAGAGGATCGAGGAAAAGTAGCTGGAGGAGGAGCTACAAGAGCATGAGTGGTCAAAGGAGCGGGATACGAGGCATCTTTGGCGGGTAGATTGTGAAAACATTGTTGGTTGATATCAGCAACAGTGGGAATCTGGATTTGGGATAATGGTGAGATAGTTGCAGGGTTTTCAGTGTAGTTAGCAGGGAATGAAGGTGGAGGATGCCCCTAATCCATGACTGACACATTTTTGCCATCTGTTGTTCATCCTTTGGACCTCCTATTTCAATTCAGACTTCGACTCCCAACCTCCCTTGACGAGTCAACAGTTCTTGCGCCCAAGTTTTTGCTAGCCATAGCTACCTTGCCCTTTGTCCTTGTGTTGTACGAGCAAGTTATCATAAGAACCACAAACCAACCAACCTTCTTCTTAATTGAGGAGAACAAAGAAGAACAAAATGAAGTCATTATGTTTGCGTTAGGGCATTTAACAGCTAAAAATATCACATTTCGTGTAATACACCTAGCAACAATTAATGGTTCAAGAATGACTTCGAGGGTTACAATGTCACTTGCCATCATCCCAATTTGTCCATTTGAATCTTTTTTTCTTTCTTTCTGATTATCACTCTTTTCTTCCTTCTCATTTCTCATGTCCCATAATTTCACCCTTTTTTTTGCTTTTTTTCTTTTAATAATTAAAAAATAATTTGATCGAACCCTATGAAGGTTGCCTACATATCATGACCCCACATGAATAAGATCTTTGCGTAGTTCTGGAAGGTCGTGAATAAAGTAAACAAACTAATATTCTCATTTTTTTATTTTTCTTATTAATGACTACTATGATGAGAAAAGAAAAATAAAAGAAGAAATCCCCCTTTCTTTTTTAAATTTTCTAGACTTAATGTTCTATAACCTATTCCAAACTCAAGCTTAACGAGCATGTACTTTTTGTTTCTTTTTTTCTTTTTGAAACAAAAACTCTATGGAAAATTATTAAGGAAACCTCCTAGAAGAGAAAAATATTTTTTTGATTCTTTTCTTCAGGAAGAAAATCTAAAGAGAATCACAGAAAATTATTTAAATTTTCATTTGATATCCTGACGCGAGATTTCGAAACAAGAAAAAAAAATATTTTTAGATTTTAATTTCGATTACCTAACAGAGAAATTCTAATGATAAACAAAGAAAAATTATATTTTTTCTTTCTATGTACAATGTCCTAAAGTTCTAGCAAAATAAAAGGATTTTTTTTTCATTTTTTTCATTAATTCCCAAGGAATAACCTCAAAAGAAAATCCTTTTGAATTTTTGGAAGTAATATCTTCATGAGAACTTTTAACGAGGTACTACAAGGAAATTCTCTTCTCTCTTTTTCTTAAATGTTTTTTTAGTGTTAATATACTAAAAGGAAATATAATAGCAGAAAAAAAAATGCGTTCTAGATATTAATTCGATAAAGGAAAACCATCTCAAATGATTTTTTTTAGAATTAGTGTCCAAACTTCCAACATAAATATAAATGCAACCTCTTTTTTTATTTTTGATTCATAACACACTTTCTCATATGCAAAATAGAAAATACAATAGTAATTAAAAAAACTCAACATTATTATACAAAACTAGAAAGTAAAATATGACATAAAAAATAATAAAGATCTCCTTAAGCAACTTCTGAATGCAGTGGTCCTGTGGCATCTGTCATGCTCAAATTCCGGTATGTAAATTCACGCCTGTATGAGAAAACATTAATCAACACGATGTGAGACAATAACGTTCCCTATTAGACACATGCAAGACATGGTTGAGATTATTTTTGCTAAATGACCTATTTAGCCAAAAGGTAACTAGAGTGTAAAATTTGGCTAAGACCCCGCACAGCCAAGAAGCTAAGATTTACTAGGAAGACTGGACCCTGTGTGGGTTGCCTACGTATCACGCCCCGAAAGACGAAATCAGGTTTGCGCAGTTTGGGCAAATTGGATACGGGCAAAAATTAAAAAAACAGATAATTTTTAGAGAAAATATTTTCTTTTGTCTTTTTCTTTTTGAAAACCGATGAAACATGTAAACTCTTTTTGGATTTTTCTTTTCCTTTTCTTGATTTTTTTCTTTTTAGAAAAAATGATGAACAAGTGCAACATATTTTTTTTAAAATTTTTCATGTTTTGTTTTGACAAACATGTGACAGAAAACAAAATTAGGCCATACTCGCTTTATTTTTTTTGCACTTCACTCTCTTTTTTTCTCTTTTTTTTTTCTTTCTTTTTATTTACCCTCAATTTTCATTGGACCGTCGAATGAGCCTTTTAACCTTGAAGAAATGCAACATGTAGCATATAGGATGTATCATGATGGTCTGTTATTTCGGGTACACCTGTCCTAGACGGGCCCAACCCCTGTGTTGAGTCCCATAAGTCAAATGCACATGATGCAAACAAGCGCTCCTACTAGGGATCCGGCGTGAGGTTATGTTCTTCTAGGTTTAAATCCTAGCATTTTTGTCTAGACTTGGGGTACTCGAGCAGACAACTAGGGCCGAAGATGGGGCGACGTACTAGGAGCACTAAAGTCTACCCGAACTTGTCGCTTGCCCAGCCTCATTCTATTTGGTGTGACTTACAACAGAAAGTGGGTCATGCGTACCTGTGCACCAAATTTTAGAAGACTCAAATGGGTGGCGTAAGAAAACAGTTATATACAATTCAAATAATATTAAAGCGATAAACAAATAGCATTTAGTACAAAAGGTTCACAGAATATAGTGATTTTAACAATAAGCAAAGCCAAGTAAAAATCATTGAAAGCTCAAATTCTTGAACCATGAACCAGAAGTTCTGGATTCTGATCCCCAGCAGAGTTGTCGGAGCTGTCACACCTTCTTTTTTTCCTGCACCCCTGGAAGAGGCGTATTAAGGGAGTTTTTTCCAATTTAATGTAACAATCAAAACGTGATTATATTAATTAACAGATTCAGAGTCGCCACTTAGGATAATTTATGGTGTCCCAAGTTATCGGTTTAAATTTCCGAATCGAGGAACACATTGACTCTGTTTTATAGTCCATGAACAGAAAAATCTAGGTAAGAAATTCTGTTAACCCGGTAGAAGGTGTTAGGCATTCCCGAGTTTTGTGGCTCTAGCACGGTCGCTCAACTATTATTATGGCATATTATCTAATTTTGTTATATGTTTTAACCTATGTGCATTTTAATTTTAAACCGCTTTTAGCCATTTTTTAGAAAGATTTGCAACATTACTTAAATTATGTCTTGAACCCAGGGGCGGAAGCACTAAGGTCTAAGCGGTGTCACGTGATACCGCTTCATCAAAATATTTTACTAATTATATATATAAAATAATCTAAAAACGAGATATATGATAAATATACTATATAAGTGACATTATTTGTATCAACACTTTCTTTATAAGTGACACTACTTATGTCAACACTTTCTTTACTCCGCTAGTTAAGCGTAACAACTCTTTAGGTTAGATTGAGGGATCTAAGTTATCTGGAATTTTATTTTTATTATATCCTCATTCTTAAGTTTACGACACATTACTTCCATGTAAGTGAAGTTATAAACCTCCAAATTAATCGTTAGCCAATACATTCTCCTCTTCAATTTGCAACTACTTCTTCCGTAAAGTTCTTTTTTTGATCAAATTCTTCCGTAAAGTTATTATGCTACTTTTTCGTCCTTCTCTGTTTTACTTTTTAATTAAAAATTCTTAAAGTTTTACTTATTTAGATAGAAATTGAATCGCATTGGTAAAACTGTCATTTGTTTACTTCTTTATAATGTGACACAACTTATAATAAATTTTGCGTACGCCATTGTTTGAACCACGTCACACAAATATACCCGTAGTCCGCAACACATCTTACGTAACATTGTTGAGATCTGAATTTGGGTCACATAAATGTGCATCCGAGTTTAAGAAGGTAAATTATTAAAATAACACGCCTAAAGCAACTACGCATTTGTAATTTTGCGAGGGCCATAGAAATTCAACTAAATGGCACACCTCGAGTTATAAGGATTAAAATTAAATAATTGAGGGCCATATTCACACTATACTTACTACTTCCTTACTCTATATATATAGTATAGAAGCGATCAATGGAAAGAAATATTTGCTTAAAGTTTATGACTGAATCAATGATAAAGAAGAAATGACAATAGTCACTGCTCTTTAGCTCGACGACTTGCAATTCATATTTCACGCCTACAGAATGATATTCTACTCACTTCTAACTATCAAAATTTATCCAAAAGAGATTTAAACTAAAACAAACGATATGTCAGCATACGCATTTTTTATACACCAAATACTACTAGGACAATCCATAGCAAAGAATAAAACATTAAACTTAGATTATCATTAAATTGAAGAGAATAAGCTAATTTATCCAAGAAAGAAAATTAACAAAATGTTTCATTAAATGTGAGACAAGAGGGGTTGCTTTGATGGTAAGCAACCCCCACTTCCAACCGAGAGGTTGTGAGTTCGAGTCTCCCCAAGAGCAAGGTGGGAAGTTCTTAGAGGGTAGGATGCCGGGGGTCTATTTTGGAAACAGCCTCTCTACCCCAAGGTAGGGGTAAGGTCTGCGTACATACTACTCTCCCCAGACCCCATTAAGTGAGATTATACTGGGTTGTTGTTATATGACAAGAGGGGTTGCTCTGATAGTAAGCAACCCCCACTTCCAACCGAGAGGTTGTGAGTTCGAGTCTCCCAAAGAGCAAGGTGGGAAGTTCTTGGAGGAAAGGATGCCGGGGGTCTATTTGGAAACAGCCTCTCTACCCCAGAGTAGAGGTAAGGTCTGCGTACATACCACCCTCCCTACACCCCACTATGTGGGATTATACTGGGTTGTTGTTGTTGTTGTTGTTTCATTAAACGTGAGGAGTAGTATTTCTGAACATGACAACAAAGGTAAAAACTAACCAAAGGTACATACCAGTCCGGCAACAACAAGCAGAACCAGCACCGGAGACCTTAACTGTTAGAACCCCGGACGAAATTCAAATTGGAAACCAAACAGACAGTACCTCAACGCACGACTAAAAAGAGCTCCTTTAGACAACGACCATTCGACGACCTAAAAGCTTAACGGAAAGCTCAAACTGAACCAGAAAGACAAACTTAACCGGCTTTATGGAAAACCTTTGTCTTTTGAGTTTTTTCATAACGTTTTAAACATTTTTCAGGAAAACCTTTCTTCCTTTTGAAATCCTTGTTCTTATGGGATTTCTTTCTAATAGAAGGTATATCTATGCAAACTGTTCATAAAATTTGCCCAGTTATTGTCTCTCAGTGAGACGATGTTTCTTAATTTGTTGGCTTAGCTTGATTTCATTACATAGAGATAAACCTTCCTGAGTACACATATTAAAGAGTTTACCATATGAGTAAGCATCCTAATTGATACTCATCCTTGTGCCTCTAAGGACCTTTCGAATCCTTTCAGCAAAATAAAAGAGGGAGTCCATCTATAAATTTGGACTTCCAATGAGTATTATTACTCTCTAGTAACTTCGTTACTGTGGATAAGAAAACATCTTTATACCATCTAAAAGATGTAAGTGTTTTACATCTCATATTTTGGAGCATCGTCCTAATGGTCTCACCATTATCGGACCATCTTCCAGAAAAATGTTCTATGATATTCATTACTAAAGAATAGATTGAATTTGGGACAGTCGTATCTTCTTCCGTCTTGGTCGCATTCATTATTTGATGTCGTTGGTCATGGGTGAGATAGTTGTCCCACCAGCCTTTGAGCTGACCAGTAAATCTAGCAATAATCATTTCTGCAATTTCCCTATCTGAATTCTTATTAACTTTACGGATAGTATTGTACATAAGAATTCTATATACTGTAGTATCGATTTGTCTTTCAGCAAGACCATCTATTTCCACTCATAGATATCAGACCTACTATAACCTTGGTGGTAGTAGTCATTGTCCTGTTCTTCTATTAGGACATCTTGAGTGGTAGATCTAGGATAATAAAATATTTTTTTGTAAGGTTTGTGAGTTTATTTTTCAAAAATCTTATTAATCTCATCTTCTACCTGTAATCATTTACCTTTATCCAGCTTATGCTCTAAAGTTAAGGGACTTGCCCTAAACTCGCCAAACTTCTTATTAAGAAGTTCTTCCAAATCGTCAAGACCTTTTACTTTCAAGTCTTTTACCTCAGGAGGTGTTTGGATTCTTGCAGTAGCGATTTGCTCTTTCCTTTTGGTATCCTTTTGTTTGATTTTTTGGACCTCGACTATAAGCTAGTCCAACTTCTCGTGAATCATTATAAAATGTTCTCCAAAGATACTAACATACATATTAGTATGGTTATTCTGGGTAAGCATAGTATTCAAAGTTTTTGATGTTATAGCAGCAATATCATTTTCAAATATTTTTGAAAAGGCGATGCAATATATAATCTTATCTTTTTCTCCTATGTGAAAAGATTGTTGGGGTGGGAAAATTGAATTGACAATATTTCCAATAGTGAGCGTATAATATCTTTATAATACAGAAATATAGTTATAAACATGTTTAGACGTAAACCAAGGGACAAAAGCAATAATCTTATTTTTCTGCTAATATCCTCATAAAAATCATGCCTAAAAATTGTATCAATTCACTAGTCATATTTTCATGAAACCGTTTTCTGAAAACAACCCATCTAGGTTTCAGAAATTCTTCTAATAATATTTTTCTTGCCGGTGAACCGGGACTAAAATCTATTTGGTTTTCAACCACTATTAACACCACTTGAAAATTTCATTTCGGATGCAGTGGGTTCAAGATCTGAATTAATCTTGACTATATTATCACCACTGATACTGATGTCATTAATCCTATTGCTTTCTCTAATTTGAGATGTGGAAGCTCTAGATAGAAGGTCTATCACATAATCAATTGGAGAGATATATGAAGAATTTGATCTAGTTAATCTAGATGATAAGTGATATTATCAGTTTGAATGGGTTCATTGAACCTGATCTTAATAGTGTCATCTGATGTTTGTTCTATTTCTGTAACCTCAGTATTACCAGTGCTTCGAGGGGCAATTGCTTCCTCTATGACCCATTACTTAGGGAAGTCAATTTCATCCCACTTAATAGGTCTTCTGGTGGTTACCTTGAATTTTCCAAAGTTGGTTTCTATCAAAATAGTTTCGTTTTTGAAATCCATCACTTTACATATAGGATTCAAAGTATATAAAGGTTTGAAATAAATCCAATAACAGATATATATAACTTCTGTACTAGGCAAATAATCATACTCATGTAATTTAATGCTAAGTATTATAGCATTTAAAGAATTCTCATCATTAAGAGAAATCTGCAAATTAGGATAAGCAATAAAATAAACAGGGTCATAAGCCAAACTGGTTTGCACAGTCCTTATAAGAGACATTTTCCAATTTTGATTTCTACTATCTCTAAGAGCTGCTATGAAGATTTCATTTTTGAAATCCATCACTTTACACATAGGATTCAAAGTATAAAAAGCTTTGAAATAAATCCGATAACAGATACATATAACTTCTGTACCGGAAAAATAATCATAACCATGCAATTTAATGCTAAGTATTAAAGCATTTAAAGAATTCTCATCATTAAGGGAAATCTGCAAATTTGGATAAACATTAAAATAAACAGGGCAATAAGCTAAATTGGTTTGCACGGTCCCTATAAGAGACATTTTTCAGTTTTGATTTCTACCATCTCTGAGAGCTACTATGAAGCTTTCAGGTAAGCCTCTTAAAGTAAGTGGCTTAAACCTATTTTTTCAAAGGTTCCTAATTGATATATTACCTTTGGTTTGACCAATAGTATAGTCCACTTATTAAGCAGATCTAATTGTTGTGGTAATTCATATTCTTCTTTCCCACTATTTTTAACAGTAGTATATATATATACATATACTATATCAAATTTAAACACAGAATAAATTGCAAAGAAATATTCAAGGAAATGTCTTATAATTTTTAACAAAGAATGACAATATCTTTTTTAGTCTTCCCCCCCCCCCCCCCCAATGGAATGAGTATAACAAAGTACTAATACCACCATTAAAAGGAAAAAAAACTAAGGAAGATGTGCCAAAATGCAAGTTACATATTATTCTATGTATTATCTCTAATAAATCTCATAAATCCTTCAAGGTTCGGAGAAATTTTCGTTGGTGGTGGTGGAAAAGAAGCTTGTCTATCACCACTTCTTGGCGAAGCAGCATCTTGTGCAAGTTCCGCTAGTATTTCTTTATAAGTTTCGTCTATCTCTGGTTGTGATTCTGCAAGTCCAAAATTCCTTCTTTCCAAATGGATTCAATCTCTGAAGAGTATTGATTTTTCCAAGCTCTCTCTCATAGACACTCTATGATCACCGATTTGATGTCTCACTTAACTGAAAGCACTCTCCGATGCCATTGTTGAAGTTTAACACTTAAAATATCTCGAGCCATTCGTGAAAGAATCGGATAGTATTTTTGTTTGTCCTTCCACCATTCCAAAAGATCACAGATGTCGTCTGGATTCTCCTTTTCAAGGCCCTGCGACAAATAAACTTGAAGATTATTTAGTTGTGAACTATCACCAAAATTATCACCTTGAGAACCCCTGAACTCCATCCAAGAATTAAGGGCTTTTATGCCCGTAGTTCTTTTAGATGATTGCAAACTAAACGAAGTAGGAGTTGGAACATTTGGTCTAGCATGATCTAAGGCAAGTTGATAAGCATTATAATTTGTTTGAGCATTTATTTTAATTGAGGCTTTTGCATCTCCAAGTGTAGCAAATTCCTCAGCTGAAAGTTATAAAGCGTCATAAATTTATGAATACCAAAAGTGAGGACCTCCTAATTTCATTGTAGGATTTAACACTATAACAATACCAAAATAGGGTAAAGAAAAAAATATTTTTTAAATTTAGCTTTCATAGAATTAATAACTTCTAGATAAATTACCCGGCCCTCTGAAAATGTTGTAAATAAATCTACAAGTACTGTAATATAAACTAAACAGTTATAAATAGTAGTAATATTGGCCACATAATTCATTTGTAGCAATATGACATTGTTCTAAAAAGTCTACAAGCATTTTAACATTACTCCATTCTTGATTTGTATTGTACTCATCATCATCATCATCATCACCATCACCTACACGAGCATTATACGTTGTGCTTATTGGGTTCCTATATTCATATGCAACAACTAAACTTTCATACATATAATTCTATCTACTCGGACAAGATTTATGAATCTTTCTTTCTCTAAGGCCAAATTCATCACATTTTTTAGAATAGTCTCTAAGTCTACTTCTACGGTTTGAATAAAAAAGCCAATTAAGAGCCATTTTAACCTTTTTAATTTTTACATTTAAAACTTTTATACCAGCAGTAAATATGACAAATACATCTAACATGAAAAATATTACTAAATGCAAGATTTAGTATAGTTGTAAGCAAGCTTATAACATTAGTGTTACTAGAAGCATTAGCCATTGCAACCGACATAATTTTATCTCTAATGAAAAAATATCTACAAATATCTGCAAAAAGTGCCAAACAAGATATGTTTCAGACCATTTAGAAGGTTGTCTATTAAAAGCAGGGATTACTACAGGCGGTTCAAGTGGGGCATCGGTTGAGTTATTAACAGAACTAGTAGGTGTATCATCTAAATCCAGTTGCGTTTCATCTAAATCATCATTTGCTTCATCATTTTCAAAGATAGTTTCATTAGGATAAAGAGTATTCGTAACTTACTCATTTAATTGTTGACCTGGTGTAACATCATGGCAAAATTGACTATCAGAAAACTGAAAATAAGGGTTATCACTATCAAGAATAACAAGTAGAGAAGGACAGGTAATAGGTCTGGGTCGGAGGGTCAGGGAGTTGGGGAAAGAGTAGTATCTTGGCGACTAGATTCACCAATTTTAGATTTTCCCTTACCACCAAATATTTTTTTCAAAGAAAATACCAAATTAATTATAATTATACAAGCTTTACAAACAAAATTATAATATCAAACTTAAGAGTTTGAATGAGTTTACCGAATCGACGAACAACTTCTTGAAAACTGAATATCGGTGAAGACTTGAATACTTCAATTCATCAACTTCACAATTTTTCACAAAATTGCAGCAATAAAGTAAGCAATTATAGAAGAAAATTAGAAAGAGATTGATGAATTTGTGAGTAAAAATAAAAGAATGAGGAAGTATTTATAGTTAAGAATAGAAAAAAGAGTAATTATAAAAAGTTTAAGATTAAAACAAAGTTTGGAGATTAAATGACAATTTTTTAAAGTCTCAAACGATTAAAAATTGAAGCCAACGGCTAGAATTTCAAAATCTAACCGAAGGTCATTTAAAAAAAATTAAAAAATAGCTTTTGGGGCCCGTTTGGTCCGATTGAACCAGCCAGGCACGCCTGCTGGTCCTGAGCTAAACAATCATGAACTCATGGGCTATATGGATAAAACCGGCCTACCATGAGACTTTGCACCGTTTGAGACCAGCCCCATTTGGGACCAACCCGTTTGATCCGTAACCTCAGGCTGGTCCAGAGTAGGTCCGGCCCACAATATACACTCAATGGTCGGTTAGACTTAGGCAAACAGAACCTTCTAGATCCCATAAAACACGTTTAGGAAAATCCATGATTGGTTATTATTCGGGAAAAAGAACTTTCTGGAACCCCTAAACACGGGTACAAAACGCTTAACGAAGCCGTATATATACCAATGGTTGTTACTTCCTACCTTCATATCTCACCATAATACTCTTTCTTCTCAAATCATAATTTAGCTCTCTTTTTTGCTTTCACTCAATATATATACGTCGCCGATTAAAGCAATGGCCGGAAAAGGTGAAGGACCAGCGATCGGGATTGATCTGGGAACTACGTATTCTTGTGTTGGTGTTTGGCAACATGATCGTGTGGAGATTATCGCTAATGACCAAGGAAACAGGACGACGCCGTCTTATGTTGCGTTCACTGACACTGAACGTCTCATAGGTGACGCTGCTAAGAATCAGGTCGCCATGAATCCCATTAACACCGTTTTCGGTAAGCTTTCAGTTTTCCTATCTAATCTCATACTATTTCTTATGCTTATTTCTGTTTTAAATGTTGATGAGTGGTAAATTTTGTCAATTTTGATTTGTTACGATGTTAAAGTTTGATGAATGACGTGGTGTTGACTTGAGGCCTTGGTCTCGTTATACGGCTTGGGTACTCATAATCTAGCTTTTGGATTTGAGTTAGGCCCAAGGTCCATTCTTATCATGGTATTAGAGCCAGGCCCATCCCAACTATTATTACCGATGTTGGGCCCCATTTATATTGTCCATGCTCCAGAGATCTGGTCGTGAGGGGGTGTTGAGTTGTTCCACATCGGAGGGATTTGAGGTCCTTGATCTCCTTATATGGCTTGGACAATTCTCACCTAATAAGCTTCCTCACCTAATAAGCTAGCTTTTCGGGTTAAGTTAGGCCAAGGTGCATTCTTATCACGTGGTGTTATTGGTGTGAATTAGCTTGATATGTATTCATTGTTATTTAGGGTTGGATTGGTACGAGCTATAAGTAGATATAGTGCTGGTATTAAAATTTAATATCACTTTAATACTTTGTTTGGTTATTAAACTTGGTATAAGTTATTTCCGAATTAAATTAGCCCTGGGATAACTATACCTTACAGGGATTGGCTAATTAGTGCCGCGTTAACTTATACCCTCTTCTTAAAAATTATACAATTGTTATTTTTTAATACAATATACCAAATAATGTATAAAACATAATTCCGGCATAACTTAATTAGTCCAGAAGCATTAAACATATCTTGATGGTGTTTAAAACATAGTAATAAAATTACCTGCTGATTTCAGTTATAATTTTTTGTATAACTATCAATTTATCTGATGATTTTTTTAAGGTATAGGCAAGTTGACATGATTTTTATTTTATATTATTAAATAATTTAATTTAAATTTATATTATTAAATAATTTAAGATTATCTGGTGAATTTGCTGTGGGCATTGAGAAAAATTAGAGACTTCAAGTGAATGAACTTTTGGATCGGAATTGATTTAATTATCTGAAAGGATATCATATCTTAATGCATGCTTTAGCCATGCCAACATTCTTAGGTGTAGGGGTTGGGATATACCGATCTTAGCTGATCTAATTATAGAAATTAGTCTGATTATTTTATTTAATCAGATGGTAGGAACAAGTGTTACTATATGGGTTTCAGGTCCTTTATTCTGCGCTTCGAGTTTACTCATACTTAATATATTCACTATCTACTGACCAGGCAACTCTTTTTATGGCATTTATGTGCTTTCCATGTGAATTTGCTAGTTGAATAGGTGTTGTGAAGAAATATAGCCCTGCAGCATTGACATGATTTAAGTTGTGTTATTTAGTGCTCACCATGTGCTTTACATTGGCAGACGCAAAGCGGCTTATTGGCAGGAGGTTTAGTGATGCATCTGTACAGGGTGACATGAAATTGTGGCCTTTTAAGGTTGTCCCTGGACCTGGTGATAAGCCAATGATTGTTGTAAACTACAAGGGTGAAGAGAAGCAGTTTGCTGCTGAAGAAATCTCTTCTATGGTGCTGACAAAGATGAAGGAAATTGCTGAGGCCTACCTTGGATCAACTGTGAAGAATGCCGTGGTGACTGTGCCTGCCTACTTCAATGACTCACAGCGTCAGGCTACTAAAGATGCTGGTGTTATTTCGGGACTGAATGTCATGCGTATTATTAATGAGCCTACAGCTGCTGCGATTGCATATGGTCTGGACAAGAAAGCTACTAGTGTAGGTGAGAAGAATGTGCTCATCTTCGATCTTGGTGGTGGTACTTTTGATGTATCCCTTCTCACTATTGAAGAGGGTATTTTCGAGGTGAAAGCTACAGCAGGAGACACTCACCTTGGAGGTGAGGATTTTGATAACAGAATGGTAAACCATTTTGTCCAGGAATTCAAGAGAAAGCACAAGAAGGATATTAGTGGTAACCCAAGAGCTCTAAGAAGATTAAGGACATCTTGTGAGAGGGCAAAGAGAACTCTCTCTTCCACTGCGCAGACAACAATCGAAATTGATTCACTGTATGAGGGGGTTGACTTTTATTCTACCATTACTCGTGCCAGATTCGAGGAGTTGAACATGGATCTCTTTAGGAAGTGTATGGAGCCAGTTGAGAAATGTTTGAGGGATGCCAAGATGGATAAGAGCACAGTTCATGATGTTGTTCTTGTCGGTGGATCAACTCGAATTCCCAAGGTGCAGCAGCTGTTGCAGGACTTCTTCAATGGAAAGGAGCTTTGCAAGAGCATCAACCCTGATGAGGCTGTTGCCTATGGTGCTGCTGTGCAAGCTGCCATCCTTAGCGGAGAGGGTAATGAGAAGGTCCAAGACTTGCTGCTTTTGGATGTCACACCTCTGTCTCTTGGGTTAGAAACTGCTGGAGGTGTGATGACTGTCCTGATTCCTAGGAACACTACAATTCCCACCAAGAAAGAGCAAGTATTCTCCCACATACTCTGATAACCAACCCGGAGTGTTGATTCAGGTGTTCGAGGGTGAGAGAGCAAGAACAAGAGACAACAACTTACTGGGTAAATTTGAGCTTTCTGGTATTCCTCCTGCTCCTAGGGGTGTGCCTCAGATCACTGTCTGCTTCGATATTGATGCAAATGGTATCTTGAACGTCTCAGCCGAGGACAAGACCACTGGACAGAAGAACAAGATTACAATTACCAATGACAAGGGTAGGTTGTCAAAGGAAGAAATTGAGAAGATGGTGCAGGAAGCTGAGAAGTACAAGGCAGAAGACGAGGATCACAAGAAGAAGGTGGAGGCCAAGAATGCATTGGAGAACTACGCCTACAACATGAGGAACACAGTGAAGGACGAGAAAATTAGTTCTAAGCTTAGCGCGGATGACAAGAAGAAGATTGAGGATGCTATCGACCAGGCAATTTCATGGCTCGATAGCAACCAGCTTGCAGAAGCTGATGAGTTTGAGGACAAGATGAAGGAGCTTGAGGGCATTTGTAATCCCATCATTGCCAAGATGTACCAGGGTGCTGGTGGTGATGCTGGTGCACCTATGGATGATGATGCTCCACCAGCTGGTGCTAGCGGTGCAGGACCTAAGATTGAGGAGGTGGATTAAGTGGTTGATAGATAGTACTAGTAATTTTTCATTTTCATTGGTATAGTTTAATAGAATACTTTAAACTTCCTTTTCTTATCATCTAGACTTTTGTGAATTTCAAACTGGTGGTTTTTCATTATTGCTGGAATTCTTAAGTTAGCAATTCTCTTTGGATGTCTGTTCGAGCTTAAATTTTAAATTCTTAGTTGAATGGACAGGTTACAAATTAACTTTCGACCCAAAAGCAAATTTGATTGGTGGTAAGGATTGCCTCCAAAACTAGCAAACACGAGTGTAGATTCAGGAGGCAAAGTCACTTATTTTTCAAAGTTTTGGATAAAAAGTTTATTTTTTTTTGGCCTAACTATCAAACAATAGCAACTTCAAAACTTAAAAGAATTTAGGCCAACTATTTGTTCCCCGAGTATGAGAAAGTGAGCCAACTGAGTTTGTAGCTGTCCTGCTTTTCTGATCGTAATGATGCTGGTTAAGTGGACACTATCTGGTAAACATAATTTAAAAAGTTACTCATGCTTAATAATAACTAGTTTGATTAGAAAGTTAAACTGTGTGTTCCCGTTCACATTTTTCCTCCATCAATTGTATGATATGTTATTGTGTTTGAATAATCAACTCAACTACTAATCCAGCGCCATTAATTTGTAAACTTATAGTGTTACCACCTATTGTTCATCTTTTTTCTCCCTACTATATAATTTGAGCTTTCGTCTTGGACGAATTTCTTTAAGAGACAAAATCTGAACAACAGTTACTTTTCTTAAGAAGCTAAATACCAGGATTGCAATAATATTAAGCATTGAGAGGTGTTCCAAATGCAGACATCCATCTTAAACTTTTATGCTGAGCATGAGTCTGACTTTCAGTTCGTCAATTAATTACATAGACTACCTCAGTAACTAGTTGATGATCATCAAGGAAATCTCGGCAACTGATTGGGAAAGAGGACACTGTAGGCATGTAAAATTATTGAATTTAAATTCAATAAATAATTTGGACTATATTTTAAATATACTAGTCCAAAATATTATGGGCTAATATAATTAAATTAATAATATAAGTTCAATATATATGGATTAAATAAATAAGTCTTAATCAATTGGGCTAGCCCACTTGATTGGGCTAAAGTAATGAGCCCGCTTCATTAAGCCCAAGATACATCTTGCTAGAGGCCCTGTTTGGTGTCACGTGTCAATGACGTGGCACGCCAAGTCAAGCGGAAAAGCCAATAGAACCATGCCACATGTAAAAATGGCAAGGCATGCCCAGTCACACTGGAAAGCTAATGAAATCGTGCCATGTGCGTAAGTGACATGTTCTGGCAAATCAAATGCGGCCATGTCACACTTCATTTTGATTGGTCGGAAAGAATTTATTCTTATCATAACTCTTCCTTTCCACAACTATAAATAGAGATTTTCATAACTCAAAAAGGGACCAGAAGTTATAACAAGAAGCAAAAAAGAGCTCGTGGATCAAACACTGCAAATTCCTCCACAAGTTTCAAGCTTCAAGAAATCAAGTTCAAGTTCAAGTTCAAGAATGAAGAATAGATCAAGTATTCAAGCTCAAGAACGTATAACAATTCAAATATTCAAGATCAAGAGCGAAGTCAAATCAAATACAAGCCGTTCAAGATCAAGGCTACTTATTCGTGATAAAATTCGTGGCAAAAATCAAAGTGTTCGCGACGGATAAATCAAATTTAAATGCAAGATCAAGCTCAAAGGCCCTTGAATTCATACTAGAAAAGTAGAATCAGATGAATCATAGAGATTGTACACTCAAATATTCGAATCAAATACTACGATTATTGCAATATTTTTCGGTCTTAATTTTATTTTCTCGACGGGAAATTTATTGCCTAAAAATTCTGGCACGCCCAGTGGGACAATTTCTACCTCTCATCTCAACCTTTCAATCACAAAAGTTCAAGAACATTGAAGTGACTTCAAAGAAAATGAACTGCGGTTCAACTTCCACCAAGGCTGCTAACTCCGGGTTCTATGCTGATGCGGAAAGCATCCTCGATGTTACCTTCGGAAGCTGTGGACCAGTTACGAGGAGCAAAGCAAGCTCTTTAGGACAACAAGCATCCCAAGTGCCATCCGCGTCAACCCCTATTTTCGAATTTTCATCCTCAAAAGGAGCAAGATCTTCCACACATGCATCTGAAGGAGGAAGCGATATTGCTGAAAAGATCAAGAAAACTCTTGCTCTACTTGACCTCTCCAGATCCAAGCACTCTGCTCTGAAGGAAGATGATGATGCGTCAAGTGATGGATCCTCCCCAATCACACCACATGACGTGAGCCAATGAAGGATCAATTCGTGTGAAAATCCATGCTACTCTCCGTCTTCCACGACAATATTGCAAGCCATAGTGACAAACACTTCATTTGTGGAGGAGTAGTTGGAAAACTTGACGGAAGAAATCGCTGGCTTGACCAAATGCATGCAAAACCAAGATGCTAAGATTGACAAGCTAACAGACAAGGTGGGAATTTTGATGGAAGAAGAATCCACCCATGCACCCAGCAAGCTCCCAGAGGTTCTAGAGAGTGACTCTCCCCCAAGACAAGCAGCATCCACTAAGGCTATCCCTATCTCATCTGAAGGGATGACTCCAACCAATAAGTTAAAGGAGTTCATTGAAGAAACCAGTCAGAACAAACTTGAATTTGCTGCCAAATCTTCCCTTACATATGCAAAGCTGTATACTACAAGGGTCGATATGTTGAAGATGTCTGCTGGCTATAAACCTCCGAAATTTCAACAGTTTGATGGTAAGGGTAACCCAAAACAACATGTTGCGCACTTCGTTGAGACGTGCAACAATGCTGGGACTTATGAAGATTACCACATCAAGCAGTTTGTCCGCTCGCTAAAAGGAAATGCTTTTGACTGGTACATGAACCTTGAGGCTGGGTCTATTGATAGCTGGGATAAACCAGAGCAAGAGTTCCTCAATCGCTTTTATAGTTCGAGACGTACTGTGAGTATGATAGAACTTATAAATACTCATCAACAAAAGGGGGAACCAGTTATCGCCTTTATGGAGGAATGCAAGCCTCAACTGTAAAAACAAGCTTAGTGATGCTTCAGGCATATTGATGTGCATCCAAGGCATGCATTGGGGATTGTGCTATATCTTGCAAGGTATCAAGCCTGGCACGTCTGAAGAACTTTCAACTCATGCCCATGACATGGAATTGAGCATGGCCTCCGCTGGAAATGAAACGTTGCCCATCTACGAACCTCGTAAACGGAATGACAAGTAAGAAGTCAAGAAGTGGGGCAAGTTTGTACCCATGTCTGAAAGAAAAGAAGCTATGAACGGTAACATGTCACCTATGAAGTTCACAACGAAGGTGAGCAATAAGCAGAGTATGAAATCCATTTCTTTTCACAATAAGCCAAGTGGAAAGTTGACTCTAAAAGAAATGCAAGAGAAAGAGAACCCATTTCTGGATTCTGATGTGCCAGCTATTTTCGAAGAACTCCTCGAGTTAAATTTATTGAGCTTCCGGAGATGAAGCGACCAAATGAAGTTGGGAAAACAAATGAACCAAATTACTGCAAATTTCACCGACTTGTAAGCCATCCTCCGGAGAAGTGCTTTGTTTTCAAGGAAAAAGTCATGGACTTGGCTCGCGAAAAGAAGATCGTGGTTGAAGATGAGAAAGCAAGCGCGAACCAAGTATCTGTCACAGTTTGCTCATTCAATCTAGAGGAGTTATGCAGGTTAAAAGGAATCAAAATGAAGAATTACTGGAGAACAACAAAGTTGAAGACGACCAACCTAATGATGATGAGGGTTTGACGTTGGTGACTCGTTGTAGGTACCACAAAAGGAGCCCACATAAAGAATCAATAGAACAACCAACAAGGAAGATGATGTAAAAGAATGAAAAGGAATCCAGTTAGGCATTTGAAGAAAGAAAAAATGGATATGCACCACCCTCAAAAGCCACACCATTTAGTTTCCTTGGAGGAGTTCTTACCATGTTGGTTCCACACGAAGATTTCCCATGAGGGCATTGATGCCTCTTGTTGCTATGCTGACAAAGGGGAAGAAAAGAGTGATGACCTACCGTTGGCACCATCTTCAGAAAAGCCCGTCAAGTCCACTCCTTAGGAAGTTAATGCTTATGAGGAAAAGGTCACGTTCACAAATGACGATCTTTTGCTAGGTGACCCTCCACATAACCGCCCATTGTACCTTGTTGTCTATATGCGCGATTAAAGGGTAAATCAGATTTTGGTTGATGGAGGATCCTCAGTGAACATTTTCCAATCCACACTGTGAAAGAAATTGGTATTCCCATGAACGAACTCTCATAAAGTCGTGTGATTATCCAAGGATTCAACCAAGGGGGCAAAAAGCCATAGCTGCGATCAGGCTGGGAATCACTATTGAAGATATGCAATCAAATGCATGGCTGCATGTGACCAATACGAAGGCTTCATACAACTTTTTTCTTGGGAGGCCTTGGATACATGAGAATAAAGTAGTTCTTTGTACCTGCCATCAATGTTTAAAATACTATGAGGGTGGAGTCGAGAAGACGGTAGTTGCTAATGATGAGCCATTCACCGAGGCTGAGTCACAATTCGCCAATGCAAATTTCTACTTGAAGAACTGCATTGTGAAGGAGTTGAAAGCGAATGATGGCATTAAAAGCAAGAATAAAGAGCCCTCAACTAAAAGAGAAGAGGTGGCTACCGGTGAAGCCAAAGCTATTAGTGAGGAGGTACAACCTAACGCAAATAAATCTTATAGAGGGAATATTATGTCTTATGGCAAGAACATAAGTTCGACGCTGTGAGCATATGATTTTTGCCCTGTTAAGACGACTCCTATAGGACTCCCAAAAGTTTAGGATTTTTCATTAGATATTTATTTTTAGGATTTTATTTTAGCATTTAATTGCGCGTGTCAGTGTGTTTTCATTAATGCATGCATAAAATCACAAAATATACAGAATTTCATTGGCATTTAGGATTTAATTTTCATATTTTTGCTAGATTAATTGGTAATTAGGTTTATTTTTGCAAATACGAAAATCAAAAAATTTAATTGGTATTTCCAGCATTCTATTGTGTTGCAGTTTTTGTGTGTTTTAAATTTATTGCATTTTTATTTCTGTGATTGCATAACTAGGTAGTTATTAAGTTGATTCAAGTTAATTAGGAGTCTGAAAAATAAAATTAGAAATTATATTAAATAAAATAAAAAAAGGGAAAAGAGAACAACAAATGTGTATATAATAATAAACCACCCAGGCTGGCCACAATTGCGCCAAACCTGGGTGGCCCAAGTTATGTTTTACCCTGAAAAAATGCCTGTGCCCAGCCCAAATAATAAGTCCCCGGCCCAGTTCACACAATACGTCCCAAAACGACAACATTTTGGAGATGAATCATCACACCCATTAATCTCAGGCCATCCAACGGCCCTGAAACCCTTCCCCAAATTAGATATGTATGTCCAAATTTTTGTATAGACTCAGAAACCAAAATAACCTCCTTCCTCATACATACACATCCGGTGTATCACCTCCCCGTCTCTGCCATATGACCACCCAGCAACCACCTTAATGCCGCCACAGAAAATCGCCTCATGACGGCAGCCGCTCAGCATACCATCTCAAATTTACACCATCAAACCACCACAACCCCCTCTTTCCTGTCCCGTGGTTTGCTTCCTTCGAACAACTCTCCATCTTCATGAATATTCAAAAGAAGGATCGCTGGAACCAACGTCTCTAGCGACCCAACCCCAAACCAACCACTACATCTCTGAACTACATCCCTTTCCACTTTCCAACCATCCAAGACATGTCTTTCAAATCCAGATGAATTAGTTCGAATATTGAATCGAAATCATCCCTAAATGCTAAAACTCACCGGAATCCGGCCAAAATGTCCTCAGATGATCCTCTCCTATCCCTCACCCCAACCATACCACCCACAACCCTAAAAAACAACTAACCTCAAAGAAAAATCAGATCTGAGACCTTACTTGGTCTTAGAATCACAAACCCCCATTCTGAAACCTTGGCCCCCTCCGATACTCAAGGCAAAATGTCTTAAAGGTTTAAAACCTCCCAAAAAGAGGTCGGAGAACCATTGGAAATGGAAGAGTATCAAATTGGGGTTGCATGCACACACTAAAAGCTAAGTGTCCTACTTTATAAGTTTTTGTCAATACTTGTATTTTATATATATTTCTTGTTTTAGTACTTTATTTTTCTTTTAAATTTGACTTGTCTTTTGTATTTTCATCTTAAAATAGTCATTCCTTTTTGTTATTCTTCTGGCTGCCTTTTGTTTTGTTGATATTCTGAGTAGTATGATTTTGAGTTCATTCTTGTGCTACTGACTTTTGTTTGTTCATCTCTGAAAGTCCTGAAATACTCATCTTGTCTTCTTCATACCATGCTTGAAATTCTAGGTAATTTTCTTTTAGAATGTTATACTTATCATGTTTCTTGCCTAAATTTGCATTCGTTAAGGCTAAGTTTGTGTGAATATTTTTAATTTTTTATGTTAGTCTTGTTCTCGCATTTAATCTTCTTTCTTGCTTCTAAATTTTACTTAGTGTGTAGTTTGGTCATTTTTGTAAATCCTGCATTAGTTGATTGGTTTCCTTTCCTGATTGTTTTGATTCGTATGTTCTGATATAAAAACATATGATCCTGAAGTTATGAAAATTGTTACTGAATAGTTGACATTAAGATATTTGTTTGAAACTTGAGTTGTATTGATTAATTCTTAAACTCATCAGTTAAGCCTGTAGTCCACACCATGAATTTGGCCCATAACTTGAATGCAATTGACTAGGGTCAGATTTGACCAAACCAAATGGAATCCAAGGGTAAAAACCTTAGGTCAGTTAATTAGGAAAAGGGACAGGGGTATAGAGGGTATTTGAACGTACAGAATCCTGTAACAACCCTAGAACATTCTAGTGAGGGGTTTAAGCATAATTTTCACCTCAAAACTTGAGGCATAAGTCAGAAAACGAAGGGCTATTTAGGTAAAATTGAAAATTGGGTAAGGGACTAAAACGAAGACAAGGAAATGGGCTTGCCCTAAGGCTTCAACTATAAAAGGGGGGCAATCTGAACATTTGAGAGAGGATTTTTTTTTGGGTTTTGCAAGCAGATTTTTCTTTTGATGCTTTAGTGAATTAAGATACATATATAAATATATATTAGGATCTCCTATTTTCTTGAGAAATCCTTAGTGCTATCCTATTCCTGTTGAATTTTCTTTTGCCTTTTCTCAAAACTTTCCTGAATTTTTGGTTGTTTACTAGTCAATTGACTGCTGCTTGCTTGCTAGTTGCTTCATTTACTCATAGGCTCTCCTCTGAATTCCAGGTACATTTCGATGTCTATTGATGTATGGAGCTTGAACTGAATATACTCCCAAGTTTGAAGATCCATGTCTATTGTTTTCTCTTCGAATCCTCACTTTTTTTCTTTTCCTTTAGTTTTGATATACCTTATGATAGAGATAATTGCCTTGTAACAATTGGACATTTGTACTGATTTTCCTTGTAAAAATTGGACATTTGGACTGATTTGCCTTGAAATAATTGGATATTTGGACTGATATTTTGAATGTGCACAATTAATAGTAAGATTAACTAGTGGTATGATCAGTTCAAGTGTTTGTTCCTATTTTAACTAAAAATTGGATTTAGAAGAAGATGTTAGTGTAAGATAGCCTGATCATTTTGGAAAACCAGTGTTTTTTGTAAATTTTAAAAGGTTTGGTTGTGTAAGATTATCTATCGTGTGTTTGAGAAAATGAAAATCGAAAACAATACTTTCTAATTCAAACAATAGAAAACAAAACCCATTGGATATCCAACTCCGTATTGCATTACTTGTTAATTTATGACTCACAGCTCGATAACTATTCAAATGTCAAAAAAATGTGTGGTGTTGAGTTTAAATGAATAAGGTCAATTAAGTTGTTAAGATTTAGTGGCTTATTGAACAAATTGTGCACTTGTTGTTACCATGCCTCAGATTCGGAAGTTATTATTCAGCTCTTGGGCCTACTATGACCCAAGCAGCTTGTCCCTTGGTGCAAATAAGATTTAGGCTTGCGATTGAGCCAAATTTCTACAGGGTCATTTTAACGAGCTGTAACTTCAGTTTCCTTCCCTGGGTTGCTTTTAAGACCCAATTTACTAGGAACTTAGTTAATATAACAGATTCAATAAGGTTTTAACATTTAAAAATTGTAGATTTGAATGTTCTGATTAATGTATCATCGATTAATTGAGCCTTATTAGAGGCACTTTCAATAGATAAATAATAGTTTGCTTTAGGATTGGCCTTTATAAAATGAAAATGAGGTGCGCCGTGCTAAACACAATCTATAAATTGCATGGCACTCTTTAAGTGCATATATAAAATATTTGGAGATTTGAGATATGCCGTTTAGCGAATTTCACGGTCTTTCCGCAAAGATAATAACACGCTAGTCGCTTTTAGGCGCGTCGTTAATAATTTTATCTTCCCTAAGTACTGGTGCACATTTATGTGACCCAAATCCAAATCTCGATGGAGTTGAAATATGTCTAAAATTACATGCGCATTTATGTGACGTGATTTGTGATGTATTTTAATGACATTGCAAATTTCCTAATAGATATTGAAAGCGGTTAATAATTTGAAATTGCATTATAGGTTTGAACATGTATAAAAAATCAGATTCTTGGCCACTTATAATAGTTTATGCGATCGTGCTAGAACCATGGGATCCGAGGGTGCCTAACACCTTCCCTCGGTCAACAGAACTCCTTAGTCAAGAATTTCTGGTTCCCAGACTCTAATTGGGCAGTAAAAAATTTCCTCGATTTGGGATTCTAAATATATCGGTGACTTGGGACACCAAAGTCCAAACCTATCCCAAGTGGCGACTCTTAAATAAATAAATAATTCCATTTGGAATAATATCACTTTTATTTGAAAAACTCATTTATATGTGTTATCCTTCGGGGTATCCGTGTAACAAAAGGAGGTGTGACGGCTCTGGCGACTCTGCTAGGGAATGAACCCAGAATCTTTGGCTCAGGGTTCAAGAATTCGAGCTTACAATAACTGATATATTCTGCTTCTTCTGATTTGCTTACATGTTTTGTGCTAAATGCCATATGTTTTACCGCTTTGATACTATCTGAAATGTACATATAAACTGCTACGAAACCTTCACTTCTCACCTCCGGGGATGTGCTTACTGGTTGAGACTCCATATTCTGTTAATGTCTTACCCTGAAATACGAAAGAGGCCGGACAAGATACTAAGCCAAATGGCCTTTTGGTTCCCGGTACGTAGCCCCCTCCTCGACTCAAGTCGTCCGCTCTGGTACACAGTCTAGACCCTGTACCGAGGTTCTAAACTTAGTATAAAAAACCTTACGTCGGTTCCCTAGTAGGAACAGTTTGTTTGCATCATTCATTTGACTTAGGGGACTCAACACAGGGGTTGGGTCCATATACGACAGGTGCCATGAAATAAAAGACCATCCTGAATGCATTTTACATGCTACTTGTGCATTCATTTGCCTTGGATTCGCATGTTGACCAACTTGTAAACAAAGAGAATAAATGGAGAAAATTAGCAGCGCTAGGGTGATCACTTGTAAAACCAATGCTTAAAATAATGCCGAAATGCTATCGGATTTTTGTCAAAAAAGAACATAAAAACAAAAACAACAAGAATTTGGGAGTTTTTAAATAATACTTTCGGGTTTTGATAAATTATTTTAGCCAAGTCCAACCCCTTTTGCAAAAATGCCAAAACAAGAAAAACAAATGTCCGAGTTGTTGGGTGGTGGCATTACTGTCGGTAATAGCCGAATGTTACCACAAAGGACGCCGGAAGGCTGACCTTGCACAAATGGCCACTTCTGAATTTTATTCTGACTGGTAAGCAAGCACAATCAAGAAAACCTTCTCTCTGAAGCGTTGAAAGGCCGTATTTGCAAAGCCGGTCCTTGTTTTAAAATAAATTCCATAAAATGTCGGTTTTTAATGTTTTGAGAATAATAATTCGCCTAATAGATGTTCAGAATGAGCACGACAATGAACAAAATTCCCCTGGAGTTGCGACTACGGTGGAAAGATCTCGGGGAAGCAGGGAAGAAAAGAGTCAATGCACATCTGGGAGGCCTCACCGGTTTATTTAAAATTAACCCAGGGGAGACATCAAAAAGGCTTTAATTACTTTATGGGACCCGACCCACAATGCCTTCCACTTTTCGGACTTTGAGCTCACCCCGACTTTAGAAGAAATGACCGGATATATCGGGACCCATACATTCCCTTTGGGACATCAATACTTAATCGCACCCAGAGCCCTCACTGTGCAAAAATTCCTATATTCCTTGAAAATAAGTAGAAAAGTTCACAATCCTGACTTATCGGCTGGCTATTGCACCCTGCAATCAGAGGTATGGACACATTAGAGGATTCTACAACCCTGAAAATCTTATTTGTAGAAAGGGTAAACGAGTCAAGTGGGAGGAGCATCGATGTTTCCCATTCATGGTGTCTTTCTTGTGTATTTTAGTATTCCCGCGAAAGGACGGGAACATCGACATATGGATAGCGGGGTAGTTAGCACTCTGATGACCCAAGCTAAAAGTACTCTCTCTCCAATGATCTTGTCTGACATCTTCCATGCTCTTACCATATGTAAAGCAGGAGGGGATTTCTTCGAAGGCTGTAACTTGTTGCTACAAATATGGATGATTGAGCATATGTGTCACCAGCCTCGTTTCATGCATTACAGGTCGACAAAAAAGAGTTGTATAGAAGAATTTGGCAACAGGGTTGATGGGTTTAAATTACCAGAGGGTGTCGCAGAATGGGTGTCGAACTTCCAGGTCATCACTGCAGATCAAATAGAATGGACATTCAACTGTCTCTTTGTGGACGAAATTGTGTATTTACCCGCCACTGGACCTCATTTCCTTTTGATGGGTATCCGAAGCATCCAGCCTTATGTGCCGTATTGAGTACTAAGATAATTGGGTAGATGCCAAATGATCCCAGAGACGAGGATATTAGCCGTCATGTGGTTGAGATAGGCCCGAACAGTCAGTTCCCTGAAGCTATTGTGCGCCAAATTTGCAGTGAGTGCCAATACTTAACAGTCGATACTCGAGTACATGATGTATCTAAGGGTATGGTAGCACCAGGGTATGTTTCTTGGTATAAAAGAGATATAGAGTGCGGGAGGCCAGAAAAGAGACCCCATCTCCAGGAATTTGCTGAGACATCACAAGAGCAGTGGGATTGGTTAGTAAAAGAAAATGAATACCGTGCTACTATAGGAAGGCTGGAAAAGAAAATTCAGGAATTGCAATTTGAAAATAGTTTGCAAGCTACAGCCAGCGAGGGGGAAAAGAAGGTATTGACCAAAGAAAATGAAGCCCTACGAGCCCAAATCCAGAAAATAAAGGCCGCCGCAGAAAATCCACGGAGGAGTATAAAAGCTGAAAAGCTCATAGAAAACTTGCGACGGAAAGTAACTGAATACGGGTTCGACCTGAATAAGGCGGAAGGTGAACTGTCAAGGGCTCATAAGCAATTAATTAAATGTGCAGAGGAAAGAGCTCGTATACTGGAGCAACTAAAAGAAGGAAGTTTCAATGAAAGGATCGGTTTAAAATAGAGGGTTATCATAGCTGAAAACAAAATGGCCAAACAAGCCAGGGATTTCTAAGCGGAAAGAGAGCAATGCTATGCGGTAATAGCGGGATTGGAAAGGGATTTGCAGAAATTCCAAAAGCTGAATCAAGTAGCCAAATGAACTTTAGAAGCACGGGCCGAGCAAATAGGGCGTCTACTATAAGAAAAAGGGGGTTATCAGGGAAAGGGTGCGGGCAATCACGGAATATATCACCATAAAGTGCAATCACTGTGAAGACATGACAAAATCTATGTTCTTTGCTGCTGCCATGACATTGGTCCGTCAAGTGATGGAAGATCTCCACTACCTCCAGGAAGTTTGGAGCACAAACCTGCGACAAGGCCGAACGATGCCCTGCAAGCTCCTAAAACATTTGAAGTTTTAATGTACTCATAAATTTGTATTTTCTTAAAAAGTTTGTATGTATGTTCTGTTACTTACCTTTCGAGTCTGTAAGATTATTGAATCCTAGTTTGGTAGTTGCCTTTCGTTCTGTTAGCCTTTGTAATCAAAGTTTATGTCTTTATAAAAATTAACAATTCCAAAAATATTCTGTTGTGCACATTACATTTTTTCATGAACTACGCTCGGTCTGATTCATGCAATGTCATGATACGTAGGCAATCTTTATAGGATTCGACCGTATCCTTAAAAAGGGAAACTAATAAGGAATAAGAAGTAGGGAACAAAATGAAACGCAGAATAAATGCCGCAATGACACATGCGACGATCGCAATCATATAAGACCCATTAACTACATAGGTGCATCATATCCAATGTGCGATTTCTTGTTTGTTATCTACCTCAACCTAACCGTTTGAATTCCAGTGTCCAGTCCAGGTGTTTTAAGAACAGTGATTGGTTTGCGGTAATCTAGCTTCGCACAGATACTTTACTAAGTCAAAGGGAAGCACAGAGATGTCGACCAAAATGACTCTACCAACAGTCCCTATTACGGAGGACAACCCAATTACAGGAATCCCAGCCTCTGAATCTGCAGCGGCTGAAGAGAACCGGATCCTTCAGCTCCGAGTTATGGAGATGTGAGACGCCTGGACAAATGAGAAAGAACCTCGAAGTGCTATTCCTAGGTTTCCCGAGGTTTTTCCAAGGTTAGGAGGTACCTCCACTATCACTATCAGATATTCTCCTAGGGCAGCCCACCATATCAACCAATTTTGTTGGATGGCCCTCTAAAACCTGCCCTCCGATGTTTACATCCAGTCCTGTTCCCAACATTTTACGGCCCCTCCGTGTGCAGCCACCACATAGCCTGCGGTACTAAGGCCCATGTTTGACCTCATAACTTTTACATTCCAAAATCCCAACTACCAAACCGAGCCTCCCCAATACCCCATATACAATTACCATCAGCCAACATACGAGCTCACCGCTGTGCAAGACAAAACCCCCAAAACACCCGAACAAGATGAAATAACAAGGAGAATGAAGAGTCTTGAACAAAGTCTGAAAAACATGCAAGGACTAAGTGGGTAGAAGAGTGTATCTTACTCAGACCTATGCATGTTCCCACACGTACATCTTCCTTTGTGATCCAAAACACCAAAGTTTGAAAAATATGATGGCCATGGCGACCCCATCGCTCATTTGAAAAAGTATTTCAATCAACTGCGTGGAGCCAGTGGGAAGGAAGAACTCTTGATGGAGTATTTTGAGGAGAGCTTAGTGGGCATTGATTCTGAATGGTACATAGACCAGGATATTACCCGGTGTCATATCTGGGATGACCTCGCCCGGGACATTGTAAGGCAATTCCAGTACAACATTGATATTGCCCCAGATAGGTACTCCTTAGCCAACTTGAAGAAGAAACCTTCAGAGAGTATTTTGTACACTGGCGGGAGCAAGCGTCGAGAGTAAAGCCACCCATGGACGAGACGGAAATGGTCACCGTCTTCCTACAAGCGCAAGAGGTTGATTATTTTTAAAATGTGATGTTCGCAATGGTCAAACCTTTTGCAGAGGCAATCAAGATTGGGAAGATGGTGGAGAATGGCCTGAAGAAAGGGAGAATTTTGAGTCAATCCGCCATAAGAGCAACCTCCTAGGCAATACAAGGCTGGGCGGGAGGAATCCCAAGAAACAAGAAGAAAGAGGAAGTGTCCATGGCGGCCTCAGGGATGAGAAAACATCATGCTCACAGACAGGCATTCTCAGAAAGGGCATCTCAACATTACTATCCTCACCAAGACATGCAGTATGCTCCTCAACCTTATGCCATCATGAATGCCCATCCCTTTGCTCGACCATAACAGCATAACAACAAAAACCAAGCCCCAAGAAATCAGCTTCTGCAGAATCACTACAATCCCCGCCCTCCACAAAATAATTATCGTCCCAGCGAACCACCCAGGAGACAGAACTTCACTCCAATAGGGGAAACTTACGCCAGCCTATTCCCGAAGTTGGTCCACATAGGTCTCTTGCAGCCCGTGCCCCCGAACAGATAAAATCCCGAATCACCTTCATATCAAAGGGGCGTACGTTGTGCTTACCACTTCAGGGCAGAAGGACATGACACCGAAAATTGCTGGACTCTAAACGAGCGGTGTAGGATTTGATAGATCAAAAAGAAATAGTACTAAGAGATGAAGAGGTCCCAAACGTGACTAATAATCCATTGCCGGCTCACAACATTGTTCGGTCATCACAATGATCTGTGAGGAAAAGGAATTTGATCCTGCCTTGAAAGACATAATAGCCATCCCCCAAGAAGGTTCGAGCTGAACAAAACCATGTATGTACCCAAGAAAGCCTATGTGGTACGGGGATCGATTAAACCACCGGTGCTGAATGAGCTCGTGGTAATCGGTCGCGTACCTTTGAAGCCCATGACAAACCCTTCGGCAGTCCCTTGGAATTACAGGAAACCATAGTTATACAAGGGCAAAGAAATCATCGTGGAAACTCAAAAAGGTTATCCCGCAGAGAAATACTCAGATATGGAAGAGGTGAATGCTGGTACCAAACGGCAATTTCCACCTAAGAGGCCAGTGAATGCTGAAGAGGCAGAAGCCTTCTTTAAAAAAATAAAAATGCCGAAGTACGAAGTGGTGGACCATCTTCGAAAATCTCCTCAGCAGGTCTCTTTATTGTAACTCTTGATGAACTCCCCCGAGCACCAGCTGGTGTTAGCTAAAACTCTGAATGAAGCTTACATACCGGATGGGACTTCTGTGGAGCAACTAGAGAAAATGGCCGAGAGATTCTTTGCCATTAACCAGGTCACATTCAGCAAGAATGACTTACCCTTAGAGGGAGCCGCCCACAACAAAGCCTTGCACCTCACTGTCAAATGCGAGGGCTATTACTTCAAGAGAGTGATGATAGATGGAGGCTTCGGAGTATATATATGCCCACTGTCTACATTGCAGAGAATGGACATTGGGACAGAGAGGATCCATCCTAATAATGTGTGTGTCCGAGCCTTTGATGGAATTAAGAGACACCATAGGCTAAATTGACTTGGTGCTAAACATTGGTCCGGTCGTCTTCGAAGTAACATTTCAGGTGTTGGACATGGACACATCCTATAACTACCTCCTAGGAAGACCGTGGATTCATGCAGCAGGAGCGGTGCCTTCTACCAGCACCAAATGCTGAAGTTTGAACATGAAAACTAGGAGTTTGTAGTTCATAGATAGGATGAATAGTCAATTTACCGGGACCCCTTTGTCCCCTGCCTCCAAGCCAAGGAAGGAAGTGAGCACATAGTCTATCAAGCTTTTAAAGTCGTAGTAGCCGATCAACATGAAGAAGGCAAGCCACTTCCCCAGCCTTTCCTGTCAAATGCTTCAATCATGGTGGCAAGGGAGATGACGCGCCAAGGTTTTAAGCCAGGTAACAGACTCGGAAGTTCCTTACAAGGAATAACTGAACCAGTCGCTTTGCCTGCCGCAAAAAATTTCTTTGGGCTGGTCTTTCATCCATCATCACAAGATATCACCTGGGCCAATCGCAGAAAGCGTCAAGGATGGGCCTTGCCACGACCCCTACCCCACTTGTACAAGACGTTTGTAAAACTAAAGTACAGTGAGGAGGAGGAAGAAGAAACCTTCACGGAAAAAGAAATTGATGAGATTTGTGGAGCCATGAGGGAGTTGTTTTACGATGCCAACATGGTCCAGCTGGGAGAAGGTTCTAGCACTGCTGAAGGGCTCTATTCGGGGCCAGATGCCAAGCTTCAAAACTGGAAGGCCACACCTTTCCCAGTCAGGAGGGAGGTCCGGTAGTCCCGCCTTGCTACCTCTTCCTACATCACGAGCTATTTCAGGGTGTAGCTCGATTGTTTTCTTTATCATATTTTCCTTAAATCCCAGTTGTAAACCCTGTTACCTTACAAGTTTAAAGAAATGAAATCAATATTTCATCATTTCTGCTTCTTTGTATTTCTTTGATTTTTGTCTTTGTTTTATTTTTCATCTTTCTTTCAGTCCCAATAATACGGCTTTAAATAAAACGACATGCTCGCGGACTTCATGCCACGACCCAAACATGCTGCCCATCTGTGAAATAATGAACCAATAACCGAAATAGGATGAAAAAGAGGCTTTTAGGGATATCAACCGAGAGTTGGAACACTTTGAAAACAAACCTAAGCCAAACTTAAACGATATTGAACCGGTTAACTTGGGTGATCCTGATGAAATCAAAGAAACAAAAATAAGCATCCATATGAATAAAGAAATACAAGATTCATTGGTTCAACTCCTTTTGGAATTCAAAGATGTATTTGCATGGTCTTACGATGATATGCATAGTTTGAGTATGGATCTGGTGGTTCATAAGTTGCCCACATACCCTGAGTGCCCTCCGGTCCAACAAAAACAAAGAAAGTTCAAGCCTGATGTCCGCGATAAAATCAAAGAGGATATCACTAAACAGTTAGAGGCGGAGGTAATCCGAGTGGTTCGGTACACCAAAAATGGCTGGACAATGTGGTCACAGTACCGAAGAAGGAAAGAAAAACTCGAGTCTGTGTGGATTACAGAGATTTAAACAAGGCAAGTCCCAAGGATAACTTCCCTCTACCCAACATCCACATCCTCGTAGATAACTCCGCCAAGCACGAAATCGACTCCTTTGTAGACTGCTATGCAGGATATCACCAAGTGTTGATGGATGAGAATGATGCTGAGAAAACCACCTTTACCACAACTTGGGAAACTTATTGTTACAGAGTTATGCCTTTTGGATTGAAAAACGCCGGGGCAACATACATGAGGGCCATGGCCCCCATCTTCCACGACATGATGCATCGCGAAATAGAGGTATATGTGGATGAAGTGATTATCAAATACAAGACTAAGGGTGATCATGTAAAGGACTTGAGGAAGTTCTTCGAAAGGCTTCACAAATACGATTTGAAATTAAATCCAGCCAAGTGCGTATTTGGAGTTCTGTCAGGCAAACTTCTGTGGTTCATCGTCGGCAAAAGAGGCATCGAATTGGATCCGACCAAGATCAAATCCATCCGAGAGCTTCCTCCGCCAAGGACCAAAAATGATGTAATGAGTCTATTGGGAAGATTGAATTACATCAGCTGATTGGTCACCTAGTTGACTTCCACATGTGAGCCCATATTCAAGCTACTGAAAAAGGATGCGGCAGTTAAATGGACTGTGGAGTGTCAGGAAACTTTTGACAGAATCAAACAATACCTGTCCAATCCACCAGTTTTGGTTTCGCCAGAACCAGAAGGCCGTTATTTCTCTATCTAACAGTCTTGGAAGGCTCCTTTAGTTGTATTCTTGAGCAGCATGATGCCACGGGAAAGAAAGATCAAGCCATTTATTATCTGAGCAAAATGTTTACCAGTTACAAGGACAAGTACACACTGTTAGAAAAAACTTATTGCGCTTTAACGTGGGTGGCTCAGTAGTTAAGGCATTATCTGCAAGCTCATACCACTTACCTCATAACTAGGCTGGATCCATTGAAGTGCATATTCCAAAAACCAATGCCCACAGGGCGACTGGCCAAATGGCAGATCTTGCTCACCGAGACGACATTATTTATGTCATTTGTACTGTGATGAAGGCTCAAGCATTGGCAGATCATCTGGCTGAGAATCCCGTTGATGATGAATATCAGCCTATGAACACATATTTCCTTGATGAAGAGGTCAATTCGGTGGAAATAACAGCAGAAGACACCCCTGTCTGGAAAATGTTCTTTGACGGAGCAGTAAACGCAAAAGATGTACCAATTGGGGAAATTTTAATGTCACCCACATGTCTGCATTATCCAGCTACAGCCAGGCTATGGTTCTTCTACACCAATAATACAGCTGAATATGAAGCTTGCATCATGGGCATGAATATGGCTATTAACCAATATGTTGAAGAATTGCTAATCATGGGAAATTCCGATCGGATCATCCGACAGGCTCAAGAAGAGTGGGAGACAAGAGACGTTAAACTTATCCCATATAGACAGCATGTGGAAGACCTTAGCAAATGGTTCCGATCGGTACAATTTCATGTACATTCCTTGTTGCCACAATGAGTTAGCAGACGCACTCACACCCTTGGCCTCCATGCTACCTTACCCTGGAAACGCCTATGTTGATCCTTTACAAATCCAAGTCAAAGAAAGGCATGGGTATAGTAATGTGGCCGAAGCGGAGTCTAACACATAACCCTTGTATTATGACATCAAGTGGTTCATAAAAACACAGGAATACCCCGAGCAAGCCACCAGAGAACAAAAGAAAACCATCGGACGGCATGCAAGCATTTTCTTTTTGAGTGGTGACACTTTGTATAAAAAGACTCCAGATCTTAATTTGTTGAGATGGGTGGACACCAAGGAAGCCGGGATAATTATGCACCATTACATGTGGGAGTGTGTGGACCCCATATAAACGGCTATGTACTAGCAAAGAAGATACTCCGAGCTGGCTATTACTGGATGGCCATAGGGAAAGATTGCTTCAGCTTCATTCGAAAATGTCATCAATGCCAGGTGCACAGCGATTTGATTCATGCACCACCAAATGAGTTGCATCCTATGTCAGCGCCATGGTCATTTGGCGCCTGGGGCATGGATGTCATTAGGCCGATTGAGCCAAAAGCCTCAAATGGACACAAATTCATATTTGCCGCTATTGATTACTTCACAAAATAGGTTGAGGCCATCACCCTTAAGTCTGTTACCAAGAAGGCAGTGGTGGATTTTGTGCATTCCAACATCATTTGTCGTTTTGGGATTCCCGCTACCATCATTACAGACAACGCAGCTAATCTAAACAGTCGGCTGATGGGAACAATTCAAAATAACATATAGAAACTCCACTACTTACCAACCTAAATCTAATGGTGCCGTCAAATATGCTAACAAGAACATCAAGAAGATCTTGAGGAAAATGATTCAAAGCTCGAGGCAATGGCATGAAAAGTTGCCTTTTGCGTTGATGGGATATCGTACAACAGTACGTACGTCGGTAGAACCAACCCCCTATTTGCTGGTCTATGGTACTGAGGCTATCATACCCGCCGAGGTACAAATCCCTTCGCTCCCAGTGATTGTCGAAGCAGAAATTGAAGAAAGTGAATAGGTTAAAACTTGTTTGGAGCAGCTGGCATTAATCGATGAAAAACGAATGGCTGCGGTGTCCCACAGGCAGTTGTACCAACAAAGAATTGCTCGCGCTTACAACAAGAAAGTACGCCATAGGAATTTCGAAGTCGGGCAGCTGGTATTAAGACGGATTCTTCCTCATCATCAAGAAACCAAAGGTAAATTCGCTCCAAACTGGAAAGGTCCATACATTATCAGAAAGATACTGCCTAAAGGAGCATTGTACCTGGGCGACGTTGAAGGAGACGAGCTCGAGGCAGCAGTAAAAGCAGATGCAGTAAATATGTATTACGTTTAAATTCCCTGGAGAAACGACCCCGGTTGATTATAATGACGAAGGATTTTCTTTCCCGCCGCCATAAAACACTATCAATCCCTTGCACACCCTTTGAGCTGGTTATTTTTCATTGATCACCCTCTTTGGAACCTGAAAATGTTGTTTAAAAAAAATTTAAAAAAAAAAGAAGAAAAGAAAAGAAAATAAAAAAAGATGAAAAAAGAAAAAAAAGAAAAAAAAGAAGAATACAAACAAATTAGTTTACGAAATTTCTTGAACTACGTCTTACTTGATTCCGAAAGGATACGTAGGGAGCCTCTCCCTCAGGTTCAGTCATATCAACCCAAGAAAACCAAAACTGGGGCAGAAATGTATTGGTTTGGTCACAAATCTGTCTGATTGGTTCCAACGTTGTAAATTCCCGTCCCAATTTCCTTTATTCAGAAAGCCTAGTTCAAGTCCGTCCTATCATTTGACCAAAATGGGGACGTGGAAAGTACCTTTGTTGGGATTCGGTATACTCAAATCTTAAGAGATAAACAAAATAAGAGAGTCCGTTTAACAAAAACTCACAAAGAGCGCTATCGGGCGACGAGAGAAGAGAAATGAGAGAGGCTGATTGGCAAAAATCTGAAAAGGGCGCCGTCGGCAGAAAAAGGAAATGTTGCTTCCCAAATTTGAATAAGTTCCCTTGGTCTTGAAAGCTGAAATGGATCTGGGCCGAGTATTCAGTCCAAGAAGCATGTCATTGCCGTTTAAAGCCGGTTCATATTTCCAGATAAGTCACTTCTTTTCCCTAAAAAAGGAACATACCTCTATAAAATCCATGTTTCATTCCTTTCCACTTTAACTTTGACGGCTTGACCATTCCTTAAGAAAGGTAGCAGGGCTGGTCTCACAGGTTCCTCCTGGCAAGAACTAAGGAATACCCGGCAACATCAGCGCGCTTAGCCAATCACGGCTAATCATGACAGCTAACGCCCCAAAAGCAGGTAAATAAAAGAAAGGAAATTGAAAATCAAAAGGTTCATGAAGGTAGACAAAAATCGGAAGTCTTAAGCCGAACAGGACGTTGGTTCTTATCAAAAGCCCCAAAGCAAGTATTGAAATCAAATCGGGACAAACTCGTAACAAAGGCCCACAAAAAAAAACCAACCTCAAAATGAGGACCCCCTGGCCAACCTACAAAGCAAAGATTGGAAGTCAAGGGTTTGTCCTCTAACACAAATGAAGCTGAAATCAAACAACAAGGCCGCAAACCCAATCACTGTTCCAACTAACAATTTGTTTTGTTTTGAAGTGAAATAGACACATATGTAATCTAGAAAACGAAAGGAACACGGGGCAAACACAAGGAGCGGCGCAAAGACCAAGAATGGTGTTGCAGCAATAACAAAGAGAAGTTTTCTTTTCATTTTCCCGCAAACTCGTACATAAGCATGATAGCATGGGATTCCAATCCTTAGTTTCCCTTTGTGCAACTTGTGGATTTCCTTGGCATGACCCAAGGATTGCATTCCACCCCCTCCAGTATAGACCAAGAAGTCTCCTTCGTTCACTCCCCGGCATAACCCGGGAAGTTCCTCTTGAGATCCCCAGCATAACATGAGGATTCCTTTCCTACACTTTCTACTCCCCAGCGTAGTCTGAAAGTTAACGCTCCCCTATCCTTAGCATAACCTAACAATTTTTCGTTTCCCCCTCTACCCCCAGCATAGTCAAAAGGATCTCCGTGGCCTTTCACTTTCGTGAATCCCCCTGGCATAACCCAGAAATTTTTCATCCATCCCGACATAACCCGTGGATCCCCTGGCATAACCCAGGAACTCTCCATTCACCCCGGCATAACCTGTGGATCTCCCTAGCATAACCCGTGGAATTCTCTTTCATCTCGGCATTACCCGTGGTTCCCTTGGCGTAACCTAGGAATTTTCATTCATCCCGGCATAACCTGCGGATTCCCCTGGCATAACACAAGAATTTTGATTCATCCCGGCATAACTCGCGGATCCCCCTGGCGTAACCCAGGAATTTTCATTCATCCCGGCATAACCCGCGGATTCCCCTGGCGTAACCCAGGAACTTCCATTCATCCCGGCATAACCCGGGGATTCCCCTAGCATAACCAGGAATTTTCATTAATCCCGGCATAACCGGCAAATTCCCCTGGAATAACCCAAGAGTTTTTCATTCATCCTGGCATAACCCGTGGATCCCCTGGCATAACCCAGGAATATTTATTAATCTCACGAAACCCGTGGATCTCCCTAGCATAACCTAGGAATTCTCTTTCATCCCATCATAACCAGTGGATACCCTGGCATAACCCAAAAATTTCTTCATAACCCATGACTCTCTTTCCATCCCAGGAGGGACCTTTTCCTTCCTATCCCGGCATAACCCGTGGATCTTTCCTTAACCTAGCATGGACTATTTTCATTTCTATCCCGGCATAACCCGCAGATCCTCCTCTTACCCCCAGCAGGGACCCTTTCTCTTTCCCAGCATAACCTGGCAATATTTCCAAAGGATACACAGTCTCGATTTTTATTGTTTTCAATAAAGAAATAGCTTAGATGTGTGTTGCAAATAACTCACGAAATTTCCCCTGTGAAAACTGGGGCAGAAAATTTCGTTCGTTTGTTTGTGCTGGTGTCCGAGCAGGTTTCACCTCAAGGCATAAGATTCGAGATGACCGAAAGCGTGAGTCTCAATCCAGAATAAAGGAAAAGAAGAAAAGCACAAAAGAAGTAAATTCAAAATGATTAATCGGATAGATATACGGACTGCTCAAAATTAGAATGAAGTCACAAACTCCACATGTCCCACTTTGCTTAAAAAAAACTAAAGAATAAACCAACGGTTGCAGCTAATGGGCATCAAGACTCAGATCGAGGTCTACAGCAAAATAAGCTAAAATCCAAGATCAAGATCCAAGAGATTTGTATATAGGAATCTTGTAAACCGTTGCTGATAGGCCTAGCCAGCTTAACTTTTGTTTTTCATTTGTGTAATAAAGAGTAGGTAAGTAGTAGCAGCAGCAACAACAGTGAAATCACAGCCTACGGTAATCCTAGCTACCAAATCTTCTAGAGCTACACTGACCTGATTCCTTTATTGCCAAGAATATGTAGGCAACCTTTGAAGCAAGGTTCGGTCAAGAGTTTCTCAAAATGCTGGACACGGAGTATTCAGTCGGACGAAAATCACTCATGTTTGCTCACTTGTCTTTGCACGAAAACTCTTCGTGTTTCCACGCAAAGAGGGGAAGCTGTGAGCATATGATTTTTGCCCTGTTATGACGGCTCTTACAGGACTCCCAAAAGATTAGGATTTACCTTTAAATATTTATTTTTAGGATTTAATTGCGCGTGTCAGTGTGTTTTCATTAATGCATGCATGAAATCACAAAATATACAAAACTGCATAGGCATTTAGGATTTAACTTTCATATTTTTGCTAGATTAATTGGTAATTAGGTTTATTTTTGCTAATACGAAAATAAAAAATTTCATTGGTATTTCCGGCATTCTAATTGTGTTGCAATTTTTGTGTATTTTTATTTTGTTGCATTTTTATTTCTGTGATTACATAAATAGGTAGTTATTAAGTTGGTTCAAGTTAATTAGGAGTTTTAAAAATACAATTAGGAATTATATAAAATAAAATTAAGAAAGGGAAAAGAGAACAGCAAAATGCGTATATAATAATAAACCACCCATGCTGACCACAATTGGGCCAAACCTGGGTGGCTCAAGTTATTTTTTACCCTGAAAAAATGCCTGAGCCCAGCCCAAATAATAAGTCCCGGACCCAATCCACACAAAGCATCCCAAAACGACAGCGTTTTAAGACGAATCATAACAACCATTGGTTTCAGGCCATCCAACGGCCCTGAAATCCTCCCCCAAATTAGATATATATGTCCGAACATTTGTATATACTGAGAGACCAAAATAACCTCCTTCCTCGTACATACACCTCCGGTGTATCACCTCCCCGTCTCCGCCATATGACCACCCTTGACCACCCAACAACCACCCTAATGCCGCCGCTGGAAATCACCTCACGGCAGTGGCCGGTCACCAAGCCGTCTCAAATTTACACCATCAAACCACCACAACCCCCTCTTTCTCGTCCTGTGGTTGGCTTCCTTCGAACAACTCTCCATCTTCTGGAATATTAAAAAGAAAGATCGCCGGAACCACCATCTCCGGCGACCAAACCCCAAACCAACCTAACACTACAACCCTGAACCACTTCTCATTCCCCTTTCCAACCATCCAAGCCATGTTTCTAATCCAAATGAATCAGTTCGAATATTGAATTGAAAACCGCCCTAAATGCTAAAACTCACCGAAATCCGGCCAAAATGGCCTCATATGATCCTCTCCCATCCCTCACCCCAACCATACCACCCACAACCCTCAAACACAAGTAACCACAAAGAAAAATCAAATATGAGACCTTACTTGGTCTCAGAACCAGAAACCCCCATTCTGAACCCTTGGCCCCCTCTGATACTCAAGGCAAAACGCCTTACAGGTTAAAAACCTCCCAAAAAGAGGTTGGAGAACCGTTGGAATTGGAAAAGTATCAAATTGGGGTTGCATGCACACACAAAAAGCTAAGTGTCCTGCTTTCTATTTTTGTCAATACTTGTATTTTGCACATATTTCTTGTTTCAGTTACTTTGTTTTTCTTTTAAATTTTACTTTTTTTTCTATATTTTCATCTTAAAATAGTCATTCATGTTTGTTATTCTTCGGGCTGCCTTTAGTTTTGTTGATATTCTGAGTAGTATGATCTTGAGTTCATTCTTGTGCTACTTAGTTTTGTTTGTTCATCTATGAAATTCCTAAAATACTCATCTTGTCTGCTTCATACCATTCTTGAAATTCTGGTTAATTTTCTTTTAGAATCTTATACTTATCATGTTTCTCGCCTGAATATGCATTTGTTAAGGCTAATTTTGTGTGAATATTGTTAATTTATGATGTTAGTCTTTCTCGTATTTAATCTCCTTTCTTGTTTCTAAATTTTATTAAGTGTGTAGTTTGGTCATTTTTGTAAATCCTGCATTAGTTGATTGGTTTCCTTTCCTGGTTGTTTTGATTCATTGGTTCTGCCTCAAAACTTGAGACACAAGTCAGAAAACTAAGGACTGTTTAGGTAAAACTGAAAATCGGGTAAGGGACTAAAAGGAAAACAAGGACATGGGTGTTGCCATAAGGCTTCAACTATAAAAAGGGGGGCAATCTGAAAATTTGAGGGAGGATTTTTTGGGTTTTGCGAGCAGATTTTTCTTTTGAAGCTTTAGTGAATTAAGATACATATATAAATATATATTAGGCTCTCCTATATTCTTCAGAAATCCTTAGTGCTATCCTATTCCTGTTGAACTTTCTTTTGCCTTTTCTCAAAACCTTCCTGAATTTCTGGTTGTTTACTGGTCGATTGGTTGCTGCTTGCTTGCTAGTTGCTTCATTTACTCATAGGCTCTCTTCCTTGTTGAATTCCAGGTACATTTCAATGTCTAATGATGTATGGAGCTTGAACTGAATATACTCCCAAGTTTGAAGATCTATGTCTCTTATTTTCTCTTCTAATCCTCACTTTGTTTTCTTTTCCTTTAGTTTTGATATACCTTATGATAGAGATAATTGCCTTGTAACAATTGGACATTTGGACTGATTTTCCTTGTAACAATTGGACATTTGGCCTGATTTACCTTGTAATAATTTGACATTTTGACTGATATTTTGAATGTGCACAATTAATAGTAGGATTAACTAGTGGTATGGTCGGTTCAGGCGTTTGTTCCTATTTTATCTAAAAATTGGATATAGAAAAAGATGTTAGTGTAAGATAGCCTGATCATTTTGGGAAACCAGTGTTTTCTGTAAATTTTAAAAGGTTTGGTTGAGTAAGCTTAACTATCGTGTGTTTGAGAAGATGAAAATCGAAAACATTACTTTCTAATTCAAATAATAGAAAACAAAAATCATTGGATATCCAGCTCCGCATTGCATTTCTTGTTAATTTATAACTCGCAGCTCGATAAATATTCAAATGTCAAAATATTGCGTGGTGTTGAGTTTAAATGAATAAGGTCAATTAAGTAGTTAAAATTCAGTGGCTGATTGAACAAATTGTGCACTTGTTGTTAACATGCCTCAGATTCAGAAGTTATTATTCAGCTCCTGGGCCTATTATGACCCAACCAGCTTGTCCCTTGGTGCAAATAAGACTTGGGCTTGAGATTGAGCCAAATTTCTCCAGGGTCATTTGAACGAGCTGTAACTTCAGTTTCCTTCCCTCGGTTGCTTTTAAGACCCAATTTACTAGGAACTTAGTTAATATAACATATTCGATAAGGTTTGAACATTTAAAAATTGTAGATTTAAATGTTCCGATTAATGTATCATCGATTAATTGAGCCTTATTAGGGGCACTTCCTATAGATAAATAATAGTTTGCTTTAGGATTGGCCTTTAAAAAATGAAAATGAGGTGCGCCGTGCTAAACAGAATTGATAAATTGTGTGGCCCTCTTTAAGTGCTTATATAAAATATTTAGAGATTCGACATATGCCGTTTAGAGAATTTCACGGTCTTCCTGCAAAGATAGTAATACGCTAGTCGCTTTTAGGCGCGTCGTTAATAATTTTATCTTCCCTAAGTACGGGTGCGCATTTATGTGACCCAAATCCAAATCTCGAGTGAGTTGAAATATGTCTATAATTGTGTGCGCATTTATGTGACGTGATTCCCGATGTATTTTAATGACATTGCAAATTTCCTAAAAGATATTGAAAGCGGTTAATAATTTAAAATTGCATTACAGGTTTTAACATGTATAACAAATCAGATTCTTGGCCACTTATAATAGTTTAAGAGATCGTGCTAGAACCACGAGATCCGAGGGTGCCTAACACCTTCCCTCGGGTCAACAGAATTCCTTACTCAAGAATATTTGGTTCGCGGACTACAATTGGGCAGTCAAAAATTTCCTTGATTTGGAATTCTAAATAAATCGTGACTTGGGACACCAAAGGCCAAACCTATCCCAAGTGGCGACTCTTAAATAAATAAATAATCCCATTTCAAATAATGTCACTTTAATTGGAAAAATTATTTTATACGTGTTATCCTCCGGGGTATCTGTGTAACAAAAAGAGGTGTGACAGAAGCTCCAATATGTCCTTAAAAGGAGGAAGGGCGAAAGTGAACCATCTAATCTCCAAGCTAACATGCTAAAGGAGTTAACTCTTCCGGTTAAACGAATTGAGGCAGTAAAGTCGTCCTCAATGCCGATTACAGGGTTTGTAGGCCAAAATCATTTGCAGAATGTGGCATCCCTACAACGCGAACAGATGAAGGTTTTGACCCTAACGCTTACAAGCTATTTGCAAAAGCCGGATACAATCCTAATGAGACATCATAGCTAGGGAAGCCCCCATCAGAAGCAACAACGAGGCAACCACATGAAGGTCCGGGATACAAGAAACCGTCACCAGTGCACATCTCAATAAGAAGGGCGAACAACAATTATATCATTGTAAAAGATGAATCAGCCGCTTCTAATAAGCCTTTTGTCTTTGATCGACTTGGAAAATCACTTGCGAGGACCTCCGTGTTTGAATGACTGGGTCCGCTAAAGAAGGGGAACATGTTCCGGAGAAATTTTCAAAGCACAAAAACACCCGCCTCACCCAAAATCCAGGAAATCTATAAGGATTTCTAAAGTTTGGTTCCTTCTATAATGAGGCGACAAACAAAACTTGTGGTTTCATGTAAAGAAGTACTGAAGGTAAAGCCATATATTGTGGTCTATACCAAGGAACATGATGAAGACGAAGAAAGTGTGAGTTCTTCATATCATGTTAGTGAACAAGTCAAGAATGGAATTCCATCTTCAATGGAAGATAATGCGGAATTAGAGGATGTTTCGTCGTGTTATCACATATCCTTCACTATGCAGAATATTTTCGACGATCTTCTCCACAAGAATGTCGAATGCTAGGTTGATGACTTGGTGGCGAAATCAAAAGAGAAAGGCGACAACATGAAAGACTTGAGGATGGTATTTGAATTGCTCCGGAGGTACCAACTTAGGATGAATCAGTTGAAATGTGCCTTTGGAGTTACATCTGGAAAGTTCCTTGGTTTCATTGTCCGACATCGAGGGATCGAAATTGATCAAGCCAAAGTGGCCCATTGTGAAAATGCTTGAGCCTCGAGATATCCATAAATTGAAAATTTTGCAAGGAAAGCTAGAAAACATTAGAAGATTCATAGCAAACCTGGCTAGGAGGTGCCAACGAAAGTATCAATGCCTTCGAAAGTATCAAAACCTACTTGATGAAGCCTCCACTTTTAGCAGCTCTTATACCTGGAAAGCCATTGATACTATACATTGCAGCGCAAGAAAGGTATGTTGGAGAACTGTTGGCCCAATAAAATAGTAAGGGGAAAGAAAAATCTCTTTACTACTTAAGCAGGATCATGGAACCTAATCAGTTGAACTATTCGCCAACTGAAAAGTTATGTTTGGCGCTAGTCTTCTCAATTCAAAAGTTAAAGCACTACTTTCAAGCTCATGTTGTCCGCATTGTTTCTAAAGCAAATCCTTTAAAGTTCGCGATGTCAAAACATGTTCTTAGTGATCGACTAGCGAGATGGTACCTCCAATTTCAACAATTCGAGATTTTGTACATCCCTCGAAAGGCTGTAAAAGGACAAGAATTGGCAGAATTCTTGGCAGATCATCCGATACCTGATGACTGGGAGCTAATTGATGAGCTACCTAATAAGGATGCAATGGTCATTGAAGTTCAACCTCCATGGAATATGTACTTTGATAGTGCTGCGCATCGTGGGGGAGGCGGGGCTGGCGTAGTATTTGTCACTCCCCAAGGTGAAGTCTTTCCCTAATCTTTCACTTTGACACAACTCTATTCTAACAATGTTGCGAGTATCAAGCATTAATACTCGGGCTTGAAATGGCTTTTGATATAAAGAAATTGCAATTGCAAGTCTTTGGTGACTCCTAGTTAGTGGTCAATCATCTTTTGGGTAGTTACGAGGTCAAAAAGCCTGAACTACACCCACATCATGATTACGCTAAAATGTTGATAGGTGGCTCGGTCATATTAGTATTCAGCATGTGCCACGAAAAGAAAATAAGAAGGTTGATGCTTTAGATGCTCTAGCTTCATCATTATCCTTGCCTGACCAAGTACAAGTTATCGTTTGCAAAAAATAGGCAGTACCGCCGACCAAATGAGGCTCAAGGTGAAGAAAACGAACTTAAGCATCTTGTTGCCATTTCTGAAGATGAGAAAGAAGAATGGCGACAACCCATTATCGACTACTTATGCTATGGGATACTTCCAGAAAATTCGAGGAGAAGGACTGAAATCCGTCGTCGTGCACCTCGCTTCCTTTATTACAAGGATACTCTATACAGAAGGTCGTTCGAGAGAGTACTCTTATGATGCCTAGGAGAAGAAGAAGCTCGCCAAGCTTTGCTCCACTTCCATATAAAAAGGATGGGATATTATTAGCCAACGATGGTAAAAGATTGCTTGGACTACACTCGAAGATGCAAGGCTTGTCAATTCCATGCGAATTTTATTCATCAACCTCATGAAGTGTTGCACCCGACTGTTGCATACTGGTAATTTGATGCTTGGGGATTGGACGTTTTTGGACCACTAACAAAGTCTTCTGGTGGGCACCTATACATCTTGGCTACAACTGACTACTTCTCAAAATGGGCTGAAGGTGTTGCTCTTAAGGAAGCAAAAAAGGAAAATTTTGCAAGTTTCATTTGAGTAAACATTATTTATCGCTTTGGCATTCCTCGTTACATATGAACAGATAATGGAAAGCCATTTGATAATAGGTTGATGAACAAGATTTGTGATCTCTTTGGCTTCAAGCAACGTAACTCTTTGTTGTACAATGCTTGCGCCAATGGTCTAGCTGAGGCATTCAACAAGACTTTATGCAACTTGTTAAAGAAAGTCGTCTCCAAATCAAAACAAGACTGGAATGACCGTATGGAAGAAGCTCTATGGGCATATAGGACGACTTACTGCATGCCAACATAGGTGATTCCTTATTCACTCGTTTATGGAGTCGAAGCCGTCATGCCACTTGAGCATCAAATACCTTCATTATGACTGGCTATTCAAGAAGGGATCACTAATGAAGAAAATTCTCAACTTCAGTTAGCATAGTTAGAAGCCCTTGATGAAAAGAGATTAGAAGCTCAACAGAGTCTTGAATGTTATCAAGCTCGATTTTCTCGCGCCTTCAATAAAAGAGTTCGCCCGAGATCATTTCAAGTAGGAGATCAAGTCCTTGCCGTACGAAGACCCATAATTACATCCCATAAACATGTAGGGTAGTTCACTTCAAAATGGGATAGGCCATATTTTGTACAAGAAGCTTACCTAGCTGGGGCTTACAAGTTCGTTGATGCAAATGGTATGAGTATCAACCCTATCAATGGCAAGTTTTTGAAGAAGTATTATACTTGAAGTTGCAACGCTCCTTGACGCACGAGCCTAAACTGCATGTTGCTACACTCGTGGCCTAGAAGAGTATAAATTGTGTATGGCCCAAAAAAAGGTCATATAGGTTGAAAATCTCGAAAGAAGCGGCCTAGACAAAAGTTAGGATGTAAAACAAAATCTACCCAGTCTAAACTACGCAATGACTTGATCCTCTTAACCGAGGTACGTCGATAGCTTAGAGTTTATTCTAAGCTCACTCGCATAAGTTCACTCGCATAAGTTCAAAAGATACATATTGCCCCAATTGTTGTCTGTGCGAAGTGTGGAGGAATGCAAAATCAAGCTGAAATCCATCTTCTTGTTGAATTTAATCTCATTTCATTTAAAAGGGGCAACCCTCCATGATAAATTGATATCTTCAAGTCCGTCGGTATTCAAGTTGAAGTCCCAAAAGTTGAAATCTTCAACTCCGTCGGTCTTCAAGTTGAAGTCTTCAAATTCGCCGATCTTTAAGTTGAAATATTTAGGCCCTTTAAGTCTCAAAGTTAAAGTCTTCAAGTCCGTCAGTCTACAAGTTGAAGTCTTCAAATTCATCGATCTTCAAGTTGAAATATTTAGGCCCTCCAAGTCTCCAAGTTGAAGTCTTCAAGTTTGCTGGTCTTCAAGATTAAGTCTTCAAATTCGCCGATCTTCAAGTTGAAATATTTAGGCCTCCAAGTCTCAAATTTGAAGCCTTCAAATCCGCCAAGTTGAAGTCTTCAAATTCGCCGATCTTCAAGTTGAAATATATAGGCCCTCCAAGTCTCTAAGTTGAAGTCTTTAAATTCGTCGGTCTTCAAGTTTCAGTCTTCAAATTCGCCGATCTTAAAGTTGAATTGCTTAAGCCCTCTGAATCTTCGAATTAAAGTCTGCAAAGCCCGCCAAATCTTTAAAGTTTTCCAAGTGTTCAAGTCAATGTCGTCATCAAGTTGAAGCTTTATAACTTTCCAATCTTCAGTTGGACATATAAGTCCCTTTGCACCTCAAGTTGGCATCGATGATAGTCGAGCCATTTTGAGAGTAATCTCTCCGGTAGTCGGGCCACATTGAGAGTAATCTCTCCAGTAGTCGGGTCATTTTGAGAGTAATCTTTTCGGCAGTCGGGCAACATTGAGAGTAATCTCTCTGGTAGTTTGGCCATTTTGAGAGTAATCTCTTTGGTAGTCGGACCATTTTTAGAGTAATCTCTCCGGTAGTAGGGCCACATTAAGAGTAATCTCTCCGGTAGTCGAGCCATTTTGATAGTAATCTCCCGGGTAGTCGAGCCACACTGAGAGTAATCTCTCCAGTAGTCGGGCCATTTTGAGAGTAATCTCTCCGAAAATCGTGCCACATTGAGAGTAATCTCTCCGGTAGTCGGGCCATGAAAGTAATCCATCCGATGTTTGGGCACGGATGAGTACCCATCCCTTTACACCCCAAGACTTTCTTTTTCATGCGTGGATCATCTTTTTAAATAAGAACAAATCCTTCTTGTTTGACTTACATAAATATATAATAAAATAAGAAAAGCACAAGAAAGGATAAATGTAAATTACCTCAAACACTAGCACTTTGCATCGTTAAAGAAACGAACTCGAAGCACCTTGTAAATGTTGCAAAGTGATGTCTACAACTGAAGAACATCGTGATTATATATAGAGGCCAGTGGCTCTACCCGAACGAAAGATTTCGTTCCAAACATGAAAAGGGAATAAAGTGTTTGAAGTTGCCTTTTAAGATTCTAATAGTCGTGGCAGTGTTCTTGTTAGAAACCAAAAAAGAGTGCTTTTCCAAGAAAAGAGGGCAAACCAAGTTCAATAAGGATTGCAATGCCACAACGAAGTGCAACAGTGATCTTGGAATTTAAGTTTAATAGCTTTTACATTCTATGTGTTTGAGGCATATAACATTGATATTTGAAATATAAATCTCAAGTACTTTAATATTTCATATGATTAATTCAAGCTAGTTTAAGTATACTAATATGAATACTCAAGCCTAGTCTTCAAAAATTTACTTTTGAAGATACCCGACATGTCTTGAAGCAGGGGGTATTTGTAGGCATGTAAAATTTATTGAATTTAAATTTAATAAATAATTTGGACTATATTTTAAATATACTAGTCCAAATAAATATTATGGGCTAATATAATTAAATTAATGATATAAGTCCGATATATATGTATAAAATAAATAAGTCTTAATCCATTGGGCTAGCCCACTTAACTGGGCTAAAGTAATGAGTCCAGTTCATTAAGCCCAATATGACATCTTGCTAGATGCCCAATTTGGTGTCATGTGTCAAATGACGTGGCGCGCCAAGTCAAGCGGAAAAGCCAATAGGACCATGCCACGTGTCAAAATGACAAGGCATGCCAGTCACACTGGAAGGCCGATGAAATCGTGGTACGTGTGCAAGTGACATGTTCTGGCTAATCAAATGCGGCCATGTCACACTTCATTTTGATTGGTCGGAAAGAGTTTGTTCTTATCATAACTCTTCCTTTCCACAACTATAAATAGGGATCTTGATAACTCAGAAAGGGACCAGAAGTTAAAACAAGAAGCAAGAAAGAGCTCATGGGTCAAACACTGAAAATTCCTCCACAAATTTCAAGCTTCAAAAAATCAAGTTCAAGTTCAAGAACGAAGAATAGATCAAGTATTCAAGCTCAAGAACGAAGAACAATTCAAGTATTCAAGATCAAGAGCAAAGTCAAATCAAATACAAGGCGTTCAAGATCAAGGTTACTTGTTCGTGATAAAATTCGTGGCAACAATCAAAGTGTTCAAGGGATAAATCAAATTCAAATTCAAGATCAAGCTCAAAGGCCCTTGAATGCATACTAGATAAGTAGAATTAGAGGAATAACAGAGATTGTACACTCAAATATTCGAAATTAAATACTATGATTATTGTATCATTTTTCGATCTTGATTTTATTTTCTCGACGCAAAATTTAATATCTACGGACACAACAGTTAGGTGGTTTTCTATCTCCAGAAAGAAAGAGCAATATATTTTATCATAATTAAATTTTCCTTCTTTTAGAAAAAAATTACCGTATTTGATTAGTCTCTTTTTTTGGAGGCAAATGTTTGGATTTCTAAATTGAGGTTTTCTAAATTGGACTTCCCTTGAATGAGAGAGAAGCACGATGAACTATATTTCCACAAACAGAGAACAAAAAATTCACTAAGAAAGGAGTAGAATTTTTCGCCAGTAAACAGTCGACCAATATACTTTTTTCCCCTCATTAATCATATTACTAAGAAACCAATAGAACCTACAAAAAGAACAACCTAACTCGCTTCTATTGCTAAAACTAGGAAATGAAAGATCAATTTTGTAAGGAAATATACCATGGCTAACATAGCTTTTCCTTTTTTATTTTCCTTCCGCTGCTTTGCTAATCCAAACTTCACTACAGGTAACAAGGTTAATGTTAATCTATGGTATTCTTTTTACCTGATAAACTGTTAATGTATGGTAATGATACAGAGGTGGAAATATAAACTATAGGTAGTTCTTTGTAAGAGCTTTATGTATTTGAAATGGTGTATAATCAATAATTCAACCGATTAAAACTAGATGGTACTGCTACGCACTTGGTTCCTAACAAGCCGATTAAATCAAATGAAACGGAACTACATTTACCCCTTGCAGATACTATGTTAACATTAGCTACTTACAAAACCTATCAACACTGAATACCCACCATTCAACTCTACCCAATCCTCTTATAAGCCACTAAATGTACCTTTTCCCAAATTTTTCAATCCTAAACTTGCCCCTCCCGCACTGAAATAACAAGGAAAACTTGATTCCTATTATTCTTTTTGAATTAGCTTGAGGTACTAGAAGAAAATTATATAAGTATTACCTGTAATATGACAATAGACGGTGTTGTTTGTTCAAGTAAAAGTAAAGTTTTGAAGAATGACAAAAGAATTCAAAAATGGACCAGATTTATCTTGTGAAGTACACTTATGATTAACTCAAACATGTGAGATGCACGTAAAAAAAATAAACCTAACATATCAGAAGTTTTATCTCCTGATCATGATCTACAATGTTGCATAGTGGATAAGGAGAAAGACTCCTTACACACAGAGAACACAGTTTAGGAAAATGATAAAGTTAGAGAATGCGATCAACTAGAACTCTTCCACTATGGAAGAGTAGTATATGTATCTTGGTCAATCTCTAATTACTAAGTTCTTAAATATTATTGTTGTACTTTTCTATAGGTAATGCACATAAGAAGAAGTTAAACGTGAATTGAAAGCAAAATAGCAAGGCAAATTTGCAAGCAATTTACGTGTGAATCAAGCGTACAATCCTGAAGCTACTTGAACCAGATAGAAGAACCAGTTCCGAGTGTCTATCTTTTATTCTAGTTCAATTGTAGTAAGTGATTTTACATTGTACCTTTCAGCTTGTTTAGAAGCAATTGTATTAGTACTCAGATTTTTCAAGTCAGAATTAACTTGAAGTTTTCGCAACACTTGAGACTGTGTGCCACAGCGAGATTAGAGTTAATCTTAGGTTTGCAAAAGAGTTTTTGTACATACAGTTTTTGGCTCATTGATTTTAATGGAGAGTTTAAGAAAATGCTACTAGAAGGAAGGCCGTGGTTTTTAGCCAGGAGTTTTGCACGTAAAATCTCTATGTTCTTTATTTTCTTTATTTATTATTCCGCAAAAGTAGTAGTTGGAACATATAGAAGAACAAAGTCTTTCTATAATCGAGTTAAGCGAAAATTGGGTACCATACAAATTATCCCCTCCCCCCTCCCCCTATGTGGTATTGAATATAAAACATCAATTGGTATCAAAATAGGTTATCCTTGAAGAGGCAATCTACTGCTAGGTCTCTACTCTTTAATGAACAGTACAATTCCTGGTGGAATGTGTACAATCAGGCATGTCTTATATACCAACATACGGAAGTATTTATTATTCATTCTAGAGCACGATGCTGGCATATAGACCGATCGACCAGCTGAACTTTTCCCATTTCCCCTTCTTCCAGTTTCTTTCAAGTTCAGTATGTGGTTAAAGGCCCCATGGCTTAATTTAAGTGGTAAAGGTTGAGGGACATGTTATTCAAGTTAAAGTTTGATTTATGCGAACTAAATTTAGTATTTAAGTAGAATAGGGTTGAGGTGTGGACCATTAGTTCAAACAAAGCAATTACACCTAAGCGTTGCCCATATAAATTTCTTGATCATTAAACAAAAAAATAAATAAAAGAGGTGGTCATTTTTCAGGTCAGAAACTGTTATGAATCAGCCCCAGTCCTATGTCACACAAGTAGATATTGAATTGAGAAAAGCTACAGGGATGAGAACAAACAACTAGGCCAGCAAAAACGCAAAAAGATCCAACTTTTGAACCGAAGAATACTGAGAACCGTTTTTGGAAAAGATAAAATTATGACCAAGAATCCTCTGCCTTCTCTGTAGGAAGAAGGGTGAATAGTGATTCCGTCACTATTTATCGGGCATAATTTCGGGATCCGGCTAGTTATCATCACGAAATTGGTCACACAAGAAGAACCTTCTTCTGGTGAACAATCCCCTTTGATTTTATTGCAAAATCCTGAACCAAATGCAACAGATCTTGATTTCACTGATCGAGTTCACTGTATATTCGAATTTCCAGTCTGCAAACATTCTCGTTACTACTTTGTGATGTGAAGTGTAAGGATTGTTGATAGTTTGATTTGTTTTGATAGTGTTTCGCTACTATATGCAAGAACAGATGGTAAAAACTTTTTGAAGTTACTGTAGCATCGAAAATACAATACAGAAAATAGAATTTTCATAGCGTGGATATGATAGAATGTGTTTGAAGTAAAACGCAACCATGGATGCTACGCCCTCTCCCCGGCCTCTGGCTGTGGGAGAGGTTTTTCATAGCAATACAGATCAAACAAGTCACGATCCAAATCAAACATATGCATCGCAACTTGTTGGACAACAATCTGCCGCAAAAATTTCAAAACTGGAACTTTGTCCTGTTACGGTTGAGCAGGGAATACCTAATGTTGAATTCACAGTAGATGAATTGATTTCATTCACTAGGGAGGAGGTCTTCAACAAGTAGTTATTATAAAATTTTCATATGGAAAGCCTGAACTTCAGGAGCTGCGTCTGATTTTGCCAAAACACTTCGACGTCAATGGCTATTGCAACATTGAACAGCTAGAATATTGGCATATTCGGGTAAGATTCGGTCTATTTGAAGATTTTGCTCACGCGTTATCAAAAACAACTGGTTATGTCAAGGAAAAAGGAGACGAGTTCTTCATTAGGACATTACCATGGACAATGGAATTTAACCCCCGTGAAGAAACGTCAAAAGCCGTCACTTGGATTTCGTTTCCTGAACTACCAGCAAATTTCCTTGCAAAAAAGTCATTACTGTCCATCGCATCTGTTGTGGGAAAGCCTCTTGATGTAGATAAGGCTACTCAAGATCGAACAAGACCTAGTACAGCTCGAGTTAAAGTCTTGATTAACTTACTGAACAAATATCCGAAGAAAATCAAGATCAAGATAGTAGATATGAAATCTGGAAAAATAGTTGAATACGACCAGCAGATCGTGTTTGAAAATTTACCTAAATACTGCACATGTTGTAATCATCAAGGTCATGACGTAAAATTGTGTCGTTGGAGTACAGAGGAATTTAAGGAACAAGCAGTTCACGTTGACGAACCTGAAGGTCGGGGCAGTTTTGCTACATTAGAAGGTGATGCTAGGGAATACTTGAATGCTAATCTTATAGGACGTCGAATTGAAGGGGTACTACCTAATGTGATTGCTGATGCAGGACAAACAAATTTTTCTTGTTCAATTACTCCAGCTGCTGAAGCTCTTTCAATGCAAAATACTCATGTTGCACTACTTGGTAAAACATCATTTACCATTCCATTGCCTGCTCCTATGAATGTCTTAACTGAAAAACAGTCGGATGTTGTGGTGTCAAATTTGGAACCTACTGCTGCATCAAGGGTAGCAGCAGGTGAAAATGCAAAAAGGCCAGACAAGTTTTTGATAGACCTCTCTGCGCAGGATAAAGTTATCGAGCAGCAGCACTTGGAGCAGAAAAATCAGAATCAAAACAGTATATGTTTTAGTCAGGCAAATGTTACAAACTTGGAGGATTCTGATACTTTGAAAGCTACCACAGAATCAACTGTTGTATCAGTTCAACCACTGGAGAAGTCATCATTGCCAAATCTAATTCATGTTTGAAAAATTCCTGGACAACAAAGATGTAATTAATTGAATAAACCATCAGCTCTGGTTACTACCAAACCTTCCAATATAACTGAAATATGCAAAGGACAGAATTACAAGTTCAATGTGCACCAGCTAGTAGCAGGGGAGGTAAATGTACCAGCTACAGCAGATCCAAATTTTATATTATTGGATGGCTTTAAATAGACTGAGCATAATGAAGAGGTGAAAGATCACTGTGATGTTATGGAATTGGAGCTTGCAGCATCGTTAACAAAGGTTAACAAGAATATCATCTGCACAGTACATACTGAGGCAGTTCATGCAGTTCCTAGCTGTCATGATGATCGACAAGTAACTGGGAGTGATCACCAGAACAGTGTGATTGAACTGCTTCAAAGAACAGCAAAGCCTGATTTGGTTCAAAAACAACACTGTGTGAATACTTCTACAGGTAAAGGTGCTGCAGATGTCCATAAAGGTGACTTAGTACAAGGTGAGTTTTCTCTACACGGGGATGAATTTGAAAGATCACAACCTACTCACGCTAGAAAACACATAAGGGAAGCTGGACAACATATCGGTTTCCAACAAAAAAAGAACACCAATAAGCAAAAAACAACAGCAGATTGCACAAAATAGTACAGATGTACCAAAAAATCTAAACTGTTTTGCTGCACTTGGCAATGCCTAGGAAGATGATGGAAAATTCACTAGAGATAACTTCCAGATGGTTGACAGTTATCATCAAAATAACTCATCGGATACAGCGACATTAGATAAAGATCCTGTTAATGATCCAAATAGGCAAATGCAGGCAAATGATCAAAATGTTATCAAAGATTCACAGATTAAAATGATGTCTGGTGCCAACCCTAAGTTCAAGCAATCTTTGGTCACATTGACTCAATCATTTGATTCAACTGACGAGCATGAGGGTGAATATGGGCAACCATCAATATCCGTTGGCAATAACAAAGAAATAATTCAAGCAAAGATGAGGGAGACGGTCATTAACTTGAAACTGTGGAAAGACCAACGAGAGTTTGATGATGATGAGGGCTGGGGTGATGGGTTTGCTGGTTTTTCATTTGAAGAAGACGATCAAGAAGTTGATCAGGATAGTGCAGGAGAGGATATTGATGCTCCAATCGAACAAAAATTTAATAGGAAACCTGCAACATCACAATCGACCAATCTGAATTGTCGTGCAACTGCGGCAACTGCAGGAAATCCAAATAGCAAGTTGAACCTTAACGCTCCAGTTCTTGTTCCAAGAAATAATGCAAAAGCAGTTATTTCAAATACAGCAACACCAAAGTTCGACGTAAATGCAACAGGAGATAACGTCCAACTAAACCAACACTCACCTGAAAAAACAGATGTTGATCGAAACACAACAAAGCTGAAAAAGACTGGGCAGAATCAACTTGTAACAACTGAGCCAGTCAGTACTTTGGAGGAGGGGAAACTTGTCGATGGAACGAGCCAACCATTGGATTCCAGTCATATTTTATAGCAGCAGCAAGGGGGTGCAACTAACTCTCCTTCTGCTGATTGCAACACAATAGCAGTTTCACAGGCGGGGAAGCACCACATCGTAACAACTAATCCATTATTCTCTTTAGAGGAAGACAACTGTTGGATACGATGCTAAGTACAGATCCACTAAATGATGTAACTCATGATAATTCCAGTACAGGTTTTGGGAACATGAGCAGGAACAAATCGCAAAAACAAAGACAAAACAAGGCAGTTTTGGGTAATGTACAAGCTGAAAAATCATTGATAACACAAGGCGATTTTCAAGATACGCCAAATCCAATATTCACAGGTAGACATATATATGAAGAAGGGGAGGAAGATGATATCTTAAAGAAACGCCGGGCAGACGCTTCAAGAAATGGTGATTTGTCACCAATGCATAGTGAAAGAAATAACAAGTCGCGTGCAAGGGATAGAAGTTGGGACGACAGGGTGATTGAAGACACAATCATAAGGAGATCCCAATGAGAAATGCAAAACAAAAACAGCTCAATCAAACAATATCTACAAAGTCCAATCGTTTGAAGAAAAAACATGAATTTTGAATTCTTTTTGAAATTTTTTTTGGAGGAAGTCAACAATCTACAAATGGAAGTATTCACAAATCTAGAGAAAAGAGAGCACCATGGTGGTTTCTTCCTCTCTTTATTTTACCATCTCATTAGTCTGATAATTTGTAATATCATTACAGAGTACGTAATAAACTATGTGATGATCATAAAATTCTTAGTTCTTTCTAGTTCTTTCTTTTTACATGCTTGCTAGTAGGTGAGGCTTTTATTTGCCTCAATAGGATTAGTAGGATAAGGTTTACGCTGGTAACAACACCGATGCTACCCCTTATTTTTACTTTTCCTGATTGTTGTAAATTTCTTTTTGAATTATTAATGAATTCGAGCCCTAGGCGCTTGCCTAGTGGATTGCCAAAAAAAAAAACAACTAGGCCAGGTTAATTTGAGATGCAAGTGAAATGGTGAGCGCAACAGTTCTGTTAAAAGGGATGGTGGTCTGAGATTTTAGGGATAGGCGAATCGTTGATTTTCATCTTCGTATCTTCTCCTATATCCACAGTTGTCCATATTCAATATTTCCATCTCCATTGTTATCCTACAATTTGAGCATTAGGCTAATAGTAATTGTAATAGATTTTCAGTTATTACAAATGTACATTGAGATTATAGTATTCATTACGGAAATAAGTCTTATCATACAAAAAAGATTTGGTTATGAGTCGTCGAAAAAACTTATCATTATTAACAATGTGGAAATAGATTTCTCTTGTGACCTAACTTTAACTCAATAGAGCTTATCAATAGACGTATTTTATCTCACCATGTACCTTAACTACGATTCTTAAATTTGAGATGATATAGACACGGTTTTTTGGAATATGATGACACTGAATTTTACAACTTTCACGGAAGTGCTCAAAACTAACAAGAAACAGTGATTACCTCGAAAATACAAATAAAAATTAAATTAAATTTGTGATTTTAAAGATATGTGATTTAGTTCAATATCAATTAATAATCAAGAAGTATGAAACGGGAAAGAAAGAGACAAATAATCAAATCAATGTTACTTGACATTGATGACCTCGAGACGATAACCCCGCGACGGGTTAAGAGCAATAAGAACAATTAAGTAATAGAAGTAAAGTAAGAACAATAGAGCTAAAAGACAATGCTGATGAACAATAGGCGAAAAGGTAAAGAGTATATTCTTTGCTCAGTGATGATCTTACAAATGATTGGGGTCCTCTTTATACAATAGGGAAATTTCTAAATAAGGTATATCTCTATTTATATTAAGGAATACTCTTGGTACAGCTGTCTAACTACCTAGAACGAAATCGCACATTCTTATTCTGGGATTCGCACCATGATCTTAGAGACGTGGCAGGAATCAATCTCATCTTATTAGAAACCCATGATGGTACTATTTTCAGGGCCGAGCACACTTGTTCTCGGTATTCCTCGACTCTTATCTCTAGGCATTGTGCTCTATCTTCGAGCTCAAGTCTAGTCGGCCGGTCTCGAACTCAATCTCGCATGGACTAGGGCTATAAATTGGAGGCATATGATTTTGACTGTATACAGATAGTCCACGCGTTTTCTTAGAATAAGATAATAAGTAATGATTTTGCACCTCAATTTTTTTGAGCTTTTTATGATGATGACATTCCCGTGACGTAGGTTCTTGAAGTGATCGGAAAAGTCACATCGGCATGCTTCCTCAAAACATCAAATGTGCACCAATACTGGTCTGCCAATAGTATCGCCGAACTGCCGTCGCGTTCCTATAAATATGAGGCTACTCTGTTGAAAAAAGAACTGTACGCCTTTCATCTTCATTCACTCTGACTCTTTCCCTTCTCTACTTCCTTCTCTAATCATCTGTTTCTATGATTTGAGCCTGCGAACACAAGGTCGCATGGTAACAACTTTACTAGTTACACCAAGGCTTTCCTTTTCAAAGCTTCGATTTGAAACAACGAGAGAAGGGCATAGAATCCTTCCTGTATCAGAAAATGTGCAAACTTTACCCTTCCGCTCATCTCTCTTAACTTCAACCTGGTGTGGCACTTCATTCTTTTTGCTTTCTATGGGATAAGGTGGCACTATCATCTATTAACTTTTGCATCCTACACCAGTACAACGTCCCAAGGATGAAAATTCTTGGATCGTTGCTTGTGCATCTTGCAACCTTTTTGGTTTTTCTTGTGATAGAAGATGAAGCTACATCTTCATGACTTCTCTTCTGATCTTTTTCTTTTGCTGCTCTTTTTTAACACATTATGGCTCAAAATTTCAACAGAATGCTCAATATTTGCTGCTGAAAATATAGTTACATTTATCGAGGATTTCCTTCCCTAAATTTCTTCCGGCACACAGACATTTTCAAAGATCAAAATAGGGTCCCTGGTCGCAAAGATTGCGCTCTCGAGGACGTGGCCTTAAAAGTAGATTAGGTCCTTGGATTTTGGTTTTTTACTTCTTTGTTCCTATGTACAGACCTTTCGTGGATGTTGTAGTTATATTTTGTAACCATCTCTTGGAAATACAAAAGTATATCTTTGTCATATTTTTGGATCATGTTAGATTCAATTCCATCTTTACTTGTAAAAAAATTGATTTTATAACTTTAGTGATTAGTCCAAATACCGGACTCAAGACACAATAAACCCTTAGGTTTTAAATAGATCAATATAATACCCCTTAAGGTTTTTGCTAATACTCGAGATAAGCGTAAATTGATTTAATGCGAGCTCAGGACATTGGGACTCCTGAGTCCCCGAAGCAGAATAGGATCGATCCGATCAAGGCCTCTGAAACTGTGGAGGAGCACTTGCTACAGGTGGCGCCGAACTCCTCGAAGACTGGGGCCTGATAAAGCTCGGCAGAATCGTACCCGATCATGTGGAGCTCGGTAAAACCCAATTGATCAGTTGTTGCACAGTAGATGCCGTACCCGGCCGACTATAACTCGACTCGGTAGAGTAAAATAGATACATATATAATGTATGCTCGATTCATGGAAATACGTTGTAGACCTTTCGGAGTGATGTAAGATCTTTTTCTCTAAGCGACCACACTGCTCTAAGTTATTAACATGGACTAGCATTCAATAAACCAAAAGTTAAGTTTAACAAAATTAAGCATTTAGTTACATATAGTGGTAAGACTTAATAGTAAATACATCAGGATTTCAAGTATCCATTCGAATTTGAACTGCCAAATCTTCTTACATGCTACTCAATGCTCAATTCCATGGCAAGGTTCGATAGTGCACCTGGAGGTTAGAGGAAGAAGGGATGAGCACAGTAAACAGCAACATCAGTAGAAATCCACTAAAACCAAACTTGAATGGCCCAAGTTAAACATAAAAAAAAACCCAGTAGCTTTGAAAACCCTCGGATGCTAAAATCATATGAATACTCAAGCCATTTTCAACCTCAAATAGGTTAGAGATTTGATTCAAAATTGAAAACTTTAAAATTATCAAAGAGAATTTAATGGAACAGTACATCCACAAACAGAATCAACCCAAATCTCCTAATACCCCAAGTTCAGACCATTTCCCCCCTCAAAAAGGATCTAGAAATTGTTCTAATAATGAAAGAAAACTTCGAAATTCAGAAAAAAGTTCAATGGAATAGTGTTTTTCTTCAAGTTTTTTAGTTGTTTCTTTTTGGGGTTTTTAGTTCTCAAAATATGATACTAGCCTAAGTTTCAATGCCTTTATAGGAAAACAATTAGGGTACAGCTTCAGATTTCACTTTGCATTTAGTCCCTTCTTAGTTCCCTATTTTTGCATATTTAATCCTTAATTTTATTTCTTGTTGGTCAAGTCATGGTCTGAAATTTAATGACAGAACCCTACTAGAAGCTTCCTAGTCAATTGCATGCAAGATTCTCTCAGTTTATTCCCTAATTACCTCTAAGTGCCCTGATATTTACATTATACTCAATGAGCTATGGGTTAGATTGACCATGAGTCGTAAACCCTTAGGCAACCAAGCCCAAAACTAGACCTAAAGGTATACACCTCAATCCTAAAATACAACCAAGCCAAGTTCTGAATTAAAAATGAAACAAGCATAAACTGAAGCAACTCGAGCAATAATTTTTCACTAATTCCAATTAATTCAACTAAATGCTTAATGAAATTTAAACTAAATTACTTACAGATTATTGACACTAATTAAAGAAAAGAAAAATAACATGTATGCAAAGAACAGTTATGAAACTAAGGAACAAAAGAGTCTAAAAGAGGAGGGTGCAGCAGATGACAATGCGAGGTAAAACAAATGAGGAAAAACTTAACAGAAAGGAGATAGAAAAAGAAATATTTGTGAGGCTCCGAATGAACTCAAAAAAACATGAAGAATTTTCAATTTTTAGACCCTAATCTTGTGTTTTCGTGTGAAAATACACGACTAATGTTCAATATGGTCTGGAATCTCCACAAACCCGTTGTATTTGAAATTTTGAAATTAGGGCTCATTTCTGATTCAAGATTCGAGACATTATTGAGGGACTCGAGGGAAAACAAATGGGAATTTGGGATGAGGGAGAAAAAAGGGGATCAGGGGTGTGATTCTGGGGTTGAACAGAGGCGACGCTGCCACCGGAGAAACTGTGGGGGCGCTAGAGTTTCCATCTTTAAACAGAGATTCGAGGAGTTCTGGGTTTAGTTGAGAGAAATGAAAATGGAATCTGGGGCGAGGAGGCGGGGGGGGGGGGGGGGAATGACTATGTTAGTTTTATGGTGATCAGAGACTTGCCGCCACTGTAGGGCGATTTCCGGCGATGGCGGATGGTGGCGTCATAGGGGAGGGTTTGGAGATGAGTAAGGGGTAGGGGTAGAGCATTTGGACACTCTTATATTAAACAAACGCTAGTTCTTAGCCGTCTGATCAAACAACATTGACGACTGAGCTTAAAACCAAATCAAAATGGTGTCATTTGGTATGGCTCGGGCTGGATCGGATGGGGAGATAAGTTTGGGCCGAGTAAACGGGTGGTTTGGACGGGGTTTTTTCTCTTTTTTGTTTGGGCTGGCCCAAATTCAAGTTCTTCAACCTTTATGTCTTTTTAAAAAAATTTGTTTTATTTTCTTCTTTTCTTTTCTCATTTCTTTTTAATTTATTAAATCTTAGATCAACTTTTAAACTAGATTAAGTAAACTAATTAAGCTAATTACTCAACAAAGTATTTATAACAACCAATTAATTCCCAAATTAAAAGAAACTACGAAATTCAAATTAAAAAGTTAAAAACGCAAATTGAGTCATTTTTTATTTTTACTTTACAAAATCATTAATAATAACTTAATTATTAACTAACTCTTAAAATTCATAGCAAACTCCTAAATGCTCATGCAACACATTTTTTATTTTTCACCAATTAAATTGTACAGACAAAAATACATACAATTAAGAGAAAGTGCTACAAAGTCCACAGAGTAGAAAATAATGAAAAAAAATTATTTTATTTTGAAACTATGGGAGTAATTCATATGGGCAAAAATCACGTGCTCACGGCTGCCCCTCTTTTTATCGGAAACACGAAGAGTTTTCGTACAAATATAAGTGAACGGGTGCGAGCGATTTTTGTCCATTTGAATACTCTGTGGGAAGCACTTTTGAGAAATTTTGACCGCTTTCTGCTTTGGAGGTTGCCTATATATCCTTGGCTAAAAGGAATCAGGTCAATGTTGCTCAGGAATGTTTGATAGCTTAGACTACCATGGGGTTGTGATTTCACTGTTGTTGTTGCTATTACTACTACTTACTGGACCCCCTTATTAAACCATGTCAAAATAAAAAGAAGCTAGACTAGACTATGATCTGTGGATTACAAGAGATCCTATCTATGTCTTCAAATTTGCTTTGATCCTTGTTGCCTCGCTGACTTGTATTCTCCCTGTGAAATTCCTTTTGGTTGACTCGAATTGTAATCTGATGTGTTTCCTTTTCTCTAGGTGGATGCCTTATTGATGAACTCAAATTGTGTCCCCCTATTCTCGAGGTAGATGCCTGATTTCTGAACTCAGATTGTGTTCCCATGTTCTCCAAGTGGGCTCCTGATTGCCGAACCATTAAATTGTATTCCCTTGTTCTCCAGGTGGGCTCCTGATTAACGAAACTTTGAATTGTATTCCCTTGTTCTCCAGGCCGGCTCCTGATTACCAATATTTAAATTGCACTCCCTTGTTCTTTAGGTAGGTTCCCGACTGCTGAAACTTGAGCTGTATTCCTTTATTCTCCAGGTGGGTTCCTGATTACTAAAACTTGAATTGCATTCCCTTGTTCTCCAGGTGGGCTCCTGATGGCTAAAACTTGAATTGCAATCCCTTGTTCTCCAGGTAGGCTCCTGATTGCCAAAACTTGAATTGTATTCCCTTGTTCTCCAGGGGGCGCCTTTGTACCAAAACTTGAATTGTATTCCCTTGTTCTCTAGGTGGGCTCCTAACTACCAAAACATGAACTGTATTTCCCTTGTTCTTCAGGTGGGCGCTTGGTTGCCAAACCTTGAAGTATATTCAATTGCTATCCAGATGGGCGCTTGGTTGCCAAAACTTGAACTGTATTCCCTTGTTCTCCAAGTGGGTGCCTGATTGCCAAAACCTGAACTGTATTCCCTTGTTCTCCAGGTGGGCTCCTACTTGCCAAAACATGAATTGTATTCCCTTGTTCTCTAGGCGGGCTCCTTATTGTTGAAACTTGAGCTGTATTCCCTTCTTCTCCAGGTGGGCGCCTGATTGATAAAAAACTTAACTGTATTCCCCTGTTATCCAGGTGGGCGCCTTATTGACAAAACCTTGAACTGTATTCCTTTGTTCTCCATGTGGGCGCCTGATTTCCCAAAACTTAAACTATATTCTTTTATTCTCCAGGTGGGCGCCTGATTGCCAAAAAGTTGACTTGTATTTCCTTGTTCTCCAAGAGGGCAGATGATTGCCAAAACTCAAATTCTGTTACCTTGTTGTCCAGGAGGGTGTCAGAGTACCAAAACTTGAAATGTGTTCCCTTGTTCTCCAGTTGGGTGCCTGATTTCAAAAACTTGAATTGTATTCCGTTGTTCTCTAGGTGGGAGCCTGATTACCAAAACTTTGGATTGTATTCCCTTGTTCTCCAGGTGGGGGCGGTTGATTACAAAAACTTGAATTATATTCCCTTGTTCTTCAGGTGGGATCCTGATTGCTGAAACATTGAATTGTACTCCCCTGTCTCCAAGCGGGCTCCTGATTGCAAAAACTTGAATTGTATTCTATTGTTCTCCAGGTGGGCGCCTGATTACCAAACTTAAGTTATCCTCTTGTTCTCCAGGTTGGTGCCTAATTACCAATACTTGAATTGTATCCCTTGTTCTCTAGGTGGGTGCCTGACTTTCAAAACTTGAATTGTATTCCATTGTTGTCCAGGATGGTACTTCATTACCAAAATTTGAATTGTATTTCGTTGTTCTCCAGGTGGGCGCCTGATTTAAAAAAATTAGACAAAACAAAGAAATTTTCTGCCCCAGTTTGGTAGCTGGGTACATATGTGAGTGTTAAACCGAATCATGTTACTAAATGCTCTAAGAATTTGAATGATAGATCCATTAACCAGGAGGTCCTGACAAATCCTAATTAAATGACAGTTTTAGATCTAAGTTATATCTTCTAGAGGTATTACTTCCGCTGAATCTTGTTATATAAGAGGGTCTTAAAACTACATCTCATTATCCAGAGGGGTCCAGAAAACTTTGAAATTTAAATCCCGCTATCCAGCAGTGTCTTAAAAATTTTAAATTAAATACCATTCTCCAGGAGGGTCCATTAAACTCTTTTAAAATTAAATCCCCTTATCGAGGAGGGTCCTAAAAACTTTTAAAATTAAATTCCATTATCCAAGAGGGTCCTAAAATTTTTTAAACTAAATACCATTATCCAAGAGGTTCTAAAAATTGTTAAACAAAATACCATTATCCAGGAGGGTCCTGAAAACTTTAAAACTACATCCCATTATCCAGGATGGCACTGAGAACATTTAAAATTAAATTTCAATTATCCAGGAGAGTCCTGAGAACTTGAAAAATTAAATCTCATTATCCAGGAGAGTCCTAAAAAACTAAATCTCATTATCCATAAGGGTCCTGAAAAATTAAAAACTAAATATCATTATCCTGGAGGGTCTTGAAAATTTTAAACTACATCCCATTATCCAAGAAGGCCCTGAGAACATTTAAAATTAAATCTCATTATCCAGGAGGGTCCTGAAAATTTTAAAACTACATCCCATTATCCAGGAGGGTCCTGAAAAACTAAATCTCATTATCTTGGAGGGTCCTAAAAATTTTAAATTAAATCTCATTATCCAGGAGGGTCCTGAAAACTTTAACAATTAAATATCATTGTCTAGGAGGGTCCTGAAAACCAACAGCCTAAATCCCATTATCTAGAAGGGTCCTGAAATTTTAAATTAAATCTTATTATCCAGGAGAGTCCTGAAAATTTTAAAAACTAAATATCATTATCTAGGAGGGTCCTGAAAATTTTAAGTTAAATCCCTGTTTCCAGGAGAGTCCTGAGAATATGAAGCCTAAATCCCATTATCCAGGAGGGTCCTGAAATTTTAAAATAAATCTCATTATCTATGAGGATCCTAAAAACTTTTAAAAATTAAATCTCATTATGAAGGAGGGTCCTGAGAACATAAACCCTAAATCCCATTATCCATGAGGGTTCTGAAATTTTAAATTAAATCCCATTATCTAGGAGGGTCATGAAAACTTTATAAAAATTTAATCACATTATCTAGGAGGGTCGTGAAAACTTTAAAAAATTAAATCTCATTATCCAGGAGGGTCCTGGGAACTTAAAGTCTAAATCCCATTATCCAGGAGGGTCCTTAAATTTTATATTAAATCTCATTATCTGGGAGGGTCTTGAAAACTTTTTAAAAATTAAATCTCATTATCTAGGAGGGTCCATAGAACTTAAAGCCTAAATCCCATTATCTAGGAGGGTCCTAAAAACTCCCGATTGATGCTTATCTTGAAACATGCAAACTTTGAGACCGACTTATGCTCTTTTGCAATTCACAATTATTTTGAACATTAAGTAGGTCCCATTTTCCATGAGGGTCCTAACGACTCCTACATGAATCCTATCTCTAGAACAAATTGACCGAATTGAGAAATAATTATGCTATATTATGCTACCCGTGATTGTTTTGACTTTTAAACTAAGTCCTAGTTTTCATGAGGGTGCTGACAACTCCTAGCTGAATTCTATTTCAAACATGTAAACCTTTAAGTCAACATATGCTCTTTTTGCTATTCAGGATTTATTTGAACTTTAACTAGGTCCCATTTTCCAAGAGGGTCCTGAAATTTGAAGTCATACCTGCTTGATGCTTCCTTTTCCCCTACAGAGGATTTCTCCGAGACATTCGGTGTTCTCTACCCCTGTTTCAATCAAAGAAAAAAATCTTGTCAGTTTAAAATGTGGTAGTTATCTTGCGGCATTCTTGCTAAAAATGGCCTCCCTGTTGTCATGATCTGTTGTGGCCACCTTTTCCAAACTGATTATGAACCGCCTGATTTTTTGGCTGACCCTTGAACCCTATGGCCTTAGATGAACCGAGTGTTTTGTACCCAAACCGTTTTGTTACATTCCTGACCCTTCTATCCGAGTCTTTTTATCCTTCCTTAAATTACCGAATCATTCCACTGACGAAGCTTTTGGTGATTCCTTATATCCCACTTTACCTCATGTTGTCTTTGGGATGTTCTGGACATACTGTGCTTTGCAATTTGGAAGCTGGTAGTAAGCTTTGAAATTCTTTCTTACTTGCTCAACTTTGACCTTGAAACATTTAGAGAAATGGAAACTCAAAAGAAAGTGAAATGCAATGACTTTGAGTTGTTATAGGATAAAGAAGAATCCAAAATTGGATGATTGCTAAAAGGAAAAAAGAAAAGTGACTTATCTGTGTGGAACAAACTAGTACTAATGATGATGACACGCACTTCGACTTAGTTGACCCAGTCTGTCTAACCAATCGACTATATGTCGCCATGCTTTGTTGCCCCGGACTTACCTTACCCAACGTTTTAAACCAAATCTTGACCTTGCTCATCTTGTAGTGTTCTCACCAGGTTTTATCAACATGCCTCTTTCAGTTGTTCATCTCTCAACTTATTCTCACCTTAAGGTGCCCGTGAGAGTTTTCACCAATAAGACTCTCTCATTTTGATTTTCTCTCAACTCCAATCGCCTTACGGTGCTCGTGAGGGTTTTCACCAGTAAACTCTCTCATTTCGACTAAATCTCAAATCCCGTCGCCTTATATTGCCCATGAGGGTTTTCACCAGTAAGACTCTCTCATTTCAATTATTTTCCTACTTGTATCGGAGTGTTGCCCCTGACATGAATCACATCTACTTGCTCGACTTGTCATCTCTTAAAGACTGATCGGGAGATCTTTCTTTGGACTATAATATGGGCTTTTGGATAGGGATAGAAAAAAGGGTATCAACGGCTCAAAACAATTCAAATGAGTTCGAAATTACAACTTTCGGAATCAGATTTCTTACAACAACCACAACTTCTGCCCCAGTTTCTTGATTGGAGACTTTTGGATTTTGTTTTGATAGGACCAAATTGTGAGGCTTCCTACGTATCCTTAAAAGGAATCAGGTCGAACATAGTTTATGATAGAAATTGCTTTGTTGTTGTGATATTTCTTTCTTTTCTTCTTTTTCTTTTCTTCTTTTCTTTTCTTTCTTCCCTTTCGTTTGTTGTTTTGTTATTTTTCTTCATTTATTTATTCTCTCTTTTTTTCTTTTTCCCTTCTTCTTTTCTTGTCATTCTTTTCTTTTCTCTTCCCTTTACATATCTCTCACGGTTGCGCTTCTGATTTTACTACCGATTCCAAAGAGGGGTATGAAAGAAAGTGAATAAAGCTCAAGATGAGGAACACAGGATAAAGTATTCAGATAGCAGAAAAAAATACCTTCATCATTCCGATCTCCAAAACATGCCAAGTACAAACAAATATAATTTAACCAAAGAAAATCATACATAGTATCTCTTAACTGCATCCGAATTGATGGTCATTCCTACACACTTGCCTTCAATGTCTATTAAATTCAAAGCCATATTTGACAACACTTTTGACACGATGAATGGCCCTTGCTAACTTGGGATGAACTTTACCTTTGCCTCCGCCTGATGAGGGAGGATACGTTTCAATACCAATTGACCCACTTCAAACCTCCGTGGGTGTACTATTTTGTTATATGTTCTGGCTATTCTCTATTGATAAAACTGGTCATGGTGCACTGCTACTAATCTTTTCTCGTCAATCAAACTCAACTTCTGCAGACGGGTTTTGACCCACTCGCCATCATCAATTTCGGCCTCAGCGACAATCTAATGGGATGTTATTTCAATCTTTATGGGTATCTCTGTTTTTGTGTCATACACCAACAAATACGAAGTTGCCCTTACTGAAGTGAGAATAATAGTGCGATAACCCAACAATGTGAAGGGCAGTTTCTCATGCCGTTTCTTGGAACCTTCTACCATTTTTTGAAGTATCTTCTTTATGTTCTTGTTAGTTGCCTCAACTGCTCCATTCGTCTTAGGGCAGTATGAAGTGGAATTGGGGTGCGTAATCTTAAACTACTAGCAGACCTCTTTTATCAAATGACTGTTAAGATTTGCACCACTGTCCGTGATGATTACCTTCGGGATCCTAAACCGACAAATGATATTTGAATGCACATAGTCGACCGCGGCTTTCTTGGTCACAAACTTGAAAGTTTTAGCTTCAACCCATTTAGTGAAATAATCAATAGCCACCAAGATGAACCTGTGTACAGAAGATGCTACTGGCTTGATGGGCCCAATGACATCCATGTCCCAGAAATGAAGGGCCATGGTGAGGACATTATATATAATTCAGATGGCGGAGAGTGAGTCAAATCTCCATGCACCTAAAATTGATGACATTTGCACATGAAGCTGATATAATCTCGCTCCATGGTGAGCCAATAATAACTTGCTCGGTGAATCTTCTTTGTTAAAACATACCCATTCATATGCGGTCCACAAACTCCGGAATGTACCTTGGTCATGATGGCCATGGTCTACCTAGCATCAATACATCTCAACTACCCAAGATCCGGTGTTCTTTTGTACAATACCCCTCCACTAAAGAAAAATTCGGTTGATATGAGACAAATTGTTCTCTTTTGATCACCTGTGGCTTGTACTGGATACACCCCCATCTTGATATATTCTTTGATATCATGAAACCAATGTTCACTATCGAGCTCCTCTTCAACCACATTACAGTAAGCATGTTGATCACGGATTTGGATATTCAATGAATCAACATAAACCTTATCTAGATGATGTAACATCGACGCCAGGGCAGCCAAGTAATCAGCAACCTCATTGTGGATTCTAGGAATATGCCTAAATTCTACTAATCAAAATCGTTGACAAAGATCATGCATACATTGTAGGTATGGTATGAGCTTCAAATCTCGTGTTTCTCATTCCCCTTGAATCTAGTGTACTAGAAGGTCCGAGTTCCCCCCCAAGACTAAGACTTCCTTGACACCCATGTCTGCAGCTAACCTCAAAACCAAAATGCATGCTTCATATTTTGTCATATTACTAGTGCAATAGAAATAGAGCTGATCTTAACGGGGTAATGGTGCCCATTTCAGAAATAAGTACTGCTCCTATCCCAACGCCTTTCATGTTTGCGGCCTCATCGAAGAATAGTTTCCATCCTGACATCTCGAACTGTTCCAGTTTATCAATATTCATAACCTCCTCATCCGGGAAGCATGTCTTTGGGGGTTCATATTCTTCATCCACCGGGTTCTCGGCCAAATGGTCAGCTAATACGTGTGCTTTTATCGCAGTCCGAGTCACATAGACGATGTCGATCTCTGTGAGCAGGATCTGCCACTTTGTGAGCCTCCCCTTGGGTTTAGACTTTTGAAAGATGTACTTCAACGGGTCCGAGTGAGAGATGAGGTAAGTAGTATAAGATGACAGATAATGTTTCAACTTCTGTGCTACCCAAGTTAAGGCACAGTATGTCCTCTCAAGATGAGTATACTTAACCTTATAAGCTGTGAACTTCTTGCTAAGGCATTATATGGCCTGCTCCTTCCTACCGATAGTATCGTGCTGACCCAACACACCAGAATGAGTTTTCCAGAACCGTCAGATACAGAATCAATGGCCTCCATGGTTCCGGTAGGATCAATACAGGTAGGTTCAACAAGTACCCCTTTATCTTATCTAAAGCCTCCTGACATTCTTCTATCCATTTGACCGCAACATCCTTTTTAAATAGATTAAAGATAGGAGCACAAGTTGTCGTGAGCTGAGCAATAAATTTGTTGATATAATTCAATCTCCCCAACAGACTCATCACCTCAGTATTTTTCCTCGGAGGCGGCAATTCATGTATGGCTTTAATCTTTGATGCATATAGCTCAATGCCTCGACTGTTGACAATGAACCCCAACAACTTTCCCAAGGGCACACCAAATTCGCATTTCAAACGATTGAGCTTGAGATTGTACTTGCGGAGCCTCTTTAAGAATTTTCTCAAGTCTTAGACATGGTTAGACTAATTCCTGGATTTTACAATCACATCATCCACATAGACCTCAATCTCCTTATCTATCATGTCGTGGAATATGGTTTTCATTGCCCTCATGTAAGTTGCCCCAATATTCTTCAGACTGAAAGGCACGACCCAGTAGCTGTATGTTTCCCATGATGTCATGAATGCCGTCTTCTCCACATCTTTTTCATCCATTAATATCTGGTGATAACTCGCGTAATAATCCACAAAAGAACCAATCTCATGTTTCGCACAATTATCAATCAATATGTGGATCTTCGGTAGTAGGAAGTTATCCTTTGGACTCGCCTTGTTGAGGTCACGATAGTTAACACACACCTAGTTTTACCATCCTTCTTTGGCACATGCACGATATTGGCTAACCAGGTGGGATAACGCATGATTCAAATGACTTTTACCTCAAACTGCTTTGTGACCTCCTCTTTGATCTTTATGCCCATGCCCGTTTTAAACTTATTTAGCTTTTGTTTTGGCTCTTGAGTAGTTTCCCATAGGATTATAAGTGTAGATCTTGTATAATAGTAGAATTTTTTGAGACACAAAGTGTTTTTGACTCAAACAGAATGCATCTTTAATTTTATACATGCATACATGTTTTGCTGTCAGGCTCTACTATTCCATATGGATACGGTTCATTTGACTGTTTGGCCCATTACAAAGTTTTCATATCGAGGCCCTCTTAGGCGTAAAGTATTTTCCTTGAAAATATGCCTTCCAAGGATGGCCCATTACAAAGTTTTCCTATTGAGGCCCTCATAGGTGTGAAGTATTTTCCTTGAAAATATACCCTCCGAGGGTGATGTCCACCAGCATGCGAGGTAAATAAAAAAGAAGACTTAGATACTGTTGAGTTCTCCTTTGGTAGCACATAATATTATCTCATTTAAAAACCTTGCTGGTAAAACCCATTTGGGACAAAATTTGATCTAAGGGAAAAAGAGTGTAACGCAGGCTTTAAAACCCAAGGCTTTCGTGTAAAAAGGGTGTCTCCGAGATTGCTCATTTTTGATAGCTTCGTTGAAAATATGTAATAAGTTAGTTTTAATTCCAAATAGACAAAGGATAAAATCATTCCTTAGTAATAATATCGTTTTAGTAATGATATGTTCCAATTGTTTGGTAGTTGTTAACCTTCCACTGTGCTATGTTTGAAAGGTCATTTTCTGACGATTTTGAGGACTCGGTACAGCTTTTCCACATGATGTGTAACATCATTCCCCATTTGGAACATTCTTCCTAGAATGTTGACTGATACGCTTATCATTTTCATAACCAATCTCTTCCGAATACTTTAGTATTCTCCTTGCCATCTAGGCATCTGTTCCGTGAATAAATCCAAATGCTAGGGCATTATTCTCCTTAGGGATCCTTCCCACATCACGAATTATGGTCGTAATCTTTCCAATCTCGTAACTGCTGCTACCTTCAATCATGCAACCTATACGATTCTGACCTTATAAGTTTTCCTACGTGACTCTTCTCCCATTTTTCCTTAGCCTTTTTTTCCAATTTCTAGGCCTAACTTGTAATCATATACAGAGCTTGATAATATGTCACTCAAGGCATCGATTGGTATAATGAAGTTCTTTGTCGGTACTTGGTTAAACTTAAGGGTGTGGAGGTAAGTAACTATAGATAATTATAGGTGAGGAAGTACATCAAACATTTTATCGAGTATACGATAGAATTAGCTCGCAACACTAAATGAGTCAGAGGGTCCTCCCTAAGTACTACAATTACTGACTAGCTGATGAAATAAGGAAGAAGGTTTCAACCTAAGCATAAGTAACTTGAAGAAGGAATGGTCATGTAAAAACAGTCTTACAACAACATTGTATGCACTCCATAAGAAAGTGGAACATACCATGGCTAATGAACGGTAAGTAAAAACCATTAGTAATATTCGAGATCATATGAGTTGAATGAAAATTCAAGCATGCGTGGGAACTAAGATAAGATAAGTATGCACGCAACAAAGGGGTAGAAGGATCATGAAAAGTAATAGCTTAGGTTTATAGAAAGCTGAGAAGGAACGAAAGGGATTACTTGATTAGTGGCCCATTGTTAGCTACGCTAAAAACGCACTCAATATTTTGGAGTATTATCCATGCAGCATATATGTTGACAATCATATAGCCGTAGAATACTCCGGTATAAGTTTAAAAAAATAATTGAGTCTGAGTCATAGACAAAGAATTAAATTGTTAGAAGATTGTTTCCTGGATATTCCATAGCTTCTACGAATGGCTAAAGTAATAACTAATACCATGAGTGTCAGAATGGAAGATAGCTTAAGCCTACATAAAGGTTTATGTCATGCCCCAAAATCTAGGGAGCGCGACCGGCGCTCAACCGAGTAAACCCGACTGAGCAAGCCTGTTTGGTTTCATTCTACCCAAATTAATTCATGAATAAATAGGAGATGGACTTCATTAATAAAATTTTATAAACATCTTACTAATGATTTCCATTTCATTTCCATTAGTAGCTTAAATTATAATTATCAAAATATTACAAGTTTTTATAAATCTTTGCCAAACATCAATTTTCTATTTCAATTGCAATACCCGACCCATCCACAACCTTTCTACAAATCCTCTAAACATGACTAAAAAGTAATGTAATGTGGAAATGCCGGTATCCGGCTATACCTCAATACAAAGTACATGATAAACAGATAAAGCAAGACCCCGAAACTAAGTGGGGCTTACCTAACTAGCTAAAAGGTAATGCGACACTAGCTGTGACCAACGATGCCTGCTATAGAAATACCTACATCCATTTAAAGACGTAGCACCCCAACAAAAGGTACATTAGTTCCATCGAATAGCACTATATGTATAACTAAACACCATCTAGTTAGAAATAACTTCATACAAGAACAAAAAAAATCATAAACATCTTATCGCCAAAATACTAACTTCGCTAATTCAAGCCTAATTCTATACTGGAGCTCCAAAACCTCTTCAGATCACACTTCTAAGTCACATATCATCCCCCGAAGCTGATTGAACCATCGCTACTCACATATGAGCCCTCTAACTCATAAGTCAACGTCTGGTTGACTTTTCCAACTTAAGCATTCTTAAAAGAGATTAAGTGTCTCATTTTTTACCAAAACCACTCCAAACCAACTCGATCACATAAGACACGGATAATGAATCATGAAGAAACAAAAAATTGGGGAAACAAGGTGGTAACTCATAGGACGACTGGTCAGGTCGTCACATCCTCCCAAACTTAAACAAACGCTTATCCTCGAGCGAGTCAAGAAACATACCTGAATGCTCCAATAGGTGAGGATATCTGCTCCACATCTCCTGCTCGGTCTCCTATATGGCCTCTTCCATGGGCCGACCTCTCCACTGCACCTTCATTGAGGCTATATACTTTTATCTCAACTTTCAAACTTGATGACCCAAAATAGCCACTAGCTCCACATCATAGGTCAAATCATCATCCAACTGAATCGTGCTGAAGTCTAAGACGTGAAACGGATCCCCAACATACTTACAGAGCATAGAAACATGGAATAACGGAAGCACACTCTGATAATTTGGGTGGCAATGCAAGCATATAAGCCACCTCTCCAATTCTCCTAAGTACCTCAAAAATGTCCAATGAATTGCAGAATCAACTTCCCTTTCTTTCCAAATCTCACAGCACCATTCATGGGCTTCTCGCCATCAATGTAGGATAAATCTAAAACCTTCCGGTCCGCATAACTCTTCTGACACAACTCCATTGTACGAAGTCTCTCCTGGAACACCTTCACCTTCTCTAGGACAGCCTGAACAAAATTTTTCCCTAATAGCCTAGCCTCGCCAGGCTAGAACCAACCAACTAGAGATCTACACCGCCTCCCGTACGATACCTTATAAGGTGCCATCTGGATGCTAGGCTGATAGCTACTGTTGTAGGCAAACTTTGCAAGCGGGAAAAACACACCCCATGAACCCAAAATCAATGACACAAGTACGCAACTTGTCCTTCAATATCTGAATGGTACGCTTGGACTATCCGTCCGTTTGAGGATGAAATGCTATGCTCAACTCCACCTGAGTACCCAACTCTCTTTGCACGGGTTTAAAAAACTGCAAAGTAAACTGTGTACCTCTATCTGTGATGATCGAAACCGAGACATCATGCAAACGAATAATCTCTCGGATATAAATCCCTGCCAGTCGCTCTGAAGAGTAGGTAGTACACACAGGAATGAAGTGAACAGACTTGGTCAGCTGATCAACTATCACCCAAATAGCATAAAATTTCTTCAAAGTCCGAGGAAGTCTAACAACGAAGTCCATAGTAAATCTCTCCCACTTCTACTGGGGAATATCCATCTGCAGAAGCAAGCCATCCGGTCTTTGATGCTCATGTTTCACCTACTGACAATTGAGACACCGAGTTACAAATCCCATAATATCTTTCCTCATTCTTCTCCACCAATAGTGCTACCTCAAATACCGATACATCTTCACGGCACCCAGATGAATAGAATACAGCGAGCTATAGGCCTCCTTTAGAATCAACTCCCTAAGCACATCCACATTGGGCACACAAATCCGGCCCTGCATCCTCAGCACACCATCATCAATAAAGGTCACATCTCTAGCATCACCATGTTGAACCCTGCCCTTAAGGACAAGCAAATATGGATCATCATATTGGCGCTCTCTGGTACGATCATATAAGGAAGATCGAGAAAACACACAAGCTAACACCTGGCTCGGCTCCGAAATATCTAATCTCACAAGCAGATTGGCCAAGGCCTGGACGTCAACTGCAAAGGTTCTCTCCCCAACTGGGATGTATGCCTAACTCCCCATACTCACTTCCTTCTGGCTTAATGCATCGGCCACTAATTGGCCTTAATCGGGGTGATACAGAATAGTAATATCATAATCCTTAAGCAACTCTAGCCACCTCCGCTGCCTCAAATTAAGATCCTTTTGCTTGAACAAGTGCTGGAGACTGCAGTGATCAGTGAATACCTCACAAGATACGCCATACAAGTAGTGCCTCCAAATCTTCAACGCATGAACTATAGCAGCCAACTCCAAATCATGAACAGGGAAGTTCTTCTCATGGGGCTTAAACTGATGGGAATCATAAGAAATAACTCTACCCTCATGGATGAATACATAGCCAATACCAAATCTCGAAGCATTACAATATATGGCATATTAACCTGAAACAGATGGAAAAACCAATACTGGAGCTGTGGTCAAAGCTGTCTTGAGCTACTGAAAGCACTCCTCACACTTGTGCGACCACACAAATAAAATTCCCTTCTGAGTAAACCTGGTCAAGGGCGATGCGATAGAAGAGAACCCCAGAAAAAATCGGCAATAATAACCTGCCAAGCCAAGGAAGCTATGAATCTATATGGCGGAGGACGGTCTAGGCTAGCCGTAAATTGCCTCAATCTTTTTTGGATCACCGGGATACCCTTTCTGGACACCACGTGCCCCAAGAAAGCCACTAAACTGAGCCAAAACTCACACTTGGATAACTCTGCATAAAGCTTCTCCTCCCTCAATCTTTGTAATACAACTCGCAAATGCTCCGCATGATCCTCCTAACAACGTGGGTATTCCAGAATATCATCAATGAATACAATAACGAACAAATCCATATAAGGCCGAAATACACTGTTCATCAAATGCATGAACGTTGCTGGGGAATTGATTAGCCTGGTAGACATGATAAGAAACTCATAGTGACCATATATAGTCCTGAAAGTAGTGTTAGAAATATCTGAATCCCTAACCTTCAACGGGTAATTTCCCGAACGAAGATCAATCTTAGAGAACACCTTTGGTCCCTAAAGCTGGTCAAAAAAATCATCTATATGAGGAAGGGGATACTTGTACTTGATGGTTACTTTGTTCAATTGCCTGTAATAAATGCACATTATCATTGTGCCATCCTTATTATTCACAAACAAAACAGGTGCATTCCATGGTGACATACTAGGCTCAATGAACCCCTTATCTAGGAGTTCTTGAATCTGCTCCTTTAGTTCTTTCAACTATGCTGGTGCCATACGATATGGCGGAATAGAAATGGGCTGAGTGCCTAGAACCAAGTCAATACCAAAATTGATATCCCTGTCTGATGGAATGCCTGGAAAGTCTACAGGAAAAACATCGAGAAATCCCTCACAACTAGGACAGAATCAATACCGGGAGTCTCAGCTCAAATGTCCCGCACAAAACCTAGATATGAAAGATAACCCTTCCCAACCATACGATGGGGCTTCGAGAAAGATATCACTATGCTAGGAATAAAATCTGTCACACCATGGCACTCGATCTGCGGCATCGCCAAAGTGATCTTCTAAGCATGACCGTCTAGAATAGCACGACATGTAGATAACCAATGCATGCCTAAAATCACATCAAACTCCACCATGCTCAATAGCAGTAGATCAACTCGGGTCTCCAGAGCCACAACAATCACAATACATGAGCGGTATACATGGTCTGCAAAAATGGTATCGCCCATCGGGGTAGATACATGAACAGGCAAAGTAAGAAGCTCTTGGGTCGTACCCAAATGGCAAGCAAAATTTGAGGACACATATGAATAGGTAGAACCGGGATAAAATAATATGGAGTCATCTCTATGGTAGACTGAGACTATACCTATAATGACAACATCTGAAGCAATAGCATCTGACCTACCTGGTATAGCATAAAAATGAGCTTGGCTACCACATGATCGGCCTCCCCTCTGGGGCAACTTCTAGCTGCCTGACCCCCATTCCGAGCTGTCTAGGCGGGTGGTGAAGTAGTTGGAGCAGGAGTCGAGGGTTGATCCCTCTACTGAAACTGACCACCACAAAGTCGAGGACACTGCCTCCTCATATGTTCAAATTTTCTACACTCATAACAACTACCCGGTGCTGGAGATGGGGACTGAAGAGGACCCTTCGCACCAGAGTGACCAGCAATCCACTCAGCACAGAAGAACCTTGAGCTGATAGGGAATGAGATGAACTCTGAGCTGCGAGGGTTCTAAGTGAAGACCGGCCCTGCTGGAACCCATGATGACCACGACCTGAAGATTCCCCTCTTTACTATGGACAGGCCTACTGAACATTCCTGAAAGAACGACCTCTCATCTCGCTCCCTACGGCGGATCGTCTCAATCTCACGAGCGATATAGACCACCTTCTCGAACGTAGCACCCAATACTCTCCCTCTCTCTAGTCATCATAATATGGAGATAGTAGTTGATGCCATCCACAAATATCCTGATCCTCTCCTAATCCTTCGAAATCATCAAAGTGGCATGACCGGCCAACTGCAAAAACTTCATCTCATACTGGGTCACGGTCATATCCCTTTGAGTCAACCACTCGAACTATCTATGCATCTCCTCTCTGTGGGACTGTGGTACATACTTCTCAAAGAAGAGGGCGGAGGACTGCTGCCAAGTAAGGGGTCCCACCAAGTAAATGAAACCCCGAGAACTGAAAGATGATAAATGTGACACCATTCGACTCAAGGATCCCTGATGTACGGAGCATCTGCTAACACTTGTCAAGAAGACTCTGGGCATACTTTCCCTCAGCACCACTGAATGACGGAGGCTGGAGCCTACCGAACACCTCGAGACGATGCTGATTATCGTCTGGCATAGCTACAACTACGAAATCCTGGACTGGTGCAACCGCCTGAGCTGGAGGTGCTCTCGGCATTTGTAATCACTGCACTACATGCTAAGGTGTGCGAGTAGTGGGAGTCTAATTGCCTCCTCCGGTCTGTGAAGCAGCTTCCGCGGTTGTGCTTGAAACTACCTAAGCCAGGCCAGTGCAAACTGATACGATCTGTGCCAAGGCCTCCTAAAGACACGGGATCATGATACGCACAACTGATGACTTCTGGTGCTGCTGCTGGATCCTTATCTAGAGCTGGGGCAGCTAGTGGATCAACAGGTTCTGCCTTCGCTACTCTGCCTCTACCACATCCACGACCGTGTCCAGGACTTGGGTGGCCTCAGTGGTTGGAACTAGTGGTCATCCACCTCATCTAGTAGCGTGAATCCTCACCATCTGTGAGAGAATAGAATAACAAAAACTTAGTTCTCGGATCAACAAAGTCACACGACAAGAATCTCAAGAATACGAAGTTTTTCCTAAAGGTTCTGCAGCCTCTCGAGGATAAATACAAACGTCTTTGTACCGAGACTCTACTAAATGAGCTATGACATGCGAGAGCAAGTAACCTAGGCTCTAATACCAACTAGTCACGACCCCAAACCCTTCGTGATGGCGCCCAACACTCTGCTAGGCAAGCCTGACCAACTTACATCCTTAACCCATTTCATTAAGCAGTTCATTATCATCCAACACCACTGAATTACTAAATCATCGTATTAGAAGTCTAAAACAAGAGTTAAATATGCAGAATTTCAAATATCAATACTACTACATAGCCCATAACGATCTGGTGGCATAAGTCTGAGCCTCAAATACAGGTTTATCAACCTAATACATGTCAATCTAGAAAATACAAATAAAACAAAGGATAGAAGGAGAAATTAGGGTTGCAAACGTCATACACCCACCTCGTTGCTTCCGGATATGTCCTGCTTAACAAAAAATCATCACGCAGCCTCAGATGTACCTGGATCTCCACACAAGGTGCAGGGAGTAACGTGAGTACACCGACCTAGTGCGTAACAAACATAAATAATGGCTTAGAATGAAATCGTAGAAAAGCATAGAGTAATCTATAATTCGGTAGTATTAAACAGGTAATATGAAAGCGATAAACCAATAAAATCAAAATATGGAAATACTACACAGATAAGCAGATAAATGATAGCCAAATAAAGGAATGCGACACATAGAATGGTACCCTATAGTACTCGCTACGACGTGCAGCCCAATTTATTCATTTATCATCGACGGTGCTCACTGGGGGTGTGCAGACTCTGGGAGGGCCCCTTGCGGCCCATGCGTAAAACCAAGCCATCTCGTGGCATCAAACAGACCCTCAGCCTCATGTCAATATCAATATAATAACGTTGCAGCATGCAGCCCGATCCCATACTCAGTCCAGAATTCACATAAGGCCCTCAGGCAATAATAAAATAGTGGTCTTCATCCCAAAACACCATTTAATATATCATTTAGTTTCAAAAATCGAGTAAAGATGTTTCAGTTCTAAAATAGCAGAAAAACATACGACTGAATTCAAGTAGTAAATCCATACAGTGAGGATATAGTAACAAAACTCCCCGAAGGGTTCAAATAGTTGGCACAAAGCTCAAATATGACATCGCTCTAAGCAATGATGATAACAAATAAGCTTCAATTAAATACACGGTAAATGCATCACTCGAGATGGACCAAGTCCCAATTTCCAATAGTATACAACCCCACACTTATCATCGAGCTCGTGTCTCACCTCAATATAGAACTAAGATGTGCAAATCCGGGGTTTCAAACCCTCAGGACATCATTTACATTCATTACTAACCTCAAACCAGCCAAAACTCTAGCTCGCTATGCCCTTGCCTCTCAAATCGGCCTCCTCGGGCATCAAATCTGACCAAAACAAGAACAAATATTTCACAATATGCTAAGGGAAATAAACCCAAGAAAAACTATAGAAAAATATCCAAAATTCTGAAATTAGCAAAGCTGGAGCCCCGGGCCCACTTCTCGAAAATCGGAAATTTAACACCTGGCTCAAAATGTAAAAAATTCAAGACCTACTACTCAGTAGGATTTTCCCAAACATCGACTAAAATCACTAAGCCAAAAGATATTTACAAAAACTCTTTGTAAACCTAAGGGCTAACTCTAATCTCAGTGTGTCACACATCCTCAACTATTGTGACACTTTCAAATTAACTCTAACTTGAATACTCAACGTACCTAATACAATTGCTTCTATGAAAGATGGAAAGGTACAAATTTAAACCACCTACTAAAATTGAACAAGAATAAGAATAAACACAATGGAACTGGTTCTTCTATCTCGTTCAAGTAGCTTCAAAAGTGCACATTTGAATCTCACATAAATTGCTTGCGAAATTGCCTTGCTCTTTTACTCTCAATTTAGTTTTAACTTTTACGTATGTGAAATACCAGTAAAAGAGAACAATCAGGGTTATTTAATGAGTTAGTAATTAGAGTTTGATTGAGACTCAATTACTAATCTTCTATTAAAGTTGAGTCCTTGAACAATACAAAATCCAACCCTATCCTTTATCCGGATTGTGTCCTCTTCCTGGAAGGAGACTTCCTCTCCTCATCCAGTATGTAACCTTTTCGATCAGTTCAGAAGATATAGCTGCTTGATCCTTGAGACTTATCTTCTTCACGTGCAACTCACATGTATAGGTTGATAACCACTGTGTCTCACATGATGGACCTGGTCCATGACCGAGTTCATTTGTCATTCTTCAAAACTTCACCTGAACTTGGCCAACACCGCATAATGCATTCTTTCCTGCACAACATTTTGGAACACCCAACAACCCTACAAAACAGGGGCATAGAAGAGAACAAAGGAAAAGAAATAGTTTCACGCCAATTCGGGAGTCCTACACAAGCTTTTTTGAAAAGTTAAAGCATTTTGGCCTGATTGAGCTGCTCCTCGGCTATACTCCACGCCCATATGCAAAAGTCTTTGATCCTACTGTACGATACATGTACCACTCTAATGTCCAATGCCAGCATTGAAGATTATTGTTCTTTGAAAAGGGAAATAGAAAGAATGATTCAAGAAGGGGTAATTGTGATCAATGACAGTGACACGGAGCATGCGAATCATCTTGGGAACCTGTTCATTGACGTTAATTATAATGAAGTTGTTAATGGTGGTGGCAATGTTGATATGGAACTCAGTGGTTAAGATGTCTTTCTTGGTAATTGGAAAGATGCTCCATTTCTTGGTTAGCCGGAGAGGACTTTTGGTGGTTTATTTTGTTGTCATATCTGTTGTTCGGGTTATTTTCTGGGCCGTAATCCAGATATTGTATTGTGACTCAAACCTTTCTACCCTTTTATTTCCCTAGTTTCTTTAGTCGTAGTAGCCCGTTTAGTTTTGTCTAGGTTTGTTCCAAGGTTGTAACCCTAGTTTAGTGTGCTTGTTTTGTTGTTCAAACCCTTTCACAATATTTCTAATGCAATTTACTATTTTCTGTTATTTTTAGTCATTTTTGTTTAGTTCTCTTTCCTTATATAGTTCTTTTCTTGTTGACTCTTGTAACATGATATGCACGCGTAATTCTCAGCCTAGTCTTAAAATTTAGTTTATTCATGAAGTAATGAAATAATTTTGAAGATACAGGGATATTTGAGGGAAATAAGTGAAGGCATTTTGGGATCACTTCACGCCCGAATTGTGTGAAACTGGGGCAGATAGAACACAAAGAAACTATATGGAAATATATCATGCCGCATCGGATTGAAGCTAAAGGCAAGTTTGCACAATTTGACAGGGGCCGTTCGTGGTAAGGAGAGCGAGGTTGTTGTCCAATAGTGCTTTGTATTCCATATATGTACAAGGAGAATGTATGTATATGGTTATCAAGTCTGGTACAATCAAAAGATGTTACAAATATTTTATGTGGTTTGTTTAATTGTGTTGTTTGTACTTGGCATGTTTTGGAGATTGGAATGACAAATGCATTTTATTCTACTATCTAAACACTTTACTGTTTGTTACCCCTTTGAGACTTATTTATTTCCTTTCATACCCCTATTTTTGGAATCAGTAGTAAAGATCACAAACGCAAGCACGAAAGATAAGTAAAGAAAAAGAGAGAAAAGAAGAAAAAAAATGATGAAAATGAAAAAAAAGAAGAAAATGGAGTAGAAAAGTAAAGAAAAAGAGAACAACAAAACAACATAAAGAGAAAAAAGGAAAAAAAAGAGAAAGAAAAGAAAGAGAAAATCACAACAAACAAAGCAATTCCTATTTCATGACATACGTTCGACCTGATTCCTTTTAAGGATACGTAGGCAGCCTCACGGTTCGGTCCCATCAAAATAAAAATCTAAAAGCCCCTAGGCAAAAAACTGGGGCAGAAGTTGTGGTTATGTAAAGTATCTGATTCCAAAAGTTGTAAGTTTGAACCCATTCAATTTGTTTTGAGCCTTTGTGATACCCTTTCTTGCTAACCCTATCCAAAAGCACACATTACGGTCCAAAGAAAGACCTTCCGATCAGTCCTCCAGAGATGCCTAGTCGAGCAAGCATAGGTGATTCACATAAGTAGCAAAACTCTGTTCTAAACAAGGAAAATAAAAATAAGAGAGTCTTATCGATGAAAACCTTCACGGGCATTATAAGGCGACGATAAGTTGAGAGAATGAACAAAATGAGAGAGACCAATGGTGAAAACCCTTCGGGCACTACAAGTCGAATAAGGATCATGAATCAGATTGGAAAATTGGAGCATTGAAGCCCAGTTTCACGGATTAGGAGTATAGTAAGTGTTGAACATTAAACTTGCTTGACAGAATAGGCCACAGGTGCATGTCATGGTCATTAGAGTTGGTGTCCACATCTGATAGGTTTCTATTTTGTAGTTTTCTTGTTAGGAATCATCCTTTTCCATTGTCCTTTACTCTGTTCCTTTTATCTTGTTCACTACCTCTTCCTAAGTCTGTTTGGTCAGAACAAGTGAGAAATAACTTTAGAATTTGCCAACAGTTCCAATTGCACAAAGCAGGATCTGGCTGGAACATCAAAGTGGCATAAGTCAGGAAAGAACAACATGCGCACTGAGTTGGTAACAATCAACATGCTTTGGGATCCATGTGAAATACAAAGGTTTGGTATATATTAATTCATAAACAGTGCAACAGATAGAGGATGTTGGGCGAATAGATCAAAGGTATTTTCTGTGATGAGGTTGATATAGAAAGTGGTTAACCAAATGACAAGCAAAGTCTTCCAAGCGAAAATCAAATTATCATGGCAAGTGAAGGAGAAATAGACCTCAACGCCAAGGCTAGTGGTGTAAGTCAATAAAGAACATTATACACACTGAGTGGGTGGCAGTTGACGTGCTTTGGGATTCATGTGAAACACAAAGGTTTGGTAAATGTCAGTTAATGAGCAATGTAACAGATAGAGGATATTGGGTCTGAACGGAGAAGAGGTATTTTTTGTGTAAGGGTGGCGGAGAAAGTGTTAGCCAATAAGCAAGCAATGTCTTTCAAGGTGAAATCAAACTTATCATGGAAAGTGAAGGAGCAATCGCTCTCAAAGTCAAGGCCACAAACCATCCACCATGTTTAAACTCACAAGTTTTCATTGTCTGAAACAGGGATGAAGGCTATGTTCATATCAAAGTTTGGAAGCTTGAATTTGTCAGATGTAATGCCCCAATGCTGCTTACGCAAAGGCTATTGAGAAGATCACACATCACCCCTAGGAAAAACACTGCCTAGTCTGGGTTTTCAAGTTATATTTTGTTGTAGGAGACGCACTTCCTAAACTGAGATTTTACCCATAGGAGACGGACTTTCTAAATTGATAGTTGATTCACAGGAGGCACACTTCCTAGTTTGAGTCATTGAAGTTTCACCCAAAGGAGACATACTTCCTATATTGAGAGTTCACTTATAGGTGACGCACCTCCTAGTTTGAGTAATTGAAGTTTTACCCATAGGAAACACACTTCCTAAGTTGATTTACACTTGTAGGAGACGCACTTCCTATATTGATAGTTCATTCATAGGAGATGCACTTCCTAGTATGAGTCATTGAAGTTTCACCTCTAGGAGACGCACTTCCTAGGCTTATTTTCACCCATAGCAGACACACTTCCTAAATTTATAGTTCATTCATAGGAGATGCACTTCCTAGTTTGAGTCATTAAAGTGTCACCCCTAGGAGACACACTTCTTAGTTTGGGTCTTTCAGGATACACCTGTAGGAGATGCACTTCCTAAATTGAGATTTCACCCCTAAGAGACCCACTTCCTAGTTTGGGTCATTTATGTTCGGCCCTAGGTGATGCACTTCCTAGTCTGGTTCATTGAAGTTTTATCTATAGGGGACGCACTTCCTAATCTAGGTCTTTCAAGTTATTCTTTTAGGAGACGCACTTCCTAATCAAGGTCTTTAAAGTTATTCTTTTAGGAGATGCACTTCCTAAGTTGAGAGTTCATTCATAGAAGATGCACTTTCTAGTTTTAGTCACTGAAGTTTTTACCTCTAGGAGACGCACTTCCTAGTATTGGTCATTTGAATTCACCCCTAGGAGACGCACTTCCTAATTTGGTTTTACTTTAGCAGACACATTTGCTAGTCAAAGTTTCTTGGTTTTACTCGTAGGAGACGTACATCCTAATCCAGTCTTTAGTTTACTGTCATCATTGCATTAGTAGTATAAGTGGTTTTCAATGTTGCTAACAAGTCACAAATCTTCCTAGTGCAAATTGAGACAAAAAATTTTTTGTTTGTTTTGTTGTTCTAATTGCAGGACCCTCCTGGATAATGAGATTTAACTTAAAGATTGCAGGACCCCATTGGAAAAAGGGACCTAGTTTAAAATTCGAAATAATCATAAGTAGCAAAACCTTACATAAATGTACCTCAAGGAATATAAGTTGGCTCCAAACTTTGCATGTTTAAGATATGATTCAATTAGGAGTTTTCAGGACCCTCATGAATAATGAGACTTAACTTTAAGATTTCCATTAGGTAACAAGATTTAGCGTTCTGCATAGAGAAGTATAATTGTCACTCTTAAGATAAGACTTGATTTTAATTTTTCTGGACCCACCTAGATAATGGGATATAGTTTTAAGAATTTCTTAGATAACCAGATTTAGTGGAAGTAATACCTTTAGGGAACTAAGTTAGATTTGAAACTGTCATTTATTAGGAGTTGTCAGGACCCTCTTGGATAATGAGATCTAGATTTCAAATTCTTAGAATATTTGGTAACATGATTTAGTTTAACACTTACATATGTACACTACAAGAAATTGTATAATTAGTGGCGGCATTTAGCAGCAACCCTATAAATTGCTACAAAATATATATTTTCAGCAACAACTTTAAAAGTCGCCACAGTTTAAATATATTTAGTAGTGACTATTTGTGGATTGCCTCTAAAGCGGCTTAAATTTTCACTCTAGCTGAAACTAAAAATTTGGCTCCATATTTGTTGTGGCAACTATTGTGAAGTCGCCACCAAATATGAATTGCAGTGACCGGGTCGCTCCTATTACCTTTTAAAATAACAAAAGAAATAAGCTAGAAATTTAAATAACAAAAGAAACACCAAAATCGGTCCAGAGACAGAAGTACGAAACTCTTATCTCGAACACATCGACTCGATGTGAAGAACAGTGAAACGCACAAAATCCATCCTCTATAGCTAGAAATCCCAATTGAAACCCAAAATTGTCCTCTTTACCTAGAACTCTGTCCAGATATAAAAATCCCAAATCGAAATCCCTAAAAAATCTCACCCAAATTGAAATCTCTCAAATCAGAATGTGAATTCGATTGAATGTTTATGATATTTGCCGGAAACTTCATTTTGAAGCTAAATCTCAAGATTGGAAGCTGGTTTTACGAGTTTTGGTTTGTGTTTTCTAATCAGAGTGTGTGAAGAAGACCACCACTATTGCGGAAGTCGATTCAAATCAACTTTGAGAAATAGTACGTGCCTTAAGTTGGTTTAATCTCAAAATATCATCATACAGATATGTTAAGGAGACTAGATAAATTTCAAATTATCAGTTTCCTATTTGATGTCATCCACTTCCTTAATATTGTATCTTACTGTGCTTATGCCTTGCAGGAATGTGTTCAAGTCAAAAATCATTGTCCGTGTCACAGTGCAGTGACTAGGTTCCGATCGAGTTTTACATTTCTCGCATAAGCCCTGTAATTTCGCAAGGCTCCACTTGTAGGATTACATTGGGATTTTTGTTGTTGTCCGGTAATTTCATAAGGATTAGGGAGGCAGCTTATTTCTAGTTGTTCAGGTAAGCAATTTGTACGGTTCAAGCAGGTATAATGTATTTAATTTGCCTGGCCTTTGTTTGAATGATATACATTGGTTGGCTTTGTAGGTTTAATGATTTTAGTTGTTAATACTAAGGTCTTGTGATTCTCTGGCAGATGTGCCTATATATATGACCTAAGGCTATGTAGGTTTAACGTTCACGAGCACATTCAGCATATTTTGATTTCAGGTGGGAAATTTTCCAAATGGTTAAACTGATAACTATCCACTTTCAAAATTAATTTAAACCTAACGCTAACACTAAATCATGTGAAGTGTAAACAGATAAAAATAGAAGCTGCTATTTCAATGTGCCTGCCCTTACTCGGTAAGAGGTACATCGATTAAAAATTGGATAGTACTTTCCTAGGTTAATCCTCCCTTCTCTCTGCTCATATACACTTCAGTAGGAGCTGAAAGCAACAATTAGGAAGAGAAGGTAACTAGACGCATAACACGCTAGACCAGTGATAGTTTTTCTTGCAACTAAAGCCACTATTTAGCAAAACAAACACCAAGAACAGAAAACTTACACAGAACTAGTTAACAACCCTAAGCAAAATGCGTTAGGAAAACTACTAATTTTTATAGCTTTATTTTTGTATTAACATCTATGAGTCACAAAAACACATCATATATACATTACTAAGGTCATGTATTTTTGTAGTTTCATAGAGTGTTACGTACCCTGGTTTGAACTTGTTCTACATTGCACACAATTCTTATAAGTAATATTGGAATAGACTACTTCCTTCTTGTTTGAATAATGAATTTTTGTGATTGCTTGTCTGAATACACCTGGTATATGTTAATTATTATATATTTTTTGATTATTATAATCCTTCCCCTTTTAATTAGCAAATTAATTAATTAATTTTTTTAATATAGATATGACGGATAAAAGTTGATTGAATATTAGGAATAGAGTCGACCAAAGATATAGAGATGGAGTAGACAACTTACTTAATTGGGCATTCAGTCAACCAACGGTGAACACTATGATTCGGTGTCCTTGTAAAGAGTGTATGAATTCCGTGTTCAAGCTAAGGATTGGTGTAAAAGGATATTTATTAAAGAAGGGTTTGCGTGATTCTTATAAAGTGTGGGACTTGCATGGAGAAGTGTTAGTTAGAGTTGAAACATCTAATACTGCAGTTAGTGATGAAGCGAAAGATAATAGCATTAAAGAGGATAATATTACTGAAATGATTCACAATGCTTGTGGATATACAAATGTGGAGGATAATAATAATAATTCAGAGGACAATGAAGAGTCAAATGTACATGCAACAAAGTTCTACAAATTATTAGAAATGCTGAGACAGAACTTTATCCTGGTTGTAAAAAAGTTTTGAAGTTGTCCTTTGTTGTTAAACTACATCACTTGAAGTGTCTTAACCATTGGAGCAAGAAATCAATGGATGCATTATTGAACTTCTTTCTTCCCCAAGGGTCATTTGTGCCTAATTATTTCTATGAAGCAAAGAAAGTTCTTTGTGACCTCGGTTTAGGGTACACCAAAACCGATACATGTCGAAATGATTGTATTTTATATTGGCGTGATTATGCCGATGTCCAAGCATATCTTAAGTATGGTAAGTCTGGATGGAAGTCCGAAGAACACAGAGGCAAGAAAGTAGCTCATAAAATCTTGCGGCATTTTCCGATCAAACCAAGGCTTCAAAGATTGTAAATGGCAAGAGAAATAGCTAAAAGATGAGGTGGCACAAGGAGGGAAATGTTGATGATGGTGTCTTGCAACACCCATCTGACTCAATAACATGGAAACCCTTTGATGCACGACATCCCGCCTTTTCAGCTGAGTTAAGAAATGTTAGGTTTGGCGAGTTACGGGTTCCAAACTTATGGGAACATGAGTTCTAATCATACCATTTGGCTAGTCGTACTAGCTACTAGGGGTGTACATAGACCGGGTTGGTTCGGATTTTACAATTACCAAACCAAATCAATTGTGTCGGGTTATTAAATCTAAAGACCAAACCAAACCAATAAATTCGGGTTTTTTAATATCGGTTTTTCTCGGGCTTTTTCGGGTTATTCGGAGTTTTTCGAATTTATTTCCGGTAAAATCTTCGTAGAACAAAATATATAACGTATGCTCAAAATATTTCTTTAATCCTAGTAAGATACAACTATATAAATTATTTTTAAAGAAAATAATACAAAATATGAGATATGTCATGACTCATGACATTATCCTAATATATTCAACAATAAAAAATAATAAAATTATGTACTATAAATATTGCTAATTAAAAAGTCATAATAAAAATAAACATAATCTAAAAGCACTAATTCATGTTAAACTAGATAGACTAATGAGGGAGTATTAACTATATGCCTAAAAGCTAAAGAAAAATAAAAATAGGTTATGTATTTTTATCTAAATTATTGAAAAATAAAAAATAGATATTTAATACATTCCCGTTCGTAATATTGAATTGAATGTCTTTTGTTAGCATTAGTATTGATTGCTAGCATTATTTAATTTACTAATATTAATGGTTATTAAACTTATTGGAGCATTCAAAAGTTCTAAATCAAACCTTGAAATAATACCTTAAAAGATAAAATTATGAAAATTTTCAAGAAATATTTATAAATTACATTACAATAAGTATATTTATATATTTAATATATCTAAAATTGCTATATATGTAATTTCGGGTAGGTTTGGTTTCGGTTTGACTTTCTTTAGTTAAAACCAAACCAAACCAATTATGGTCGGATTTTTTTTTTCCAACACCAAACCAAATCAAACCAAATCAAACCAAATAAAACCAAACCATAGTCGGATTTTTTTTTCCGGTTTGACTCGGATTATCGGGTTGGTGCGGTTTATCGGTTTTCTTTGTACACCCCTACTAGCTATGTATAACTTGCCACCATGGGATTGCATGAAAAATCCATATTCATGATGACACTTCCTATTTTGGGCCCCAAGTGTCCATGCAATGATATTGATGTATAATTAGAACGAATGATTGAAGAGTTGCAAGAATTATGTGTCAAGGTGGAGACTTATGATGCACACTCAAAATCTAATATTTTGATGCGTGTGGCTATCATGTGGACGATCAATAACTTTCCTGCAGATGAAAATCTTTTAGGATGGTCAACCAAATGCATCCTTGCATGCCCTTGTTGCCATAAAGATACACAATCGACTTCCTTGCATAGTAAGTTGTGTTATATAGGTCATCGCCGCTTCATTCCCATGGACCATCCATGGCGGAGAAGTAGGACGTTATTTGATGGGAAAGTTGAAATGGGAGTTGCACCTAACCCTTTAACAGATGATGAAACACCTTTTCAATTACAAGCTTTGGGTAATGTGAATTTTGGTAAAGGACAAAAGAGAAAGCGTGATGTTCATAACAATGCTTACAATTGGAAGAAGCAAAATATCTTTTTCCAATTGCCTTACTGGAAGAGTCTTATGTTACGACATAACCCTGATGTGATGCACATTGAAGAAAAGACGTCTAATAATATTTTATCAACTGTCATGAATATGGTTGAAAATAAAAAAGACTCATTGAAAAGTACATATGGCTTGATGGATGTTGGAATCAGACAAAGGTTACATCCTATTGAGGATGGGAATAATATTTTGTTACCGGCAGCATGCTATGCATTATCCCTGGAATAGAAGCTGAAGGTTTGCAATTTCTTAGCTAATTTGAAGGTTCCGAATGTATTTTCCTCAAACATTTCAAGGTGTGTCAACGTACAGGAGAAAAAGATACATGGATTGAAATGTCACAATCATCATGTATTGTTGCAAGATATTTTTCCAGTAGCTATACGTGGTTTGCTACCCAAAGGAGTGTGTGATCCAATTATAGCCTTCGGAAAGTTTTTCAAGAATATATACTATAAGTTCTTGACGATTGAAGATCTTGATATCCTAGAGGCAGAAATTCCTATTATTTTGACCAAACTTCAACTTGTTTTCCCTCTGGCTTTCTTTGATATCATGGTTCATTTGCCAATTCAATTTCCAAGTGAGGCAAAACTTGGTGGACCAACTCAATATCAGAATATGTATCCTATTGAGAGGTAGTTTATTATTAAATAATTTCGATTACAGTTTTAGAATGACACACATTATATTATTAAGTCATTTTATATAGGTATCTACAAACACTTAAGCCATATGTTCACAATAAAAATGGTCCAGAAGGTTCAATTGTAGTAGGTTATTTGGCAGAGGAAAGCCTTACATTTTGCTCAAGATACTTGAAGAATATCTCAACAATGTTCAATAAACCAACTAGGAATGATGATGGATTGGTGTCAAATGAAGAGATGTATATCTTTAAAAAATAGTGCGCAGCCAAAGGGTGCCTCAGACGATATCAGGCTATCTCATGCTAAGTTTAAACAAGCATGTATGTATCTACTTCAAAATTGTGAAGAGGTTTCACATTTCATAGAGTAAGTCTCTTATTAACTTCAGGATAGTTTCACATTGAGATAATTTCAATCCGATTTATCTTAGCTAACATAAAATGTAGGGAATATACATGCGAGATTGAAAACCAAAGTTTAATGAGAGCTCATAAAAATGGGTTTCTTGATTGGTTTCGCGCACGTGTAGGTGTCTACTCAAATGATAATATTGATATTAGTTTATTCATCCCATCATGTTATTGGTCATAACAATATTGTTCGTCTTTATAGATAATTGTACTATCTGCACAACGACACACAAATAATGAGCTCAGAAGCTTAACCGTCGGTCCTACACCGTTAGTACATCGATATTCAACATCTGTGGTGAATGGATTTAGATTCCATACAAAAGAGCTTGCAATGAGAAGAAAAATGCAGAATAATAGTATCCTTGTGAGAGGAGATAATTCAGACTATAATAAGGAGCATTATGGTGTATTAGAGTACATTTATGAGTGACCTTATGTAGGAAACAAAAAATTTTACTTAGTCAAGTGTCATTGGTGGGATGTAGCTCGCTTAGGAAGAAGATATAAGAATTACAAATATGGCTTCACTAGTGTGAATACTCGGTGTGCCTTGAATACAAATGAGCCATTTATTGGCATCTCAGTAAAAACAAGTCTTTTACTTGGACGACATGGTCGATAATGATTGGCTTGTTGTTGTGAAGATAAATCCTCGTAACCTTTTCAAAATGCCTGATAATGATGATAATTGCGTAGATATTGAAGATGAAGCTAAATTTAATACTTTGTGCACCAATGACAAAATAAAATATTGTTGAGGTGTCTCTACATAGGGATAATGTTGAACCACAAAGTATTAACTACAATCATGCAAGTCCACAAGCTCAAAATGATGTGCATAATGAGGAATATGACAATCATAAAGAAATATCAAACAGTGAAGAAGAGTTATTTGATGATGATGATGGGGAGGATACTGATACATCATCTTAAAGACTAATAAGCAAAAGGCGAATGATATAGATGTTACATCCTATTTTGAAAATTCTCTATATTTTTGTCCAAGGATTTATACTACCCCATGTATTTGTTTGGAACGGTCAATGAACCAAAGATTATTGATGCTTGAATCTTTATATTTCTTTTTTAATTCTATTTGTGATGCTTGTAGCTTTATGTTGTATTGATCTTCTATTGTATTGGTATAATGTACAGGCGGAGTAATGAATTGTGTTAAAATAAGGGATCTGTTGTTCTATGTGCTTGCTAATTTGGGTGAAAAGGATTGACCATCAACTAACAAACAGTAGAGCTTTCTTTACTTTAATATCTAGTGAGATATGGACATATGTCCCTTTTCTATACACATCTGAAGTTAGAAAATTAGTGAATTAATATTTTCTCTATTCAGATCAATCATTTTCTTTTTATGTTTTATTGCAGGAAATGAGAGGAACTGGACAAGGAAAGCGTGGGAGAAGCGGGACGAGCTGTGGTCGTGAAAATTTTCAAGGACGTGGTAATTTTGGAGCGACGTCTCAGCCACACATATAGACCGGACGTGTATCTGATGCATCTGTTGAGATGGGACAACCACGTAACCCGAGTCAAGGACCTTTACAGACCAGACAAGTATCTACTAACTCTCTATGATGATAACCTTCTGATTTTGCTGTTGGACTGCCTTGGCTTCACATTGATTATTGCCCTTTCGAGGTTGCGACTGACCTTTCTTTTTGGATCTATTGCTTCAATATAGATATGTTCATTTGCCTCAAGAGATATGATTGCCAATCACTAAGTGAAGAAGCAATGGCAAAATCATCTGAAACATTCCTATTTTTGACACCAGTAACTTTGTGTAATTGGAAAGAACATATATAGCTCAAAATCAACTTAAAATTACTATTTCCATATTAAGGACCTATTATATTAAGTAGTAGACCAGCTACCTGAAACAGTTAATAGTAATAACCATGTATTGAATTTCGATTATGGTAAATTTTGTTTGTACCAATGTTTATTCTACGCAACACTCAAATTGGAAAAACTTGTATAACGGTTGGACTATAGACTCTGTTTTTTGTTAATATCTGAGTTGGAAGATGAAGCTGGCCGCTTTTGAACAAATTTTATTATGCTTTGCCTCTTCAATATATGCAGCTTAGGTCAACGTTTGATAAAATACGCAAAGCATGCCATCAGTATATAGATTAAAAAGGGGACAACGTCACCTAATTATTGGATTCTCTTTACTCAATATGACTAATTATCACGTTCATCTTTAGGTTACCAAATACCAAAACCATTTCTTGGACCGAAGCAAACCATAATCGCCTTAGTTAATCCAGTAGACCCTCTAGCCCTTGTCCCAATATTTACCTTTATCCACCAAGTGAAGTGTCCATTGTCACCATTCTTTATATGAAATTCCTTTAAATGTCCCGTAGGAATTAACTTATATTAACTGTCAGAGTAATAGACTTTCTACACTATCAATATAACTTAACCTTCTATGCTATAGTAAGTCCACATGACCAGTCGATGAGCGACCTCCCAAGTTCCTGCTTCTTCCTTTCATTTTCTAACTACCGAGAAATTCCTCAATGCTGAATGACATTAGGCAAAGTGACAAAAAATTTATTCAGTATTACATTCAAAATACTATTAGCAAGTCTATCTTTACAGTGAATGAGCAGGTTTAACATATTGTCCAACTTCTTATATCCCAATCCACTGTAAACTATGTTCCGTGGAAGTGAGTATATTCTTAGACAGTGTATACAGTTTTTTGGCTATAGCTACATATATATAGTTTCTTTTTCTTGGTTCATGGAAAGCCTAGTTTATGATGTCTTCGTCTTTATGCAGCTTTGACTGATGATGTGCTTCCTCTTCACTCGTTTCTATTGGATAATCATGTTGGTTCTCGTGTTTGTGTTGCGTTGGAGAAACAAAGCGTAGTAGAAGTTCATTACAATCTTCACTTCCACACATATCTGGCCTACATCTGTAAGGTCTATCGTATCGTGATAATCCTGAGCCATCTACTGCTAGTATTACATTAGGAGGTTGTGTTATTTGTTGACATCCTCCGTAGCATAAAATAGTTAACCAAATCATGACAAAAGTAGTAGCGAACCTCATTGATACAGTTAGTAATATTCTTGAGAAGGTCGATGACTGATATTTTCTTCATTGTTGAAGTCTTTAATTTGTTGGTGTGCAAATTTTATATATGAATGAGGCCTTATAGTGACCTCTATTTCTAGTAATTGAAGTGCGAGCAGCTATCATTAGCATCTACCCCAGTGAATCTTCCCTATATAGAAAGACATTTTCTATTTTTGGAAACCATGTACTAGGAAATATGGAATAGGTAGTTTTACATCTATGAGATAACTCTCAGCTTCCATCTATCTTACTGATAGAGTTTCAGTAGGCTTCAATATTTTGTTCACCTGATAGTGCATGTGCAAGAATGCAGTAACAAAAGTTTGAGATTAGTGTTCAGGCAGTTTTGGACTGTCTTGGTTGTTAATGCATATTAGTTATTCAAGTAGGTTCGGTGAATGGAAAAGTATAAGCACACTAAACTGGGTAATTAAGGCTAGGACAGGGGGTAGAGCTTAAGTTAGAAGAGGCTTCTATTCCTCTCACTGTCCGATACCTCTACTTTATCCGGCTTTCGTGCAATTGTTGTATTCTCATTCTTTTACTGCCTGAAAACTTTTGTTCTCACACTTGGGCCATTTCATTGCGCAATTGAAATAGCATAGAACAAATTTACTTTGTGTGATACTAATGTATTAGCTTGTACTTTATTCATCTATGCATGTTTTTTGATATAACACATCTCATTATGTTCCTTATATATATTACTTTTGTCTAGTAGGGACATGGCACTTAAATGGTGGTATCGTTCAAGGATAGTATGGAGCAAGGAGTATTTACAAGACACTTAATATTTTGTCTTTTTTGGGATATGTATATGCTACAATTACAATGCACAATGAAGTGTCGGGTAGTATATATGTAATTGACTTTTTAGTGATGATAATATTTATAATATTCGGCTTGAGAAATTCTTTAGGTATTTGTCAAGCGTTATTGGTTTCTTTAATATTGATAGTTAATTGATAGGAATATCTCTATATGAAATTCTAGAGAATTAGGTTCCTACTGGCATGAAAATGTATATAATTTTGGTTGTTATAATTGCTGAGAAAATAACTTTTAGCGGCGACAGAGTTCTGTCAAAAAATTAGTAACTGATGCGATATATATGTTGCCACAGAATGTCAATTTCTTTTGCAACGACTTTAGTCGCTACAGAAAACATTGTGTCTTTCATGTATTAATATTTTTTGTGGCAATTTTAGTTGCTATTAAATGACCTTTATAGCGGCGACATAATGTTTCCACTGAACATAAATATTTTTTGTGGCACTTTTAGCCGCTACTATAGAACATTTATAGTGGTGACATAAACTTGCCACTTAACATAAATATGTTTTGTGGCAATTTTAGTCGTTACTAAAGGAAATTTATAGTGGCGACGCATCTAATATTTGTTCTTATGGAACAATTTTTTGTAGCATTTTTTCCAGCCTTTTGTGGCAACTACGTTACAACAAAATATGTTCTATTACTGGCGACTACATAACATCGCCACAAATAACCTTCAATCACGGGTTCCCTTGTGGCAATACAAAAGTCGCCACTAATACCCTTTCGTAGCGACTATAAGGAATTTTATGGCGACGTAGTGGTGCCCAACTACCAAACTAGGGCAAAAAATTTTCTTTGTTGTCTATTTAATTGAAATTAGGTACCCACATAGAAACAAGGGAACACAGAAAGTTTCAGTAATCAGGCACCCACCTGGAGAACAAAGGAAGATAGTTCAAGTTTAAAGGGAAAAAAATTCAAGTTTCAAAGGAAAGGAATATAATTCCAATGTTGGTAATCAGGCGCCTACCTGGAGAGCAAGAGAATACAGTTGAAGTTTCAGCAATGAGGAGCTCACCTAGATAACAAGAGGATACAGTTCAAGTTTTTGGAAATTAGGAGCCCACCTGGAGAACAAAGGAGTACAACTCATGTTTTGACAATCATGAGCCCACCTGGAGAACACGGGGATATAGTTCAGGTTTTTTGCAATCAAGCGCACACCTGGAGAAAAAGGGGATACAGTTCAACTTTTGGAAAGTCAGGAGCCCACCTGGAGAACAAGGGGATACAGTTCAAGTTTTTGGCAATCAGAAGCCCACCTGGAGAACAAGGGAATACAACTTAAGTTCTGGCAAACAGACACCCACCTGGATAACAAGGGTATGCAGCTCAAATTTTTGCAAACAGGAGCCCACCTAGAGAAAAAGGGAATACGGCTAAAGTTTTGGCAGTCAGGCACCCACCTAGAGAACAAGGGGATATAGTTCAAGCTTTTGGAAATCAGGCACCCACCTACAGAACAAAGGGATATAGTTCAAGTTTTTGGCAATTAGGATCCCACCTGGAGAACAAGGGAATACAACTCATGTTCTGGAAATCAGGCATCCACCTGGAGAACAATGGTATGAAGCTCAAGTTTTGGCAATCAGGAGACCACGTGGAGAACAAGAGAATACGGTTAAGGTTTTGGCAGTCAGGTGCCCACATGGAGAACAATAGGATATAGTTAAAAATTTTGGCAATCGAGTGCCCACCTGGAGAATAAGGGGATACAGTTCAAGTTTTTGGCAGTCTGGAGTCCACCTGGAGAACAAGGGGATACAATTCAAGTTTTGGCAATCAGGAGCCCACCTGAAGAACAAGGGAATACAATTCGCGTTTTGGCAATCAGGAGCCCACCTGAAGAGCAAGGGAATACAATTCAAATATTGGTAATCAGGCACCCACATGGAGAACAAAGGGAAGGCATCAATGTTTACAGGAAGACGGATCAAGTTCAGCAAGCACGCACCCACTTTGAAATTAATGGAAAACAATTCAAGTTTCAAAAGAAGATAACACAGATTCCAAGGAAGGCAGTCCAAGTTTCGAAGGAAGACAGTTCAAGTATTGGCAATCGGAACCTACCTAGAGAATAAGTGAATTCACTTCAAAGCGCAATTCAAGTCAGCAGCAAAAGAAGCTCGCAGTGAGAATGCTAGTCAACAGTCCAAGGTGATCAACAAAAGTTAGTCATGATCCAAAAAAAAAAGTGAAAGGCAAGAAGTTAATCTAAATGCAGAAGTGGATGAAAGATGTGAACTTCTCAAGAAATGGTTGAGGTCACAAGCACTACATGTCCGGTCTTAATTCCAAAAGATGAAGAAGAACGTGTTAGGATTTATGCCCGTCACTAGAGGGGGGGTGAATAGTGCGGCACGAGAATATTGATAAATATTGCGGAATTAAAATTGCAGAAATAAAAATAAATTTGGTAATTAAAATAGTAAGGAAAGAACACACCGAATTTATCCTGGTTCACCACAACTTGTGGTTAGTCCAGTCCCCGAGAGACTCTCTCGAGATTGCACTAACTCCGTTAAGCTTACGGGTGCCTAACAAACCGTTACACTTGCTCGTAGATGTACACTCTACAAGACTGCAACTTGCTCGTGGATACCGCACCTCAAGACTTCACCTTGCTCGTGGATACCGCACCACAAGACTTCACACACTAAGATTGAGGGTACATAGCAAACCCGAAAATCAATGAGAAGATATGGTCTTCTCAAACACCTTTCTCTTTCACAACAAGAACTCTCTCACAAGAGTAGATAAAGAGATACAATATTAGCTCTATGAACAACTCAAAGTTGTCTCTCAAATGGCTCAACAAAAGCTCTATAATGATGCTCAAATAATATCAATATGTATATGAATATTGGGAGGTGTTGTGTGTTTAAAATCAGCTCAAAAGACCTCTATTTATAGGGGTTAAAAGGTGCATGTCCGTTGCTTAATTGACAATCAATTATGCTGATTTTATGCCAAAATAATCGATTATGTGATTGCATAATCGATTATCTTCTCAACGTTCATAAAACGGAACGTTGGGAAGGCAACAGATAGTGAAATAATCGATTATTCCAATCACATAATCGATTATGTTGCTCCAGTAAAATCTGGAAACTCAGCAAAGCTGGTATATACCAGAGTATACCAGAATCAAAGCTGGAGTATACCAAAATATACCAGAGTATACCAGAATCGAAAACTTACTTCAAAAACCATTTTGGTTAAAATGAAAACGTTAAAGTCATTTTGTTTGAAGTATTTGAAATATGTTTATGATAAATATGATTTGATAAAATGATTTTATGCATATTTATGATGACCTATGTTGAGCCAAAAGACGAGATAACTTAACGTTGCTCTTACATTGGTTCTACCTAACGACCTACGCCTTGGGTCTTCGGTCTTGAACTTTTGAGCTTGTCTTTGGCTTGTCTATGCAATCCATTCATCAATATGCTTCTCGGCATTCAATATTGATTGTTTGTCATCTAATAGCGTTGTTTGACACTTGACTTCATTGTTTGTCATTCATCGACTTTGTTGTTTGTCATTCATCAAAACCTATACCTGAAATCATGAATACAACCAAAGCACATATATCATGGATAGAATGATTTTCTACAATTTCCCCCTTTTTGATAATGACAAACAACAGGAGATATGCATATCGTATTCCCCCTAACTTCATGCTATATCTCAACATACAATTCATGCAAACAATTCCCTTTAATGATAATTCCCCCTCAAATAAGGCATACTATAACGTAGATACATTCCCCCTTATTTGATGCATATCGCCTAAACTCTTCCCCTTTTTGGCATTAGCAAAAAGGAGTATACAAAGGCTACTTTTCTCCTTTCGACACTTCCCCCTTTTGGGTATACCAATTGTTAGTGTCAAGAATAAAAATAGAAAATATAATGAGGAATATATATTGACGATTAAGAATCATACCAACATAAAATAATACCAAATGTTAGTAGAAACATACCAACCATAATAATGGTTATTTTTAGCAAATCATATATCAACTATTAATTTTTAACACACCAATAGTTGTAAAAAAACATGAATAATTTATTTTTCAGAATATACCAACTATTAATTAAATTAAAAATAATATTCATCAAAACATGAATCAATCATTAATTTTGATACCAATTGTTATTCAAAATAAAAGTTATCAAAACATGAATCAACAAAAATAATTAATACCAATTGTTAATTAAAAAAACATTCAAAATCAAAACATGAATCAATCATTAATAATGATACCAAATGTTATTCAAAATAAAAGTTATCAAAACATGAATCAACAAAAATAATTAATACCAATTGTTAATTAAAAAAACATTCATCAAAACATGAATCAATCATTAATAATGATACCAATTGTTATTCAAAATAATAGCTATCAAAATATGAACAAAATAATTAATACCAATTGTTAACAAAGATATATTAATCCTTAAAACATATCAACTATTTTGTTTTTATCAAAAATGTGATAACTAACTGAAGTTCCCCCTCGATGCAATAAGGTTTCGTGCTTGGTGCATCTACTACGATATTGTAGTCTTCAAGCACACCTGCAAACGTACCTAAAAATAGGTTTTTGGTACCCAACTGCTTTTGGATCCTTGGGGGTTAGGTAAATAATAATCATAGCCAAATGACAAAAATCTCCATGTTTTGTAAAACATACGGGTGCTATGTGTCCTACCCGGTTGCAATAATGACATATAACATTCGGGTTGTGCATATGTCTTGGTTGAGCCAAAAACGTTCTAGGTGATCTAAAGTCGTTATTCCTAGACGTATTGCGATTCCTAGAGTTATTTCTAGGTGGTCTAAAATGATTAATTCTAGACTCATTAGTGAAGTTCCTAGAATTATTTCTAGGTGATCTAACTTTATTTCTATCATCCTTTTTCATTTCTTCAATTGTTTTAGGATTATCACCACTACGCTTTTCTAGTGTGTTTCTAAGTTCTATGTTTTTTATTTTCAAAGACTTACAAGAAGAACAATTTGAACTTTGATCAATTGAAGAGGCTTCATTCATCTCCTTAATTTTATTTCTAAGATCAATATTGTCATTTTCCAAAAAATTATTTTTCTCTTCTAAAACTTTAATTTTAGCCTTCGCCTCTTTGGAGATTTTTGAAGACTTTTTCAATTCATCATACAATTCTTGAAAAGATTCTTGTAATTCTTCATAAGAATAAGAGTTAGAATTACATACCTCTTCTTCCTCGTTGGCCATGAGGCATAGTGCGGTAGTTTCATCGCCCGAGCTGTCCGAATCCCATGTCACGCGCCTATGGTATTTCTTCTTTTTCTTGTCCTTGAGTTTTGGACAAAGTGATTTGGTGTGGCCAAGTTTTCCACAATTTTGGCATGAAGGACTTGGTTCTTCCTTCTTTATTTCCTTCTTCATAAACTTATAAAACTTTTTAATTATATCATTGGAAATAATATCATCATCGCTTTTCGAATCACTTACCTCTACTCTTTTAGAAGATGAGGCTTTGAAGGCAAGACTCGAACTTTTACTTCTAGGATAGGGATTAAGAATTGTGCTTTCATAAGTTTCGAGGTTACCTCGTAGTCCATCAATTGTGACGTCCGTGATTCCTATAGACTCTTGGATGGCATTGGCTTTGGATCGCCATTCGGGAGTGAGACTCCGCAAGATTTTTTGAACTAGATCTTTGTTCGAATATACTTTTCCGAGAGCATGGATATCGTTGATGATCATTGAGAACCGTTCGAACATACTATCGATGCTTTCGTTCTCCCTCATTCTAAAAAGTTCATATTCATGTGTTAGAAAATCAACTTTAGATTCTCGGACTTGAGGCGTACCTTCATAAGTTATCTCGAGTTTATCCCACATCTCCTTGGCGGTTGTGCAATAAGAAATCTTCCGATAGTCATCCGGGTTCACCGCACAATATAGCACGTTGATGGCTTTTGCATTTCTTTCAACCTTCTTGATGTCCTTGGCATCATATTCATTTCCTCCTTTGGAACCATGATTTCCCCAACTTTCTTTGTTGGCATTTGTTCACCGTTCTTGATGATTTGCCATAATCGAAAGTTGTTTGATTGGATGAAGATTCTCATCCGCTCTTTCCAATATGTGTAATTTGTTCCGTCAAGTAGTGGAGGCCTATAGGGAGAGTGTCCTTCGCTCATCATTCCTGCGTTCAATATTCTCAACAAAAAAATATATATCGTTCTCTCAACCGGTTAAGGCTTTCAGAGAGTTAGGCTCTTATACCAATTGTTAGGATTTATGCCCGTCACTAGAGGGGGGGTGAATAGTGCGGCACGAGAATATTGATGAATATTGTGAAATTAAAATTGCAGGAATAAAAATAAATTCGGTAATTGAAATAGTAAGGAAAGAACACACTGAATTTATCCTGGTTCACCACAACTTGTGGTTAGTCCAGTCCCCGAGAGACTCTCTCGAGATTTCACTAACTTCGTTAAGCTTACGGGTGCCTAACAAACCATTACACTTGCTCGTAGATGTACACTCTACAAGAATTCAACTTGCTCGAGGATACCGCATCTCAAGACTTCACCTTGCTCGTGGATACCGCACCACAAGACTTCACACACTAAGATTGAGGGTACTTAGCAAACCCGACAATCAATGAGAAGATATGGTCTTCTCAAACAACTTTCTTTTTTACAACAAGAACTCTCTCAAAAGAGTAGATAAAGAGATACAATATTAGCTCTATGAACAACTCAAAGTTGTCTCTCAAATGGCTCAACAAAAGCTCTGTTATGATGCTCAAACAATATCATTATGCATATGAATATTGGGAGGTGCTGTGTGTTTAAAATCAGCTCAAAAGACCTCTATTTATAGGGGTTAAAAGGTGCATGTCCGTTGCTTAATTGATAATCAATTATACTGATTTCATGCCAAAATAATCGATTATGTGATTGCATAATCGATTATCTTCTCAACGTTCATAAAACGGAACGTTGGGAAGGCAACGGATTGTGAAATAATCGATTATTCCAATCACATAATCGATTATGTTGCTCCAGTAAAATCTGGAAACTCAGCAAAGCTGGTATATACCAGAGTATACCAGAATCAAAGCTGGAGTATACCAAAATATACCAGAGTATACCGGAATCGAAAACTTACTTCAAAAACCATTTTGGTTAAAATGAAAACGTTAAAATCATTTTGTTTGAAGTATTTGAAATATGTTTATGATAATATGATTTGATAAAATGATTTTACGCATATTTATGATGACCTATGTTGAGCCAAAAGACGAGATAACTTAAACGTTGCTCTTACATTGGTTCTACCTAACGACCTACGCCTTGGGTCTTCGGTCTTGAACTTTTGAGCTTGTCTTTGGCTTGTCTATGCAATCCATTCATCAATATGCTTCTCGGCATTCAATCTTGATTGTTTGTCATATAATAGCGTTGTTTGACACTTGACTTCATTGTTTGTCATTCATCGACTTTGTTGTTTGTCATTCATCAAAACCTATACCTGAAAATCATGCTAATACAACCAAAGCACATATATCATGGATAGAATGATTTTCTACAGAACGAGCTAGCACCTGCAGCTAACAAGCGCCAAGGTTGAAATCTAAAGCTTGCACAAAGAACCACTCAAGACTCAAGATCAAGTGTCAGAAGACTTATAGATAGGAATATTGTAACTCATAGTTGACATGCTTAACTAGTATTTTTCATTTCTTTTGATTTTGATGTAATAACAGGAATGCGGACCGGAACCTCGGCAGAACGGCACCTCGACCAGATCTTCACCTCGGCATACTCAACCATCTTACTTACTTCTAAACTACACTGACCCGATTCCTTACAGCCAAGGATATGTAGGTGTCACGACACAGTTAGCCGTGCGTGAACATGTCGTGACGACACCTAGTCCCTACGACTAGGTAAGACGAATAATGCAGAAGATAAACCAAAATATTTTGGAAAAATAATTAAAACCGATTTAGTAAAATAACCATATGTTTAAAGTGTCGCTTGCCACATACAATAACAACTCTCGAAGCTAGCAAAATTTCCCAAAACCCGGAATCTCAGAAATCATAAGCTAAGGGATACGTACGAGGCTCTGACTCAAGAATATCTATGCAAAGGAAAACTACTGGAAGAGATATACTTATTACAGAAAGCTAAAAATGGACTCCTCGATCTGCGGACGTAGCAGATATACCTCGAAGTCTCTATCGATACGCCTCCTTCCAAGGCTGATGGAACTGAGTGGGAGTACCTGTATCTGCACAACACAAATATGCAGAAGAGTAGCATGAGCACACCACGGCAGTGCCCTGTAAGTATCAAGATTAGCATCAGCTAATTTGTGGCGAGGAACAGTCAAGACACCTACTAGTCAAATAAACAGTATAATCATATGAACAATGGAAACAATGTATATACATGTAAAGACTGCATGAATGACCAAAAATGCTACAATTAACAGTAAGGGAAAAAGGATAGCAAGTAACAACACGAATGTAATAATGATGATACGAAATGACATCATAATCATAATCCAAATCCTAAGGTTACAACAGAGCAAGGGAAAAATAAGTCAATAACTCATATCCTACAATGATGATCACATAGGGCCTTATTTAACACTTTCCACAAATTTTCAAAAAAATCTTAGACAACCACAAGTCACGAAAATCCAGCATCTGAAATCTAACACTTGGCATCCTATGCCCCATCAATCTCACGGTCATAATGACAAATAACTGGTTAACTAGGGCTACTCTCACATAGATAATGGGTAAACGAAGGCGCATCTCTAACCTTAGAAAAATCGTAAAGAATTCACCTTTAATGGGGTGTCCAATTACGTGTATGCTTGTGCAAGTGGTTTTTAACAAGAATTCTATCATCTAGTAAACAAAGAAAAGTGAACGGACTGCACGTACGTGGTTTTCCTCAAAATTTCCAAGCGGTAATGCTCATGAAGGTAAGCAACCCATAATCACAATATTAAATAAATAGGAATTCTTTCACAGGCCGTCACAACCCTTTACAATCAACCCCTGACATAAGCCACCTTATTTCGCGACGTGTGCACTTAATAACATAATAAGCACTGCCTTATTTAGCCACACGTGATTCATAGTATTTCCCACCTTATTTTGCAACTTGAGCAACTCACATATAAGCATATAAACATATCCCGCCTTATTACGCTGCATGTGCATTATATCAATAGTAATAGTGGCACGGCAAAGACCTTATGCAAACCCTCAACAAAAATCGCACAGCAGAAACCTCGTGCATCACAAAATCAACAACCGCATGACAGAAACCTCATGCACCACAATATCAGCACGACAAAAACCTTTTGCACCACAATATCAACAGTACCACGGCAGAAACCTCGTGCATCACAATATCAACAGTAGCATGGCAAAAACCTCGTGCATTACAATATCAACAGTAGAATGGCAGAAACCTCGTGCATCACAATATCAACAGTAACACGGCAGAAACCTCGTGCATCACAATAGCAACAATAGCACGGAAGAAACCTCGTGCATCACAATATCAAGTACAACAACAAAAATTACAATACATAGAGGAACCAGCAAGAGAATCAACACAGGTATTTCTTTTCACCAAAAGGTGGACAACTAACTGCCAAGGAATAACTGTAACAGAGAAATACTAACTGCAACAAGGACAACTCAACAAGGAATAAATGATAAGAAATAACGATTCAATAATACTCAGTTCAACAACAAGGAAGTTACATGAATCAAATAATTACAATTAAGGAAATATCAACCCAACATAGGATATGTATCTTCTTTCCAATTAAGATCAATTAATTATACAAGAGACAGAAATAATGCTTTCTAAAAAACAAGCAGTTAGGAATGATAATGTGACTATAGAAGGAACGTCTACAGTTAATCAAGTAAAAGTCGATTAGGCAACAAGAACAAACCAAAAAGGGAAAATTAATTCCATGTAAGACATGTAGAGGTGAAACTAATATCAGGGAACTCAATTGTATCAAGAACAACTTCATATTCGGTGATTACAAGGATGTAAGAGCATAAAAGGGACAAATTGTTCACAAATAAATACGAGCATGCACTTGTCACATCGCGTACAAAGAATACAAGCAAACATGAAGACTCAAATACTAAGTGGAAGTCTCCCGCACAAGGTTAGGCAGGATACATACCTCGAACCGGCTAAAATCAACTAGCAACCCCGTTCTTGCCATGAGTACTCGACTCCAAATGGTCCAAATCTATTCAATTCAATCACACATTGTAAATAACATCTCAAGCAACTGATTCTACTATTTAATTCAAAGCTAAGACACAAATTTAAGTACAATAACCAAAATGCCCCTCAGGCCAAGCCAAAACCCAAAGTTCGAACCAAAACCCGTTTACCCATTCCCCCACGAACCTAAATATTTGATTTATTTTGAAATCGAACCTCAAATTGAGGTCTAAATCTCCAATTTTAGAAAAACCTAGATTCTACCCAAAAGCTCCAATATCACCCATGAAAATCATTGATTTTAAGTGGAAAACATGTTAAATAATGCTAATGATTGAAAGAATTGAGTAAAAATCAACTTACAAATGATTTGGAAGAAGTCTTGTTCTTGAAAAATCGTATAAGGAGTTGTGTTTTGAAAGTGGGGTGAAAAATGGTCCAAAATTTGACTAAGTATGGAAAATGCAGGTAGTAGATATGGGAATTGCAAAGTGGGGTTCGCAATTGCGAAGCCCGACAAATTAAAGGAATTGCAAAAGATAGTTTGCATTTGCAAACTCAGGCCCAACAAAAGCACTTTGCATTTGCGAAATATGCTTCGCATTTGCGAAGGCTCAACCTTCGCATTTGCGAAGGAAAGCTTCGCATTTGCGAGCCAAGCAGGACTTGGATGGTTTCGTATTTGCGATCTAGCCTTCGCATTTGCGAACCATGCAAAGCCTGCAAGCCTGTTCATACCAGATTTTACAAAATTAAGAAATGCAAATTGAACCTATCCCAAACTCACCCGAGCCCTTGGGGCTCCAAACCAAATATGCACAGAACGGCAAAAACATCTTACGGACTTACTCGCGCGATGAATCGCCAGAATAAAATCGTACAAATCAAATTAAGCCTTAAAATTCATAATTTCTTTAACGTTTTTATACAACATCAAATTTCAATTTTAAGTCTAAAACAAGTCAAATGTAATCCATTTTCAACCAAATTTTACAGACAGTGCTTAAGCCATATCTAAGACTTATACTGGCCGCCGAAACCAAAATACGGGCCCGATACCATAGTATTCTAATCAAATTTCAATTCCAATTTCCTTAATTATTTTGAGAAAACAATTTCACAAAAAAATTATTTCTTGGGCTTGGGACCTCGGAATTCGATTCCGGGTATACGCCCTAGTCCAATATTTTCCTACGGACCCTCTAGGACCGTCAAATCATGGCTCCGGGTTTGTTTTACCCAAAATACTGACCGAAGTCAAATTTATTCAACTTAATATCGAAATTTAACATTTTTCACGTAGAATTCATATTTAAGCTTTTCCTGCGATGCACCGGGACTGCGCTTGCAAATCGAGGAAGCCCTAGGTGAGATATTCAAGGCTTTGAAAGTATAGAATGGGTAAGAAAACAAGTGATGAACCCTTTGGGTCGTCACATCCTCCACTACTAAACAACCATTTGTCCTCGAGCGGATAATAGAAGGAAGTACCTGAGTCGGAAAAACGATTAGGATAACGGCTCCGCATATCAGACTTGGACTCCCAGGTTGATGCCTCAGGAGGCTCACCACTCCACTGGACACGAACAGAAGGAAAACTCTTAGACCTCAACTGATTAACCTGCCGGTGTAGAATAGCTACCAACTCCTCCTTATAAGATACGTCTTTGTCCAACTGGACAGTCCTGAAATCTAACACGTGGGCTGGGTCGCCGTGATACCTCTGGATCATGGATACATGAATAACGGGATGCACGACTAATAAGCTGGGCAGCAATGCACGTATATAAGCCACCTCTCTTGCCCGATCAAGAATCTCAAACGGACCAATGAACCTAGGGCTAAGCTTGACCTTCTTTCCAAATCTTGTAATGTCTGTCATAGGCGACACTCAGAGCAATACTCGCTCACCAACCATAAATTCCACATCTCAAACCTTGCGGTCTGCATAACTCTTTTGCCTAGTCTGAGCTGAACGAAGCTATCCTAAATGATCTTCACCTTGTCTAAGGCCTCTTAAACCAAATATGTACCCACCAATCGAGCCTCTCCCGGCTCAAATTGTCCAAATAACCAAATCCCAGCTAATACCAACGGGCACGCACCCCATAAACTAGGGCTCAAGAAGCATGCAATGAAGATGGATGAATATGGGAAGAGAAAAACACATAAGGGAACTATACAAGCTAAACTAGAAAATTTTTTCTAAAACACTAATCTACAAAAATCTAACAAGAAGAAATGAAACAAATAAAAGACTCACAAGGATCTTACACTAATATAACCCACGCCGCGGTACACAACCCAGTCCCAGCATATCAAATCAACTGGAATCATGAGGGTTCTGCCCTAAACACTGAATCAGATGTAGGGTACACATCAACCAATCTAGAGACTCTCAGAAGATCAATTCCGTCTACCAATCACAACACAGACTAGCTCGCACACTGGTGGAGCATAGAAATCACAGCTCGTAACCAAGGATACTGCGAAATCATATCAAACCTATTGAAACGAACAACATGAATTTACTACTAGTATTATCACTCTCGGCAACAGCTAGAAATAGATAATAGACACGGCTATCACTCATAGAACCTCCCAATAGATTAATCACGCAAACAGAGTACAATCATGAAATGCACCCACAATGTAACAAGACATAAGGGAACTCACCCCAATAAGCAGAATTGTGATGAAATACAGATAAGGCCCTCTATAAAAAACCTAATTTGTACCTGAATGAAACACATCAACGAGCCGGGCCTCCCCCACTTGGGCGCCCTCTACCTGCCTGAATACCTCGCCAAGACAGGTCGGCATGAAGTCTCTGACAATCTCTCACCATTTGGCTAGTATCTCCACACTCGAATCACCTTCTCTACTGACGAGGCGGTGGGAATTTTGCGAAATGGGTACGCCGAGACCCATGAACACCTGACAGACTATGCAAAGCTGGAAGTGCAAACTGAAGTGGCTGACCTGCTAAACCTTCACCATGATGCACCCTGCCTCCAAAATAAGGTCCAGTATATCTCCCCGGTCTACGAGGCGTCATTGCCTCCTCAAACTTTCTCTCGTGCTGTTGACTGCTCTCTCTCTCTCTCTCACGACCCTGTCTGCTCTCCCTCTCTCTAGCATGCATACCCTCTATCCTCCTAGCAATGTTCACCACTTGCTGACATGGGATATCCATCTCCAACTTGCGAGACATACTGGACATGATGCTTGGGAATAAGCCCATCATTGAATCGGTGCACCTAATCGCGAACAGTAGAAACCAAGGCTGGGGTATGTCTAGCCAAACTGGTGTAATATACAACATACTCTGAGATAGTCATAGCACCTTGATGCAAATGCTCAAACTCCGCGCGCCATGCATCCTTGAGGCTCTGAGAATCAAACTCTCTCAGAAACATATCTGAAAGCTGGGCTTAAGTCAGTGAAGCTACCTTGTCTGGGTTGTCTAACTCATGGGTGCGCCAACAATTATAGGCGCCTCATCGAAGCTGGAAAGTAGTGAAAGAAACCCCGTTCGATCCAAAGATACCCATATTAAGGAGAATGCGGTAACACTCATCGAGAAACCCCAAGGCATTGTCTGATGCTAATCCAATAAATACCGGAGGATCATATTTCTTGAACCTTTCTAGTCTTATCTGCTCCTACTCGGAAGCCGCTGCCATGCCCTTGGGCTAAACTAGTGCTTCAAGCGGTGCAAGAATAATCTCAGGGACCTGCTCAATATGTAATCGTTACTCCGGGGTGCGGGCGACGGGAGTCTGTGATCCTCCCCTGGCCTAGGGTGTGGCTGTAGCAAGAGGAAGCAATCCTGCCTGAGCCAAAGTGGTGTACACACTTATGAACATGCCAAAGTCTTCTGAAGGGCTGGAGTAGTAGTGGTAGTAGATGGCGTGTTAGGGGCCTGGGCTCCGGCTGGATCTACTGGCGGTACCTCGACAGCCACTCGCGTATGTGCTCTTCCTACACCACGCGCGCGTCCTCGAACTCTACCCTAATCCAACCTCCAACGGCTGCAGCAAGGGGCGCAGGTGCGTGATCACCTCGGGTAGTACGTGTTCGTACCATATGTGTGAAAGTAGAAGACAGAGATTTAGGATTCTGGATGTCAAAAATCTCGCTTGACAGGGATGTCAAATGAAGTGGATTTTTCCTAACGGTTCCATAGCCTGTCGTAGATAAGTACAGACTGTTACACCTCTATTAATTGAAGGAAATTACTGAAGCTGGAAATACTCAAGAATTAATGGCTAAGGGTCCCTATGTGATTGGACCAAGAGTTATGTCCTATTAAATGAAAAATAGGACCCTAAAGCGTTCAATCACAAACGGGCCTAATGAGGAGCCTGGTTGCTTGCTGATGTGGGCCTCTTGATTTTCAAATCAATGCTAGTCCAAATATGGCTCATTACATGGCCAGCTTTGATCCTGCACTATGGCATCAATCATGCATTCTTTGTTTAATTGATAAACTTTACAAACTCACATTATTACTGAAAATAACACACAAGAATTCAAATCACAAACTCAATCAATGCTACTCTTGTTTTTATTTGGATAAACAGACACCACTAACACCATGATTTTTTATCTTGCTATCGACTTCAATTGGTTTCAACAGAATACACAAGTTTGACAACATCATTTAAATAAAAGAAAACATGCACAAGTCCACCTATACAGTCTTGATGACTTCAAATATTCGACACAATCAAACTAAAGCACATCTAATCATTTAAATAATTGTGAGAAACAATACTACACAAATACACCAAATAGCATAGACCAACATAAACTTATGGCCATGAATTGCAGTAGACGATTTTATAGCATCTCTGATGCTGGATTCAACAGTCAAATGTCCCAATTCTGAGCTCAAAGGCTTCAGTCCATTTTAAACACATAACAAAAGTCCAAATGCCATCCGAATCAATTATATTTCAGCAGCTCGAATACAAACTTAAACAAATAAAACAGATTATAAAGACAAATTAAATCTGACAATGAATATACAACAACAAATTTAATGCTAATCGGTATTCATCACTTGAAATATTTGCTCATGTTCATGCTTCACATCACTAGATCCAAGGTATACCTGGGTATGGAAAATAGAGTAGGAGAACATAGAGTATGTATATTTCAACAGATCAACACAGCTACTTGACTTCTTTAAACCATTTTTAACCCAAATGAACCAAAGAGCTTGAAATTTCCAGCACATACACCCAATAAAAATCAAAGCAAGAACCCAGGAAAATTTTCAAACCAAAATGCAGGAAAGCTTCAGCCGTCTCTGAATTCTTATCTATTTATCTCCTAGAAATCTATGAAACAATATATTTTCACTACTTAGCTCCTAAAAACCTAAAATCTTCAAGGGTTCCTTCTTTTCAACTCTCAAAAATTTTATGGAACAGTAGAATTTGTAGATTTTTTGGTATATTTTTTTCCTTCTTCAGCTCTCTCCTCTGCCTTGAAAGGCATGTTTTGTGTGCCTTTTATATGCAAGGATTATGACGTCTCTACTGAATTTATTTTGCATTGCAGTCCCCTTCTTTTAACTTGTGGATCAAGTTTGGCAGACAATTTACCATTGGACCCCCTCCTTGAAGCTTCCCAAGCTGTTAGAGAAAAGATTCCTCATGTTCCACCCTAAACTACCCCTCTAGCACTAGTTATTTACCCTACCAACCAAGACTGATCCTTAGACCCTCCCCCCTTAAGTGTTTATTCATTCAAATATAATCCTAGAAGTGTTTTACAATTTTCAACACCTAAAAAGCTAATAGATAATAGTCGAAGCTGAATTAAACAACATAAAACTACTGTATTATTACAATTAAACAAAAATTGATTTCTGATAGCATTCAAAATTTATTATTATTAAATCCTAAGTTCTTATTATGCGATTAAACACCATAACCGAGTCTTTCATATGAGAGAAACAACTGAACCATGTAGTTGATCTAAACATAGATTCAATTGTTTGAACACGCGAGGTAGAGGAAGCTCATTGCCTGACCAGACTCGAATGAGCAGGCCATTTGAAGTAAAAAAAAGAAAATTAAACAAACTAATTATCAGAGGTTAAGGAAGATAAAACAGGGTTCAGACTCTCCGGCTAGGCTCGAAATCGACCTTAATACTCTAATTCGACCCAAAGCTATGTCAAACAATCATTGCATGCACCTGTTCAGTTTGACTCCTAAGCTTCCAAATTTGGATCTAAAATTCACAGAATCCTAGACGCATTCGAAGGAAGGACGAGGGAGGTATGGGGATTGTTTGGTGTTATTTTGAGGCAATTTCGAAGTTGCGCTGCCAGACACGGTGGAGTCGGCGATCACTTTTTTTAATATTCGACGCGTTGTGAGGGATTTAAAGGACGAGAGTTGGATGGTTGAATAGAGGGTGTCGAGACGCATGGATGGTGTTAATTTGGCATAGGTTGGAATACTGCCGCCGTCGGCGGCAAATTTCGGCCAGCGGCGTTAGGGTTTCTCTGAGATGGTGTTAGAAACTGGACTTGGAGGGGGGAGGGTAGGGGCTATTTGGACCATTATATGTGAAGAAACCTCGAGTTCCTAGCCGTTAGATCATAAATCCTTGACGGCGAGGATTGATCAAGGGACAAACAGTTTCGTTTGGTAGCCGGTGGGGCTGGAGTGGGCCGGGGAATGGGTTGGCTGGGACGAACGAGTTCTGGTAGGAAGTTGTTTGGGCTAGGAATTAAATTACAATGGCCCAATTTTCCTCTTCTCTTCCTTTCATTTCAAAACAAACAATTCAAAATTCCCTTTTTCTTTTCTCTTTCTCTTGTAAAATAAAAAAGAATTCCTAAAGCTAAATTAACTAACTACAAAACTTTATTAAATTTAAAATGGTAATTAACACAAATAATTGAAATTAAATTAACATAAAAACTATTCGTAAATCAAAGCTAACATTAAAAGTGCAAATTAACTATTTTGAATTTTCTTTTTCATAAAATGAACCAATTACTAATTAATACTAAAAATGCAAGATTGAATCCTAAATGTACGTGCTACATATATTAATTAAGATAAAATAGATATGCACAAACAGATGCAAACCACTGAAAGAAAATGCTAGGACAATCAAAATTGCAAACAAACAAAAGAAATTGTTTTGTTTTGAATTTATGGGAGTAATTCATATAGGGCAAAAATCGACGAGCTGCGGAGCTGCTTTTTCTTTCTTTCACCATGCTCACAGCTGTCCCTCTTTGCCCGAAAACACGAAGCGTTTTTGTGCAAAGAGAAATGAGCGGACATGTGTTATTTTTGCCTGTTTGAATACTCCTTGTAAAGCATTTTGAAAAGCTTGACCGCACCCTGCTTCAGAGATTGCCTACATATCCTCGACTGCAGAGGAATCAGGTTAGTGTAGTTCAAGAGTGTTTGGTTGCTGGGACTACCGAAGCTGTGGTCTCACTGTTGTTGTTGTTGCTGCTGCTACTGCTTGCTAGACCCACTTATTACACCAGGTAAAACAAAAAAGAAGCTAGACTAAGCTATGAACTATGGATTACAAAAGAAACGTATCTATATCTTCAAACTTGCTCTTGATATTTATTGCTTTGTTGCTTTGTGTATCTCCCTGAGAAACTTCTTGTTGTCTTGCTGTACTTCTTTATGTGGAATTTCCTGTCGCCCTATTGCTGTGTTTCTTCTTCTTCTTCTTCTTCTTCTTCATGTTTTTGCTGAATTGTTGGACTTGAATTGTATTCCATTGTTTTCCAGGTGGGCGCCTGATTGCCAAAACATGAAGCTTAAAATGTATTCCCTTATTCTACAGGTGGACGCCTAATTACCAAAACTTGAAACTTGAAAAGTATTCCCTTGTTTTCCAGGTGGGCGATTACCAAAACTTGTAACTTGAAAAATATTCCCTTGTTCTCCAGGTGGGCGCCTAATTACTGAAACTTGTAACTTGAAAAGTATTCCCTTGTTCCCCAAGTGGGCGCCTGTTTACCAGAACTTAACTTGAAAAATATTCCCTTATTCTCCAGGTGGGCACTTTATTACCAAGACATGAAATTTGAATTGTATTCCCTTGTTCTCTAGGTGGGCACCTAATTACCAAAACTAAGAAATTTGAAAAGTATTCCCTTGTTCTCCAGGTGGGCGCCTGATTACCAAAACTATGAAAGTTGAAAAGTATTTCGTTGTTCTCTAGATGGGCGCCAGATTACCAAAACATGAAATTTGAAAAGTATTCCTTTGTTCTCCAAGTGGACTCCTGATTGCCGAAACTTTGAATTGTGCTCCCTTTTTCTCTAGGTGGGCGCGTGATTGTAAAAAACCTGAACTCTATTCCCCATTTCTCCAGGTGGATTCCTGATTCCCAAGAACTTGAGTTGTGTCCCCTTGTTCTCCAGGTGGGCGCATGATTACCGAAACATGAACTGTAATCCCTTATTCTGTAGGTGGGCGCCTGATAGCCAAAACTTGAATTGTATTCCCTTGTTCTCCAGGTGGGCGCCTGATTGCCAAAACTTGAACTTGAAAAATATTCCCTCGTTCTCTGGGTGGGCGCCTGATTCCCAAGACTTGATATTTGAAATGTATCCCTTGTTCTCTAGGTGGGCACTTGATTACCAAAACTATGAAATTTGGAAAGTATTCCCTTATTCTCCAGGTGGACGCTTGATTACCAAAACTATTAAATTTGAAAAGTATTCCCTTATTCTCCAGGTGGGCGCCTGATTATCTAAACTTGAAATTTGAAAAGTATTCCCTTGTTCTCCAGACGGACTCCTGGTTGTCGAAACTTTGACTTGTACTCCCTTTTTCTCCAGGTGGACGCCCGATTGAAAAAACCTTTACTGTATTTCGTTTATCTCCAAGTAGGCTCCTGATTGCCAAGAACTTGAGCTATATCCCCTTGTTCTCTAGGTGGGCACCTGATTACAAAAACATGAACTTCAGTCCCTTATTCTCTAGGTGGGCGCCTAATTGCCAAAACTTGAATTGTATTCCATTGTTCTCCAAGTGGGCTCCCGGTTTCCAAAACTTGAACTTGAATAATATTCCCTTGTTCCCTAGGTGGGCACCTAATTACCAAGACTTTAAATTTGAAATATATTGCCTTGTTCTCCAGGTAGGCGCCTGATTACCAAAACTATGAAATTTGAAAAGTATTCCCTTGTTCTCCAAGTGGGCGCCTGATAACCGAAACTATAAATTTGAAAAGTATTCCCTTGTGACTGCTGCCATTAAACCCGATCACAACAAAACAAACAAAACAAATTAAATTTTTCTTCCCCAGTTTGGTGCTGGCTCCATCTGTGAGTGTTAATCAAATCCCATTGTTAACTATTCTAAAATCTGAAAGTTAAATCCTATTGTTCAGGAGGGTCCTGACAGCTCTTAACTAGTGATAACTTTTATGATTAAGCTATGTTTCTCAAAAAGTATCATTTTTCACTATGTCTTGTTATCTGAGTTATATATGCTGGGGATCTACTAGGGACTGGTGATTAAAGCTACTTTTCATTATACGGAAGGGTCCTGACAACTCTTAATTAGATGACAAATCATGTCTGTTGGGGATTAGTATTTAGAGCTACACCCTATTATCCAGGAGGGTCCTGACAACTCTTACTCATATGAATAATCTGCTGGGCATTAGTATTTAGAGCTATGTCCCATTATCCAGGAGGGTCCTGACAACTCTTAATCAGATGAGCAATCATGTTTGCTGGGGATTAGTATTTAGAGCTACGTCCCATTATCCAGGAGGGTCCTGACAACACTTAATCGGATGAAAATATCATGTCTGCTAGGGATTAGTATTTAGAGCTACGTCGCATTATCCAGGAGGACCCTGAAAGCTTCTAATATTAAATCCCATTACCTAGGAGGGTTCTGACGACTCTTTTTGGGGAAATATTTGTGCTTGACCATGTTACCTATGACTGTTCGAGTTTTAAACTGGGTCCCATTTTCTAAGAGGGTCCTGACAACTCTCAACTGAATCCTATTTCAACATGCAAGTCACATTATGCTCTTTGCTATTCATGATTACCTTCAACCACAAAATAATCCCCATTTTCTAGGAGGGTTCTGAGGGCTACAGACTAAATGCCAATTCTACCTTTAGGTTGTTTCTGCTGGGGACTGCTAGTTAAAGTTTTATTCCATTATTCAGGCAGATCCTAAAAACTCTTGCTGGGGAGAATACTTTTGTCGGACTATGTTCCTTGTCGAATTTTAACTGAGTCTCATTTTCCAGGAGGGTCCTGAGTTTTTCGATCATACCTGCCATGTGCCTGCCTTCCCCTGCGGAGGACTTCCCTTAGGACCTTCCTGAATTTCTGCCACTGTATAAATCAAAGAAAACTAGTTAGTTTGAAAAGTGGTGGTAAGCTTTCAGCATTCTTGTTAAAAGTGGCCTCCCCACTGTCCAGTTCTGTTGTGTTTAGTTTCCCGCACTGATGATGAGTTGCTTGAGTTTCTTGGCTGACCACCGAACCCTTATGGTCTTACTTTTCTCCCCCGTTATTGTGTTACACTCCAGACCCTTTTTGCCAGAATTCTTACATCTTTCCTGAGATTACCGAGTTCGTTTACTAATGAAACTTTCATGGATCCTTTCACTTGTTGTTTCAACTTTTGCTGCCCTTGTTACATTTTTAACCGTGATGGGCTTTGCCACTGGATCTGGTAGTAAGCTTTGAAATTTCTCTCCTTCTCTCTTAAGCAAAATGACTTTGAGGACATATTAGAAGAATGGAGACTCGAAAGGATATGAAATGAAATGACTCTGAATTATTTGTTTTAGAATAAAAGAATTCCAAATTGATGACTAATAAGGGGAAAAGGAAAAGAAACTTATTTGTGGAGGAAAAACTGGTTTCCATGTTAATTACATGCACTTCGGCTTAGTCGACCCAATCTGCCTAAACGATCGGTTTTATGCTGTATGCTTTGTTTTTGCGACCTTCGTCAAACCTACAACCTTTAACCAAAACCTGGCATTGCTTAGCTTTTAGTTGTCTTGGATAGATTTCCACAGACAACCTCTCTCCAATTGCTTATTTCTTGCCTTGCCTTCGCCTTACGGTGCCCGTGAGGGTTTTTACTAATAAGACTCTCTCATTTTCATTTCTCTCAACTCTCATCACCTTACGTTGCCCGTGAGGGTTTTCACCAATAAGACTCTCATTTTATTATTTTCCAACTTCAACCCGAGTGTTGCCCTGGGTATGAATCACCTCTTCTTGCTTGACTCGACATTTCCTACACACTGATCAGAAGGTCTTTAATACTCCTGACACGACAAATGGTCCTTGCCAATTTGGGGCAAACTTCCCCTTTGCCTTTTCCTTGTAAGGAGGGTTGCATTTCAATACTAGCTGACCCACTTCAAACCTTCTTTCAAACAGTTTCCTGTTATATGATCTAGCCATTCTTTGTTGATACAACTGGCCGTGACATACTGCTGCCTATATTTTCTTATCAATCAGACTCAATTGCTCTAGACAAGTTTTGACCCATTCTTCATCATCTATTTCTACTTTGGAAATCATCCGAAGGGATGGGATTTCAACTTCATCCGAGATTACTACTTCTACGCCGTACACTAACAAATATGGAGTTGCCCTTACCGAAGTGCAAACAGTTGTGCGATAGCCTAGCAATGTAAAAGGTAGCTTTTGAGTCCATTGCCTGGACCCTTCCATCATTTTTTGAAGTATCTTATTTATGTTCTTATTGGCTGAGTCAACTGCCCCATTCACCTTGGGGCGGTACGAGGTGAAGTTGTGATGTATAATCTTGAAGGTCTAACATACCTCTTTTATCAAATGACTATTGAGATTTTCTCCATTATCAGTGATGAGGGTCGTAGGGATTCCAAATCGGCAAATGATATTTACATGTACAAAGTCGACCATGGCTTTCTTCGTCACTACCTTGAAAGTGTTAGCTTCAACCCACTTGGTAAAATAATCAATGGCAACCGAGATGAACCTATGTCCATTGAAAGCTGCTGGCTCGATGGGTCCGATGACATCCATGCCCCAAGCAACGAAGGGCCATAGTGCAGACATTGTATGCTATTCAGATGGTGGGGAGTGAATCAAGTCTCCATGCACCCAATATTGATGACATTTGTCGCACGATATTGATTCAATATCGCTCTACGATAATCCAATAATACCCTGCCCGGAGAATATTTTTGCCAAAACATATCCGTTCATGCATGGTCCGCAGACTCCAGAATGTACCTCATTCATAATGGTCGTGGCATGCCCAACGTCTATGCACCTTAACAGCCTAATATCTGGCGTTCTTTTGTATAGTATCCCTCTACTGAAGAAAAACGCGCTTGATAGATGACGGATTTTCCTCTTTTGGTCACTTGTGGCCTATACTGGGTACACCCATATCCTTATATATTCTTTGATGTCGTGGAACCAAGGTTCACCATCAAGATCTTCTTCCACCATATTATAGTAAGCATGTTGATCATAAACATGGATATGTATTGGGTCAACATATGCCTTATTTGGATGATGTAATATTGACGCCAAAGTAGCCAAGGCATTACAAACCTCGTTGTGAATTGTTGGGATATGCCTAAACTCTATTGAGCAGAATCGTTGACAAAGATCATGCAAGAATTGCCTAAATGGTATGAGCTTTCAATCTCTTGTTCCCGATTCCCCTTGAATTTGGTGTACCAGTAGGTCTAAGTCTCCCAAGACCAAGACCTCCTGAACACCCATGTTGCCGCTAACCTTAAACCCAAAATACATGCCTCATACTGTGCCATATTGTTGGTGCAATAGAAGCGGAGCTGAGCTGTAACTGGGTAATGGTGACACGTTTCAGAAATGAGTACTGCTCCTATTCCGAAGCTTTTTATGTTGGCGGCCCCATCAAAAAATAATTTCCATTCTACCTTCTCGCCCTGTTCCATTTCATCAATATGCATTACTTCCTTTTAATCTTCAAAGGTTCATATTCTTCATCCACCAGACAATGTCGAACTCGGTGAGCAAGATTTGCCATTTTGCAAGCCTCCCCCTGGGCACAGGCTTCTGAAAATGTATTTCAACGGGTCCAGACGTGAGATGAGGTATGTGGTATATGATGACAAGTAAATTTCGAGCTTCTGGGCTACCCAAGTCAGGGCACAACACGATGGCCCGATCTTTTCTCACGGTAACATCGTGCTGACCTAGCACACATCTGAATGGGTTGTCCAAGACTATTTGATATATAATCAAAGGTCATCTTTGTTTCGGTGGGACCAAAACCGGTGGGTTTGAAAAGTATTCTTTTATTTTATGAAAAGCTTCATGGCACTCTCTCGTCCATTTAACTGCAACATCCTTTTTCAACAACTTAAAGATGGGCTCGCAGGTTGTCGTGAGCTGAGCAATGAATCGATTGATGTAGTTCAGTATCTCCAACTGACTCATCGCCTCTGTTTTGTTAGTTGGAGGTGAAAATTCTTGTATGGCTTTGATCTTTGATGGATCTAGTTCAATGCCACGTCGGCTGACTATGAACCCTAGAAACTTCCCCGAGGGACCCTGAATGCACATTTCACACGATTTAGTTTGACATTATACCTGTGGAGTCTCTGAAAGAATTTTCTCAGATCTCTAACATGGTCAGTTTGCTTCCTGGATTTAATAATTATGTCATCCACATAGACCTAAATCTCCTTATGTGTCATATCGTGGAAGATGGTTGTCATTTCCCTCACATATGTTGCCCCTACATTCTTCAGACAAAATGGCATGACCCTGTAGAAATACGTTCCTCACGGTGTGATGAATGTTGTTTTCTCCGCATCCTCCTCATCCATCAAGATCTGGTGGTAACCTGCGTAACAATCCACGAACGACCCGATATCATGTTTTGCATAGTTGTTAATCACTATGTGGATGTTTGGAAATGGGAAGTTATCCTTTGGGCTTGCTTTGTTGAGGTCACGATAATCGACACAGACCCTAGTTTTACCGTCGCTCTTTGGCACGGGTACAACATTGGCTAACAGGTGGGAAATTGCGTGACTCATATGACTTTTGCCTCAAACTGCTTGGTCACTTCCTCTTTGATCTTTACGCTCACATTAGTTTTAAACTTCCTCACTTTTTGTTTGACAAGAGGGCAGGCCAGGTCCATGGTCAATTTTAAGAACCACCAAGTCGGTGCTCAACCCTAGCATATCGTCGTAAGACCATGCAAAAATATCTTTGTATTCAAGCAGCCCTACGAATATTTCTAGCCTGAGCTCGGGTTCAAGATGGACACTTGTTTTAGTTTCACTGACATTATCTTGATCCTCTATCAAAGAAAGAAAAATAAAATTGCATTTCATTGAAATTTTGGAAAGATAATAGGGTTTGTACATCCAAACAGACAAAAAATAACATCTGAATTAAAACCCTGGAGATAGTCCAGACTAAACTGAAAAGAACAATTAAAGTTGACTACCACGACTCCTTCAAGTGGGAAGAGGAGTAGCTTCCCAATTTTTGACTTTTGCATGGGGTCCCACAAACTGCACATCTATCTTTCTTGATCCTTCTTCACCCTCCACCATGTTTACATTTTCAAACAACTTTTCAAACCTCTCGAGTAACTCTTTGTCAGGGTCAACTACAACATTGGCACTCGTTGTTGTCAAATACATCTTGCCGCTAGGCTGCACAAAGGATTTGAAGAGACGCGGCATAGGCTTGGGGAGGGCCCGTGCTTTCTTTCTCATCTTTCCAGCTCTCTTGATGTCTGCACTTGTAGGCTTGAACCCCAAACAAAAACTTTCTAGGTTCGTGGGAAGAGACACCAGCTGTATGATACCCTGCAGTGAGGCCCCCAAACCTTTTCCAGGAACAAACCCATTCTTTAGCATTCAATTGTTACCATAACAAGTGCATTAGCTAACCTTTGTATTGGGACATGCTCCCCTTTTGGGACTTTCTCCACTATTACCAAGTGATGAACTTGATATACCCAAGGCCCTTTATCAATATCTACTTCAATGAAGGGTACGATAGCATCAGTGTGAGCATACATATGGTCTTCGCCGTGCACCACTATTTATTGTCGATCCCATTCAAATTTCACCATCAAGTGCAAGGTAGACGGAACTGCCTTAACGGTATGAATTTAGGGTTTCCTCAGCAATAGATTATAAGAAACTACCACATCCAGCACTTGAATCTCCATGGTGAACTCAACGGGACCTATTGTCAGCTCCAACACTATATCCCCCACTAAGTCTTGGCCCCCGATATCAAACCCTCGAACACAAATGTTATTCTTGTGGATCATTTCATCATCCACCTTCAGCTTGTTCAATGTGGAGAGCAAGCAAATATTCACGCTGGACCCATCATTAACTAGAACCTGGGTGACCACAACATCTTCACACTTCATAGTCAAGTAAAGAGCCCTATTATGCTCGGTGCCCTCCATGGACAGCTCATCCTTATAGAAAGTGACCCGATTTATCTCAAATATTTTTTTTTACGATATTCTCCAAGTGATTCATCGTGGTCTTATCAGGAACATAGGCTTCGTTCAGAATCTTCATCAATGCCTGGCGGTGCTTATCTGAATGGATTAACAAGGAGAGCAAGGAGATATGAGCCAGTGTTTTCCTTAATTGCTCTATAATGGAGTAGTCCTGCATTTTCATTTTCTTTAGGAATTCTTATGCCTCTTCTTCTAATATAGCCTTCTTTACCGGTTCTGGGTTATCCTTGTAGATCTTGCTTTTCCGTAACTCCTCAGGGGCGAAGTATCTCCTTGACCGGGTCAAACCTCGGGCATCACAAACTTCTTCTCTAACTTCCCTTTGTACATCACTATTGCTTGTTCATATCTCCAAGGAACAGCTTTGCTGTTGATGATTGGCGGCTGAGTTATCGGTGTTACGATGACAGGCTCTATGCGAGCGCCTTCCACCACTATGACGGGTTCCCTGGCTGTCCCGTGCACTACCACTTTTGCCTTTTCTTGTTTCAGTGCAACCATGCTTGATAACTCCCCCTGAACCACCATATAGCTTTTCTATCTATCTTATTCATCTTTATCAATGAATTCTCACCACTAACATTCTCAGTTGGCCTGACTTTACTGGATTTGACCATCATTACAGTTTGTGAGGGATTTTTAGGCTCTCCTCCTTTGTCCACTATCTCAATCATATTTGTCTCATGATGAGCAGAAAACGAGTTTTGGTTATTGTTGGGTGCTTCTAGAGCCTGCACCTCAATCCGATTTGAGTCGATAAGTTCCTGGATGGCATTCTTCAGATGCCAACACATTTCGGTATCATGCCCCCGGGTTCCAGAACAGTACTCGCCACTGACGGAGCAATCCAGATTCCTTGGAGGAGGATTTGGCAATTTTGCTTCAATCGGCCTTAACATATCTGACTGTCTCGGCCTGTGGAATAGGCTGGTGTATGACTCTGCCAAGGGGGTAAAAGTCTTTTTCTTCTGCACTCTCTCATTTTGCAAAGCTTGGTTGGCATGGAAAGCCGATCTCGGGGGTTTATGGTAGGCTCTTGGAGGGTAGTTATTTGGTGGAGCTAGGTAATTATTTTGTGGAGATGGCACACGCCATTATGCGTGGGCGGAAGGTTGGGAATATGCTTGTGTGTGATGGATAGAGAAATAGGGTTCTAACAATAGATAGTAGTGTTGTGGTGGGCCATATGGAGTATGTGGATATATTTGGTGGTGAGGACGGGGTTTGTTGTAACGGATAGAGCTGAGGGCCTAACCAAGTCCCTGACTCAACTGCCGCTACTTCTTCCTTCTTTTTCTTTCCGAATGTTCCTCAGTTCCGCTTTGGATAGCCTATGTGGTTGCCTTAATTGCACAATAACTCATGATCTTGTTGGATTTGAGTCCCCTTCAACCATACTCCCCATTTTCACTACCTCATTAAAGGATTTATCCACTACCGACACCAAGTGCTCAAAACATGTAGGCTCTAAAGCTTGCAAGAAATAATCTATCATCTCACTCTCCTTCATTGGGGGGTTGACCCTAGCTTCCAGTTCCCTCCAACAAATGCCGTATTCTTTGAAGCTCTTATTGTGTTTCTTTTCCAGTTTCGTCAAAGAAAGACGGTCTGGGACAATTTTAAGATTATATTGAAAATGACAGGCCAATGCTTATGCTAAATCATCCCAAGTGTACCATCGAGCATGATCCTGCCGGGTGTACCATTCCAATGCTGAGCCACTCAAACTTTGACTAAAGTTGGCCATCACTTCATCCATCCGTCCTGCCCCTCATCTTGTTGCTGAAACCCCTCTAGTATGCCACCGGATCACTATGTACATCAAGGAATAAACAATGGTCTTTGAATGCCATATTCACCAAGCCACTTAACCCTCGCATATCTCAAAAAAATTGTTCTAAGCTTCTGACCTTCCTGAGCACCTCATCTTGACTGGTTTTTCAACCTTCGCCGGGATTTCAAAACAGGGAGCATAAGTGTAAGGCTCATCGACTTTGTAAGCAGGTTCTGGTGGGTAGTACTTATTGTCATGAGCTTAAAACAAAGGCTCACTTGATTATATATGGAGTGTGAGGGGAGGAGGTGCCAGATAAATGGGAGAAATTCGTGGAGGGGGTGAGGAACAATTTTGGGTGGTGGAGCTGGGGGTGCTAGAGAGGTCGTACCCTGGTATTGCGGGTAGACGGGAAGCCTTGGGGGTGGATTAGTGGTGGAATGGTCGTCTGTCTGGGCCATGAGTGTGATGAAGGGCAGATTAGCAGGATAGGTTGGTGGTGGCTGCCCTCTCACCCATGCTTGATACATCTCAGCCATTTGGTGTTTCAGTTTGTACATTTCCTCTTTCATTTCATTAACGTCCAATTCCTACACCTCTTTCGAGGGGTCAATGATACAGGAACCAGTGTCTTGATTAGCCATAATCATCTTGCTCTTTGACCGAGTGTTGTAGGAGTGGGTTTCCAGAATGCAGTAGGAAATAACCACATGTCCTATATAGGAAAGGCAACACCAACACTGGTTAGTGGTTAGGTTTCAACACATAGGCAGCCACATCTTTGAGGATGAATTCATCTAAACAGTTATCCATTTCTATGATGCACAGACGTGATTCCTTGTGTCATCCCGGCTCTTATACTCTGCCATCTTTCTTTTCACTCTTCTTTTTTTTCTTTTTCTTCTTCCCTCTCAATTTATTTTGCCTACATCTGTTGTTTCTTTATTTTACCACTGTTTCTCTCATGTTCCTCCCATTTTCTTCCATTTTCTTTATTTGGTTATGGTCAAATCCTATAGAGATTGCCTACATATCTTGACCCCCCATGAACCAGACCGAGCGTAGTTCTGGAAAATATAGGAAATATTTTTGGAATTTTCAATTTTCATAATGAAAAGCATTTGACTACAACTACTAAAAGGAAATTAACAGACTCCGACTCAACTGGGAACAACCGACTCTTAAATAAAATGAAAACGACTGACTCATCAACCTATTATGGACTTTGAATAAAAGACAATATGAACTCTCAAATGGACCAACACATTTGCAAATCATGAATACATCAAAGCCTCTAATGCTCCTGGGGCCCCCAGGGACATCATTTGGTATTACAACAGGCTTGTATGCTAAATCCCCTTGGAGGTGATGGAGGTCTTCCATTACTTGACAAAGAAAGGTCATGGCAGTGGCAAAGAACATACATCTTGTTATATCATCGCAGTGACTGCACTTTGTGGTGACGTAGTCAGCGATCATCCGTACCCTCTCTCTTATAGCACCCTTTTCTTGTAACAATCGTCCAATTTGCTGGGCCCTTGCCTCCGAAGTCCATTCGGCTATACGATTCAGTTCTTCCAATCATGTTATTGCTGCATAACAATGTTCTCTCTCAGCCTTGAAGTCCCTGAGTTTCATGGCTATTTTGTTTTCAACCATGATGACCGTCTTCTTCAACCCAGCAACCTTGTTGTCATGCCTCTCCTGTAATTGTTCAATCATACGGGCTTGTTCTTCCGCATTTTTGGCCAATTGTTTTTGGGCCGTGGACAGCTCAACTTCTGCTTTATTCAAGTCAAAACCATATTCTGATACTTTTCGCCTTAAATTGTCTATGATCTTTTCATCCTTCGCGCTCCAGGCGGGATTCTCCGTGGCAGTTTTTATTTTCTAAAATTGGGCTCGCAACACTTCGTTTTCTTTGGCTAGTCTTTTCTTTTCCCTCTCGTCTGCAGTAGCTTGCAAACCATATTCAAATTCAAGGTTTTTGACTTGATTTTCCAATTTCCTTATCGTGGCCCTGTATCATTTTCCTTGGCTAACCAGTTCCATTGTTCTTGTGACGCCTCAGCATATTCTTGGAGATGTGGCCTCTTAGCCGGCCTTCCGAACTATGTTTCTTTCTTGTACCAAGCAAGGTAACCTGGTGCAACCTCACCTTTAGATGAGTCGTGTACTCGAGTGTCCGATGTCAAGTGTTGACATTCGCTCCAAATTAGGCGGACTGCTGCTTCGGGAAATTGACCATTGGGACTAATATCGACCGCGTGGCGACTAATGTCCTTATTCCTGGGAATCATTTGACACCTCCCTAATTGTCCTAGCACTCTGTATGGAGCATAGGGTTGGATACTACGTAGACCCATCAGAAGGAAATAAGGTCCGGTGGCTGGCATATATATGATTTCATTAACAGGGAGACACTCGAACGTCCACTCTATTTGGTTTGCACTTATGGCACGGAGACGTGATACCCATTCTGTAGCAACCTCTGGTAATCTAAGCCCATCAATCCTGTTTTATATATTCTCTATGCAACTTTTTGTTGACGACCCATAACTCATGAATTGAGGCCGATGGCACAAGTGTTCAATCATCCATATCTGTAACAAAAAATTGCATCCTTCGAAAAAATCTCCCCCTGCTTTAGAGGCTGTGAGAGCACGAAAGATTTCGGATTAAGTCATGGGTGCAAGGGTGCTCTTGGCTTATGTAATTAAAGTGCTAACAACCCATGCTATCCGTATATCAATATTTATGTCCTTCCGTAGAAACACCAAAAGGCCTAAGAAGCATATCATAAATGCGAAACACTGGTGTTCCTCCCATTTAAGTCGATTTCCCTTGCTGCAAATGGTATTTTTAGGTCATTAAATACACCTGCGCCCATACCTATGATATATAAACTCTGGGGTACAAAAGTCGGTTGACAAGTCTGGGTTGTGAAACTTCCCGCTGATATTTAATGAGTCCAAGAATTTGTGTACTGCAGTGGCCCTTGGTGCAATCAAATACTGATGCCTCATAGGAATCGTAGGAACCCCATATATCCAGTTATTTCTTCCAGGGTCGGAGTGAGTTCGAAGTCCGGGAAATAGAATACATTGTGGGCCGGGTCCCAGAATGTAACCAATGCCTTTTTGATGTCTCCTCTAGGATTAATTTTCAACAACAGGGTAAGTAATCCCAAGTGCGTGTTGAACCTGGATTGCCCTGCTTTACCCAGATCATTCCACCACATGTGTAGCTCCAAAGTGATTTTGTTCATGACTAAGATCAGCCAATTTTGATTTGTGCTCATTTTGCAAGTTTATTAAGGTGATTAAGCAAAATTCAAGATATATTGGACTTAAAACAAGAGATTTTCAAATTCTTCATTTCAAAAATGAAACTATGGCCTTGTAAATACGGCCTTTAGCACTTCAGGGGGAAGAATTTATGGCTGTGCCTACTACAGATCAAAAAATTGAAAATAATCCAAGTTGGGTGTTCTTGCAGAAACAGTCTTCCGGCGCCCCTTTAGGGACAAACAACTAATTTTGACAAAAACTGCTTTATTTACTAGTCACAAACAAAACCTGGTTCTTTTTTGGTTATTTTTGTAAAAATGAAGTTGGGCCCGATGGGGGTTGCCTACGTATCTCACACCCTGTGAGAATCAAACCGACGTAGTTCGGGCAAATAAAACTATTTTTGAAAAGAAGACTCTTTTTCTTTCTTTTTTTTCATTTCGTAGGCAAATAAACAAACTATTTTTGAAAACAAGAATTTTTCTTTTTTTTCTTTCCTCATTTCATAGGCAAACAAATAAGCTATTTATAAAACAAGCTATTTTTAAAAATAAGACTATTCCTCTTTTTTATTAACAAATAAAACATACTATTTTTGAAGATAAAACTCTTCTTGCTTTTTTGTTTTTTATTTTTTCCAAAAATTCGGAAGAGTTTCAGTAGTATTTGGACATTGATTTTCCCGAAATAGGCGATTAACTCTCTTTACCCTCATATAACTATTTCTCTTTTTCTCAACTTTTTCCTAATATTCACAAGCCGGTCAGCATGAAAAATTTGGAATAAATGCACAAGTAACACGCAAAATGAATCAGGATGGTCCATTATTTTGGGTGCACCTGTCCTAGACGGACCCAACCCCTGTGTTAAGTACCCTAAGTCAAATGCATGATGCAAAGAAGCATTCCTACAAGGGATCCGGTATGAGGTTAAGTTATTCTACGTTTAAAACCTGGGTATATGTTCTAGACTGTGTACCCGAGCGGACAACTCGAGTCGAGGAAGGAGCTACATACCAGGAACCAAAAGGCCATCCGACTTTGTAACTTGTCCTAGCATCTTTCATATTTTAAAGTATGACACTTACAGAATAGGGAGTCTTGACCAACGAGCACATCCTCGAAGATGAGAAGAGAAGGATTTCGCGACAGTTTATTCATAGTTGAAATAATATTAAAGCGGTAAAAACAACATTTTGCACATCAGGCACAATTACGCAATAAAACCAGATAATAATAAAGCCAGATACGACAATTATTTAAAGCTCGAATTCTTGAACCCTGAACTAGAGATTATGGGTTCGACCGCAGAAGAGTCGCGCTATCACACCTCCATTTTACGCTACAACCCGGCGAAGGGTGTAGATACAGGAGTTTTTCCTTTTAAAGAACAATCGAAACGGGATTTATTTATTTTAAATGATTTCAAAGTCTCCACTTGGGATTATTAATGGTGTCCAAAGTCAGTGATATAAATCCTGAATCAAGGAAAGTTGACTCTGTATACAGTCTGCGAGCCACAAATCGTGGTAAGGAGTTTTGTTAATCTAGGAAAAAGTGTTAGGCACTCCCGAATTTTGTGGTTCAAGCACGGTCTCTCAACTGTTACACTTGGCATGATTATCTGATTTTACTGTGTTTTTTACCTAAGTGCAAGTTTTAACTTTTAACCACTTTTATTTAATTTAAAGAAGATTTGCAATGTTGCTAAAACATGTCTCAAGCCATGTCACATAAATGCACCCTCAGCTTTTGACACATTCTAACATTGTTGGGATTTTGATTTGAGTCACATAAATGCACACCCGTATTTAGGAAATTGGATTATTAAAATACTGTGCTAAAAGTTACTACACTTTTTAAACTTTACGAGAGCCATAGAAATTTTTTAAATGGCATGCCTCGAATTTTAAGGGCCAGAAAAAAATTAATTGAAATGAGGGCCATGCAATTGTCGTTTTTGTTTGGCATGGCGCACCTCAAAATATTCTACTTGAAGGTTTATGCATTGATGTGAGAGTCATGGACTATGAGTTATCTAATATGTCCTCCCTCGAATATTAACACGATTAATTGAAGGAAATTATTGAAGATGCAAATACTCGAGAATTAATGGTTAAGGGCCCCAATGTGACTGGACCAAGAGTCACGTGCTGTTCAATGAAAAAAGGGCCCTAACGCGTTCAATCACAAATGGGCCTAACGAGGTGCTTTGGTGCTCGCTGATGTGGGCCTCCCAATTTTCAAATCAATGCTAGTCCAAATCTGGCTCATTACATAGCCAGCTTTGATCATGCACTATGGCATCAATCATGCATTGTTTGCCTAATTGATAAACTTCATTAACTAACATTATTACTGGCAATAACACACAAGCATTCCAATCATAAACTCAATCAATGCTACTCTCTTTTTTATTTCGATAAACATATACTACTAACACTATGATTTTTGATCTTGCTATCAGCTTCAATTGGTCTGAGCAGAATGCAAAAGATTGAAAACAGAATTCAAGTAAAAGAAAACATGCACAAGTCCACTTATATAGCCTTGATGACTTCAATGTTAAACACAATCAAACTAAAGAACATCTAATCTTTTAAATAATTATTAGACACGATGCTACATAAATACAACAAATAGTATAGACCACCATAAACTTATAGCCATGAATTGCAGTAGACGAGTGTATAACATCTCTGATGATGGTTTCAACAGCCAAATGTCCCAATTATGAGCTCACATGCTTCGGTCCATTTTAAATACATAATAAAAGTCCAAATGCCATCGAATCAATTATATTTCACCAGCTCGAATACAAACTTAAACAAACAAAACATATTATAAAGACAAAATAAATCTGACAATGAATATACAGCAGCAAATGTAATGCTAATCAGTATTCATCACCTGAAATATTTGCTGATGGTCATGCTTCACATGAGTAGATCCAAGGAATACCTGGGTATAGAAAATCGAGTCGGAGAAAAGTCAGAGTCAACAACAGCAATATATATATATATATATATATATATATATATATATATATATATATATATATATATATATATATATATATATATATATATATATATATAATTAGACCCAATAAAAATCAATGGAAGAACCCATTGAAATTTTCAAACCAAAATGCAGGAAAGCTTCAACCGTCTCTTAATTCTTCTCTATTTAGCTCCTAGAAATCTATGAAACTTTAGATTTTCTCTATCTCCTAAAAATCTAAAAATCTTCAGGGGTTCCTTCTTTTCAACTCTCAAAAATTGTATGGAGCAGTAGAATTTGTAGATTTTTTGGTATATTTTTTTTTGTTCTTCAGCTCTCTCCTCTACCTTGAAAGGTAAGTTTTGTGTGCCTTTTATATGCAAGGACTACAACATCTCTGTTGAATTTAGTTTGCATTGCAGTACCTTTTTTTTAACTTGTGGATAAAGTTAGACCCAAAATTTACCATTGGACCCCCTCCCGGAATCTTCCCAAGCTAATAGCGAAAAGATTCCCCATGTTCCATTCCTAAACTACCCCTCTTGCCCTAGTTATTTACCCTACCAACCAAGACTCACCCTTAGACTCCCCCCTCAAGTTTTTATTTATTCAAATACAACCCTAGAAGGTTTTGATAATTTTCAGAACCTAAAAAGATAATAGCTAATAGTCGAAACTGAATTAAACAGCATAAAACTCATGTATTCTTACAATTAAACAACAATTGATTTCTGATAGCATTCAAAATATATTATTATTAAAGCCTAAGTTTTTATTATGAAATTAAACACTTAACTGAGTCTTTCATATGAGAGAAACAACTGAACCGTGAAATTCAGCTAAACCTACTTTCAATATTTTGAACACGCGAGGCAAAGGAAGCTCAGTGCTTGACTAGACTGGAATGAGCGGGCCATTTGAACTAAAAAAATAAAAAAATTAAACGAACTAATTATTAGGGGTTAAGGAAGATAAAACAGGGTTCTGACTCACCGGCTAGGCTCGAAATTGACCTTAATACTCTAATTCAACCCAAAGCTACGTCAAACAATCACTACATGCTCTGGTTCAGTTTGACACCTAAGGCTTCGAAATTTGGATCCAAAATTCACAGAGTCCTAGATGCATTTGAAGGAAGATATCAACGGATTTGAGACGACGGAGGTATGAGGATTGTTTGGTGTGATTTTTATGCAATTTCGAAGTTGCGCCGCCAGACCCGCCCGACCCGGCAGTCACTTCTTTGAATATTAGACTGATTTAGGCGGATTCGAAGAACGAGAGTTTGATGGTTTAATAGAGGGTGTCGAGATGCATGGATGGTGTTAAATCGGCACGGTTTAGAACATTGCCACCGGAGGAGGCGAATTTCGGCCGGCAGCGTTAGTGTTTTGTGAGATGGATTTTTAGATGGGACTTGGGGGGGGGGTAAGGGGCCACTCAGACCATTATATGTGAAGAAACCTCGAGTTCCTGGCCGTCAGATCATAAATTCTTGGCGGGCAAGATTGATCAAGGGACAAACGGTGTCATTTTGTAGCTGGTGGGGCTGGACTGGGTCGGGGAACGGGTTGGGCTGGGACGAATGAGTTCTGGTGGGAATTGTTAGAATATACGCTTAACGCTAGAGGGGGGGGGTGAATAGCGTTATAATAAAAAACAATATAAACTTGCGGAATTAAAAATTGCAGGATTGAAATAAGTGTGGTAAGTAAATAATAAGGAACGAACGCACCGAAATTATCTTGGTTCACCACAACCTGTGGCTAGTCTAGTCCCCGAGAGACTCTCTCAAGATTCCACTAACTTCGTTAAGCTTACGGGTGCTTAACAAACCGCTACAAACTGAGAACTTGAGTCACACAAGCCTCAGCAACCTTTGCTCGAAGATACCACACTTCAAGACTTCAACCGAAGGAATGAAAACGTTCCTTCTTACAACCACAAGGGATTAACACTTCCCTTCAAGTGTATACAAACACTTAGCACTCAAGACAAGACTCTCTTTAAGAGTAGATATGAGTAAAATAAATACGCTCAAGAACACAACAACTTTCCTCAAGAGTTTGGCTCTCAAAAACTTATGAAATGAATATAATATGATGTATATGAGAGTATGCAAGCTTTAGCAAGAATATGATCAGTTGTTGTACTTAGAAGACTGATTTTGAGTTGTATTTATAGTGTTCAAAACCCCCACAACCGTTGCATAATTGCCAATCAAGAATTGCTGATTTTGTGCTAAGATAATCGATTATCTGATTTGCATAATCGATTATTTTCCAATCGTTCAAAAATCATTCCCAGATTTTAAGCAGAATAATCGATTATCCAAATCGTATAATCGATTACCTGACAACGTTCAAAAAATCATATTCAGATTTTACTTAGCATAATCGATTATCAGATTGTGAATAATCGATTATCTTTCAGGACGGTCATTTGCATAATTGATTATGCTATAAGGATAATCGATTATCTTTTATATTTTGAAAACTTCGGACTACACTGTCTTAACATAATCGATTATCATAAAGTACATAATCGATTATTTTACAGTCTTGTAAAATTTGATAGACACTGCCTCAACATAATCGATTATCATAATGTGCATAATCGATTATTTTATATCTTTGAAAAATCTGATGGACACTGCCTCAACATAATCGATTATCATAAGGTACATAATCGATTATCTTGTAGCTTTGAAACATCTGATGGACACTGCCTCAACATAATCGATTATCATAAGATACATAATCGATTATCTTGTAGCTTTGAAAAATCTAATGTACACTGCCTTAACATAATCGATTATCATAAGGTACATATTCGATTATTGTTCAGCTTTGTAAATCTGGTGTACATTGTCTTAACATAATCGATTATCATAAAGTACATAATCGATTATCTTTGTCCAGATTTGAGAGGAATGTTTAAAATCATTTTGGCTAAAATAAGTTGTTTGAAAATCATTTTTCTTTAAATTCAATATGCATGATTTGATAAAAATGATTTTACGAGAGAAGCCAAGTCTTGAGTCAATTGTCGGATCAAGATCACAATTAAAGAACGACTCATGTATAACTTTATTTCTTTGCTTGATCATGATCTTTGTTTGTCTTGTGCTTGAACCTCGTTATGTGTCAATTGCGCGCTTGTGCTTGGACCTCGTCATATGTCAATTGCGCGTCGTTTGTCATTTATCAAAACCTACAAATATGAACACACGCTTAGTATGTATTGAGAACGTGTTTCAACTGGAATTTGTTTGGGCTGAGAATTAAATTAAAATGGCCAAATCCTCTTCTCTTTATTTTATTTCAAAACAAACAATTCAAAATTTCCTTTTTCTTTTCTCTTTCTCTAGTAAAATCAAAATTAATTCCTAAAGCTAAATTAACTGCTAAAAAACTTAATTAAACCTAAAATGGTAATTAACACAAATAATTAAAAGAAAATTAACAAACAAACTATTCGTAAGTAAAAGCTAACATTAAAGCTGCAAATTAACAATTATTGAATTTTCTTTTTCATAAAATTAACCAATTACTAATTAATACTCAAAATGCAAGATTGAATGCTAAATTCACATGCCACATATATTCATTAAGATAAAATAAATATGCACAAACAGATGCAAACCATTGACAGAAAATGCTACGAAAATTAAAATTACGAACAAACAAAAGAAATTACTTTGTTTTGAATTTATGGGAGTAATTCATATTGGGCAAAAATCGCATGCTCACGTAGACGTTTCCATACCGATCTACGAGACTCTAATAAACCGGCTTTGATCTGTGACTCCTATGAACCTAGAGCTCTGATACCAACTTGTCACGACCCTAGTTCACCCTGCGTCAACATGTCGTGTCGGCAAATAGTCCCTACAACTAGATAAGCTTAACAATGCAAAAGATAAACCAAAAAAGTTCGGAAAAATAACTAATACTAATTTAGCTAAATAATCATGTGTTTACGGTAACGCTTGGAACATACAATAACAACTCTAGAAGTTAAAGAAATTTTGCAAAACCCGGAATCTCACAAACCACAAGCTAAGGGATCCATAAGAGGCTCTGACTCAAGAATATCTATAGAAAGGAAAAATACTAGAAGAGCTACTTATTACAAAAAGCTGGAAATGGACTCCTCGGTCTGCGGACGTAGCAGATATACCTCGAAGTCTCTACAGATACGCCTCCTTCCAAGGGTGACAGAACTGAGTGGGAGTACATGTATCTGCACAACAAAAATGTGAAGAAGAGTAGCATGAGCACACCATGGCGGTGCCCAGTAAGTATCAAGACTAACCTCGGTGGAGTAGTAACGAGGAACAATCAAGATACCTACCGGTCAAATAAAGAGTATAATCATATAAATAATGGAAACGATGTATATACATGTAAAGACTGCATGAATGATAAAAAATGCTATAATTCTTAGTATGGGAAAAGGGACAGGAAGTAACAACACGAATGTAACAATGATGATACGAAATGACGCAGAATTGTAATCCAAATCGTAAGGTCACAACACAGCAAGGGGAAAACAAGTAAATAACTCATATCCTACAATGATGATCACATAGGGTCTTATTCAACTCATTCAACATATTTTCAAAAAAATCTCGGACAACCACCACTCAAGAAAACCCAGCATCTGAAATCTGACACTTGGCATCCTATGCTGCATCAATCTCACGGTCATACTGATAACTAACTAGTTAACTAGGGCCACTCTCACATATTTAATGGGTAAACGAAGGCGCATCTCCACCCTTAGAAAAATCGAAAAGAATTCACATCTAATGGGGTGTCTAACTACGTGTATGCTTGTGCAAGTGGTTTTTAACAAGAATTCTATCATCTAATAAACAAAGAATAGAGAACGGACCGCGTGTATAATGTTTTCCTCACAACTTCCAAGCGGTAAAGCTCATACAGGTAAGCAACCCAAAATCACAATGTTAAACAAATAGGAATGCCTTCACAGGTTGTCACAACTCTATACAATCAATCCCTGATATAGCCCATCTTATTTCGCCACGTTTGCAATTAATAACATAATAAGTACCGCCTTATTTAGCCTCATGTGTATCATTGTATTTCCCACCTTATTTCTCCACACGAGCAACCCACATATAAGCATATGGACATATCCCGCCTTATGACGCCGCTTGTGCAATATATCAATAGCAAGAGTGGCATGGCAAAGACCTCGTGTAAACCCTTAACAAAAGTCGCACGGCGAAAGCCCCGTGAATCTCAATATCAACAACTAAATGGAAGAAACCTCGTGCACCACAATATCAACGGCCACACAGCAGAAATCTCGTGCATCACAATATCAACAATAACACGACAAAAACCTTGTGCACCATAATATCAACATTAGCATGAACGTAACCCCGTGCACCACAATATCAACAGTAGCACGGCAGAAACCTCGTGCATCACAATATCAACAGTAGCACGACAGAAACCTCGTGCATCACAATATCGACAGTAGCAACTACAATATATACAAGAACAAGCATGAGAATCAGCTCGCGTATTTCCGTTTACCAAAAGGCGGTACAACTAACTGACAAGGAATAAATATAACAGTGAAATACTAAGCGCAACAAGGACAACTCAACACGGAATAAATGATAAGAAATAATGTTTCCATAATACTTAGTTCAACAACAAGGAAGTTACATTAATCAAATAATTACAATTAAGAAAATATAAACTCAACATAGGATATCTAACTTCTTTCCAATTAAGACCAATTAATTATAAAAAAGACAGAAATAATGCTTTCCAAATAAGGACAAGCAACTAGAAATGATAATGTGAATATAGAAGGGTAAACGTCTACAGTTAATTAAGTAAAAGTCGATCAGGCAACAAGAACAAACAAAAAAAGGAAAATAAATTCCAAGTAAGATATGTAGAGGTGAAACTAATAACAGGGAACTCAATCATATCAAGAACAACTTCATATTCGATGATTACAAGGATCTAAGAGCTTAAAAGGGACAAATTGTTCACAAATAAATCCGAGCACGCACTCATCATCTCGCGTACAAGGAATACAAGCAACAAGGAAGACCAAATCCTAAGGGGAAGTCCCCCAAACCAGCTAAAATCAACTAGCAACCTTGTTCTAGCCACGAGTACTCGACTGCAAATGGCCCAAATCTATTCAATTAAAATCACACATTTTAAATAACATCCCGAGCAACTGATTCTACTATTTAATTCAAAGCTAAGACGGGAATTTAGATACAATAACCTAAATTCCCCTCAGGTCAACATGGTCAAAACCCGGGGTTCGAACCAAAACCCAGTTACCCATTCCCCCCACGAACCCAAATATATGATTTGTTTTGAAATTGGACCTCAAATTGAGGTCCAAATACCCAAATTCTTGAAAAACCTAGGTTCTACCAAAAACCTACGATTCCACCCGTGAAAATCATCAATTATATGTTGAAAATATGTTAAATGATGCTAATAATTGAAAGAATTGAGTAGAAATAAACTTACAAATGATTTTGAAGAAGTCCTGTTCTTGGAAAATCGTCTAAGGAGTTGTGCTTAGAAAGTGGGGTGAAAATGGTCCTAAATTCGACTAAGTATGGAAATGCAGGTTGCAGATATGGGAATTGCAGACTGGGGTTTGCAATCCACTAATGGGAATTGTGCAAAAATAGTTCGCATTTGCAAACTCAGGCCCAACAGAAGCATTTTGCATTTGCAAAATATGCTTCGCATTTGCGTCAGCTCAACCTGGCATTTGCGAAGGAAAGGTTCGGATTTGCGAGCCAAGTAGGCATGGGCTGGTTTCGCATTTGCGATCCAGCCTTCGAATTTGAGAGTTTTCATTTCTAAATCATGTTTCGCAAATGGAAAGCCTGCAGGCCTGTTTATACTAGATTTTTCCAAAATTTAAAAATGCAATCCGACACCGATCTAAAACTCACCCGAGTCCTCGTGGCTCCAAACCAAATGTGTACATAACCTCAAAAACATCCTACGAACGTACTCGCGCGATCAAATCACAAAACTAACATCATATACATAGAATTAAGCCTCAAAATTCATAATTTCATCAAAGTTTTCCTAAAACATCAAATTTCCATTTTAAGTACGAAACACATCAAACGACGTTCGTTTTCAACCAAACTTTACAGAAAGCGCTTAAACCATATCTAAGACTTGTATGGGGCACCGGAACCAAAATACGGGCTCGATACCATAGTCTTTTAATCAAATTTCTATTCCAATTTCGGTATATATTTCCAGAAAACAATTTCATACAAAAATTCATTTCTCGGGCTTGGGACCTCGGAATTCGATTCCGGGCATACGCCCAAGTCCCATATTTTCCTATGGACCCTCCAGGACCGTCAAATCACTAGTATGGGTCATTTACCCAAAATGTTGATTGAATTAAATTTATTCAACTAAATATTAAAATTTAGCATTTTCCCCACAGAATTTATATTTATGCTTTTCCAGCATCGCGCCCAGAATTCACACGCAAAACGAGGCAACCCTAGCTGTGGTGTTTAAGGCCTCCAAAGAATAGAATGGGTAAGAACACAAGTGATGACCCTTTCGGGTCTTCATATCCTCCGCCACTAGAACAACAATTCATCCTCGAACGGACAAAAGAAGGAAGTACCTAACTCGGAAATAAGATGAGGATAATGGATCCACATATCAGACTTGGACTCCTAGGTCGATGCCTCAGGAGGTTGACCTCTCCGCTGGACACGACCAGAAGGAAAACTCTTGGCCTCAATGACGAACCTACCGGTCTAGAATAGCTACCGGCTCCTCCTCATAACAAAAGTGTTTGTCCAACTGGACAATGCTGAAATCTAACACGTGTGCTGGGTCGCCGTTATACCTCCGGAGCATGGATATATGAAAAACAAGATGCACGGCTGATAAGCTGCGCGGCAATGCAAGTCTATAAGCCACATCTCCCACTCGATCAAGGATCTCAAACGGACCAATGAACACAGGGATAAGCCATCCCTTCTTTCCTAATCTCGTCACGCCTGTCATAGGCGACACTCGGAGCAATACCCGCTCACCAACCATAAATGCCACATCTCAAACCTTGCGGTCTGCATAACTCTTTTGCCTAGACTGAGCTGAACGAAGCCTCTCCTAAATGATCTTAACTTTGTCTAAGGCCTCCTGAATCAAATCTATACCCACCAATTGAGGCTCTCCCAGCTCAAACAGTCCAAATAACCAAATCCTAGCTAATACCAACGGGCACACACCCCAAAAACTACAAGAAAACATGTAACGAAGATGGATGATAATGGGAAGGTAAAAACACATAAAGAACTATCAAACTAGCACAAATTTTCTAAAGCACTAATCTACAAACATCTAACAAGAAGGAATGAAACATATAAAAGACATACAAGGATCTTATACTAATATAACCCTCACCGCGGTACACAACCCTGGTCTCAGCATGTCAAATCAGCTGAAGTCATGAGGGTTCCGCCCTCAACACTGAATCAAAAGTAGGGTACACATCAACCAATCTGGAGACTCTCACAAGATCAATTCCGTCTACCAATCACAACATAGACTGGCTCCCACACCGGTGGAGCATAAGAATCACAACTCGTAACTAAGGATACTGCAAAATCACATCAAACCAATTGAAACGAAAAACAGGAATTTACTACTAGTCCTATAACTCTCGGCAACAGCTAGAAATTGATAACAAACACGGCTATCACTCATAGAATCTCCCAACAGATTAATCACGCAAACAGAGTACAATCATGAAATGCACCCACAATGGAACAAGAGATAAGGGAACTCACCCCAATAAGCAGAATTGTGATGAACTACAGATAATGCCTTCTATAACAAACTGAATTTGTACTTGAATGACATTACCTGGCGTACCGGCCTCAAACATAATATATGAAACACATCAACGAGTCGGGCCTCTCCCTCTTGGGTGCCCTCTACCTTTCTGAATACCTTGTCGTGACATGTCGATCCAAAGTCTGGGACAATATCTCACTATGTGGCTAGTGTCTCCACACTCGAAGTACCCTCTCTACAAATAAGGCGGTGGGAACTTTGTGGTACGAGTACTTTGAGACCCATGAACACCAAAGTCACCATGCAAAGCATGATGCGCGAACTGAAATGGCTGACCTGCAAAACCTTTACCATGAAACAAAATTCCTCCAAAATACGGACCGATATATCTCCCTAGTCTACGAGGCCTCCTAGCCTCCTTAAACTCTCTCCCTTGTTCTCGTCTGCTCTCTCTCTCTCATGACCTTTCCTGCTCTCCCTCTCTATAGCATGATACCCTCTATTGTTGTAGCAATGTTCACCACCTGCTGATATGGGATATCCATCTCCAACTCGCGAGCCATACTAGACCTAATGCTGGGAATAAGCTCCTCAATGAACCGGTGAACCTTCTCGCAAATAGTAGAAACCAAGGCTGGGACATGTTTAGCCAAATTGGTGTAATGGACAGCAACTCCGAGACGGTCATAGCACCCTGGTGCAAATGCTCAAACTTCACGCGCCATGCATCCCTGAGGCTCTAAGTAACAAACTCTCTCAAAAACATATCTTATAATTGGGCCCAACTCAGTAAAGCTACCTTGTATAGCCTGTCTAACTCATAGGTGCGCCACCAATCATAGGCGGCTCCTCGAAGCTAGAAAGTAGTGAATGAAACCCCGCTCGATCCAGAGATACCCTTAGTACGAAGAATGTAGAAACAATCATCAAAAAACCCCAAGGCATCGTCCAATGATAATCCAATAAATACCGGAGGATCATACTTCTTGAACCTTTCTAGTCTTATCTACTCGTGCTCGGAAGCCGCTGCCATGCCCTCGGGCTGAACTAGTGCTGCAAGCGATGAAATAATAATCTCAAGGACCTGCTCAACATGCACTCGCTGCTCTGGAGTGCATGCGGCGGGAGTATGTGCTCCTCCCCCGGCCTAGGGTGTGGCTGCAGTAAGGGGAAGCGAGTCTACCTGAGCCAAAGTGGTATACACACTCATAAATCGTGCCAAAGTCTAATGAAGGACTAGAGTAGTAGTAGCAGTAGTTTTATTAGGTGCCTGGACTCCGGCTGGATCTGCTGGTGGTACCTCGGTGGCCGCTCACAAAGGTTCTCTCGCAGCACCATGAGCGCGTCCTCGAGATCTAACCCGGTCCCGACCTCCAACGGCTGCAGCAAGGGGCGCGGATGCCTGATCACCTCAGGTAATACGTGTCCACACCATCTTTGAGAGAGTAGAAGATAGAGGTTTGTGATTGTAGATGTCAAAAATCCTTCACGACTGGGAGATCAAATGAAGTGGAGTTTTCCTAACTGTTGCATAGCCTCTCGCAAATAAGTACAAACGTCTCCGTGTAGATCCACGAGACTCTAATTAACCGGCTTGTGATCTGTGACTTCTATGAACCTAGAGCTCTGTTACCAACTTGTCACGACCCCAATTCGCCCTCTGTGAACATGTCGTGATGGAACCTAGTCCCTACGACTAGGTAAACCTAACGATGCGGAAGATAAACCATAAAATTTCCAAAAAATAATTAAAACTGATTTAGTGAAATGACAAAGTAAGGTGCTGCTTGGCACATACAATAACAACTCTCGAAGCTAACAAAATTTCCTATAACGCGGAATCACAAATCACAAGCTAAGGGATGCATAAGAGGCTCTGACTCAAGAATATCTATACAAAAGAAAAATACTAGAAGAGCTATACTTATTACAGAAAAATGCATAAGGGACTCCTCGGTCTCCGGACGTAGCAGATATACCTCGAAGTCTTTACCGATACGCCTCCTTCCAACGCTGACGGAACAGAGTAGAAGTACCTGTATCTGCCCAACAAAAATGTGTTGAATAGTAGCATGAGCATACCACTGTGGTGCCGAATAAGTATCAAGACTAACCTCGGTGGAGTAGTGAGGAGGAACAGTCAAGGAACCTACCAGTCAAATAAACACTATAATCATATGAATAATGGAAATGATGTATGTACATGTAAAGGCTGCATGAATGACCAAAAATGCAACAATTCATAGTAAGGGAAAAAGGGATAGCTAGTAACAACACGAATGTAACAATGATGATACGAAATGATGGCACAATCATAGTCCACATCCTAAGGTCACAACAAAGCAAGGGGAAAACAAGTCAATAACTCATATCCTACAATGATGATCACACAGGGTCTTATTCAACTATTTCCACAATTTTTCAAAAATCTCGGACAACCACAACTCACGAAAACCCAACATCTGAAATCTAACACTTGGCATCACGTGCCCCATCAATCTCACGATCATACTGAAAACTAACAGGTTAACTACAGCCACTCTTACATATAAAATGGGTAATCGAAGGCACATCTTTACCCTTAGCAAAATCGGAAAGAATTCACCCCTAATGGGGTCTCAAACTAGGTGTCTGCTTGTGCGAGTGGTCTTTAACAAGAATTCTATTATCTAGTAAACAAAGAAAATAGAACGGACCGCACGTATGATATATTGCGCACAAGTTCCAAGTGGTAAAGCTCATACACGTAAACAACCAACAATCACAATATTAAAAAAATAGGAATGCCTTCACAGGCCATCACTACCATTTACAATCAACCCCTGACATAGCCCACCTTATTTCAGCATGTGTGCAATTAATAACATAATAAGTACCGCCATATTTCGCCACACATGCTTCATACTATTTCCCACCTTATTTTGCCACAGGCGCAACCCACATATAAGCATATGAACATATCCCGCGTTATTACGCCGCATGTGCACTATATCAATAGAAACAGTGGCACGGAAAAGACCTCATGCAAACCCTTAACAAAATTTGCACGACAGAAATCTTGTGCATCACAATATAAACAACTGCACGGCAAAAACCTCGTGCACCACAATATTAACAACCACACGACAGAAACCTCGTTTATCACAATATCAACAGTAGTATAGCAGAAACCTTGTGCATCACAATATCAACAACCGCACAACAGAAACCTCATGCACCATAATATCAACCGTACCAATTGCAATATATACAGGAACAAGCAAGAGAATCAGCTGGGTGTTTTCATTCACCAAAAAGGCATTACACCTAACTGAAGAAGAATAACTGGAACAAAGAATTACTAAGCGCAACAAAGACAACTCAACAAGGAATAAATAATAAGAAACAACGATTCCATAATACTTAGTTCAAAAATAAGGAAGTTACATTAATCAAATAATTATAATTAAGGAGATATAAACTCAACATAGGATATCTAACTTATTTCTAATTAAGACCAATTAATTACACGAGAGAAAGAAATAATGCTTTCCAAATAAAGGCAAGCAACTAGAAATGATAATATGGCTATAAAAGGGAAAAAGTCTACAGTTAATCAAGTAAAAGTCGATCAGATAACAAGAATAAATCAAAAGGGCATATAAATTCCAAGTAAGATATGTAGAGGTGAAACTAATAATAGGGAACTCAATCGTATCAAGAACAACTTCATATGCAGTGATTACAAGGATTTAAGAGCCTAAAAGGGACAAACTGTTCACAAATAAATCCGAGCATGCACTCGTCAGCTCGCATACAAGGAATACAAGCAACAAAGAAGACTCAAATCCTAAGGGGAAGTCCCCCACATATGGTTAGGCAAGATACTTACCTAGAACCGGCTAAAATCAACTAGCAACCCCGTTCTTGCCACGAGTACTTGACTTCAAATAGCCCAAATCTATTCAATTCAAATCCCATATTGTAAATAACATCTCAAGAAACTGATTCTACTATTTTATTCAAATCTAAGATGCAAATATGGGTACAATGACCAAAATTCCCCTCAGGCTAACGTAGTCAAAACTCGAAGTTCGAACAAAAACCCGATTACCCATTCCCCGACGAACCCAAATATATGATTTATTTTGAAATAAGACCTCAATTGAGGTCCGAATCCCCAATTCTAAAAAAACCTAGGTTCTGCCAAAAATCTTCAATTTCACCCATGAAAATCATTAATTTTAAGTGTAAACATGTTAAATGATGCTAATGATTGAACGAATTGAGTAAAAATTAACTTACAAATGTTTTGGAAGAAGTCTTGTTCTTTGAAAATCGTATGAGTTGTGTATTGAAAGTAGGGTGAAAAAGGGTCAAAAATTGAACTAAGTATGGAAAATGCAGGTTGCAGATATGGGAATTTGCAAACCCGACCAATTACGGGAATTGTGAAAAATTGTTCGCATTTGCGAACTCAGGACTAATAGAAGCACTTCCCATTTGAGAAATATACTTCGCATTTGCGAAAGCTCAACCATCACTTTTGAGAAGGAAAGCTTCGCATTTGCGAAAGCTCAACCTTAGCATTTGAGAAGGAAAGCTTTGCATTTACGAGCGAAGCAGGCCTGGGCTGGTTTTGCATTTGCGATCCAGCCTTTGCATTTATGAGTTAGCATTTGTGAACCAGGAATACAAAGCCTGCAACCCTGTTCATACCAGATTTTTCCAAAATTCAAAAATGCAATCCGACACCTATCCAAAACTACCAAGTCCTAGGGCCTCCAAACCAAATATGCAACAACCTGAAAAATATCATACGCGCTTACTCACGCGATCAAATTGCCAAAATAACATCATATACATCGAATTAATCCTCAAAATTCATAATTTCTTACAAGTTTTCATATAACATCAAATTTCCGTTTTAAGTCCGAAACATGTCAAACGACGTCCGTTTTCAACCAACCTTTACAGAAAGTGCTTAAACCATATCGAAGACTTATACTGGGCGCCGGAATAAAAATACAGGACCGATACCATAGTCTTTTATTCAAATTTCAATTCTAATTTCCTTTGTTATATATTGAAAAGAATTTCATACAAAAATTCATTTCTCGGGCTTAGGACCTCGGAATTCGATTTTGGGCATACGCCCAAGTCCCATATTTACCCTAAATGTTGACCGAAGTCAAATTTATTAAACATAATATCAAAATGTAGCTTTTTTCCCATAGAATTCATTGTCACACCTCTTTTTTCCAATTAAAGTGATATTTTTCGAAATGGAATTATTTGTTAATTAGGAGTCGCTACTTGAGATAGGTTTGGCTTTTGGTGTCACAAGTCACCGGTTTTTTTTAACTCCCAAATCGAGGAAACATTTTCCACTGCCCGATTGGAGTCTGCGAACTAGAAATTCTTGAGTAAGGAATTCTGTTGACCCAAGGGAAGGTGTTAGGCACCCTTGGATCCCATGGTTCTAGCATGGTCGCTTAAACTATTATAAGTGGCTACGAATCTGATTTTTATACATATTCAAAAATATAGTAAAATTATAAATTACATACAATTTTTAACATATTTGGGAACATTGCAACGTTATAAAAACACATCTTGAACCACGTCACATAAATGCACTTGGATCCTCGACATATTTTAATATCGCAGAGACTTGGATTTGGGTTACATAAATGTGCACCCGAGTTTAGGAAGATATTTTATTAATAAATCCGCGCCTATGGCAACTACGCGTTTTGAAATTCGTGGAAGGCCGTGAAATTCGCTAAATAGCACTTCCAACTTTTTATATATTGTATTAAGTTCAGGAGCCTCACGTAGTGTTTGATTATGTTAGCGCGGAGCACTTTTATTTTATAAAGGCAACCTAAAGCATGCTATAGTTTTCTATTAAGCTTGTCTGTTAAAGTTTCTAATTATTTCATACGTAGATAATGCATTTAAAGGGATTCAACACTTATATTTCCTGCCTCACTCATGGGTGGTTATGTTACTTGGTCCTTTCTTTATACTGGGCCCAGAAAATGTATATTCTTTATGTCATAACTAACAACAACTGGACATTCCAATTCAGCCTAGAACATTTGGACTATAAGTCCATCATAGGGAAAATAATAGAAACATTTTATCGATTATACTACAATCGCAAAATTATATGAGTGATCATTCTGAAGTATACTGAAGGTGTCTCAAAAAAGACGATGATGAGTGGTGGACGGTGGGCTTATGGTGGTGACAAGGCAGTGATATATTGTCGTTATAGACACGAGGAAGACAATTTGTTTGTATCTGAGTAAACAAAGACGTTTGGAAATATATATCTGATTTGGGGAGTGGCTTCAGGACCGTTGGATGGCTTATGATCAACGGCTAGGATGAATTGCCCCAAAACGGTGTCGTTTTGGGGCGTCTCTGGTGGACTGGGTCTGAGACACTGGTTGGGCTGGGTCTTGGTCATTTTTACAGGGTTAAATGATTTGGGCCACCCAAGTTTGGCAGATTTGTGGCCAGCCTGAGTGATTTATTTGAAAATCCATTTTTTTGTTTTCTTATTTATTTTAATACCTAATTGTATTTTAAATATCCTAATTAAGCTAAATCAACCTATTAACTAGCTATTGTGAAAAAATAATAAGAATGTAACAATGAAAATTAATCACAAAAATGCAAACAATTAAAATGCCGGAATAACTTCTTGATTTTTTGTGATTTTTATATTTGCAAAAATCCTAATTACCAATTAATCTAGAAAAACTATTAAATTAAATCCTGAATGCTTGTGCAATTCTGCTTTTTTTAATGCTTTTATGCATGCATTAATGAAAACACACTTATACGCGCAATTAAATCCTAAAAATAAATATTTAAGAGGAAAAATCCTAATCATGAGAATTTTGTAGGAGTCATCTCTACGAGGAAAAAGTTACATGCACACAGCTGCCCCTCTTTGCTCGGAAACACGAAGAGTTTTCGTACAAAGACAAGTGAGCAAACATGAGCGGTTTTCATCCGACTGAATACTCTGTGTGAAGCACTTTGAAAAATTTCTTACCCAACCTTGCTTCAAAGGTTGCCTACATATCCTAGGCGATAAAGGAATCAGGTCAATGTAGTTCTGGAAGTTTTGGTAGCTGGGACTACCATGGGGCTGTGATTTCACTACTGTCGTTGATGCTACTGCTTACCGACTCTTTAATACAAAAGAAAACAACTGCTAAGCTAGCTAGGTCAATCAAATAGGAGTTACAAAATTCCTATTCATGAGTGTCTTGAATCTTGATCTCGAGTCTTGGCTAGCTCTTGTAGCAGACTTCGATCTGAATCTTGATGCTCGTTAGCTACAATTGCTGGTTTATTCTTCAATTTTGAAACAAAGTAGGGCAGGTGGGTCTCTCTTGTTCTTTTCCTCTTTTTGTTATCTTAGATTGAAACTACCTCTTCCGGTCATCTCGAATTCTGTGCCTTGGAGTACATTCTGCTCGAACACCAAAAGAAACGAACGAAATTTTCTGGCCCAGTTTCCACTGGGAAATTTCGTGAGCTATCTGCAACAAAAATTTAAACTATTTTTACTGAAAACAATAAAAATCAGGATTGCGTATCCTTTAGACCGATTGAAAAGTTTTACTGGGAAGGAAAAAGGGTCTCTGCGAGGGATAGGAGGAGGATCCATGGGTTATGCCGGGATAATAACGAAAACGTCCCTGCTGGGGTATAAAAGATCCGCGGGTTATGGCGAGAAGGGATGGAAAAGTCCCTATTGGGGATGGAAGGAGAGCCATGATTTATGAAGAAATTCCTAGGTTATGAAGAAATTCCTGGGTTATGCCAGGGAATCCGCGGGTTATGTCGGGATTGAATGAAGAAATCATGGGTTATGCTAGGGAGAACCATGGGTTATGCTTGGATGAATGGAAAATTTCTTGGGTTATGCCAGGGGAATCCGCGGGTTATGCCGGGATGAATGGAAAATTCATGGGTTATGCCAGGGGGAATCCGCGGGTTATGCCGGAATGAATGGAAAATTCCTAGATTATGCCAGGGGAATCCGTGGATTATGCGGGGATGAATGGAAGAATTCCTGGATTATGCCAGGGGGATCCACGAGTTATGTCGGGAATGAGTGAAATTTTCCTAGGTTATGATAGGGAGATCCGCGGGTTATGCTGAGATAAATAAAGAATTCCTGGCTTATGTCAGGGGGATCCACGAGTTATGCCAAGATGAATGGAAAATTCCTGGGTTATGCCAGGGGGATCCACGGGTTATGCCGGTATTGAGTGAAATTTTCCTAGGTTATTCTAGGGAGATCCGCGGGTTATGCCGGGATAAATAACGAATTCCTGGGTTATGCCAAGGGAACCCGCGGGTTATTCCGGGATAAATGGAAGAATTCGTGGGTTATGCCAGGGGGATCTACAGGTTATGCCAGGATTTAGTGAAACTTTCCTAGGTTATGATAGGGAGATCGGTGGGTTAAGTCGGGATAAATAAAGAATTCTTGGGTTATCGCAGGGGGATCCACGGGTTATGCCGAGATTGCGGGAAAAATCCTAGGTTATGCTAAGGAGATCCACGGGTTATGCCAGGATAATGGGAAATTCCTGGGTTATACCACGGGAATCCACGGGTTATGCCGAGATGAATGAAAATTTCCTGGGTTATGCCAGGGGGATCCACGGGTTATGTCGGGATGAATGGAAAATTCCTGGGTTATGCCAGGAGAATCCGCAAGCTGCACAAGAGGAAGTTAGGGATTTGAAACCCATGCTATGAGTTTGCAGGAGAAGAATGAAAAGAAAACGTCCCTTTTTTATTGATGCAACACCATCCTTGGTCCTTGCCCCATTCCTTTTGTTGTGTACACCCCGTGTTCCTTTTGTTGTTTTTCTAGATTACACCTGCTCCTACTTCAAATTAAAAACAACACAAATTGTTAGTTTGTAATAGTGATTAGGTTAGCGGCCTTGTTCTGCTTGATTTCAAATTCATTTATGTTGGACGAGAAACCCTTGACTTCGATCTTTTCCTCATAGGTTGGCCAGGGGGTCCTCATTTTCGGGCTGGCTTTTGTTTTCCATGCCTTTGGTTATGATTTTTTTACCGGTGTCCATTTCGGAGCTTGCCTTTGGGATCTTTGGTAGGAACTATTATTCTGCTTGGGCTTGACCCTTCCGATTTTGATTTACTTTTATGGGCTCTTTAACTTTGAATTTATTTCGTTCTATTTTACTGCTTTCGAAGTGTTAGCCATCATGATCAGTCGGGGTTGGCTAAATGCACTTGAAGAGGTCAGAACTTCCTTTTGTTTTTGCCAGGATAAAAACCCGTGAAACCGGCCCTGCTACCTTTCTTATGGAATGTTCAGGACATCAAATTTAAAGGGAAAAGGAATGAAACACGAATTTTAAAGAGGTAGGTCTCTTTTGGAGGAAGAAGAGGTGACTTATCTGGGAGTACGTGCCAGCTTTAAATGGCAAAGACATGCTTCTTGGACCGAATACCCGGCCGAGATCCATTTCTGCTTTCTGATTTCAAATCTTTCAAAACCAATGAAACTTATTCATACTTGAGTGGCAATATTTCCTCTTTTCAACTAACGACACCCTTTTTTGGTTTTCGCCAATCAACCTCTCTTATTTCTCTTCTCCCGTCGCCCGATTGCGCTCTTTATGAGTTTTCGCCAAATGGACTCTCTCATTTTGTTTTTCTTTGCTCTCCGTCACCTTATGGTGCCCGGAGGTTTTCGCCGATAAGACTCTCTCATTTTATTTCAAAAATTTGAATTGCACCGAATCGCAACAGAGGTGTTTTTCACATCCCTGTTTTGGTCAACTGATCTGAAGGACTTGGAGTAAGCTTCTTGAGTATAGGAAGTTGGACGGGAATCTACAACTTTGGAACCATTTGGGCGAATTTGTAACCGAACCAGTACATTTCTACCAGTTTTGATTTTCTTGGGGAAATGGGGTTTTTATTTTGATATGGCTGAACCTCAGGGAGAGGCTGCCTACGTATCCTCTCGGAATCAAGTCATACATAGTTCAGGAAGTTTTTTCCTAAACTAATTTGTTTGTGTTTCTTCTTCTTCTTCTTATTTTTCAAATCTTCATTTTTTGTTTCATTTCTCTTTTCTTTTCTTCTTTCTTCTTCTTTTTTTTATTCTTTTTCTCTTTTGAACAACATTTCCGGGTTCCAAAGAGGGTGATCGAAGAAACGTAACCGTCTCAAAAGGTTTGCGATGGATTGATAGTGTTTATGGTAGCGGAAAAGAAAAGCCTCCCTCATTTCAATCAACCGGGGTCATTGCTGCAGGGAGTTCAAACGTAATACCTTTTTACTGCATCTGCATTTATTGCTACCTCAGGCTCGTCTCCTTCAACATCACCCAGGTACAATGCTCCTTTAGGCAATATCTTTATGATAATGTATGGACCTTTCTAGTTTGGAAAGAACTTTCCTTTGTCTTCCTGATGGTGAGGAAGTATACGCCTCAATACCAGCTGCCCGACTTAAAAATTCCTAGGGCGCACTTTCTTGTTGTACGCGCGGGCCATTCTTTGCTGGTACAATTGCCCGTGACAAATCACGGCCATTCATTTTTAATTAATTAATGACAACTGCTCCAAACTAGTTTTAAGCCTGTCTCTATCCTCAATTTCTGCTTCGACAATTACTCGGAGCGAAGGGATTTCTACCTCTTCGGGTATGACAGCTTCAGTCCCATAGACTAGTAAATATGGAGTTGCTCCTACCAATGTACGCACTGTGGTGCGATATCCCATCAATGCAAAAGGCAAATTTTCATGCCATTGCCTAGAGCTTTGAATCATTTTCCTTAAGATCTTCTTGATGTTCTTGTTAGCTGCTTCGACGACACCATTAGATTTGGGCCGGTAAGGGGTGGAGTTTCTATATGTTATCTTGAATTGTTCACAGATTTCTCCTATCAGACGACTGTTTAGATTAGTTGCATCATCTGTAATGATGGTAGCAAGAATCCCAAAACGACAAATGATATTGGAATGCACAAAATCCACAACCGCTTTCTTGCTAACATGCTTAAGAGTTATGGCTTCAACCCATTTTATGAAGTAATCAATAGAGACCAATATGAATCTATGTCCATTTGAAACTTTCGGTTGAATCGTCCCAATGAAATCCATGCCCCAGGCAGCAAATGGCCAAGGTGCTGCGATAGGAGGCAACTTAGTTGGTGGTGCATGAACCAAATCACTGTGCACCTGACATTGATGACACTTCCGAACGAAGCTGAAGTAATCTTTCTCTATGGTCATCCAGTAATACCCGGCTCAGAGTATCTTCTTTTCTAGTACATACCCATTCATATGAGGCCCACACACTCCCGCGTGTACTTCTAGCATACTTCTCCCGGCCTCCTCGGCGTCGACATATCTCAGCAAATTAAGATATGGAGTCATTTTATATAAAGTATCACCACTCAAGAAGAAATTGCTTGTGTCCCGTCAGATGGTTTTCTTTTGCTGCTCGGTGGCTTGCTCGGGGTACTCCTGTGTTTTCAGGAATCTCTTGATGTCTTAATACCAGGGTTGTGTGCTGGACTCTGCTTCGGTCACATTACAATACCCATGCCTTTCTCTGATTTGGATTTGTAAAGGATCAATATAGGCGTTTCCAAGGTACGACAACATGGATTGTGGCAATGGGGAATGTACTTGAATTGTACCGACTTGAACCGTTTGCATAGGTATTCCACATGTTGTCTGTATGGGACGAGTTTAATGTCTCTTGTTTCCCATTCTTCTTGAGCCAGTCGGATGATCGGATCTGAATCTCCCATGATTGACAATTCTTCAACATCTTGATCAATGGCTATGTTCATGCCCATAATGCAAGCCTCATATTCAGTTGTATTATTGGTGCAAAAAACCAAAGCCTTGCTGTAGCCGAATAATGTTGACCTGTGGGTGACATTAAAATTTCCCATATCCTTATGCATTTTGCGATTACTACTCAGTGGAACAACATTTTCCAAGCGGGGATATCTTCAGATGTTACTTCCACCGAATTCACTTCTTCATTGGAGAAATAGGTATTTAAAGGCTGATATTCGTCATCAACGGGATTTTCTGCCAGATGATCTGCCAATGCTTGGGCCTTCATTGCAATACGAGTGACATAAACTATGTCGAACTAGGTGAGCAGGATTTTCCATTTGGGCAATCGCCCAGTGGGCATTGGTTTTTGGAATATATAGCTCAGTGGGTCCAGCTTGGTTATGACGTAGGTGGTATGAGCTTGCAGATAATGCCTTAACTTTTGAGCTACCCACGTCAAAGTGCAACCCGTTCTTTCTAGCAGTGTACTTGGCCTCACAACTGGTAAACTTCTTGCTTGGATAATAGATGGCATGCTCTTTCTTTCCCGTGGCGTCATTCTGCCCGAGAATACAACCAAAAGAGCTTTCCAGGGTTGTTATATAGAGAAATAGTGGCCTTTCCGATTCCGGCGGAACTAAAACTGGTGGGTTGGACAAGTAGTGTTTAATTTTGTCAAAAGTCTCTTGACACTCGACAGTCAATTTAATTGCCGCATCCTTTTTCAATAGCTTGAATATGGGCTCGCATGTGGAAGTCAGCTGGGAAATGAATCGGCTGATGTCATTCAATCTTCCCGATAAACTCATTACATCCTTTTTGGTCTTTGGTCGAGGCAGCTCTCGAATGAATTTTATCTTGGTCAGATCCAGCTCGATACCTCTTCGGCTGACAATGAATCCCAGAAGTTTGCCAAAAGGGACCCCAAATGCACCTTTGGCAGGATTCAATTTCAAGTCATACTTGCGAAGCCTTTCGAAGAATTTTCTTAAGTCCTTTACATGATCATCCTGAGTCTTGGACTTGATAATAACATCATCCACATATACATTTATTTCTTGATGCATCATTTCATGGAAAATGGTGTTCATGTCCCTCATGTAAGTTGCCCCGGCATTTTTAAATCCAAAAGGCATATCTTTGTAACAATAAGTTTCCCAAGGTGTGGTGAAGGCGGTTTTATCAACATCTTCCTCATGCAACAATACTTGGTGGTATCCTGCGTAGCAATCTACAAAAGACTGAATATCGTGTTCGGCACTGTTATCGACAAGGATGTGGATGTTGGGTAGAGGGAAGTTGTCCTTAGGACTCACCTTGTTTAAATCTCTGTAATCCACATATACTCGAGTCTTTCCATCTTTCTTCGATAACGGGACCACATTGGCAAACCATGTGGTGTATCGAACCACTGGGATTACCCCCCCTGTAGATATTTTGTGATCTCTTCTTTGATCTTATCGGTGACATCAGGTTTGAACTTTCTTTGTTTTTGTTGGACCGGACGTCATTCAGGGTATGTGGGAAACATATGAACCAGCAGGTCAACACTCAACCAGGCATATCATCGTAAGACCAATAAAATACACCTTTGAATTCCAAAAGGAGTTGAACCAATAAATCCCGTATTTCGTTATTCACATGGATGCTTATTTTAGTTTCTTTGATTTCACCGGGATTGCCCAAGTTAACCGGTGCAGTATCCTTTAAGTTTTGCTTAGTTTTGTTTTCAAACGTTCCAACTATCAGTTGATTTCCCTAAAAGCCTCTTCTTCGTCATATTTCGGTTCTTGGTTCATTATTTCACAAATAGGCAGCATGTTTGGGTCGTGGCATGAAGTCCGCGAGCATGTTGTTTTATATAAAGTCGCATTATTTGGACTGAATAAATAAAAAACAAAAGAAAGACAAAATCAGAGAAAGACAGAGAATTGCAAATGATGAAATATTGATTTCATTTCTTTGAAATTGTAAGATATCTGAGTTTACAACTGGGATTTAAAGGAAAAATTGCTAAAGAGAAACAACCGAGCAACACCCTGAAATAGCTCGTGATGCAAGAAGAGTTAGCATGGCAGGACTACCGAGTCTCCCGCGTGACAGGGAAAGGCGTGGCCTTCCAGTTTTGTAGCTTGGAATCCGGTCCCATATAGAGCACATCATCAGTGCTTGAGCCTTCTCCCAGCTAGACCATGTTGGCTTCATACAATAATTCCCTCATGGCTCCACATATCTCCTCAATTTCTTCTGCTGTGAAGGTCTCTTCTTCCTCTTCCTCACTGTACTTTGGTTTTACAAATGTTTTGTACAAGTGGGGTAAGGGTTGTGGCAAAGCCCATCCATGATGTTTTCTACGATTGGCCCAGGTGATATCTTCTAATGTTGGATGAAAGCCTATACCAAACAAATTTTTTGCGGCAGACAAAGCGACCGGCTCAGTTATGCCTTGTAGGGAGCTTCCAAGTCCCTTTCCTGGCTTAAAACCTTGGCGTGTCATCTCTCTTGCCACCATGATTGAAGCATTTGAAAGGAAATGCTGGGGGACTGGTTTGCCTTCGTCGTCTTTATCGCAACCACAATTTCAAAAGCTTGATAAACTATGTGCTCACTTCCTTCTTTGTCTTCAAGGAAGGGAACAGAGGGGTCCCGGTAAATTGACTGCTCGTCCTCTCTGTGAACTACAATCTCCTGGTTTTCATGTTCGAACTTCAGTATTTGGTGCAGAGTAGAGGGCACCGCTCCTGCTGCGTGAATCTACAGTATTCCTAGGAGGTAGTTATAGGATGTTTCCATGTCCAATACTTGAAATGTCACTTCAAAGTCTACCGAACCAATGGTCAACACTAAGTCAATTTCCCCTATGGTGTCTCTCTTGATTCAATTAACGGCTCAGACACACACATTGTTAGGACGGATCCCCTCTGTCCCAATCTCCATTCTCTGCAGTGTAGATAGTGGGCATATATCTACCCCAGAACCTTCGTCTATCATCACTCTTTTGACATAATAGCCCTCGCATTTGATGGTGAGGTGTAAGGCTTTGTTGTGGCCAGCTCCCTCTGGAGGCAAGTCATTCTTACTGAACGTAACCTGATTAACGGAAAAGAATCTTTCTGCCATTTTCTGTAGTTGCTCCACGGAGGTTCCAGCCAGTACGTATGCTTTGTTCAAGGTTTTATCCAAAACTTGCTGGTGCTCGGGAGATTTTATCAAGAGTGACAATAAAGAGACCTGCTTGGGAGACTTTCGAGGCTGGTCCACCACCTCGTATTCTGGCCTTTTCATTTTTTGAATGAAGGCTTCTACTTTTTCAGCATTCACAGGCCTCTTAGGTGGAAATCGCCGTTTGGTAGCAGCGTTCACCTCTTCTATATCTGAATATTTCTTTCTGGGAAGGCCTTTTTGAGTTTCGCCGATGATTTCTTTTCCCTTGTATGTGACTACGGTTTCTTGGTAATTCAACGGGACTGCAGAAGGGTTTGTCATGGGCTTCTGAGGTGCGCGACTGATTACCACAGGCTCATTCAGCACTGGTTGTTTAATCGGTCCTCGTATCAAATAATCTCTCTTGAATACATACATGGTTTTTTCAGCTCAAACCTTCTTGGAGACTCAAAGTGGGTTGTTTCTGTTTACGCCCCCGTGGGATGTAAATTATTGTTTCCTTGGTAGGGGTCATCTCAGTTTTGATTCTAGACTTCTTCTCTGCTCCTGGATGCTTAGCTTCACCTGTTTCCTTTTCTTCGACCTTCTTGAGGGTAACTTTCGGTTTTCTGTCTAGCTCACTGATGGCTATCGTGGCTTTTAAGGCAGGGTCAAATTCTTTGTCCTCACAAATCATTCTGATGACTGGCCCGTTGTTGTGAGCCGGCAACGGGTTATTGGTTACGTTCAGGACCTCTTCATCTCTCAGTACTATTTTCCTTTGTTCTATCAAATCCTCCACCGCTCGTTTCAAAGTCTAGCATTTTTCGGTGTCATGTCCTTCTGCCCCGGTATGATAAGCATAACATACGCCCCTTTTATAGGAAGGTGACTTGGGGTTTTTCCTGTTCAAGGGCACGGGCTGCAGGAGACGCATGTGGACCAATTTTGAGAATAGGCTGGCATAAGATTCCCCTATTGGAGTAAAGTTTTTGCTCCTGGGTGGTTCCTTGGGATGGTTATTATTTTTTGGAGAGTGGGGATTATAGTGATTCTGAGGAGGCTGATTTCTCGGGGCTTGGTTTTTGTTGCTCTGCTATTGGGGTTAAGCAAAAGGGCTGGCATTCATGACTGCATGAGTTTGAGGAACATAATACATGTCTTGGTGGGGATAGTAATGTTGAGAGTCCCTATCTGAGAATACAGGTCTGTGAGCATTATGTCTTCCCATTCCGGAGGGTGGCATGGACACTTCCTCTTTCTTTTTGTTTCTTGCGATCCCTCCTACCCCACCTTGTATGGCCTGGGAGGTTGCTCTTGTGGCAAACTGACTCAGAATTCTTCCTGTCTTCAAGACATTTTCTACCATCTCACTGATCATAATTACCTCTGCAAAAGGTTTGCCCATTGCTGACATCATATTTTAAAGAAAAATCTGCCTCTTGCGCTTGTAGGAAGACGTTGACCATCTCCGTCTCGTCCATGGGTGGCTTTACTATCAACGCTTGCTCACAACACTTAACAGCATATTCTCTGAAGCTTTCTGAAGGTTTCTTTTTCAAGTTGGCTAAGGAGTTCCTTTCTGGGATAATGTCAATGTTATACTGGAATTGCATTACGAAATCCCGGGCAAGGTCATCCCAAATATTCCATCGAGTGATATCCTGGTCAATGTACCATTCAGTAGCGATGCCTACTAAGCTCTTCCCAAAATATGCCACCAAGAGTTCTTCTTCTCCACCTGCCCCATGCAGTTGGTTGCAATACTTTTTCAAATATGTGATGGGGTCGCCGTGGCCAACGTATTTTTCAAACATCGGCGTTTTGAACCCCAGAGAGAGATGTACGTGTGGGAACATGCATAGGTCCGAGTAAGACACACTCTTCTGCCAACTTAATAACTGCATGTTTTTCAGAATTTGTTCAAGGCTATTCATCCTTCTTGTTATTTAATCTTGTTCGGGTGTTTAAGAGGTATTGTCTTGCACATGTGTGAGTTCATATGCTGGTTGAGGGTAGTTTTATTGGGGTATGGGGGAGGCTCGGTTTGGTAGTTAGGAGTTTGAAATGTAAAAGGCGTGGGGTCAAACATGGGTCTCGGCACCGCAGGCTGTGTGGTGGCTGCGCACGGAGGAGTCGTAAAAATGTTGGGAACTGGATTAGATGTGAACATCGGAGGGCGGGCTTCAGAGGGCGCTCTGACAAAGTTGGTTGATGTGGTGGGCTGTCCTAGGAGGATATTTGGGTGACTGATGGGGATGGTGGAGGTACCCCCCCGACCTTGGGAAAAGCTCAGGAAATCCGGGGATAGCACTTGGAGATTCGTTTCCATTTATCCAAGAGTCCCACATCTCCATAACTCGGAGTCGAAGAATCCTATTCTCTTCAGCCGCCACAGATTCAGAGGTTGGGATCCCCGCACTTGGGTTGTCATTTGGGATAGGGACTGATGGTAGGGTCATTTCGGTTGACATCTCTGCGCTTCCTTTTGATCTAGTAAAGTATCTGTGCAAGGCCAACTTACCACAAACCAATCACTGTTCTTTAAAACCTGGACTGGAAACTGGAATTTCAAACAGTTAGGTTGAGGTTCCTAACAAACAAGAAATCCCATGTTAGGTATGCTGCACCAATGCAGTTAATGGGTTTTCTATATGCTTGCAACGGTCGCATGCGTCATCCCCGCATTTATTCCGAATTTCTTTTGTTTCCTATTTCTTATTTCTTATTGGATTACCCCCTTTTTTTTAAAAATAAGGTCGAATCCTATGAAGATTGACTAAGTATCATGACATCGCATGAATCAGATCGACCGTAGTTCATGGAAAATAGTGTGTAAAAACCATAATATTTTGGGGTTTTCAATTTTTATATACTTTGATTCCAAAAGCTAACAAAATGAAATGAAACCACCAAACTGGGCCTCAATAACTTACAGACTCGAACGGTGCGTAGAAGAACATACAAACAGACTCTTTTAAGAAAATACAAATTTATGAGTACATTAAAACTTCAAATGTTTTTGAAGCTTGCGGGGCATCGTCTGACCTTGCCGTAGGTTTGCGTGCTAAGCTTCCTTGGAGGTAGTGGAGATCTTCCATCACTTGACGAACAAAGGTCATGGAAGTAGCATAGAACATAAGTTTCGTCATGTCCTCACAGTGGTTGCACTTTGTGGTAATATATTCTTCGATTTCCCGCACCCTTTCCCTGATATCACCTTTTTCTTGTAATAGACGCCTAATTTCCTCGGCCCTTGCTTCTAGAGTTCGTTCTACTACTTGGTTCAACTTTTTGAACTGCCGCAAATCCCTTTCTAATCCTACTATTACTGCATAGCAATGCTCTCTTTCGGCTTTGAAGTCCCTGGCTTGTTTGGCCATTTTGTTTTCAGCTATGATGACCCTCTGTTTTAAACCAACGATCTCACTGCTACTCCCTTATTTTAATTGCTCTAGTATGCGGGCTCGTTCCTCTGTACTTTTAATCAATTGCTTCCGAACCCTAGATAGCTCACCCTCCGCCTTATTTAGGTGGACCCCGTATTCGGTTACCTTCCGCCGCAAATGTTCTATGAGCGTTTCATCTTTTGCACTCCTAGGAGGATTTTCTGCATCTGCCTTCATTTTCTAGCTTTGAGCTTATAGGGCTTCGTTTTCTTTGGTTAACGTCTTCTTTTCTCCCTCACCGGCTGCAGCTTGTAAAGTGTTTTCAAATTGCAGTTCATGGATTTGTTTTTCCAGCCTTCCTATAGTAGCCCTGTATTCATTTTCTTTGGCTAGCCAATCACACTACTCTTGTAATGTCTCAGCAAATTCTTGGAGATGTGGTCTCTTTGTTGGCCTCCCATGCTCTATGTCGTTCTTGTACCAAGCAACATATCCCAGTGCAACCTAACTTTTAGATACGTCACGTACTCGAGTATTGGCAGTCAAGTATTGACATTCACTCCAGATTTGGCGTACAATGTCTTCAAGGAGTTGACCCTTTGGGCTTATCTCAAAAACATGACGGCTAATATCCTCGCCCTTGGGGGTCATTTGGCATGTACCCAGTTGTCTTAGTACTCTATACGGCACATAGCGATGGATGCTTTGGAGGCCCATCAGAAGAAAATGAGGTCCAGTAGCAGGCATATACACAACTTTGTTCACAAGGATCCAACCGAATGTCCATTCTATTTGGTTTGCAGTGATGACCCGGAGATGCGACACCCATTCTGTGACACCCTCAGATAGTTTAAACCCATCAACCCTGTTTCCGAATTCTTCTATGTAGCTCTTTGTTGACGACCCGTAATTTATGAACTGAGGCCGGTGGTATATATGCTCGATCATCCATGTTTGCAGCAGCAAGTTACATCTCTCGAAGAAGTCTCTTCCCGCTTTACAGATGGTGAGAGCACGGAAGATGTGGGACAAGATCATTGGAGCGAGGGTACTTTTAGCCTGGGCCATTAAAGTGCTAACGACTCCCGTTATCCGTATGTCAATATTCCCGTCCTTTCGTGGGAATACTAGAAGACCCAAGAAGGATACCATAAATAACGCAAAACATCGATGCTTCTCCCACTTGAGCCAATTTACCTTGCTACAAATAAGACTTTCGAGTTTGAATAATACTCCAATGTGGCCATACCTCTGATATATAAATTGTGGGGTGCAAAATCCTGCTGATAAGTCGGGATTGTGAACATTTTTGCTGATTTTCGAGCAATCCTGGAATTTGTGCACAGCGAGAGATCTTCGTTCATTCAAGTATTGGTGTCTCAACGGGATTTTATGGGTCCCGATATATCCAGTCATTTCTTCTAATGTTGGGGTAAGCTCAAAGTCCAAGAAGTGGAAACATTGTGGGCCGAGTCCCAGAATGTGATTAAGACCTTTAGGATGTCTCCCCTGGGGTTAATTTTCAATAAACCAGTGAGGGCTCCCAAATGTGCATTGACCCTTTTGTGCTCTGCTTCCCCAAGATCATTCCACCATAGTCGCAACTCGAAGGGAATTTTGTTCATTATCGTGCTCATTGCACATTTATTAAGGCGAATTACTATTCTCAAAATATTAGCAACCGGCATTTGATAAATTTCATTTTTTTAAACCAAGGACCGGCTTTGCGAATACGTCCTTGCAACACTTCAGAGATAAGGTCTTCCACGTTGTACTTGCTTACCAGTCAAAATAAGACTCAGAGGTGGCCTTTGTGCAAGATTAGCCTTCCGACGTCCCTGGTGGTAACATTCAGCTATAACCGGCAGTAATGGCGCCACCTAATTTATTTCAAAACAAATGAATAAACTCAGACATTCGTTTTACTTGTTTTGGCATTTTTGCAAAAAAGGGGGCTGGTTTCGGCAAAACAATTTATCAAAAACACGAAAATATTACTGAAAAACTCCCAATTTCTTTTCCTTTTGTTTTTTTTTTTGAAACATCCGGCAGCATTTCGGTGCTATTTTTTCTCGATTTTTTCTCCTTATTCACAAGCCGGTCAACATGCGAATCCAAAGCAAATAAATGCACAAGTAGTACGTAACACGCATCAGGATGGTCTATATTTCAGGTCACCTGTCCTAGACAGACCCAACCCATGTATTGAGTCCCCTAAGTCAAAGGAATGATGCAAATAAACGTTCCTACTAGGTATCCGTCTTGAGGTTTGTTATACTAAGTTTAGAACTTCGGTATAGGGTCTAGATTGTGCACCCGAGCGGACAACTCGATTCGAGGAGGGGGCTACGTACCGGGAATCAAAAGGTCGTCCGGCTTAGTAACTTTTCCGGCCTCTTTCTTATTTCAGGTATGACACTAACATGATAGGGAGTCTCAACCAGTAAGCATGTCCCTGGAGGTGAGAAGTTAAGGGTTTTGTAGCAGATCATATATACATTTCAGATAATATCACACCGGTAAAGCATTTAGCACTTAGCACAGAACATGTAATGAAATTAGAAAAAGCCAAATATAACAGTTATACTAAACTCGAATTCTTGAACCCTGAAACAGAGATTCTGGGTTCCATCCCCAGCAGAGTTGCCAGACTTGTCACACCTCCTTTTTACACGGTTACCCCAAATGATGACACGTATAAGGGAATTTTTCCTATTAAAGTGACATTATTCGGATTGGGATTATTTGTTAATTAAGAGTCGCCACTTGGGATAGGTTTGGATTTTGGTGTCCCATGTCACCGGTTTATTTTGAATCCCAAATCGAGGAAAACCTTTCAACTGCCTGATTGGAGTCTGCAAACAAGAAATTCTTGAATAAGGAATTCTATTGACCCGACGGAAGGTGTTAGGTACCCTCGGATCCCGTGGTTCTAGCACGGTCGTTTAAACTATTATAAGTGGCAAGGAATCTGATTTTTATACATGTTCAAACCTATAGTACAATTTTAAATTACTTACCGATTTTAACATTTTTGGGAAAATTGCAACGTTATTAAAACACGTCTTGAACCACGTCAGATAAATGCACCCGGGTCCTCAACATATGTTAACATCACTGAGACTTGGATTTGGGTTACATAAATGCTCACCCTAGTTTAGGAAGATATTTAATTAATAAATTCGCGCCTATAGAAGCTACGCATTTAGAAATTCGTGGAAGGCCATGAAATTCGCTAAACAGCACTTCTAACTTTCTATATATATATATATTATTAAGTTGAGGAGCCTAACGTAGTGTTTCATTATGTTAGCGCGGCTTACTTTTATTTATAAAGGCATCCTAAAGCATGCTATAGTTTTCTATTAAGCTTGTCTCTAAAAGGTCCTAATAATTTCATACGTAGATAATGCATTTGAAGGGATTCAACACTTATATTTCCAGCCTCATTCATGGCTGGTTATGTTACTTGGGCCTTGTTTAATACTTGGACCAGGAAATGTATATTCTTTATGTTATAACTGACAGCAACTGGACTTTCCAATTGAGCCCAGAATATTTGGACTATAAGTCCATCGTAGGGAAAATAATAAAAACATTTTATCGATTATACTGAAGTCGCAAAATTATTCGAGTGATCATTCTGAAGTATACTGAAGGTTTTTTAAAGAATGACGATGATGAGAATGATTTCATATTAATAGGTCATAACTCAGATTTCAAATATGCTATATAAAGAAAATCTGAAGCACCCATCATTCGGAGTATATTCATATACTGTTGTTGACTCCTTACTACATCATCATTCATGGATGCTAAGTAAAATCAGGAACTAGTCTATGTTAATCCTAATGAAATCTAAACCAAACTGAAGTTAATGTCCACATACAGTCTGTTAGAATATACGCTTAACGCCTGAGGGGGGGGGGGTGAATAGCGTTATAATAAAAAACAATATAAACTTGCGGAATTAAAAATTGCAGGATTGAAATAAGTGCGGTAAGTAAATAATAAGGAACGAACGCACCGAAATTATCCTGGTTCACCACAACCTGTGGCTAGTCCAGTCCCCAAGAGACTCTCTCGAGATTCCACTAACTTCGTTAAGCTTACGGGTGCTTAACAAACCGTTACAAACTGAGAACTTGAGTCACACAAGCCCCAACAATCTTTGCTCGAAGATACCACACTTCAAGACTTCAACCGAAGGAATGAAAACATTCCTTCTTACAACCACAAGGGATTAACACTTCCCTTCAAGTATATATAAACACTTAGCACTCAAGACAAGACTCTCTTTAAGAGTAGATATGAGTAAAATAAATACGCTCAAGAACACAACAACTTTCGTCAAGAGTTTGGCTCTCAAAAACTTATGAATAGAAAATGATGAATATGAGAGTATGCAAGCTTTAGCAAGAATATAATCAGTTGTTGTACTTAGAAGACTGGTTTTGAGTTGTATTTATAGTGTTCAAAACCCCCCACAACCGTTGCCTAATTGCCAATCAAGAATTGCTGATTTTGTGCTGAGATAATCGATTATCTGATTTGCATAATCGATTATTTTCCAATCGTTCAAAAATCATTCCCAGATTTTAAGCAGAATAATCGATTATCCAAATCGTATAATCGATTACCTGACAACGTTCACAAAATCATATTCAGATTTTACTTAACATAGTCGATTATCAGATTGTGGATAATCGATTACCTGACAACGTTCAAAAAATCATATGCAGATTCTACTTAGCATAATCGATTATCAGATTGTGTATAATCGATTATCTTTCAGAGTTTAAAAATACTTTGGCAACGGTCATTTGCATAGTCGATTATGCTATAAGGATAATCGATTATCTTTTATATTTTGAAACTTTGGACTACACTGTCTTAACATAATCGATTATCATAAAGTAAATAATCGATTATGTTACAGTCTTGTAAAATTTGATAGACACTGCCTCAACATAATCGATTATCATAATGTGCATAATCGATTATTTTATAGCTTTGAAAATTCTGATGGACACTGCCTCAACATAATCGATTATCATAAGGTACATAATCAATTATCTTGTAGCTTTGAAAAATCTAATGTACACTGCCTTAACATAATCGATTATCATAAGGTACATAATCGATTATTGTTCAGCTTTGTAAATCTGGTGTACATTGTCTTAACATAATTGATTATCATAAAGTACATAATCGATTATCTTTGTCCAGATTTGAGAGGCATGTTTAAAAATCATTTTGGCTAAAATAAAATGTTTGAAAATCATTTTGCTTTAAATTAAATATGCATGATTTGATAAAAATGATTTTACGAGAGAAGCCAAGTCTTGAGTTAATTGTCGGATCAAGATCACAATTAAAGAACGACTCATGTATAACTTTATTTCTTTGCTTGATCATGATCTTTGTTCGTCTTGTGCTTGAACTTCGTTATGTGTCAATTGCGTGCTTGTGCTTGGACCTCGTCATATGTCAATTGCGCATCGTTTGTCATTTATCAAAACCTAAAAATATGAACACACGTTTAGTTTAGTTCCTTGAGAACGTGTTTCAACAATTTCCCCCTTTTTGATAATGGCAAACCAATATCGGGATATGCATATTAGATAACTCATATTGACGATCCAAGACAAGTATATAGATTTGCAATTAGTTCCCTCTCAACATATGAATTCCCCCTCAATTTATGTCAATAAATATTAAGTGCATAGCCCTTATTCTTCCCCCTTTTGACATTAGCAAAAGAAATATTAGCAAATAACTTGTTTATTGATTAACCAGAAATCGCAATTATAAAAGGGACAATATAATGTCAACATAATCGATTAATCGATTATGTACTTAAGAGAAATCGATTATTCTTAAAAGAGATCGATTTTTCTGCACCAGTGCTTTATAATTCCCCCTGTCTTTGATGCCTGCAAAACAGAATTAGGCGCCTCCGACGCTCAAGTTAGTAATGAAAAACAGAAATAATGCAATGCATGACTTAGATCAACGTGGAGTCAAGAATCCCGAGTTCACTACGAATTCGGAAAAAGGACTCTTTCTCTAAAGGCCTTGTGAAAATGTCGGCCAATTGAGATTTGGCTTCAGCAAACTCAATTTCGACATCACCTTTGAGAACATGATCTCTTATAAAGTGGTGCCTAATTTCAATGTGTTTTGTTCTTGAATGAAGAACGGGGTTCTTCGTCAAGCTTATGGCGCTAGTATTATCACATCTAAGAGGGATATGATCGATACTTAGTCCATAGTCCGAAAGTTGTTGTTTCATCCAAAGGATTTGAGCACAACAACTCCCCGCGGCTACATATTCAGCCTTGGTTGTGGACAATGCAACACTTACCTGTTTCTTACTAAACCAAGAGACAAGAGAGCTACCGAGCAAATGGCAAGTGCCACTAGTGCTCTTGCGGTCCAATTTGCAACCCGCAAAATCAGAGTCGGAATAGCCAACAAGTTTGCATGAAGAACCTTTGGGATACCATAGCCCCACATTTATAGTACCAACAAGATACTTCATTATCCGCTTAACCGCAATTAGGTGCGACTCCTTCGGACATGATTGATATCGAGCGCATAAACATATGCTAAACATTATGTCCAGTCTACTAGCAGTAAGATAAAGAAGGGATCCGATCATACCTCGATACTTCTTGGTGTCGACTTCCTTACCTTTCTCATCTTTGTCAAGATTATCGGATGTGCTCATTGGAGTGGCCATTGCTTTGACGTTGCTCATTTCAAATCGTTTTAGCAACTCTTTGCAATATTTAGATTGACAAATGAAAGTTCCTTCTTTCATTTGTTTCACTTGCAACCCCAAGAAGAAGGTTAGCTCACCCATCATAGACATCTCAAATTCGCTTGTCATTAAATCAGAAAATTCCTTGCACAAAGCATTGTTAGTAGCACCAAAAATAATATCATCCACATAGATTTGAACTAATAAAATATTATTGTTTTTATGCTTAATAAATAGTGTGGTGTCAACTTTCCCCCTAATGAACTCATTGTCCAAAATAAATTTGCTCAATCGTTCATACCAAGCTCGGGGAGCTTGTTTAAGACCATAAAGGGCTTTCTTAAGTTTGAAAACATGATCGGGAGATTTAAAATCTTCAAAGCCCGGGGGTTGTTCAACATAAACTTCTTCTTGAATAAAACTATTTAAAAAAGCACTCTTTACATCCATTTGATATAAATTGAAATTCATAGAAGAGGCAATAGCAAGTAATAAATGAATACCTTCTAACCTTGCTACGGGTGCATACGTTTCTTCATAGTCAATTCCTTCTTCTTGATTGTAACCTTTTGCTACAAGCCTAGCTTTGTTTCTAGTGATTACACCATTTTCATCTAATTTATTTCGAAAAATCCATTTTGTACCAATTATGATATGATTGTCGGGTCTTGGCACCAACTCCCAAACGTCATTTCGTTTGAATTGGTTAAGCTCCTCTTGCATTGCCAAGGTCCAATGCACATCCCCAATTGCTTCGGAAATGGTTGAGGGTTCAATTTGAGAAACGAAAGCAGTATGTCCTAAGGTGTTCTTAAGATTGTTTCGAGTACATACCTTTTGTTCAATGTTGCCAATTACCTTGTCGAGAGGATGGTCTTTGATTGTCCTCCACGCGTTGGGCAGTTTCGTTTCTTTCTCCAGTGGTGGCGCTTCCTCCGATAATTGTTTCAAGATTTCATCTTGAATTTCCTTTGGATTTTCCTCTTGTACTTTGTCTTGAGGACTTATTGTGTTTAAAATACATGAAAGATCAAAACCAGAATCCTTTCTCGCCAAGCGAGCATTATTTTCGGAAAACACAATATGAGGGGATTCCTCAACAGTTTCGGTTCTATTATTGAATACTCTATATGCTTTGCTACGTGATGAGTAACCAAGAAAAATTCGTTCATCCGATTTGGCATCAAATTTTCCCAAATTATCTTTTCCGTTGTTATGAATAAAGCATTTACAACCGATTACTCTAAGATGGGAGAGATCAGGTTTCCTACCCTTGTAGAGTTCATAGGGAGTTTTCATGAGTGCAGGCCTTATGACTACTCTGTTTAAAACGTAGCATGCGGTACTCACGACATCCGCCCAAAATTGTTTGGGAATCTTAGCCTCATCGAGCATGGTTCTAGCCATCTCTTCGAGACACCTATTTTTCTGTTCCACCACTCCATTTTAGTGTGATGTACGGGGAGCAGAGAAGGTGTGCTCAATACCGAGTTCGTCACAAAAGTCCGTGAAGAGATTGTGATCGAACTCTCCCCCATGATCACTTCTTATGGAAGTGACGGTTGTGTTCTTTTCATTTTGAACACGTTTAAGAAAACATTTAAAATTTTGAAAAGCCTCACTTTTGTGAGCAAGAAATAGTGTCCATGTAAATCTAGAATAATCATCAACAATAACAAAAGCATAACGATTTCTACCAAGACTTTCAATGCGAGATGGTCCAAAGAGATCCATGTGAAGAAGTTGCAAAGGTCTTGTAGTTGAAACAATATTCTTAGATTTAAAAGATGCTTTTGTTTGCTTCCCTTTTTGACAAGAATCACAAATAGTGCCATTTTCAAATTTCAAATTTGGAAGACCAATAACTAAATTTTGTGAAACCAAATTGTTGAAAAGATGCATGTTGATATGAGCTACTCTACGATGCCATAACCACATATCGTCTTCTTTACTCATAAGACAATTCACATACTTTGATGAAGAGTTTTCAAGATCAACCATATAGATGTTATCAATTCGAAAACCACCAAGAATAATTTTAAAATCACTACGACGAAAAACTAGGCATTCTTCCGAATCAAATAAAACAAGATTTCCCTTGTCACATAATTGACTTATGCTCAAGAGATTATGTTTTAGACCTTTAACTAGCAATATATGCTTAATGGAAGAAGATTCATTCTTACCGGCCGAGCCAATGCCGATAATTTTTCCCTTGTTGTTATCTCCAAAAATAATGTTTCCTCCTTCCTTGTGTTCTAGTTGAAGGAACTTGGGTGCGTCTCCGGTCATGTGTTTCGAGCATCCACTATCAAGGTACCAAAGTACACTTGATCCCTTCAAACATACCTACAAGACAAATCAATGAGTTTTTGGTACCCAAGCTGTTTTGGGTCCTTGAGAGTTAGGTGTAAAATGCTGTTGTGCTTGACATGCAGTTAAGTGTCTGTGTCTAGTAAAACAAGCAGGAGCAATATGTCTTATTCGACTACAATAGTGACAAATGACATTAGGATTATGCATTCTTCTAGGTTGGTAGTAGTTGGAGATACGAAAATCGCTTGCTCTATTTTTGACAATATGGCTATTGCGCAATCCTTGAAAATCATTTCTCCTACTGTTTGTTCTAGGATATGCAGCGTTTCTAGAATAATTGTTTCTAGGTCGAGTATGTCTAGGTTGCGATTGTTGAAGGCCATTTCTAGGCGTTCTAAAATGTTCAAAGTTTCTTCTAGTGTTTGGTCTAGGATGCATGTTGATTCTAGGATGGTTATTTCTAGGATGAATGTTATTTTATTTATCCTAGGTTGAGCCTTGGGTTGTTGGGGGATGGCTTCAACTTTTTCTTTAGGCTCGTTTTTGAAACCTATGCCATGTTTGGTCGATTTCAAATTGACAAGAACATCATTCAAATTTTTATGAGAAGAATTGAACTTATCTAGGGTGCCCTTAAGTCTTTCTACTTCATCTTTTAGATGCATGCAAGAAATACAATTTTTACTAGAAATCTCGGGTTTGTCGGCGCTTCTCTTGCCGAAAAATTTGTTTTCTTCTTTCAACTTCTCATTTTCCAAAATCAATTTTTCCAAATCTTTTTCTTTCAAAGAGAGTTGTTTTTCAAAATCTTTTTCTATCAAAGAGGAATTTTTCTTTACGTCTCTAACAGTTTCGGAAGCTCTAATGAATTCACTATACAATTCATCAAACGCATTTTGCATTTCCTCAAGAGAAAAGAAATTTTTTGAAGAAATTTGACATACCTCTTCTTGATTGTCTTCGTGTGCCATGAGACATAGATTTGCGACTTCGTCTTCTTCATCGTCGCTTGATTCGTCTCCGGAGTCACCTCCCCAAGATATGTATGCTCGTTGTTTCTTGAAGGGTTTCTTCTCCGTTTTGACATTTGGGTAATTTGATTTAATGTGCCCGATTTCTCCGCATCCATTGCACTTTACTTGATCTCCTTGTTGTTTGCCTTTTCGTTCATACTCTTTTCGCATGAACTTTTGAAACCTCTTAATAACGAGTCCGAACTCGTTATCTCCGTTGTTTGAGTCCTCATCATTTTGAGGTTGAGCCGTGCTTGCCTTGAGGGCGATTCTTTGTTTCCTTTGATCATTAAACGGAGGGTTAAGTATAGTAGAGTCATAGGTTTTAACATTACCTCTTAGTCCGTCGATGGTGACATTTGAAACGCCGATAGAGTCTTGAAACGCGTCGGCCTTGGAGCGCCATTCCGGAGTGAGACTTCGGAGAATTTTTCAGACAAGTTCCTTATCCGTGAAGGTCTTCTTATGAGCATGTAGGTCATTGACGATTTTTAATAATCGTTCGAACATGTCATCGATCCTCTCGCTTTCCTTCATGTGAAATAGTTCATATGTATGGATTAGAAAATCAATTTTAGCTTCTCTTACCTGGTCCGTACCTTCGTACGTGATTTCCAGCTTATCCCACATTTGCTTAGCCGTTGTGCAACATGATATTTTTCTGTAATCATCAGCATTTACAGCACAATATAATAAGTTGATGGCTCTAGCGTTGTTCTGCACTTTTCGGATATCATCCGCATCGTATTCATCTTCGGATTTTGGAACCCATTCATTTTCAACCTTTTTGGTTGGAATTTGTTCTCCCTTCGTTATAACCTTCCATAGATGAAAATTATTCGATTGGATGAATATTCTCATCCTCTCCTTCCAGTACGTATAGTTTGTGCCGTCGAACAGTGGTGGTCTGGTGGAGCACTGTCCTTCACCTCTTCCTGCATTAAAGTCACGAGTAGAAGCCATGGATTGTTTATCTCAAACGGTTAAGTCTTTCAGAGAGTTGGGCTCTGATACCAATTGTTAGAATATACTCTTAACGCTAGAGGGGGGGGGGGAATAGCGTTATAATAAAAAATAATATAAACTTGCGGAATTAAAAATTGCAGGATTGAAATAAGTGCGGTAAGTAAATAATAAGGAACGAACGCACCGAAATTATCCCGGTTCACCACAACCTGTGGCTAGTCCAGTCCCCGAGAGACTCTCTCGAGATTCCACTAACTTCGTTAAGCTTACGGGTGCTTATCAAACCGTTACAAACTGAGAACTTGAGTCACACAAGCCTCAACAACCTTTGCTCGAAGATACCACACTTCAAGACTTCAACCGAAGGAATGAAAACGTTCCTTCTTACAACCACAAGGGATTAACACTTCCCTTCAAGTGTATACAAACACTTAGCACTCAAGACAAGACTCTCTTTAAGAGTAGATATGAGTAAAATAAATACGCTCAAGAACACAACAACTTTCGTCAAGAGTTTGGCTCTCAAAAACATATGAATAGAAAATGATGAATATGAGAGTATGCAAGCTTTAGCAAGAATATAATCAGTTGTTGTACTTAGAAGACTGATTTTGAGTTGTATTTATAGTGTTCAAAACCCCCCACAACCGTTGCCTAATTGCCAATCAAGAATTGCTGATTTTGTGCTGAGATAATCGATTATCTGATTTGCATAATCGATTATTTTCCAATCGTTCAAAAATCATTCCCAGATTTTAAGCAGAATAATCGATTATCCAAATCATATAATCGATTACCTGACAACGTTCAAAAAATCATATTCAGATTTTACTTAACATAATCGATTATCAGATTGTGTATAATCGATTACCTGACAACGTTCAAAAAATCATATGCAGATTCTACTTAGCATAATCGATTATCAGATTGTGTATAATCGATTATCTTTCAGAGTTTAAAAATACTTTGGCAACAGTCATTTGAATAATCGATTATGTTATAAGGATAATCGATTATCTTTTATATTTTGAAAACTTTGGACTACATTGTCTTAACATAATCGATTACCATAAAGTACATAATCGATTATTTTACAGTCTTGTAAAATTTGATAGACACTGCCTCAACATAATCGATTATCATAATGTGCATAATCGATTATTTTATAGCTTTGAAAAATCTGATGGATACTGCCTCAACATAATCGATTATCATAAGGTACATAATCGATTATCTTGTAGCTTTGAAAATTCTAATGTACACTGCCTTAACATAATCGATTATCATAAGGTACATAATCGATTATGGTTCAGCTTTGTAAATCTGGTGTACATTGTCTTAACATAATCGATTATCATAAAGTACATAATCGATTATCTTTGTCCAGATTTGAGAGGCATGTTTAAAAATCATTTTGGCTAAAATAAAATGTTTGAAAATCATTTTGCTTTAAATTAAATATGCATGATTTGATAAAAATGATTTTACAAGAGAAACCAAGTCTTGAGTTAATTGTCGGATCAAGATCACAATTAAAGAACGACTCATGTATAACTTTATTTCTTTGCTTGATCATGATCTTTGTTCATCTTGTGTTTGAACTTCGTTATGTGTCAATTGCGCGCTTGTGCTTGGACCTCGTCATATGTCAATTGCGCGTCGTTTGTCATTTATCAAAACCTACAAATATGAACACACGTTTAGTTTAGTGCCTTGAGAACATGTTTCTACACAGTCGACTGTTTATACAAGTTTAAATACATTGCAATAATAAAAGGCTACTAAAAGGTAAATAACACTCATAATATGAAATTGATACATAAAAACATTATTGTCTTCATTATTAGCTTATAATCTCGAACGTACATGGTTACTGCTTCTCAAACTTTCGAGTGAGGATTGATATCAATTTGCTTCTCGTATCGACGAATTAGAAGAGATGTCAACCGGATCCATGTCTTTCTTGTTCCACTAGCTAGGACCCGGGTCGGTCGGTCCTCCATTCATCCGACCGGAGGTATGGATAACGAGGCCACCTTCACAACCTTCTCCCTTCTGTCCCTATGTTGGAATAAGGTAAGGCGGTTCGCTTGAGTTGCTCAACCGCCCCCTAATCTGGCTTCTAAAGCTATTTTTAGGTGCCCTCTCGAGGATAAGAATGCTTTCATCTCCTACCACTTTAGTTTTCCTGCCCGGTTGTGGTCCGCCATGTTGATGAGCCTGAAGCAAAGAGGCGAGTATGTGAAGGCCATCATTGAGCCTGGTGTGGAATCACCATCATTACACATTCATTCTTGGTCTGGCTGCTGGTCTAGCGAGCCTTCCTAGCCGCCTAGAGTGCAGCCTGCCTGCAAAACACGTGCATCCAAACACTCGAAAATGCCTATTATAGTACTGCCCCAGTAAGAAGTTCGTGAGGTGCCGCTGCAGCTTGGATTATCGTAGAATAAGAGGAGCCGTCTTAGGAAATGACTTAAAAGACAGATGCCGCCGCTGCGAGGCGAGGGAGCAACTTGTCTAGGGCAGCAGCACACCAATAGGTGGATTGCCATTCTTGTACTGTTTGGGTAAAGGGCAGGAGCGCAAAGAAAGCCTATGAGCAAAGTTAAGCGAGTAGCAAACAAGCAAAGAAGCCAATCAACAAGTAAAACCCAGAAACTCGGGAGATTTTGAGAAAAGAAAATAGTAAAATAGATCTCTCCAGCAGCTCAGAGCTTGTATTGATTATTAAGGATAGTTCTATCAGAAGAAACAACTCAAAGAGGATTTTCTGAATAATGTATGGAATTCTAATGTTTATCTTTATCTATTCTAATTCTCTAAAAGCCTGAAGAAAAACCCCTAATCCTTTCAAAATCTGCTCGAAGAAAAATCCAAAAGTCTCCCTTAAATGATCATATTGTCCTCTTTTATAATTGAAGCCTTAGGGCAACATAAATCTTTTGTTTTCCTTTTAGTCCTTTTTTCGTTTTTCAGTTTTTCCAAAATGGTACTTGGTTTTCTAATTTGTGCCTCAAGTTTTGAGGCAGAAATTATACTTAGACCCCTCACTAGAATGTTCTAGGAGTTTGTTGCAAGATTTCCTATATTCAAATGCCCTTAATACCCCTGTCCCTTTTCCTAATTACTGGCCTGAGGTATTTAATCTTGGTTCTCATCTATTTGGTCAAAATTTACCCTAGTTAACTATATTAAATTCATATACTAAGATTATCTACATCAACTAGGATCAAATTCTAAAAGGTTGGCCATGGCCAATCTAAGTAATTGCATATTTATGCAAGACAAAGGTCCAACGGTCAGGATTTAAACAATGCAACATTTATTCTGAGGCAAACAATACAAAACTGAACAGCACAAATTTCAGAATTGCAGGGCACTAACCGAAGATGACTAATTCTGAGTTTAGTACAATAGTTAAAAAAATAGGCTAAAACTTCAAATGGTAAGCAGACCATTCAAGAAAAGTTATCGAGACTTAAACACAAGCAAGTATGCGGATATTCAGGACAGTTCAAAGATGAACATATGAAACAAATGAAAATAAGGAAAATCAAAAATCAAATAGAAAAGAGAAACATGGCGAGCATATGACTCTAGATGGCAATACTTAACCTGGATTTTCACAGAAAAATAAAAATAAAAATAGAGAATATTAAAACAAAATAGGACAAGAACGAATGTATAACAGCTATTGGAAAATAGGGAATGTAAAGCGCTAATAAAATAAAAGAATGATGAACATGTAACTCTGGATGGAAACCACTATTTATGGTACCTCAGAGATGAAAAAATAAACTAATGAACTTTAACATGCAACAATAAATTGAAAGGAGAGAAAGAATTAACACATGATTATTCAGAACAAATGAAAAGCAAAGCAAAAAAAAAAACAAATAGAACAGAAAACATGCGAGATTACAGCAATAAAACGAATTAAGCAAAGGAACTTAGCATATTTAACCAGTGTAAATAAATAAAATCAGGACAAGTAACTCTAACTAGAGACAACTACTTAGAGTTTCCAAAGATGAACAAATAACTACAAAGAAGATTGGAAGTAAAAGGAATCAAGGATGAACACATAGTAATTATTCGGATTCCACAAATGCAACAAATGAAAACTCAGGAACATGTGCCTCTAGATGGAAATGACTATCCAGCATGTCTTAACGATGAAGAGATAGAGAACGAGCAACAATCAATCAAGCAAGAGAAGGCATATAATTTCAAAGATGAATAGATGAACTTAAGAAAATGAAGACAAAATCCAAATAAAATCAATTAGAGCAGGAAATCACAAAAAGTCAAGCACACAGGGACTTAGCTTTCTTGTTTGGCATTCCAACCCTAAAGTAGAACCCTTCCAGTTCCATGGTTCTCTGACCTCGTTTGAGAGGTATTTTAACTTCTAAGGCTTTCGCCTTCAGAATATAAGAGAGAAAAAGGGATTGGGGGAAGGTCCGTTGATTTTGAGACAAGGTGAGGAATCAGATTTTTTTTTCAATCATGACCACTTGTCTTTGAGGGTTGTGGGAGGCAGGGTTTTGATAGGGATAAGAGACGGTCACCTGGGACTAATTTCACGGGGTTCTGGTGAGTTGTAGGAATTGGGGTTAATTTTGATTTTGATATTTGAGACGATCCGTTAGGATTCGAAGAATGTGGTTTAGATGGTTGGAAAGAGGGAGGGGAGGTGGTTCAGGGGTGTTATTTTGGGCTGGTTTAGGGTTGGTGTCACCGGAGACGGCGGTGCCGGCGAACTTTTTGTCAAATATTCGAGGATTTTTGGGGTTGTTTGAAGGAAACCAACGGTGGGAAGGGAAAGAGGGGGTCGAGGTGGTCTGGTGGTGTAATTCTAAGGCCGTTTGGTGACCCACCGCCGCCGTGAGGTGATTTCTGGCGGCGGCCTTAGGGTGTTTGATGGGTGGTGGATGGTGGGCTTATGGTGGTGATGAGGCGGTGATATATTGACGTTATGGATACGAGGAAGATGATTTGTTTGTTTCTATGTATACAAACACGTTTGGACATATATATCTGATTTGGGGAGTGGAGTCAGGACCGTTGGATGGCTTATGATCAACGGGTAGGATGAATTACCCCAAAATGATGTCGTTTTGGGACGTCTCTTGTGGACTGGGTCGGAGACACTAGTTGGACTGGGTCTTGGGCGTTTTTACAGGGTTTAAATGATTTGGCCACCCAGGTTTGGCCCTATTGTGGCAACCTTGGGTGATTCATTAGAAGATCCATTTTTGTTTTTGTTTTCTTATTTATTTTAATTCCTAATTGCATTTTATAAATCCTAATTAAGCTAAATCAACCTAATAACTACCTACTGTGCAAAAATAATAAGAATGCAACAATGAAAATTAATCACCAAAATGCAAAACAATTAAAATGCCAGAATAATTTCTTGATTTTTTGTGATTTTTATATTTACAAAAGTAACCCTAATTACCAATTAATGTAGCAAAACTATGAAATTAAATCCTAAATGCTTGTGCAGTTCTGTATTTTGTTTTATGATTTTATGCATGCATTAATGAAAACACATTAAATCCTAAAAATAAATATTTAAGAGGAATAATCCTAATCTTGAGAATCCTGTAGGAGTCATCTCAATGGGGCAAAAGTTACATGCTCACATTCATATATAAGCTTTTTCCGGCTATGCTCCCGGACTGCGCATGTAAATCGAGGCAACCCAAGATAAGGTTTTCAAGGCCTTAAAAGTACAGAATGGGTAAGAAAACAAGTCATGACCCTTTCTAGTCGTCACAACCTTAGTGGTGAGATGTCTTCCATGCTTTAATCTTCAACACTCAAAGATTCCCTCTTATCATATTTATTGTTTTTGTCTATTTTATTTTAGCCAGTAGCCGTAGTGGTTTTTTATATTCTCTAGATTATTCATACATTGACACGTGATTTTGGGAGGCTTCTCGTGGATATTCAAAGTTGTACTTATTATTATTATCACTTCGTTTTATGTATTATTCTTACTCGGTATTTTGGTTATGAAGTACATATGTTTCCATGAGTTCTTTATTTAATTCGATACATTTAATGAAATTTCTGTTTCTAAAGGTTAAAAATAGATAATTTAGTTATAGATTCTCGTGTTAGCTTGACTAAAAACATCTTTGGGATTTAGGTTGTGATGGTTTGGTATCAGATTACTAGGTTCACATAGGTATTATAATCATGAGCTGGCCTAGTAGAGTCGTGTGGATCACTACAGAGACGTCCATACTTATATTCAAGAGGGCATAGGTTGTTACGAACATTCTCTTTCTTCAAATCCTGCCATGAAGTTGATGTTGTACTAAATATCTTTCTCTTACTCTCTTACAAATGATGAGAACATGAGCAACGACTTTATAAGGACATAGAAGGGCTGCTCCGCCAGTTGTTAGTAGTAGAGGCTGAGGGAGGACCACAACTTCTATAAGAGGACAAGGGAGTTCTAGAGTTGTTCTTGTAGTATCACTAGTGGATCTAGTGTACGATCTAATTATTGAGGAGCAGTACGAGGCACCTGCAACTTAGTCGGCCATAGCATATTTTATGACCACACCCGGCTTTCAGGAGGTCATGGACCATATACTGCGGTTCATGGTTTCTATGACCAGGCTAGGATCTTTGCAATAGATACAACCGCATATCAGGTAGGAGGGGGAGCATAGACCCATATCACTAAGCTCCAGTGCATGTTGCTGCTATTTATCATACCTCAAGTGCACCACATGGGGGTAGAGTTCATCTGTTTGCAGCCGTTAGACCATCTAGCCTAGCCACGATCGTTAAGGAGTAGAAGCGGATATACAATTGGACTAGGCTTCATCCTCCTTTCCTAAGTGGTGAGCGTTCAGATAACCCATATGATTTCATTGACTGTTGAAGAGATAGGCTGCATAATAAGGAGTAGTGGAGTACAACGGGGTGGACTTCACTATATTTCAACATGAGAACAAGGCATGTAGAGGGTGACAGTCATATCTCAAAAGTAGGCTAGTAGGTTTACCTCCCTTGAATTGATATTTATTTACTTTTCTTTTCTTGGAGAAGTATATTTTTTCATCAAAGAGAGAGAGCGGGAGCGTTAGGGTCATTTTGAGCGGCTCCGACAAGGTCAGAATTGTGTAACCAACTATCAGATGAGATTCACTGGCTTGTCTCATAATATAGCTCGTATAATCCCTATAAATATTGAGAGGGTACAGAGGTTTATCGCAGGGCTGAACTTTGAGATCCATGTTTCTATGGCCCGAGAGGAAGAGATGGGGATACAGTTTTTCAAGGTCGTGGAGATAGCTCAGAGGATCGAGCGTATCCACAACAAGAACAGAGAGGTTGCATTGAGACATAAGTGACTTCGGCATTTTGGTGGAAATAGTGGCACCCTGTCTAGGGGCATAGGTCAGATTATGAGGGGTCATCCTGGCAGGCCCATACAATATGCACCACGGTCTACTCGAGATGATCCAGCGCGAATATACTTCAGCGTTATTGCAAAGAGTACTTATTGTCCTCCAGCTATTCAACCTTCCTCGAATGGATATTCAAGCTATCAAGGTCAGATATAGAGTCAATAATTCACCACTCAGAGAGGTTGTATTGAGTGCGGGGAGTTGGGCCACATGAAGACATTTTGTCCCAGACATTAGGAATGGCTGTGCACTAAGACCATCAGCCTATGATTAATGCACTTGTTGTCGCACCACCCATACTACCAACCAAAGCCGGAGGATAGGTGGGTAGGGGTTGACCTAGAGGTTGAGCCCAGTCAGGTGGCGCTCAGGCTAGATTCTATGCCTTCCTAGCCAAACTAGAGGCTGTCACCATCGATATAGTGATCATACTATTTTTTTCTACCATAGAAATGCTTCGGTACTATTTCTACATGGTCTACTTATTCCTATGTATTTTCTCTATTTTATCCTTATCTGGATGTATATGTGAGTCCTTCGGTGCTCATGTATATGTGTCCACGCCCATTGGTGATTCTGTTGTAGTGGATCGAGTCCACTGGTCTTGTGTAGTGATTTTCTAGGTTATCGGACCAGAGCGAATCATCTATTGCTCGATATAATTACCTTCGAGGTTATCCTAAAAATGGACTAGTTATCTCCGTACCATTCCATTCTTGATTTTCGTACCAATATTGTACCTTAGTGATTCTTGAGTTGCCTAAATTAGAGTGGAGGGTTCCACATATTTCTAATTCCAATCGGGTTATTTCTTTCTTGAAGGCTCGGCATTTGGTCAAGAAGGGTTTCTTGGCCTATTTGTCCTTTGTTTAGGATACCATTATGGAGGCTCCCACGATGGATTCAGTTCTTGTGGTGCAGGATTTTTCTAATGTATTTCCTAGTGATCTACCTGGTATGCACCCAGATAGTGATATCGATTTCGGCATTGATTTGTCGCCAAGGACCCAACCTATCTCTATTCTGCCTTATCATATGGCTCCAAAAGAGTTGGGGAGTTTAAGTAGAAGCTTTAGGAGTTTCTCGAGACGGGATTCATAAGGTTGAGTGTGTCACCATGGGGTGCACCTATATTATTTATGAAGACGCAGGATATGATTATGCGGATGTGTATTGAATACTACCAGTTGAACAAAGTTACCATCAAAACAAGTGGTTGTTGTCATGGAATGATGAATTTTTTGGCCAACTACAGGGTGCAATAGTGTTCTCAGAGATTGACTTGACATTTGGGTATCATCAGTGAAGGATTCGTGTTTTGGATATTCTGAAAATGACATTCTGGACTAGATATGGGCATTATGAGTTTCTAATGAAGTCTTTCAACTTGACTAATGCCCTCGCAACATTTATGGATTTGATGAATTGGGTATTTAGGCCATATCTTCATTTTTCATTGTCTTTATCATATTGATCTACAGATGTATCATAAAGGAGCACGAGCATCATTTGAGAATATTGCTTCATTCCTAGCAGGAACCAAAGTTATATGCTAAGTTCTCAAAGTGAGAGTTGTGGGTCTATTTTGTGGATTTCGTACAGCATGTTGTATCAGGTGAGGGTATTAAGGTAGATCCTAGAAAGATCAAGGCAGTTCAAAGCTTGCCTCTTCTCTTCTCAGCAACCGAGATCAGGAATGTCTTGGGGATAATATGTTATTATCGCTTGTTTGGGTAGGGTTTCTTGTTATTGCAGCTCCTTTGAATAGATTAACCAAAAAGGGTTCTCAATTCATATGGTCCAATGATTGAAAGGCGAGCTCTAAGAAGGTCATCGCATTGACTACATCACTAGTATTAGTTTTGCCCTCTTGTTTAGCGATATATATTGTAAATTGCAATGCTTCACGTGTCGGTTTGGGTTGTGTAATAAAGGAGGGGCGAGCTTTTGCATAAGCTTCACGTCATTTGAAGCCTCACAAGAAGAATTACCATGTGCACAATTTAGAGTTGGATACAATAGTTCATTCTCTCAAGATCTGAAGGAATTATCTTTATGGGGTGTCATGCGAGATTTACACTTATCACTATATTTTACAACATTTGCTTAATTAGATAGATATTAATGTGAGTTAGTGCAGGTGGCTTGAGTTACTGAAGGATTATGATATTACAATTCTATATCATCTAGGCAAAGCGAATGTGGTCGTGCATGCATTGAGTAGAAATGCTGAGAGTATGGGTAGTTTGGCATTTATTTCAGCAGAGGAGAGGTCAGTTTCTTTGGACATATAGTCCTTATATAATATCCTTATGGTATTGGATGTTTCAGAGCCTAGTTTATTTATTGCATGTGTTGTAGCTCAATCTTCTTTATTTGAGCTGATCAAGGCTCGTCAGTATGATAATCTGCACTTGCTGATCCTTAGAAAGATGGTGTTATGAGGTGGTTCTAAGGAGGTTACTATTGGTGATTATTATATTCTATGACTCTAGGGTAGCTTATGTATTCCTAATGTTGATGGCATGAGGGAGTCGATTCTAGAGGAGGCACACAGTTCGTGGTGTTCTATTCATTTAAGTGCCATGAAGATGTACATAACCTGAGGCAACATCCTTGATGGCGGCGGATAAAGAGGGACATAGTGGAATATGTGGCAAGATGTTTGAATTTCCAGTAGGTTAAGTACAAACACTAGAGACCAAGTGGCTTACTTCAGCATATGCTTATACTAGAGCGGAAGTGTGAGTGCATCGTTATGGATTTCGCTGTTGGATTGCTACGAACAGTGAGGAAATTTGATGTCACCTGGGTCATTGTTGACAGGCTAACCAAGTCTGCATATTTTACTTTGGTTATCACTACAACATTTTTAAGAGATTGTCCCGGATTTATATTGAGAATATCATTTGATTAGATGATGTGTCTATTTCAATTATTTCGGATAGAGTCACTCAGTTTACTTCACACTTCTAGAGAGTTGTACATAGTGAGTTGGGTACCCAGTTTAAGTTAAGAACAACCTTTCATCTACAGACTAACGGGTAATCGGAGCAGACAATTCAAATAATATCAAGAAAATGGGAATTCCTTTTCCGTCAAAATATGCCTGTTGTACAAAACCAATGAATGAAGATGGGCATCATAATTTTATTGATAGCATCATCAGTAAAGCAGTCTAGAAATGTTTCAGAGACCAATTTGGTATTAGGGACTATGATTGTGATATTAGCCAACATATGATGGATAGGTGGCTCTTTTAATACCAAAACCCTATCCATAAACTTCTCCTTCAAGCAACCCCTTTAGTCATTAGTTGGTACATCTGGAAAGCAAGAAATAAGAGTAAATATGATCAACAAAAGTTTTTTATTCCTAAAATTTTACACTAATTATTTCATGATGTTACAATGATTATCCATAAGCAGTTTAGGCAGGTTGACTTAGCAATTCCATGGTCGCAATTGACTCAGATGATTGTGGAAGCTAGCCTATAGTTGAATATTATCAAAGTCTCATGGAAATTTCCTCTAGAAAGGACCATTAAATTAAACATTGATGGGTGTTCTAGAGGTAAAACGGGTCTTATTGGTGTAGGAGGGGTCATTAGAAGGCACACTGGAAATGGTGGTTGCATTTGCAGCATCTTTTGGTATCCAGAGTAATAATGCAACTGGATGCTTGGAAAGTTTAATCCTACTTGGAGTTGCTGACTACTATTGAAAAAGCTAAGAGGAAGACTAATTTCTGTAATGAAATATAGTTCATGAATTTCTTCAGAGAAGAAAACAAAATGGTGGACGTGTTAGCTAATGAAGGAGCTGAGATGAATGGTGTTAAATGGTTTTACTCTACTCGTGAACTTCCATCTCAGGCCAAGGGAAACTTATACTCAAACAAGGATCAACTTCCGTATTTTAGAATAAGATACTCCAAAAAGTTATTTTGTTTATGATCCACTTGATAACAATGCTGCTATTTTTTGTGCTTTGGTTAGTGTCGTGCTCCCTTTTTTCCTCTTCGCATTGAAAAATCGGGTTTTTGATATTTTTGGTATAGGACAACTTATTTCTTTTGGGAACTGAGTTTTGCATTTGTAAAGATTCGCCACCTAATGATTTAAGGTGCATTATGATACATATAAGATTCACTTCTAAGCTCGTTTGACAACCAGAGATAGGGTAAGGGCTTGAAATTATCCTAAAGGGAAGGTGCTAGACACCCCTCAGGATCCACTAGTGTGGTTTCTGACTAGATAATTTTTGTGAATTTGTGCAGTTAGCAAGTAAACAAATATCGGTACAAATAGAAGGCAAATTTTCAAGAAAAGTTATAATTCTACAAATATTTAAAGGAAAGGAAAGAGTAGGGGGTCCTAGGTTTATTTGTAATATGGGTTACATCAATGCAATACCCCATAATCACTCCTTAAAAAGGGGCTACACGTGGTATTAGGGCACTGGTCATTATATCCATATCTACACTTCCCACCATGATAAGGTGATTAAAGTGCAGACTGGTCTCGACCATGATTTCATGCTATTACTCATCCCATTCCTATCAATCCCGGAGGAACTTAGGACTACCATTCGTAAAGGTGAGGGATATTAGGCTGACTTTTGGGTTTCAAAAGGTGAAAAAGCTAAGGTGAGATACAAAATACATAGGACTGCACATTAAAGGGAAATATTTAAACAACTAAGGGATCATGTATACCTCCTCAAGAAAATCACATAAATAGCATGATTAAAAAACAATCACGGTCTGAATTTAGAGTACTAAGGCACAGGGAGTTTCAGTTGTTGAAGCAGACCAATCTATTACATAACTACGATAAGAAGTCTATATAAGGCCTGCCTGCTGGTAGTAGCAATTACTAATTAACAAAGGCGGGTTCGGTTTTATTGTTATTACCTAGGGCATGCCTAAGTGTTTGGTGAGATCTTTTTTCATGATATCTATTATCGATTCAAAATTTGCAAAACAGTAACAATTCTAGAATAAATGATTTAAGATATTATAGACATGCTTTCTACACTGTATTAATAAGAGGAAAGAGAGTTTTTTAAAATAGTTCAGAACAATATGAGTTAGGCTGATTTTAAACTAAACTTGTTTCAGATGCTATAGACATGTATTTCTATTATTTTTAATTTTAATTCCTATAGGCATGATATCTAGTTGAACGTGAAACGAAGTAGTCAGGATTTATTTGAAATTCCTATAGGCATGATTTCTATGAAAAGGTACTGATCATTGGACATAATGCCGGATTAAAACCAATTGGATCCAAGGAACATGGTGTCTAAGTGTGGTGATAAACATGCAGAATTTAAGACAAATCCTATTGGCATGTTATCTAAATGCAGAAGTTAAGACAAATCCTATATGCATGTTATTTAAATGCATAATTTAAGATAAGTCATGTAGACAGGTTCTCTCAGTGAGGAGTTAGAATGCCGACTAAACTAAAAACAAGTCTCATAGACATATTATCAAAATACTGAGTTAATCATACAGAAAACAAGTCCTATAGGCATGTTCTCTACCCTTCTAATAGTTAAGCATGCACAAATACCCAGCCCTGGTTTTACTAACCAACCCCAAATTTTTAATACAACTTATTACAGACCAAATAATGAATTACAAAAAAAGTACAAAAATAAGAAACTACAACCAAAAGAAGCCCGATCTTGCATTTCTGTCTGAATTATATAATTAATAACTTAAGATGTCACTTGTTTCAAAGCCTTTCTCAGACATGGGTGTGTCAAAGTTTCCTAAGGATTTCAAGGGACCCGGGCAATGCTTAACCAAATAGAGATGAGCTCAGTGTGGAAGGGTCATCCCTTATGTTTTCAAGTTCAGACAGAGCTCATGGGTTTCAAGGAAAGGCTCACACAAGTGGGACAAAACCTAAGTCTAAGACTATAGTGGAACTGCAGGAACAGAGATTTGAATCTTAGTGGAGATTAGAGATGGGTAAGGATGATTGAAAACAATAGTAATAAAGCTAACATAACACAAAATCAGCATTTTCAAACAAAGGAGTCAGGGGTTTAGTAATTCATTTCAGGGGCATATGACCTTAGAAGGGGTTAGTTTTGGGTATGCACAACAATAAATGGTGCTGGCATGCCTATAAACCAGCTAGATTACACAACACATATTGGGTATATTAAGCATATGACCTCAGGGAGGATCGGGTTTGGGTCATGCACATCAATGTATAATGCTGACATGCCCTCAAACCAACTAGCAAATACAAAGACATATGGGACACGAGGTTTGGGATTTATAAGTCATAGTAAGTGACTGATAGAATAAGAAAACACATTGATTTACAGCATACTTTAGGAATTAAGCTTGATTAAACACAAGCATCAAACATGCAAGAGTGAAGGAAATAGTAAAAAAACATGTTGTTGTTGATGCTGGAAGATTAATTAGAACATACCAATAAAGAAGCAAATGCAGAAAGAAAAGTAAGAAAATTTCTATAGCCTAACCTTGGCTTTTAGTCGTCTAGACAATGCAGCAGTACAAATAGAAACAGAGAAAAGATAGATAGTTTGAGTGAATTATGTGTTCTATACTTTAGTTGTTCCCTTTTTTTCATGTCCTTAAAATAAAAGGGTGAAAGGTATTTATAGCTTTTGAAAACGAGTGAAGAAGATGTAATAAGTAAAGTTTTAGTATAAATATGGAAACAATAAATAGTGAGAATCAATTTTTCAAGTTATTCCCTTTAATTAAGGAATCATTGTTTAACGGGTAGTAACATATTCAAATAAGGAAAAGATCAGTTTGGAGAAAAGCTGATTATTTCCATTAAAGAAGTAGTAAAAATATTAAGTAATTAATCAAGTCTAAGTACAGAAATTTGCTTATTTTGGAAAAGATTCAGTAAGGCAAAGTATCATAATAAAGGGGAAAGAATCAATCAATTCGAATGGGCAAGTGAAATCAGGGTTCATAAAAGTGAAGCGTTAGAAATCAGTAACAAGATGAAGATCAATCAAGGAAGAAACTTCAGCATATAAATAAAGTGCGAGGTTATCAGACATGCGAGGCTAAACTCTTTGACAAAATCACAAACATGCAGTAGTGGCAGAAATAAACTAGGGTTCAGTAGTAAATCAAACGGTCGAAGCATAGTAGTCAAGTAGATCCAGTCACATTGAATCAATAGGGAAGAAACAAACAATCAGAAACATGCAAAGGTTTCACAATAGCAGGCGAGGAAACCCTTTTAAGAAGTTAGGGTTTAAACCCTAGTCGAGTTGAAAGATAGTAAAAATTAGATAAGTCACATAAAGAAAAGAAAGTCTAAAACAAAAGCTTTTAGTCAAGTCAAGTACTCAAACAAACAATTTCAGACCCTAAAGACCTAAGGTTTCAATAATAATCGAGTTTAAAAATGGTAACACAAATAGGTCAAACAAGAATGAGGAACTCAATTAGACAAGTATACATTTAAACAACAGCTTCAAAACTCGAATGAGATCCAAACGAAATTAAGGTTTTCAAAATTCTAACTCAGATAGAAGAAAAACGTGAACAAAACATAGCAAAACCAGAAACAGATTAAAATCAGAGAAGAGATTTCTTGAAATAACTTAAAGGTAAACCTTTATTTGATAAAATGAAGAGTCGTTTTGAAAGCGAGTTAAAAAACCTTTGAGAAATACTCAAGAAAGCCATATCAAATACAAATCTAACGCTGATCTGAAAGGAATAAAAAGATCTTAGAGATTAGGGTTTCAGAAAACCCAAAAGAAATGATAAGGGTCTCAAAAGTTAACGATCTAACAAAGGTCAAGGACCCGCCTTGAATTGCTAGGAAAGGTCGTGGATGGTCGGAGAAAGGCTATAAACACCAGTCGAGCAAGGACTGGACCAAACTCCTTCAAAGTCTTGTCGTAAACACCATAGAACCAAATACATAGAAGCCATGAAAGGCTGGTACAAGTCTCAAACGACCTCAAAAAGCCATGTATTAGGTAGATATTATGGCGGATTAGGTGGCGGTGGCTATGGTTTGGGTTGTGTTGCAGAGAGAGTTTGAGAGGAAGGGGATTCTAAGGCGGTGGAGTGTATCAAATGATAGGGTTTTGGGGTTGTTTGGGGTCGTGTGGGATTAATTAAAGTAACGGGCGATGGTGGCCGTTGATCTGAATGATCAACAACCTAGATTAAAAGGGTACGTGGGTCAGTTTATGAGAATGGGTTTTGGATCTGGTCTGGTAGGTTTAATTGGGTTGGGAATTGGGTTTTTAATTGGGTCAGACTTTAGGTTATAATTGATATAAAATCTGGCTGGATTTTAAATAGTTATTTTTCCCCATTTATTTTATAAAAAAATAGCAAATAATGCAATTTAGCTTTTAAAAATACTAAATAAATTTGTAAAAATTTGCAAAAAAAAATATGGTCTATATTTTAGCATAAATATAAAAGTTCAACAAGTAAATCACAAAAAAGTGATAATTTTTAGAAATTATTACTGGGTTTTTTATGGATAAAATATGGGATTAAATTGATTTAAAAACCTTTAAAATTAGGGAAATATAACAAAAAACTTGGACATAAATTATATATGCTTTGAAAATATTTTGCGTAGTAAAAATACATAGGAAAAAATTGGATATCAATAGTTAGTTATTGTAATAGTGAATAACATAAATAGTCCTTTCCAATCGATAGGATGTTCATTGTATATACTTCTTCATAAGTCCTGGAATATGCCATCATTTTCTTTTGTTTTAGTTGAAGTTAGGTTTTATCTCCCCCTCCTTAATATGTTTACCTATAGATTTTAATTTACAAGGTAGGGGTCCATGCCAATCCCCCTGTCACCTAAAGACGGATTATTAATAAAAAATAGGATATGCTCAAAGCATGTGTGATTGACTTTGGAGGGAAGTGGGATTGATTCTTATTGTTGGCCGAAATTTCTTATAACAACAATTATCAGTTCAATATCGAGATAGATCCATTTCAGGCCTTGCATGGTCAACAATGTTGTTCCCCCATGTGTTGGTTTGTGCCTGGCGAGGCTAGGTTATATGATACTGATTTGGTAAAGAATGTCTTGGATAAAGTAAAGTTTATTCAGAAGCAACTTCGCATAATACAGTCTAGGCATAAGAGTTGCGCGGATCATAAAGCATGTGATTTGCCATTCATGGTGGGCAAGAAGGTTCTCTTGAAAGTCTCACCAATGAAGGGTATCATGAGGTTAGGAAGCATGGGAAAGCTGAGTCTTAGGTTCATCGATCCATTCGAGGTGTTGGAGCAAGTTGGAGAGGTTGCATACAAGCTTGATTTGCCTTCAAATCTATCGGGAGTTTATTTAGTATTCCACGTGTCTATGATCATGAGGTACCATGCCAACAGGTCACATGTGTCAGATTACAGCACAATTCAGCTAGATGAGACCTTGGGCTATGAGGAGGAACCAATTGAGATTGTGGACAGGCAGGTCCGCAAATTGAGTTTTAAGAAGATTTCAGCAGTAAAGGTCTAGTGTAGGGGTCAACCAGTAGAGGAGGCGACTTGGGAGACCGAGGAGAACATGAGTCTCACTGATTAAGGGTATCATGAGGCAAGGAATGATGGGCAAGATTAGTCCTAGGTTCATCGGTCCGTTCGAGGTGCTGGAGCAAGTTAGAGAGGTTTCTTACAAGCTTTCTTTGCCTTCTAACCTACTGAGAGTTTATCTGGTATTCCACGTGTCTGTGATCTGGAGGTACCATGCCGACAGGGCATATATGTCGTATTACAGTACAGTTCCGCTAGATGAGAGCTTGGGTTATGAGGAGGAGCCAGTTGACACGGTTGACAGTTAGGTCTGCAAGTTAAGCTTTAAGAAGATTTCAGTAGTAAAGCTCTAGTAGAGGGGGGTCAACCAGTAGAGGAGGCGACTTGGGAGACCAAGGAGAACATGTGGAGAAGATATTCACACTTATTCAACACTTCAGTATGATTCTAAACTCATTCGAGGATGAACATTTGTCTAAGAGGTGGAGAATGTAATGGATCGACCGATCACTTTTCTTTCTAGATCCCATTTCCCCTATTTCAGTCTTATCTTATATACTTCTACTATTTTATGAAAAGCAAGGATGGTTGATTGAGTTTTGGAAGAGTACAGATTGAATTCGGAACACTTAGTTCCATAATACTTACTAAGGTGGCCAAGTTTAACTTGAGTCAAAACTTTGAGTAAACAATCTCAGAATCAGGATTTGGAGATTCTAATAGGTTAGTATGATGATTTTTGACTTTGGTGTATGTTCGAATTGATATATGGGTGGATCAGGAGAATTTAAGCACTTATTATTGAAAGTTGTTGTCGTGAGGTTTTAGTGTTTTCTATGTTTGATTTGAAGTAGACCTTAGTGCTATCAGTGTCCGTTTGGGATTCTGAGATTTCGAATAGATTTAGAATTTGTGACTTGTGCATAATTTTTGGCTTCATTCTGAGTTATCTATGTATGGTTCATCATGTTCGGAGTTGGTTTACGTGACTTTGAAGTTTAGAAGTTGATTAATTTGGCTTTGAAGTATGATTCTTGGTTTTAATATTAGATTGCATGTTTAGATACTTCGAATAGGTCCGTAGTATAATATGGACTTGTTGGTACATTTATATCGGGTCCTAGATAGCTCGGTACCATGAAGTTTGTTGAAATTGTTTATGTGCTTCGTGATCATAAACATAGTCCCACGATCGTGAAGAAAGATGGAGGGGGGCCTGAGGTATTAATATCCGTGAATGCGAGGAAGTCCCTGAAAACTCGATGGAGGACTTGGCTCCTCTTCGCGAATGTGGAGAAATCCTTGTGAACGCAAAAAAGGATAAGGTGTTTGGGGCTCGAAGGTTGTTGGCCTTTACGAAGGCGGCTAGGGACCGCAAACGCGAAGGGCTGCCATTATGGATCATCATGAACGAGACCAAGATGTCACGAACGTATAGAGGAAGGAGTTGGGCTGAGTCAATTTGGCCTTCGCGATAGCGAATGAATTTTGTGATTGTAAAGAAGGACTAGTGATTGCTTCCAACTCCGCACTACTAATAAGTAGCAAGAGAGGGTCGTGATAGGTTTTACCTGATTTTGGGTCGGGATCGAATCCACAGATAGCTAGGATTGAAATCAACTATCTATCTAGTTTAGAATTGCGTGGGTGTTCTTCATTACACTTGTTATAATTTTTCTTTTTTCTTTATGATTCTATTTATATCAAAACTACTAATTGAAAATGCAACTAGATTAAGATAAGAGTTAAATGTTGCAGGTTGTTTCTCCCAGTTGAGAACAAGATTGGTTTCTTCAAACCGAGCCAAAACTCTATCAAGGTTCTTCAAGCATAAATAAAAGGAATCTCTCACAACACTAAAACCGTCCATGAACACCTCCAAAATTTCCTCCACCATATTGATGAAAATGGCCATCATACACCGCTAAAATATAGCTGGTGTGTTGCATAACCCCAAAGGCATACGAGAGAAAGCAAAGGTGCCATAAGGACAAGTAAATGTGGTCTTTTCTTGGTCTTCTGAAGCAATCAATATTTTGTTATACCTAGAATACCTATGCAAGAAGCAATAAAAAGCAGGCACAGCAAGTCGGTCTAGCATCAGAGCAAGGAATGGTAAAGGAAAGTGATCCTTGGGGCTCACTTTCTTCAATTTGCGGTAGTCCATGCAAACCCACCAACCTATGACTGTTCTAGTAGGAATCAACTCATTCTGAGAATTTGTCACCGCGTTCATGCCACCCTTCTTCGGTACACATTGCACCTGAGAAGTCCAAGAGCTGAAAAATAGGGTACACAACCCCGGCATCCAACCACTTGATCACCTATTTTTTCACCACTTCTTGCACCGCCTCATTCAATCTCCTTTTGATACTTCAAGGAAGGATTTTCATCATCCTACAAGATAATTTTGTGCATCCAGAATGCGGGGCTTATTCCCCAAATATCAGCTAATGTCCATCCAATTGTCTTTTTCCACTTTTGAAGCACCGCCAATATGGGGTCAACCTGCAAGTTAATAAGGCAAAAAGAAAGAATAAGTGGTAAAGCAGAATTTGAGCCCAAGAACTCATACCTGAGGTGTGGAGGCAGTGGTTTCAACTCCAACACCAGTGGCTCCTCAATTGATGGTTTTGTTGGTGGAGTCTTCCGATTTTCAAGATCCAAAGACAATTTTCTAGGCTCGTAAGAATACGAGCTCATTCTATGTAAAGCATTCACGCACTCGTACATGTGTACTTTTTGTATTTTATTATTTTGACCACTATTAAGTATCAAGTCGGTCCTTGGTCATTACTTCTTCGAGGTTAGACTAGGTATTTGCTATGTACGTGTTGATTTTGGTACTCATACTATACTTATGTACTGATTGTGCAGGTACGAGACAGTTATTTCTGGTTTTCATATGGGTGCATAGATGCCTTACATGGTATTTACTCCATGCATATGCTTCGATCTACAACATCTGAAGTTTCCCTCTTATCATATTTATTGATTTTCTCTATTTTATTCGAGATAGTAGCCACTGTGGTTCGTATATTCTCTAAATTTCTCATGCACTTGTGACACCGAGTTCTGGGGCTTCTAATGAATATTCGCAGTTGTACTTATTATTATTATCACCTTTGTTTTATGTATTATTCGTACTCGGTATATTGGTAAAGAAGTACGTATAGTTTCATATGTCCTTCGATTAATTCGATGCATTTAATGGAATTTCTGATTTTAAAGGTTAAAATTGATAGTTTAGTTGTAGGTTCTTGTGTTGGCAAACCTAACAGCATCGTTGGGCACCATCACAATCCTAATATGAGATTTGAATAGCGACAAAAGTTTCATGGGAGACGTCCAATATTAAAATTCTTTTTTTAAGGGGAATACTAATCTATATTCTCATTCGTTGGAAGTAGCTAACAATGTTACTAAGTACTATTTATTATGATATGTTTATTTATAGAGTAAAGCTGCAAGAGGGCTACCTTTCCAACTATATGTCTGCAATATTCATATGAAGAGTAAGCTTTTTGCATGGAAATGAGCAAAAGCCCATGTCTGTGAAGGGAATTAGATTCTAACACCACCAACATATCTTTTACATTTGTTTATATGTACTGTATAAGCAGATCCCATCTTCATAATCATGCATTAATGCTTTTTCCCAGGTCAGATTAAAGTGTAATTACGCGTCTGATTATATGATTCCTTTGAATTTCCATTTAAATACAGAACATTATTGGGATTAAAATAGCACTTCGATATTGCATGCACGTGCGCGTTCTAATTTGGTATATACGCTTAACTTAAAATGTATCGAATGTCAAATGCATGGCCTTCATTTTCTACATGTTTTTTGCTGCTTTCTGATTGTTTATATTAACAAATATTGCAAGTCAAGTTCAGGCGTCAAATGAATTAATTTACTCACGCGTTTGGAGTATAAGTTTGCCGTTTCCCCCTTTTTCTCCGTTCTATAAAATTTTTACTTTATTGTTGTCCTCACTTTTCTGAGTTGATAAAAAATCACTCTATGATTTCAGCGGGCATTTTCAGTTATTTTGTTTGCTAATGTGGCATTTTACCTTTCATTCTAATTTCTAACAATTTAGAAAACTAAAAAGCATCTATTAAAGTCGGGCCGGGTCATGAAGTGGGTGGGCAGAAAAAATTATAAATGCTTTTAATTTTTAAAATAATTGTTATGAAAAGATAAATGTCTTATCAGCAAAAAGAATCTGAAAATATCCTCGGAAACCATAGTTTAATTTGTCATTTACGTGTAAAATGTAGTGCTTTTCGATGACAAAACAAAATGGAACGACTTTTCTACGCAAAATAGAATGACATTTTAGTTACAAAATAAATAACATATTTTTTAAAATAATTAGTTCAGTACCTACTAAGAAATAAACTCTTACTTTATTTGAAGCCTTTTTCTATGTTAGAATTTCGAACTAATTAAATCTCGCATAGTTCGTATCTGAAAAGATTATTAAATAAAATTCTTTGTTTAACAATTTAAATTTTTAAATGAAATGATTATAATCCATTCAATCGGTATTAGAGAATACAAAAGATCCTAGATCAAGCCTCATTATCATCTATTATCACCATCCATTTATCAGAAAGATTTTTTCACATACTTAAAAGGCGTTTGGCCATAGATACCATGGAGCCACATGGGTGCTCTAGCACCCATGGCTTTTGATGCGAAACCACTATTTTATATATACAATTGGTAAAATTAGTAAATAGTTTGAGTTAGTATACATAATTAAAATAAACAGGTAGGTGCTTTGGTTAGAAAGTACACTAAAGAGATGTTTAGATGGGAAAATCGCATAACCGAATCCTGAAAATAACTTTATCATTTTGATATTAATAAACCTCTCAGTACTTTTGTTCTTCTCTTTTAATTTTATTTGCTTCATTTGAATTTTTCTCCTTTCTCTTTCGATTTTCTTCCCCAACAGCCTGACCCATTCTTCGCGAAAATGAATGTCCCTTTTCATTTGTTTTTTGTTTTCTTTGCTTTCTAATTTCTTTTCCCCAAACCCCATCAGACCTAAGGGGGCGAAACTACATCTTTTTCTGTCGTAGAAGAAAATTAGTAAAATGGTTCAAAACTTTTTGTAATTAAATAAAAATATTTAATTTATGTTCAATCAAAAGCTAATAGTTTTGCAATGAAGGCTGATTCTGAAAATAAACATCCAATTAGCAAAAAAATTAGCACATGAAAATCGTGAGGGATAATCATGAATAAATAAAGTTATTTAACTATAAGATTAACTTAGTATATTTGTTAAATATTTTTACCGTCGTTGTAAGACGTAGTTGTACACATATATGTTGTGACCATAACAACTGTAGACAAAGAGGGAGAGCGCCCACGACTACAAAATCCTGGATCTATCACTGAATACTTATTTTTTTCTATTGGTAAAAGAGTTTTCGAAATTGCGTTGAAAAATAATATTGAAATTGAAGTTTTGTTTGAAATGAATTTTACTTTTAAAAAATTGATGTTTTTGTGAGTTAGAAAAAAGGAATTTTCCGATAACACTTTAAAATTTTGGTTTTTGTTATAAACTAAAGCAAAAGACAAGAACAATTATGCAAGAACAATAGCAATAGAGAGAAGAGTAGAGAGAGTTCTTCTTATTGAGTTGAGAGGGGTGAATTACAATGGTAGAGAGCACCTCTATTTATAGGGAGGAGAAAGATCTTGCTACCAATAATAGGACTCTAAAATCTCTCTAATTAAATACATTAAAGACATTCACCTTAAATAGAAGTGTAAGAATCTTCTATTTCATAACACTCCCCCTTGAATGTCTATTCAATGATGTGCCTCATAAAACCTTAAAACCAAAACCCATTGGGAAAAATTAAAGTAAGGAAAAAGAGTACACATGTTTGAATATGCGCCTATTGGTTGCCTCGTTAAAAACCTTGCAAGGAAAACCCAGTGGGACAAAACCTTGTAAGGGAAAAAGAGTGCAACGCGCATTGACTCCCCCTAATGAGTACATCAATTTAAATCCTTGAGCATTTGCATTCCAATCTTGTGCATCATCTTCAAAATGATCTTTAATAGAGATTTGACAAATTAACCATATTGACTTGAATAAGTATTCCGCACCTTGAAATCATCATTCTTGATAGATATGAACATCTTCATATATTGTCGTGGAATAACTCTTCAATATCTCCATAGATGCATTCTCAATGCCATCATGCTTATAGTTATAGCAAGATATATATGTACACAAATTGCACTTAGGATGTGGTACTTCAGGACCACGAATTGCTTATGCTTCAAGCAACTTAAATCTTTCAAGTTAAGTCATGTAAGTCACATAATAAACTTTAGCTGCATATCAAGCTTTCATTAGTGATACTAAACAAATAAGATATCGAAAACTGACTATACATACCTTTGACTTTTATCTTTCAAGCATTTGAACTATAGGTTCAAAACTACATGTCTTTCATATGGAATCAATTCTTCTTGAATTGTATCTCTTCCATTTAGTTACTTTCTTTGAGTCAGCAAATGCGTATAGCATGCTTTGCAATATGTTGCAATTGCATTTCCTTTTTATGAAGTACAGGTTCATATCATGATATTCGGGGATATACATATACAAATGATAATTCATCCCATGTAACACTTTCTCAAGTGTTTATCATGTCTTCCCCTCATGTTAGTAAAGCTAACATGTTTCCTCAACTTTGGGAAATCATCTTTGTGCATTATGTCAATATACATAGCACCTTAATAATAAGATGAAATTATTTGGTTCCTGACCCTGAACCACTTTTGAGGGGAGAATATACTCTCGTATACAACTTCGTTCTCATAAAGAACAGTTTAGCTATTAAGTGGAAGCACTCAATAATTATCTTGCTAAACCAACTTTGATATAAACCAACTTATCAAGATGAACTGTCTTGAGTAGAGAATCTGGAAACTATGCTCGAAGTTAGATTACTGAGCGATTTACCTCGCAAGCACTGCCAGGCTGCGGGTTAATAACAATGGCGCATGTAACCATATCATAGATGCATCATATGTGGTATACATGGCAGGTGAATGGGCCCATATTCACCTTTGATATTTCCAGAATCAAGGGGCTTCAACCCGAACTCTTTAGTTGGTCAGTTCATTACTGATAACAAGAACTTCTAGTTCTTTGATATTCACCTATGTGAATTTGCACATCATACTTCAAATGAGATGGCTAACACGAATATCAACTGAATAAATTATCAATATTGGTAAATTTCAAATTTACACCATGACATGTGCACTTATCAATAAACTTCGGGTTTATTATGACATGGGTTTTATACCAATAGATATCCACTTTATTGTGGCATTCTTTCGTTTGTGTAGTACAAACTGGAGAACAAAGCGGGTAGCTTTTCATATACAAATTACCCCGCTACAAGTTGTAGTAATAGGAGAATCAAAGCCTTCCTTTATTTATAGTCTCAATATCATCAATCGCCTTCGCGTGTACTTTTGGAAACTGGATAAGTTTCTTTGAGACTTACTACAGCACAATACTCAATTGTGTTTCTCCAACATAGTAATAATTGGCTCTTCGAGAGCTCTCAATTAATTTTGTACTACCATAGACTGAGGTTCGAGATCCTCACATTCTTGCATTCCGTATTTTCAAGAGTCTCAGGCTCAATAGATTCTTCGTGAATCTCGGAATTAATCAAATCATGAGCGTCCTCATGTGATTCTTTCATAGTGTCATTTAGATCGTTCTTTTTCCTCTTTCTAGGATTTCGATCTTTGGAACCTAATGGTCTGCCACGCTTCTGGCGTGCATTTGACTCATTGGATATGACACTAGATATTTGTCCAATAGGGACTTCAATACGGATCGGAACTTTTTCCCGCGTGAATGTGTGATTTCGTTATCCTCTTCAAGTCCGTAAATGCGTCAGGCATTTGATTTGCTATTCTTTGCAAATGGATAATCTTTTGTGCCTCTTTCTTTCAAATAGAGGTATGTGGATCAAGATGAGATAATGATGCATTTTTCCACAAAATTTCCCGTTTGGTTTCACCAACTTCTCCCCCTAATTTTGGGAAAAGTGTCTCATCAAATTGACAGTCTGCAAATAGTGCAGTGAACAAATCTCCTGTCAATGTTTCGAGGTAGCGAATAATGGAGGACGCGTCAAACTCAACATATATTCCTAACCTCCTTTGCAAATCCATTTTGGTGCGGGATGGCGGTGCTACAGGCACATATACTGCGCATCCAAAGCTTCTTAAATGGGATATATTGGGTTCATGACCCAAAACCAATTGCAATGGGGAATATTTGTGTCAATTCGTCAGTCAGAGACGAACTAGCATTGCTGCATGCAAAATGGCGTGACCCCAAACCGAAGTGGGCAGCCGACGAACTAGCATTGCTTCATGCAAAATGGCGTGACCCCAAATCGAAGTGGGCAGCCGACAAACTAGTATTGTTGCATGCAAAATGGCGTGAACCCAAGTCGAAGCGGGCAGCCGACAAACTAGCATTGTTGCATTCAAAATGGCGTGAACCCAAACCGAAATGGGCAGCCTCGTTTTCATGAAGAATTCAAGATTATTCTCATCTATTGTCTATTAACTTTGCAAACGCAAGGTTGCGTGATGGCAACAAGCACACATTAGACCATCTAGAGGATGCGTCTATCAAGACCATGAAATACCTAAACTACCCACTAGGTGGGTGAATAGGTCCACAAATGTCCCCTTGTATACGTTCCAGAAACTGGGGTGACTCAGTCCCAACCTTTGTTGGGGATGATCTGATAATCAGCTTGCCCTGATAACACGAAGTGCAAGGATATTCATTACTTGAAAGAATTTTGAAATTCTTTAACGGATGCCCATATGAGCTTTCTATAATCCGTCTCATCATGGTTGATCCTGGGTGACCCAGTCGATCATGCCAAAGTACAAATGTATTGGACTCAGTATTCTTTAGATTTACTGTTGAATGTGCCTCAATTGCACTAATTCTTGTCCAATACAGGCCACAAGATAAAGACAGGAATTTCTCAATAACCCTCTTTTGGCCGGAGACATTCTTTGAAGTAAGGACGAGATATTCAAGATTATCTTCATCCATTGTCTCAATATTGTAGCCATTCCGGCGTACATCTTTAAAACTCAACAAGTTTCTCATAGACTTGGAAGAGAACATAGCATTCTCTATGATTAACGTCGTGCCCTTGGGCAGAGTTACAATGGCTCTTCCGGAGCCTTCGATCAATTTACTTTCCATGGTATGACATACAAAAGAAATACAGGAACATAAGAATAAGCAAGTTCAATTCCTTTTGTGTCACATAATATTTTCAAAATCTGCTACTAACAGTTGACAAACAAAATAAGATATGTTGTCCATAATCAATTACTATGCAGTTTGAAAATTTCAGCGTTTTTCATAAGACAATCGATAATTAAACACACACAATCGATTGTTGGAACATAGACAATCGATTGTTAAACACACACAATCGATTATTTGTTATTTTTGAAAAACTTCGTAGCATACTGTCTTAAGACAATCGATTGTTAAACATCGACAATCGATTGTGGATGATTTTTGAAAAATTCCAGATTACACTGCCTAACGACAATCGATTGTTAGATATAGACAATCGATTGTGGGTGATTTTTGAAAAATTCCAGACCTCACTGTTTCAAGACAATCGATTGTTAGACAAAGACAATCGATTGTTGGCTATTTTTGAAAAATTCCAGAACACACTGTTTCAAGACAATCGATTGTTAGCCAAATACAATCGATTGTTGATCAATTGTTTTTCAACTTTAATGCAAAAATAGTTGATAATCGACTAGTTTTTCAGGCTAGTCGATTACCCCCACTGGAAAATAAAAGTTTTATTGATATTTGAGCATATTGAAGATATTCTAAAGAACTACTGCTAACATTGCATCATGAACTAGCTAATACGAGCTAATACTAATGACTATTATATTATTCACTAACTAATACAAATAAGTAGAACAAAATCAAATAACTCCATCTTCTTTCATCATGGTCCCATCGCCGATTAGGTGGTCTATTTTCCCCTCGGGTTGCTCAAAGAAGTCTGCCACATCCAGGTGGGTGATGTCCTCATTGTCGTCATAGACAAAGTTTGTTTCAGGGCCTTTTCTCTTTCGAGATGCTTGATAAAGGTCAACCAAGTGTCTTGGTATACGGCAAATCTTTGACCAGTGCCCTTTCCCACCGCAACGATAACATATAGTTTCTGAACTATTTGCCTTAGGATCTTCGGGATCCCGTTTCTGCTTTCGGTGGTTATCTTTCTTTGGGGGGTGACGGACTTCTTTGGAATTTCTTCCTTGTCCACGTCCTTGGCTTTGACCCCGTTTATGACCGTGATCATGGTCCCTTTTATGTTTGGCATAATGCGAGTGCACCATATCTGCTTCAGGCAGTGGTGTAGACCCAGTTGGTCTATTTTCGTGATTTCTCATGAGCAGGTCATTATTTCGCTCAGCCACTAGTAAGAGAGAAATCAGTTCAGAGTACTTCGTAAAGCCTTTCTCTCGGTACTGTTGCTGCAGTACCATATTGGAGGCATGAAACGTTGTAAACGTTTTCTCAAGCATATCGTAATCGGAGATGTTATCTCCACATAGCTTCAGTTTAGAAGTAATTCTGAACATAGCAGAATTATATTCAGAAATGGACTTAAAGTCCTGTAGCCTCAGATGGGCCCAATCATATCGTGCTTGTGGCAGAGTGACCAACTTCAGGTTGTCATATCTCTCCTTTAAGCTGTTCCACAAAACGAGTGGATCCTTGACGGTGAGATATTCAATCTTCAAACCTTCGTCAAGGTGGTGGCGCAAGAAAATCAAGGCCTTCGCACAATCTTGGGTGGATGCTTTTTCTTTATCTTTGAGGGTGTCTCCGAGACCCATAGCATCTAGGTGGATTTCAGCATCCAACACCCATGTCATATAGTTCTTGCCCGAAATTTCAAGGGCAACGAACTTTCTTTTCATAATGTCAGACATACTCGAAAATTAAATTAGGAAGAGGGAAAATACCTTGGATTTTCGAGAATGATACTTGAGACGGTAGAGTCTCGTGCTGATAACGTGTTATAAACTAAAGCAAAAGACAAGAACAATTATGCAAGAACAATAGCAATAGAGAGAAGAGTAGAGAGAGTTCTTCTTATTGAGTTGAGAGGGGTGAATTACAATGGTAGAGAGCACCTCTATTTATAGGGAGGAGAAAGATCTTGCTACCAATAATAGGACTCTAAAATCTCTCTAATTAAATACATTAAAGACATTCACCTTAAATAGAAGTGTAAGAATCTTCTATTTCATAACAGTTTTTTAAAAATCTCTAAAATCAGACAATCTTAGCTTTTATGGGCAAACAAGATTTTCAATTTTTTTTTTTTTTTTTTTGAAAAAAAGTAAAGATTTTACATGACCAAACGGGGGCTTAGATTCAAGAAAATAATCACAGTACAGTCTCTTTCTCGAGTACCAAAAAGAGAAAGATGATTTCTCCCTCGGCCTCAGAAAACATCAAGAAATCCAGACAAAAATCGAAGAACAAGATGAAAAGGAGTCGGTTAGGTAGAAGCTTCTAGAGAGAGTTTCAGAGAAAGAGAAAGAGCTTCTCAATGAAAAATATCTGACTGACCCCTTAATCTAAAAGGGGTCGGTGTATATATTACATAAATAAGCTAAATCGGGCCAGAACTAAAATCGGAACTAAAACCAAATAAAATGGGCTGAAATATACAAACTAGCCCAACTACAAGATATACGTGATATACAAGTAATATACATTAGATATACATCAAAAACTCAATGTATGTGTATGAGATTTGAAGCTAAATAATCTTGTAGCTCAACACCCCCCCTCAAGTTGGAGGGGGAAACCACCTTCAACTTGATCAGCAAGGGATGAAGAATGGTGCCAGGGAGTGGTTTGGTGAGAAGGTCAGCCAGCTGACGAGAAGTGGAGACATGCGACAGAGTAATAAGCCCAGCAGCCAACAAATCACGCACAAAATGACAATGCACTTCGATATGCTTGGTCCGCTCATGAAAGACAGGATTTTTTGCAATATGGATAGCAGCCTGATTGTCACAGAAAACAGAAAAAGTGAGAGAAACAGAAACACCAAGGTCAGTGAGCAAATGGGAAAGCCAAGACAGTTCAGCAACTACCTTACTGAGAGCCCTATACCCAGCTTCAGCAGAAGATAAAGAGACTACAGGTTGTTTCTTAGACTTCCAACTAATCAAGCATCCACCCAAAAGAACACAAAACCCAGTCACAGACCTGCGAGTATCTGGACAGGAAGCCCAATCACTGTCAGAATAAACATGGACAGAGAAATAAGAACTGTCAGAATAGAAGAGACCCAAATGCATAGACCCTTTAAGATATCTGAGAACATGTAAAGCAGCAGTCATATGAGGGACTCTGGGACACTTCAAGTATTGACTTAGATGCTGAACAGCAAAGCAGATGTCATGCCTGGTGTGAGTCAAAAATAAGAGCTTACCAACAATGCTCTTATATTGATCAGGGGAGGAGAGAATGTCTCCACAATCAGCATGGAGTTTTACATTAAGATCCAAAAGGCAAAATACAGGAGAAACATTCATACAGTCAAACTGATGCAACAGGTTAGAAATATATTTATGCTGATTAAGGAGCATCCCACCAGGAACTACAGACATCTCAATGCCCAGAAAATAATGCAAAGACCCAAGGTCTTTGATCCTGAACTGATCATCTAGAAATAGCTTCAGGGCAGATAGCTCATTATTGTCATCCCCAGTGATGATAATGTCATCCACATAGACTGCTACAATAACCAGACAACCAGGCTGACCTTTGATATACAGAGCATAATCATTCAGAGAATGAGTATAGCCTCTGGAATAAAGGGCAGAAGACAGCTTAGCATACCATTGTCTGGATGCCTGCCTCAACCCATAGAGAGATTTTTTCAACTTACAGACAAGAGGAAGAGATGCAGCGGAAACAGAATCAGAAGAAGATACAGAAACAGATAAACCTGGAGGAAGCTTCATATAAACCTCATCATCCAAATCACCACACAAGAAAGCATTGTTAACATCAAGTTGGAAAAGTTTCCAATGCTTATTAACAGCCACTGCAATAAGACACTTCACATTGGACATTTTAATCACAGGAGAAAAAGTGTCAGTGAAATCAACCCCTTCAACTTAAGTATCCCCTCTAATAACAAGTCTGGCTTTGTGCCTTTCAACACTACCATCAGCCTTATACTTGATCTTATAAACCCATTTGCGGCCAATGGGTTTCTTACCAGAAGGAAGGGGAACAATATCCCATGTACAGTTGGCACCCAAAGCATCAAACTCCTTTCTCATGGCATCCTGCCATACTGGAACTGATGCAGCTTGAGAGTAGTAAAGAGGTTCAGTCTCCAGAGGAGAAGAAGAAGACCCAGAGAAAGCAGGAAGGTGGCAAACATAATCCTTAAGGTAAGAAGGAGGATTGTGATGTCTTCCAGATTTCCTGGGAACAGCAGTTGATGTGGAATAAGCTAAAGCAGGAGGTGAGATGTCAGGGTTGAAAGGAGGACCGGGAATCGGATATGAAGAAGGAGAATCTGAAACAGAAGGTGAAGGTGGAGAGGAAGAGATGGGAATAGAGAAATCTGGCTCAGAAAGGGAATGCTCAAGAGGAGGAACAGAATGAAAAGAAGAAGGAAAAACAGGAGGAGCAGAGGTGACAGAAGAAACAGATTTGAAAGGAAAAGAAGTTTCATGAAAGATAACATCCCTGGAGACAAAGCACTTTTTGGAACTGAGATCATACAGTCTATAACCCTTTTTAGAAAAAGGATACCCCAGGAAAACACATGAAATGGCCCTAGGTTTCAACTTGTCCCTTTGGGAAATTGAGACAGTACTATAGGCAAGGCAGCCAAAAGCCTTTAAATGGGAGTAAGTGGGTGCCTTACCATGCAAGATATCATAAGGGGACTTACCATGAAGAAGCTTGGAGGGTATTTTGTTAATTAGATAGGTAGCAGTTAATAGGCAATCTCCCCAGAAAGAAATAGGTAAACCAGATTGGAAAACATCAAGAAATCAAGACAAAAATCGAAGAATAAGATCAAAAGGAGTCGGTTAGGTAGAAGCTTCTAGAGAAAGAGAAAGAGCTTCTCAATGAAAAATATCCGACGGACCCCTTAATCTAAAAGGGGTCGGTGTATATATTACATAAATGGGCTAAATCGGGCAAGAACTAAAATCGGAACTAAAACCAAATAAAATGGGCTGAAACATACAAACTAGCCCAACTACAAGATATACATGATATACAAGTAATATACATTTGATATACATCAGAAACTCAATGTATGTGCATGGGATTTGAAGCTAAATAATCTTGTAGCTCAAGCCTCCTTTTACTTCTATTACCCAATAACGGTATTTAACTTATTTGCATAGAATATGGAATTTTGAACGTTTAAGAAAAAATGGATTAATTTTCTATTGTTTTCCCTTTCTAGGGAAAGATAAATTTTCTTATATTATATGCAGAACGCCGATAAAGAAATCCTTTTGCAATAGTTAAGGCAGCCCCCCCTCCTCCCAGAAGTAGACCTAATGGACAGTAATGCTTTCCTCCACAACGTCCACCGCCAAGATCCACACGTATTCCATGGTCGAGTATTTTTTGACAATGTTGGATATAAATATATATGTAACAAAATATAGTAACTTTTAATAAATATTAGGTGTATAATAAGCCCCATGCTAAAGTATTTCAAAAATTGTATTCGTAAAAATAGAATTTTGGATCCGCTTTTGGTAAAATCAGCTTAGACAGAGCATAGGAATCTGATGAAAGTGATGGATTGATGGAAGACTACGTTGATTGTCGTTATAATTGGGACCCTTCTGTCTTCTTTCCTCCATAGTTTTCACGAGCTCGTGCACCCCACAACCTTTCTTTTCCTCAACCAATAACGCGTATATCCATGTTCCTATAGCTGCTTCCACAAGGATTTTCTCCACTTCATTTATTTTCTTTTTTCCCTTGCATAACTTGCGCGTCGTGTAAAATAACAAAAACCGAAGATTTGGTTTATGATTTATAACAATTATGATTTGGTTTAATCTCAACAACAACAAAAAAACCACCCCGGTCATAAATATATTATTTTATATAATGTAAAACTTTAACTTTTTCCATCAAAAGATTAGAGACGCGGGGAGTATGAGTCAAATTGCAAAAAAGAATTGAATCAACCTCTGTGTTTACAGTTTGATTTAAATATTTAAACGTTTGATCCGGTTTGGGAAAATAAGAAACTGTACTTTTCACTGTTCAATCTTTTTATTTTCACCAATTCACTGTTCAATTTGATGTGACCAAAGTTGAACCTGCGCACCCTACTAAGACCAAAGCGATGGGGAAAAAGAAAGACTAAAATACATTATATAGAATCAAGGCTAGCGCACATTATATCTTGAAGTTGTTCAAAATTAAACACCTTTCTACATGAGAGTCTCAACTTTAATTGTTAACCAGGGCAAGGGTTTATAAATATCAACGAATAGCAATAAAGGACATTAAGTAAATAGAATGAATGAGTCACCCAAGAAAAGATTGAATAAGTGGATGTTCTTTCTGACAATGATGACTGATAGATAATCCATTGATCCCTTGAATATTTGAGTTATTATCGTATATAGTGGAAAAGTATAAACAAGAATCTTAGTGAAAAGATGATGTTTGTATCTTAGCAAATCAGATATGATTCTCTTTCTCGAGTCAAAGTGTACTTTTTACAAATGAGTATCACATATCCCCTATCATAGTGTCATTTTCTAATTATAAGGAATATTCTCCTAAAAAATCTTAATAGCACAAATGCAGAGAATATCCACTATAACTCCGTCAAAAGTATTCGGCTTCGACCATTGTTGCCTCCTCGACTTCGTTCTTTGTTAACTCTTCGAGCATACACTTCACTACTTCTTTGGCCATTTCGACAAACGATGACTTGAAATTTCTTTCCTTAGTATTATCTTGGCTTAAATATTCTAAAGATAGATTATGACCCATACAGTTAGTCCCTCCTCTTATTGAGGCCGTCTTTAGGCGGGTTCGATGAGTGGATCTTGTTCTCTGTGGTCGAAATAATCGAGCGAGCTATACAGGTCATAGTGGTTGCGGTGAACTAGCAGCATGGCCCTACGCAGGCTGCATATTTCAGATGTTTCGATTTTCCCGGGCGGTTTGCTGGAATTATGCTATCCACGAGTTAGGAAGATGTAATAATGTCATGGATCATTATGACGCATATTCCAAATATTTTGTTTCGTTTCGCGTGTGACCTCTAGTTAAATATTCTGCATCAGTTTCGGTGTCAGTAATGATGAGCCATTTTCGATTCTGGTGCAACGACCTTTATAAATAGAGGCATTTGGATACAATTTTAAGGTTTACGTTTTCTGTTGTTTCAAAATCCCATATTTTTCTCTTTCTCTCTTCTTGCTTCCAACTTATCTTCTATGTTCCATCGATTTGTATTATTCTTAGCTGTTCCTCATTTGATACCTCTCTTTCCTATATTAAACTATGTATAAAATGCCTTCAATGTCTTGTGAGGGAAGTCATGTGGCCCCCTTAGCAGTGGTGTTTCCCTTCCATGATGAGAGTGTTCCTGCCACTATTGAGTATGGAACCTTCCCATCGGTGGAGAAGATCATTTAAGCAACTGATTCCAAATTCGATTTCACCAAATCACCTGATGTTGAACCTGGAGCCTTTTGGTCAGTGATGATGGTGAAGGAATTGGAAGAGCCTAAGGCTAAGTTCAGCTTTCCTAATCACATTAAATTAGTCCTGGATGGGTGGGATACAGTGCAAGTCTACCGTCCTGGGTATTGTGCCTTCTACTCCTACTGCTTCCAAGTCAGCTACTCTCTCCCTCTCCTTCCGTTGGTGGAGGAACTCTATCGTTATTATAGTGTTTTCCCAGCTCAACTCGCATCATACATTTATAAACTTATAAAAATGCTTACCAAATTTTCCGACCTAGCGGGGGTCAAGTTCACACTTCGACACTTAATACATTTGTTCTCCCCTAGCTTTTATAGGGGAATGATGTTGAATATTCTCCACCTAGGGGGCAAGATCATAGTGGTAAAGATGGATGACAATGCCAACCGCCAATTATGGTTCAACTTCTTTTTTGTCCGAACAGAGGACGTGGTGGACAATGTTGACGGTTTTGATGAGGCTTAGAATTATGCTCGTAAGTACCTAATTTCCTTGCTTGTAGGTATCTAATTTTTCTCTTGTTCTTGATCGTGGACTTGACCTCTGCTTCTCATGCAGCCAAGACCTCCCCTCCTCCTTTGGGTCGCTCATATTTCTGACTAGGTAGATCGACCCCTCCCTCACACAGTATCGATTGGTAAGTGGCCAAGTTTATTCAAGAAGTTTGGGCATATTTTCCATTTAACTAGTAAGTTCCTGTTAACATCGGTGTCTTAGTTCTTTCTTTTTTATTTACTTTTTCTGACCTTTCTCTTTCCTAGTGTTTTCTTAGCTTCAGCTAGGGAATCTTTGAGGAGTTTGAGAGCTCCCACGCCCTCGTTTTGAAAAAAAGCTACTACATCCTCAGTCCCCCCCCCCCCATTATCGACTGCGGCTGATCATGCTTTCGTCCCGGTCCCTCCCGTTGTTGCGTCCAAATCTATCCCTCCTTTGATAGTGCAGACTTCGTCCATGGAGACCTCATCTTATCTCTTGTACGCTCTTATATACCAGGATGCCGAATCTTTGCATGTTGATGGAGATTTGATGCCTCGTAAAAGGAGGGTCATGGAAGCTGGGGGAGAGAGGTCGATTGTTGCCGATGTAGGAGACTGCGGTTTTGTCTTTCGAGAGACGGCCATTGTGCATATCAGGGAGAGCCAAGAGGCTAGTCCTGAGGATATTTGTTTGGAGGATACAGATGTAAGACTTGTGGGGGATGCGATCAAAGGTGTTATAGGAAGTGACGGCCTCTTCTACCCAAATGTAAACAGGCCTCATCCTCAGAGGTTGCGACGGGCGTACCTTCTTCGACCGATGATACAGTTAACATTGTTTTTAAGAAGGGTGTTAGACCGATTCCAACATGGATGTAGATGAGTTGAGAATGATTGTTGATGAGGGGCTTACTCAGCTTGAAATAGGGTTGGAGGGGGATTCAAAACTATTACGATCCTAATAGATCGTAATTTTCTCGTGGATACCAAGAAGATTATCCCATCCCTTGTCCCCTCTTTTTTCTGAAGATAAGGGTACATTATTGACAGCGGCCTGTTGAATAAAATTGTCAGCCTCACCCTTTGGATAAGTACATTTATTATTAATTGTTTTCCTTTGGTTTTGTTCTTTCACAGTCTCTAACTTCCTTTGTTCATTTTGTAGATAGTAATCTTAGAAATAGAGAGTGCTCATAGGGTACAGAGGACTTGAATGCCATAAACAAGAAGCTGGTGTGGATGGTAGGGAAGTGCAGCGTCATGGAGAGGACTGTCTCACCCTCTTTTTCTCTTTGAATAAATCAGGTTTATGACATTTTGGTTGGGACAACTCTTTGCTTTTTGAAAAGGGGTTTCACAATTTTGGAAAGTCACCACCTAACGATATTAAGGTGCGTTTGGGCACCTATGGGTTTCAATAACAACTACGTTTGGTAACGAGATATAGTGTAAGGGCTTGAAATTATTCCAAGGAAAGCAAAGGACATACTAGTAGAGAAGCAAAGGTACTGAAAGATAAGGCAAACAAGAGTCCACAGTCTAGCCTTGGCTTTCAGCCGGCTAGATAAAGCGGTACCACAAGTAGTAGTAAAGAAAAAGAGAGTTTTATGAATAAGTGTGTGTTATGAACTCAAGTAGTTCGTGTCTTTGAAAGAAGAGAGGGCAGGTATTCATAGTTTTGAAAATGAGTAGAAAATAAGGTAATCAATAAAGTGTTAACACAAACATGAAAATAATCGCCATTATAATCAATTAACCCAAGCGACACTCTTTAATTAAGGAACCATGGCTTAACGGGTACTGACAAGTTTCAATTAAGGAAAGAAAATCAATTTGGTAGTGATTGACTATTGCCATATAGGGGGCAGTAAATGCATGAAGTAAATAATCAAGTCTAAGTACAAAATAGGCTTATATTTGGGAAAGGATGCAACATGGGTAAAACATCACAGCAAATAAAAGAAGGGAATCAATCAACTTAAACAAACGAGTAAAATTAAGGATTTGTACGAAAACCTTGCAATCAAACCATAATTTAGGGAAATTAAGATCAATCAAGGATGAGCCATGATTCTGCATTTCAACATATACATACAAAAGAATGAATAAGCGTATCATACATTTAGCCAAACATATTAACAGAAAGTAGCAAGCTAGATTAGCACAATCATATAGCAGCAATATGAGTAGGCTAAGGGCGTAGTGGTAAGATAATCCACTCAAAACATAATAATAAACAAGTCATGTAGTCATGGCTAACACATAAAACCAGAGCAAAAAACCAAACTAACAGGTAAAGAAGGTGAGAAACAGGTAAAGAAAGCCTTTAAACTCACAGTATAAAGTAAACAAAATCTTTTTAAGAAAATAGGGTTTTAATAATGTTAAGTTAAAAAGTGGTAAGAATTGAGAATCAGTGAAGACAAACAAGGAAACGGATTCAACCATAAAGAACATAATCGAAGCAGGCGTGCATATAAAATAACAAAGAGAGTGTTTTGAACCTCGAATAGAACCAGAACACATAAGGTGAAGAAAAAGCATAAAAAAATTGTTTAAACATAGTAAAATTAAAAAACAACACTGAAAATTGGAGAAGAGATCTTTTAAAACAGGTTAAGAAAACCCTAATCGTAGAAGACGAAGAGTCTCTTCAAAAAATCGGAAAACCTTTAAGAAAAACACAAGGAGATTTATAACATACAATTATCTAATACATATCCAAAATAAAATCGAATGACTTCAAGGCTAGTGTTTCGGAGAACCCAAAAACAGCAAGAAAACTTAAAAAGGCTACCAATCTGGCCAAAAATGCCACGGGTCCGACTCGAACAGCCATGGATGGCTAGAAAGGGCCATGGATAGAAGTTTGAACAAGGATTGGACTAGATCCCTTCGAAACCTTTCCACAAAAACACAAAAGCGGGCCACCAGGAGACGTATGAGACGAATACACGTCTCAAACAACCATGGGATTCGATGGATTGAGTGAGGATTAGAGGGGATTGGGGTGGTGGCGGCTAGGGTTAGAGCGAGGCTGCATAGAGAGTTGGGTAGAAAGGGGATTCTAGGGCAGCGAAGTGTAATGAGAGGGTCTGGGGGGTCGTTCAGGTTTATTATGGTAAGGTGGAACGGTGGTCGTTGATCATTGTGATCAACAGCTAGGATTGAAAGGTTTGGGGTCGTGTTATAAAATTGGGCTTGGTTCTAGGAACATAATTGGTCTAAGGTCATGGGCTAATTTAGGCTATAATTGAAATGTAATTAGGCTATTATTTAAATATCTAATTTTCCCTTATTAAAATTAAAAAAAAAGGAAATTTTAACTTCTTGAAATAAATTAAAAGCACAAAAATGATTTATTATATATAATTAACACTTTTAAAATATAGGACCTGATTTTATGAATATAAATACAATTAAATCTTAAAAGAGGCTAATATTGTAATTATATGTTATTTAGCTTTAAAATACATGCAAATAAGTAATATAAGCATATATTGTGCATAAATTTTGAGATGATGCGAATCCCCGTTGGACCATGACTATTGTCTTTGGACGGTTAGGATGACCTCTTTAGACCATGATGTCCTGGGCCATGAAGCATTTAATAAAGGATTTGCAGGCCATGAAATGATGTTCTTGGGCCATGAGGATGGTGCCTCAGAATGAAGATGCCTTTGAATAATGATATGCAAAAGATTGAAAGGGATCCTCAGGCTATGACATGGTGTTCTTGGGCTATGTAGATGGTGCCTCCGAACGATAATTCTTTGCGATATTTCAGCCCGTGAAGGATGCAGTAGCATGTGATAATCTTTCAGCCATGCAATTTGGCGATCTTTCAGCCGTGTAATGTGTCGATCTTTTAGTCGTGCAATGTAGAGATCTTTCAGCCGTGCAATCTGACGATCTTTAAGCCTCGCAGTGTGGCGATCTTTCAGCCATGCAATGCAGTGATCTTTCAGCAGTGCAATGCAGCAATCTTTCAGCCGTGCAATATGTCAATCTTTCAACCATGCAATGTAGATAGAGATAACATTTATTCTCGAAAAGCAAAATGGTATCCTTATGCAAATTGGAAGGCAGAATAGTAGCTGCACGCAATAAAAATGCAGATAGAGGTAGAGCTTAACCTCGAAAGGCGGAATAGTAGCCATATGCAGATTGGAAGGCAGATTGGTAGCCTTACGCAATGCAAATACAAATAGAAGTACAACTTAACCTCGAAAGGCAGAATAATAGCCTTATGAAAATTTGAAGGCGGAATGGTAGCCTTACTCAATGCAAATGCAGAAAGAGGTAGAGCTTAACCTCAGAAGGAAAAATAGTAGCCTTATGCAGATTGGAAGACAAAATGGTAGCCTTAAGTTGGAAGGCAGAATTGTAGCCTTATGCAAGAAGTAAATTAGCAAATGACAATAGAGTTTCTTAGGTGATAACAGGTTGCGGCGTGGTGATTACTGGGAGCATTGTGACACATAAAACATTACGGGTGCGTGCTAAAAGTAGATGTTGGTAAGTGCAATGATTCAGATATTTTTATTCTTGAACAATGTTTGTTCTACGGGGTATAGTATGTTCAATTATTTCATAATCTAAACGCCTGCATCCAAATAAAAATCATGAGTTTTGTAAATGGGACGGTTAGTTCATATCCCCGATGGCTTTGCTTGAGTCCTTCAATTTTAATCTTGTGATACCATTTGTATCATTAGGGTAGCGTTGCTAAACGATGTTATTTTAGTAATAAACATGCATGATTTTGTGAAAGTATGACATAGATGTATAATGAAAATAGTTTTAAGATAAACTGACGATTGTGACGTGGTTCGAAACATTGAAACTCTCCTGCTAAAGAATTTTGAGGGTCCTCCTCAAAATTTTGCCCCAGTTGATGGGTTGAGCTTCTGACTGTTGCTCGTGCGACGATCGACTGAAATTACGTTAGAATTTCAGTGCAAATTGGAATAGTAGTGCAATGCAGCAATCTTTCAGCCGTGCAATATGTCAATCTTTCAACCATGCAATGTAGATAGAGATAACATTTATTCTCGGAAAGCAAAATGGTATCCTTATGCAAATTGGAAGGCAGAATAGTAGCCGCACGCAATGAAAATGCAGATATAGGTAGAGCTTAACCTCGAAAGGCGGAATAGTAGCCATATGCAGATTGGAAGGCAGATTGGTAGCCTTACGCAATGCAAATACAAATAGAGGTACAACTTAACCTCGAAAGGCAGAATAATAGCCTTATGAAAATTTGAAGGCGGAATGGTAGCCTTACGCAATGCAAATGTAGATAGAGGTAGAGCTTAACCTCAGAAGGAAAAATAGTAGCCTTATGCAGATTGGAAGACAAAATGGTAGCCTTAAGTTGGAAGGCAGAATTGTAGCCTTATGCAAGAAATAAATTAGCAAATGACAATAGAGTTTCTTAGGTGATAACAGGTTGCGGCGTGGTGATTACTGGGAGCATTGTGACACATAAAACATTACGTGTGCATGATAAAAGTAGATGTTGGTAAGTGCAATGATTCAGATATTTTTATTCTTGAACAATTTTTGTTCTACGGGGTATAGTATGTTCAGTGATTTTCTAATCTAAACGCCTGCATCAAAAGAAAAATATTGAGTTTTGTAAATGGGACGGTTAGTTCATATCCCTGATGGCTTTGCTTGAGTCCTTCAATTTTAATCTGGTGATTCCATTTGTATCATTAGGGTAGCGTTGCTAAACGATGTTATTTTAGTAATAAACATGCATGATTTTGTGAAAGTATGACATATATGTATAATGAAAATAGTTTTTAGATAAACTGACGATTGTGACGTGGTTCGAAACATTGAAACTCTCATGCTAAAGAATTTTGAGGGTCCTCCTCAAAATTTTGCCCCAAATGATGGGTTGAGCTTCTGACTATTGCTCATGCGACGATCGACTGAAATTACATTAGAATTTTAAGGGTCCTCCTCAAAATTCTGCCCTAGTTTCCAATTTTTTGGGAGGGGGGGTGAAAATTTTATTAAATTATGACCAAACCCATAGGGCATCCTACGTATCCATTCTTAAATGAGAATCAGTTCAGGCGTAGTTCAATTTACATCACATGGGGAAAACATAAAGATCACACATAGTAACGCTTGACTGCACCTAAATTAATCGTCTTTGGCCAGACTTCTCCATCTATTTTTGCAAGTATGAAGGCTCCTCCTATCAAAACCCAATGAACGATGTATGGAACTTTCCAGATGGGAGAGAACTCTCCTTTGGCTTCATCTTGATGTGGAAAAACTTTCTTTAACACCAGCTGCCCCGGTGTGAACTATCTTGGCTTGACACTTTTGTTGAAGGTTCTGGACATTTTGTTATGATAGAGTTTACCATGGAAAACTGCATTCATTCTTTTTCTATCTATAAAAGCTAGTTGCTTGTAATGACTCTTCACCCACTCTACGTCGTTGAGCTTGGCTTCCTATGTGATTCTTAGGGAAGGAATTTCTACTTTAGTTATGACAGCCTCTATATCGTAAATCAGCATATAAGGGGTTGCCCCGGTAGATGTGCGGACTGTGGTGCGATTACCCAATAGAACAAATGATAACTTTTCGTGCCACTATTTAAGCTTCTTCGTCATTTTTCTCAATATCTTCTTAATATTCTTGTTGGTGGCTTCCACGGCTCCATTTATTTGGGGCCGGTTGGTTGTGGAGTTCTTGTATCTTACCTTGAAGGTTTCACACATGACTATCATTAAGTCGATGTTGAGATTGGAGCCATTATCAGTAATGATCAACTTTGGGATACCGAACCGACAAATAATGCGATCGCGGACAAAGTATGTGACGACTTTCTTAGTTGTTGCTTTGAAATATTCTGCTTTGAGCCACTTGGTTAATTAGTCAATTTCCACTAGGATAAATCTGTGTCTGTTGGAAGCGGCAGGCTCGATTGCTCTAGTAACGTGCATCCCTTAGGCGGCGAATGGCCATGGTGAGCTTGCTGTGTTGAGCTTGCTTGGAGGTACCTTTATCATGTTTGCATATATTTGACAGCGATGTCATTTCCGAACATATTGGATGCAGTCTGTTTCCATAGTCATCTAAACGTAACCAGCCCGGAGTATCTTCTTTGCTAAGACAAAGCTGCTCATATGTGGACCACAAGCCCCAGGAAGATTTTTTCCTGGTAGCCTGGATGATTGTTTTGCGTCAACACAACTTAATAACCCCAAATAAGGAGTCCTCCTATACAAGATTCCTCCGTTGTAAAATAAGTTGTTGGAAAATCATCGAAGTGTGCGTTTCTGGGTATGATTGGCAAGCTCTAGGTACCCTTCCTTCTTCCAAATATTCCTTGATTTCTTGAAACCAAGGCTTTCTGTCTGCTTCCTCTTCTACATGGGCACAGTAAGCTGGCTGATTATGAATTTTCACTGGAATGGATCAATGAAATTCTTATCTGGATGTTATATCATAGATGATAAGGTAGCCAATGTATCAGCAAACTCATTCTGGATTCTAGGAACATTTTGAAATTCCGTCTTCGTGATTCCTGTACATGATGCAGATACGGGAGTATCTTGGAGTTCTTGGTTGCGCATTCTCCTCGTACCTGATGTATGAATAAATTTGAATCTCCAATCACTAGCAGCTCTTGCCCGTTCCTGTCGATGGCCATTTTGAGCCTTAAGATGCAGGCTTCATATTTGGCAGTGTTGTTGGTAACAGGGGAACCTAAGTTTGGCAGACACTAGATAATGCTGACAGGTTTTTTGATACCAATATTGCTCCTATGGAAACTTCTTTGAAGTTTGCTACTCCATCGATGAGCATTATCTAACTGTCATAGGATTCTGCAATGTTTTTGTCCTATGAATGATACCTCTTCATCTAGAAAATGCATTTTCAGATGTTCGTATTCTCTTTCCACGGGGTTCTCAGCAGGGTGGTCTGCCAGTGCCTATCCTTTGACCGCCTTCTGAGTCATCTAAACAATGTCGAACTCACTTAACAGGATTTTCTAGTTGGCTAGCTTGCCAGTGGGCATGGGCTTCTGAAAGATGCACTTCAAAGGGTCCATCCTTGATATGAGGTACATGGAATAGGCACGGAAGTAGTGTCTCAGCTTCTGAGCTACCCAAGTCAAAGCACAGCAGGTGTGTTCCAAAGTAGAATACTGGGCTTCGTACGAGTTGAACTTCTTGTTGAGATAATAAATGGCTTGTTCCTTTTTCCCTATTTCATCATGTTGCCCCAAAATGCAACCGAAAGCTCCATCTAATACTGCAAGATATACTAATAAGGGTCTACCTGGCTCGGAAGGAATTAGGACTGGTGGTGTTGATAGGTACTCCTTGATTCAATCGAAGGCCTTTTGGCAGTCATCGATCCATTTGGTAGCGGCGTCCTTCTTCAACATCTTAAAAATTGGTTCAAAGATAACCATAGGCTGTACTATAAATTGGCTGATGTAGTTAAGCCTCCCCAAGAAACTCATCACATCTTTCTTGTTCTTTAGCGGTGGCAGCTCTTTAATGGCTTTGTGTTTTGATGGATCCAGTTCTATTCCTCGGTGGGTCACAATACACCAAGCAACTTCCCAGCAGGAACCCCAAATACGCAATTTCTGGGGTTTAGTTTCAGGTTGTATCCTCGTAGTCTATTGAAAAACTTCCTTAGATCTTTTCTGTGGTCATTGGCCTTCTTGGATTTGATGATAACATCATCCACATATATTGTATCTTATTGTGTATCATATCATGGAAAATAGTTTTCATGGCCCTCATATAGATGGCCCATGAACTTTTTAGACCGAATGGCATCATCTTATAACAATACACTCCGTATGGCGTAATGAAAGCCGTTTTCTCAGCATCTTCCTCATTCATCCAGATCTAATTGTAACAAGCGAAGAAATCCATGAATGACTGTAGCTCATGCTTCGCAATAGTTAATCAGGATGTGTATATTCGGCAAAGGGAAGTCATCTTTGGAATTGGCCTGGTTGAGATCTCGGTTATCGACACAAACTCTGACCTTCCCATCCTTCTTTGGTACTGGCACAATGTTGGCTAACCATGTCCGGTGCTCAACCACCCTGAGAACCTTAGCTTTGATCTTCTTGGTGACTTCTTCCTTCATTTTCATACTCATATCATGCTTGAGCTTTCTGAGCTTTTGCTTTACTGGTAGACATATTGGATCGGTTAGCAATTTGTGAGCCACAATAGACGTACTCAAACCGGTCATGTTATCATGCGACCAGGTGAATATGTCCTCATACTTCTTTAAAAACTATGTGTATTCTTTCTTCTTTGATGGCGATAAGTGAATGCTGATTCACATTTCCTTGACATTTTATGTATCTCCTAGGTTAATAAGTTTGATTTATTCTAAGTTGAACTTAAGTCTGTTCTCAAAGTTCTCAACTTCTTTAACAATCTCCTCAGGTATGTCATCTTCTTCTGAATCAATGTCCATTTGTTGCATTGTCTCATTACATGTCACAGTCATTAGTTCATTAAGATAAGTAATAGTAATGTTGTATAGGTAAAGTAAGGAGGAAAACAATAGAAATAAATATTAATTCATTAGGAAAAATCAAACATGCTTTGATAAATTGAATAATTGTTTTGAACATTGAAGATCTTATTACAAAATTTGAAAAATGCGAAAAGAAAATCATCTTAGTAAATAAAACAGTGAATAGTGCTTGTTTTAGCCTTACTACCCCGAGGCTCGTCATGCTTTGGTGGTCCAATTGATGAGGTATTCCCCATTAGTCACAGCTTGAATAGAAGGACCTTCCTCCCTCTCCTCATCAAAAATAGCACTGCAATCCATATCATTGTCCTCTAGAAACAAGTTTTCACTACACCAAGTGCTTCTTCTTCCTATGTACCATAGACGACGTCGCCCTGTTGGAAAGTTTGCTCTAGGTGTGGTATTGATTTCTCTAATGGGTAGTAAGTTCTGGCCATGGTTATAGCCAATTATTTAATTCTTCCCAAGTATAATCATATCCTAAACTGAAATTAGTGCCATGTTTCTAGAGTTTTACGGGTTTAGAGATCCCTTGGGGATTCTTGCTGAGTCATTTTCCAGGTTCGTAACCACTCCAATTCAGTATATTATGGGTTTAGAGATCCATTGGAGATTCTTGGTGATTCTTCATAGAAGGTGATTTTATGACTTTTTAGCACTTGCCCTACCATATTAGCCATTTACCCGCCAATGGTGTTATTGCATACGTATGCTTCACTCAGCACCTTCAACAGAGCATTCTTGTGTGTTTAAGAATTCTGCAGTAGCGAGAGGATGGATATCTGTGCTGGCGTCTTGCTTAACTGGTCGATAACTGAATACTCCATAGCTTGTATTTTCTTCCAAAGGTCATCCGAACCAGTCTCAATGAGTGGAGGCCGATTAGAGGTGTGCTTGCTTGACTCAGCTATGTGTTAAGGGGTATAGACGCTCCCAGTTCTTGTCATACCCTGGTTGCAACAGTCTACTCAAACCTGACCTTGCCTTTCCTCCTAGCCTCGGTTGTATAATCCCATGGTATAGCTTTTGTATGGAATGACAGCATGATGGACATCGCCACTGCAATTGGCGCAACTATCTTTACTCAAATGGAATATGTTCTTTGGGTGGCAAGACTGCAACCTCAAATGCTGCTGGCGCCTTTGCTGATGGAGCTTCCTTAAACACAAGAGGTATAGACATATATATCTCGGTGTCCCCAGACGGTTAGATCTGGACTATAATCGGATTGAGAGTAACTGCTGGTTTCTTTAGGTTATCACCTTCTGTGATCTATCAAAAGGATCCTTCGGGGTCCCAATCATCCTCCACTTCAATCATGTGAATTCCCCTACCCTTATGGTCTGGCAGAGGGTTATCGCAGACGTTCGAAGTGGCTTCCTTTTCTACAATGACTTTATTATCAATTAGAGACTGTATCTTGTCTTTTCAAGAGCGGCATTCATCGATGGTGTATCCCTTCATGTTGGAGTGGTATGCACAAGACTTGTCTTGGTATGCCCCTTGATAATCCTTCTCAAGGGTTGGAGCAGGGATGTGGATGACATAACCGGCAACTTTGAGTCTCTCACATAGTTGGTCAACGGGTTCGATGATGGCTGTGTATTGTTTTGGAGGCCTATTATCAAAATTTTGTCGAGCCTTGGGATATTTTGGCGTGCGGGGGTGATTGGTAATGAGATGGCTGGCCATTGTAAGTTTGGTAGATATGAGCGGGTTGGGAGTATCAGGGTGAGGTAGGCTGATATATGGGAGGTGGAGATGACTGATAAGTTGACGATGGATCTTCGTAGGAGGGTGCTTGATAATTTGGGCCTAGCTGCCATACGAGAGGATGTATGGGGTAAGTTTAGTATTTTATGGGAGACTTGGTCTTTTGTGCAACCATTACGACCCCTACGTTCCTCTTCTTAGACTCATCACCAGAGTGCAAGGCCTTCTTTGTAGTTTGCAGGACCTCAACGTTTGTAACAATACCACTCTTAATACCTTCTTCTATTCATAACCCCAACTTGATAATGTTAGAAAACTTATGCTTCTCAATCACCATCAATCGTTCATAGTATTACGGGTCTTGAGTCTGGACAAAGAACTTGTTCATTTGTTCTTCTTCTAAGGCGGGTCTGAACTTAGCAGCTTCGGACATCCAACTTGTGGCATACTTACGAAATATCTACGTGGGCTTCTTCTTTAGATTCTAGATACAGAACACGTCTGGTGCATTCTCTGTGTTAAACCTGAACAAGTTTATAAAGTCATAGGCCATACCTACCTAGCTCGACCACTTCTTAGGATCTTGGTTGATGTACCAAGATAGTGCATCTCGTTTCAGACTCCTCAATAACAACTTCATGCGGATCCTTTCATCTTTTTCTACCCCAACCAACTTGTCGCAGTATGTTCTCAGATGGACCCTGGATCACTTGTACCATCAAACTTTTCGAACATAGGAGGGTTTTTCCCCTCAATTAGTTCGACATCTAGCTGTATGCAAAGGTCTTTATAGTTCAACCCTTCGATCCTTTTACTTCGATGCCCTGAATTCGGCTAGTTAGTTTCTTAATTTCTTCTGCCAAGTTTCAGATAAGTAGATCCTTTTCATCTGACTCAAGTGTGCAGGATATAGGTTGGGTGAGGAGTGTCATGGTCTCCATGTAGATGGGATTGTTGTGGTGGCTTGGTATGTGTGCGCTAAAATAGTCATCTGCAGAGTTTTACAGTTCGGGGATGAGTAGTAGAATGTTGTTTGGAGTGTGGAAAGTGTTGCATTGGTTCTTTGTTGGAGCAGTAGGATGATTTTGTTGTTTTTGAAGAGGTGTGGGATTTTGAGCATTGGGGTAGTTGGTGTCTGGGGTGCTAAGGGAGAAGGATCGGTTGGCCAAATTTCGAACCTTCTTGAGCTCTTCTTGAAACATCAATAATTTCTGCTCAAGTTGTGACACAGTTTAATTGGGAACCCAAATACCATGGCCATCAGTGGCTTCTGCTGTTATGTTCTCTGTTTTGATGTTCAAATCTTCCATTTTGCCTTCGTTCTTGTTCTTAACAGGACTAAGAGAAGGATTGGGTGGATAGCCACTGGATCTCGTGGAATAGGATGATGTTGCTAGAGTGCATGAACTAACCTTTGGGGAGGGGAATAACAAAACAAAAACAAAAAATAAACAAAAAGGTCAACAAGTTAGTGAGGATCATAAAAAGTATTGCAATATTTAAACATGTAGTGCATGAATGTAAACCGTGTCCTAATTATGGAACCTCGTTGTGCCCGAGGTGGGCCTAGCGACAAGTTTATTTGGAGAACTTGGAATGCAAAATGCCTCATTTCATTGATAAAGAAAAGACGAACCTCAAATCAACATTAATAAACAGGAAATAAAAGTTACTAATGGCCATTATCCTTGTTTCATTTCAAGCAAAAAGAAAATTTCCTATTTACTTGGTCACTTAAGGACCTTGCCCAAATTCAGCATTCTTAGCTCTTTCGAACATCTTCCCCAACTCCATTAGTCCGAACAATTGGTCTCTGGCCAGAAATCCACCTTCAGGCCCTTTAGCCTCTTAACAATCATCAACCCTTTTGAGAAACTTTCATTCCAGCTCCACTATGCCTTTCTCCAAGTATCCCAGTCTTTTGTTGGCATTGGTAGCCATGTCTTTCCATTCCTCGATCACCTTCTGGTTGGACTCTTGTATTTTTCGGTGTTCACTTTCGCACTCGTGGATCTTTTTGCTCAACTGGTTGTACTTGACTTGCACTTCGGCCTTTTTTTCTATAATCATGTGGCCTCGAACAAACCCTGGCTGGCCCATACCATCATGGTTGCCTTCCAACCAACCAGAATATAAAAGAGTACAATTGGTGTGGTATCTATCTGGATCTATGGTGTGTCTCCCATTAAGATCTTTCTATGCCACATATGTTGGCTTGGCACTTGTAGGGACTATCATCGCCTTGTAAGTCGGCTGAAAGGTGGCTCAACTTGTCGACCTTGGGTATGACTTGCTTCGTACCAGCTTGCCTCAAAACTCGCAGAGGGACGTAAGAGTAGGTTCCCCTCAGACCAATTATTATCAGGAAAGTTGCATCTCTGGATCGGGCGATGAACTCCTATGTCGGAAAACATCCACCAAACTTGCTCATCGGTCATATTATCAAATAGCTTAACCCTTCCTTTAGCATCCTCATGTTGAGAAAACATGTCGGGGATGTAATTCATTCACTTTGGATGGTGGAAAGCGATGTCATCATCCCAATCCCTATGCTAAATTTCTTGCCGATATTTGACCTTTTTGAGATGCTCCATGAGCCAAAGTTAAAGTAGCAGATTGCAGCATATGAAGTGTTTTTTCCTTGTTCACATTTCTCAAAGGACCGGTATATGTCTATAATGATCATCGATACAAGGTTGAACGTCTGCCCACCAATCCCCTCCATTAGGGTTTTGGTTACCATAGTTAATCTAGTATGAATTCTACCCTTCTTCATTGTAAATACAATCTGACCCGGGAAGCAAAATATGAAGATTAAAACCCTGCGATGGACGTGTACCAAGGATGTGATGGAAAACTCACTAAAGTAGGTACGATAGGATTTGATGTGACCGTACCATTCATACATGTAGTCAAAAGGGATGTATGAATCCTTCAGGCATGTTAACTCTGGATTCTTTTTCTCAAAACCATCATTTTAAGGAAGCTCCTACTTTTACTATTCTCAGGCATTAGCAAGCCGGATTTTCCCATACTAGACCGGCCAATCCTCCAATTTCCGCTAACAAAGGTGTCATTTCAATACCCCAAAGTGGAATACGGCCTTTTCATAATCCCAAAATAATGTGGAAGCTTCTATGATCATGTGATTAGGTTAGACCTCCAAAAGGGATAGTAGATTTCGCAGATATTTTCTAACATGATTTTGATCACAAAAGTGTAAATCTTTCCACCAGTTTAGCAAACTTGGGTGGATGTTGGTAACCATCACGAATCTGGGGACTTCGTGCCTCATATTTCTGCAAGGCAAATAAGGTTAGACCCTTCCCCCACCGGATTCTACTATTTAACATCAATGACTAGCATAAGGCATCTAGTTCTTCAAAAAAATGCACAGAACATGACGACGTCCATTTTGGTTTTAGGGAAACCTAATGGACTTTGGACAAGGCTATCTTAAATGATCATAATGTGGACAGCATAACTGATCCGGCTAGGTTTTACCATGATGCATGCACAATTTGAACATAGTAAGACTTCTATGGGGTTTTAGATAGGTACCCTTGAGCGGACAACTCAAGGGGGAAGGCTCGAGACTATTGACTGCACTGCGGATCGACTAGTTTTACTGCAAATATGTCTTTCTGAATTTAGGCGGTAATGATATAGGAAAAGCGCAACCACTCATTATAACCGTTGCTATAGGATTTGTTTTGGCACGAGTGGAGTATGATATTAAGCATTATTATGCAATAATTAAAAGCATGTTGGCATGTATTTGCACATCAAGAAAGCGATAAATACAACTGTTGATACCCAATTTTTCCCTGCATATTTTTATATGAAAAATTCTTTCAAATAGTATATATAAACATATCTAAGTATATCAAGTGCTTTATTATTTTTTCCAATGTTTAAAAGATTTTTAAATTAATTTATTGCCTTATTTTAACAATACAAAAACCAATAATTATTCCCCAAATTATTATTTTTGGTGATTAATTTATTGTGACCTCATATTTATACTAAAATATAGTTAAGGTAATTTTTTTACACATTTATTTAGTATTTTTAAAACTAAATTGCAATTAATTGTAATATTAGCTTATTTTAAGAATTAATTGTGTTAATAATTACAAATTTGATTCTAGTATTTTTAATCTAATATTTGTATACTATTAATTGATTTAGCACCATCAATTGATTATCAGAAATGATTTTACTATTTTTATAAAATAAAAAGGGAAAAAGTGACTATTTAAATACTAGCCCTATTCCATTTTAATTTTACCCAAATTGACCCCTCATTTAACCCCAGTTTTAATCTTAATTTGACCGGCCCAGATCCTAAATTACTCGACCCCGACCCGTTCATTTTTTACCCACTCGGTTCCTATTATTAATCCAGGTTGTTGATCATTTTGATAAACGACCGTAATCCCACATACCATTTTTAAACCCTAACGACCTACCCTAATCCCTCATTTCATTCTGATAGTCGCCTTTGAATCCCATTGTCTCTTGAACTCTCTCGAAGATTCTTTGAACCCTAATCGTCTCCGAACCTTTTTCCACCATACTGCCACCGGAACCCAAGGCTTCTCAGGCCATAGATGGTCTGTACTCACCCCTCTCCACCAGTAGACCATGTTTGTTAGAAGCTTTGAGGCCTGACCTCGATGGTTCACCTCCTGAACTTCCTAGATCTATGGGTTTATGGCATCTTCGGCTTGTGCTTCGGCATATTCAAGCATTAGAGGGTCTGATTCTACCTCTCCAACTCAAGATCGGGCTTTCTTCCAAGCCTTTCTTATTTCAAGGGTTTCTCCGAAATCCTAAGCTACTCAAGATTTTCTTTCTCTATTTTTTTTGTTAGATCTACATTATGTATGTGATTTACTCGACTTTTAAAGTGTTTTCCCCAAATTTTCTTTTCAAAATCGTTTGTTTTCGATTTAAGGTTTCTGAAGGTTTTTCAAAACATCTTTCTGATCTTCTTTCTTTATGCGTGTTTTTCTATATTATGCTCGTATTTTTTCTTGTCTACCACACTTGTGTTTGCTCTTATGCTTTTCTATCTATTATACATGATTCTTCCATTCCTTTATATTTTACTATGCCTCTAGACAAGGCTCACATGATTATTTCTGCTATGTTTTCCTACATGATTTCTACCGTATGTGTTTCCTGCTGAGTTCTTTAATTTTTGTTTGCTTTACTGGTCATTGTCCGAATTTTTCTAAACATTTCATCTACTTCTGCTTAAGTTTACACCACCTCTTTTCTTCTGAACTTGCTTAAGTTCTGACTTTTCTAACACATGCTCTTTTATGCTCTTAAATCAGCTTTCTTTCTTTGTTATTTTAAACATGCTATGATATCTGTTTTGTTTCTCCTGAGGCTCTGAAACAGACCTTTGAGTATGTCTCAATGGCTTGCCTCCTCATCTCTATGTATAATTCGATTTGAAACCCTAGGATTTGGGGGTTTCTTTGGCAAGTTTGATTAGGGTGCTACTTTGAAACCGCAAACTCTCCGATTCATTATATGTCCATAGATTGGACCTAAGCCTTTTATGACTGTTTCTATGATAATATTTTCTATCCAGCATGACAACTCCCTCTTGTTGATATTTTTACGCTTTATATATGCGAAGTTCTTCTTTCAAAAAAGGTCTTGCCAATTATTGATCGATTTTGAATTCTTTTAGTAAGGTTTGATTGATTGTCATTGATATTTCTTAAGTAAATCCCTTTCCTCTCTTTTCCTGACTTGGTTCATTGGAACAAAGCCTACAATTTTGGATTCTACTGACTGTTTGATTGATTCCCTTTCCTTATTTGTCAGAAATCGTGTACCACTGGATTTTTCCTTATATAAACTCCTATGTATTTACCCATTTTTGTGTTACTTTGGAAAATATTTTAATCAAAATTCTTTCCTTAGTTTCCTTCTACCCATTTGAAATCAGAATCCCTTAACTGAAGAGGGATTCTATATAATTGATTGCAAACTATTTTCTTAACTTTTCTTATTTTGTTTTCTGCACTATAAAGGGGCTTGAACCTTATGCACTCAAACCACCTTGAACCTTCAGTTCAACACCTTTAACTTACATTACTCACACACATACAATTCAACACTTCTTAGATTTCAATACTCAAGCACACATTATTCACTTGCAACTTGAATACTCTTGCAACATTCTACTCTCTTCTGAGATCCTTTGGACTGTTTGCCTACAACTTGATTTTTTTAAGGCTATTATTCTACTTGTTTGTTTCCCTGAAACTGGTATGTTCTAATTTATCTTTTTAACTTCACCTCTATGTGTGTACTTTATAGTTTCAGCATTCTTGTTTACTTTGTTGTATATGTTCAATGTTGACTATGCGTGTTCTTCTCTCTGCATATGTTGTTTGTTGTGAATCCCCCATACCCTTACTCCCTTCTATGTTTTTGAGTTAAGGCTCTTGTCCTGACCGTCTCAAAATTGCTGCCCAGGTCTTATCCTGATCCTCAATAGATCCTAACTCCTATGACTTGGCTAATAGGCTAGTCAGGGGTGTGCTAGCACTCTTAATTGCTAGGCATGACCACCAGCCTGCCATGGCCTTTCCTAACTCCCCTCTATGCACATACATTTATTCTTAGACTCTAAGTTCTGTCCCGCTCCTATGAGCCTTACCTTGGGACCTTGAGTTCCCTTTGAACTTAGACATTTGAGGGCTGCCCCTTCCACACTGCACTTTAATTCAATTCTACAACTTATTTTTGGGTGTAAGCATTGCCCGAAGTCCCTTTGAGGCTATTGGGAACTTTGACATATCCCAAACAAGAGAAAGGCTTTGGAAATCCTGATCTTCGGAGTTGGTTCATCTCACATTTTAGACCTTGAGTCACAATTAGGCTCCTTGGTTGTAGTTTAATTTCTGATGTAATTGTACTTTTGCTCTGTAACAAGTTGTAATAAATTATGGGGTATATAGTGAAAAAGGGGAGGGTCACTCATCTATGCATGTGGGTAGACATCATGTCCTTAGGCATTTATTCCTGCAAATCTCATTCTGCTCTTCATCTATGCATTTCATGTAGAAATCCTGGCTATAAGTTGTTTCGTTACTGCATTAGAAATCCTGCCTATAAATTATACATTTCATTAGAAATTCTTCCTATAAGTTGTCTCACTTCTGCATATAAAAATCATTTCTATAAGATTTTGCACTTCTTCATATGCATATGTCATTAGCCAAACAATCTATATGTCAAATTAATAATGAGTGGCATCCTAGATACCATGCCTATAGGATTCCTGTATCCTGATAACCATTTTAAAACCAACAATGCTTAGAAATCATGCCTATAGGAGTAACTAGTTCAATCTGATTCGTCTCTTTCATCTACAAGTCTAAAATTAGTAGTAATGTCGCCAAAACTCTGCAGAGTTTGTGTTTGTCTATAATCAGAAGCATTCTCTAAAATCAGTGTACTTAGCATTGTCAGATGTCAGGCCTGTCGGTATCACCTACGCAAGCCATTAGGTAATTAATTAATTGCATCAGGCTTTGATAATTACAACTAGGGGTAGGCCTAATTTGGACTTCTTATTTGAGAAATATATGATAAACCATCATGCCTTAACTCTTAAGTTTAATGAAAGACCTAATCAGTATATGGAAGTCATGCTAAACAATTTGTTTCTCTAAATGAGGAGGTCCGTTTGAGCCTTTAAATTGATTTGTGTTTTCCCTTTACTGGTTTATGTGTTTTGTTTATCGCATTAGAAATTTGTCCTTTTTAAAACTCTAAAAAGCCAAATGTCCCTCACCTTTAGAATTAGTAGTCCCAAATTCCTCTGGTATCGATTGGACCGGGGCGGGTACTAGCATGCAATAAGTAACGACACTATTCCGTGTTTAATACCTTAATGGGGTGGGTAAGGATAGACATGAATATGATATCCACGCGATAACACCACGTGTATAAATGGTTAGCAGGTGTTGGATGGGGTGATCCATGTTATTAACAAACCTAGGACCCATCTCCCTCTTTACTTGTTCACTTCCTTCTTTCCATAATTTTTATAGTTGCCTAGTCTTCAGTTCTTCAACTTCTTTAAGTTCAAAAACTTGCACCCTATTATGCAAAAATCTCTCTTTAAATTGCCCGATTTTTAATATTGTTTTTCCAAAACCTCCATCCCTTTGCTTTTTTTGCTAATTTACTTGCATAAATTATTTGTCCCCTTCCCATTTACTTGCTCATCTTCTCTTTAATTATAAAACTACCTTCTTCCAAATTTCAGCACTCTTTAAAACTCTGTACTTCTTTTATTTGCAACCATTATATGAAAGTATCAATCATTTACAATTCTTCCTTATTTATTTGTTGTTTGTATTCAAAGTCACAATTGTAGCATAAGCGGGAACCATATTAGTTGATCTTGAGGGCTGCCTAACATCCCATACTCTCGAGATAATTTCAAGCACATAACCATTCTCTGGTCTTTATTTTATTTTTTAGTAAAATTCCTTCTTAGTATCCTAATGCACTTAGTCATTAGGTGGCGACTCTTCTAAATGGCAAACCTAATTACCAAAAGGAAAAGAGTTATCTGCCCAAATATCATAAACCCGATTTTACGAGAAAAAAGGGGCATCGACAACAACACCTTCATAATTTAAAGCAATAAAGAAAAGAAAACACGGAAGATATGTCAGTTTTACTTTTTAAAGAAGAAATTATATGCTAAAAGGAATTAAATAGATAGTTGCACATAAATAGGTACAAATTCCCAAGAATAATCAAAAATGGTAAAATCCTGAAAAAAAGAACCCCAGCAGAGTCGCCATGTTGTCGCGCCCCCTTTTTCCTTCCGCAAAAATCGAGTTTATGACATTTTGGTTGGGACAACTCTTTCCTTTTGGAAAAGGGGTTGTAAAATTTTGGAATGTCACCATCTAATGATTTTAAGGTGCGTTAGGGCACCTATGGGATTCAATTACAACTACGTTTGATAACCAGAGAATGGGTAAGGGCTTGAAATTATCCCAATGGGAAGGTATTAGGCACCCCTCCGGATCCACTAGTGTGGTTCCTGACCAGATAGTTATTTGTGAATTTGTGCAATTAACAAGTAAACAAACAAGGCCCAAATAAGAGGGGATTTTTGATACCCAAGTGTTTGAAATTTATTAAGTAAATCAATATTTTGAAAGAGTTATAACTAAGCATGCTAATGAATGTAAGCGGGTCCTACGTTTGTTTATAATATGGATCAAATCATGCATACCCGGTAATCACTCCTCAAAGAGTGGCTATATGTGGTATTAGCGCACCGGCCATCATATTCATATCTATCCTTCCCACTCACAAAGGTATTTAAAGTGCAGACTAGTCTCAAACTCTATTGCGTGCTATTACCCATCACATTCCTATCAGTCCCGGACGAATTTTAGGACTATTATTCCTATAAGAGGGATGATTTAGGATGATTCTTAGGTTTAAAGGTAAAAAGACTAAGGCAACATACAAAAATATGTAGGACTACATTTAAAGGGGAACATGTAAGCAATTAGAAGGCTCGTATAATCCTCCGCAAATAATACATATGAATAGCACGACTCAAACACAGTTAAGGTATGAATTTTTAGAAGTCCTAAAGTAGGGGATTTGAGTGAGAGCCAGATTCATCAGATACCTCATATAAGAAGTCCAAATTAGGCATGCCTCTTAATTGTAGCAGTTGCTAATTAAACAAAGGTAGTTCCAGTTTTATTCAAGTATTTACCTAAGGCTTGCCTAGGCGTAATACGGTTAGCCTATGAGCATTATATCTAGAGTGATGCTATAAATAGTGATTAATTTTAAACATGCAATTTTAGATCCTATAAACATGATTTCTAAATCATATTGATTAAAGGAATAGGTTGTTTAGGTTGATTCACGACAATACGAATCAAACTGATTTTTTAACTAAACTGGTTTAGGACCATATAGGCATGATCTCTATCATAGCTAATTTTTATTCCTATATATATGGTATCTAACTACTAAAGGCTGATTTGGGCCCTATAATCATGGTATCTAATTTAACATAAAGTGGAGTAGTTTGGATTTACTGGATCACAGCGAAATTCCTATATGCATGATTTCTATAAAAAATATTGATATTAATATTATAGGCATGACATCTAATCTCGAAGCTGAATTTAACCTTGTGGGTATGATGCCTGATTATAGCCATAAGATCTTATAGGTATGATGTCTACATGTGGAAGTAAAACATGCAAAACTTATTAAACAAATCCTATTGGAATGATGTCTAAGTGTGGAAGTAAAACATGCAAAACTTATTAAATCGATCCTCTAGGTAGGTTATCTACCCTTAAAACATGCATAATTACCTCCATTCCTTTTTCATTAGCCAACCTCAATATTCGTTATGAATTATTACAGGCCAAATACTTGAATTACAGAAGAAGAAATGAAAGAACAAGCTATAACCATAGGAAGCCTGATTTGACTTTCTATCTGAGATATGCAATGAACTATATCATTGCCAATGTTATTCCAAAGCCTTTCTTATACATGGTTGTGTCAAAGTTCCCTAAGGGTCTCAAGGGATCCCAGACAGTGCTTACACCCAGGCTTGCATAACCAGACAGAAACGAGTGCAGTGTGAAAGGGCCAGCCCTTATGTGTCAAAGTTCAGAGAGAGCTCAAGGGTCCCAAGGCAAGGCTCACACAAGAGGAGCAGAACCTAGGTTCTAAGAATATAGTGGAAGTGCAGAACATAGATTGACCAAAACTGTGTTGAAAATAATAAGTGGTACAAGTGATTTTGAAAATAGTAGCAGTAAAGCTAAAAATACATAGAATCAGTAGTTACACAAATGGGTCGATGGGTTTTAGGAATACATTATATCAAGCATATGACCCCAAAAAAGGGCAAGTTTGGTCATGCACAGCAATAGATGATGTTGGCCTGACTACAAACCAATCAAACGAACACAAACACATAGAGGCGATATAGGGTCAGAAAATCACATAACATAGCACATACATAGGGAAAGATTAATCTAAAAGGGAAAGGGATTATGGGATACATTGCAATACTCCAGCATGGGTCTGGTTTGGTCATGCACAACAATAGCTGATGTTGGCATGGACACAAACCATCCAAAAGAATACATATAGGGGAGCATTAATTTAAAAAGGGAAGGGAACATATTTCAGCATGCTAGTAACATAAATAAACTACATAGACATGAGAAGAAGTGGACATAAATGATAAACTGAAGCAACTTAAAGAAATGTATTATTGTAAAGACTTAAATGTAAACTAGGACACACCAGTAGAGAAGCAAAGGTATAGAAAGGTAAAGTTAACAAGAGTCCACAGTCTAGCATCGGCTTTCAACCGGCTAGACAAAGTAGTAGCACAAGAATCAGTAAAGAAAACGAGAGTTTTAAGTGTAAGTTTGTTCTGAACTCAAGTTGTTCGTGTCTTTGAAAGAAGAGAGGGTAGGTATTTATAGTTTTGAAAATGAGTAGAAAATAAGGTTATCAGTAAATTCTTAACACCAACATGGAAATAATCACCATTAGAATTAATTAACCCAAGTGATTCCCATTGATTAAGGAACCATGGCTTAACGAGTACTAACATATTTCAATTAAGGAAAGAAAACTAGTTAGGGATAGATTTACTATTGCCATATAAGGGAGAGCAAAAGCATGATCTAAATAATCAAGTCTAAATACAAAATAGGCTTATTTTGGGGAAAGGATTCAACAGGGGTAAAACGTCATAGCAAATAAAAGAAGGGAATCAATCAACTTAAACAAACAAGTAAAATTAGGGGTTTATAAGAAAACCTTGAAATCAAACCATAATTTGGGGAAATCAAGATCAACGAAGAAGCAGTCATGATTCTGCACTTCAACATATAAATACAAAGAATGAAAAATCGTACAGAGATGCAGGGCCAAACATACTGACAGAAAGGAACAAACTAGATTAGCACAATCATACAGCAACAATGTCAATAGGCTAAAGGTGTAGTAGTAAGAGAACCCACTCGAAACATGGTAATCAACAAGTCACGTAGTCATGGCGAACATATAAAACCAGAGAAGAAAACCAAACTAACAGGTAAAAAAGGTAAGAAACAGGTAATCAAAGCCCTTAAACGCATAGTAATAAGTGAAGAAAAACTTTTTAAGAAATTAGGGTTTTAACAAAGTTAAGTTAAAAAGTTGTAAGAACATAGAATCAGTCAAGACTAACAAGGAAAAGGATTCAACCATAAAGAACTTAATCGTAACAGGCATGCATATAAAATAACACAGATAGCTTTTAGAACCACGGATAGAAGCAAAACACTTAAGGTTTTCAAGACAATGAACCAAGTAGAAGAAAAAGCATAAACAAACCGTTTAAACATAGTAAAATCGTAAAATAATGCTAAAAACGGAGAAGAGATCTTTTAAAAGAGGTTAAAAAAACCCTAATCATTGAAGACGAAGAGTCTTTTTGAAATATCAAAACACCTTTAAGGAAAACATCAGGAGGCTCATAACATACATAGATCTAAGACAGATCTAAAAGAAAATCAAGGGCCTTCGAGGCTAGGGTATCGAAGAACCTAGAAAAAGCAAGAAAACTTAGAAAGGTTAACGATCTAGCCGGAAAAGCCATGGTTCCGACTCGAACGGCCAGGGATGGCCAGAAATGGCCATGGATAGAAGTTTTAACAAGGACTGTACTATATCCTTTCGAGACCTTTCCACAAAATACGAAAGCGAGCCACCAGGAGACAAATAAGACGAGTACACGTCTCAAACAACAATGGGAGTCCATGGATTGAGTGGGGATTGGAGGGGACTAAGGTGGTGGAAACTAGGGTTTGAGTGAGGCTGCAGAGAGAGTTGGAGAGAAAGTAGATTCAAGGGCGGCGGAGTGTGCAAAATGAGAGGGTTTGGGGGGTCGTTCAGTTTATTATGGTGAGGGGGAACGGTGGCCATTGATCTATGCGATTAACGGCGAGGATTGAAGGGTTTGGGGACGGGTTATAAAATTGTGTTTGAGTGTAGGTCCAAAATTAAGCTAAGGTAGGGGCTGATTTAGGCTATAATTGAAATATAATTGGGCTATTATTTAAATAGTCAATTTTCCATTTTTATAATTATAAAAAATAGGAAAGTAACTTCTGGAAATAAATTGAAAGTACTAAAATAATTTATAATATATAAGTAACACATAAAAATATAGGGCCCGATTTTATGAATATAAACGCAATTAAATCTTAATTGAGACTAATATTGCAATTATATGCGATTTAGCTTAAAAATACTAAATAAATTTGTAAAAATATGAAAAAATAAACTTAGCTATATTTTAACATAAATATGAATCCAATAAGTGAATCATTAAAAATAGTAATTTTGGACATAATTTGGAATTGTGTGGATGAAAAGGGGAAATGAATTGATTAAAAAAGCCTTCAAAAATTATGGAAAAAGATAAAATACTAGGACATACTTATATATATATGTGTGTGTGTATGTATATATATATATATATATATATATATATATATATATATATATATATATATATATATATATATATATATATATATATATATATATATATATATATATATATATATATATATATATATATATATATATGCTATTTTTAAAGTATATTACATATTGAAAATATATTGGAAAAATATTGGTGTCAACAGGGATGTTGAAGAGCAAGGAGGAAGAGCTCGGGCTCAGGAAGGGGGTAGAAGCCCAATGTTGTGATCTTTAAGATCATGTGGCTTTAGTGTGAGCGCAGCAGGAGAAGTATCAATTAAGGGTAGAGGCTTTTGGTGGTGAGGTTTCCAAGAAGATGGAGGAGCTAGATAAGGCGTAGTCCGCTTGGTAGGAAGCTTTGAGGAATGTGGAGTCTGTCGAGATAATGATTCGGACTATTTATTCCGAGCAAGAAAATGTAATAACAACAGCAAGGCTCAAAGAAGAGCAGCTCGATGAGAGGATTGGAGAGTTTGAGAAAGAGACTTTTGTTGGAAACACGTTCTCAATGCAATATACTAAAACGTGTGTTCTTTTGTGTAGGTTTTGATGAATGACAAACGATGCGAAAATTGATATATGACGAAGTTCAAGAAACAAGCGCACAATTGATATACAACGAGATTCAAGCTCAAGACAAAGTTTTATATGTTTAATTGAGTCATTCTTATCTGTGATCTTGATCCTTCAACTTGACTCGTAACATGGCTTCTCTCATAAAACTATTTTCCAAAATCATGCATATTTAATTTAACGTCAAATGATTTTAAATCATGCATATTTACAGTAGTCAAAACAATTTTTAGACATGCCATAAAAATCTGGACTAAGATAATCGATTATGTACTTATGATAATCGATTGTTTTAAGCCAAGACTGCATGACAATCGATTGTGAACTAATGACAATCGATTGTGAACTAATGACAATCGATTGTGTTAAGGCAGTGAACATCAGGTTTTTTCAAACATGCATGACAATCGATTGTGAACCTTATGACAATCGATTGTGATGAGGTAGTGTCCATCAAAGTTTTTCAAAACTCAGAATAATCGATTGTGAAGCTAATGACAATCGATTGTGAGGAGACAGTGTCCTTCAGATTTTTCAAAGTCACAAAATAATCGATTCTGAACTTATGACAATCGATTGTGTTGAGGCAGTGACTTCTAGACTTTTTCAAAACTATTAAATAATCGATTGTGAGTATATAACAATCGATTGTCAAGAGGCAGTGCCTAAAATGATTTTCAAAAACTGATAAGTAATCGATTGTTGACTTTGTGCAATCGATTGTGAAGCTGTTGTCGTAATGTTTTCAAATACCGTCAGGTAATCGATTATTGATTCTGTATAATCGATTGTTTTGATTGAAATCCGGAAAAGATTTTTTTAACGTTATTGGGTAATCAATTATTGATTTTGTATAATCGATTGTTTAGATTAAAATCCGGAAAAGATTTTTTGAACGTTGATGAGTAATCGATTGTTGATTCTGGACAATCGATTGTTTGTGGTAAAATCTGGAAAGGATTATTTGAACGTTGCCAGTAATCGATTATGGATTGTAAGTAATCGATTATCAAGCGTAAAATCTGGGATTGAATTTTGATCTGACTGGCAGACAATCGATTGTTGGGGTTTGACAATCGATTGTCAGTGAGTAAAATCAGCAACTCTTAATTGGCAATTAGGCAACGGTAATGCCAAGTTTTTCAACTATAAATACAGCTTCATTTCAGTGTTTTAAACACAACAACATACTACAACTCATCATTACATTGCTATAAGCTTGCATACTTTTGTTTATCATTTTATATTCAATTTCATAAAGCTTTTGAGAGCCATAATCTTGTCCAAAGTTGTTGTGATCTAGAGCTTACTTCTTTTACTCATACCTACTCATAAAGGAGTATTTTGTTTGAGTGTTAAGTGTTTTACACACTTGTAAGAGAATTGTGATTCTTTTGTTGTAAGGAACTTGTGTTTCCTTGGTTGAACTCTTGGAGTGTTGTATCTCCGAGCAAAGGTGTTAAGGCTTGTGTCCTTACGTTGTAAAGGTTTGTTGAGCACCCGTAAGCTTAACAAGCTAGTGGAAAATCTCAAGAGAGTCTCTCGGGAACTGGACTAGCCACGTGTTGTGGTGAACCAGAATATATCGGTGCGTTCTTTCCTTTTTATTTATTTAACGCACTTATTTATTTCCTGCAAATTTTAATTTCCGCAAGTTTACGCTAAATTTTATTATAACGCTATTCACCCCCCCTCTAGCGTTAAGCGTATTTTCTAACAATTGGTATCAGAGCCCAACTCTCTGAAAACTTAACAGTTTGAGAGAACCATCCATGGCTTCTACTCGTGATTCTTTTGCAGGAATTGATGAAGGACAGTGCTCCACACGACCACCTCTATTCAACGGTACAAATTACATGTACTGGAAAGAGAGGATGAAAATCTTCGTTCAGTCCAACAGCTTTCACCTTTGGAAGGTGATAATGAAGGGAAACCAAATTCCAACAAAGAAGGTGGAAAACGAATGGGTTCCCAAGTCCGAGGATGAGTATGACACGGATGACATCCGAAAGGTTCAAAATAATGCTAAAGCAATTAATTTATTATATTATGCTATTAATGCCGACGATTACAGGAAAATATCGTGTTGCACAACGGCAAAGGAGATGTGGGACAAGCTAGAAGTTACGTACGAAGGTACGGACCAGGTAAGGGAAGCAAAAATTGATTTCCTAACCCATTCTTATGAATTATTTCACATGAAGGAAGGTGAAAAGGTGGACGAAATGTTTGAGTGATTTTCAATAATCGTAAATGACCTACATGCTCTCAAGAAAACATTCACGGATAGAGAGCTCGTGCGAAAAATTCTTAGAAGTCTCACACCGGCATGGAGATCAAAGGCCGATGCTATTCAAGAATCCATTGGCATTTCAAACGTCACCATCGACGCACTAAGAGGTAACCTTAAGACCTATGAATCTACTATTCTTAACCCTTTTGTTGATGATCAAAGGAGGCAAAGAATAGCTCTAAAGGCAAGCACAAGGCAACCACAAATTGATGAGGAAGGAGACAACGAGTTTGGACTCGTTATCAAAAGATTTCAAAAGTTCATGCGCAAGGAGTATGAACGCAAGGGCAAAAAGCAAGGCGAACAAATCAAGTGCTATGAATGTGGTGAAACCGGGCACATCAAATCAAATTGCCAAACATCAAAAAGGAGAAGAAACCTTTTAAAAAGCAACGTGCATACATTTCTTGGGGAGGCGACTCCGGAGATGAGTCAAGCAAAGGAGAAGAAGACGAAGCAGCAAATCTTTGCCTCGTGGCACAAGAAGATACAAAGACGAGGTATGTCAAATTTCGTCTCAAAACTTCTTTACTCTTGATGAAATGCGAACTGCTTTTGATGAATTATATGCTGGGTTTATTAAGGCTTCAAAAACTGTTAAGGGCATAAAATAAAATGCTTCATTAAAAGAAAAGGATTTTCAAAAACAGCTTTCTTTGAAAGAAAAGGATGTAGAAAAACTGGTTTTAGAAAATGAAAAGCTGAAAGAGGAAAACAAGTTTTTTGGAAAAAGAAGCGCCGATAAGCCCGAAAGTTCTACTAAAAGTTGTTCTTCTTGCTTGCATCTCAAAAATGAGGTAGATAGACTCAAAGGTACATTAGATAAGTTTAATTCTTCGCACAAAAACTTGAATGATGTTCTTGTTAACTTGAAATCAACCAAGCATGGAATAGGCTTTAAGAATGAAGAAAAGGTTGACGCTAAACCCCAACAACCTAAAGCTCAACCTAGGATTAACAATAGAAATGCTTATCCTAGAAACAACAACTCTAGAGCCAATATGCATGCTAGACAAAATGCTGAACTTTTTAGAAGACCTAGGAATGACTTACCACCTAGAAATAGTCACCCTAGAAATGATGCATAATTTAGGCCAAATTTTGAACCCCTTAGAAGACCTAACAATGGCCCTCAACCGAGAAACAATCACTCTAGAAATGCTGCCCATCCTAGAGCTCATAGTAGGAGAAATAATTCTCATGAAATGCGAAATAGTCATAGTGTTCAAAATAGAGTAAGAAATTTTCATCCGTCTAGTTACTATGAACCTAGAAGGATGCATAACCCAAATGTGACTTGTCATTATTGTAGACGTATTGGTCATATTGCTCCTGCATGCTTTACACGTCATAGACATATTACTCAATCGCATCATTATAATATGCCTAACCCCCAAGGAGCCAAGATGGCATGGGTACCTAAAGAACATTAATTTGTTTTGTAGGTGTGCTTGAAGGGATCAAGTGTACAATGGTACCTTGATAGTGGATGCTCCAAGCATATTACGGGAGATGAATCCAAATTCCTTCAATTAGAGCACAAAGAAGGAGGAAGTGTTATCTTCGGTGATAACAATAAAGGAAAGATCATCGGCATCGGCTCGGTTGGTAAGGATGAAAATTCCTTTATTAAGCATATATTACTTGTCAAAGGATTAAAGCATAATCTCTTGAGCATAAGCCAATTGTGTGACAAGGGAAATCTTGCTTTATTTGATTCGGATGAATGCCTAGTATTTAGACGTAGTGATTTTAAAATCATACTTCGTGGTTTTAGAGTGGATAATATTTATATGGTTGATCTTGCTAATTCCTCACCCGATTATGTTGATTGTCTAATGAGTTAAGAGGATTATACTTGGCTATGGCATCGTAGAGTAGCACATATCAACATGCATCTTTTGAACAAATTGATTTCTCAAAACTTAGTTGTTGGTCTTCCCTTTTTAAAATTTGAAAATGACTCTATTTGTGACTCGTGTCAAAAGGGGAAGCAAACAAAAGCATATTTCAAATCTAAAAACATTGTTTCAACTTCTAGACCATTGCAATTGCTTCATATGGATTTATTTGGTCCTTCTCGCATTGAAAGTCTAGGAAGAAATAGATATGCTTTTGTGATTGTCGATGATTACTCGAGATTTACTTGGACTTTATTTCTTGCCAATAAAAGTGATGCTTTTCAAAATTTTAAATATTTTCTTAAGCGTGTTCAAAATGAGAGAGAAACAACCGTCACTTCAATTAGAAGTGATCATGGGGGAGAGTTTGATCACAATCTCTTTGCGGACTTTTGTGATGAACTCGGAATCGAGCATACCTTTTCCGCTCCACGTACACCACAAAAAAATGGGGTGGTGGAAAGGAAAAATAGGTGTCTCGAAGAGATGGTTAGAACCATGCTCGACGAAGCTAAGATACCCAAATAATTTTGGGCGGACGCCGTGAGTACCGCTTGCTATGTTCTAAATAGAGTAGTAATTCGGCCGATACTCATGAAAACCCCCTATGAACTTCATAAGGGTAGAAAACCAAATATTTCCCATTTTAGAGTTTTTGGTTGCAAATGTTTTGTTCATAACAATGGCAAAGACCAATTGGGTAAATTTGATGCTAAGTCGGATGAAGGTATTTTCATTGGATATTCCTCACGTAGTAAAGCATATAGGGTCTTTAATAAAAGAACCCAAATTGTGGAGGAATACCCTCATGTTATATTTTCCGAAAATAATGCTCGCTTGGCGAGAAAGGATTCCAGTTTTGATCTTGCAGGTATCTTAGATAGCTTGAAAGACAAAAGACAAGAGGAACCACCCAAGGAAAATAAAGATGAAACTGAGGAACAACCAACGGAAGAAGCGCCACAATTGGAAAAAGAAACAAAAATGCCAAATGAGTGGAGGACAATCAAAGATCACCCTCTCGAACAGGTAATTGGCAACGTTGGAGACAAGGTAAGTACCCGAAACTCTCTCAAAAATACCTTAGAACATACTGCTTTTGTTTCTCAAATTGAACCCAAAACCATCTCAGAAGCAATTGGGGATGAATTTTGGACCTTGGCAATGCAAGAGGAGCTTAACCAATTCGAACGCAATGACGTTTGCGATTTGGTGCCAAGACCCGAAGGTCATACCATAATTGGTACGAAATGGGTTTTTCGCAATAAACTAGATGAAAATGGTATAATCACTAGAAACAAAGCTAGGCTTGTAGCAAAAGGCTATAATCAAGAAGAAGGCATTGACTATGAAGAAACATATGCTCCCGTAGCTAGATTAGAAGCTATTCGCTTATTGCTTGCATTTGCCTCTTCTATGAATTTCAATTTAAATCAAATGGATGTAAAAAGTGCTTTTCTAAACGGTTTTATTCAAGAAGAAGTTTATGTTGAACAAACCCCCGGTTTTGAAGATTTTTAATCTCCCGATCATGTTTTCAAACTCAAAAAGGCTCTTTATGGTTTAAAACAAGCTCCCCGAGCTTGGTATGAAAGATTGAGTAAGTTTCTTTTGGAAAATGATTTCATTAGGGGGAAAGTTGACACAACTCTCTTTGTTAAGCATAAAAACAATGATATTTTGTTAGTTCAAATATATGTAGATGATATTATATTTGCTGCTACTAACAATGTTTTATGCAAGGAATTTTCCGATTTAATGACAAGCGAATTTGAGATGTCTATGATGGGTGAGTTAACATTCTTTTTGGGATTACAAGTAAAGCAAATGAAAGAAGGTACATTCATTTGTCAAACCAAATATTGCAAAGAATTGCTGAAACGATTTGAGATGAACAATTCAAAAGAAATGGCAACTCCCATGAGCACATCCGATCATCTAGACAAAGATGAGAAAGGTAAGGAAGTCGACACCAAAAAGTATCGAGGTATGATTGGATCTCTTCTTTATCTTACTGCTAGTCGTCCGGACATCATGTTTAGCGTGTGCTTATGTGCTCGTTATCAATCGTGTCCGAAGGAGTCTCACCTTACTGCCGTAAAACGGATTTTAAGGTATCTTGTTGGTACTACAAATGTGGGTCTATGGTACCCCAAAGGCTCTTCATGCCAACTTGTTGGCTACTCCGATTCCGATTTTGCTGGATGCAAATTGGACTGCAAGAGCACTAGTGGTACTTGCCATTTGCTCGGTAGCTCTCTCGTTTCTTGGTTTAGCAAGAAACAAGTAAGTGTTGCGTTGTCCACAACCGAGGCTGAATATGTAGCCGCGGGGAGTTGTTGCGCTCAAATCCTATGGATGAAACAACAACTCTTGGACTATGGCCTAAGTCTTGATCATATCCCTCTTAGATGTGATAATACTAGTGCCATATGCTTGACGAAGAACCCCGTTCTTCATTCGCAAACGAAACACATTGAAATTCGACATCATTTTATTAGAGATCACGTTCTCAAAGGCTATGTCGAAATTGAATTTGTTGAAACCAAAAACCAATTGGCAGACATCTTTACAAAGCCTTTAGAGAAAGAGTCCTTCTTCCGAATTCGCAGTGAACTCGGGATCCTTGACTCCACGTTGATCTGAGTCATGCATTGTATTTTTGTTACATAATTTCTAACTTGAGCGTCGGAGACGTCTAATCCTTTTTTGCAGGTATCGCCCTAAAAGTAGGGGGAATTATAAAGCATGACGCGCAAGAATCGAGTCTTCTTCAGAAAAATCTGGTTCTGTCATCAAATAATCGATTATCTCGTATCAAATAATCGATTGTAATGATATCTTTTGAGCTATTATACTCTCTTTAAATAATCACGCCATCTTTCCAATAAATAAACAAGGTTTATTTCCTCTTTGGCATCTTACTATTATTTTTGCTAATGGCAAAAGGGGGAAGATAACGGGTATGCACTCTCAATATTTATAAGCTTAAATTGAGGGGGAATTTCTCAAATTGAGGGGGAACAAATTGCATACTTGTTACATGTCTTGAATCGTCAATATAAATTGCTTGTCTTGCATATCCCGCTTAATGTTTGCCATTATAAAAAAGGGAGAAATTGTTGGAAACACGTTCTCAATGCAATATACTAAAACGTGTGTTCTTTTGTGTAGGTTTTGATGAATGACAAACGAAGCGAAAATTGATATATGACGAAGTTCAAGAAACAAGCGCACAATTGATATACAACGAGATTCAAGCTCAAGACAAAGTTTTATAAGTTTAATTGAGTCATTCTTATCTGTGATCTTGATCCTTCAACTTGACTCGTAACATGGCTTCTCTCATAAAACTATTTTCCAAAATCATGCATATTTAATTTAACGTCAAATGATTTTAAATCATGCATATTTATAGTAGTCAAAACAATTTTTAGATATGCCTTAAAAATCTGGACTAAGATAATCCATTATGTACTTATGATTATCGATTGTTTTAAGCCAAGACTGCATGACAATCGATTGTGAACTAATGACAATCGATTGTGTTAAGGCAGTGAACATCAAGTATTTTCAAACCTGCATGACAATCGATTTTGAACCTTATGACAATCGATTGTGATGAGGCAGTGTCCATCAAAGTTTTTCAAAACTCAGAATAATCGATTGTGAAGCTAATGACAATCGATTGTGAAGAGACAGTGTCCTTCAGATTTTTCAAAGTCACAAAATAATCGATTCTGAACTTATGACAATCGATTGTGTTGAGGCAGTGACTTCCAGACTTTTTCAAAACTATTAAATAATCGATTGTGAGTATATAACAATCGATTGTCAAGAGGCAGTGTCTAAAATGATTTTCAAAAACTGATAAGTAATCGATTGTTGACTTTGTGCAATCGATTGTGAAGCTGACCGTTGTCGTAATGTTTTCAAATATCGTCAGGTAATCGATTATTGATTCTGTATAATCGATTGTTTTGATTAATATCCGGAAAAGATTTTTTGAACGTCATTGGGTAATCGATTATTGATTTTGTATAATCGATTGTTTTGATTAAAATCCGGAAAAGATTTTTTGAACGTTGCTGAGTAATCGATTGTTGATTCTGGACAATCGATTGTTTGTGGTAAAATCTGGAAAGAATTTTTTGAACGTTGCCAGTAAACGATTATGGATTGTAAGTAATCGATTATCAAGCGTAAAATCTGGGATTGAATTTTGATCTGGCTGGCAGACAATCAATTGTTGGGGTTTGACAATCGATTGTCAGTGAGTAAAATCAGCAACTCTTAATTGGCAATTAGGCAACGGTAATGCCAAGTTTTTCAACTATAAATACAGCTTCATTTCAGTGTTTTAAACACAACAACATACTACAACTGATCATTACATTGCTATAAGCTTGCATACTTTTGTTTATCATTTTATATTCAATTTCATAAAGCTTTTGAGAGCCATATTCTTGTCCAAAGTTGTTGTGATCTAGAGCTTACTTCTTTTACTCATACCTACTCATAAAGGAGTATTTTGTTTGAGTGTTAAGTGTTTTACACACTTGTAAGAGAATTGTGATTCTCTTGTTGTAAGGAACTTGTGTTTCCTTGGTTGAACTCTTGGAGTGTTGTATCTCCGAGCAAAGGTGTTAAGGCTTGTGTCCTTACGTTGTAAAGGTTAGTTGAGCACCCGTAAGCTTAACAAGCTAGTGGAAAATCTCGAGAGAGTCTCTCGGGGACTGGACTAGCCACGTGTTGTGTTGAACCAGAATATATCGGTGCGTTCTTTCCTTTTTTGTTTATTTAACGCACTTATTTATTTCCTGCTTAAAATTCCGCAAGTTTACGCTAAATTTTATTATAACGCTATGCACCCCCCCTCTAGCGTTAAGCGTATTTTCTAACAACTTTTGGATCGAGTTGCTGCTCTAGAGGCCAAGAAGGCCCAGTTACTGGCACACTCGTCCTCTTCCCGTACTTCATATTTTCCTAATGTTTGAGTTATATGAGAAGTGAGGCCAGTTAGATGTCTATTGAGATTTGCATACGGTGGGATTCATTTCTGAGGCTACCCTCGAAGATATTCATGTTAAGGCTCGTGAAGCTAGACTCGTTTGTGGGTATGATCGTGCTACGCCTAAGCACGGTGAGGACGACAAGGACGATATTGATTGTCAAGGTAGCGATGTTGTTGAGGGCCAAGTTGGCGAGGAAGTTGTAGGTCGTAATGGTGGTAACCAGTAGTTTTCTATTTTGTTTTTTTTTTTTGTATTTTTTTCCAACATCTTTAGGAGCTTTTTGTAAACAGTTTTAAGTATATAAAATATCAAAGTCGTTTCTTGCATATTCTTCTCTTCTGGTGCTTTATTTTTTGTACTTGTGTAGATTTTTGTTTCTTTGTTGGGATGTGGCTGAGGGTCGATAGGTGTTTGTTTGAACGAGTTTGAACAAAATCTTTTGTTAAATCTCAGCCGATGGCCGGTAGCTCAGTGGACTCTGAAACCAATACCAATGATTTTGCTGGATCTAAGAATAATGTAGCACAGAAAACCAGACTCGCCAAGGATGGAAAATGGGCAATATGTAGAGGTTGCTCTGCTTCCTATGGATTTTTTGTTGCGGTACAATTACGATGCTTACTCCAAATGGAAGAGAGACGGCTTTCCTTCCGGATGTTCCAAATGCACAAAAGAAACACCTTAGTCAGCGATCGTAATCAAACGTGACCTTTCATTAAATTGCGACCGAGGGTCGTAGGTGTTTGTTTGATTGTAATCAAACATAACCTTTCATTATATTATAGTCGATGGCCGGTAGGTGTTTGTTTGATCATCATCGAACATAACCTTTTGTTAGACCGTGGCTGAGGGCCGCGAGCTTAGTCGAACATAACCTTTTGTTAAACCGTGACTATGGGCCGCTAGATGTTTGTTGGAGATTGGTCGAACATAACCTTTTATTAAATCATAGCTGAGGTTGTTTGTTCAAGCATGAAGTATTTGAGGTGGTTGATATTCCAATTGTTTTGTAATAGCATTAATTCCATTATCTCTAGTTGGAACAAACCCTTGTTCGCCTTGGCTGTAATTTTGTATGGACCATCCCAGTTTGTTTGAAGCTTACCTTCTCAGGGATCTTTACTAGCTTGAGTTTTGGCTTTCAGCACATAGTCCCCGACTTTAAGCGAGCGGACCTTTGCTTTATTATTGTAATAACATTCTGCTTATTGTTTTTAGGCGATCATTTATATGTAAGCGATGTATCTTCGTTCGTCAATTTTATCGAGTTCCGGCATTTTGCTCTAGTCGTTGTTGATGCCACTTTCATGGGAGTACCTTATGTTGGGTTCTTTGACCTTGATCGAATTTTTGGCCCTAGTCCATTGGCGTCTTCGAGTTTTTTCTTCATTATGTTTAGTTTAGGCTTATTGGAGAACTCTTCCTGGTCGTACCCGCTGGATGGTATGGGGTTGAGAGTATCCTCTTAATATGCCCTTCTCGAAGAATTCGGCAATTTTTTTCCCTATGAACTGTGGTCCGTTGTCATATTTTATTTCTTGGATAAGCTGAATCGGCATATGATGTTTATCCATATAAAGGTGATTACCTCCTATTCATGCTTTTGGGAAAATTCTCCTGCTTACACCTACTTAGAGAAATAGTCAGATAAAAGCAAAAGAAATTATACATGACCTCGCTCTGCTAGGAGGGGGACATGATAACCATTCCCCATTTGATAAACGGCCAATGGAAGGTGACCGAGTAGAGGTGTTCACCTTCTTGGTAAATCGATAGGGCATACTTTTGGCACTGCTTGCAGTTTTTCATGAAGCCTACGACATTCTTTTTATGATGGGCCAGTAGAAACCCGAGCGTATGAGGCATTTGACCAGTGCTCGATTGCCGGAATGAGCTCCGTAATGGCCTTCATGGACTTCTTCGAGGAAACCTTGGGTTTTTTCGGTCCTAAGCACTTTGCCAGGGGGCCACCAAATTTCCTCTTATACAGGTTGCAATGAAGGAGAATGTATTTGCGTGCGTGCATTCATAGTTTCCTTGCCTTTTCTGTCTCTAGGGAGTGTACCATCCTGCAAATACGTGATACTGTATTGCACCAGCCCTAAGATAAGTTTAAGGTTCTTACCTTGATTTAGTTTAGTGATGAGTTGAGGATGTGGACTACGCTTTTATCTCCAGTTGTGATGCTTTTGATAGCTGCGGCTAGTTTGGCGAGGCCATCTACCTCGGCATTTTGCGCTCGTGAGATGTGATCGAACTAGTATTCGCCGAACAAAGTAAATAGCTTGCTGATTTTGGTCTAATATTTTTGCAATCTTTGTTCCTTCATTAGGAAAGTCCCTATGACTTGGTTGACTACGAGCTAGGAGTCAGAGCAAAATTTCTACCGTTTCAACACATATTTGAGTTCTAACCTTAATCCTACAATTACAGCCTCATTGTTAGTCATATCCAGGCACCTTAGGGTCTGGCAAATTAATTCGCCTGTTAGGACCTCGAGTACGAGTCCCAAGCCGGACCCTAATGCGTTGTATAGGACCCAAAGATCTTGTGTTTGGAGGGAAACTTTGACAGCATCCCTTTCGACTTCATGCATTCTTTTGCACTAAAGTCGATGTACACTTGTGGCTTTATTGTTATTCAAGACTTGTATGTGATATTATGCTCAATTAGCTTGATCGCCTATTTGGTTAGCTTTCCTAGTAGCTTGGGTTTATGCAAAATGCTACTCAGAGGAAAAGTTGTGATGATCGAGATAGGGTGGCATTAGAAATAGGGTCTAAGCTTCCGTAAAGCTACAACCAAGGCCAGATCCAATTTTTCAAGGAGTGGGTATGTCATCTTGGCATTGATGAGTGTATGCTAATGTAACATATATGATATTGTGTACCTTTGTTTTTGCGGATCAATACTTTGCTTAATGCTACCTCAAATATCGCTAGATAGATGAGGAGTTTCTCCCTAAGTTCGGGTTTCAAAAGCAGCAGTGGTGATGATAGGTATTCCTTTAGTTCTCATAGAGCTTAGCTGCACTCAGAAGTCCATTCTAGGTCGTATTCCTTCTTGAGTATGCCAAAAAATTTGTGACATCTATTTGACGTCCGCGAAATGAACTTTGATAGTGTGATGATACGACAAGTCAACCTTGGACTTGCGTTTGGGTGGTTAAGAGTTCTGGTATCCCCTTGATAGCTTTGATTTGGTCAGGGTTGACCTTGATCCTTCGCTGTGACACAAGGAAACCCAAGAATTTTCCCGAGACTATGCCAAATGCGTATTTCTCTGGGTTCAGCTACATTCCGTATCGTTTCAGTATGTCGAAAGTTTCTTTCAAATGAGCCATGTGATTCTATTCCCTTTTGGACTTGACCAACATATTGTCTATATATACCTCTATGGTCTGATCGAGCTGGCCTTTAAGCATCTTTATTACTAATCTTTGATAAGTAGCTCTTGCGATTTTAGTCCAAACGACATGACTCGATAGCAATACGTTCCTTGGTGGGTTATGAACATCGTCTTCTTCTAGTCTTCTTCTTAAATGAGAATTTGATTATAGCCTGAGTAAACATCCAAGAAAACTTATAGTTCATGCCTGATTGTTGCGTCGATGAGCTGGTCGATATGCTGTAACGGGAACAAATCCTTCGGACATGCTTTGTTCAAATCTGTGAAATCCACGCACGTCCGCCATTTCCCATTTTTATTTTTGACCATCACTATGTTGGAAATCCATTTAGGGTACTTTAACTCCTTAATAAAGCTATTTTCTAACCATTTTTTCACCTCCTCACGGACTACATCATCCATGACGGAGTTGAATTTACGTATAACTTGCCTTACTGGAGGTGGAATGGGTCGACGTTTAACTTATGTGTGCCGATTTCCTTTGGGGTGCTCGGCATATCAGCATGGCTGAAAGAAAACAAAATTGCATTAGCTATTAATAATTGACTGAATTTATCTGGTTTCTAGAGTTTACTGCCAATATAGGCCTTCTGCTTCTATGGTCGAACTTGCAGCCTCGACCATGTCGGGAACAACGATGTCATCCTCTGCTTCTTTTTGCTTCGACCTCTACCTTGTTAATTGTTATGCCTCTTTTTCTTTCTCTTTTTTTCTGTGGAATGGTCGTGTTGTCCATGGCAATGTGGTAGCATTCCTCGAACGTGTGTTGTTCTCTGCGTATGTAGAATATATCCTATGGAGTCGCGAACTTAGTTACTTCGTATAGGTTGTATGGGATGGCTCTCATAGGATGCATCCATGGTCGTCCCAATATAGCGTTATACGCAGTGGCCTGGTCGTTATGGAATGTTGTCTCTAGAGCCACACCGCGGTCAAGATGGAGCGTGTAATTTTCCCGGATGTTTGCTCAGTTGCATTATTAAAACTGGTTAGCGTAATGCAACATGACACTAACTTATCCTCAATCCTCATTTGGGTAAGGACTTGGGATGGATAATGAATGCACCGCTTCTATCATCCACCATGATACGTTTGACAACAATATCAAAATGCGTAAAGCAATAACAAGGGCATGATTATGAGGGAAAGCCAAACAATTTGCATTCGACTCATTGAAGATGATCTTTTCTTCGAGTCCGTCGTACCGTTCGCAAGTGATAGACAGCTTGAGTTTGTGAGTGGTGGTAAAATTCACGCTGCTTATAGAGGCGTCATTGTTGCAGCCGATGATCATGTTGATGGTATGGGCTGGCGATGGAGGCTTCGGCAGGCCTTGATGTTCAGGTCCTCTGGTGAAGTTGGTTCACCCCTTATCGCTTATCACCTCTTTGAGGTGCCCTTGCCGTAATATGTTTATGACTTCCTGTGTGAGGGCGATGCAATCTTCTATTTTGTGTCTACGTTCCTAGTGGAACTCACAGAGGGCATCTGAGTTTCTAGTGTTCAGATCTGATCTCATCTTTAGCGACCACTTCATTTTTGTTTCGAGTTTCTCGAGAGCGTAGACTATTTTTATAGGCAATACACAAAACTTGTAAGCAGATAATAAAGGAGGCATACCTCTTTTGTTCCGATGAGTCCCTATCCTTGGCCTGGACGGACCTTCTTCATAGCGGAGAAAAGGTGCAGAGGCCACCCTAACATATGGTTGGTGTTGTTCCATGTTAGGTCAAAGACTCAGATGGTCTCTTCAGGTACTATCTCTTCGTTCTATTCTTGATTTTGCTTGTACCGAGGTTAGCTACTGCATTTGTTCGTAAAGATCATCCTCGTCTGCTCGGGCCGTAGCATAATAAGAATTGTGAATTTCATCCTAAGTTGTTGTAGGATACTTCAACAATTGGCTCTACAGTTTTCTAGTTGCTTTTGAACCCTCTTTACTCAGCTCGTTCTAAAATGCTGCAACCATCACCACTTAGGATATATTTCTCAAAGTCATCCTTACTATGTTGAATTGGGTGAGGAAGTATCTTAGTCCCTCTCCCAAGGATAGAAAATATGTCATTTACTGTCACCTCGGTATTCTTGGCTCCGACATGGGCGGTTATGAACTTATCGGCCATTTCTTCGAAACTTCCTATGGAGCGGGTTGGTAGCTGGGATACCATGTTAATGCCCCTCCCATTAGGATTTTTCCAAGTTTCTTCAGCAAAATGGAGGACACTTGTTCCTTGTCAAGGTCATTGCCTTTCACGACGGTGACGTAATGAGTCACATGATCTTCATATTCAGTCGCTCCATCGTATATCCTAAGGTAAGGTGGCATTTTGAAGGTCTTTGGTATGGCAAGTGGGGCTACATCACTGCTATATGGTTGCTCTATGAACCGGCTGGCATCCCTTTTTGGTAGCATCCTGAGAGCGCTCGGTATCTTATCAACTCGTTCTTGGTGTTCTTTCATTTGGTCTTGGAGTGCCTTGTTTTCATTCTCAATTTCTTCCATCCTCTTTAGATTGGCAATGAGGACGTTGTCACATGCACTATCAGTAATGTTGTAAGTTATACCTATTGTTGGAGAGAGGCTTGGTTTCACTTATCGTCTATTTGTTGTATCATGCAGGCCCTTGTGACTTCTGCAGTCACGCCTAGGGCGGGTTTGTTGAGGATGCTTGCTAGCATATCATTCATACATACCTCAAGGAGGTTTTTTGCAGCTAGGGGCGTCCCCTCCTATGTAGACATGGAGGCCCCATTTCCGCTAGGTTTTATTATGCTGTAGTGTGGGGGTGGTGATCTCTCTCGCCTAGGAGACGCGTGAGGTGACGTGTCCTCACCTACTATTTCACAGCATTCATTTGTAATATTCGTGAGGTTGGTTGGTAAGCAAATTGTTATTTTTTTCTTTTCTCACTATTACCTGCCATGTAGGATTTAATATACAATGAAACGAGATCTCGAGATTTTTTGACATTAATGACTTGCATTAATTGTAGATCTAGGGGAAACTAAATATTTACCTAAAAGGAATTCCACAGATGGTGCAAAAGTTTTCAACCAAAAATATAGATCTTGGTTTGAATAATTAAGTTTATATATATAAGAGTTAATCTTAGCAAATAATAATATCCATGGTTCTCCAAAACAAGCATAGATACTATGCACATATAATTATACAGTGGCAGTAGCATTCAATAAAAATTTTAGAAATCAGAGGCAATAATGTAGCATTCAATATCAATAAATGGCAATAAATGTCATTTAAATAAATAGAACGAATGAATCACCCAAGAACGGATTGAATAAGTGGATGTTTTTTTATTATAATGATGAATGATAAATAATCCCTTGAATATTTGAGTTATTCTCGTATCTATTGGAAAAGTATAGACAAGAATCTTAGTGAAAAGATAATGTTTGTATTTTAGCAAATGAGATATGGTTCTCTTTCTCGAGTCAAAGTGTGTTTTTACAAATGAATATCACGTGTCTCCTATCATACTATCCTTTTCTATTTATAAGAAACATGCTCCTAAAAGCCCTAATAATACAAGTGCAAAGACTATAATATTCTCATGTAATATCCTATTTTGGAACTAGCCGTTATAACTCCGTCAAAAGTACTCGACCTTTGTAGACTCCTCGACTTCGTCCCTTGTTGACTCTTTGACCACAGGCTTCACCACTTCTTGGGCCATTTCGACAAACGGCAACTTGAGAACTCTTTCCTCAGTACTATCTTGATTGTAAATATATGAGCAAACCTCACTTGCCATCAAAATAAAATTTTCAGAATTAACAATTTGAATGTCTAAAGATGAAAGGTATAGAAGATCAAGTATGAGCAAGAAACAAACCAAAACTCAGCAAAATGCTTTTTGGTATATTGTAAATGGACTATTATCGCCTTATTTATACACCAAAAATTATTGAAGATGTTTAATTTGGGAAATAGAGCCATATAATTGTTGGACCAAAAATATAGATCTTGATTCAAACAATTAAGTTTAAATAAATAAGAGTTAATCTTAGCTAAAAATAACATTTCTAGACGGGGCTTCTAAAAAACAACAAATACTATGTAGATATAGTCAGACAGTGACAGTGGCATACAATAAAAATTCTAAACATCAGAGGCAATTAAGTAGTATTTAATATCAATGAATAGCAATAAGTGACATTTAAGTAAGTAAAATGAATGGTCACCCAAGAAAGGATGGAATAAGTGGATATTCTTTGTTACAATGATGAATGATAGATAATCAATTGAATATTTGAGTTTTTCTTAGATATAGTGAAAAGGTATAGACAAGAATCTATGTAAAAAGGTGATATTTATATCTTAGCAAATGAGATCCGATTCTCTTTCTCGAGTCAAAGTGTGATTTTTTAAAAATGAATATCACATGTTCCTTATTATAGTATCTTTTTCTATTTTTAGGGAACATGCTCCTAAAAACTTTAATAGTACCCTTCATCCCATGTTGACTCTTTTGACCATAGACTTCGCCCTTTTTGGGTCATTTTGACAAATGAAGACTTATGAACTCTTCCCCTAATTCTATCTTGGGTTAAATATTCAAAAGATAAATTTCGACCCAGACAATAATATTCTCATATGTAACTAAAAGAAAAATTTTGGCAACAATAGTTTCAAGAGAGAAAGTCCAATATTGCTGCTATAACTGTAACAGTAGCAACAACGAATAGCTAGAGAAAGAATGTTTCAACATACTTTAACAAACGCACATTTCTAGGGGTTAGAAGTTTGAGATGTACTGCTTTTATGTAGCGAGTAAATTAAATAATCATTTCTGTTATGAAATAATATAAGAACAAGAACAATAATACAAGAACAAGAACAATAGAGAGAAAAGTAGAGAGAGGAGTATTCTTATTGATACTTAGGGATGATTTATAATGGGGTAAGACCCCTCTATTTATAGGAAGAGAAATGAGTTAGCCTCAAAGTAAAACTCTTCTATAAGATAGACATTCACCTTAAAATGGCTATTCAATAATGTGCCTCGTTAAAACCTTAACTAAAACAAAACCCAATGGAAAAAATTCTAGAAAAAGAAAAGAGTACATATGTTTAGAAATACGCCTATTTGTTGCCTCGTTAAAAACCTTGCAAGGAAAACCCAGTGGGACAAAACCTTGTAAGGGAAAAAGAGTGCAACGCGCATTAACTCCCCCTAAAAAGAACCTCAATTCACATCCTTGAACCTTCACATTCCAATCTTGTGCACTAGCTTCAAGAAATCGTTAGTAGATATTTGATAAATAAATCAACCATATTGACTTGAATGAATATTCCGTACCTTGAAATTATCATTCTTGATAGATATGAACATCTTCATGTAATGTCGTGGAATGACTCTTCAATACTTCCATAGGGATATCCTCGCCATCACATTATCATAGTTATAGCAAGATACATATGTACACAAATTGCACTTAGGATGTGGTACTTCAGGACCAAGAATTGTATATGCTTTAAGCAACTTAAATCTTTCAAGTTAAGTCATATAATAGACTTTAGATGCATATCAAGTTTTCATGTCATGCCAGACAAATAGATATCGAAAACTGATTACACATACCTTTGCCTTTACACTTTCAAGTATTTGAACTACATGTCCAAAACTACATGTCTTTCATACGGAATCAATTTTTCTTGAATTGTATCTTTTCCATTTAGTCAATATTTGTTTGTATTCGACAAACATAAGATCCTCATCGGTATTTAGCGCTATCATAGATGTCGTCGACGATCATTTTATATCGGTTCCAGTAAATTTTCATAAAGACATAACATGGAGATCTCTTCATTCATACATTCAGGTACCTGAATCTCTCATGAGATTTTATGAAGTGTTATGTCGTGTGATCTTTTGGATCACTTGCCTCCTTATTATGATCACTTTGATCATTTGCTGATCTTCTTTATTAAGAAGTTATTTTGAAACCGATTTGTCTATACGTTTTAAGCGTATCCAAGACTTTGTCCTTCTAGGACTTAATATGAGCATTTGCAGTGAGAATATAGTTACTTTCTTTGGGTGTAGCATGCTTTGCAATATGTTGCAATTGAATTATCCTTTTATGAACTTCATGTTCATATTATGATATTCGAGGATATATATATACAAATGATAATTCATCTCATGTAACCTTTTCTCAAGTGTTCATCATGTCTCCCCCCTCATGTTAGGAAAACTAACATGTTTCCTCACCTCTGGGAAATCATCTTTGCGCATTATCATGTCAATATACACAGCACATTAATAATAATAAGATGAAATTATTTGGTTCCTGACCCTGAACCACTTATGAGGGAAGAATATAATATACTCTCGTATACAACGTATATCAAACTGATATATATAACTTTGTTCTCATAAGCAATAGTTTAGCTATTAAGTGGAGGCACTCAATAAATCATTTTGCTAAACCAACTATGATGTAAACCAACTTATCAAGATGAACTATCTTGAATAGACAATCTGGAAATTATGCTCGAAGTTAGATTATGAGCAATTTACCTCGCAAGCACCGGCCAGGCTGCAGGTTAATAACAATCGCGCATGTAACCATATCATAGATGCATCATATGTGGTATACATGGCAGGTGAATGGGCCCATATTCACCTTTGATATTTCCAGAATTTATGGGATTCAACCCGAACTCTTTAGTTGGTCAATTAATTAATGAGAACAAGTAGTACAAACTGGATAATGAAGCGGCTAGCTTTTCATACACAAATTATCCCGCTACAAGTTGTAGTAATAGAAGATATCAAATCTTTCCTTTATTTATAGTCTCAATATAATCAACCACTTTCACATATACTTTGGAAACTGAATAAGTTTCTTTGAGACTTACTACAACACAATACCTTATTGGTAATCAATTGTGTTTCTCCAACATAGTAGTAATTGGCTTTTCTAGAGCTCTCAATTAATTTTGTACTACCACAAATTCATCAACATCCATGTGGTGAATATCTCTTTTAAAGAGAAAGTTATGCCATTATGATCATGTCAAAAATTATATGCAAGATATGTTTCTTGCATTATTATTGTCCTTTGGTAATCACATTGACAAATTATTTTGGCGTACAATAGGTACGTGACCAATGACCATTCATCCCATAATAATGACATCATCTCAAACCTTCTTCTAGGGGTGAGTGTGGGATCATCTCAAACCTCCTTCTAGGGGTGAGTGTGGTATATTCAATACCCATTTCATGTTCATATTCTTCCAATAATGAATATGTATTCGTGAATCAGATGTTGTCACATTCACTGCGGGGATATGTGATTTTGTTATCCTTTTCAAATCTGTAAATGCGTCTGGCATTTGATTTGCTATTCTTTGCAAATGGATAATCTTTAGCACCTCTTTTTCACGAATAGAGGTATTTGGATCAAGATGAGATAATGATGCATTTTTCCACAAAATTTCACCAACTTCTCCCCCTAATTTTGGGAAAAGTTGCTTTTCCGGTATCGTGTGTGTGGTACATGAATGTGATGCATGAACATATAGAAGTGGAAACTATATTGTAAAGTAGTTACAAAGGTGCACGCATGTATGTTACGGACATATACACAGGTAATACAGTGAATAGACGACAGTGTATCATAAAACTCGATTAGTGTATGTAATATGTAAAGAATGTGTAAAAGTTATGTGGTGAATAATTTAGCACATTATCATGGACGATCACATAATTACAAATTTGGAACTAAGCAATTGACATGAATATGTGAATAATATAGAAGTGTACATTTATAAACCAATGCAGACATGTGACAGTACACTGTGTTAATAATATCTCTGTATAGGGTACAATGTTTCAAGTTGAAATGTCATGTAAGTACGTTAGTTGTTAAGTACATTACGAGTGTGTTTGCAAAAGTTGCTTATATACGTTATGTAGATTAATTTTCTACAAATCAGTGTATTTAATCCATTGCTTCTTAATTTAAACAATATTTTCAAAATCTGTTGAGGTTTTTCGAATAACTGGATTGATAGTCGACTAACTTTTGGGAAGCAGTTATTAGGATAGTCAACTAACTAAATTGGATAGTCGACTATCTTGCCTTGCGGAAAAATCCAGTTTTAATGCGAAATATTAGATAGTCGAATAACTAAGTTGATAGTCGACTATCTTAGTAAACAGTCATCAGGATAGTCGACTATCTAAATCAGATAGTCGACTATCTTAGCTTGCGGAAATTATTTAATACGAACTATTAGATAGTCGACTAACTTATTAGTTAATCGACTAACTTTGCTGGAAAATAAAAATTTCTTCGAAATTGAAGCATATTGAAACATTCTAAAGAACTAATACTAACATTATATCATAAACTAACTAATACGAGCTGATACTAATGACTATTAGTTTATTCACTAACTATTACAAATAAGTGAAATAAAATCAAACAATCCCATCTTCCTTCATCACAGATCCATCACCAATTAGGTGGTCAATTTTCCCCTCAGGGTGCTGAAAGAAGTCTGCCACATCCAAGTGGGTGATGTCAAAATTGTCGTCAGAGACAAAACTTGTTTCAGGGCATTTACTCTTTAGAGATGCTTGACAAGGCTCAACCAAATGTCTTGGTACACGGCAAATTTTCGCCCAGTGCCCTTTTTCCACCGCAACGATAACATATAGTTTATGAACTATTTGCGTTTGGATTATCATCATATCGTGCTTGTGGCAGAGTGACCAACTTCAGGTTGTCATATCTCTCCTTTAAGCCATTCCACAAGATAGGTGGATCTTTGACTGTGATATATTCAATTTTCAAACCTTCATCAAGGTGATGGCGCAAGAAAATCAAGGCCTTAGCACAGTTTCAAACCTTCATCAAGGTGATGGCGCAAGAAAATCAAGGCATTAGCACAGTTTCAAACCTTCATAGGTGATGGCGCAAGAAAATCAAGGCCTTAGCATAGTCTTGGGTGGATGCATTATTTCTGTCTTTAATGGTGTCTCTAAGACCCATTGCATCCAAATGGATTTCAGCATCCAACACCCATGTCATATAGTTCTTGCCCGAAATTTCAAGGGCAACGAACTTTCTTTTCATAATGTCAGACATAAGATACAATTACATCAAGAGCGTGTTCATACTTACAGGCTTTATTACAATTATCACATTCACTTCGGGGAATGGATCACAATGACGATTATTAATTCCGTCTATTGCCACGTCCACATTCATTGATACCATCATGGTAATAATTTTGTCTTCTTTCAGACTTATCACATACTGCTACCACATTCTCTAAAGGGAATGGAGCAAATTCAATGGGACGGATTTTCAATTCTTTGCCACAATCATTCATGAATTTGATCATGGCAAGGCATAGAACTTTTACCACTTCATGTGAGTGTAATTTCTTTTAAACTCCATTAGAGTTATAATCAAACTTTGTTGTCTTTGTTTGTATATAAAATCAAATCGTAGAATTTCAAGAATTTGAAAGGGAAAAGTAAATTACTTACCTTTAAGGTATACCAATCAATGTTGTGATATCAAATATACCTCTTGAGTTTCCATCCCGTGGCAACAAATTCTGGCAACTTTGGTCGACTCCCGCGGCCAATTTGATGCCGGAGAACGCGACATATTTTCCGTATAGAAATTCAAGATTGCCATTGGACCTCCAAACTATCAGCTAACTTTAAAAATCCAAAAATCCATTGTTTGCATAATTGACCAAAAACGTTCCACTATACAACTAAATTAAACCAGTCATCAATTCAATTGTAACAAAGAAAGGAATAGCGGAAGTAAATAGCTAGGATCACTTGTATGTAATATAGACAACACATAATTATAGATTTTAATCGAACATAAAATCGATACTTATCTCTTGAAGCGTGACCCGGATAATACCCGGAATTAGCAAAATTCGTGTGGGCGAATTACTCCTTAATCTTCTCAAAGTGCTTCTTGAGACGGTAGAGTCTCGTGCTGATAACGTGTTATGAAATAATATAAGAACAAGAACAATAATACAAGAACAAGAACAATAGAGAGAAAAGTAGAGAGAGGAGTATTCTTATTGATACTTAGGGATGATTTACAATGGGGTAAGACCCCTCTATTTATAGGAAGAGAAATGAGTTAGCCTCAAAGTAAAACTCTTCTATAAGATAGACATTCACCTTAAATAGAGTTCTATTTATAACAATTTCACTTGAAATACTTTTCCAAATTGTTGTAATATTCGAATAATAGTTAAATTATTATTTACAAATACTTAAATACTATCATTTATAGTCAAACAAAGGTATAGAAACCTTTTTAACCGCTCTCCCCCGTCATTCTATTTTGTTTTTCTACTTTTATTGGATTACAAGGTTGGGCATCATGATCAGTATTATTTGCGGCTCATGCCTCCGTATCACACGACCCAATAAGATGCCCAGCTAGAAATTCGGTAAAAACGGACCAAGTTTGACCGACCAATTTTGGACGGTTAAATAATTGGCCAAAAAATCGATCAAAGTTGATTGATTTTCTAAAATATTTTATTTTTGAATTTTTTTCACGAAACAGACCATCTTTGGTTAGTTTTTTTGACGCAAAAATGCGCGAAACTGTTTTTAAATCCCTAAAAATTTAATTTTCAAGAAACTGACCAACTTTGGTCAGTTTTTCAATTAAAATAAATTAAAATTAATTTTAAAAAATCAACCAATCATTTTAAAAACCAACCAACTTTGGTCGGTTATTTTTGTGCGAAAATACAATTGAAGAGTATAAATCAAATAAAAGACAGTCCTAAAATAAAATGCACTAATGATCTAGTAGTAGAATAGTATCCTGCTACAGTACAGACCCCGGTTTGATTCCCAAATGGTGAGTCTTTTAATTACATTATTAAAATACTGACCAACTTTAGTCGGTTTTTCTCGACAATATTTTATCTTTGAATTTAATTGGCTGACCAAAGTTGGTCGGTAATTTTTGACCAAGTGTCTGATATGCCTTTCCGACCATTACGATACCATCCGCACGTAAATGGTCGCATTTTGAACGGTTATTGGCTATTACTGACCAACTTTGATATGTTTTTGCCGAATTTCTAGTAGTATAGATTGCATAAATCTTAACCTGCTATGTTTGTTTTGCTTAATTTTAACCATTCAAATAATTCTTTCAACTGCCAAGAAATAGGCTTTAATTTATTAGTGTCTCCTGCCTTCAGTATTCAATTCTTTGGCGGTTCAATTTGAACTTATAAATTCTCCAATTTATGTAGGAACATATATATGAGTCCGAAACCAAAGTAACGCAAAGTGTAACTTGAAGAACCAAAGTAACGTGAAAAAATCGAAGAACCAAGTAAATATAGCACGTGACTAGCATGCGCTATGTACTTTTGGTCAAACGTCCCAGGCTAACGGCCATCTGGTCAACTCTGAAAGGATATAGCGCATGGTAGGCATGTTCTATACCTGTCCTTTTTCATGCCAACCTTATATATAATGATTCCCCTATACTTCAAATTCATAATAGTGAAACTTTGTAAGAATTTTTAAGGGCTCCGGAAAAGATTTCGGTAAGATCTTGAAATGTATTTAATCTTAGAGAACATGAATGGGAATGAAGTTTCCTGTACTCCGACGAACACTCAACCCTCTGAGGATGTTTTTAGAACTTTTTTATTAGAATAAGTACCATGTCAAAAAAAAATATCAGTGTCTATTTCTCTCCCACTCAACGTCTCCTCTCTAACGGATCAATTTCGAGAAAATTCTGACCATGCTCCACCAGATGGAGCCGCCGAGAGGCGTCCAACTGGTCGTCAAGATTATCAGAATCAGACAAAAGGGAAGTCCTCTCACATGTAGGGAAATCCCCCAGAAAAACAATCATAGGCTGATATAATTTCATCCTCATAAAGCGCTCCTCTAGCTGATAAACAAGAAAAAGATAAGATGAAAGCTAGACACACAACTCACAGTGGTATGCCTGCAGTCATTTTCAAAGCCTCTGATTACAATGAGATCATGGCAAATTCTTGCAAATTTATGATTGTGGGTCGATTTCTTAGATCCCGTCCCCAAATTGACAGAATTAGGTCTGGATTTAAAGAAAATTATTCCTCTAAAAGGGTCAGTATGAATTGTGGTTTTTGATAATCACAATGTATTTATTGACCTATTCAATGAGGATTATTGGAAAACTGTGTGGTTTAGATGAGTCATTAAAACTGATGATATGCAGTTGTGGTTGCAAAAATGGTCTCCAGATTTGAAATCTGAGGAGGATCTTTTGGTGGCTCCTACTTGGGTTATTCTGCCCGGTTTGCCCTTTCATATGCATGACTGGCACTATAAAAAACAACTATTAAGCTCAGTAGGTACTACTCTTGCTTTGGATGCTACTACTATGGGTAGAACAAGGCCAAGCATGGCTAAAATCCGAGTAGAAGTGGACTTGCTGAAATCGCTCCCTCAAAGTGTCTTTGTAGGACAAGAGAAGATTCTCCTCTCAAAGGATTCACCCAAAAATTGGAGTATGAATGGGTCTCAAAATACTGTAAACACTGCAGAAAAATTGGTCATTATATGGTCAATTGTAGGGCTCTTGAAATAATGAAAGATGAAAACAAAGAAGAAAAGGAAGTTCAGACTCAGCTTAAAGACCCTCACCCATCCTCAGGGCAAGAGGGAGACACTCCAGCAAATAACAATGTAAAAGTCCAAAAGCTTCAAAATCCAGAGTCAATTCAGAATCAACAAATTGAAGATGGCAATCTCAATTTCAAAAAAGGTAGAAAGACGAATTCCAAGAAGAAAAAGAATAAGAAAATGCCAAAAAAGAAGAGCAAAGTATTTTTCAAACCTACCAGTAGCAAAAAAAGTGACATAACCGAATCTACAACAAAACAAATGATTTATCAAGGCTTTTCATAGAATAAAGTATCCTAAGCCATGCTACAAAAGAAAATACTGTAAGCAAGATCAGAGGGAGGAAAATAACATTAGTGAAACCTTTCCTGAAGCCAATGAGCTAGATACAGAAAAGGAACAACAAATGCTAGATGTCATTAGAAAAGGCAGTCAGGAGAATAGAACTGAGGGAATAGAAAAGATAGATCAGTGATGTGAGTCCATCTCTTCTACTGTCCCTACGGAGATTAGAAATCAACTAGGGCTTCAATTGGCCACGGACTTATTCAAGAACAAGGAAGACTGCAACAACACTAATCAGGAAAATGATAACTCAGGTAGTGGACAAGAAATTGAGTAAGGGAACATTCAACAGGGCATGAGAAAGGAAGATCAAGACACTCACACTTTTACTAATAATCAACAACAAAATACAAAAAGAGAATGAAGTGAAACCAGGAATAGTGGTAAAACACATAGGCACAAGACTCAACCTTCGGTGAGAAGGAACCAAAAAGAATATAACCTTCTTAATATTCTAAATAATTAGTGCTCTATTTTGGAACATTAGGGGATTTAGATCCAAGAAAGCTATTCATAGGCTAAGAAACTAATCGACCCCAATAACACTCAATATGTGGCTTTCTTTGAACCTCTTGTCTCAAAAGAAAAGTTAGATGGCTATAGGAAATTCTTTGGATTTCAACATTGCTGCTTCAACAACAATGGTCAAATTTGGTGTCTTTGCAATTCATTCAACTCCTCAAAGACTACTTCCTTCAGTGATCAACACATTTCTATTAAAATCAAGAATGCTATTGGTATGTAGGATATTTGCATTACTGATTTTTGTGTTAAATGCAAAACCAAAGAAGGGAGGGAAATTTTGCAGTCTCTTGAACAGGATAACATGGTTACTGATGTCTCTTGGTGTATGGGGGGACTTTAACATTATTTTGGATCCTAAGGAAAAACTTGGGGGGAAGCCTCACAAAATGTATAGAAGCTTGGATTTTCAAACTTGTATTAACATATGTGGGCTTATTGATGTTGGATACATTAGTTCTAGCTACACTTGGTGTAATAACAGAAGACCTGCAAAGAGGATGTGCAAAAGATTAGACAAAATCCTTATTAATGACCTCTGGGATTAGTTGTTCCAAAGTGCTCTGTTAGGCACCTTGCAAGGGCTTGTTCAGACCATAGACCACTACTGATGAAGAACCTAGCAGTTACTACACAACAACATATTAGTTACATCAATTTCCTGAACTGTTGGGCAAACATTGAAGGCTTTCATGACATCGTCCAAGAAGCCTGGGATACTGAGGTGGCTGGAAATCCCATGTGGATTCTTCAAAATAAGCTCAAATTTCTTAGTAAAAAGCTCTCCTTATTGTCCATGAATGAAGTAGAGGATATCAACGAAGCTATCATAAATTTGGAGGACAAACTCCAAGAGCTAGAGGACAAAGATATTGAAGACAGTTTGAAAATAGTAGAGAAAAAGTCAACAAGGCTCATGCTCAATATGTTAGGTGGCTCAGTCTTCAAGAATCCATGCTCAGACAAAAATCTCAGTTACAATGGTTTGAAGAAAGGGAAAAGAATACCAGATTTTTTCACTCCACTCTCAAAGAGAAAAGAAGAAGGCAAGAGATAAATTGCATCAAAAACAATAAAGGAAAATGGATCAAGGAAGATGAGAAGATAACTAAGAAAGTTGTTAGGCACTTTCAAACAATTTTCAACCTTTCTCCTCCTAAGATCAACAGCTCTATCATGGATACTATTTCTACTTGCATTTTAGATGAGGACAACATCATGCTCAGCAAAATCCCTGATGACAATGAAATTAAGGATGCAGTTTTTATCCTTAGCTCCCACAACTCTGTAGGACCAGATGGCTTCAATGGTACCTTCTTTCAGAATTGCTGGAAAATAATCAAAAGGGAAATTGCTTTTGTGAAAGAGTTCTTCAAAGGAAAAGGTTTGAACAAACTTTACTCTCATACTTGTCTAGTATTAATTCCTAAAATTGACAATCCTGCTACTTTTGCTGACTTTGACCTATTATCTTATCTAATTTTACTAATAAGATTATTTCAAAAATTGTCTATATTAGAGCTAACACATTGTTGCATAAGTTAGTATCCTTGAATCAAATTGGCCTTGTTAAAGATAGGCTAATCTCTGAAAAATGTCCTATTAGCCCAACAATTATTCACAATATTTCTTATAAAAATAATGGTGTTAATGTTGTTATAAAACTTGATATGGCTAAGTCATATGATAGAATGGATTGGTATTTCAGCTATGTTGTCATTAGGAAATTTGGCTTTTCAGAGAATTGGATTAGTTTAGTTCATAATCGCATCTCTAATGTGTCGTACTCTATTATAGTTAATAGCAAAAGACATGGATTCGTTCTTCTTCTCAAGGTCTAAAGTAAGGAGACCCTCTCTCTCTCCAACTCTTTTCATAATTGCAGTTGAGGTTTTATCAAGATCTTTGAACTCTCTCTATAGTAATTCTGACTTTATTCTTTTCTCTATGCCTCCTTAGGTTCCTTGGATTAACCACCTAGCCTACGCTGATGATATTTTCATATTTTGCAGTGGTGGATCCTCTTATGTTGAATTGGTAATAAAGGCTATTAGTAGTTATGAAAAAAGCTCAAGTCAATTGGGTAATAAGGATAAATTCTATTTTTTAACTACTCTTAACACTGTTGCAACTAGAATTAAAAGAATTAGAAAGTGTTTAGGTTTTATGGACAAACCATTTCCTTTTACTTACCTAGGTTGTCCCCCCTATGTGGGAAGGAAAAAATAGAGTTCTTTAATAACATGATCAGAAAGATTTTTAAAAGGCTAAATGGCTGGCAAGGTAAGTTGCTTTCTCCTAGTGGCAAGGTTACTTTGATCAAGAGTATCCTCCAATCTATCCATGTCTATACTCTATTTGCTATGACTCACACTAAATGAGTGCATAGATTAATTGAGAAACATTTTGCTAACTTTCTCTGGGGATTTTCTGAGTAGCAAAAGAGATATCACTAGAGCTCTTGGAACCATCTAGCTCTCCCTATTGATGAAGGAGGCATAGGTTAGGAAACTTGAAGATATTAGTAACATGGTAGCTACGAAAAAGTGGTGGAGGATAAGACCTACATCATCTCTTTGGGCTAGGTACATTAGTAACAAATACTGTGTGAGATCACATTTGGTATCAAAAAAATTGGCTACAGGAGATTCTCATGCTTGGAATCATGTTCTCAAAATAAGAAATATTGTTTGGCAGGTTAATTCTGGATCAAGTAGCTTTTGGTGGGATAATTGGTCTCTAACGGGACCGTTAGGCTAATTTTGTTCCTGGTGTCCCAAAAAGTGCCAAAACATTGGTTGGAGAATTCATTTTTCAATAAAACATCAACAAGCTTAAGCTTCTCTTACCAGATGAAGTGGTTCAACACATCCAAACCATTCCTATAAGCAAGCAAACCAACGAGGATCAAATTTTTTGGGAAACATCAGACAATGTCAAGTTTACAAACAGAAGTGCATGGAATTTAGGAAGGAAAACTAGTCAAAAAGTTCAATTCATCAGCAAGGTATGAAATCCTACTACCCCCTTTAAAATGTCTTTCCTGGATTGGAGGCTCTGGTATGGTAAACTTCCTTTTGATGATGTCATTATTAATTTTGGCAAATAAATTATTTCTAGGTGTAATTGCTGTAGAAATCCATCTACAACCAATATGAATCATGAATTTTTAGAGGGCCAAGATGCTAGTTATACTTGGAAACTTTTTGGAAAACCTCTTGGCATAGAGTACCATCGTCTTTCTATTAGATATATGCTAAAAATGGTGGTCCTCTAAGGCTGCCAATGATGTCCACAAACTTGTTTTACATATTAAACCCATCATTATTTGTTGGTTTCTTTGGGAAGAATTTTGTGCGTGCAGGTATGGAGATCAAAAAAGCTTCAACAATTATAATCTACAAGATCAAATAGCTTGGAGTATTGAATCAGCAGTCCGAAAAGCTTTTCCGAAAATTGTAATCAAAAACTTTCATGGAACAACTAATGTGACCTTCTAATGAGACTTCAACTACTACACAAAAGCATGGTTGTTCTCTGGAAAAGGCCAGAAAGGGGATGGGTCAAGATACACACTGATTGAAGTTTCTCTCAAGGAAACGCTAAAGCAGCGCTAGGAGGAGTAATAAGAGATGACCAGGGGGATACTATTATGGCTTTCTCTGTTCCATTCAATGCTGGAAACCACAACATTGCAGAGGCTAAAGCTGCCTGTATAGGTACCAATTGGTGCATCCAAAACGGTTTTACTCAAGCAATCCAGGAGTAGGACGCTCTTTATATTATATAGATCCTTCGTAAAGGAAGTGCAACCAAGTACAAGATTACTAAGATTATCACCAAGATCAGAGAGGCTATTATCACCTTCAATATTCAGATCAGCCATTAATATAGAGAGGTCAATCAACTAGTGGACCTTCTTGGCAAAGAGGGTAGTCAACACCCAACAATCATCCTACTTCTATTCTAACCAATAGTTGCCTAGTCAGGCAAAGGGACCTTTTTTTCTGGACAAAGATCAGGTTCCTTCTATAAGGACCAAATATGACAAGGCCAATTTTTTTGTTAGCAAAGTTGTAATTATGTTAGGGGCATTATAATCGCATATGCCTCACTTCTTTTGTAGGGTATTCTCCACCCTAGTGTTGTATCATCAAACTATTTGTTTTGCTAATACAATATCCCCAAGCATCCTGGGAAAATTTCAATAAAAAAAGTACCATTTCAAAGAGTTTGGCCTGATCTGAACGTATCTCTATTGAATAGGGAACCAAAACACAACTTCTCCGCAATGCATGAATAATCAAACTACGGTGGGAAGATAAATGGTAGACTTCACAGTCCAACTGGTAAAGACTTATTCAATGTCCCTAGTATCACTCATTGATGCTTATATTAATACTATGTTTCGTTTTTTCATAAGGAGTATTGACCCGATGTTAATTTTTCAAATGAAGCCTTTACAAGTTACGAACTAACGTACAAAGTTAGGACTTTCTCTATTCTTGGAGGGAGGGTCATGTTAGTCCATCTAGGAGCCAACAACAAAGGCATAATAAGGCGCCACATACAAATTATAAATGATAACTCTAAACGGTAAAGAAATTAATTTATATTTTATAGGTTCAACATATTTATTATTTGATTGCTTGTATAAGGAAAATGATCATGTGTTAACACAATTGAAAGAATAATGGTAGAGCTAATGCATAGAGTGAAAGAGATAATAGTGACTATGATGATAACACCGATGAGTGAGGCAATGGATCACCCTTTAGGCATGTCAAATGTTATGATCACGAGGAGGAACTAGTGTTGACAATAGAGCCTAATGCCACCACTGACTTGGCTATGACTACACAGCTTGCTCTAGCCATGCAGTCACCGACATACTTGGTACATGTGCAACATCATTCTAAGCATATTTCCTTTCTTAATCATCTTCAATTTCAACCCAATGTTGATGCTTTCATAAAAGATATGCATGATATTCGAACAACAATGTGGGATGACGAAAGGCAGTTGAATATTTGAAAATGTATACTTTTCAATAGCGAGTATATCCTACAAAAGAGCAGCTAAAATCATTAGCATCAAAAGTTCTCAGGAGTTTGAGGTTGCTGAGTTGACAAAAATAATTTTTAAAGGTGATTTGTTGTTTTTGGGAGCAGGGCTGTAAGTGGATACTTCGTGCAAGGCAAATTGGAAGCAACATGTAGGTGATTGGCAAATACATCGGTAGACATACACATAATATGGACACATTCAATAAAAGTTATTTCAACCTAGATACTGATATGATTGCCTCTACATTAGGTTATTTATGGATTATTATTGATTTTCTAGAGAATTTTGATTTTACAGTTATTTTATTTAGGCTGCTTCACTTCATATATCAATCTGATTTTTGTCACCGTAAGTTCACCTTAATTCTTATCTTACTTTTATATCATTTGCTTCAGCTAAGTATATTCTCACTTCTCTTCTTGACAGACACTTTGATTTTCCGTTCGTGGGTGTAAGATTTCATATCTCTTTTTATTCTCTTAACATTCCACTCTTTTACTTTCTTGTTCCTTTTCTGACTTCAATTTTAGTACATTTTTTTTCTTTTTCAACTTTTGGTTTGTGTTTAGGTAATTTGGGATCCGGTCATATTTGAAGGTTTGGTTTGAGTTCAACATTGTTTTGCTTTTTTGAGTAATAGTTGACCCCAACAAATATTAGAATTGAGACATATGTGATCGATTGGCTTGTATGTTTCATTTTCTGTTGCTTTTCCAGTAAAGAACTTGTCTTTTTGTACCCTTTTGTGTGTTTTCTCTTTCTGTTTTACCTATCCTCTTTTCTGCTTTTTGTGGGTGTGTGTGGGTGTGTTCTGTTTTCTTGGACAGGTGCATTATTCTTCTAGCGAGGATTTCCGAAAAGCTACTGTACTTCCGGCGACTCCCGTTCAGATTTTCGGCAGGACGCAGAGGAACTACCCGCTCTGATAAGCTTCACGAAAACTTGCTCCAGGTACTAGTCGCGGCGGCGAGTCCAGTTTGCGGTGTGTAGGAGTGAAGAGCCAAGCAACAACGGCCGGGACGTGCAAGAGTTGGTAGCAGTTGACCTCGGGTGCATCAAAGCCTACTTTCAGGTTTTTCCACCAGGAGTTGGTACCTCCTGCTCTCTTGTTTACTCTGTACACCTTTTTACGTATTCTAGCTAGCATTTTGTGTAAGGTTTACTCTGTTGCTATCTAGTTTGCATCTGTTTGTGTATTCTGTTATAGTGCGTGTGTGCATCACTACTCTCCATAGTCAGTTGGAGGGATAGTGGCCGCGGCGGGGGATAATAGTGTAAGGTCATGTCATCGGGGGTTGGGGCCGGTGGTGGGGGAGAGTAGGGGGCAGGGAGTGGTCCTGCGGGTTGTGGGAAGAGGGTAGCCATGCTCATTGATTAAGGATTGGGTCGTGGAACATAGGCACTCTGACGTGTAAGTCCATTGAGTTTGCAAAGGTTCTTCAGAAGAGGAGGGTTAACATAGCATGTGTCCAGGAGACTAGGTGGAAAGGGTCGAAGGTGAGGAATGTAGACGGATTGAAACTGTGGTATTCTGGGGTCGTGAGAGGTAAGATGGAGTGGGCACCTTGGTAGATAGGAAACTAAGGAAGTCTGTGGTCGAGGTTAGGCGAGTGAATGATAGGTTAATGTCTATTAAGTTGGTTATTGGGGGTTGCATCCTCAACGACATCAGCGCTTACGCACCGCAAGCGGACTTAGACGAGAAGGTTAAGAGGCGCTTTTGGGAGGGCTTGGATGATCTGGTGAGTAGTATTTCCCAATCTGAGAAGTTAGTTATTTGAGGGGACTTTAATGGTCATATTGGGGCTGATGCTGGTTGTTATGGTGAGGTGCACGGTGGCTTCGGCTTTGCGGTTAGGAACGGAGGAGGCACGTCACTGTTTGATTTCGCTATGGGCTTCCGAGCTTCTGATTGTGAACTCGACATTTCAGAAGAGGGAGGAGCATTTGGTCACCTTCAAGAGTTCGGCGGCGAGGACTCAGATTGATTACCTCCTCCTCAGAAGGAGAGATAGGGGTATGTGCAAGGACTGCAAGGTCATTCCGGGATAGTCCCTTTCGACTCTTCATAGACTCCTAGTGATGGATGTCAATCTCTAGGTGAAGACGAAGAGGAGGGGTGCTCGGGTACAACCACGGATTAGATGGGGTGTTTTGACTAAGGAGAAAGAACAGGAGTTGGAGAGGAGATTAGCTGAGGAAGGAGCTTGGATACGTTCTGGGGAATTGAACGCTATGTGGTCAGAGACGGCGAAATTGCTTAGGGAGGTAGCACGGGATGTGCTCAGGGTAGCCAAGGGCAATTCAGGCAGGCATCAGGGTGACTGGTGGTGGAATGATGTAGTCGAAGGAAAAGTGGAAGTGAAGAAGGTGGCGTTTGCTAAGTTGGCAAGGAGCACAAGCGAGGAAGAACGGAGAGCGAATAGGGAGATCTACTAGGTGGCGAGGAAAGAAGCAAAGCTTGCGGTTACGGAAGCTAAAACCGCAGAATTTGGTCGCATGTGCGAGGAATTAGGGGAGAAATGGGGGGGACAGGAAGTTTTTCCGGTTAGCTAAAGCAAGGGAAAGGAAGGCGCGTGATCTTGACCAAGTTAGGTGCATCAAGGGCGAGGATGGTAGAGTTCCAATGGGGGAGTCTCAAGTCAAGCAAAGGTGGCAGGAATACTTTCGAGACTTGCTTAACGAGGAGTGGGATGGTAACATAGAGCTAGGCAAGTTGGGGCATTCAGAGCAACATAGAGACCTTGGGTACGATGAGTATGGGTCGAGCGACCGGGCCTGACGAGATCCCGGTAGAGTTCTGGAAATGCATGAGTAGGTCAGGAGTGGAGTGGCTCTCCAAGTTGTTCAATGCGATCTTCACGACCAATAGGATGCGGAGGAGTGGAGGTGGAGTATAGTGGTGCCCTTGTACAAGAACAAAGGGGACATCCAGTACTGCAACAACTATAGGGGTATCAAATTAATAAGTCACACCATGACAGTATGGGAGCGGGTGATCGAGGCGAGTGTGAGAGAGATGACATCTATATCTCTGAACTAGTTTGGTTTCATGCCGGGTCGCTCCACTACAGAAGCTATCCACCTTGTCAGGAGGCTGGTGGAGCAGTTCAGGGATAAGAAGAAGGACCTGCACATGGTTCTTATCGACTTGGAGAAGGCGTATGACAAGGTCCCAAGGGAGGTGCTATGGAAGTTCGTGGAGGCGAAGAGCGTGTCGGAAGCCTACATCAGAGTAATCAAGGATATTTACGATAGAGCAAATACTAGGGTTAGGACGGTGGGTGGCGACTCAGACCATTTTCCAGTGGTTATGGGACTCCATCAAGGATCAAAGCTTAGCACTCTCTTGTTTGCCTTGGTGATGGATGCTCTAACCCGACATATTCAAGGGGATGTGTCTCGGTGTATGCTATTTGCTGATGACATAGTCTTGATAGACGAGACGAGGGTCGGTGTTATTTAGAGGTTAGAGGTATGGAGACACACTCTCGAGTCTAAGGGTTTCAAAATAAGCAGATCTAAGACAGAATACCTGGAGTGCAAGTTTAGCGCCGAGCCGAGCGAAGTAGGCTGGGAGGTTATGATTGGATCTCAGGTCATCGCCAAGAGGGACAGTGTCAGATATCTTGGGTCGGTGATTCAGGGGGACGGAGATATTGACGGGGACGTCACTCATCGTATAGGAGAGGGGTGGTCATAGTGGAGGCTTGCATCAGGAGTCCTGTGTGACAAGAAAGTTCTACAGAAACTCAAGCGGAAATTTAATAGAGTTGTGGTTAGACCTGCCATGTTGTATGGGGCGGAGTGCTGGCCAGTGAAGAACTCTCATGTTCAAAGAATGAAGGTTGCGGAGATGATGATGCTCAGGTGGATCTGCGGGCTCACCAGGTTAGATAAAATTAAGAATGAAGTTATTCGAGAGAAGGTGGGGTGGCCCCGGTGGATGAGAAGATGCGAGAATCGAGGCTGAGGTGGTTCGGGCATGTGAGGAGGAGGAGTCCTGATGCCCCGGTGAGGAGTTGTGAGCGGCTTGCGATGGTCGACGTACGGCGAGGCAGAGGGAGGCCTAAGAGGTATTGGGGATAGGTGATTTGGCATGACATGGCTAGAATGCGGGTTTCCGAGGTCATGGCCCTTCATAGGAAAGTCTGGAGGTCTAGTATCAGGGTTGTAGGATAGGGGCTCCTAGAGTTTTTCGTACTCCTCACCCGGGGTTGGGTGAGGCTTGGCAGGGCTATCCATAGATGATTTGTGTATTGGATTGTGTCTCCCTTATGGTAGTTTATGGTAGTTACAATCTGATATTATTGCATGCTATTTTATTTATGGTTCTTATGTTTAGATAATTATTTACGCTATTTCTACTGGAGTTACTAATGCTCTTTTGTTTTTGTTTTTGTTTTTGTTTATCCTTTCCTTCACTGCGCCAGGGGTCGATTGGAAACAGCCTATCTGCCCTTTCGGGTAGGGGTAAGGCCCATCTACATATTACCCTCCCCAGACTCCACTTTGTGGAACTACACTTGGTAGTTGTTGTTGTTGTTGTTGTACTGATATGATTGCCACTGTATTGATCTCACAACTTGAGAGTCCATACGGTACAAGGTAAAACAGTGTATAACATCATATGCACAGATTTATCATTACCAAAAAAGGTATTTCTCAAGCGTAAACGTGCGTTCGAGATAGTATTTGGTAACTAAGACATGTCATTTGCGACTTTATTAAGGTACAAGGGTGCTCTACAATATTGACACACTAACATAATTATTGAATGGGTGAATGAACATTGTCCTAGAATTAAACAAAATATAATACGATATGTATTTTAGGCCTTTAAACCATCCAATGATGATTTTGTACATTTTCGGCCAGTGATCTCTATAGATGGCACACATGTCTATGGGAAGTATGTGTGATGAGCGATAGGTCATTCTGGACTCAAGTTCTTATTATAGTGTCCCAAAGCCTCGATTAGCTCCATTTAATACTTCTCAATTTGCATTTGCAGTCCGTATCTTTTTCCGGAAAGTTTTTTATGCGAAAATAAAAAAAACCAAGAATTTTAGCTTAAAAAAATTGAGTTGACTATGGTTAATATTTTTGTATAAACGGAGCCAGATCGGTATTTTGACAATCCTGGTATTGCGATTTTGTACTTGGACGCATGTCCGAAAGTGAATTCAAATGTCCCTAACTTGATTTGACGTGATTTGTTGAGATCGTAGGTTGACTTTATTGTCTACAAAATTTGGTGCAAAACAAAGTTGATTTGATATGATTCAAATGCTCGGTCGTGAATTTGAAATTTATTTACAGTTCTAGGTTTTATTTTTGTATTATGATCGGTCGAGCGAGTTTGTACAATGTTATTACACTTCTGCGCATGTTTGGTTTAGAGCCTGAGGGGCTCGGTTGAGTTTCATATAGGCTACGGATCCATTTTAGACTTAGAGAGTGCAGCTTTAGCTAGTTTTCTAGTGCCAGGTACAGCGTACTTCAGATGTCGATGCCTCTGGCAATAGAGAAGTGGAATAAGGGCTGAGAAGAACTTCATTCATCGCGAACACGAGATGTTGGTCGCAAATGCGAAGTAGTAGGGGATTTACCCTTTGTGAAAGTGTAGTATTAGGTACATGGCGGAGTTGGTCAGTGACTCTACCCGAACGCAAGCCAAGGCTTGCGAATGCAAAGGCAAGGGGGGCATGCCATCGCGAACGCGGAGCGTTTCTAATGAACACGAAGGCTACTCAGGATGGTTTTCTTCGTGATCGCATTAGGCTCTTCGTGAACGCGAAGAAGACCTGATGCCCAGTGATTTAATGTTCCAAAAGTAGGGACTTATCCCATTTCTCACCATTTTCAAGATTGAGCTCAGCCTATAGGCGATTTCGACGAGGTTTTTCATCCCAACTTCATAAATTACTAGATTCTAACTTATTTTCTTTCATCTTCATAAAAAACCATTATTTTAGTCTTTAATCTATGTTTTTTCATGGTAGAAATTAGGGATTTAGATAGAAATGGGGAATTCTGAGAAATTGAGATTTAGTCCTCAAATTAAGGTCGGATTTTATAAATGATTACATAATCGGACTTAGGGATGAATGGGTAATTGAGTTTTGGTCCGAATCTCGGGTTTTTACCAAGTGAGCTCGAGGTTGAATTTTGTTGACGTTTTCCAAAAACCTTAAATATTGTATAATTTTCACTCGTGGGTAGTTTCTAAAGCTTATTTTGAATTATTTGAACTATATTTGGTAAGATTAGATTTATTTGAAGGCTAATTCTAGAGGAAAACCCGCAGTTGAGCATTGATTTGATTGCGTTTAACTTGAGGGATTAAGACTTCTTAATCTATTTAGTACGTTGAGCATTGATTTGATTGCGAAAGTGATGCAACTGACGTGATTAAACTTAATTGAGGGATTAAGACTTGTTGGTTTATTTAGTACGTGTTTTATGCGTGTGTTTACCTCGTAAATAAGAGTAATAATTAAATTTGATTAGTGGTTTGAAAGATATGTGATTTAGTTCAATACCAACTAATTATCAAGAAATATGAAGTGAAGATGGAAGAAAGAAGTGAAAAAACCAATAATACTTGACTGTGGTGACCTCGACATGGTGACCTCGACATGGGCTAAAAGCTATAAAGTAAGAACAATAGAACTAAAGGACAATGCTGACGAACAGCAGGCGAAAAGGTTGAGAGTATATTCTTTGCTCAATGATAAGATAAGATGCTCTTATAAATGATTGGGGTCCCCTTTATATAATAGAGAAACCCTAAATAAGAAATATTTCTTTTTATAATAGGGAATATTCTTGGTACAGTTATCTAACCACCAAGTATGGAATTGTACAATCCTATCCCGTTATTTGCACCATGACTTCGGGGACTTGGCAGGAATTTCGCTCGTTCTGGTATAACTCTATAACCGTACTATTTCTGGGTAGAACACACTCGACCTCGGTATGCATCGTGCTTCGCCTTCGAACTCGAGTCTAACCCCTCGAGCTCGAACTTGGTCTTACCCGAACTTGGACTTCGGACGACCTCTCAAGTATATAGATCAAAGGCATTCGATCTCAGCTGCATACAGATAGTACTCGTGTTTCTTAGAATAAGATGATAAGAATTTATTTGATCCTCGATTTTCCGAAGTCTCTAATAATGACTTCCTTTGCTTTACTCGGGCATTCGAAGTGACTGAAATGTCCCGTTAGTCCACTTCCCTCAAAATATTGAATGCACACCAGTATTGGTTGGCCACTAGAACCACTGAACAGTCGTTGGCGTTCTATAAATATGATGCTAATCTTTTGAGTAAAAAAACTTTGCTTTCTCTTTACATCTTTCTGTTCCTCATCTTGTTCTCTCAATCGCATGTTCTACAGCCTCTTCAAGCATCGACAAATGCCAAGGCTTGTAAAAAACACCACATTCAAATATAACATGTATTCTTTAGCTTAAAATCATGGCTAAAACGTCCAAAATGGTTCCCAAAAAGGATAAAGCGCCATCTTCTTCTACCTCTCGGTCTGCCAAACCAATGGTGCCGCCAACTCTTGATTAGATCACCCCTGACCCTTGTGTGATTAAGCACTCTAGCATTGAAAATTCCCCCGATGTCCCAGGCTGATGTGAGCATGCATCTCGATATATTAGTTTGATATGGAAGGAGCCTCTCAAAGATGTGAGGAAGGATTGCAGCTGGGGAGATGAGGTCGTGGTTAAGATCCCAACCCTCAGGGAAAGCATTACTACCCATGTACAGTGTTTTTTAACTGTTTACACTTACCCCTTCACACTAGATCCCCTTGAGCTCTTTTAATCTAGCCCTTAAGCTTTTTTAAGCTGGCCCTTAAGCTTGAGAATCAAAAAATCTTGACAAGAAAAAGTGTAAAGATAACGTGTGCAATGACAATCAGTAAAGAAATAATCACTATTATCTTTAGCCCCACGGTGGTCGCCGAACTATTTACCTCGAAAATACGAGTAATAATTAAATTTGATTAGTGGTTGGATTTATTTCAATACCAATTAATAATCAAAAAATATGAAGTGAAAATGAAAGATAGAGGTGAATCACACTAATAATACTTGACAGTGGTGACCTCAAGATGGTGACCTCGAGATGGGCTAAGAGCAATGAAGTAAGAAAAGTAAAGTAAGAACAATAGAGCTAAAGAACAATGCTGATGAACAATAGGCGAAAAGGTAGAGAGTATATTACTTGCTCCATGATAAGTAAATGGTGTTACAAATTATTGGGTACCTTTTATATAAAAGGGGAACACTAAATAAGGAATATTTCCATTTATAGTTGGGAATATTCTTGGTACAGCTGTCTAACCGCCTAGTACGGAATTGTACAATCCTATTCCGTGATTTGCGCCACGACTTTGGGGACGTAGTAGGAATCTAGCTCTTTCTGGTATAAATTCAATATGGTAATATTTTGGGGTAGAACACACTCGACCTTGGTATGCATCGTGCTTTGCCTTCGGATTCGGGTTTGGCCCCTCGAGCTCGAACTTGGTCTTACCCGAACTCGGACTTCGGATGGTGTCTCAAGTATATAGATCAAAGTCATTCGATCTCGACCATATACAGTGTGGGGACAACGTATATGTGAGGTGACAAGTACCTATGTGTTGTCATTGGTTGAAGCATGCGGGTGAAGATTATTTCTTTGTATTATATTTTTTTTGTTAATTATGTTATTCATGCTTAGGTTAGATTGTTACTTCTTTAATTATTAGTCTCGTATTTATTTCTTATTTCAATGATGTTGAATATTTTGGAAGTTGAAGTTTGATATCATGGAACCACATTTGATGTTAAGTTATTTCGCTGTATCCTCACCATGTAATAATAATAATATGTATTCGAATGATATACAATGTGGAAAATGATTAAATTCAAATATGGTGCCATGATATCAAACTTCAACTTCTGAAAAATATTCAACAACTTTGAAATAACCAAATAATATGAAATGAATAATCAAAGAAGTAATAATCTAACTTGAGCATGGATATCATAATTAACAAAACCATAAAATACAAAGAAACAAGTTCCACCTGCATGCCTTTACACAAACGATAATGCATAAGTACATGTAACCTACATATATGTTATTCCTACACATAAAACATGTAGCAAATAGACAAACAAGTTCTATTACCTCAAGTCAAGGTTAACCACGATATTTACCTTACTCTGCAACCAAATCTGTGCTCAAACACGACTTTTCCTCTAGAAATAGCCTCCAAATCAATCAAATCTAACCAAATATTGTTCAAATAATTCAAAATAAGCTTTAGAAACTACTTACAAGTGAATAAGATTCAACAATTAATTTTTTGGAGAAAGTCAACAAAAGTCAACCCTGGACCCGCTTTGTCAAAATATGAGATTTGGACTAAAATCCGATTATCCATTCACCCTCGAACCTGGTTATGAGATTAGTTTTGAAATTTGACCTTAATTTGACGTCTAAATCTCAATTTCTCAAAATTTTCAATTTCTACCGAAATCCCTAATTTCTATCATAGAAAAGAATAGATTAAAGGTTACTATCAATGCGTGATTATGGAAATGTAAGGAAACAATTTAAAACCTACTAACCAATGAAGTTGGGATGAAAATCCTCTTCAAAATCGCCTCTAGGCCGAGCTCAAACTTGAAAATGGTGAAAAATGACTTAATCCGATTTTGGGACCCTTTAATCAATGGGTGCCGACCTTCTTCGTGTTTTCGAATGGCCCGATGCATTCGCAATGAACAGCAGCCCTAGTGGCCTATGCGTTCACGAGAAGTTGCACGCGTTCGTGATTTCCTGTCCCCTCTGTCCTTCGCATTCGCGAGCCCAGGCTCACGTTCGCGTAGAACAACCCCTGCCTCCCCCAGATCCTTACCTAACCCATCACATTCACAAGTAAATGGTTGCGTTCTCGAAGGGTAATCCCTCTTATGCTTTGTGTTCACGGCCACTTCTCCACGTTCGCGTAGAAGAAAACCACCCTAACCAAAAGTTGCCTTTTACGATCGCGAGAGTAGCTTCACAATCGTTAAGAATAAACATCAGACATCAGCAACAGCTTAACCAATAGATCCTCTAAGTCCAAAATCGATCCATAATCTATCTAAAACTCACACGAGCTCCTCAGGGTCAAACAAACATGTACACAAGTGGAATAACATCATACGAACTTTCTCGCACGATCAAAAAACCAAAATAACACCTATTTCTACGAATTGGATATCAAAATGCATGAAATATTCAGATAAACTTGAGAACTTTCAAATTCACAACCGAGCATCCGAATCATGTCAAATCACCTCTATTTTGCACCAAATTTTGCAGACAAGTCTTAAATAGTAAAATGAACACATATCAAGTCCCAAAACCAAAATCTGAACTCGGTAACTATAAAGTCAACCTACAATCAAACTTTAGAATCTTTTATATCTTCAAATTATTATTTCTTAACAAATCATGCCAAAATAAGTTAGGGACTACCAAATTCAATACTGGGTATACGCCCAAGTTCAAAATCACGATACGGATATGACAGGACTGTCAAAATATCGGTTTGGGATCGTTTACCCATAATATCGACCGTAATAAACTCAAATTATTTTTATGGCTAAAATTCATATTTCTTCAATTTTTCACATAAAATTTTTCCGGAATAAGACATGAATTGCGCACGCAAATTGAAAAGTTCTAAACGGAGCTAACTAGGATATTAGAATACAAAAATAAAGGCCTGAACTCAAAATGATCTATTGTTTCATCACATTATCGTAGCATAAATTTGCATAATATGTCATACTTCTTTATTTTAAAAAAGAAGAAAAGAAAAGCCAAACAACTAAATACAAAAGAAAACACAAAACATACAATCTACTGAAATGATAACTGCTAATGTGCTGAAAATGCAAAATACATATAAACTGACACGACACAAACGGGAGAGCCGCGATAGGCATCCGTGTCTTACTTGCTCGAGTACTAACGTAATGTATCATTAATCATACTATCATGCGTAAATGTGCCAGAAAATATGTCATGAGATAACCTGAACATAACATAAAAAATACTCGATAAAGGACAACCCCCAAAATGCTATACAAAAGATACGCGGGCCTACTAGGCCGAACAAAATATTTATATACATGACATTTGTTGACAAGTCTTTAAGGAATAAATAAACATCATAAGGTCGGAAAAGGCCCGTCACACCCATCATATGTACATAAGCATTCTGGCTCAAAAAGGTAACTCCTGAGTAAATGGAGTGTAACAATACTTTCCGTTGAGCTGGTAACCTACTAGGAGGACCGTCAACCTATCTATTGGGATTTGTGGGCATGAAACACAGCGTTCTCATGCAAAAGGGACGTCAATATGGATAAAGTATCGAGTATGCAAGATAGGAAAGCATAAATAAAAATAATAATTTAAGGGAAGATACAACCTGTAACATTTTAGTGCCTGCGAGAGCGACTGACACAAAATGCATGATACACATATAATTTAAACTCATTCATTTGAAGTGATATATTTCACTCCAATATAAGCTACTGTGGGAACTAGACCGCTGATCTTTCTTTCTCTCTAGGTTTGAACTCCATTAAAAAAACTCCATGAATACTGAATTGGCACCAATACTAGAATTAAGATTTTCTGTAGAGATTTTTGAGTTTGGAACGTCTCTCCTTGTTTAATTACTTAAGTGTCATCAAATTGCATGTGAGTCAATTAAAGAAAGCTACCCATAAACCTTAGAAAATATAAACAGATAAGGTGAAAAAGCAGAAGAAGAGGAGGAGGGCTTATAGGAGAAGAAACCTAACTCTAGGGCTTACACAAGGGTACCATAAAAAGTTCTAGCAACAGTAGTTAGCTAACAATATTATTTTTATCCCAAACAAGGCTAAGCAAATTAAATCAAAAAAGGGGTCCAAAGAGTATCACTCTTGATCATTATGGGGCTACTATGACCCTATTTGGAATTTCAAATACGTTAGAGGATCCCACCATAAAAAGCTATAGCTGAGATAATATTACACAATGCAAGAGAGAGGACTCACAATTCTCCTTTATATCGAGCACTAATAATAATAACAATATGTAGTCCAAAGGCATCGACAAAGAAAGCTTAGATGCGAAGGAACTTCCCCCCACTCAAATTACAAAACCCTAAAAATATAGTAGTAGTAGTAAAAACAAAAAGAGAAAGGGAACGAACGAGAGAAGAAAATAAAACTAAAACTCTTTCTTTTCCCCTTTCTTGCCTTCATCTTCCTTCTCTCTTTTCCTTTCATTTCCTTTCTTTTTATTGGGGCTCTGGTATTCTATTCCCCTCCTCTCTTTAGTGTGATTCTCTCCACCACATATTTCCAAAAAAATTCATCAACCTTTTACAAAAGAGATAAAGATCAAAGAAAGAAACCATGAGTTTCTCATCTTTTCCAGTCTATCTAGATCATCCCAATTTGCAACAGGTATGGCTTTAATCTTAATTCCCCCCACTCATACATCTTCTTCAACTGACAAAAATAAAAAAGCAGATTAAAGAGAGTAATATTCATATTCTCTACTAGTCTTTTTGTTGAATATACCAAATATAGATGAGTACTTAAGAGTTGTGAAATTCTCTAACTTTCTTCTTTTTCATCCTCATGATGTTCTTCAGTTACAGCAGCTAGATCACCATCAAGGAAACCCTGGGCTCGAAAATTCCCAGCTTCCAACAGTGGCCCCACACGCTCAGGTGGGTGGGAGTCCGGGCTCGATCAGACCTGGTTCCATGGTTGATCGAGCTCGATTAGCAAAGATTCCACTTCCGGAAGCTGGACTAAAGTGTCCGAGGTGTGATTCCTCGAACACTAAGTTCTGCTACTTCAATAATTACAACCTTGCACAGCCCAGACACTTTTGTAAGAGTTGTCGTCGTTACTGGACTAGAGGAGGTGCTCTGAGGAGCGTCCCAGTGGGAGGAGGATGCCGAAGAAACAAAAGAAGCAAAAGCACTAACACCAGCTCAAGGACCGCTGGCAATAACAACACTGGGGAGAGACAAATAGGTACTACTTCCACTTCAACTAGTGCAAGTCCTTCAAGCTGCAGCAAAGAAATTACTGGCCAACACTTTTCACAGTCATCCACACATTTAACTCCTCTCATGGCTGCCTTCCAAAACCTAAATCATCAATACGGAGGATTTCAGCCTCCTCCTTTGGTTTCTACACAAAACAATGGAGGACTTGGTCATGAAATGGGATTCCAAATAGGGAGTAATAGTACTAACAATTTACAAGCAGCTGCCACTGGAGGATCTGATAATCATCATCATCATCAGTGGACATTGCCATCTTTGGCAGCCACAAATTTGTACCCTTTTCAAGGTGAAGGAATTGAAGCAACATCATCTGGGATTTCTCATCAAGATTCAGTAGTGAGAATGGAGGAAAATAATCAAGGGTTAAATTCCACAAAACATTTTTTGGGTACTATGGAGAATAATCAATATTGGGGTGGAAATGCATGGACAGGGTTTTCTGGTCTCAACTCCTCTTCTGCTGGCCATCTCCTTTGATTTCATGTAAGCTTGAAACTTGAAGCTTCTACCCTTCTTTTCAATCTTAAGTAAATGTCTACTTGGCTGAAGGAGGTTTTAAAATGGTAATGCTACTAAAAAAGAAGAGATGCATGGGTAGCTAGGTTGTGTGGATTGGTCTAAATTAAACATATATATATATATATTGCATATTTGAATCCTTTTTTTTTGTCTGCTTGTTTCATTGGACATTTGTAACTTTTGGAGGTTCTTTAACAAGGTTTGTGAAGTCGTTTGTAAGTTCGGTTCTAACATTATAATCTGTTTCCATCAAGTAGTATTGTGATAATATTTAGTAACTCATTTGATATGGTGATCCCAACACTACCTAGCCACATCTGCCTTTGTGCCTCTTTGTTAAGTTCAGTGACATTCTCAATATCTATATGAAGTTGTATCTCTTGAGTAAAAATACTTACATTAGATTTTCTTATTTAATGGAGTTATATAATCTCATATATTTCAACTTTCATTATCTGAAATGTAAGAGAACATAAATATTAACTTATATTACTATATATTGATCAGTATATGCTGAAATCTTTCATACACAAACTGTTCCAGCACTCTTGTGACGGATTAACTTATACCCACGGAAAGTTTCTTGATTTTTTATACTACTATCGATGCAATTTGATTAACTGATACAAAAGGTTATTTGCCTTATTTCACTAATTCCATTTAATAATTACCTTTTAAATAGCTGATAGTATAAAACTGGTAAATTTCGGTTGTAATTTTTCAGACCGGGATGTTGCCGGTCAAAAAAGGAGAAAGCAGTGGAACTAAGCCTTTACGATTCTATCTTCAAAGCTCAAGAGTCTAGTTATGAGTGCTCGGTAATACATATTCTCTTGGTGTTACTTCTTCTATATGTATGTGGCTTAAATTCTAAAAAATTTGCGTAGTATTTTCCTATGATTGATTTTTTCTGAATGATTCTTAATCTATGACAAGATTATTAGTGAGCATTATCTTGTCGGTTGTGAGTGGGATAAGTGAGATGCTTGAAAAGAATTAGAAAGAACACAAAGAGATAAAGTATTAGTCAAAGAAAGAAAACGCCAAAGTTCCACTAAAACCCATGCAACTGTTCAATACCACATGTACTCAAAACACAAGAAAATCCAATCACAGAGAAACTCAAAAAGAAGAAACAAATTATAGAAGGATTCTCTCATCTCAGAGTCATCAAAATCCGTTAAAGAGAGAAGAGAGAATACTATAATTGACATGATATCATCCCCCACGTTCACAGCAGCAAACTAGTCTATAGCTAGGTCAAATCAATTTTGCTTGTTAATTATAAAGGGATAATTTGTTGGAGGCAAATCTTCAAGATTCATAATTACATGAACAGAAAAAGCATAGTACTAGTAAAGTATACAACTGGAGAGGTGGTGGTCTAAAAAGATAAAGGCAGCCCAGAGGGATGAATTTTCAACTTTTGCAAGGACCGATACTACATCTCGAGCAACGAGGGTTTGAATAAAGCGATAAGATTCTGCTGAACTATTAAACTGAGGTAAATATGTGTAAGAATTAAACGATAACTAATCTACTATTGTAAGTTAAATTTTAATACAACAACAATAACAGGTTTGGTGCAATTCCACAAGCGAGATTTGGGAAAAATAATATATACAGACCTTACCCCCTACCATCAAGAAGTCGGAGAGCCTATTTTCAGTAAACCATTAGCGTAGGAAAGGTAAAAGGAAGAGTAGCAACAAGCACACCACTTCGAAAATCGAAGTAAAAATACAAAACTGAAACTAAGTAATGCAATCAGAAAGCAAAATAAAAGCAACAACAAATAATCAGAAAAGTTAAGGAATACGAAAATATACAAAAAAACACTAACTCATGTACTAAAGCTACTATTACAAACAAGGACAATGCTCAGCTATCTACCCTAACAATTTACCTTCGTTCTCAACCTCCACATATTTCTATTCATGGTCATGTCTTCAATGAGACGGAGTAACACCATATCTTGCATAATTATATCTTCCCAATACTTCTTTGGTCGGCCTCTACATCTCCACTATTAAATTTCGTTAATAGTCCTAAAAAACATATATTGTCAGCTATTTACTTAAAAATCCTACCACCCCATACATTATTATAATAAAGTGGCCTCTCGTTAACGCCTATTTCTCTCATTCCACATTCCCCATTTCCAATCCTATATAAGAAAAAAGGAAAAGAAAAAAAAACTTCAAACCTTTCTCTTGTCTGTTTATTTTAGGAAAGCGTTGGATCTAAATGTGGTGATTTATATACTCCATATATATGCTTGTGGAAGCAACAACAAATTAAAGGCTGATGTATATATGTATGTATGCATACATGAATATGAGAGATTTTTATGACGCCCCACCACACCACTGGGCATGGATAAGAGTGATGCTGTTTTATCTTTCGGCTTCTCTCTGTTTCCTTCGTCCAGCTTTCGCTTTTTCTACGTACAGCACCTACATCTCTCTCACACACACAAAAGGGCTAGTAAAGACTTTAGGGCAAACATTTGTAATAGCAGGAATTTAACTCATTTTGTACATACATGAACAGTGTAAACAATTCACTTATTATGATGATTAGACGTAATAATTTTTTAGATATCCTAATTATGTACTAATAAAATTCTTACACTGCCAATAGCAACACCAATAATAACATACACTTTAGTCCCAATACTAGTTAGAGTCGGCTTTTCGAATCCTCGTTCATCATATTTTTTTAATTTAAATTCATCTTAGACCTTCTGACTGACGGTCATGTATAGAAATTAAATTCGCAAAACAATACTCTCCCTTATAAGTTACCCAATTAGATTCGAATTTAGCTTCGTTTCAACATAGATTATTTTTGCTTTTTTCAAAAAAAATTGAAAAGATTATTTGTTCGTGAAATTTGATCAATACTTTGAAAAACATTATCAAGTTCCAAAAACTAGTTTAGATGAATTTTTTTCTTCCACTCACAAAACTTCAACTTTTTATCAAGTAAAATACATGTGCAAACACAATTTTAATTTCCAAAATTTATTTGTTAACACAACTTCAAAAACTCATTTATTGAAATCTATGTCCAAATTATACTACTTATGTTGTAATTAGTTGATCACTCGATGTCCTAAAGGAAGAGAATCTCTATGTACTTCTCTTATTAGTAAAAGACCACCCTAATATGGCTGAGTTAGACAAAATCTTTCCCTTGTCCTTTTTGAAATTCAATGTGAAAGTACATATATATAGGAAGTGTTGGGGAAAAAAGAAATTGACCATTTCCCGTAAACTTCGAGATCTTCGCCCCTTTTGTAAAGAGAAAAATTGAGAAATAAAGCAACACAAGAATTTAACGTGGAAACCCAAAACCGGGAAAAAATCACAACCGTTGTCAAAAGACAACAACCGACCACTATGTGAAAAATTCTTACAATCACATAAACCTTAGTACATTCTCCTAACAAAAAGTGTTAGAAATACATTTGGTTTGGTACATTTGAAACCATAACTTAAGCCCCCTTATATAGGCAAGCTTCCAAGCTACTCTTCAACATTTTTCCAATGTGGGACAATGACCATTCTCATTTTTAAGCAAAATCCCAACAAACTCCACCTTGATTAAAAATGATCATAGCAGCAGCTATCCGCCATACTCCACACTGCTGAACACCTGTCATACTCCACCATAAAGAGTATTGCCACTTAGAATAAACCATTCTAAGAATTTCCAATTCGGCTCATGTCGAAAAACACCTTGCAGATTATTATGGTGCAACCTCCACTATTGGCTCTCCTTGGAAGTCCATCAGCTATCGATATAACTGTTTCATCACACACCTTGTATTCCTGCCAAACCAATGCCCGTGTGTAATTTCGCTATTAATCTCACATCCTTCACCATGACATATAGCGGCATGCCATATGGATGTACATGTCTTTGGGTCATATAAGGTCATACGAATCCCAATCAAAGACCATATTAACAGCATCACTTGACTTGAAGCCTGTAGCCGAACCTGCTCCACCTGCTGGACAATTATTCTTCATGTGTCCAGGCTCTCCACACTTCCAGCAAACAACATTCCGCTTCATGGGGTTCCTCTTTTCCTTTCGTTTCCTGTACCACATATACACGCCTTCAGAAGACGTATCCCTCCCATCTCCTTTGAGTGTTCTTTCTTCATAGATGAGCGTGCTGATAACTTCTGAAAGATCCACCTGCTCCTTCCCATGGAGCAATATTGGCTTCATGTGCGCAAAAGACGAAGGAAGAGACCGGACGAGCCTTAAGGCTTGATCCTCCTCATCTATCTTCACCCCAATAGCTTCAAGCTCAGAGACAATCCCATTGAGAACACTCAAATGATCCGAGATTTTAGTACCCTCACCCGTACGCAATGTATGAAATTGTTCCTTCAGGTACATTTGAGACTCCCTTTGTTTGATACAGCTTTTCCAACTTTTCCCATAGCTCCTTGGCCATCGCAATTCCATGCACATTTGCAAGGACATTCTTTGCCAATGATAACCGTATCACACTTGCAGCTCTCAAATCACAAATCATCACTTTCTTCATCTCTCTTGCTTGATGAATCATCGCTAGAACCTGCTTCTAGTTTTCCCTTAAAGGCCTTGTGTAGACCTGATTTAATCACTATATCCCTGACTTGAACTTGCCACAAGCCAAAATTGATTCTTGCGTCAAATTTCTCACTATCAAACTTGATGCTTCCCATTGTAACCGTATCGTTAACCAATATCCGTGGATGAAAACACTTGCTTAGAACCTCGTCTGTAGCTCGTCAACAGCACACCAGGTAAGTTCCCAGGAAAGAGAGGTAGGTCCGGCGTGACCACTTAATTACCAAGTCTTTCGTAGCCAGAGCTTACCTAGACATGTACCTCCACACTTGATTCTAACCGCCAGAATTCACCACAAGCCTCGATACTCCAATTGCACCAACTTCCCCTCCTACAAGCTTTTTGAACCAGAAAATCATTTCTGATGTAGAAGATCAGCCAAAGCTGCGACCACAGAGCATACTAAGATTCCCCCCTCAAGTTAGGCGACCTCGCTCAGATACCACTTGTTGGGAAAAAAAGAAATTGACCTTTCTCGTAAACCCCGAGATCTCCGCTCCTTTTGTAAAGAGAAAAATTGAGAAATAAAACAACACAAGAATTTAACGTGGAAACCCAAAATCGGAAAAAAATCACAACCGTTGTCAAAAGACAACAACCGACCACTATGTGAAAAATTCTTACAATCACATAAACCTTAGTACTTTCTCCTAACAAAAAGTGTTAGAAATACATTTGGTTTGGTACATTTGAAAACATAACTTAAGCCCCCTTATATAGGCAAGCCTCCAAGCTACTCTTCAATATTTTTCCAATGTGGGACAATGACCATTCTCATTTTTAAGCAAAATCCCAACAGGAAGGAAATACAAAACCTAATCTTCACATTTCCCTTTCGCCAATTGACTTCACTGCGTCTTTCTCTAGTTAAGTAAATGGAAATACAAAATATTAATGAAAGGAAGCCATAATTTCCTCCATGTTCTAAGGGACATACGGCTGTGGAATATGTGAGGAACTGCCTCATCTTCCACCACTTTCAACTTTCAAACTCTTTTTTTTTTTTAAATAAAGTTGCCCAGACAATCGTCTAGGTTGTATTGTATTCAAAGAAACACAAGAGGGGGACTAGACCATACCTCAGAAAATACAACAATGGTGATACCATCACCCCAAAAAAAGGAAAAGGAGGTTCCTATATATACACCCTCCTTCCTGATACAATTCACAAAATTAGCTAACAAAAATTTTTCATACTTTGTCCTTATACTAGGAAGTTGCCATTTATCTAGGAGAAAAGGTCTTTTTGCACTGTTTGACAAATGTTGGAATAAATGAAAAACCTTCTCTATTTGTGGTGGTAGTAAATTTACCAGGACAGTGTGCTACTTGATTACCTTCTTTGAGGAAATATTTGACAGTAGATATAGTTTGTTTAACTATGTAGGAAGCTCTGTCAATCACCCTCTTTATTTTCACATTGTTTGTGTCTCCTGCGGTTAGCAGATCTACTGCAACCATTGAATCCAGTTCGAGAGAAAAATTAATCTATCCATTTTGGCTACACTATTTTCCTCCAAACTCTGCTGCTTTAGCTTCTACCATGGTATTACTAACACAATAGATAGGAATAGAAAATACCATAATAAGATCCCCGTGACTGATCCTGTCCACCCCTCCAATGCCTACTTTTCTACTTTCCTTGCAGAAACTACCATCCGTATTAACTTTGACAATGCCGGATAGAGGAAGTTCCCATGTAACATGTATTCATTTTTGGGATGGTCTGAGTCTCTCAATTTTATCTCATAATGATGGTCATTCCATCTGAGTGTAGTCACCAAGAACAGTATTGGAGATTGATGCTTTTAAAGTCCAAATGACTTGATGTCTCGTAATGTTCAACTGAAACTTCTTTTGTTTTCCATACCTTCACACATTTTTTTGTTTACAGAGTTCCCTACATATGATCGTGGGAGTTTCTGAAGAATTTGATTGTGCTCATTATTTTTGTCGCTTGTCTCTCACCATTTCTTGAATATAGTAATAACAGGTTCATGTTGATGCTTGATTCCAAATGCATTTCCAATGGTATTCCATATGAAGTTGGAAACTTCACTATTGTTGAAGACATGTTGCACTAATTTTACCTGCGCAGAAGAACAACAAGAACATCTGAAAATGATGTTAGTACAAAATATGAAAATAACATCATCAAATGGCAACCTATATTTGAAAATTCTCCAAGTTATAAAAGTCATTTTGAAAGGGATAGAATTATGCCAATTTTTATTTATAAACTCATTCTTTTGCTTTTTGAATCTAATAGAGTGTTATGGTGAATTAAAAAGAAAAGTCTCCAGTATTAGAAATAATCCAAACATGGAAGTCGTCTTCATTTGAATCCCCAATTTCCAGGTAAGAAATATTATTAGTATATGAGCAGGAAGAAATTCATTGAATTTGTCAATATTACATTCTCCATTATTCATTAAACGTTTCACTTGTACTTTAGTAGATCTCCCACCTCCTTGTAAAAAATTGGCTAAGCATTTTTGCCTGTCCAGTTGTCCCACAAAAAGATACAATTACCTTTCTGAACTTCTCATCTAATGTTATTGTCCGCTTTCTTCCTGATTTTCGAGCTTGTTTCTCCAAATATGAAAGTTAGTTAGATTTAGCCTTTTGTTCACCGGATGAGCCCTTTTGCAGTATTTACTCTGGAGAAAGTTTTCCCAGAGGGAAGGTTGAGTTCTGAATCTCCACCCTTTTAATGTTAAGTGTATCAATGATATCCTTTATTTTTCTGACACCAACTCCTCTCTCATCTTTAAGGAGACAAAGATTATTACATGAAGAACAATGATATTTATTCTTACCATCATTGGTGCCCCAGAAAAGGTTTAAAAATTATTTCTCCATGATCTTGGTAATTCTTTTAGAAGGATTCATAGTACATAGAATGTATGTAGGAAGGGATTGCAGGACATAATTGATCAAAATTATTCCCCCAAGATGACATCATATTGGCTTGTCATTCGTTGAGTTTTTTGATAATTTTGGAGAGCATACCATCAAAGAGATTGCTAGTCTTCCTACCATAGTATATATGGAACCCTAGATAAGAGAAAAGGAAGGACATATCTATATAACCAGTAGCATTTCTAATTTTGTTGATTCTTGCGGCACAGCTGTGAGAGGTTGTAATAAAAAACTCATGTCATTGTTAACTTTCTGCTCAGAAGCCTTTTTATACCTGTCAATAACCTTTTTGATAAGCTTGATAGTCTTGTTGTTTCCTCCACAGAATATAATAATATCATCGGCGTAAGCCGAATGGTTGATCATTGGACCTCTTTGATCCATGCTAAAAGGAGTAAAGATAATAAAATAATTAAACTCATTGAGAGATCTAGAGAGAACCTCAGCTCCGATAAATAAACAATGAAGGGGATAAATGATCTCCTTGTTTGAGGCCTTGAGTAGATGTAAAAAAACCGGTTCTAGCCCCATTGATGATGATATCGTTCCATATATCTTTTAGAAGCCCCACATAATGTCAGTCCAATTCTCAGAGAAGCCAAATTTTCTCATAATTACCATCAGAAAAGTCCAGGGAATTCTGTCATAAGCTTTTGCCATGTCAAGTTTTATAATAACATTGCCTCCTCTGTTCTTCTTGTTCACACCTTGAGCGATCTCCTGGGCTAGCAGAATATTTTCAGTGATCAATCTACCTTTCACAAAGCCACTTTGATTCTCTGATATAAGCTTCCCCAAGATAGGATTCAACCTTCTGGAAAGGATCTGGGAGGTAATCTTAGCCGTAAAGTTACTCAAACTAATAGGTCTCAAATCTGAGAAACTACTAGGAGAATCCACTTTAGGAATAAGAACTAGGCAAGTATGAGAAAAAAAATTTAGTGAGTCTCCTACCATTGAAGACAACTTGAACAAAATCAGTAATATCTTCCTTAATGATATCCTAATAGGTTTAGAAGAATTTTCCATTATATCTATCTGGCTCAACTGCACTAGTAAGACTCAAGTTGAAAAAACATCTCTAATCTCTTTAGTATCAGGGATGGCAATGGGGTTTTCATTGTTATCATCAGTTACACATTGAGGGACACAATTAATGATATTTTGATCATTAAAGTGGTTGATGTTAAAGAATTGTTGAAAACGGTGGACATCTGCCTTGCCAATGTTAGAATTCCCCTCAATCCAGTGGCCTCTGTGGTATTTGATTTTAAGAATTTGAAGCCTTCTTCTTCTCTCTCTGATGATTCTATGAAAGTATTTAGTGTTAGCATCACCTTGTTCAAACCAGTTCACTCTAATTTTTTGCCTGAGAATGTCATCATGTATCCCCAACTATCTAAGTATTCTGCTTGGCCTTTATTCGGTTCAGTCCTGGTGATGTCATTACTGTCAATAATATTACTCGGCTCAAGTTCTTTCATTGTGTTTTCTTCATATTGAACTTGATCAAAAACATTCCCAATATCTTCTTTAGACCATTGAGTCGGCCTTCTGCTAAGCATTTTAAGTTTTTGTTAAAGTCTTCACAAAGGATTTCCACTAATATGATCCATCCAGACTTCTTCAACTACCTCTAAAAAAGTGGTTGATTTGTATAGAAATTTAAAAACTTTAAGTAATTAGGCCCCTGTTGGTTAGAATCATGGCATTGATTTAGAATTGCTTTATGATCAGAACCAATTCTAGCCATGTGGTTGACTGTATTATTTTGAAAAACTTGGGACCATTTATCATTGATAAACACTCTATCCAACCTCTTCCACATTCTTCAACATCATTTGTATTTTTGGTCCAGCAAAACCCAAGTCCATCATTCCACAATTATCTGTGCAAGTACTGAATTCGAGACTTTTACTCATTCTATAAGGTCTGCACCTCTTTTCTTATATGGGTCTAGAATGACATTGAAATCGCCCCTGATGCACCACAGACCAATCACCTAAAGGTTAGTTAACTCTAAACTACTCTACCACTCTCTCCTTTCTTCAGGAGTGCATTTAGCATACACTGTTATAGTCTAAAGATCAACGTTAGTAGCCCCACAATGCAATTTGAGAGTATGTTGTTGCTCGTGATTGTTCAATACAGTAGTCATGTTGTTGCCTGACCACATGATCCAAATCTAACCATTTGTGTTAGAGACACAGTGTTGATAGCCAAGGAATCTCCTGCACCTTTCAATTTGTTTGATACTGGCAAAAGGTTCCATAATAGCAACAAGTTCCACCTTATAGATGGCAATTAATTTTTTTAACCTTGGTAAGGCTTTTTTCATATTTACTCCCCTAATGTTCTAAAATATTACATTTATCATGGAAACTATATTCGAGTCAGCATGAGTGTCCTCCTTTAGAAGGTATAGTATCTTTGCTTTTGTTCTTTCTTCCTCTTTTCTTTACCACCTATGATCTGAAAGGATCCCTCCTTCAAATCTGTTTGGAGCTTATTTTCAGGAATCATAACTGTTACCCTATTAAGGGAAGTCACTTCAATTTGTTGGCTAGTAACATATTTGTGCTTCTTTCTCCTGTTGGTGACATCAGGTAGGTTGAGCATAGGTTTGAATATAAATTTAGCTTTATTCTTAGGCGATTTCGTCTGTTTGCTCTTTTTAACTTCTCTGTTGAATCTATCATTGATGTTGCTTGAAGGCTTTTGATGGTGATTCTCGAATTTATTGCCACTCTTTTGTTTCAATTTATTTTGTGTCATACTATCTTTATCCTGCCCATTTTTAATTGCACTTCAATTTTTAGAAGTCTCATGTTTGTTATCCATTTCATTTACTTATGTTTCATCATTCTGATTTGCAATAGTTTTTTCAGCTTCCAATTCCCTATTTTCGGTAACTTTTTTCCTTTCTAATGCTCTATAGTTGACCATATCGTGTCCCAGTTTTGATAGAATTTGCAGTATTTAGGGACGCCTTCAAATTCAATTTTTTGCACAAAACCTTTCTGGGGAACATTGTCATATGTTTGTCCAACATAAAGAGAATTCGGCTTGTCTTTAAGCGAATCAATTTCTACTCTGACTTTGGTCATGCTAGGCCTTGTTATTCATCTAGTAGCCAAATTCATTTCAAGGGGAGTGCCAATTGCACTCACCTCTTGTTTAATATCGTTCCATGTGTGTATATGAAAAGGTAAACCGAGAAGGAGAACCCATACCGGAGCAATAGGCAGGTCCTCTTCAGGCTTGAAATTCGGGGATCATCTTTAGAGCCACATCAGTTGCCCTTCGATTTCAATTACCCTTATAAAGCAAACTGAGTTAAAATTTTCTTCATTGGTCAAATCAAGGAAAATATTGTATTTATCGTAAACACCAATCTTGACAGAGCTCATAATCGAGATTAACTTCTTAAATTTGACCTAATTTTACCACTTTGAGGCCTTAGTTTGAGGAATCATACAAAAATTATGAGCATGCACTCTTCAGCCATAACACCTTAATAGTCGGTTGCTTCAAAAAGAACCGTCGGCATTCCATTATGCATGGTATGAGTACCGTTGACAGAGTCCCTGCCATGGCGATTTGGAGGAGTCGGAGTGTTCAAGGAGGAGATGACATTGGTAGCATAGGGCATTTTTGTATCCATTAGATCAGTAGGTTGGTTCGGCGTTGAATTTGGAGTCGATTGACATTCTAGACGCCGTAGCGGCACCGTCTGGGAGGTCCATCAGTGGACGCGTGTAGTGAAAGTTGGTTAGAAAATAGTCGTTGATGTTCTGGTTTTTTGAACCTCTTTTTCATATAATTTATATATATATATATATATATATATATATATATATATATATATATATATATATATATATATATATATATATATATATATATATGAAGACGAATGTCATTATGTCAAGTACTAAATTGGAATAAATGCGATGGATGAACTGAAGATTTAAGAAAATCGAAGGAATAAAAAGAGGAAAGAGGTGAACTGCAAAGTTGGTCACTGACCATATAGACCTCTTTTCGTGAAATGATATTTTTAATGACCTATACTTCATTTTCCAGTATGACCCTTTTTCGAAGATATTTTTCTTTTTTCTTTTTTTTTTTAAAAATTAGGGGGGGGGAATGGGAAATGAAGGAATTATACGGTGGGAAATTGAACTCTCCGCGAAAGATAAATATTTAGGTAGTCCACCAACAATTACGTGTTCACCTTAAGTAATCAAGAAGAGATAAGATACGATGTTGAGGGCAAAAACTAAAGTTGTTTGGCCTCGAATAGAAAAAGGGACGTTTTAATTTTACCTTTAAAATAGGCGGAATATCTAAAACTCTCTTAAACTAGACATGAATTATTTAATATTAGTTACCCCCATAAATTTTGATGTAGCAAAAAAATATAAATACACTCTTTTTTAGGTAGGGGTGTATTGTGGCCCGGGTCTGAACCGCGGTTCTGGCGGGCCTCACGGTCCTGGTGGGCCGGTCCTGGCGGTCCCGGGCCTGCCGGTCCTATATGCACGCGACGGGCCGGTCCAAAACTGAAGAACCGTGAGCCCGGGACCGCCAGACGGGCCTGGGCCGGTCCTGGCGGGCCCAACGGCTCTTTTTTTCAAAAAAAAGTTAGTTCTTTCAAACGAGGAAGTTGCTACACTTGCAGATGCAAAAGAATCAATTAAAATTAATGCTCAAACAGTTTATAATGCTTATAAAGTTGTCTTAGAGCATACTAGGCCAAATATTCCAACCCCTACTTCGTCTAGCTCACAATCGTCTAAAAGAGTTGCGGGCTTAACATCTCTTAAATCTTGGACGGAGTTCCGGGGTTCTCAAGATGATAATTATGATGAAACTTCACATCTAAATGAGCTTTAAAATTACTTGTCTCAGGGACTTGAAAAGGAGAATCCAGACGGCTCTTTCGATCTTTTGTAATGGTGGAAGCCAAGGGAAAAATATTTTTCGGTTTTTGCAAGGATGGCTCGGGATGTTTTATCAATTCAAGCTTCAACTGTTGCATCGGAGAGCAGCTATGCATTATTATGTATTTCAGAAAATTGTGAATGGAGGTTTAAGGCTTCAAACATTAACAAATCAGAAATATTCAAGGTGAGAGAATTTAATGATAACCATACATGTCCGCTAAAGGATAAGGTGTACGAGTAGCGGCAGGCTAGTAGCAACCTTATAGGTGGTATTATAAGGCCAAAGCTTATAAACCATAAGAGGAAATACAATCTGAGGGACATTATTGATGATGTGAAATCAGATTTAGATGTAGATGTTAGCTACATGATGGCGTGGAGGGCTAAAGAACAGGCAATGAATTTTCTTAGAGGTGAACTGGCTGATTCATACAAAATATTACCAGGATACTTATATACAATGGATACGACATATCCAGGTTCCCATATAAGAATGGTAAAATAGCCAAAGAATGAATTCATGTACGTGTATATATCATTGTATGCCTTTATAAGTGGGTTAGATCATTGTAGACCAATTGTTGTCGTGGATGGAAGTCACCTAAAATCTTACTACACCGGGACATTCCTTTCTACAAGCACGTTGGATGGTGCAGGTTAGTATCTGAATAATAATACAATATGTTAACATGTTATGTATTCAGTTATATTGTGGTGTATTTAACTGTATTCATCTATGGTCAGTTGCATTGAACTGTATTAACCATTTAGCGTCAGTTGTATTCAATTGCTTTATTCAGTTTTATTCAACATATGTATTCATCTGTATTCGGGTATTTTTTATTAAATTGAACTGTTTTAATCCCCTGAATTCTTTTATTTTGTATTATTCAACATATGTATTCATCTGTATTCAGGTATTAAACATCTGTATGCATATGTATTCAGCTAATTTTTATATGCAAATGTATTCAGCTTTATTGAAGATATATATTTATCTATAGTATATACATTTTCAGTTGAATTCAACTACTTTAGTCAGCTGAATTCTATTGCATTTATCATAAGCTTTATTCAACTTGTATATTCAGAAGTATTTCTAAACATCTGTATTAATCTATAGTAGACATGTATTCCTCTGTATATTGGCAATATTATTTCATAGTTCAACAATTAAAATACACTATTTAAAAATAATTATACTCAATTTTATTTACACGTCACATAGTGCCAATAGCATATGGTGTTATTGATTCAGAGAACGATGCTGCTTGGAAGTGGTTCTTTGAGCAAATCAAGATAGCATACGGTGTAAGGGAAAACATGTGCATCGTTTCAGATAGAAATGAGAGCATCATTAAATCTCTATCGAGAGTGTACCCGGATGTACCGCATTTGGCTTGTATATGGCATCTATGGAACAACGTATATAAGAAATTCAAAAAGAGCCATGCCAAGTTGAGCGAAATATACTTCTCGATGGCAAAAGCATACACACAGGCTGAATTTGACAGCCTGATGGAGAAGGTAGATATTAGGGTGAAAGAATACTTAGAGTTAGCTGGTTACGAAAAGTGGGCTAGGTTGTATGCCCCTGTTAATAGGAGATGGACAATGACATCAAATATTGCTGAGTCAATCAATGCCACACTAGTTTCAGCAAGGGAATTGCAAATATACGACTTCCTAGAAGAAGTTAGGAAGATGTTTGGACGTTGGGATTGTAGTAACCGCAAAGAAGCTACACAGACATACAAGACGCTTGGAAAAAAATACCAGGAGATGCTGGAGTTCAATGAGATAATGTGTACACGTATGACTGTAAGTTAATTGTTACTGTCATTTGTCTGTATTTTTTTTAGTTATTTTTAGAATTACTTATATGAATACAACTGAATATAATCATTTTTAAGTAGAACTACCGTTAATATATATATATATATATATATATATATATATATATATATATATATATATATATATATATATATATATATATATATATATATATATATATATAACTACATTCAAGCACATATTAGGCATATTTTTCCATAGATCTGTTATGAATACAACTGAATATAACTAAGTTACATGCTGAAAAATCTATTGGAATACATCAGAATATAACTAGGTGTATAATATTTAATGTTAATATGTATTGTGAATACGTATGATTCTAATGATCTTGGTATCATACTATTGCCTAAAGTACAACAGATATTTGATAAGTTCTGCAATTTTCCAGTTGATATTTTGTTGGTATATTGTATGTTGTATCGATATATATATATACAATAGACGTCTATTCTATGTAAATTATTAATTTTGCATTATAAACTTGGTAATTCAGGTATATGTGTTCAAAACATATATTTCTATTTTTAAATGTAGGTGATACCATCAACTGAATACTTACATACGGTTAACGATGATGGGAGGAATTACACTGTCTGCCTGTTAGACAGAAAATATGTTTGTGGAAGGTTCCAAATTGATAAATTGCCATGCCCACATGCTTGGGCTGTATTGAAGATCAAGTTTCTAATGCCGAAAGAATATTTCTCTAACTAATACAAATAAAGTACAATTGTAATGACATACGATGTGCCAGTGTACCCGCTGCCGGACAAAAATGACTGGAATATACCGGAACATGTTGCAGAGGAGGTTGTACTACCACCAAAATAAAAAAGACCTCATGCAAGGCCAAAGAAGAAGTGCGATAAAACTTTAAGTGAATTGTTGCAGCCGAAAAATCAACATTAATGTAGCATATGTGGGCAGGGAGGACATACCAAGCGAACGTGTAGAAATTCTCCACGTAATAAATAGTTGTATTCTGATATGTATTTGTGGTTGAATGATTTGTCAGTACTTATGATGACATTATCAGCTATAATAAATTCTCTTTGTCAAGTAATATTTTGAAATGAATTTCGTTAATATTTTCTGAATACTTGTGGTTGAAGTATTTTTATACATATAAATATATATCAAATATATAGTTGAGTGTAGTTGGTTATGTTTGAATTCTAAAGAATAAAATTGTATTCTTAAAAAATACAGTTGGGTCAGCATCTGAATACAGAAAAATACAATTGAATATATCTAAACAATAAACTTAAATACAAATAGCTAATACTGAATAATACACTTAAATACAACTGAGTACATCTATACGTATTATCTGAACTTGAAAGATGTATCTGAATGGATGCAGCTGAATACAATTGAATACAACTTGCATGAAAAAAATACAACTGTATTTTTTTACATAACCTACAGTAAGCTGAATACAATTGAATACAACTGAATTTTCAATTGAATACAGCAACTGGGTCAGCAGCTGAATACACCAAAATACAACTGAATACATCTGAATAATACACTTAAATACAACTAGATAATACTGAATAATACACTTAAATACAACTGAGTACATCTGAATATAGATGACCAAGTGCAACCTACTCAATACATCTAAAGTTGTGTTCTTTAATATGTATTATCTAAACTTGAACTATGTATCTGAATGGATGTAGCTGAATAGAATTGAATACATATCAATACATCTGAATAATCTGTTTAGATGCAACTAGATATACTGAACAATACACTTAAGTACAATTTAGTACATCTGAATATGTATGACCATGTGCAACCTGCTTAATATATCTGAAATTGTGTTCTTTAATATGTATTATCTGAACTTGAAAGATGTATCTGAATGGATACAATAGAATACAAATGATACAACTGGAATGAAAAAAAATACACTTGTATAACCAGAAATACTTATGAAAAAAATAGTGAAATTGCCATTGAAAAGTTGCAATTGTCATACATGAACACCGTTGCTATAAGTGACAATTTTTCAAACTAAGTAGCATCTATACCCAAAAATACTCAAAACAATATCCTTTGCTTGCTGAAACTACAGTCCAAAATAAAATAACCTAAAGCTATTCTAAAACTATCTGCATCTTTGACTCCGACCCAGTGGTTTGCCTAGCAATCTTTAAAGGTACTTAATTCTCACTTATGGCATCAACATCTTTCTTGTGCATAGCATTGTCCTAGAAGAGAGCACCATATCTTAGACTGAAAAGAGTGGAATCAAATGTTGTTTTTGGAATCTCTTCAATAGTGCTCAGAAATTCTGCGTATGCTGTAACATGCACTCCACAATTCCTAAATAATAATTGATCAAAATAAATTAAAAAATAATTCATACAATTAGATTTGTATACAACATACTAGAATGGTGATTGCACACTTACATGTTGCCCGCTTTCTGTTGAGGCAGATCTGAAATGAAACAAGCTTCAAAAGGATCGTTATGTGACTTGTCAATGTATGCTGGACAAGCAGACCAATCTATGACTTGACTATCTCCGTAAAAGCCACTAATTGATAGATAAAGAGGTAGAAGTTTAGCTAGCTTATCAATATCAGAAACTACATAGGCATCATGACCTGCAGATCTGTACGAGTCATACACTTTGATACATCTCTCCTTGAATGTTACAACAGCCAATACCCGGTGTAGTTTTTCCTTCAAGTTGAATGGTATCAAGACATTATCCACAGTATGCCAATGTACATTAGCATGCAATCTGTAGCCCCTCATATACTCACATACCACATTCTCTTGTTTGGCTACATTAGTATCACTATTTGTATCTTCATACCTGTCGCATATTTTAGCGATTCTTGTCTTGAGTATACAATTAACAATTGTATACTTGAAGTCCATATGCTGATTGTACTTTCCCTTCTTTCTCAAATAGTAGAATATTACATCCATATGCTATACACAAAAAATGTTAGTAGATAGTGTGAGTTTAATTGTTGAACTAAGAAATAATATAACTGAATACAGAGAAATATATGACTACTATTATCTGAAGTTGGATTCAGAAAAATACAATTGAATACAGAAAAATACAACTGGGCCAGCAGCTGAATACAGAAAAATACAATTGAATATATCTGAATAATAAACTTAAATACAAATAGCTAATACTGAATAATACACTTAAATACAGCTGAGTACATCTATACCTATTATCTGAACTTGAAAGATATATCTGAATGGATGCAGCTGAATACAATTGAATACAATTGGAAGAAAAACAATACAGCTGTATTTTTTTACATGACCTACAGTAAGCTGAATACATTTGAATACAACTGAATATTCAATTGAATATAGCAACTCGGTGAAATACTTCTGAATATACAAGTTGAATAAAGCTTATGATAAATGCAATAGATTTCAGCTGAGTAAAGCAGTTGAATTCAACTGAAAATGTATTTACTATAGATAAATACAAATGTTTAATAAAGTTGAATACAAATGCATACAGAAATTAGCTGAATACATATGAATACAGGTGTTTAATAATTTTGTTTGCAAATGCCCTTGATTACAAAAGAATTCAGGGGACTAAAACAGTTGAATTTAATAAAAAATACTTGAATACAAATGAATACATATGTTGAATAATACTGAATATAGAAATTGAATACAACTGATGGTATGTTGTTAATACAGTTCAATGCAGCTGACCATAAATGAGGATAGAATACACCACAATATAATTGAATACAGCTGAGTAAAACAACAGAATATATTTGAATGAAATAGCATGTTGTTATTTACAGAAAACTTAGTCAGTTTGGGGAATAACTTGCGTTGTCATCTCATAGCTTCCCGTCAATTGATAGATTGTAAAACCAATTTTTGGAATTAACTTGATCAACTCCAAAATCCAATGGTATGTGAAGTACTAACTTATTCTTCTTGTAATAGTCTTCCAAATTACTTCTGTAAGTAATATATAAAAATCATTAAATATATTTTTAAAAATTCCAAAACGTAATAAAATGAGAAAACTCACTTCTGATCATGTCTAGCTAGAAGACCATCATTAACCCATTTGTCATATTCTTGAATGATTAACATAGGATGCGGTCCCGTTATTGTATCATCCTCAAAGGGGTGTCTTTTATCAAAAATGGGGGTCAACTTTATAGAGGTACCTGTTGTACATTGATTTTGTGATTAGGGACTTTTAAATGACAAAGCATAAATGAACGCTCAATCTTAAGTTTGAAAAATAACTTATATCCTGAGTCAAAGTTAGACTTATAAAGGCGAAGAGTTCCATCTACTTGGTCGCCGATTCCTATGAGATTGAATTGGTGTGGCTTCAGCGTTTTTTGCACTGGAGTGAATCACAATTCTAGATTCTTGTATTTGACTGAGAAGAAACTTGATGTCCAGTTCAAATGGAGATACATAGAATTTTGTAGATACACCCTCTTGAACTGTAGATGGTATGTTGGACGGTACCTCTTATGTAGTTTTCTGGTAGTTGTATGTATAATTGTTAGTATAGTAAGTTAATGTTAGAATGACTTTAAATACATGTAATTATCTAGAATACATTACACCTGAAATACATTTAAATACAGAAGTTAATTGCCTTTATATATTAAGGTTAACATAAATATGAATACATGTAAATACATATGCTCAATATGTTAAAGATTAACAAATCAGAATACATCTACGTATAGCTGGAAAAAAGTTAAATACATGAGTTAATTGCATTTACATAAACATATTAACATAAATATGAAAACAGGTAAATACATATGCTCAATATGATAAGATTAACAAATCAGAATACATCTACATACAACTGGAAATAGTTAAATACACCAGTTAATTGCATTTACATAAACAGATTAAGACATATATGAATACAGCTAAATTCAGATGGTCAATTTGTTAAGTATAAATATAAATAAAGCTGAAATACATTTAATTACATAATGCATTTACATATTAAGGTTAGCCAAGATACGAATACAACTGAATGCATATGCTCAATAGAGGTAAATACTTGTGCTCACTATGTTAATAATGAATTTACATACGAAGGTTAACATGGTGTATATGAATAGAGGTAAATACAGATGCTCAATACATTAAGAATGTTAAACCTCAATATTATCTCCGACAGCTGTGTCAATGCCATCATCACGTCTCCCTGTGGGTTCAATTTGCTTATTTTGTTGAAAATGGTCTGAAAGCTTCTTGAAGTTATTGATCAATGTTCGTAGAGACTTGAAATCTCCCACAACCTTAAGAATACAAAAATAGTTAGAAGATTGCGCCAAAAATATATAAATTCTAATCATTAAACTGTAATGTTTAATCTGTGGTTAAATACTCACGTATCCTTTGAATAAATTTAGATCTTTCCTTAAAGAAGATACTTCATCATTTTGACCTTCTAGCATCTGATTTTCATTCAAACCTTTATGTCCAATTTCGGAAACACAAACAGGAGGAATGTTGGGCTGATATTCTGTTTCATTATGGTGCCTTTTGTGTTCCTAGCTCTTTTTATGGGGCGGTGATGAAGATGGACTAACAATTGCAACATGTTTCTTCTTACGTGGAAGATCGGGTGTCGGAGAAAAGTCATCTGAATCCTCTCCCGATTTGTCTGAAATAGTTGGAGTAGGTCTGTTCTCAACATCGATGGCTACAAGAGGAATCTGAATAACGGCAAGCTGTATATCGCTTGGACTGATGTCCTTGAAAACAATCTGAAAAAAGAAATATAATAAAAGTCAAACTAAAAACTTCCAGATGCAGATATAAAATACAAAATGATATTTATATTGAAGATAAGGTAGATTTGATGATTTGGAATTAATATGCATTTGTATGAAGAATTAATAATGAAGGCTACAACAACTGTATATTGCTGTATGCATATTAATAGTATTGTATACAACACATGTATTCAACTGTATGGATTTGTATACAAGTTTATGCAGGTGATTATAGTCCATATGCATTTGTATAGATGTATATTGAATCATACATGCAAGTGTACATCTGTATGCATCAATATCTGTATGCAGCTAATTATACAAGTATTTCCATCTGTATGTATATGTACATAAATGTATTTTGCAAGTGAATGCAAAAACTACAGCAGGTATTGGAGTATCAACAATGTATATGAATGCAACTGCATACTTTTATATGCAAACACATGCCTATTAATTATTCATAAAATCCAAAATATGAGTGATACAATTTGTATATTACCATGTTTCCGTTGTCGTTGAACATGCCGTTCATCAGATAAGAAAGGGTTGGCTGATTTCTGGTGGTTCTCCAATTGAGTATTGTGGGGACCACGTCATCAACTCGGAGTGAAATCTTGGAATAAACAGAAGAACAACACTCATAAAACTACACTTTCATAGTTAGGGACATCCCAGCTATCCTGTAATACTTCTTCACAGCATCCATCTTCTTGCTAATCGATTTTGTCAACATCTCAAATGCTTTTAAACCCCAATGATATTCAGAGTATCGCCCACTCTCTACTAAGTCAAAATGTAGCCTTGGTATAGTTGTACTATTCTTCCCGGATGGAAAAATAAAGGTGTGTATGAAATACAACAAAGATATCTTCAAGACATCACCATCATTGTCGGGACCCCATGTCTTGTCATAGAAGCATTTCATCAAATCTTTCTTCTTAACAAGATTATCACCCCCAAAGTAAGCCTCAATATGCCGGTTAGGAAGCGTTTCACTAAACTCAAAATCTTCATTATTACCAACACATTTGAGGCCGGTCACAAGCGCAAACTCCATTAACGTGAAATGTAATTCAGTATCATTGACGTGTACTACAAATACATTGTAAAGAAAGCCTTCTAACTGGAGAGCCCTGAAGGATCTGAAGAGTTGATGTTGAACTTCACAGCGCTTCATTTGAAGAAATGAGCCAAAGCATGTATTGCAGAACTGTTGGCACTGAACATGGGTAAGGTTCTCTTTTAGCTGGGAGACTATATCAGTGTTAGTATAAACACTAATATGGGGTGCAAATTTTGGCTGGTGTTTCACAAACAAATTAATTGCCTGCAATTAACAATAATAAATACATGTATAGAGTTGGATACATTGCATATTTCATATTAAATCAGTTATTGAATACATATCAATACAACTATAAACACTTACAGAAGACACACATGACATAAAAAATAAGTAGGATGAATACATATGAATACATTTGAAAACTTACTGGAAGATTAAACAGTTGCAAACAAAAATAACCAAAGCTGAATACAGATGAATACAAGTAAAACTGATATTAAATTTATAAAGTTGGAAACCAAAGCTGAATACACATGAATACAAGTAACACTAATATTAAATTTGAAGAGTTGGAAAACTAAAGCTTAATACACATGAATATATATGAATACAAGTAGAACTGATATTAAATTTGAAGAGTTGAAAACTACCAAAATACATAAGAATACTATTACATACTTAAAGAAAAACAGAATACAGTATACATAATGGTACAAAAATACAATCAGATACATATGAATACAACATTGTACTGGTGTAAAAATGATTGAATAATTATGAACACATATAAGTTTCTTTGAATGAATATTGATACAAATAGCAATTACCTTTTGGTGTCGTGTATCATTTATTTGTTTTTTCCTCTTTGAAGCAACTGGAATTTTTGCTTCAACTGAAATTTTTGTTTCTTTTGAAGATTTCTCAACTTGGACTTCTTTCAACTTGTCATTGCGTAATTTAGTTCTTCTCTCAGCAACTGGAGATGATGATAAACCTGCAAAATCTGACTCCGCTTGAGTTATTTGCAACGAGAAAGAGGGGCCATCAAAATTGAGAATTTTGGTGGGTATACCTCTAATCACTCTTTTGAGTGGCATTGAATCCGTGATTGGAGAGAAAAATCAAAGCTTCCTGGTGAGCAAACAATAACAATGGTTATTGTTTCAGAAATTTATGAAAAAATCGGTATCAAAATCGAAGAACAAAAAAATGGTGTCAAAATCGAAGAACACAAAAATGGTATCAAAATCGAAGAACAAATGTTACCAGTCGTATGGGCGCAATTCGCGTATATCGTTTGGGTGCAATTCCAGTGATTCTGTAATAATTTCAGTGAATTTGGGTGGGAAAATAGTTAAGAACGTGGTTATGTGGGAGAAGAGAGTAACCTGTATGCAAAAGAGAGAGAGAACGTGTATTTATGTCTGATTATGCGAGATAAAATACTAAAAAGGAGAGAGAAAAATATTATTTAGCATATGGTGCCTTAAAAGTAGGATATAACTATAATTATAGATTTTTGCTATAAAGAATAAAAGGTATTTATAGGATGTAATATTTTAAAATGGTACTTATTTAATATAAATAGGGTAGTAAGATTTTCTATATGGTGTAAAATTTTCTTATTTTTAAGCTAGTTGGTTGTAAACTGAAATATAGGTCATAAAATTAAAAAATAGGGAGCTTAGTTGTTATTATGTGAAACTTTCCTTATATTTATTGAATGTAGTAGGTACCCCGTGGAAAACTCGGGGTGCTCACGAGCTGGTAGAAACAAATTTTTGTTAAAGTGAAGTATTAGGACCAAATAAATCTTCCCATATATGCAAAACAATATTTTGATTGTTTTCTCTTTAGTAAGATTGCTCCACTCGAGTAGCTCAACATGATTTCGCCATTTCGGCAATAGTGAATTCAAAGTTCAAACTGTTTCCTGCGGTTGATTGTGAAACAGTCCACAAAGCAAGTAGATTGTTACCTGTTAAAGTGGACTTCCAATTATTATTAAATGAGATCTGCTTCCGTTATACCCCGCTGAGCAACAAACGGAATATATGGGCTGTACTGCTTTCTGGGTTTGACGAGAGTTGGGGGGAAAATTTTGATTTCTTATTCTATCAAGAATATGACTAATCAAGGGAAGTAATGGAACAAGGTTTTTCCTAATAGAAAGCATCTCCTCCTATAAAAACTGAGGAAGACGTCACTTTTACATGTATTATAATGGTACAATTGACATTCAATATTGACAAAGCTGTTTGTGTTTTTTCAGTTTTTACTCTCAATCCATGGTTTTTTCTCATGGGAGTGTAACACCTCAACCCCAGAAAATAAATGAAGAATTTGATGGAGGTGACAGGTGATCTTCCACCCATTCTCCCACACCTAAACCCCTTTCTTAAATCAACGCCATTAAAACCAAGCAAAGATAAATATAACAGGAAGAAAAAAAAAAACGTTCAGCTGTCCAGAGAATCTGTGGATGAGGGTGGCGACTGTGAGAGCTAGTTATGAATTTGAGCATGGACTGGAGCTTCAGCTTGTAACTGGGGCTGCTTTTGCTGCTCAGCATATCTGTTTATTCGTTCAAGCAACTGAGTTGCTTTTCGTTTGCCCCTATCAGTGCCATTTTGTACTAAATCTAGCAACGGCCCCATTACTTCTAGCTCCTGAACCTCTACCATATGATGTTGGTCCCCAGAGCAGAGGTGTACCAAAACTGCAACTGCATTTTCTTTGTTCCTGGGAGACCCATTTGCAATCACATTTACCAAAACAGGAACTGCCCCTGCAGCTCCAATGGCTGCTTTCCCTTCTGGGTGACTAGCCAATATTGCTAAAATGGCAAGTGCCTCATCGACCATACCACCTTGAGGTTCAGTAAGCAGCTGCATTAGAGTGGGCACAACTCCAGCCCTTACTGCCTTGCCCTTGTTCCCTTGATAAATGCACAGATTGAAAAGTGCAGTAGCTGCATCTTTCTTCCCTCTTTGGGTGCCATCACTTAGTAATGTCACAAGTGGAGAAATTGCTCCATAAGTACCAATTATGACCTTATTTTCATCTATAACAGAAAGGCTAAATAGGGCGGCTGCTGCATTTTCACGTGCTTCCATGCTCCCCTTCTTAAGCACATGGATGATACCAGGCACCGCCCCTGATGTTACAATGCTCCGTTTGTTATCCTCACAAATAGAGAGGTTAAGTAGTGCTGTAACAGCATGCTCTTGGATCCGAGAATCGGGTGTGGAAAGAAGGTCAACAAGCAGAGGAATAGCACCTGCTTCAGCTATTGCAACACGATTATCAGCATTGCGCTTAGCAAGTAGGCGGATTTCACCTGTGGCAGAGAGCCGATCTTCAGGTTTGCCAGAAGTGAGCTTTCTCAGGAGATCTTCTATCTTTGAGTGCTCAGCAGGCGTGCATGCGGATGCTGCCTTATTGGATAAACTACCTGGTCGTTTGGGTGGTTCAACCCCATTCGCTTCACACCACTGTGCTATGAGGCTTCGCAACACATAGTTTGGAGTGAGAGTATCTCTTGTGAGGACTTGTTGTGTCTTGGGACAAGTGCTATGCCCTGCTTCCAGCCACTTCTCAATAGAAGAACGCTCATAAGTCTGGAGTGAAGGAAAACATATTTATTGTTAGCAAATTACGATATGGAATGATAACTACAGTTGAAATTTAGCCTAGGCTGAATACATAGACAACCGCTTAAACTTGTCCTTTTTTTTCATCTAGACACTCAAAACTATCTCCATGACCTATTGAGCCCTCCATCTCTATACAAATTGTGCCTATCAGACACAAAAAGCTAGAAAACAAAATGCGAGTAGTTCAGTCATGTGATGTGGCAAAGAACCAATGAAAATTGAACATGTAGATATTTCCAAAAATAGAAAACGAAACATTTTTTCTAATTGTTGAACATTAAAAACGAGAAAGCAGCTCTATTTTTTTCTAACTGTACTCCCCTGTCCATCTTCTTATCCCAGAAAATTAGTTGTTCCCAAATCTTAATTACTTATAGCTTATTATTGTTCGTTCATGATTTTTTTTTCTCTGTTGGTCTTCTTTCCCCTTAAGGATTTCCCTTCTTTTTTTAAGACTTTCCTCCGTTAGATCAGATTGGAGATCATCTCCGTCGAGATCGTCTAGTGTCATCCTTCTGTGACAAAGCACGGGAGAAAATATTAATATTGATTAATATTGAAAATGATACAATGAGCCCTATATATAAATAATACATGCCCTACTCCTAATACATATGTGATTAGGGTTATTTTACTTCTATTTAACTATCAAACTAACAATCTCCTCAAGCTGGTGCATGTAAATCATATGTATAGAGCTTGTTATATATATAACTAAAACGAGGACCAGTGAGGGACTTGGTGAAAATATCACCAAGTTGATTATTCGACTTCAAAAATTTTGTAGCAATATCTCCCGTAAGTATCTTTTCTCTACCAAAGTGACAGTCAATCTCGATGTGTTTAGTTCGCTCATAGAACACTGGATTTGACGCAATATGAAGAGCAGCTTGATTATTACACACAAATCCCATCTGACTAATCTCAGCAATTTTCAACTCATTGAGCAACTATTTTATCCAAATTAGCTCATATGGCGTCATAGCCATTGCTCGATATTATGCTTCTGTACTAGACAGAGCAACCACATTCTGTTTCTTACTCTTCCAAGACACTAAATTTCCTCCTATTAAGACACAATATCCAGACGTAGAACGTCTATCATAAGGTGATCCTGCCAATCAGCATCTGAGTATCAAACGATCTGCTCATGGCCTCGATCCTCAAACAATAAGCCTTTACCTGGAGCTAATTTTATATACCGAAAAATGCGGACAACTGCATCTCAATGACTATCACAGGGAGAATCCATAAACTGACTCGCAACACTCACAGGAACAGAAATGTCAGTTCTACTCATTCTGAGGTAATTTAATTTACCAACCAACCGCCTATATCTTGCAGGATCGATAAGAGGCTCTCCCTGTCCTGGCAGAAGTTTAGAATTCGAATCCATCGGAGTGTCAACAGTTCTACAACCTGTCATTCCTGTCTCCTCAAGAATATCTAAGGTATACTTCTGTTGTGAGATTACTATACCTGAGCTAGACTGAGCTACCTCAATACCCAGAAAATACTTTATTCTGCCTAAATCCTTAGTCTGAAAGTGCTGAAAGATATGTTACTTCAACTTACTAATACCATCCCGATCATTGCCCGTAAGAACAATATCGTCAACATAAACGACCAGATAAATGCAGAGATTTGAAGCAGAATGTCGATAAAATACAGAGTGATCAGCTTCACTACGAGTCATGCCAAACTCCTGAATAACTGTGCTTAACTTACCAAACCAGGATCGAGGAGACTGCATTAGACCATAGAGTGACCGGCGCAACCGACATACAAGGCCACTAGACTCCCCCTGAGCAACAAAACCAGGTGGTTGCTCCATATAAACCGCATCCTCAAGGTCACCGTGAAGAAAAGCATTCTTAATGTCCAACTGATAGAGAGGCCAATGGCGAACAGCAACCATGGATAGAAAAATGCGAACTGATGCAGTTTTAGCCACGAGAGAGAAAGTATCACTGTAATCGAGTCCAAATATCTGAGCATATACTTTGGCAACAAGACGAGCCTTAAGTCGATCAACCTGGCCATCTGGACCAACTTTGACTGCATACACCCAGCGACAACCAACAGTCGATTTACCCGAAGGAAGAGGAACAAGCTCCTAAGTACCACTTTTATGTAAAGCAGACATCTCGTCAATTATAGCCTGTCGCCATCCGGGATGAGACAGTGCTTCACATGTAGACTTAGGGATGGAAATAGAGGACAAAGATGACACAAATGCATAATGGGATGATGAGAGACGATGATAACTTAAACCGATATAATGAGGATTAGGATTAAGCGTGGACCGTATACCTTTTCGTAGTGCAATCGGTTGATTAAGAGGAGACGAGTCCACAGTATTAGCAAGGTCGGGTCCAGGACGTGAATCAGCTAGGCCTGATGCTGGGGGCGGACGACGATGATAAGTTAGGAGTGGTGGAGCTGTAGAAGGTTGAACTGGACTAGGTGGTGGCACTGGAGCTATAGTTGGTGGAACTGGTCTAGGTGGTGGCATTAGAGCTATAGTTGGTAAAACTGGACTCGGTGGTGGCACTGGACTCGGTGGTGACACTGGAGCTATAGATGGTGGAGCTGCAACTGGAACTGTAGGCGGTGGAGCTATGGAGGAAGATGAATGGGAGATACGAACTGAATCTCCAAAAGAAGGAACGGGTAGCACCTCAAAAATATTTAAGTGATTAACTGGACCTATAAAGTATGATTGGGTTTTAAAGAAGGTAACATTAGCAGACATAAGAAATCACTGAAGGTCAGGAGAATAACATCGATATCCCTTTTGCGTTCTCGAGTAACCCAGAAATATGCACTTAAGAGCACGAGGAGCTAACTTATCTTTTCCGAGAGTAAGGTCATGAACAAAGCACGTACTCCCAAAGACACGGGGTAAAGAGAGAACAAAGGTAAGCGGGGAAATAGGACAGAGAATGGAACTTGATTTTGGATAACCGAAGATGGCATACGATTAATAAGATAACCAGATGAAAGAACTGCATCCCCCCAAAAGCGCAGCGGAACATGAGATTGTATGAGTAGGGTACGAGCAGTTTCAATAAGATGTCTATTCTTTCTTTCAGCTAACCCATTTTGTTGGGATGTGTACGGACAAGATATTTTATGAATAATCCTATCGGAGTTCATAAACTACTGAAATGGGGAAGACAAATACTCTAGGGCATTATCACTACGAAATGTGCAGATAGAAACCCTAAATTGATTTTGAATTTCAGCGTGGAAGGTTTGGAAAATAGAAAACAACTCAAATCGATTTTTCATAAGAAATATCCAAGTGTACCTGGAATAATCATCAATGAAAGTGACAAAGTAGCGGAATCCCCAAGTAGAACTGGCCCGACTAGGACCCCAAACATCTGAATGGACTAAAGTAAAAGGTGACTTTGCTCGATTATCGAGATGCCGCGGGAAATGGGAGCAGGTATGCTTACCGAGCTGATACAACTCACACTCTAGAGTGGACAAGTGAAATAAGCGAGGTACCATTTTCTGAAGTTTTGACAAACTGGGATGTCCTAATTGTTTATGTAATAAATCTGGTGAATCAGTAATGGGAGAAGTTATTGAAGAAAGACAAGATGCGAGTCCATGTGATTTTGCAAGAATAAGGTAATACAGTCTATCTTATTCACGTCAGGTACCAATGATCCGCCCTGTACTGCATTCCTATATAAAAACAAGGTCATCAAGAAATAAAATAGCAGATTTAAGTGATTTGACTAAGCAACTAACAACTATGAGATTAAAAGGACTACCACGAACATAAAGGACCGAGTCTAAAGGTAAGGAAGGAAGTGGACTTGCTTGACCTATTGCAGTTGCCATGGCTTGAGACCCATTGGCCATTGTGACTGTTGGAAGGGATTGAGAATATGAGATACTAGTGAAAAGAGATTTGTTACAGAAATATCATCAGATGCACCTGAATCAATGGCCCAAGACTCAGAAGGTGAAGATTGTGAGACACCAGTCATGCTACTATTTGTTGGAACAACGGAGGCTAATCCTGAATATGTCTGTTCACGTGCTTTGTACTGAAGGAACTCAATATAATCCGATAAAGAAACTATTTGGATGAGATTCAATGCATTAGATCCAACGGATTGTGAGTTAAAGGCTTCCGATACGAATTTCATTATAATATCGTGCAAGAAAAAAGCAGAACTTTTGTGGGAACCACTGTAGTTGCCGGAAAAAATTCAAAGTGGTCGGAATTGAAAAATAAAATTATGGGTTGAGGGCAATCCAACTGCCCTGAAGGAACTTCGTCAAAAAATGGCCGGAAAGAGCCTCAAGCGCCGGCGTGTGGGCAACGGATCGTCGTCGGAGAAAATCTTCTGGCGGTGCGTGGGGCGCGTGCAGGGTGTTCTGCGGAGATTTTTTACTGGGTTGGTCGCCCAGCTCTGATCTACTTTCCGGTGGTGTTTGTTTTTGCACAACACTGACGGATAGTATTATTCTGGTGGACAAACTGTTTTTGCCGGAAAAAAAAGGGCTTCCGGTTGACTGTTTCTTTTTCACTTCTCGGAGTCGCTGGAATTTATGCACAGTGATAAAGTTCTCACGGTTGCTCTGATACCATGTGAGAAAGCAGGGGAGAAAATATTATTATTGATTAATATTGACAATCTTGTTACAAATTTGCGTGCCATATCTTGTTACAAATTTGACTGGTCTCTCTCTGTGAAGTTACGCTCCACGCTCCATCCAGCAGAACACTCTCTCTCTCCCCCCTCTCCAACGTTAACTTTCACCAACCCCTCCCCAGCTCCCACCCCCCTCTCCCCCCTCCCCCTACCCCCTCCCTCCGGCGACCCCCGCCCCCTCCGGCGACCTTCTCCGGCGATTCCCTAAGTAAGTTCTCTCTCTTCTTTTCTGTCTCTCCCATCTCTCTCTCTCCTCTATCTTCACTACCCATCCCTCACCCCTTACCTCCCTGCCCCCCTTCTCCGGCTACCCCCCTTTCTCCGGCGACCCCCTAGTAAGGCAACCCCTTCCCTTCCCCGAGCTAGGCAGCCCCCTCGCTTTTTTTTTTGGGTTTGTTGTGTGCGTGATTTTTAGGTACAAGCCGCGGCGGACAAGGAGAGCATACGGCATTTGGACGCGAAGAGCAAAGCAACACCGGACGAAGTGTGCAAGTGCTAGCGGTAGTGGATATCGGACGAACCAAAGCATACTTCCAGGTTTTGCCATCGGGAGTTGGTACCTCCCGACCTCCTTTTTTTAATCTGTACACCCTTTTACGTTTTCTATCTAAGCACCCTGTGTGTGGTTTACTTTGTCGATTCCTAGCTTGCATTCTTTTGCGTATTCCACTGTAGTACGTGGGTGCATCACTGTTTCCCGTAATCGGTTAGGGATAGTGTCCGCGGCGGGAGATGGTAGAGTAAGGTCATGTCCTCGGGGGGCAGGGGTGGGGGCAGGGGCGAGTAGGGGGATTGGGAGCGATTCTGCGGGTAGGGATGGAGGCAAGGGTGGGAAGAGGGTAGCGGACGCTTATAGATTAAGGATTGGGTCGTGGAACGTAGGCACTCTGACGGGTAAGTCCATTGAGTTGGCGAAGGTTCTTCAGAAGAGGAGGGTTAACATAGCCTGTATCCAGGAGACTATGTGGAAAGGGTCGAAGGCGAGGAATGCAGACGGGTTTAAGTTGTGGTATTCTGGAGTCGTGAGAGGTAAGAATGGAGTGGGCATCTTGGTTGATAGGGATCTAAGGGAGTTCGTGGTCGAGGTTAGGCGAGTGAATGATAGGTTAATGTCTATTAAGTTGGTTATTGGGGTTTGCGTCCTCAACGTCATCAGCGCTTACGCGCCGCAATCGGGCTTAGACGAAGAGGTTAAGAGGCGCTTTTGGGAGGATTTGGATGATATGGTGAGTAGTATTCCCCAATCTGAGAAGTTAGTTATTGGAGGGGACTTTAATGGTCATATTGAGGCTGATGCTGGTGGTTATAGTGAGGTGCACGGTGACTTCGGCTTTGGGGTTAGGAACGGAGGAGGCACGTCACTGCTTGATTTCGCCAGGGCTTCCGAGCTTTTGATTGCAAACTCGATATTTAAGAAGAGGGAGGAGCATTTGGTCACCTTCAAGAGTTCGGCGGCGAGGACTCAGATTGATTACCTCCTCCTCAGAAGGAGCGATAGGGGTATGTGCAAGGACTGCAAGGTTTTTCCGGGAGAGTCCCTTTCGACTCTTCGTAGACTCCTAGTGATGGATGTCGGTCTCTGGGTGAAGAGGAAGAGGAGGGGTGCTCGGGGACAACCGCGAATTAGATGGGGTGTTTTGACTAAAGAGAAAGCACAGGAGTTGGAGAGGAAGTTAGCTGAGGGCGGAGCTTAGAGAAGTTTTGGGGAAGCGGATGCTATGTGGTCAGCGACGGCGAACTTGATTAGGGTGGTAGCATGAGATGTGCTCGGAGTAGCAAAGGGCTATTCAGGCAGACATCAGGGTGACTGGTGGTGGGACGATGTAGTCCAAGGAAAAGTGGAGGTGAAGAATGCGGCGTTTGCTAAGATGGCAGGGAGCACAAGCGAGGAAGAACGGAGAGCGAACAGGGATCTACAAGGCGGCGAGGAAAGAAGCAAAGATGGCGGTTACGGAAGCCAAAAAGGGAGATCAAGAAGGCAACCAAATTGGTTTTTTGAAAGAATTGGAATTTTTCCGTAAATAGTGAGGGGAAGTGTCGTGAGGTGTACGATAATGGCATATGGCTTGATTGGTGAAGAAGAAGACTAGTTCAGTTCTCTTTTCTAACTGGTTCACGCGCTCAGATTAGGTGAGGTTCACTGTTTCTGCCATGTCAGCTTCTAGTGTTTAACAGACACAGTTAGAATTGAGATGAAGTACTCAATAAGTCGTAGGGTTAGTTAAAGTGCCTAGATGAAAAAAAAAAGATAAGTTTAAGGGGCTGCCTATGTATTCAGCCTTTAGCCTACCAACATGAAACCACATCTTCCATGAACATAAGATCTATAAGACATGTGCCTCATAGAGAAGTAGCATATATGCGACATAAATCCTGCATCAAGATTTTGGCAGAATATATAATTGCTCAAGAAATAATCTCATAAATCAGCAAGGACCATATAACAATAAAATTGAACACGAATCACCTGTCTGTCTACACTTTTCAGCTTATGAAACAGTCTACTTTACTGATTGAAAGAGAAACAAACAATAATCACTGTCTACCTTATTCCTCCTTTCTCTATTTAAAGTGATACAACTGATTTCAAAGCACTTCATGGAAAATGATTGAAAATGTGCTGGATATGAGTTCTTGTCAAAACTAATTATAAAGGGGAAAAATGTTCCATCTGCCTCTACTAGCAAGAGCCAGAGAGATATTGGCTGTAGGAGCCATTGGTATTAAAGTAATTACTTAATACACATGTTATAGTCCCGCTAGAAGATGGATAGCTTCTTCCATGATTATTTAGGTTATATTTACTCTATTTACTGAAAAAGAAGAAGAAGGAAACAAGACAAGAGAGACCTGCAGCACTTGAATGAAATGATTATGGCCTGATTTTGACAGTCTGAGTCACATCCATGAATGCACCAATACAAGATAATAATTATGTATCCTAACAAATGCAAGATAGAAGAAACGGAAGGACTCTGTTAAAAAACGTCTTTGCTGTCATCAGGAAGCAAGAGAAATTATAATAAGGCAACCAATTTTAACGGGGAAAAAGCAAGATAAAGATCCAATAATGGTACCTGCCCAGATGAAACAATGACAGGATCTTTCATCAATTCCAGGGATATAGGACACCGAAAATCATCAGGTATTACTGGGGTCTTATAAGTTGTCCCTGTCGATGCTTGTCCACTACAAGTTGAAGACTTCTCCCTCGAAGAAGAATCACTCTCCGGATTCTCAGTTAGCACAAAGTCCTGCATTTTCCTCAATATTACTGACATCTTCTCTATCTTCTCCTCTATATCTTCGCCAGTAGAAGTGATCATTCCATGCAAAGCACATGATTCTTGTGTGAGATCATCTATTCCAGTCAGCTGTAACTTCTCAACCAATTTCCTTAGGACAACTGGGTCTATAGCAGCATCAATACTCTTACAATAAATGGACAATAGATCCTCATGTAGTTCGGCATCAGGCGTATCAACCCTTCCTTTGGCTCTTTGGAACTGAGAAAGAACAAGCTCTACCTGGAAATTTAAGCCACAGATGGAAAAGAATAATTGCATAACTGCACATCAAGAGATGTATCCATCCAAATAAGTGAAGATTTAATGAGGTAATGCTTTTACCTGCTCTTTAACTTCATCAGAAATGTCAAGCTCTTCATAATGAACTCCACTTAAAGCTTGTTCAAGCTGGGCTGTTACTTCATGATATTTATTCATTATCAGCTCCCTTTCTAACACCTGCAAAGAGAAATTCCTAGAATTGAGCTTTACTCTGTAGGCCAAGATAGGGCGGTGTTTCAGCTAAACATACGGTGCTCTACAAGGACTAAAGTTAATCACTCATACATGTAGGGAATTATTTGCAGTTGAAATAGAAATCTGCTCAATACGCAACACCAGCTATGATCCAAATGATGACTGTGAGAATCATTCTACCATGCAAACTCTTGATTAGTAGATGTAAAAGTGGCACTTCAGGGAGAAGAAATGAGGAAATTCAGACGTCTTTATGACCTAAAAGCCGTGGATCAGGCATGCAATTAAAGGCTCGCTTTCAGTTAGCAGAATAATAGCTTCCAAATCCATTAAAGAGTCCTCTCCCTAAAGAAAACAACTACTCCTTTATCAGTTACAACATAATGCCCCAACAGGGAGATACTTACCAAAGTGAACTACAAAACGGTTGAGATGCCAGTAATATCATAAGAGAGTACGTGTTGGGCCACTAACACCCTACTTCTCCACAACACGAGCGCCAAAATGCAGAAGTTAAATAGATGTGCACCATATAAGATTAGACAAGGTTAGGATTGATCACATTTGACAGAAGAGGTACAAGTAGCAAACTACACACGTAAAGGATAAACTCAAGAAGGTCATCTGACATGGTTTGGTCATGTACTAATAGATCTCCAAATGTACTACCCTGTAAGTGCAACAATATGATTGAAAATATTAAAAAGGAAATGTAGCCCTAAATTAAATGAAAAAAGTTAGCTAACGCACAGAGAGTATCACAATCCATGCAGATTTATCGAAAGTACAAAACATAATGGAAGAAAAAGATCGATAATTGGAATTAAAGCTTAGTTGCGTTGGTAGACTTACATTAGGTTCGGTGTTTAACTACAGGTCTTTTAGTTTGTTTAGATATTTGTATATAGAAAATGTAAAGAATCTCTAGTGTTCAAGAAACTGTAATTGGTAGGATTATGAATATTAGAGTAGAACAAGCCTAATGGAGTGGAATAGATATTGAAGATCATAGACTCAACGGCAACTAGTTTGGGATTGAGGAGTATTAGTTGTTGTAGAAAGCCCCAATAGCAATTGTCAAAAGACAGTTGTCAGCTATGGGAATGACCTGCTGTCCTCTTCTATTTATTTTCTCATTTAGATCTTTTTGGATAAGATTCTTTTTTATTTTTCGATCTCATTAGCAAAGTGTAACATTTTTGACACTTATTGATTTTGTACGTGTTATGAGACATCTTTACCTGACTTGAGTTGTCAAAAACCTTTTGTTGAAGAGATAATTAACTAATCAAATGCATTCTCTCTCTAATAACTTAAGTATTCCGATGAGATGGTCATACACTTCAACATGGCATCAGAGCAGGCATAGGTCCTGGGTTCGTGTCTCACCGCCACCCTTACTAAAATAAGAACAACATGCTTGGTTAATGAAAGAAGTCATCCAGGCATGCACGTGAGGGGGTGCGTTGAAAACACAATTAACTAAATAAATATGTGCTCTTGCTAATAACCTAAACTTTTAGATGAGATGGTAATACACTTCAACACCCTTCAATTCCTACATTTTCAGCTCAAAATTTCGATCATCACACATTTAACTTAAAAGAGCACATAAAATCTTTCCGTCCCTGCATTGCAACTCTATTCAGCTTCTATGTATTAGCTTCTCTATCAAGATGCTGTAACTAGTTTCATTTCAAAAGAACTTACTTTAAAATCATTCCAACAAAGAAAGTCTAATCCAATGTGAGATCCCCAATAGGCAAGTACACATCAAACATTTCATGATAAATGCATGGATTCTTCTCTTTCCTAGATTGCATTTTAATCTCATACACTGTCAGCTCCCCACTTTTTGAAAGTAGGAGAGGGAGATGAACCAGAAAAGTTCAACTATAGGGTTCAGCCATATAGCAAGTACTATTTCCGCTAGCATACTGAACATGCCAACCTTGTTGGTGTTGCATTCCCTCAATAAAAACAAAAGGCTAAACGAATAGGCAATGATATGTAATCATTGCATAGGAAACAAGAGCATTTCTAAGAGGTTTGGTGGCAAACAGGTAGTGAATTGCTCCACAAACTTAAGTATTGAGAGCAGAAATAATAGCACAACCTTCTGATGGTGTGCAATAATCAAAGGACCAATTCATAAAAGCGCACATCCTAGCCAATCGAACTCCTCATCATCCAGCAACTTAAGACTTGTCGACTCCCCTTGTTACAAGATCAAGAATCTTCACAAGGTACCATTGCATTGAGCCTTTATGGATTACAATTTGGTTTGTACAACATGGCAGAGGCATTATTAAGAATTCAAATTATCAGGCCATAGGATCTTTTTCAAATGGTAATCATGCCAAGGAGAACAGAAGTTGCAGTGTAGTGGTTAAACAAGTGAATGTTACTTCAATATGAGTTAACGAAGTCATAAATAGGAGCTCAAGTATGCTTTAGGGAAGTTAACAAGGTTGTGAATTCCTTGTCCAGGCACTCCCAACACCTACAAACACCATAAGTTTTTGATACTTCTAAAAATCTCCCGTGTATCACCAGAGAACTAATCAAACTTGAGAAAATGTAGTGTCCTTTTGGATTCAGTCAATATAAGGATTTATTAAAAATTCTTCGGATTAGAATGGATATGCCCATTGTTCATCTAGAAATATAGCTTTGCATCCCCTCCTACAACACTGGAGTTTAATCCACAGGTAACTGTGCTATTTCAATCAATATCTATCAACAACTACGTCTCAGTTCCAACTAGTTGAGCTCAAAATTATGAATCCTCTAAATGATAGTAACATAAATCAAGTAAAATTCCTAAAGTAAAACCAAAAAAGCAGAAAATATAAACAAATAATAATAATAAATGGGAACACGCACCAGATAAATCTTACTTCCTTCGCTACCCAATTTGAGCAAATCCGTAGTTGATTCAAGAGCTTCCTTCAGTGAAACAAGTGCTTTAATCGAGTCTTCAGAAACTGCCACGTCATTATCTCGAATCTCTTCGAACATTGGAATCAATAACTTGAGCCTCCTTCCCAGATTGCAGTACTCTTTCTTCACTGAAATCCTGAACTCAGAAATGCCTGATATTTCATTCACTATCTCAATCAGCTTTTGCGCTAACGCTCCTTTTTCTTCTCCCATTGCTTTGAAGATCCACAATTTCTCAAAGAAAGAATTCAAGCGAAAATTTAAAGAAAATGAATTGTTTAAAGAACCTATAAATATGAGCTAAAGTGAACTGGAGTGTGAACTTTTTTTTTTGGCGTGGCGGCTAAAATAAGCTGTTAATGAAGTTTTACCGGATAGTTCAGGCTGAGGATTGTACGTCGGTTATTGTTAACGGCGGTGAAAATATATAGGAAAGGAATGTGGGGTAACTGGATGAGTGAAGAAGAGAGCAGAATTTTATTTGGTGATTTTCAGTAACCGTTTACCTTGTCTGTATGAGTGAGCTGTAAATTCTTTCTATTTTAACTCAAAGGAAAAATACTCATAAATTCCTTTATTTAATGGAGTGTTTGATTGGATGTCCAAATCATTTATACAATACTAAAGTTAAAGTCAAACTTTGATAAATCAGTTGTTTATATAGTGTTTTCTTATTCAAGGCTCTATACTTTACTCTCAGTTGAATATATTGAGTATTTCTAGTTTCTCCAAATTTAGTCCATCGAATTATTAACTCTATTTTAAATATACTAATTAATCCTGAAAGGAGGCAGACAAAAAGAAAATGTTTTTCACATTGTCATTTCCTCAATTTTGTTGGTTACTTTCCAGACGATAAAACTATTTTTGGATTTACCCTAAATTATATGGATAAAACAACTAAAGTTTTGTAGTACAAACATGATTTCAGGCCATTGGTTGCTCCCCAAAAGATATATTTCTTTCCTCCCAAAAAAACACATTTATATCTTTTTCCTTCTTAGGCGAAGCATACATTTGTCAAGTCACTAAAATAAAGCTTTGCACAGCAACAAATTAAGAAAGGGGACAAATTATTTTATTGGCAATTGTAGAGAAGTATACATAGAAATTGTTTTGGAACATTTGCTGACAATTATATAAACGGAGGGACAAAAAGTTAATCTTTTTCTAAATTAAGGATAATAAATAATTAGGGTTATTTTATTTGAAATATCTAGTGATCTGCAACCAACTGTTACCCTTTCTCCATTCACCGATACATTCAACAATAATTATTACGCCTCAATCTTATATAATTTTGAATGGGTAATATAAATTCTCATTTCCAAGCTTATGGGTACCCTCCGATCCATCCAAAATAACAAAAATTAGTACAAGAAGAGAAAAATTGGATGTAATCGCGAAAGGCCAATAACTCTCTTTTCTGGGAATTAAGAATATTATAGATTGAGGAAAATGCTTGGTTTGAAGTTATAAAAATGCATACTTGAAGATAGAATTAAAACAATTATTTGAGTGTTAAAGTTATGTTTGGCCATGAATTTTATTTGAATAAAGTCAAATATTTGGAAGCGAAAATACATATTTCACTTGACTACTTCTCTATAAGTTTCTAAAATGCCTTGGTAGTAATTAAGTTTTGGAAGTACTTATACCCAAAAATCCAAGCTAATATTTATAAAATATTGAAATATTTATGTATGAGTAAATGGGTCCGCTTTTAACATGCATCATGGTTAGTGTGAAAAATCCCACCTAAATGAATGCTATAATGACAGCTTGAAAATATTTTCCTATTAAAAGTTGCCCTGTTTATTCCTATTGTGTTTAGGAAAGCCATCAAATAACTTAGTATTGGATCAGGCTTTATATCTTACCTTTTTGACTATTTAAATCATTAAAAAATGATCAGAACTTAATAAATTTCAATACTAACTACTAACATTTAACACAGGAATTGAGAAAAATGATAATCATAAAAGGACCTAAACAAGGACAACTTAACTTTTGAATATACTTTTTGCTATGATTTTCGTCCACTAAATTGAACCAAAACATTAGCATCGAGAATCTTGAAAGCATGTGCCTCATAATTGACTAAGCTATCTCATGAATCTGTCCATACTTTAATTATTTTGCAAGTAGCAGATGAACAGTGAGTGAAAATGATTTAAGATACATTAGTCAAAGATAAAGAAGATATTATGCCGAGTTGTATTTTCTTTTCACCAAATGCAGAGTTCTATTTAATAAAGCTGCTAATTGATTTTCCGTGCACATAATAAATGATTAAGAGATAGTAAAAATTTATATGCAAAACATGTGTTGTATGTTTTGAATTTCCAAACTTGCTGTACACCACTTTTAAATTAGTAACTTTTTCGATGCTCCACCACATAACGTTTATCCGATTATGATGTATGCACTAAATCTTTAAGCGTAATACATTTGATTTGGTATAACATTACTTATGCCTCTAGAAAAAAACTCTAGGTTTTGTCCTTGATACATAAGAGAGCTCCAATACGAGAAGTCAATCAAGATATATATTAATCATTCAAAGGTCCAATTGATGATCACTTCTGTATTGTTTTAAAATTGATTTATATTAAATGATCAATAATAGCGTGATACGTAGAATCAAAATTAGGTAAAAAGTAAATTAAATATTAATTTTTATCGAGAATAATATTTGCTTTTAGTATCGGATAGACCCCAAAGGAAGCATTATCAATATGAGCAGATCGAATATTTGTTATTATATAGTATCAATGAAGAATATTCTCTAGCATTAAATGGGAAGCTGTTGCAGAGAATATTTGTATTTATGGTATGTCGTTACATATTCACTAATGGACCCTTTACTATTATTTAAGAGGGGCTTGATACTAGGATTTTGTTTCCCCGGATATAGCTATAAATAGTAAGTTGAACAGAATCGCTACACATGAATTTCTTGGCAAAACTTGCGGTATATTTTGTTCTCAAGCTTAATCAAATAACTTTATTCGCTCTTTTATATTATTCTTATTTATGTCCTCCGAGGCATCTCTTTCGGGGCCAATCTTGTCATTTTCTTCGATTTTAACCACTCAGTCTTATTTTTAACCTTGTTTATTTATTATTTTTAGATCAAATCAGTTCACTTATCTATAAACTAAGTAACAAATTCAATTGTATCATTTTGCTGGTAAACAATTTATATAGTTATAACTAATTTTATTCTAAATAATAGTCAAAAGTGAATAGTAAATTTGGACTTTCTTTCTCTAAGAATTTGGACATGTTACTGTCCCTTTGGCCATTTATAAATTGGGGGATAGACATAGCTGGTCAGCTGCTACTAGGTCCCAAATATGTAAGTTTCTTTTAATTTTAATCTATTACTTCACTAAATGTGTTGAAGCGGGTCCTTACCAAAAGATCTGTGAACGCGAAGTGGTTGACTTCCTATTGGAACATATAATCTACCTATTCGTAATATCGAAGGAAATTGCCTGCGACAATAGACCATAGTTCATAGGCTCCAAAGTCACAAAATTTCTCGAAAACTTGAAAATCAAACGGAGTAAATTCTCACCATACCATCTAAACTCTAATGGACATGCGGAGTCAGCCAATAAGATAATTATCCAAAACCTCAAAAAGAGGTTAGAAGCTACTGAAGGCAAGTGGCCTAAAGAGTTACCAGGCATGTTATGGGCGTGCCAGATCACGAATAAATCAAGCATAAGAGATACACCTTTCTTTCTCATACACGGCGTGAAAGCTATGATCCCGGTGGAAGTAAGGGAACCAACCTTATGGTTTTTCGAGCAAATGAATAAGTAAATAACGAGGCATTGATGGTGAGGTTGGATCTACTCGATAAATACAGGGACTTGGCACACATGAGGATGGTGGCTCAGAAGTAAATGATCGAAAGATACTACAATCGGAGGGCCAATCTATGTTACTTTAAAGTAGGAGACTTTGTTTTGAGAAATATGACTTATAGCACTCGAGAAATCAACATTGAGAAGCTAGGTTCAACGTGGGAAAGCCCCTAACGGGTTTCAGCTGTCACCGTCAAAGGGGCGTATGAGCTGAAAAATCAAGATGAAATCAGATTGCCCAACAATTAGAACGTGTTTCAACTTAAAAAATACTACTGCTGATATATCCTATCTAACCGAAAGTATGTGCTATATTCTTTTTTCCTTCAATTAGTTTTTATCCCAGTCAGATTTTTCTGACAAGGTTTTAACTAGGTAGCAACTGAAGGCATACTACAAAAAGAATGTCATCAGCAAAGTTAAGACCTTTAAATGACAAGGTATTAAAATCCTAAACCACTATGTGATGGTTAAATAGTCTTTGGCTCGATGGCAAGTCTTAGATGAGAAGTAAAACTTGCCATCGAACCCTTGGTATTGGAGCTTTGTTTTAAGCCCGTCAACCTCGCCTGAAGGTCATCCCTCTTGAATCTTGTGGCAACAAGGCTAGAATTAATATCACGAATTGTAAAAAGGTGAAGCCGGTTTTTCTCCATGATCTTCTTGAATATCCCCTCCATACTGGCCTTTTTCTCCTTAGAGGCATCAGTCTCTTCAATTTTGGAGCTCAAGGCTTCCTCTAAGTTATTTACTTGTTCAACCGATCCAAAGTTACATTCGACGACAGCAAGCACAACATCTTGATGCTTAACCCACTTAGACTTAGCATATTGGATCTGTGCATGTAACTGAATGGATTCTTGGTTGTGGTCAATCACTTCTTGTTCACTTTGCTGCAACCGGGCCTCAAGCTCGCCCCCTTCAACAGCTTTTGCCTCCAGTACTGAGAGGCGCATTGCAAGTTGATTCCTTTCAGCCAACAGTTAATCTCGTTCAGAGACAAGTCTTCTTTATCAAGAATCAATCTCCGAAGGCCCTTGAAAGCAAGGAATTTAGCCTATAAAAAGTATATCGAGGATAGAAACCCCATTACAATAGATAAGTAGAAAACAAGCAATAAGAAAACAAGTACGATGTCGGTGCCACATTATGCATTACATTATTCAATAGACACTCCCCTGATGGGGAATGTATTTTCTTCTTATCCTTCTTTGAAACCAATATCTTTAGTTAGTATGAGAGCTCCATTAGCCTGGATAGTAGATGGCACCCTTGGAAATTGAAAGACTAGTACTCCCCCTCTCTCGGGATCTAGAGAAGGGGTGAATAATTGTGCCCCAAATTTCCGTTGTCAGGAGACTGAGGAGGAGAATCACCCTCCAATTTAACGTCTTTGGCCGATGGAGGAGATGCAGCAGATACTAGTGGCAAAGGTACAACTGGTGTAGAGGGGCCCGAACTTATTGGCGTTATAGGTTGAGAAGAAGCTACAAGATGAGCAACACTAATTATTGATTGCTCCATGTCCGAAGGTAGAAAAGTCCTGGGATCCGAGCTCCATGGACTAAAAATAGCAACGAGGACAAGACAAAAAAAATTGGCATTATCTCCCAGAGCCATATCACCCCAAAACGCTTTCACCTTTTCTACAGTCGGGTTTTGAAGCTCTACTAACTGAGCATCCGGTTGAGCTGATGAAGATCATTTTCTCTTTTAAAGGGAACCTTCTTCATCACTAGCTTCTCATTCTTCTTTAATGACCAGAGTAACCATGGTTAGATCGGTCATAACCTTCTTTATTTTTTCTTATTCTTATCCCTAGTCGAGGAACAATGTTGCCTTTTTGGCTGGTTGTTTTGCACCTCACTGGAAGCAGATATGAGAGTACATCGTCGAGCTAGAGCAGTTTGTAGAGATCTCGTAGCCCCGCGGAATCCGCCAAAACATCAACCTCAAGGTAGGTGGCAGAGCCATACGATAGTCTTGAATCAAGCAAAATATGAAGTTAGAAAATTTACTTATGTTCATACAGAGGTAAAAGGGAGAAGGACTCAGTTTATCATGGTTCTTGGCCTTCCACCCATATTTAGGGGCCATTTCTTTACGCCATTACATTTCTGGCGTTGTGATATTCAGAAGGCCTTGAACCTTTTGTGGAGTCCACTAAATAATTGGAACAATAGAAACAAAGGGTACAACAATGACGACGAAGGAAATGGATGAATAAATTACAAACTTACGTGAACGATTCCATGATTCAGGAAAAGATGGAGTTGTGGTTGGGATGATATATCTGGAAGAAATGATGACAAATTGCTTCATCCATCTACGGTCACTATCATCGTCCACACTGGTGAGAAGGGTGTGGTAGACACGTTTGCTGAAATTTATTACTCCCTCATGGATGATTTTGGGGGCGTACAGATTCATAAACAAGCCATTACCTGCAGACCCGGTATTGGTGGTAGAACTTCAAAATTACGGGGTCTAGCCCTCCGCTAAAAAATAACAGACCCAAGGTGAAGGGACACACATATAAGTAAAACCTTCCTTGGTGAAAGTAACCTGCTTAATCAAGTATGAAGCAAGGATGTTACGGACTGGGCAATTAGAGTCCTCTTTCACATCAGGAATACTTGAAAGGAGAATAGAGGAGGGGTACATGCTAATGGCACAAGTATGTGAATACATATATGGTAACTTCTCATGGAAGTCAATGACGATGCTAAGGTATTTGGATATAATGGTGCTTACCATAGGAGGAACAGCGTCAACATCAACCTCTTTGTCTTTGTTTCTCTTTGGGCCTCTGTTGAAGAGAAGACCAGAGTTTTCGAAAAATTTAGTAAAAGAAGCCATGGTAGTAAAAAGGTAATGAAGATTTTGAAGAAAGTGAGAAAAAGATGAAAGTAGAAGGAGGTTAAATGCAAATAAGATGATGAGCTTATGAAATTTTTGGAAGTGAAAGAGGTAAAATGATGAGTATAAGAAAATATATAGACGACAAATATTATAGGCATGATTACCTCGAGAACTGGTAAAAATATTGTTAAATCGTGGTGCAACACATGTTTAGGGTTTTAAATACGAGAAGACATGCGTTCTTTCGAGCGTTAGAGATTGTTCGAAAGGTTTCCAAAAGATTGTGCGCCAAGAAAGGGATCTTCACCAATTTCCTGATGACACAAATATATGCCTCTGAAAAGAAGGGGGCTATCTGTATAGGATAAAATTGATTTATATTAAATGATCTAATAGTAGCATGAAACGTGGAACCGAAGACAGGTAGAAAGTAAATAAAGTAAACCCATACCAGGAACAACAACTGCAGTTGGCATTGTATAGATCCTGAAGGAAGCATGATCAACATGAGAAGATCGAATATTTTCTCGGATAATATTCAATGGAGAATATTCAGTGGCATTAAATGGGCAGTCGTTGTAGGGAATATTTGCATTCATATCCTACCATTACATATTTATCAATGGCCCCTTTATAGTAATTTAAGAGGAGCTTAATCCTAGGATCTTGTTTGCTTATGCATAACTATGATAGTAGGCTGAATAGCTATTGTAACAGAGGAATTCCTTGGAAAAACTTACGATATATTTCATTATCAAGCTTAATCAAATAACTTGATTCTCTTTTACATTGTTTTTATTTCTGTCTTCGGAGGCATCGCTTTCGGAGCTAAGCTTGTCATTTCATTCGATTTTAACCCCTTAGTCTTGTTTTTAATTTTGTTTATTTGTCATATTTGGATCAAATCAGTTCACTTACCTATGAACCACGTAACAAATTCAACTATACCATTTTGTCTGTAAATAATATATATAGTTACAACTAATTCAATCCTATTACAAAACTTAGCTCAAAGTAATAAACAAAAAGATAGACAACAAAGTAGAGAGAAAGAGAGAAGAGAATATATTTCTTCTATGTATCCAAGTGTATTACAAAATGAGTTTTCATCCTCTATTTATAGTACAACATATAGGTATACCAAAAGAATTTCATAAGTATGTCATTAAGCATTTGAGATCATGGAGGAAGATCATGGGTAAATTATGAAAGTATGGGAGTTACAACAATAATGGTGAGAAGTAGTGGGGATTATCTACATAATGGAGAAGAGTAGTGGGAGTAACTTCTTTAGGAGTTATAGACATCCACTACAAAGTATAATATTTCATAACACTCCCCCTTGGATGTCTATAGATAATGTGCCTCGTTAAAACCTTAACTAAAATAAAACCCAATGGGAAAAAATTCTAGAAAAGGAAAAAGAGTACACATATCTAACAAAATGCATTTTTGTTGCCTCGTTAAAAACCTTGCAAGGAAAACCCAGTGGGACAAAACCTTGTAAGGGAAAAAGAGTGCAACGCGCATTAACTCTCCCTGAAAGAGCATCAATTCACATTCTTGAGCCTTCGCATTCCAATCTTGTGCACCATCTTCAAGAGATCGTTGGTAGAGATTTGATAAATAAATCAGCCATATTAACTATAATGATTATTTGCACCTTGAAATCATAACTCGTGGTAGATATATAATATCTTCACAAAGATCGTGGAATGGCTTTTCAATATCTCCATAAATGTATCATCGCTATCATATTATCATGCTTATAGTTATAGCAAGATACATTTGTGCATAAATTGCACTGAGGAAGTGGTACCTCAAGATCAAGAATTATAGATGCTTCAAGCAACTTAAATCCTTTATGGATTGTCATATAAGTTGAGTCATATAAGCCATATTATAGACTTTAGATGCATATCAAGTTTTCATGTCATGCTATATGTATAAGATATCGAAAAATTGATTACACATACCATTGACTTTATACTTTCAAGTATTCGAACTACATGTCCAAAACTACATGTCTTTCATATGGAATCAATTCTACTTGAATTGTATCTCTTCCATTTGGCCAATATTTTGTTTGTTTTCGACAAACTCAAGATACTCATTGATATTTAGCGCTATCATAGATGTCGTCGACGAACATTTTATATCGATTCCAGTAAATTTTCATAAAGACATAACATGGAGATCTCTTCGTTCATATATTCAGGTACCTGAATCTCTCATGAGATTTTATGAAGTGTTATGTCATGTGATCTTCTAGATCACTTGCCTCCTTATTATGATCACTTTGATCATTTGCTCATCTTTTTTATAAGAAGTTCTTTTTGAAACCGATTTGTCTATACGCTTTAAGCGTATCAAAGACTTTGTCCTTCTAGGACTTAATATGAGCATTTGCAGTGAGAATATAGTTACTTTCTTTGGGTCAGCAAATGCGTATGGCATGCTTTGTAATATGTTGCAATTGAATTATCTTTTTATGAACTTCAAGTTCATATTATGATATTCAAGGATCTATATATACAAATGATAATTCTCTATGTAACTTTTTCTCAAGTGTTTATCATGTCTCCCCCTCATGTTAGAAAACCTAACTTGTTTCCTCAACTCTGGGAAATCATCTTTGTGCATTATCATGTTAATATACACTGCACATCAATAATAATAAGATGAAATTATTTGGTTCCTGACCCTGAACCACTTGTGAAGGGAGAATATAATATACTCTCGTGTATAACGTATATCAAATTGATATAGATAACTTTGTTCTCATAAGCAATAATTTAGCTATTAAGTGGAGGCACTCAATAAATTATTTTGCTAAACCAACTATGATGTAAACCAACTTATCAAGATTAACTATCTTGAATAGAAAATCTGGAAATTATGCTCGAAATTAGATTACTGAGCAAGTTACCTCGCAAGCACCGGCCAGGTTGCAGGTTAATAATAATCGCACATGTAACCATATCATAGATGCATCATATGTGGTATATATGGCAGGCGAATGGGCCCATATCGCCTTTGATATTTCCAGAATTTATGGGATTCAACCCCAACTTTAGTTGGTCAATTAATTAATGAGAACAAGTAATATAAGAGAATTCGTAAAGAACTTTCTAGTTCTTTAATATTTACCCATGTGAATTCTCTATTATTGTTGCACAACATACTTAAATTGATATGGCTAACCCGAATGCCAATTGAATAAATTATCAATATTGATAAAATTCAGGTTTACATCACGACATGTGCAATTATCGATAAACTCTAAGTTTATTATGATATGGGTTTTTATATCAATAAACATCCACTTTATTGTGGCATTCTTTTGTTTGTATAGTACAAATTGGAGAATAAAGCTGGTAGCTTTTTCACATGCATATTATCATGCTACAAGTTGTAGTAATAGAAGATATCAAATCTTTCTTTTATTTATAGTCTCAATATAATCAATCGCTTCGCATATACTTTGGAAACTGAATAAGTTTCTTTGAGACTTACTACAATACAATACCTTATTGGTAATCAATTATGTTTCTCCAAAATAATATAATTGGCTCTTAAAGTTGTACCATTATGGTCATGTCAAAATTATATGCAATATATGTTTCTTGCATTATTATTTTCCTTTAATAATCATATTGCCAAAATATTTTGGCGTAAAATAGGTACGTGACCAATGACCATTCATGCCATAATAATGACATTATTTTCTTATATCATCTCAACCCTCCTTCTAGAGGTGTGTGTGGTATATTCAATACCAATAGCATGTTCATATTCTTCCAATAATGAATATGTATTCATAAATCATATGTTGTCACATTCACACCATGAATGGATCATAATCATCTATATGTGCTGTATAAAATCTCATGTCAAATCGATGACATATATTACTTTCACAGAGTGAAGGAGTATTTTGAGAATCCTTATTATTCTCATTATCACAATGATGACGATTATAATTTCGTCTATTGCCACGTCCATATCCATTGATACCTTCACGGTAATAATTTTGTCATCTTTCAGACTTATTACATAGTGCTATCATATTTTCTGCGGGGATATGTAATTTTGTTATCCTTTTCAAATCCGTAAATGCGTCTGGCATTTGATTTGCTATTCTTTGCAAATGAATAATCTTTTGCACCTCTTTTTCACAAATAGAGGCACGTAGATCAAGATGAGATAATGATGGATTTTTCCACAAAATTTCCCGTTTGGTTTCACCACCAACTTCTCCCCCTAATTTTGTGAAAAGTATCTCATCGAATTGACAGTCTGCAAATCGTGCAGTGAACCAATCCCCTGTCAATGTTTCGAGGTAGCGAATAATGGAGGGCGATTCAAACCCAACATATATTCCTAACCTTCTTTGCAGACCCATTTTGGTGCGATATGGCGGTGCTACAGGTACATATACTGCACATCCAAAAATTCTTAAATGGGATATAATAGGTTCATGACCCAAAACTAATTGCAAATGAGAATATTTGTGATAATTTATCAGTCTGAGACGAACGAGCATTGCTGCATGCAAAATGGCGTGACCCCAAACCGAAGTGGGCAGCCTCGTTTTCATGAGTAACGGTCTTGCTATCAATTGCAGACGTTTAATTAAAGACTCTCCAAGACCATTTTGAGTGTGAACATGAGCTACAGGATGTTCCACTTTTATCTCAATTGATAAGCAATAATCATTGAATGCTTGGGATGAAAACTCAGCAACATTATCTAGTCTAATAGACTTAATTAAATTATCGGAAAATTGTGCCCGTAATCGAATTATTTGTGCCATTAATTTTGCAAACGCAAGGTTGCGAGATGACAATATGCACACATGAGACCATCTTGAAGATGCGTCTATTAAGACCATAAAATATCTAAACGACCCACTAGGTGGGTGAATAGGTCCACAAATGTCCTCTTGTATACGTTTCAAAAACGCAGGTGACTCAATTCCAACCTTTGTTGGTGATGGTCTAATAATTAACTTGCCTTGATAACAAGAAGTGCAAGAAAATTCATTATTTAAAAGAATCTTTAAATTCTTTAATGGATGCCCATTTGAGTTTTCTATAATCCATCTCATCATAATTGATCCAGGATGTCCCATTCGATCATGCCAAAGTACGAAAGTATTGGAATCAGTAACCTTTTGGTTTACGGTAGAATGTGCCTCAATTGCACTAATTCTTGTCCAATACAGGCCACAAGATGAAGATGGGAACTTCTCAATAACCCTCTTTTGGCCAGAGACATTCTTTGTAATGATGAGATGTTCAAGATTATTTTCATCTATTGTCTCAATATGATATCCATTTTGAATGATATCTTAAAAACTCAACAAGTTCCTCTTAGACTTGGAGGAGAACATTGCATTCTCTATGATAAATATTGTTCCTTTAGGCAGAGTTATAGTTGCTCTTCCGGAGCCTTCAATCAATTTACTACTACCAGAAATTGTAGTAACATCTGCCTTACACATACTTAAATGAGAGAAATATTTCTTCTCTTTGAATATCGTATGTGTGGTACATGAATAAATTAAATAAATAATTTAAAATAATATACATAGTCATGCCTTAAGTACTGATTCACAGTGACAACTTGCAATACATTCAAAGTTCAAAACGTGTTCATGTATTGTTAATTAACACCAAATATAGTTCTATACATGTATATGTCTAAATGTGTTAATAAGAAATTTTACAATATTGCATACAATTTTGCAAAGTTTTAAGACAAATATGATTTTAGTTACAGCTTAGACAGTGCAACAATTCCATGTGAAAAATAAATGTGCCATAATGTAGACTACACAAATAAATGCCATGGGTACAAAAACTATTGAATATACACAAGCACAATACTTATAATTGTAAGCAATATAGTAAGGAAACAATTTGTAGTATTATAGTACAATGTCTTTGAAGAACGCAAAAATCACTGTAGTATACATAGATAAGATTACGACATTAGTTACTCATTGTGTATAATATTTTGCTATATGTACTGTTTTTGTCTAACATTTAACAATGTCTAATGTTTTGATAAACGAATAAATTCTAGCTAGCACAGAACATTGACTTATGTGTAATCTAAAGTTATATATTTTAAAACCATAATACAGATTATTTGTCAAGTTGATAAAACTCTTAAGGTACATATCGATATTTGATCATTGATTAAATTGTTTTAATATTAATTTTAAAACAAAAATTAGGAAGAGAAAAAATACCTTAATTTTCTCAAAGAGATTCTTGAGATAGTAGAGCTTCGTGCTGATAACGTATTACAAAACTTAGCTCAAAGTAATAAACAAAAAGATAGACAACAAAGTAGAGAGAAAGAGAGAAGAGAATATGTTTCTTCTATGTATCCAAGTGTATTACAAAATGAGTTTTCATCCTCTATTTATAGTACAACATATAGGTATACCAAAAGAATTTCATAAGTATGTCATTAAGCATTTGAGATCATGGAGGAGATCATGGGTAAATTATGAAGGTATGTGAGTTACAATAATAATGGTGAGAAGTAGTGGGGATTATCTACATAATGAAGAAGAGTAGTGGGAGTAACTTCTTTAGGAGTTATAGACATCCACTACAAAGTATAATATTTCATAACAAATTCTAAATAATAGTCAAAAGTGTAGTAAATTTGGACTTTTTCTCTCTAAGAGTTTGTACTTATAAAATTCATTTATTTACTGTTGGATTTTTTATTGACGATAAGGGCAAATACAAAATGATTTATCAACGATAAAAATGTAAGTGATAAAAATACCAAGGGACACAAAATTAAGCAATTTCAAATATTATGAGAAGAAATATGGATATTTTTCTAACTTTTAATTGACAATATGGTCGAACATTACGTTTTATTCCGTGCCTTAACGATATGGAAGACTTGGAAGAAAAAGGAAAAAATTATAATCACTCATCATCATAAGGTTATATAGGATGTTAGGTTAGTTCAAATTTCTCATTTATTGAATCGAATCATTTATGTTGAGTTTTTAAAATTTATACCAAATCGGACCAATAAAAACCCTTTTTCGATCTTTATTTTTTCAAATCGGTTTGATTTTCCGGTAAGATTTATACAACAACATGTAACTAGTACTTCCAAATATTTCTTCTAACGTAATAAGTTAATTATTGGTACTTTCCAAGAAAAGAAAGTGATATGAGATGGAACTATGCTAAAATACAGTGTCACTAACAATAACGATATTGAAAAATCTATAAAATAAGTAATGCCATAATATGGTGTCGCCAATAATAACTGTATAGGGTAAAATATAATATAACACGTGGTCATCTAAAGGAAGGACATGTGGAATCCAAGACGAGGATGGCCAAAGACCGAACACCGCTATTCTGCTTGTTACCGAAAGGGATAACGTTCATAAAGGTGTGTTAAGTGTCATATGTTTGGAAGCATTTAATAAGGAATATTCTATGTCATTAAGAGAGACCGCCCGTAATAAGAAATTTGGCATTTGTGCCCCACCGTTACATCTTCATCACTGACCCTCATAATTGACATTAAAGGAGGGTACGATCCTAGGACCTCCTTCCTTAGACATAACTATAAAAAGTGAATTCGGTTATCATTGTAAAGGGGACGAATTTTCTAGCAAACTTACACCATATTCTATCAAATCTTATTACAATTTTACTTTCTCGCTTTTTGATTTTATCGTTGTTGTGCCCTGAAATCTTGTTCCCGGAACTGTCACCTCTGTTATTTCATGTACATTTTAAGGATAAGTATTGTATAATTCTTTGCTTATTTTATTTTTTTCAGGATCAAATTAGTTCACTTATTCAAAAATTGCATATGAAGTTAACTGTACTATTTTACAGGTAAATAGTTTGGTGCCCACCGTGGGGCCTAAACAGCCATGCAATTAAATTGATCCTTGCCTTTTTTAGCAGCGTGCTTTGATTATTTTGTCTTAACAAATATCATAAGAAGTGTCAAGTATCACTGTTAATAGCATGTACAACCCAAAGGTTCGAGGTGGTCACCCTCACTTCGAGGACACAATCAGTGACACCCACAATGAGGGGGATTGCGCCACACTGATGCATGACAAGCAGTATCCCCGTCATGTTTAGGAGACGAATCGCAATGATGTTTGATAAGGAACATGGAATTGGCATGGTAAGGGTCTTGCAAGAGCAACATGCAATCATTCTAGGCAATCTCATGTGACAGGATAAGGTTATAACTGAGTTGAAACATGCACTATTGAGGGCTTTGATTAATTCAAACAGACGAGATCTAATTCCTCTTGGTGTTCGCGCAAACCAAACAACGCAGATGGTTGACAACAACACTCTCAAGGGTGAAGTTGGCTCCGACGGTGCGGGCGGGAGCGGATTCGATCTCAATAACGAGAAAGATCCTTTCAAGAATGAACTTTTATGGTTTATAAGGGAAGTAAACTCCCGCAGGACCAAATCCCAAGTGCGCCACCAGTAATTAAGGGCCCGGACTCCAAGAAGTATGCTCAATTTCCTTACAAGCCGAGTGTTGCACCAGAATTAATTCCAAAGCAGTTTAAAATGCCCGAACTGCCAAAGTATGATGGAACTTCAGACCATCTAGAGCTTATTACCACTTACACAGTGGCAGTAAAAGAAAATGATCTAGCTCCTTACGAAATTAAATCTGTGTTGTTAAAGAAATTTGAAGAAACTCTCACGAGGGGAGCTTTGGCATGATATTCACTATTACCCGAGCATTCCATAGAATCCTTTGAAATACTCATGGGCTCTTTCATCAAGGCCCATGCAGGGGCCAAAGGAGTACGAGCCCAAAAGGCCGATATTTTCAGGATTGGGTAGGGAGAGTTTGAGTTATTATGAGAATTTGTCACCTGATTCCAAAAGGAAAGAATGTTGCTCGCACTGTCCCGAATGAATGGCCAGATGAAGCATTCACTAAAGAACTCAATCCGAGAAGTTCAATCTCCTCCCGGAAGTTGAAGGAAAGCCTGCTTTAGTTTCAAGCAACGACTTGGAGACGGGACTGCACCTGGAGCTTAGGTCTGCTTTTATCAAATTTCTTAAATTTAACGCCGATTGTTTTGTATGGTCACACGAGGATATGACAGGTATTCGATAGAGGTAGTTGTGCACAAGTTTAGCTTGGATACCAACACACCTCCAATAAGACAAAAGAATCACCCTATTTCCGAAGCTAGGAATAAATTTGTCAAAGAAGACGTAACACACTTTCTTAGTATTAGATCGATCTGAGAGGTAAGATATTCGCACTGGCTAGCTAATATAGTAGTAGTTCCTAATAAGAACAATAAATTTAGCATGTGTGTAGATTATAAGGATCTTAATAAAGTATGTCCGAAAGACTCTTCCCACTACCAAATATCAATCAAATGATTGATGCCACAACTGGGCACGAGTTAATGAGTTTCCTTGATGATTATTCTAGGTACAACCAATTCAAGATGAACCCGGAAGATCGGGAAAAGACTTTGTTTATAATGAATTTTGGTACATATTGTTACATTCTGATGTCCTTCGGGTTGAAAATTTCCAAAGCCACTTATCAACGGATCTTGAAAAATGGAAGTTTATATAGGAGATATGCTGGTTAACTCTTTGAATGCAGGTGACCACCTTAAACATCTGGGAGAAACTTTTGACATCCTAGAGGAAGCATAATATGAAACTTAATCAGAGAGTGCGTATTCGGGGTTAGTTCTGGTAAGATTTTGGGATTTTTGGTCCCACAAAGGGGAATTGAGGTAAACCCCAATAAAATCAAAGCCATAGAAGATATCCCGGATCAATTGTCAAATGTAAAGGAAGTCTAAAGGCTCACGAAAATTTTTAGCTTTGAGTAGGTTCATTTCCTAATTATCAGAAAATTTTCATCGCTTCTTTGTATTCTCAAAAAAAAATTTAAATGGGCACAGAAGTGCCAGCAGGCTTTGGGGGATTTGAAGAAGTACTTGTCAATCCCTCCATTGCTCTCAAAACCAAAAGAAGGTGAAATATTATTAATTTACCTTGCGGTCTCTAAAGTTATGATAAGTGCGATTTTGGTCCAAGAGGACGAAGGTATGCAATCTCCCATTTATTGTGTTAGCAACATTTTATTAGGAGCAGAAACTCGCTACCCGCATTTGAAAAAGATGGCCTTCGCTCTCGTAGTTGTTGCTCGGAATCTAAGGCCCTACTTCCAATGCCACAAGATAGCTGTGTTGACTACTTTCCCTTTGTAAAAAATTCTCCATAAACGCAAACTCTCGAGAAGGTTGGCCAAATTGGTCGTAAAATGAGTGAATTCGACATAGAATATAAACCAAATACTGCAATTAAGTCACAAGTCTTGGCTGATTTTGTGGTCGATTTTAGTATGAGATTATTCTCTAGCAACCAAAAAGGAAGTAATGGTGTCAGAATCGATATCGAGGGTTTAGGACTTATACACCAACGGAGCTTCCAACGTGAAAAGTGTACGGGCTCGGAATAATCTTCATCACTCCTCCGAGGGAAACCCTAAGGCAAGCCATCAAAACGATCCCTCTAACTAACAATAAAGCAGAGTATGAAGCTTTGATTACATGGCTCGAATTGGCCCGGGGACTTTACTCCGAGATCATCAAAATCAAATATGACTCACAGCTAGTGGTAAATAAAGCCTACGGGATCTTTGGCACCAAAGAAAAATGCATGCAACAATACGTGATAAAAGTTCAGGCTCTGTTGGCATGATTCCAGAAGTGTCAAGTGCTCATATCCCAAGGGAGGATAATGCAGAAGCAGATGCATTGTCACAATTAGGATCATCAATGGAAATAAAGGGGTCGGAGTCAGGACAGTAGTACAACTAATGAACTCAGTCCTGGATACAGATCGTTACTATGAGGTAAATTCGACAAATTTGGTTTGGGAATGGAGAAATGAAATCATTTGTTATCTTGATATCGGGAAGTTGACTGTATACCCCAAAGCATCCCGGTAATTGTGCACCAAAGCATCACGATATAGCTTTAAAGGTGGACAATTAGGGGCATCCAAAGCTAACTATGTCATGAGAGAGGTCCACGAAGGGATATACGCCAACCACTCGGGCACATATTCCTTAGCGCCGAAGTTGGTGCATGCATGGTATTACTGGCCCCATATAGAACATAATGATAAAGATTTTGTATCAAAATGTGATAAGAGCCAACGTTAAGCACCAGTAGTCCATCAACCGATAGAACCTTTGTGTTCGGTTTTTTCTCTATATCCATTCATAAAATAGGGGATGCACATCGTCACACCACTGCCACCGGCTCCTGGAAAGGTAAGATTTCTTTTAATTTTGACTGACTATTTTTCTAAATGGGTGGAAGCATGTCCTTATCAGAAGATCAGGGAACGTGGATTGGTTGATTTCTTGTGGGAAAATCTAATTTGCAGGTTCAAAATACCAAATGATATTGAATGCAACAATAGGCCACAGTTTATCGATACAAAAGTTACAAAGTTCCTCAAAGATTTGGAAATATAGAGGATCACATCTTCACCGTATGATCCGAGTGAAAACATTCAAGCGGAATTAACGAACAAGGTGATTACTCAAAATCTTAAGAAGAGGTTGGAAGCAACAAAAGGCAGTTGGCCTGAAGAATTACCTGGAGTTCTATGGGCTTACCAAACAACGGCCAAGTCGAGCATAGGATAAACTCCTTTTTCCCTTATGTACAGTGCAGAAGCTCTAATCTCGGTGAAAGTAGCTGAACCCACCTTGAGATATTTCCAGGTAGATGAAGAATCGAATAATGAAGCAATGTTAATCAACTTGGAGCTGCTCAATAAATACAGGGAATTGGCGCATGTAAGAATGGCAGTGCAAATGTAGAGAATGGAGCGGTACTATAATCTAAGAGCCAACCTCCATTATTTCACAGTAGGAGATTTGATTTTAAGGAAAGTAACTCAAAATACTTAGGAGCTTAATACGAGGAAGCTGGGTCCAATGTAGGGAGGTCCCTACTAAATTTCAGCTATCACCGGGAAAGGTTCATATGAGTTGGAGAACCAGAATAAAGACAAGCTTCCCAACAATTAGAACATTACGCACCTCAAAATATATTATTGTTGATGAACATTATCCAATCAGAAAGTATGTGTTGCACTCTTTTTCCCTTCGTTCAGTTTTTGTCCCAATTGGGTTTTTCTGACAAGGTTTTTAATGAGGCAGTCATAGAAAGTGTATACGAAGATAACATCAATAAGACCTTTATAACAAGACAAACAAGAAAGTTTCCACTTGGGGACGGTTAGATAATCTTTGGCTTTATAGCAAATTATTGTTTGGAAGTTAAATTTGCTATTGAGTAAAGATTAGCCGACCATTCATGAGCAGAAACCACTAGAGGGTCATTAAATAGTCTTTTTCTCGATAGCATAGATTCCCGAGGGTAAGTAAGGTGTGTCACCGAGTTAAGGATTATCTAGCAATTCATTCGTGAAATCTTTAAAGGTACAAGACTTCTAGTATTCCTATTCACATTCATCGCATTCAAACACTGTGAGGAATGATATGAGGATACGACAACAATGACTGCCACGTCAATCAGGAAACAAAAATCCGAATACATAAATGCATCATCGGGGTTGGGGACTGCGCAACCAGTCCCATAGAAACAAGTTGTAAAAGATAGCCACAAGTAATGGCAATTTCTTTTTAGCATGGAAATGCTTGTGTACTTTTAAAAATAGAAGGAATTGAATGAAATAATCTTTTTGTTTTCATTATTTTCCTTGTCTGAACGATGAAATAACTTTTGTCATTTAAAAGTTAAACAAGTACTTCAAATGCTAGTGTCGTAATGAACATGAGACGTCCTCTTTAAGAGCACCGTAAACATAAAAGAACCCTATCTTATGAAAACTCTCACGTTAAAGGGTTGGTTTCGGAAGAATTTATTCCCGAAATCAAAATGCCTTCGTGGAAAATGCACCCGAAGATGTACATGAAAGGAAGTAAAAAGTAAACTTGCATAAATACTTATGAAAGCTCTCATGTTAAACGTTTGGTTTAGGAAGAATTTTTGTCTGGAATCAAAATGCCTTCGGCGAAAAATGCACTCGAAGACATACACGAAAGGACACAAAAAGTAAACTTGAGAAAATACTTATAGAAACTCTCACGTATAAGGGTTAATGCCCGGAACCAAAGTGCTTCGAGGAAAATGCATCCAAGGCTGCACATAATGCGAATAGAAAAACGTGCGCAAAATTCTTAAGCAAGTGCAAAGGATAAAGACTTGCATAGATATTCAAATGAAAGTGACACTCAAATAGTACTAAAGCAAAAAATATGTTTTTTTTTACAGAAACGCGCCAAAATGGCAAGGTGTAAGAATAAGAAAAAGAAAAAAAAGTTAAATTGCAGTATTTCTAGAACCAGGAGGAAGAAAAGTGCACAAGTCTTTGGGAGAAGTAGATGGATCCACCTATGGCTCGATTTTCCAAGTTTCATCTTCAGCATTATCTTCCTCCGATTCCTCTTTAGTTCTCGATAACTCGAAACCAGAACCAAGAGGACCAAGAGTATATGACTGTATTAGGAGCCTATTGTTTGCACCTAACTCAAGCCACGGGCCTTAGAAATTTCGGCATAAAAATCAATGATACCTGTTTTGGCCTTTTCCAAGGGTTTTCTTCTCATGTTGTACATGGCGTAAATTTTTTCAACAACTAGGGAGGTTGCTCGACGCTTAAGTTCTTTTTTGAGTTGGGTTTCCTCGGCAGAAAGGATTTCCCTGTCACACTTAATAGATCTGAGGCTAACATCAAGGTCGCTAACAGGGAAACTAAAGAGCCTATTATGCTTGATAGTTTCCTATAGTTCTCTTCCAAGTTGGCATGTTTCACCCCCGCAACAGCAAGCTCTTCAATTTTGGAGTTCAAGGTCACCTTTAAGTTAGTCACTCTTTCAGTAGAGGCAGCATCGCGTTCGGTTTCAGTAAGAACGACGTCATGGATGTCAGCTAATTGGCCCTGGCTTTGTCAAATATAACCCTCAGCGGGCCAGTTTCTTGGCTAAGGGTTACAACCTCTTGCTCGGTTTGCTGAAAACGAGCCTCCAATACAATAGTTTCACTAGCTTTGGCTTCCAACTCCGAGAGGCAGATAGCGACTTGGTCTCGTTCCACTGCAAGGTGATACCATTCGAAAGTAAGTTCTTCCTTCTCACGAATCAACCTCTGAAGGCCCTCAGAAGAAAGAAAGGTGGCCTACCAAGCGAGAAGGGTAAAAATCAAGATATGTTCATATCAAGTATTGAAGAAATAAATAAAGGAAGAAAGAAATGTATCACTGCATCGTTGTGCATGGTGTTGTTCAATAGGTGCTCTACGAAGAGTTCCCGAACCTTTTCCCAATCTTTCTCTAAAGCCAAAGGCTTCAGATAATTAGCAAGCTTCACCAGCTGAGAAAGCAGGTTGCACTCAGTAGAGATCGAAAGAGTGACATTCCTCCTCTTTTGTTGATCTTCAGAAGGAGCAGCATAATTTTTCCCTAAATTCCCGTGAACTGGAGACTGGGGAAGAGGAACACCCTCTTCATGGCCAGGTGCGGCCGGCAGATATGATGTCGAAATTGCTGGTGGAAGAGTGGATGAACATCACCTTCTGTGTAGATAAGTCCAATCATCACTATCTTCTCCACCATCGTCAATCATCGCAGTGTTTATGATCGGTCGGGGAGGAGGGCTAGTGATTACAACTTCCCGAGACAACTCAGGGGTAATAGTCTTCGCCCTCTTATTCTTTTCCTCAGCCATAGAAGAACACCTTCTTTTTGGTTGCTTGTTCTCTGACTGGGGACTCCGTGGTAAAACCTCCTCCTCGGATACATCAACAGAGCCCCACAGGTAGACCTAATTTCATTAACAAGTCAGAAGGATTCAACCAAGTTCTCCACATAAAAAATGGAAGCAAGGTAAATTTAAATTACCATAATTTTTGGCTTTCTACCCGTATTTAAGGGCAAGTTCTTTCCACAAACAAGTTTCGGCATCGTAACGTCTAAGATCTTCTAAAGCCACTGGTTCAAACCTTCCACCACTGGTAGGATCCATCGAGTTACTGAAACCTGTGAAGGATGAAGAATCAGTACGGTCATAGAGTAATATTTAGTAAAATGAAATATTAAATGAAAATCTTACAGGTACGGTCCCAAGTGGCCGAAAAGGATGAATTCGTTGTTGGAATGATATTATTGGTGGCAACAAAAATGAACCATTCCATCCACCCACGGTCATTATCAACATCCATGCTAGTCAACGTAACATGGTGGCCATGTTTGCAGAGGTTTATCATTCCCCCACGAAAAATCTTAGGAGAGTAGAAATTCATCATACGAGATAAGGTTATCTCTTCTCCAGTCTCCGGTCCCAAACGCCTAAGGCAGGTGACCATCCTCCACATAGAAGGACTTACTTGTTCTAGAAACACTTGGTAGCGGAAGCAAAACTCTACAATCAAGGGATCCAACTCTCCACTCAAAGGAAACACACTCAAAGTAAAGGGATGGTTTTAAAAATATATAAAACCCTCATTGGGAAGCATCAATTGCTCCGATAGACCAGGAACAATAATATCCAATTCATTGGAGCGATTGTCTTCCTTCACAGCAAGAATACTGGAAGAATCAATGGAAGAAGGGTACCTACAACAACCCATGTACGACGATTAGTAGTAGGGAATTTTTCTTTGAAATATTTTATGGTATTTAGACTTCTAGAGATAATGGATCCCACGGTTGGAAGAGTAGAGTCTTCAATTTTGTTCTTGTTCTTTGAAGAACTGGAACGCTTTGAAAAAAGTCATTTAATGGAAGAAGGAAAATGTTTTTGTTTGAAGAGAGTTAGAGAGAAGATGGAAAATAAAGGTCCAAATCAGAAGCTTGGAAAATTATGAAGTGCAAGGGAAAAAGGATGATGCGTATAAGTAAAACTTGGCGGCTAAATTCATAGCCATGATTACCTCAGTATTTGGTAAAATTTATGTTGAATCGTGGGATAACGCGTGTTCGAAAAATTAAATACGGAGAGACGTGCGTTTAATCAACCGTCAGAAGCCTTCAGAGGGAGTTATAACAGTTCCCGTCAAAAGAATATTTCTACCAACTTTTCAGTTAACACAAAGTTATATCACTAGAAAGCAGGGGATTATAATAAGAAATATTCTACAGCATTAAGAGCGACGACTCATTAAAGAAAAATTGGTGTTTATGTTTACTGTTACATCTTCACCAATGACCCTGATAATTGACATTAAAGAAGAGCACAATCCTAGGACATTCTTCCATAGACACAACCATAAATAGTGAGCTTGGTTATAATTGTAAATGGACGAATTTTTTGGCAAACTTATACCACATTCTATACAAAGCTTAATACAACTTTAATTTCTCGCTTTTTGATTTTACGTTGCTATGCCCAGAAATCTTGTCCCGAAACTGTCATTTTTGCTGTTTCATCTATATTTTAAGGTTAAGTATTGCATAATTCTTGACTTCTTTTATTATCTTCGGGTTCAAATTAGTTTATTTGTCTAAAACCACGTATAAATATAACTGTATCATTTTATAGGTGAACAATAACGACAACAAAAACTTATAAAACAAGTAATGCTAATAAGAAATAATGAAAAAGAGCATAATTATTTTGAAATTTATTAGAGTTACCAGAGATCAATGGCCTATAATTCCATTGTAGACTAATTGGACCATTTAAAATCGTACTCTAAACATGAATTAATATGTTAATAAAAACATAAACTACGAAAAAATTTACTAGGAGATAGTTACAAAAAAAGGGTATGTAGGCACAAATGGACAATCACCCAATATATACAAGTCTTGTAATCCTCATCCATTCTAATCCACTTTCTTGGAAGGTCTTGGTGTGATACACGCAGCAGACAAAGAGAGCCGATCATGGCAATTGAAGCCAAATAAATAACGGAAAAGACATGAAATTCTCTACATGGGACTGCAAGTGTTCTTACATCATGGGAAATCATTGAATATTGCCATGTCCTGTCTGTCTACAATTATGGACCAACAATGCTTACTGTTTCTTAAACAGTGTTGCCTTAATTCTCGTGGGTACTGGCTTAGGGACTTCCTCGGCTGCTAGGGGTGAGCAGGCAATCGAATTCAATATAAAAAATTTTGTTTGGATTTTTAGTTTATGGATTAAAAAAATGATAATTTAAATTCAATCCAAATAAACTCAGATTGAATTGAATTTTTTAAGTTTGGATTCGGATTAATTGATTTGAATTTTTCAAATTTTTGGTTTTGAGCTAATAAGTTAAAATATTTCTTCTACATCAGAATGAGGTATTCATGCTAAATTATCTAAAAAGTCCTTCTTTTTACTGCAATCATACAAATAAAGTATTCAAGTAATAAAATCATTATCAAAGAAATACAACAATGATATTAGTAAGGCCGATAAGAAGTAGCAATAGTAAAATCATATCAAAATAGAAAGTATTTTGATAATAACTTAGCAATTATCTTTGAATATAAGAGATTATGTCTAATGGTTAGGATATGAGACATGTTACTATTGGCAAATGAATAATAGACTGAATATAAAATATAAAAGTTTCAGATTTTCGAAAAACAAAAAATCTAAAATACCAAATTCAGTATCTAATTCTAAATATAAAAGTTTTAAAAGTTAAATCCGTAATCTAATCTATAATCTGAAAATTCAGACAATTCGAATTTCGGAATTTGAATTAGGCCAAACTTTGTCCAACCCTATCGGCTGCGGTCGAACTTAATTGAACATCCTTGGGCACTTGAATTCTAGGACTTGGTCTTAGAGTCTTGATTAGTGACTAGTGTGATTCTATATCCTAGTAATTGTTTAATAATTCTGTAGTATTTAACCGTAAATACTAGTTTTAGGAGATTTGCGTGTTTTCTTCGTGCGGAAACAGATTTACAGTAATTACGGCTTCAGTCACTGGTCTGAAAAATCATCACAAAGCGGAATAATTCAATGTTAGCCATTATTTGTTTTTTCTACACCTATAATGGATAAGTTATACGTGCAATTTAGGAGGATAGAATAATGCGCTAATTAGCATTCATTATGAATGTACCGGACCCAATAGTTTTTGTTCTAATAAATTTCAAAAACTAAATTTACGAAGTTCTCTTAAGATTATGTTTGCAAATTTAATTTTGGAAAAAATTCCAAAAAATGTCGTTAGAACATGAATGGAGTTGGAGGTGTTTCTGAAGGCTTGTGATGTTGGTAATCATGCTAAACTATAGGAGTATAATTCATAGTGGTCTTATTAGTAGTAAGACATCTCAACTATCATGTCTTGGTAGATTGTTCTCAAGTCTAACTGCGTTTAGCAAGAAATCTCCTTTAATACTTGCCGGAACGTAGACGTTGAGACGGTTTAGTAATTAAATTGTTAGTGATTGAAAAACTATTAACAGTAATGAACATACGAAAATAGTATTAGTAATCAGAATCTTATATTAAACGTTGTATAGGTAATACTCGATTTAAACATTATTATTCCTAAAACCAAACGATCCCACAACTGATTATAGTTACAGAAGGCGAGGTGGCTGTGTACGAAATTCTCTGTTGCGTGGCCCACCAAAAGGAAACCGCCGCACATGGTCGAACGTGAAAAGCGAACAGTAAATGTGATCCATTTGCAGACTTGATACGATGTCCTTACGCTCTCTTCGTGGCTGATATTCTCTCAAGCCACTATCATGGGTTAATGATATCCCCTTTTATTTTTTCTATTATTCAATCTATTTGATATGCAACAAAATTTTAGAAAAAATAAAATTTTTAGATTTATAATTCAAAAAGACCTAAAATATTTGTATGATTATAAATTTTTTTCATTAAGGATAGAATTATAAATTTAAATAACTGAAATTCATGAATTTAAAAATTGTCCCGGACGAAAAGAGTTAGAAGAAGAGCAGAATAATATTAATATTTTCGTAATAATGAATCTGAAAATTTCCTTAGTATTGAATAGATAATATTATAAGCGAGAAGGGGATAATAGATAAATATTTTAGCAGGTTTCTTGAGGTGGATTGATGACCATCTCTAGGATTTTTGTTATAATCGTACACAGTGGCGGATCTAGGAATTCAAGTTTGTGGGTGCTGAATTTTTTCTGTACATAAAATTAATGGGTGTTTTTGTAAATTTTTATACGTTTTCTCAAAATTTTTATATAACTATACATACTCTGCGCCGAGGTTAATGGGTGCTCGAGCACCCAATTTCAATGAGTAGATCCGCCACTGATTGTACATATTTTGTTCTAGATAATAAAGTTATTTATTTAGTAGAATTACAAATTTAAATTAAATTAGTATTAAATTTAGGAAATTGTTATATTTTTCAAAACGAATGAAAAAGAAAATACGTTTATATAAACTGGAGCAAAAAGAGTATTATTTATTGTTAAAAATAATAGAGTCTGTATTTAAAAAATAAATTATCTTGATCCATTTTCCCATAATTTAAAGCAAGTTTCAGTTGTCTACGTGAATAGGAAATTAGATTAAGAGACGTAACAAGAAAGTTAAATTAGTAAACAATAAATTTAGTCGGGAGAGCGACTAGCACTATCTATAATTTTGTTAAAGATTATTTACTGTCTACTTTTCAAATGCTGATTAGTTTCAGCGACGTACAATTTTATCAGAAGCCTCTCATCTATTACAATTTCTTTGGGCATAGTTATGATTATCGTATTATCTTAATCTTGAAAACATGCTCTTCCCCTAGAAAATGATTTACGCTTTCAGTCTTACATAACTTGACAACCCCAATAACTAAGAATTAACTTAAGCAAACAAGAAGTGAATAAGAAAGCACATACCTAATTAACTAATAATATGTTTATTATAACATGTGTTAACTTATCGATTTCAGACAAGAGGGGTTGCTCTGACGGTAAGCAACCCCCATTTCCAACCGAGAGGTTGTGAGTTCGAGTCTCCCCAAGAGCAAGGTGGGAAGTTCTTGGAGGGAAGGATGCCGGGGGTCTATTTGGAAACAGCCTCTCTACCCAAGGATAGGGATAAGGTCTGTGTACACACTACCCTCCCCAGACCTCACTAAGTAGCATTATACTGGGTTGTTGTTGTTGTTAACTTATCGATTTCGTTGAATATGATAGTAAGTTCTTTGCCCAAAATACAAACTGTTTTGTGATTAGTATCACATATGTTGTGAAAAAAGATGATATATGCAAAATATGATACCTAAACGGATCACATTAGGTTTTTTCTCTATCTGATACTCTATTTTTGTCACTTAATCGTAATTAAATGTGTAAATTTATTTTAATTTATAATTATTATGATTAGATATCTTTTATATATAATGCTAAATAAGCATAAATATTTTACATGAGGCCAATCTCTTCAAAATTTTATTTATTTACTAAATTATTCTCATATACATTACAATGATGATATTTGTAAATACATGATCGAGCATTTTAATTTTATTTTTTATAGTATATAAATTGTAGGGAAAGGTCTAAAGTTGCCTATGTACAAATCATTTTAGAGTTGTGTATCCTCCTATATCTAATCTGGCATCACATAATAAAAATACTCGTCCTCATATATTTGTATGATTGAAGTATGTCAAATAACTTTGTTTTAGAAAAGAAAAACTTAAGTAGGATGGATTAGGCGGGTCGAAAATTAAAAAAAATAACTAAGCATTAAAGGATAAATTTGTTATGAAATAATATAAGAACAAGAACAATATAGAGAAAAGTAGAGAGAGGAGTATTCTTATTGATACTTTTGGGATGATTTATATTGGGAGAGAACCCTTTTATTTATAGGGAGAGAAAAGACTTAGCCTCAAAGTAGAACTCTTCTATAAGATAGACATTCACTCTAATTAGAGTTCTATTTATAACAAAATTGAAACTTTTGTGACTTTTGCCGCCCCGCTGCCGTTCCTACATAGGATTCATTAAACTACAATTGTATGTGAATTGGCCGTAAGGAAAAATTTATTAGAAATAGAATTCTTTTGGTTAATTTTGTTTTAATTCAAAACTTAAGCCAAATCAAACTTTTGCCACCGTAGTTCAAGAACTTCTTCTGATCCTCTTTTCACATATTTCATTACTCAATGAATATTCAACTATCCCAAATTATCTTCTAAAGTTACTTTACTTTAGTTTGTAACAATAAAGTCAATGAATTATGCCTATCACTTGGAAGGTTACTCAATTAGAATTTTCAAATTTTGAATTACCAAATTCCTATTTTACCTCTAAGTTATAAATATTTATCTTCTTTTTATTTTATTTTAAAATTTTTAATATTATAATTTTTTCTTTTTAATTTATATTATGGATTTACCTTTAGAGTAAATAAATATTATTTATTAATTAAAAAATAAAAAAGTATTTAAGCACATATAATGCCAAAATAATAAAATAATGAGAATAGTAAAAAAATTAATTATAATAATTTATTACTAATAACACTTTTAGTATTAACAACAAACATTCGAAATTTATTTATACAATCCATAATGAAAGAAAATAAAGGTAGTAAAATATATATCCCATGCACGTAATATAAAAATAATTATTTAAATTTAAGTATTTTTTTAATATACATATATATTCTTGAAAATTATGCTTTATTATATTATTATATTTCTACCAACATTCCGACGACATAAAATTATATCACCGGAAAGCAGGAGAACTATTTGTATAGGTTAAAATATTTTATGTTAAGTCGTGCATGAAATATATAAAATATAATTGAGCATAAGTTTCAAGAATATATAATGTATACTATAAAACTACTTTTATTTAAATAATTATTTTTATATTACGTGTATAGAATATATATTTTACGATCTTTATTTTCTTTCATTCTGAATTGTGTAAATAAATGTGTGTATTTTTGTTGTTAATACTAAAATTATTACTACAAACAATTATTCTAATTAATTCTTTTACTATGCTCATTATTTTGTTATTCCAGCATAATATATGCTTAAATACTTTTTATTTTTTAAATTTATAAATAATATTTATTTATTCTATAGGTAAGTCCATAATATAAATTTAAAAGAAAAAAATATAATATTAAAACATTTAAAAAATAAAAGAAGATAAATATTTATAATTTAGAGGGTAAAATAGGTATATGACAATCCAAAATTTGAAAAAACTAGTTGAGTGATATTTAGAGTGCAATAGGCATAGTTCAGTGGCTTTGTTGTTACAAACTAAAGAAAGTTACTTTAAAAAATAAATTAAGATAGTTGAGTGACCATTTGAGTAATTGATTTTATTTTCATATGTTAATTTTCCAATTTTCACCTTTCTTCTCTACCATTATGTCCAACTTTTTCTCTGTGACTAATTTCGTCTTATATTATTTTTTTCAATACAAGATTACTATTTAACTCAGCATTACCAAAAAAACTGTGAAAAAACATCTAGAAAAATCAATCGATATCGTTGGGAATCCAATGAAAACCGACCGATTTTTAATCGACTTTAATTCACCAAAAAATAACAGTTGCTAACTTTTGGCCACCGTAGCTGGTTGATATGTCTGACTGAAGACGGTCAGTAATTTCAACGCGCCTTTTGACCAAATAATCTTACACAAACTAAATATACAGATTGAATTCAGTCGATATTCTAGAAAATAATTTTTAATTATTTTTTAAAATAGCGACATATATCGATCAATATCTTAATTATCTAAATTTTTTAAATTGTATGATCCCGACCGAAGTCAGTCGGTATTCAAATATTTAAAATTAAAAATAAATTTTTTTAACCTATTTTAGTCGGTAATTTCAAAACTTGGAAAATATTTATTGCTGCTACCAATCAATGTCAATCGTTAATTTTTTTTTTAAGTAAAAGTATATTTCATTCCAAATCTCACAAATCAAGTACATGATAGATGTTGACAATTTATTCCAAATATTCTATATAACTATAGTACATAGCCAATCGAGATTAAATCTATGGGTAATGGTTTAATGTTCGTAGTACATTTCTCCACTTGTGAATTGAATCGCCTCTCGCGTGGATATGTATTACCAACTCCTTGCACACTTTATCTGTCCGCCAGTGTCCACCCTGGAATCTCATTCTATTTCGCTCGCGCCAAATAAGTGCAACCATGGTTCCAAACAGACATGCAGTGATTCCAGCTGTACCATTTTTCCGTTTCGCTTGCTTGTTTATCCATTCACATTCCGAATCCCAATTGGAGATGGGTCTCTTATGGCCCAACCAGATTAATAACTGATTCCACAGTTTGTTAGTCTTACAGCATTCAAAGTATAAATGATCGAAAGTTTCGCAACACACTCCCGCAGAACACACATTCTTGCAGAACCAGACTGTTATATTCCTGTATTCTGTCCACAGTAGATAATCTTCTGTGCAACGCCAGCCATAAAGTAAATTTATACCTGGTGTGGAGTTTCTTCTGCAGTATGAGTCGTTAATTTTAAATTTCTAGGAATTTTATTAACATTTCCGACAGTCTTCGGCCAGTTTTCTAGGTAAAATTTTGTTGAATTCAGCTAATTTACAGCTGCATCTTCTACCAACAACCAATAGAAACTTGTAATGACAACATTAATTTAGTTTCATTCAACCAATATTAACAATAAAACAATAAGAAAGACAATAACAACTATCAAAACAATATTAGTAATACTTATAGAGTTTTAAATAATCCAACAATAAAACATTTCACAAGTTAAAACTTCAAACATCATTCAACTAGTGTTTTGTAATACATCATCTCCACTCCACTACTACAAGATTCATTATCGGCATTGTACGAAGGGTCACGACGAGAAGGATTAGCATCCAGGGAAAACTAACGAGACTGTGGAATCGAGAAAGCACCACTAGCAAGAAGATTGGTCAGCTGACCTTGAAGGACATTAAATTGTTCATTCCTATTTTCTAGCTGACCTTGAAGGCTATCAAATTGTTTATCTATTTTTTCTTCTCTAGCCTTTGCCTCTTCAAGCTCTGCTGACAGCTTTCTGATATTCATAGCCAATAGAGTCAACCTATCAAGTGCCTCTCCCTGGGGGGAAGTCCCTATACAATACAATATAGCTATGTAGCACCGAAATGATCTCTCTGGAAAGCTGTATGCTATCCCCTTTTTAGGACCACTGACAACATCTAAGCATATCTTCCGTGCTTTTTCGTCTGAAATGGAAGGTCGCTTGCCTTTCCAATTCGGTAGCAAGATCTGACTGTACTCCTCCATAGTAGTTTTGTAATGACCTTTTATTTAGAAGATAGAAATTATAAACTATATAATATTATAAAAATTAATTTTAAATTATAGTAGTTATGAAACTTACATATATAGTCTCCCTTGGTCCTCGACACATTTAGTTGGACTGTCGGTGCCTTCTTCTTCCGGATGTGAGTCTCCATGAAGAAATCATCATGATCATCTTCCTCCCATCATGAGTCATCTTCCTCCTATATCTTCCTCCCCGCCAGGTTTGTTCATTTGGTCATATTTTGAGTTGGGGAGCTCGGATTTTGGAGATTTTAAAGGCGAATTTCGCCATATGGATTGGGGTACTTATTCTATACTCGGTTTTAATTATATTTCATGAATCCACCTTCATTTTTGGCATTTGATTGATGATTTTAAAGTGAATTTTGAGAGTTTTGCCTAAAATTTCATAACGTGAATTTTTAGTTTTGAATATCAATTCAGAGTTTGATTTGAGTGAAACTAGTATGTTTAGACTCGTAATGCAATTAATTTATAGATTTTGTAAATTTTTCAGATTCCGAGGTGCAAGCCCGGTTTGAATTTTAGTTGACTTTGAGATTTGGATTAATGATTTGACCTTTATCAATTGGGTTGGTTTCCTTTAGCATTATTTGATGTTCTTGAGTTGCGTTTTGCTAGTTTTGAGCAGTTCATAGGTCGGTACGCATGGGATGACGTTTCTATAATATTGTTTAGGTTGCTCGGTATTGGATTCAGCTTGTTCGAGGTAAGTAACACTCCTAAACTTGGTGCTGATCATACAAATCCCTGAACATGCGTGTGAAGTATTTGGTGTTGATGTGACACAAATGCTAGGTGACAGGCATGTGGGCGAGCACAATGTAGATTATGATTAATTTGATTATATAGTAATGTATAGTTACCTAATCTTGTTTTTATCCATGAAATTTCTACGTGCTAGAGTAATTAAACTGTGATCCATATTAGAAACCATATTTAAGCTATATGCTTATCCTGTTGGGACCCACTAAGGTCATTTTTATTGTTGAGTTATTTGCTTAAATTGCAATTATGTACTTAGTCACATTCATTATTTTCATATATTATTGCAGTCTCTATTACCACTTATTGTTACATCATGTGTCATTGTTTAGGCTGATTGGCATGAGATTCATTCGCCCAAGAGACTAGAGAGATTGATGACTGAGTGAGGTCGATGCCCTGATTGTGAGTGATATTTATAGGATCGGGCTACATATTTTAGCATGCAATGAGTGGCTTATATTAGATCTTGGGCAAGATCCACCCCTCTAATGTCTGACATACCAGCAATGAACGCAAGTACTAATGAGTGTGAGTGCCAAGTGATTGAGAGTGATGTTATTGGAAGCACTGAGTGACTAAGCATGATGATTGAGGTTGAGTACTTTGAGAGTATGAATATATGACTTTATCACTATGTTGCATTACAGTTGACATGCATACTTGGCATATAGGCATAGAGATACATTTCTTCATGTTTTACGGTATAGTGACATTCATGACTTCACATCACATTGACATATAGAAGAAGATATATACTTTTCTCACGCTATTTGATAATGAAATATCTTGTCTGTTGTTGAAAGTTTTTGAGAAAAACCATAGTTTTCTGATATACTCCTATTTTCTGTCACATTTTGAAAACTATTATTTTTCTCAAAAACGTAAGTGTAGTTACAGGTGTGGGACGTTACAACCCATCTTCCTCGGCTATCTAATGATACTAGCAAAAATATGTTATTTTTCAGACAAAGGAAATAGAAACAGAAATACAAGAACATTCACCTCATAACCTTTCACACCATATATCGCTTCATTAGCACTTTCAACCAGACACAATATCATTATTTCATTGTCTTTGTTGGCCATACATGTGATCCTTCATTCAAGGCACGGTAGGCGTATATCATATTCTACACATTCATTTCTTTACTTTCAAGGATCATCATCACAAACATCAACATATAGAATATTCCAGACATCATAACTTTAAATTAATTAGTAATGAAGGTTTTAAACACAATGAATTTCTTTCCAAAGAAATGGAACAAAATGATTGTCAATCGAGGTACATGTTAAAATCATAAATAAATGATACATCATTCATTCTTGAAATACTTTTTTTCCAAAAGGAAAATATACAATCTAAATTCATGAGTATGTAAGAACTCAAATCACATTGAAAATATTTATAAAGGGGAACATGGTGATTTATGATTAGAACACGAATTTAAATCAAGTGTACTAGTTACAACTACCACGACCACGTTTTATATCCCACTCTCACTTCTTTCACTTTCAAATATCATCACAGATTATCAACAATTAAGGGAATTTGGAATCAAGATCTCAAATATGTATATGACTAATATGAGTCTTAAGCATGTTGTTTTTTTCCCCAATTTAAGCATAATAAACTTTCATTTGAAACATGAATTGAAATCATAACATCTAATGCATAAACCATAATTGAATGCATTCTCGAAATAGGTCATGAGAATGTAGGAGCAATTGGAACACATTTTGAGTATATACATCTTGCAACACAACGCTTACTTGGGATAATCGAGTTTATTAGGAACAACTTCCGAACATGGGAACTAGGAACATGAATCTACCATACTTGAAACTTATGGAAATATCATGAAATTCGATTTTAAGAGAGAAGTTTAGCGAACATACATTGCTTGAGCTTTCCTTAGATTACTATAATGCCCGAACACTCCTAATAACCTCAATCTATAGAAACATAACCAACTTTAACCATAGTTAGGATGGTGTTCTTAGATTTTAACCAATTTTGAAATTTCATCAAGCACCTAATATGCAAAATCAATTAAAAGGCCCCATAAAAGAAATTCTTCTACCCTCACCATGCATTTTCAAGCAAATAGCCAATATAAAAAATCCCTACAACACCAATCAACCATCATTTTCACATGCATTCCCAATAATTTGCTTCAAACCCACCAAAATCACATTTTCTAGTCTTCATATACTCCCAAATTCAAGATTGAGGGCTTATGGATTGCGATCACCACACCTCAATTCCTACCATGATAACATCCTACTTAACCAATTATTAAACTTTGCATAAATTATAGGGATGAAGTCTTACCTTGTAAGTAGAAGGTCTTGTGTGTTTTTCTCTTGAATTCCCAAGGTTTGTGCAAGAATTGGAGAATATAATTTGATAGAGCTGCTCCCCCCCCCCCCCTCTCTCAATTGATACATTCACTTTAAAACATTGACTTATGAATTATAAAATTACCCTCTAAGGCCTTATATCAAAATATGGCCGGATAAGAAAATTTCCAAAAATAATCCCTGGATGTCAATTATGTGGTGCAATTTTGTGATAGCAGAATGACCACAAAATGATATGCCAATTATGCGATGCAATTTAGCGGTAGCAGAATAGGTTATGCGACCGACAGAATGGTCATAAAAATGGTTTTCAAATTCTGGGTTGGCTATGTTCAATTACGCAATGCAATTTCGTGGCAGCATAATGGTTGTGAGGCCATCAGAATAGCCACAAAATTATTTTCAAATTTGAGTTGTTTTTGATTCATTTCGTGGTGATTCCTTGGTCAGAGAAACGTATTCGCTATATCACAGTAGACCACATAATTTTCATTATTACAAATTCTTTTAGCAACTCCATGATGCATTGCACAATCCAAAAATCCGTGTTATGGCACATTAGCTTACCTTGGCACCATAAAAATTTAAATTCTTGGTGAACTTTTACGGGTCCTTACACTTTAGTGTTCCATTTTGTGGTTTGTGTAGCTTCATATTATGTATTATGACTTGAGTGTATGGTTAGTTTTGATTTTCGAGCGGTTCAGGATTAATTTCGAAGAATGATTCTCGTTCTAGAAGCATAAAGTCGGAAGAGTTGACTTAGGTTGACTTTTTGGTAAATGGACTCGAAATCAGGTTTTAATTATTTGAAAAAGTTTGTATGATGATTTTGGATATGTCCACAATGTTTAGTCAAATTCCGATGAGTTTTGAATAAGTTTGGAGTTGTATCGTGATTGTTTTTTGATTTTGACATCAAATTGAGCATAAAGGTTACCATATTGAGCAAACGGTCTTTAATTCGTGTTTAGAATAAACTATTATATCTGTATTATAATTTTGAAACTATAGTAACTGAAATCATCAAGTTTCGACATCGCATGAGAAATTTATGGCCCTTTTACTAAGAATTGAGTTGCTAGATTTTTTTATGTAAATTATGAAATTACCACTGAATTCATATTTAAAAAATCTAAACTATTTTCAAATATTGAAACCAATATATCACCTTTATAATAAGGTCAAATGGAGTGATTATAAAGCTTGACTTGACTAGAATTTCATGAGGGATCCATTGGAGGCTGCAAAAGCGAGTTTCAAAATTGTTTAGCACAAGAAACGAGATAGAACACCTGGGCAAAAGCATATAATATCAAGGATTTATTCATTTGGTCATATTTTGAGTTGGGGGCTCGGATTTGGGCGATTTTGGATGCGATTTTCACCACATGAATTGGGATAAGTGTTTTATACTCGGTTTTGGTTATATTTCGTGAAATTTCGTTTTAAGCATTTGATTGATGATCTAAAAGTGAAATTTAGGGGGTTTTGTCTATTATTTGTGCTGTGAGTTTTTGAGTTTTGAACATCGATTCGAAATCGAGTTTGAGTCTCGTTGGACTCGTAAATGAATGGGTAATTGTATTTTGCGAGTTTTGTTAGATTTTGATGTGCGGGCACGTATTTGACTTTGGCTTTTTGATTAATGATTCAACCTTTATCGATTGAGCTTGTTTCCTTTGGCATTATTTCTTGTTCTTGAGTTACTTTTGGCTAGTTTTGAGCCGTTTGGAGGACGGTAGGTGTGGGATGGAATTTCTAGAGTATTATTTAGCTTGCTCCGTATTGGATTTGATTTGTTTGAGGTAAATAATGCTTTTAAACATAGTGATCAGGGTAGACATACATGTTATGTGTTTGGTGTTAAGGTGTCACACATGTTAGGTGACGGGTGTGTGGGCATGCACTGTGCGAATTATGATCTGGTTGATTATGTGGTATTGTGTAGTTACCTAATTTTATATCTATCTATGAAATTTTTACGTGTTAGAGTAATTGAACTGTGGTCCCTGTTAGCAACAATTTTTAGGCTATATGCTTATCCTATTGGTCCACTGAGTTCATTTCTACTATTGAGTTATTTGCTTAAATTGTAATTATGTACTCAATCACAGTCATCATTTACATATCATATCGCAATATCTGTTATCATTTATTATTACATCATATACCATTATTTGGGATGATTGGCATGAGATTTGTGTGCCTGACAGACTGGAAAGATTGATAACTGAGCAAGGTCGAGGGCATGATTGTGAGTAATATTTATGGGAGCAGGCTGCACGCTACAGAATGCCATGGTTGGATTATATTAGCACTTGGGAAGGATCCGCCCCTCCGGAATCTGACATACTACCAATGAGAACATGTACCGATGAGTGAAAGTGCCAAGTGATTGAGAGTGCTGAGTGATTGAGAGTGTTGAGTGATTGAGAGTGCTAAGTGATTGTGAGTACTAAGTGATTGATCATACTTGAGTTTGAATACTCCAAGAGTATGAGTATATGGCTTTATCACTATATAGCATTACAGTTGACATACATACTTGGCATGTAAGCATAAAGATGCATTTCCTCATGATGTATGGTATTTTAACATTCATGACTTCACATGCACATTGACACATAGACATAAAGACGTACTTTCATCATGCTATCCAATAATGAAATATCTTATATGTTATTGAAATTGTTTTAGAAAAATCACAGTTTTCTGATATACTCGTATTTTAGTGATTTCGGTGAAAGACTGCTGTACCTGAAAAGTATACCTATTTTTCGTAACTGTGATCGAGCTAAGCATTACATCTTTAAGTTATTTCTTGTACTACTTTTATTATATTGTTATGATTTGTTCTTGGCTATTGGTGTTAGACTCTGACCATTCTCCAAGCTCATCACTTTTTTCAACCTAAGGTTGGGTTTATTACTTATTAAGTGCATGGGGTCAGTTGTACTCATACTAAACTTCTACACTTTGCCTACAGATTCTGGAGCTGATATTACTGTTTATGGCGGGAGCTTTTTTTGATTATGAATATGCATTCCGGTTGTAGTTGCCTCTTGTTCTTGGTAGCTTTAGGTTTATGAATCTATTCATGTACATTTTGAACAAATGATGTATTTGATTCCTACCAGCTTTGTAAACTTTAAGTTTTAGTAGCTCATGATTTGTACTACCATTCCTTAGGATTTTTGTGTAAAAGTTCAGTTATTTCATCAGTTATCTGCTCAGTAAATCTCATTTGAATTCGATATAGTTAATTGGCTTACCTAGCGGGTTGGATTAGGTGCCATCACGACTAGTTAGATTTTAGCCTGTGATAGAAGTGGGGTATAGCCATATGGTGGAGAATGGCAAGAATACTGATGGAACGGCAGATGGTAAGTAGTCTAATAAGTGGATGCATGTGGTGGAAAAGATGTGTGCCTAAAAGATTGTTACCGACCATCAACATCAGAGGGATAAAAGTGTGGAGTGGAAGGAAGCGATGGTGTAGCACTATCCTCATGATCAATAGGCCTATTATCCTTCTTAGACCTACGTTGACCCCTACCGGTCATCCCCATAAATTATAGGAAATGTTAGAATTGAGAATAAATCTATATAAGTTGAGAGCGCTTGAAAAAACTAACATTCTGGTCATCTGTGAAATACTCTTCCTTGTATGAAAACTCTTCCTCTTCACTTATTTCATATTCATAAGGTGATTATTTATCCTCATTTTCTATGATTGTTATTTCCTCTATATAAACTTCTCTAATAGGTGTCGAGGATGCTCTAAGTCATTTTCTAACTGATCATCAACCATTTGGTTAACACTTGAGGTATCGTTTTGGTAAGCAACATCTAGCATATTCTCAACTTGTACCCTACCAACATTCTTAGTTTTGATTATAACCAACCAATCAACCTTATCCCTGCGCAATGGATATGGAGCATCATACAATTGCCTAACATTTTCTGGTATTATAAAAGGATCATACAGATCGTACTCCCTCTTTTTATTAATTTCAATTATGTTGTACTGAGTGTGTACATTGGTACCTCATCTAGGTGTTGGGTCAAACCACTTGCATCAGAAAACTATGATCTTCTTATTTGGCCAATTCGAATATGATAATTCTAGAATCTCTTTGATCACACCATAATAACTATTTTACGCATCCTGGTTGCCTTTACCACCTTTACCACACACCCAAATATTATTGTTTTTTTTTAATACTTGGATCATTCCCCTATGTGAAATTTGTAACCATTTGCAAAATACTTAGACATAATTGTAACCGTAGGTGTAGGTCCCTAACATATATCTTTCAGAAATCGATTAACACCGTTGTTTGGATAATTGACCTACCTATAGTGTTAAAATATCACAAGCGGGAAATTATATTCACAAGTGACCAAGTATGTATATTCACATATGAGAAAGTATGTATTCTGCACTTACACACTCTTTACACGATGCCTCAAATGTAGAATATACAACATCATGACCAAATTGACTCATGAAGTCGCTGAGAAACACATTGAAAACTTTGTTAGTTTCATCAAACTAATTAAATAATAGTTCATATAAATTTATCTTACGTCAATACTTACTAAATAAAGGGTTGAACTTTTGGAAAATTTAGCAACACATGATTTAAAGCTGATTTATACTCCATACTACTTAGGCCCTTTTTGATCGATCTTTAGAACGTAGGACTGCTTGTTTGAATAGGGACACTGGTGGATATAATGGATCATTATCAATCACGAAATCATACCGATTGGGCTATTTCTACCACATGGAACATGACTATCGAAGTATTAAGAACAAAAATAGTCTATTTCCTTTGTAAGATAGGCTTTGCATATGAATCCTTCAATCCTATTCATCTGTTTAACAAATAGATTACAGTTGCCGATAGTCTTGCACATTGTCATATTAAACGATAACCTTAAAAAATTACAATAATGAGTCAATGTGTGATCATGACCGCTTGAATTGATAGATCCACCTGCATTGAACCGACCCTACAAGCCGCGTCTCGTGTACAAGGTGAACTGGAATGTGTTCCATCACATCAAATAAACCACACAAAAAACCTTTCCAGCTTATTACTGATTACAAGAGTGTTCTGATTCATTTGAAATGTTTTCTTCCCTTAATATGATAGAACATAAGTCTATAAATAACTAACTTATCTCTGTGATGGTTTTCCAGATATTTTTAGGCAAACTAGAAAATGCAATAAGGATTAAAGCTTTCGTGAAGATGACAGCCATGGCTTTTCATATGAGTCAACTTTCCTTCAACCTTATCACACGTTTTCTCAGGTTCAAAGCATAGCCCTCAGGCATCCTTAGGTTTGTATCCAACTCACAAAGCTATCTTTTTTGTCCCAAAGTGAATGTGTAGTTGGCTTTTGGCTTGAACACCTTACCTTTGTTCCTGACTACAAATGTAATTCAGGTCGCCTACAATATTTTTGTAAGTCTAGTGTAGCCTTCATATTATCTTTTGTCTTATTCTTATCATCAACCACTGTGTTGAACATATTTTCAAATAGTTGTTCTCAATATGCATAACATCAAGATTGTGCCAGAGAAGATTATCCTTCCATAATGGAAACTCCCAAAATATGCTATGTTTTGTCTAGTTATGAGTAACTCCAGTACATGTAGAAGGTGGGGCCTCGGTAACATTAGTGAAGTTCTGCACCCTCTCCCAAATTTTCTCACCGAACAAAATTGGAGGTAGAAAATCATGCTCAATTGTATTCTTTTTGAATGCATCTTCATTCCTCTGAACTCATGGTCAACTCACAAGAACAAATGACTACAATCAAAACGACTGCTTTAGGCCATGTCTTAAAGTGAATGCTTTACCATTTTCCATGCAGTAAGAACATGATAACTTTCCTAACTTTTCAATAGTCATCTACCCAGACAATATTTCATATGAAGAGAAATTATTAATGGTCCACAATAAATTAGCACGCAAGTTGAAATTTTGCTTAGCTGATATGTCATATATCTCAACTCCATTATACCACAACTGTTTTAGCTCATCAAACAGAGGTTGCAAATATAAATCTATCAAACTCTTTGGATGCGGGGATCGTGACTAAAGCAATTAATAAAAATATATGGACTAGTCATACACATTTTAGGTGGAAGATAATACGATATAATAAGGATTGGCCAGCATGAATGTGGTGCTGCAGAAATAGAAAATGGGGTGAAAACATCAACACACAAATGCAACCGAACATTCCTCTCTTCACTGGCATAATCCGGATACATCCTATCAAAATGCTTCCAAGCTTCCCCATATGAAGGATGACTGTCACGACAAAAAATCCAACTAGTCGTGATGGCACCTAACCCAACCCACTAGGTAAGCCAACTAATAATCATCCAATTCAAATGAGATTTACTGAGAAAATAAGTGATGAAATAACTGAACTTTAACACTTACCAAGGACTGGTAATAAAAATCATGAGCTTCTAAGATTTATAGTTTACAAAGTTTGTATGAAATAAATATATTTACTTGTCATATACATGAATAAATTTAATAATTCTAAAGCTACGAAGAACATGAGGCAGCTATGATCGAAATACAAATACATCTTTAATGCCAGCTCCCGCTATACACAGCAACATCAACATCCAAAATCTGCACGCATGTTGTTCAGGTATAACAGTAAGACCCAAGTCTTTCATCGAAATCACCAAAGTATGAGTAAGTTAAAAAAAATTATGATTTTCCCCAAAAACATTCAATAACTGATAAGATATTTCATTCTCAGGTAGCATGAGAAAAGTACATCTATATGCATATATGTCAATATGCAAGTGAAGTCCTAAATGTCACCAAAAATCATATAACATGAGAAAATGAATCTCTATGCTTGTATGCCAAGTATACATATCCAATATAATGCATAGCGATGGTGAACTCATGTACTCCCACTCTTAGAGTACTCAATATCACTATCTTGCACTCCCACTCATCATGCTCAATGCTTAGCACACTTAGTCACTTAACACTATGCAGTACCCACTGCGACGTGCATCCTAATCCCATCATGAGTCAATAAAACCTGCGCTTATTGTGGGTGTGTCATACTCCGAAGGGTCGGATCCTGCTTAAGTTCTAATATAAGCTGCTACGATGTGCAACCCAATCCCGTCATGAATCAATAATGCCTATTGCAGGATGCAACCTGATCCAATAATGAATCAATAATACATGTTAGGGCACATAGCCCAATCACATCATGAATCAATAACACTTGCTACAATGTGGAGCCCAATCCCATCAATATCACTGTAAGGCCCTATGTGCCCTAAGTCATAGGGCACATAGGGTATCGTGTAAGGCCCTATGTGCCCTAAGTCAAAACCCAAATCTCGTGGTGCTAAGTTAGAATACCGTGTTAGAAATTCATAAAATTCTTCGCGACAAGATTGTGAGCCGTGGTTCGGACCCTTTGGATCGATATATGCACTAAAAAGTTAAGAAATTATGTTTTCCAGAATAGTGCATTCTACAGTCCATTATGTGGTCCCATAATAGGTATGCAGATCGCATAATCGCCACAGAGTTAGTAAGTTTGATGGTTAATTTAAGGTCAACTATGCGGACAATTATACTATCGCATAATCAATATGCGAGCCGCATAGTCATCGCATAATCCCCTTGGACCTTTTGTGAAGGACAGTTACGTGGTGTATTATGCGACCACACAACACGTATGCTAACCACATTTCCGGCGCATACCCAGCCAATTTGTCCAGATTTAGGGACCATTTTTGCGGTCCATTTTGCAGGCCGCATGTCCATTATGCGATCACAAATCGTGTCGGGGCTCCTATTTACTAATTTTTAAAACCGGACCCCATCCCATTAAAAACACCGTATTAGACCATTTTTTTGTTATTTTATTGCATTTAGAGTGAGATTGGAAGTTTTAGAGTGAGAAAGGGAGTGATCTTCATCTAGTGCCCACTTAATTTATGCCCCAAATCTTTGAAGATTGTGAAGTGAAATTGCTAGGTCTTCACCCTAAGAGGTAAGAACTTGTACCCTCGTCTATAATTTTGAAATTTCCATTAAAAATAAGTGATTAGCAAGTGGGTTCATGGGTATAAGGGCTTATAATTTGCATGCATAAAAGATAATGGGGTATAGGGAGGTGTGAACCAAAATAGATGACAATTGTGATATAGAATGATGAAACAAAAGGGTCCTCCAATCGTTGTGCACACTTAGGGCCTAACAATTTACTTAAATGAACTAGAATCTCATTCATGCCTCTAATTCTTGGTTCAACTTGTAATTCCGGAATTTATTATAAGGATTTAAGGAAAACTCCATTGAGATATGAATGGCTAAAGCCCCATCCCATTAGAAATTGAGCTTCCATGGTTCCCGTGTAAATGTTGTAAGTTCAAAACGTGATTGATGCGATACATGTTATGTTAAGTGAATTAATATTGTGAAAATGTTTGTGATAGGTACTTCTTCATGTGTTTAATGTGTTATTCTTCTTAAATGAAAGATGTATGGAGAACATGGTCTATGTGCTAAATGCCTATATATGCCAAGGTTACTTTGGGACTAATATGCCAAACTTGAGGAATTCCTTTCTATGCTTATGACTTAAATTGCTTTTGTATGTGCCTATGATCTTAACTGGCAAAGTAAATGTTGAAAATGGGAACAATGTGAAACATGAGTTATGGAATGTGGAAATTGTGGCCCCAAGTGCCGGTAAACTAATACCTGTGTAACCAAAGATTGGAGTGACATGAATAATGGAAAACAGTAACGTCTCGGGGAGATGGCTTACCCAATCGGACTGTTATTAGATGCCATGATATATACACATGGTGGTAATGTATTGATGATTGGATCTGGAAAGTGTGAATGAAATAATGGTAATGTCTCGGGGGGACGGCTTAGCCGGTCAGGCCGTTATCAGACTCCAATCAAGGAAGCATTGACAATGTGGATAATGATGCATCAGTGTGGATGCTCCAATCTAAAATTTTAGAAACTTATATGATAATCATGTGAACCTCCTTATATTGTTGACATGGTGCTTATTTGGAACTTTGTTGTCTTTACGATTTCCTCTTTACTCTTGTATGGCTGTTCTTTTTAATAGGATGGTGTTTAGTTATACATTCTAGTAGTATTCCATGGTACTAACACCCCTTTTACCGGGGGTGATACATTTTTAAATGAATGTTTGTGTCTCCGTGGCGGATAATGCCGATCACGCATCACGGAGAGTCCTTCTCTCAAAGTCTTGGTAAGCCCCTTTCTCCTTCAAGCTGATCTTTCCCAACCTAATGACTCACTCATGTTACCCGTAGAACAGGTCTTTCTGTTACCCTCTCTCTCCATTATGTGCTTCAATTTATGGTGGCATTTCTCAGCCACAATGAACCGTAAATTGAAGAACATAATAGAGAGAGGGTAATAGAAAGACCGGTCTACGGGCAACATGGGTGAGTTATTAGGTTGGGAAAGATCATGTTTTAGTGGAGGGACATTAGGGCCGTCCTAGTATGTTGCACAGTCATTAACTAGTGCACCGCCATCAGGGCCCAACCAACAGCAGCAATGGAGTCATTTCAGGCCCAGTCAGGGCAACAGAGGTTCCCATCAGTAGGGTCGATCAGGAGAGAGATCCCAGCAACAACAGAGGTCCCCGAGCCCCAAGTGTGAGAAGACGTACACATATGTTTGCTACTTGGAGTTACGCGTATGCTATGCAAGCCGGATGAGGGGTCACATTCAGAGGCATTGTCATACATCCCGCCAGGGAGTAGGTAGGGGCGCAACACATTCATCTAGTCCAGCAGTTCCTATATCTTCAGCCCCCTCTCCATCTCAAGTTACCCCAGCACCCGCGGGGCAAGGTGCAACTAGGGGTGGTGCGTAGAGTTTAGGAGGACCCAACTAGTTCTATGCTATGAGTGGTCGCCAAACTGTTGAGGCTTTTCCAGATGTTGTTACAGGTATTCTGACTGTCCAATCCCATGATGTGTTTGCACTTAGTGACCCTGGTTCCACCCTATCCTATGTTACCACTTTGTTGCTTTGGAATTCAGGATAGAAACAGAACAACTTCATGAACCATTCTTGGTATCTACTCCGGTTGGTGAGTCAATATTGGCTACTCGAGTTTGTAGAAGTTGTGTTGTCACGGTGCGTGGTAGGGATACTATGGCTGATCTTTTTTAATTGAGAATGGTTGATTTTGATGTAATAATGGGAATGGATTAGCGTTATTCTTGTTTTGCTCAGCTTGATTGTCGAACTCGAACTATGAGGCTTGAGTTTCCTAATGAGCCTGTAGTTGAGTTGAAGGGAGATAATGCAATTCCTAAAGGTTGGTTTATTTCTTACATTAAGGCCGCACAGATAATCAAGAAGGGGTATATATATCATTTAGTCCATGTTATGGACACTGATGCCGAGGCACCTAGCCTGGAGTCCATACATGTTTTGAATGAGTTTCTGGATGTCCTTCCAGATGAGCTCCCTGGGATTTCATCAGACTTGGACATTGACTTTGGGATCAAAGTGATGCCAGACATGCAGCCTACATCAATTCCACCTTACAGAATGTAACTAGCGAAATTGAAAGAGCTAATGGAACAATTGAAGGATTTTCTAGAAAACAATTTCATCTAGCCTAGTGTGTCACTGTGGGGAACACCGATCTTGTTTGTAAGGAAGAAAGATGGGTTGCTATGAATGTGTATTGACTACCGGCAACTCAACAAGGTCACAATCAAAAATAAATATCCTCTGCCAGGAATAGATGACTTGTTTGACCAATTACAAGGTACTACGTGTTTATAAACAAAATTGATTTACAGTGATCAATTGAAGATAAGGGAACAGAATATTCCGAAAACAGCTTTACGGGCTTGTTATGGTCACTTTGAGTTTCTGGTAAAGTCTTTTGGGCTACCAAATGCCCCAGCAAATTTCATGGATCTTATGAATCAAGTCTTTTAGACTTTTCTAAATTATTTTGTGATAGTATTCATTGACGATATTCTTGTGTATTCCCGAAGTCGGGAGGATCATGGTGACCATCTTAAGGTAGTTCAGCTGACTCTTCAGAAACATTTACTGTATGCAAATATTTGAAATATGAATTTTGGCTCGAATTTGTCGCGTTTTTGGGTCCTGTCGTCTCCAGGGAAGGAATTATGGTTGACCCTCAAAAGATTGCAGCAGTGAGGAACTGGCCCAGGCCTACCACTCTAATGGAGATTCGTAGTTTCTTGGGATTGGCCGGGTGCTACAGAAGGTTTGTGGACATATTTTCTACTTTTGCCACCCCATTGACTAAATGGACGTAGAAAGTAGTTAAATTTTAATGGTTCAATTCTTGTGAAAGGTGTTTCCAAGAATTGAAGTCAGGATTGACTACAACACCGGTGTTAACTGTACCAGAGGGTGTAAAGGAATTTTTGGTGTATTGCGATTCCTTAAGGATCGGGCTTGTGTATGTGTTAGTGCAACACGACAAGGTTATTGCCTACGCTTCTAGGAAAATCAAGAATGATGAAAAGAATATGACTTAGAGCTTGCAGCAATGGTGTTTGCACTAAAGATTTGGCGATATTATTTGTATGGGGTGCATGTGGATGTATTTACGGACCACAATAGCCTTCAATATATTTTCAAACAGAAGGAGTTGCATTTGAGATAAAGAAGATGGCTAGAGTTACTCAAGAACTATGAGATTGATATTCTCTATCACCTGGGAAAGGCTAATGTTGTAGCTAATGCTCTTAGTCAAAAATTTATGGGGAGATTTGCTCATTTGGAGGAATATCAAAGGTCGTTGGCCAGGGAGGTTCACCAGTTGGCTAGTTTGGGAGTTCTCCATACGGACTCTAATGAAGGAGGAGTAATTATGCAGAATAAGGCTGAATCATCGCTCGTGGCGGAAGTGTTAGAGAAGCAATTCAACGATCCATTGTTAGCAAAACTTAGAGAGGGTATTCATAAGCACAAGACCATAGCTTTTTTCCTTTGGCATAGATGATGGTATCCTACGGTACCAAGGCTGCCTATGTGTTCTGGATGTTGACGGTCTTCGCGAGAGGATCATGGAAGAAGCCCACACTTCCAGGTATTCCGTGCACCCAGGTCCCACAAAAATGTACCATGATCTTAAGGAAGTTTATTGTTTGAATAACATGAAAAATGAAGTAGCGGAGATTGTGGCAAACTGTCCAAACTGCCAGCAAGTGAAGGCCGAACATCAAAGGCCCGATGGATTGGCCCAAAGCATAAAAATTCCAATGTGGAAATGGGAGATGATTAACATGGATTTTGTGGTAGAGTTACCACGCACTTCGCGTAAGTTCGACTCAACTTGGGTAATCGTGGATAAACCCACGAGATTAGCACACTTCTTACTAGTTAAATCATCTAGGTATGGGTACGTAGGTAAATCTTAGCACGACGTTTCACCCCCAAACTGACAGGCAAGTAGAGAGGACAGTTCAGACGCTTGATTATATGTTATGTGCTTGTAATCTTGATTCAAAAGTGCTTGGGAAGACCATTTGTCACTCATAGAATTTTCTTACGCAACAGCTTCCATGCTAGTATCCAAATGGCACTATTTGAGGCGTTGTATGGTAGGAGATGTAGATCTCCCATTAGGGGGGGGGGGGGTTTTAAGGTTGGAGAAGCTGAATTGATAGGGCCGGACCTCGTGCATCACGCTATGGAGAAAGTCAAAATTATTAAAGAGAGGTTGAAAACTGCTCAAAGTCGCCAAAAGTATTATTCGAATGTGCATCACAAAGATTTTGAGTTCAAAGAGGATCAATGGGTATTCTTAAAGGTTTGCCCCATAAAGGGTTTTATGTGGTTTGGGAAGAAAGGAAAATTGAGCCCAAGTTATGTCGGACCATATAGAATTATCCAGCTTGTTTGTCCGGTGGAATACAAGCTTGAGTTTCCACCCGATATGTCATTGGTACACCCAGTCTTTCATATGTCCATGTTGAAGAAAGTAGTGGGAGATCCGTCCACTATTGTGCCAGTTGAAACTATTGAGGTTAATGAAGAACTGTCTTATGAAGAACTTCATGTTGTCATTCTTGATATGTAAGTTTGAAAATTGAGAAATAAGGAAATTTCCTCCATAAAAGTGCTATGGCGGAGCTAGGAGGTTGAGGAAGCCACTTGGGAAGCAGAGGTAGAAATGAGAAAGAAGTACCCCCATTTGTTTGTATAGCCATATTTATAAGCATTGGGTTCCCATGAACTCTTAGCTTTTGAGTTGAACTATGTAAAATTGTCTTCTTTTGGTTATATGTTGCCTGCGCGGCCATGGTTAGTGTTGTACAAGTTATGTTATGTCTATGGAATGTGTTTATGCTGTTAGGATACATTTCTGGATCTCTATGACACGTGGATATGTCCACATATAAAGAAAACTCTAATGAAATTTTTGGATATTTTGGGAGTTAGCCAAATTTGGGATTGTTAACATGTTTCATAATGTGAAAAAGCTGAAGTTACATAAGAATTGCTAATGAGTAAACCTTGAATCTCATTTGAGGACGAATGATCTTAAGTGGGAAAGGCTATATGGCCCTGTGAATGTTTTACTCAAAACCCGAATGTCCATGTCCATTATGTGATCGCATATCGTTTCGGGGCTCCAATTTGCTAACCTTTAAAACCTGACCTCATCTCGTTAAAAATACCCCATTAGACCATTTTTCTGTTCATTGTATTTAGAGTGAGAGAGGGAGTGATCTTCATCAAGTCCCCACTTAATTATTGCCCCAAATCTTTGAAGATTGTCAAGTGAAATTGCTAGGTCTTCCCCCTAAGAGGTAAGAACTTGTACGCTCATCCATAATTTGAAAATTTCCATTAAAAATAAATGATTAGCAATTGGGTTCATGGGTATAAGGTCTTATAATCTTGAATGTATAAAATATAATGGGATATGGGGAGGTTGTGAACCAAAAAAGATAACAATTGTGGTATAGAATGATGAAAATCTCTAACTAAAGGGTCCTATAATCGCCGCGACTCAGTTAGTGCTTTATAATTTACCTAAATGAGCTAGAATATTATTCATGCCTCTAATTCTTGGTTCAACTTGTAATTTTCATAAAATAGATCGAAGTTTCTAGGAAATTCTGGAATTTATTATAAGGATTTAAGCAAAACTCCATTGAGGTATGTCTGGCTATAACCCCTCCTCTTAGAAATTGAGCTTTCATGGTGCCCGTGTAAATGTTGTAAGTTTGAAACGTGATTGATATAGTACCTGTTAAGTTTGAAACATGATTGATGCAGTACCTGTTAAGGTTCTCTATGGCCTGAGAAAACGCCACTGTGAATTGAAGAACATAATGGAGAGAGAGGGTAACAGAAAGACCCGCTCTACGGGCAACATGGGTGAGTCACTAGGTTAGGAAAGATCAGCTTTTTGGGGAGGGACATCACGATCGTCCCAGTCTATTGCACAGTCATCAGCTAGTGCACCACCATAAGGGCCCAGCTAGTAGTAGCATTAGAGTCATTTCAGGCCCAGCCAGGGCAACAGAGGATCCCATCTGCGGGGCCGATCAGGGGAGAGATCCCAGCAGCAGTAGAGGTCCCCGTGCCCTAAGTGCGGGAAGATATACACATGGGTTTGCTACTTGGAGTTACCCATATGCTATGCATGCGGGATGAGGGGCCACATTCAGAGGCATCGTCATAAATCCCGCCAGGGAGCAAGTAGGTGCAAAACACATTCATCTTGTCCAACTGCTGCTACATGTTCAGCCCCCTCTCTAGATCAAGGACGCCAGCACCCGCTATGCAAGGTGCAACTAGAGGTGGTGCGTAGAGTATACGAGGACCCAAGTGGTTCTATGCTATAAGTGGTCGCCAAACTGCTGAAGCTTCTCCAGATGTTGTTACAGGTATTCTGACTTTCCAATCCCATAATGTGTATGCACTTATTGACCCCGGTTCCACCATTTCCTATGTTACCCCCTTTTGTTTCTTTGGAATTCAGGATAGAACCAGAACAACTTCATGAACGATTCTTAGTATCTACTCCGCTTGGTGAGTCAATATTGGCTACTCGAGTTTATAGAAGTTGGGTTGTCACGGTGCATGGTAAGGATACCATGACTGATCTTATTGAATTGGGGATGGTTGATTTTGATGTAATAATGGGAATGGATTAGCTTTATTCCATTTTTGCACTACTTGATTATCGAACGAGAACTATGAGGATTGAGTTTCCTAATGAGCCCGTGGTTGAATGGAAGGGAGATGCAGCACTGCCTAAAGGTCAGGTTATTTCTTACCTTAAGTCCGCAATCAAGAAGGGGTATATTTGTCATTTAGTCCATGTTATGGACACTGATGCCGAGGCACCTATCCTTGAATCCATGTATATTGTGAATGAATTTCCAGATGTCTTTCAAGATGAGCTCCCTGGGATTTCACCAGACATAGACATTGACTTTGGGATAGAAGTGATGTGAGACACAAATCTTAAACAATTCCACCTTATAGAATGTCACATGCAGAATTGAAAGAGCTAAAGGAAAAATTGAAGGATTTTCTAGAAAAAGGTTTCATCCAGTAGAGTGTGTCACCATGGGGCTACCAATCTTGTTTGTAAAGAAGAAATATGGGTCGCTATGGATGTGTATTTACTACCGACAACTCAACAAGGTCACAATATAAAATAAATATCCTCCACCAAGAATAGATGAGTTGTTTGACCAATTGCAAGATGCTATGTGTTTCTCAAATAAACTGACTTATAGTTCGGGTATCATCAATTGAAGATAAGGGAGCAGGATATTCCGAAAACAGCTTTCCGGGCTCGTTATGGTCACTTTGAGTTTCTCTAATGTATTCATTGATCTTATGAATCGAGTCTTTAAGACTTTTCTAAATTATTTTTTGATAGTATTCAATGAAGATATTCTTGTGTATTCTCGAAGTCAGGGGGATCATGCTCACCATCTCAAGGTAGTTCCGTAGACTCTTCAGCAACATGAACTGTATGCAAAATTTTTGAAATGTGAATTTTGGCTAGAATCTGTTGCATTCTTGGGTCAAGTCATCTCCAAGGAAGGAATTATGGTTGACTCTCAAAAGATTGCAGCTGTGAGGAATTGGCCCAAGCCTACCACTCCAATGGAGATTCGAAGTTTCTTGGGTTTGGCTGGGTGCTATAGAAGGGTTGTGGACATATTTTCTACTTTTGCCTCCCCATTGACTAAATTGACGTAAAAAGTAGTTAAATTTTAATGGTTCGATTCTTGTGAAAGGTGTTTCCAAGAATTGAATTCAAGATTGACTACAACACCGGTGTTGGCTATACCATAGGGTATGAAGGGAGTTTTGGTGTATTGCGATGCCTCAAGGATTGGGCTTGTGTATGTGTTTGTACAACACGGCAAGGTTATAGCATATGCTTCTAGGCAACTCAAGAATGATTGAAAGAATATGACTTAGAGCTTGCAGCAATGGTGTTTGCACTAAAGATTTGGTGATATATTTTTATGGGGTGCATGAGGATGTATTGACGGACCCCAAGAGCCTTCTTTATATTTTCAAACAGAAGGAGTTGGATTTGAGATAAAGAAGATGGCTAGAGTTACTCAAGGACTATGACATTGATATTCTCTATAACCGGGAAAGGCTAATGTTGTAGCGGATGCTCTTAGTAAAAAATCTATTGGGAGCTTTGCTAATTTTTAGGCATATCAGAGGCCGTTGGGCAGGGAGGTCACTAGTTGGCTTGTTTGGGAGTTCTCCTTACGGACTCTAATGAAGGAGGAGTAATTGTGCAGAATAAGGCTAAAACATCGCTTGTGGCGGAAGTGAAAAAGAAGCAATGAAACGATCCATTGTTAGCATAACTAAAAGAGGGGATTCATAAACTCAAGACCATAGCTGTTTTACTTTGGTATACATGATGGTACCCTATGGTACCAAGGCGGCCTATGTGTTCCGGATGTTGACAGTCTTAGGGAGAGTATCATGGCAGAAGCATACACTTCGAGGTATTCTGTTCACCCAAGTTCCACAAAAATGTACCATGATCTCAAGAAATTTTATTGGTGGAATAAGATGAAAAAGGATTGGTGGAGATTGCGGCAAACTGTCCAAACTGCCAATAAGTGAAGCCCGAACATCAATGCCCAGTGGATTGGCCCAAAGCATAAAAATTCCAATGTGGAAACGGGATATGATTAACATAGATTTTGTGGTACAGTTATCACGCACTCCGCATAAGTTCGACTCAGTTTGGGTAATCATGGATCAACCCACGAAATCAACGCACTCCTTTCTAGTTAAATCAGCAAGGTTTGGGTATGCAGGTAAATATTAGCACAACTTTTCATACCCAAACTAACAGGAAAGCAGAGCGGACTATTCAGAACCTTGAGGATGTTGCGTGCTTGTACTCTTGATTTCAAAGGTGGTTGGGACGACCATTTATCACTCATAGAATTTGCTTACAACAACATCTTCCATGCTAGTATCCAGATGGCACCATTTGAGGGGCTGTATGGTTGGAGATGTAAATCTCCCATTGGGTGGTTTGAGGTTGGAGAAGCTGAATTGATAGGGCCGGACCTCGTGTATCAAGCTATGGAGAAAATCAAAATTATTAAAAAGAGGTAAAAAACTACTCTAAGTCGCCAAAAGTCTTATTTGAATGTGCGTCGAAGAGATTTGGAGTTCAAAGAGGATCATTGGGTATTCTTAAAGGTTTCCTGCATGAAGGGTATCATGTTGTTTGGGAGGAACAAAAAATTGATCCCAAGGTATGTCAGACATTACAGAATCATTAAGTGGATTGGTCAGGTGGCATACAAGCTTGAGTTGTCACCCAATATGGCATTGGTACACCCAATCTTTCATGTGCCCATGTTGAAGAAAGTAGTGGGAGATCCGTCCACTATTGTGGCAGTTGAAACTATTGAGGTCAATGGATAACTGTCTTATGAAGAAGTTCCTGTTGACATTCTTGATAGGAAAGTTCGGAAATTGAGAAATAAGGAAATTGCCTCCACAAAAGAGTTATGGCAGAGCTAGCAGGTTGAGGAAGCCATGTGGGAAGCAGAGGAAGAAATGAGAAAGAAGTACCCCCATTTATTTTTATAGACATATAATAGCTTTTATGCATTTGATTCCTATGAACTCTTAGCTTTTGACTTAATCTATGTAAAACTATCTTCTTTTGGTTATATGTTGCCTGCGTGGCCATGGTTAGTGTTGTGCAAGTTATGCTATATCTATGGAATGTGTAGATGCTGTTATGATACGCTTCTGGGGCTCTCTAACAGGTGGATAGGTCTACATACAAAGGAAACTCTAGCGAAATTTTTTGAAATTTAGGGAGTTAGCCAAATTTGGGATAGTTAACATGTTTCATAATGTGAAAAAGTTGAAGTAACATAAGAATTGCTAATGAGTGAACCTTGACCCTCATTCGAGGATGAATGATCTTGAGTGGGAGAGGCTGTAAGGCCCAGTGAAATTTCTACTCAAAACCCGAATCCCATGGTGCCAAGTTAGGATCCTGTGTTAGAAATTCATAAAATTCTTGGTGAGCTTGCTTGCCGAAATGTGCGCTTCTGCGGATTTCACTTACCTCACCAAGCCTCGCATCTACGGTTGCTTTACCACTTCTACGTCACCGCAGATGCGGTTAACTAAGCTGCTCCTTCGGCCTTTCACGCACCTGCGTCTCTTTTCCACTTCTGCGGAGCTCGCACCTGCGGTTCCCAATCCGTAAGAACGGATATAATAGAAGCAACAACATCAGATGCTATTTCTCAGGTTCAACCTTTCCAAAACTAAACAAATGCTAAACAACACTGATTCAAGGAGAAGTATACAAGTCTTGCACGAATGGTTAGTATGAACACGAATACACAATATCGGTGAAAGGTTGAGCTAAGAAAATTCTGTAGAAACATACCAGGACAAGTAAATCATGAGAAGTCACAAGAACATAAGGCAAGAACACAGTCAACTGGTACTAATATCCAGAAACCAGACGATGAACCCCTAAGAATTAGGGTGTTCAGTACAAATGGGCTAGGGTTGCAGAAGGTTCATTAAATTAGTCAAAATGTGTGAGAATCAAAATTTTAAACACAAAGAATCATCAAGCAAAGTTTAAAAAGAAATTATGGAAACCCTAATTTTAGAAAAAGATGAAAAAACACTTGAAATCATACAATTCTTGTAAAGAATCTCAAGGCTATTGTAAAACTCACAAGAAACAAACTCAAATCATCTTAGGTTAGTACAGATCTGGGACATTTGGAAAAGAAATTAGGGTTTCGCAGAGGACCATACATAGATGAAGAAACATACAGAAAAGACCTTACATCATATCTAATTTAGGACGATCTCACTCGAAATCACACTAGAATGGCCTGCAACAGGCAAGAGATGATCCTAGATGCAAGTCGACATGGCCCTGGTCACTCGAGGTCCTTAGAGATGACAAGAATGACATGAGAGAGGCCATTGGAGGCTTGAGAGGTCACTAGAGATAGCTATAGATGGGGTTAAGTGAGATTGGGGATTAGGGTCAGGCTGAGAGCGTTTGAGATCAGAGAGGATTTTAGGGTGCTAGGGTAGGCTGTGAAATGAATTAGGTTTGGGGGGGGGGGGGTATAGGTTAGTTTAATTAGGAAAGGGAAAACCTAGGTCGTTGGTCAAATCAATTAATGTCCAGGATTTGGCTGGGTATTGGGTTGGGGCGAATGGGTATTGGGCCTCGGTAGTTTGGTTGGGTACTGGGCTGGTAATTTGGGGTAGGATTAAGGTTGAATTGGGTTTAAAATTGAAATATATTTAGGCTATATTTTAAATAGCCATTTTAACGCTACATAATCTATAACAAAAAATAAATAATTTCTAAAATAGAATTATGTGTACTAAAATAGTTTAAAAATCTATTTAACATTATTAAAAATATAAACGATCATTTTATGCATCAACAACACGATAATGCATTAATAGGGAAAGTATTGCAAATATATGCAAATTGGCTTTAAAAATGTAAATTGGAATTATAAAAAATGCACTAGAAATTATGTATGCAATATTCTAGATTAAATATATAATTTAGATGGCTAAATTACCACAAAAATAATTTGAAGGATAATTATTGGAAATTTTATGAGCAAAAAAGGAAGAAATAAATCAATTTGAAGCATTTAAAATAATAAAAAAATATAAAGATGTTTATGCATGCTTATATATGTATATACGATATTTTGAGAGTATATATATGTATTAAAAATATATACAAATACTTTGGGTATCAACACTCGGCCCAGACATTCACCACCTCGGCCCTCGCCTTCGAAATCTTGGACGCAAGCGTTAGATCATGTTCGCTCATGTAAACGAATTTGCACGAGCGCTCCGGATTTGTAAAGCACTCTCCTTGGCCATAACTTGGGCATCTGCATAGCATAGCTTACTATCCCTGATCCTTGTCCTCTTCATCGTTAATAGCAAGAGACCGGGTGGATTGACGCTGCAGTGTAATCAAACCCCGATAGCGCAATGGCCGATATTACCTCATGAAACTGAGGGTAAACTAGATCCCAGCCTTATCAGCGATGTATCTTATCGTCTACACTATCTTCCAAAGGAATGGGTGAGCCTACGCCAAGGTAACCTTATATCTCCGATAGAACTCTAGCACGACCAAATCTGGGGGACCCGATGTAAGATTATGCATATACACGCTCAAAAATTCCTTGAAATAGGTCATGATGCTCTCCACTTAGGAAGGTACTTGTAGTACCACACCTTCTCCCCATCCGCAATCTTTTTCTGATCACTTCGAGGTGTTCCTCTCCTACTGATGAGATGAACCTCGACGCATGCTCCCATTTCCCTTGAACGTTGGGAGGTCTCTCTAGTGTAATGTCTCTCCTCGAGACAAGGCACCTCAAGGGCCGCTCACCACTGGAGGTTTACCACCAACCGAATGCGGAACATAGGTAGAACTCCTCTCTCTTTGGTGGGTGGATGTCAATGTAGCGATCATGGCTACGATAAATAAAGCGGGGGTAGGTATAAATTTCGGCAAAGATTTTGAGTTTAAATAGTAGGAGAACTAGCATAAAGCACCAGGTGTTAGATAATACGCTTAACGCTAGAGGGAGGGGTGAAGAGCGTTATAATAAAATATAGCGTAAACTTGCGGAATTTGAAAATTCCAGGAAATAAATAAGTGCGATAAGTAAATAAACAAGAATGAACGCACCGATGTATCCTGGTTCACCACAACCCGTGGCTAGTCCAGTCCCCGAGAGACTCTCTCGAGATTTCCACTAACTTCGTTAAGCTTACGGGTGCTTAACAAACCGTTACACTTGCTCAAGGATACCACACCTTAAGACTTCACTTGCTCGAGGATACCTCACCCCAAGACTTCATTGTTAAGCTTACGGGTGCCTAACAAACCTTTACAACCAGAGGACACAAGCCTCAACACCTTTGCTCGGAGATACAACACTCCAAGACTTCAACCAAGGAAACACAAGTTCCTTCTTACAACAAGAGAATAACAATTCTCTTCAAGTGTACAAAACACTAAGCACTCACTTAAACAAGACTCTCTTAATAGAGTGGATATGAGTAAACAAATACGCTCAAGAACACAACAATAAATTCAAGACCTTGGCTTTCAAAATATGATAAAAATGATCAATAAATGATATTGGAAATGTATGAAAGCTTAAGAATGTTTTTGGTCAGAAGTTGTGTGTTTAATGAGTGATTTTGAGATGTATTTATAGCTCCAAAATCACTCCTAGCCGTTGCTATGATCATAAATACAGATTCTGAAAATCTGTTAGATAGTCGACTATCCGATATGGTTATTCGACTATCTTGGCAACGGTCACAAGGATAGTCGACTATCTGATATGGATATTCGACTATCATGGCAACAGTCATCAGGATAGTCGACTATCCAATATCAGATATTCGACTATCTGACCCTGCGGAAATAGTCCGTTTTTAAAACAACAAACTTATTGAAAATAAGATATAAAATATTTTTCAAAGCTTTGTTTGAAGATATAAATATCTTAAACATGAAAAACAATTGTAATGACAATTTCGAATCAATAAAAACATTTAAAATCATTTTGTTTTAAATGTATTGAAAATATTTATTATATAACATTTAAAACCAATAAAAATATTTTTATCACAAATAAAAATATTTATGATATGCATATATTGTAAAACTATTTATGATATGCATATATTGTAAAATCATTTATGATATGCATATATTGTAAAACCATTTATGATATGCATATATTGTAAAATAATTTATGATATGCATATATTGTAAAACCATTTGTGATATGCATATATTGTAAAACCATTTATGATATGCATATATTGTAAAATCATTTATGATATGCATATATTGTAAAACCATTTATGATATGCATATATTGTAAAATCACTTATGATATGCATATATTGTAAAATCATTTATGATATGCATATGTTGTAAAATCATTTTATGAGAGAAGCCAAGACTCAAACTTAAAGTCGGATCAAGATCACAATAAAGACAATATAAATAAGACTCAACAAAAGGTCTTCATTTATTTTCATTGCTTCTCTCGATCTTGTCTTGAACTTCTTGGACTCCAATTCTTGTCCGCTCAAATAACGTTGCATAGCCTTTTCTTCCTCTACGCTCATTGTAATTTTGCATATCAATTTTTTATCTTCCTTTTGCATATCTACAAAATGAATAGCACTTTAGTTAAAATATAAATTAAAGTGTATTCAATAATAACTCACATTTATTTGGCATATATTATTTTCCATTAAATTGGTTTGTCAATTATCAAAATATATAAGTATGAACATATACATATGTTCCAACAATTTCCCTCTTTTTGATAATGGCAAACCTTAATGGGAATATGCATATACCCTTTATAAAAGACTATGCCAAATGTAAGACAAGTTATTATTGAGTTCCCCCTCAATTTATGCAATAAATATTTAAAACAAATAAATATGCATATAAATAAATAAGTATGCATATACCCTTATCTTTCCCAATGCATGGAAAATAAATATACCCTTAATCTTCCCAAAAGCATGATTAAAGATAAATATGCATATACCCTTAATCTTCCCCCTTTTGACATTAACAAAAAGATAATTTCATTAATGAAGAAGGAAAATTACAATAAGAGTAATTGAAAATATATTACAATAAATGAAAATACAATAATGAAAATACAAATCAAGAACTTTCATCGTCGTCGAAATCATCGTCATCGCTAGAAGTACTTGCGGAATAGACGTGAGAATACGAATAATTGACATGGTCAAAATATCCGTGGATTTCGTCACTAAGCCTACGCACATTGCTTTCCGTGCGAGACACATTACTATCGATTCGATTAATTGAGGTCGATAGAGAGGCAAGTTGATCCAAGATGGCTTGAGACACATCCAGTTGGGCACGAGGACGACGAGCTTGAATTGGAGGAGGAGGATTTGGAATTTGATCATGTGGTTGGTCATGGTCATGAAAAGAGGTCTCTTGAATTTTCCAATGTTTGGTGCGAGTTTTCTTGATACCAACATTGGTGTTGACTTGAGATGCTTCAAGAAGATGCATTATAAGTAATGCATAAGGAAGGGGTTTGTCACTTCCTATTGAGTCAAACATATGTGTAAGAACAAATTTACACCAATTTATGCGTGCTTTGGAAATAATAGCATGCATGTTTTTTGCATCTTCACGGCCAATTGTCGTGTGATTGCTTTTTCTCGGTTTAAGAATCCGAGTGACAACATAAAGAATCAAACGAAATTCCGGAAAAATTCCTTTAATAGGAGCTCTCTTTTGCTCTTGAGAGAATTCAAATTGTCCAATTCCAATAAGGTTGAAGAGGACATTTTCATCATAGAGTATTCCTTCGACACCGGTATATTGTTCGATGTCTTGGCCATCACGAGGAAGATTTGTGATAGCTTGAATATTTTCTTCACTTAAAAGGATAGGAATGCCATTGACTTTGGTAGAGAGAACTCCATCTTCATCTTTCTTAAGGTTCGAATAGAAGGCTTGAATCAAAAGAGGATGAATGAAATCATACTTCAAATAAACAAAGTCAAGGATTGAACCTTGTAGAAGTAAATTGGAATGATTAGAATCCGCTAGAAATCTTGCGGTTGTGAATCGAGGTGGAAGAATATCTCGATTTTCAAATTTTCTAATAAATCGTTGAAGCTCATTTTCTTGTTCAACCAAAGAACGGATCCATCGTCATAACAATGTAGAGATGGAGGAGGATTTGAAGAAGAAGGGATATTCTTTCCGGCACAAGAGCGTTTAGATCTTCTATTTGCCATTGAAATTTGTAGGCAAGAAGAACTTTTGGAAGAATTTTGGAATAGAATTTTTGAAGAGAATTTCTTGAACAAGAATGATTTTGGTGTGAAACAAAGAGTGCACACTAATCCTATTTATAGAGTTCAAGAAAACATAGCATTGAATGACAAAAATCAGATTTTTGGACTGATTGGAACGGCTATAAAACGGTCAGATTTTTGAAATTTGACTGAGGATAGTCGAATAACTTATTGAATAGTCGACTATCTGGGAACGATATTCGAATATCTTCTGGGATAGTCGAATATCTGGAAACAGATATACTCGAATAACTTCTGGTTAATCGAATATCTGGAGAAATAGCTTGATTTTCTGGATAATCAAGTTATTCGAATAACTTCTAGTTACTCGATTAACTTCGACGACTTTGAAAAAATCGTTTATGCAGAAAATATTGGAAAAACAATTTTCATTTTATGGAATTCGTTTATTAAAAATAAACTATATTTTTGGTAAAAGTATATATCATAATTTTATGAACATAATTTTATTAAATCAAATATGCTATTTCTAAATTCACAAGTCAAGTAAGAAAAATAATATTGACTTGAATTGAAACATTATCTTGGTTCCCCCTGAATTTAGGGCGATACCTGCAAAAGAAAATACGCGTCTTCCACGCTCAAGTCAGTAATATTCAAAATATAAATGCAACAAAAAAAATGTATGCATTTAGATCAACGTTTAACCGCATTAGGACGTGACTCCTTTGAACATGATTTATGTCTTAGCACATCAATAAACGCTAAATATTATATCAATTCTGCTAGCAATAAGGTAAAGTGAGGAACGATCATACCTTTGTAATACTTGGTATTGCTTTCCTTACCTTTCACATTTTTGTCAAGACGGTCATATGAATTCATTGAATTGACTATTGCTTATTTCAAAGCGATTTAGCAACTCATTGCAATATTGAGCATGACAAATGAGAGTTCCCTCTTTCATTTGTTTCACTTGCAACCTCAAGTTGAAATTTAGTTCGTCCATCATGATATTTCAAGAATTTGCTAGTCATGAGTTTTAAACTCCTTGCATACAAATTTATTAGTTGCTCCAAATGTAATATCATCAATAAAAATTATTTTTAAAGTACAAGAAATATCATCAATAACATTCATGCAATTTCCTTAATGAAAAATTCCCCCTCAATTAAGGCAAACTAGAATGTAAATATATTCCCCCCTTACTTGAAGCATATCACCTAAACACTTCTTCTTTTTGGCATTTAGCAAGAAGAGAGTATATTAAGGAAAAACTATGAGGAGTATGCAGTATGGAGATTTATAGAAATTTATCAAGACATACCAACAAAACATAGATCTACCAATTGTTATAAAACAGTGATAAAATTATTTGTTGAAAAACATACACAACAGTTGCCTAATTGCCAATTAAGAAATGCTGATTTTGCTCTGTGACAATCGATTGTCAAGTTACCACAATCGATTGTCTGCCAGTCATTCTAAAAATCATTCCCAGATTTTACGCTTAACAATCGATTACTGGCAACGTTCAAAAAATCTTTTCCAAATTTTAATTAAAACAATTCATTGTTACAAATCTACAATCGATTACCTGACGGTATTTGAAAACTTTTTGGCAACGGTCAGTTATACAATCGATTATGCAATGTTGACAATCGATTATATATCAGTCTTGAAAAATCAATTTAGACACTGCCTCTTGACAATCGATTGTTATAAACTCACAATCGATTATATAATAACTTTGAAAAAGTCTGGAAGACACTGCCTCAACATAATCGATTGTCATAAGTTCACAATCGATTATTTTGTGACTTTGAAAAATCTGATGGATACTGTCTCTTCACAATCGATTGTCATTAGCTTCACAATCGATTATTTTGAGCTTTGAAAAACTTTGGACACTGCCTCATCACAATCGATTGTCATAAGGTTCACAATCGATTGTCATGCAGATTTGAAAAATCTGATGCTCACTGCCTTAACACAATCGATTGTCATTAGTTCACAATCGATTGTCATGCAGTCTTGGCTTAACATAATCGATTATCATAAGTACATAATCGATTATCTTAGTCCAGATTTTAGAGGCATGTTTAAAAATCATTTTGACTAAAGTAAATATGCATGATTTAAAATCATTTAGCATTAAATTAAATATGCATGATTTTGTAAAAATAATTGTTATTGGAAAACATAACAGATGTATCAACTGTTATTTAACAACTATTACGATTAAGCATATCAGAAATTTCAACAGTATAAGAACTAAATTAACAACAAATATGTTAACATCGGTTGCTTGCACATATCAACAATTTGGTTTTTATCGAGCGGATAACTAACCGAAATTCCCCCTTGATGCAATGAGGTTCCGTGCTTGGTGCATCTACTACAATATTGTAGTCTTCAAGCACACCTGCAAAAGTACCTAAACATAGGTTTTTGGTACCCAAACACTTTTGGGTCCTTGGGGGTTAGGCAAATAATAATTATAGCCACAAGATAAATCCCTATGTTTTGCAAAACATGTGGGTGCTATGTGTCCTACCCGGTTGCAGTAGTGACATACCACACTCGGGTTGTGCATATGTCTAGGTTGTGCCAAATACGTTCTAGGTAATCTAAAATAAACATTCCTAGAAATTCCTAGAGTTATTTCTAGGCGGTCTAGAATAATTATTTCTAGATTCATTTGCACAATTCCTAGAATCGTTTCTAGGTGGTCTAAAATTATTAATTCTAGACTCATTAAAAATCCTAGAATTATTTCTAGGTGGTGCATCACAATTTCTAGCATGATTCTTATTCTTTTTACGCCTTCTATTTTTCTTAGGCTTTTTCTTCTTAATCACTTCAATAGTTTTAGGAGCATCTACATTGTATTTTTCTAGTGTGTTCCTAAGTTCAATGTTTTCTAGTTTCAAAGAATCACAAGATAAACAAATAGAACTTTTATCAATTGAAGAAGATTCATTCATTGCTTTAATCTTATTTCTAAGATCAAAAATGTCATTTTTCAAGAAATCATTTTCTTTTTCTAAAACATCAATTTTATTTTTGAGAACACCATTTTCATTAGTTAATTTTTCAAAATCTATTTCTTTCAAAGAGGAGGATTTTCCAAAATCCTTTTCTTGTAAAGAAAGTGTTTTCTGAAAATCTGTTTCTTGCAAAGAAAGTGTTTTCTGCAAAGAAAATGTTTTCTTCAAATCGTTTATCATTTTGGAGGCATTAACAAATTCACCATACAGTTCAGTATAGGCACTTTGTAATTCTTCAAAAGAGTGAGAGTTAGATGTACTTACCTCTTCTCCTTCGTCGGCCATGAGGCATTTGGCAGTTGGTTCATCACATGAACTGTCTGCTTCTTGAGCCGCATTTTCATAAGTGTCCTCAAGCTTGTCCCACATCTCTTTAGCAGTTTTGTATTGGAAAATTTTCCGATAGACCTCCTGTTTCAAGGAACTATACAACATATTGATAGCCTTGGTATTGTATTCACTTACCATGGCTTTTCCAACTTGTTTCATCAATTGTTCACCATACTTGATGATTTGCCATAGACGAAAGTTGTTTGATTTGATGAAGATTGTCATCCGATCTTTCCAATGCGTGTAATTGCTTCCATCAAATATTGGAGGCAAAAAGATAGAGTGACCTTCACCTTATCCTGCAAAAGCACTACTAGTAGAAGCAATAGAAGGATTCTCTCAAACTGTTAAGTCTTTCAGAGAATTAGGCTCTGATACCAATTGTTAGATAATACGCTTAACGCTAGAGGGGGGGGATGAAGAGCGTTATAATAAAATATAGCGTAAACTTGCGGAATTTGAAAATTGCAGGAAATAAATAAGTGCGATAAGTAAATAAACAAGAATGAACGCACCGATGTATCCTGGTTCACCACAACCCGTGGCTAGTCCAGTCCCCGAGAGACTCTCTCGAGATTTCCACTAACTTCGTTAAGCTTACGGGTGCTTAACAAACCGTTACACTTGCTCAAGGATACCACACCTTAAGACTTCACTTGCTCGAGGATACCTCACCCCAAGACTTCACTGTTAAGCTTACGGGTGCCTAACAAACCTTTACAACCAGAGGACACAAGCCTCAACACCTTTGCTCGGAGATACAACACTCCAAGACTTCAACCAAGGAAACACAAGTTCCTTCTTACAACAAGAGAATAACAATTCTCTTCAAGTGTACAAAACACTAAGCACTCACTTAAACAAGACTCTCTTAATAGAGTGGATATGAGTAAACAAATACGCTCAAGAACACAACAATAAATTCAAGACCTTGGCTTTCAAAATATGATAAAAATGATCAATAAATGATATTGGAAATGTATGAAAGCTTAAGAATGCTTTTGGTCAGAAGTTGTGTGTTTAATGAGTGATTTTGAGATGTATTTATAGCTCCAAAATTACTCCTAGCCGTTGCTATGATCATAAATACAGATTCTGAAAATCTGTTAGATAGTCGACTATCCGATATGGTTATTCGACTATCTTGGCAACGGTCACAAGGATAGTCGACTATCTGATATGGATATTCGACTATCATGGCAACGGTCATCAGGATAGTCGACTATCCAATATCAGATATTCGACTATCTGACCCTGCGGAAATGGTCCGTTTTTAAAACAACTAACTTATTGAAAATAAGTTATAAAATGTTTTTCAAAGCTTTGTTTGAAGATATAAATATCTTAAACATGAAAAAAAATTGTAATGACCATTCCGAATCAATAAAAACATTTAAAATCATTTTGTTTTAAATGTATTGAAAATATTTATTATATAACATTTAAAACCAATAAAAATATTTTTATCACAAATAAAAATATTTATGATATGCTTATATTGTAAAACTATTTATGATATGCATATATTGTAAAATCATTTATGATATGCATATATTGTAAAACCATTTATGATATGCATATATTGTAAAATCATTTATAATATGCATATATTGTAAAATCATTTATGATATGCATATATTGTAAAACCATTTATGATATGCATATATTGTAAAATCATTTACGATATGCATATATTGTAAAACCATTTATGATATGCATATATTGTAAAATCATTTATGATATGCATATATTGTAAAACCATTTATGATATGCATATATTGTAAAATCACTTATGATATGCATATATTGTAAAATCATTTATGATATGCATATGTTGTAAAATCATTTTATGAGAGAAGCCAAGACTCAAACTTAAAGTCGGATCAAGATCACAATAAAGACAATATAAATAAGACTCAACAAAAGGTCTTCATTTATTTTCATTGCTTCTCTCGATCCTGTCTTGAACTTCTTGGACTCCAATTCTTGTCCGCTCAAATAATGTTGCATAGCCTTTTCTTCCTCTATGCTCATTGTAATTTTGCATATCAATTCTTTATCTTCCTTTTGCATATCTACAAAATGAATAACACTTTAGTTAAAATATAAATTAAAGTGTATTCAATAATAACTCACATTTATTTGGCATATATTATTTTCCATTAAATTGGTTTGTCAATTATCAAAACATATAAGTATGAACATATACATATGTTCCAACACCAGGTTCTATGGAAGAAATAATTACTCGAATTAGCAGAATCTCCACTTGAGAAGCAAGTGAATGAATATATAGGGGCAAAGCAGTGTCCGCTCGCCTACCCAGAGGGCCAATTAATTATGGTTGCGATAACGTCACCTTTTTTCTTGGGGAAATATACTAACAAGACCACCCTAGGGTCCCTTTATGAGATTTTACAAATGCTACAATCCCGCAAAATTTGAAAAGCAGCAAGGCCTCGAGGGCTCCTCGCTAGCACTAGCACCGATCCGAAAGAAGCTGTCGATCTAACTTCAAGACAAGACCCGATTTCGGAGTCCCGGTCGCCCCAAGTATGGTTTTGAAAGGGCTAACTCAAAGTTCGAAGGTTAACTCCACAAGAGAGGCGAGGTAAAAATAATGGAATGACTTGAAGAAGAAAAACCCTTTTGCATTGCCAAAAATATATTTAAAAGCGGGGTCTTTCCAAGACTATTCCCTCGGAATACGGAAAGGAAAGTAAAAACGTAACGAAGGAAAAAGCGACACAAGGTCTACTCTTTGTTGCCACCATCCTCTAAACCATATTCAGGATCCTTATCTAAAGCGATTAGGAGCGACCTCAATTTTGGAAGAAAGTTCGACACCTCTGGCTATGACCCCTTCCAAGGCTTCCCTCCTTGCATTCTCCCTAGCATGATCAACTTCCCGAGCCAGTTTCAGCTTGGCCTCTATTGCTATTTTGTGAGCTATTTGATTCACTGTAGCCGCATCCTTCAGATAAGTAGCAACTTTTCCCTTGGTCTCGGACTTGTCCGGAACCATGGCAACAATCTCCTTGCGAGCATTTTGGAGAAGACCCTAGATTGATACCAACTCCGAGATTGCCACCTCATTTTGCTCCCTCAGCTCGAGGATCACCGTATTTAGTTGCCCGGTTTAGGAATCCTTTCGCCCAATCTACGAAAAGAAAGGTAATCCAGTCAATGCCGATCTATAGGTGCAAAGAGCGGATTCGGCGTGACAAAATAACCTACTCAGCAAGCTCAGCCTTTTCCCGGAGTGCTCTTTCCGAAGCAGTTCGGAGCTTGCCTGATTCTTTCTTCTTTTGGGTTGAGTATGCCTTCGACTCTTGCATCCTAAGATAAGCCTCTCATGCTCTTTTTCATGGAATGAAAGCTCATCATGAAGCCTTGAGAGGGCATGATCCTACATCTCCTTACACAGTGGCATAACAGAAGAATTAGAGGAACGAAGAGTGATGACTGAGACTAAAAGAAATACACAAAAAATAGCTATCACTAGCTGCAGGAATCTCTCTGCCGCCTTGAATGCAATAGGAGCTTCGAGACCGATGTTATCGATGACATTATCAAAGATATTGTAAAACAAGCATCTTGAGAGGACTCCTCGCTTTGGTGGTGTTTATATTCTGAGCATCTCTTAGCTCCCCTGACGGGAACTGAATGCCCAAATTTCAATGACATAGATCATAGATGTCCCCGATGGGAAACTCTAGCCCCCGAAAAGCTTTGAGACCACATCCTTTGGAACCGGCAGTAACGGTCTCCCTATCAGAAACTGCACCATATTTGGCCACGAGATCAAGAACCATGCTAGCACCCTCCTTGAGGGTCTTCACAGCACGGGACCGACCTGAGTTATCTGTCCCCGATTCAGCGGCTTCTCGTCGAGGTACCTAAGAGACTAACGCATCCTACCTAGGCCTCTCCTCCAGATGGCTCTTGCTCTCATCATCATTTTTGTCCCCGGTATCAAGGCTTTCCTCAAAGGCTGAAGCTGGGATCTTAGTGGCGGTTCGAGGTATGTGTGACTTAGGTTTCTTCATCACAAGGGGATTAGCAGCCTTCTTACCCTTCCTTTTCTTTCCCTTAGCGGGCTCCAAAGCCTCCATCTCCCTACTAGGGGGCGGCCTCCTCAGCATATTATTGCCAAGGCCTGCATGAATGTGACGACCATAACTTATCAGTACAAAAGATACAGGGAGAAGCACAAGGCCAAGACATAGGTGGCGAGGGGAACTTTACCATGATTCTTGGCCACCCACCGCTTCTTATCTAAGTCGGGCCAAGATCGGACAAGATATGGGAACGAGGTATCCAACCTCCTAACCCATCCCGGTAGATCCAAGACTGCTCCGGGATACCAATCGGCATATGCAAAAACAAAAAAGTGATAATTATTTTTGGAAAAGAATACTTATGCTGTATGTTACACTTCTCTGGGAAAGGCATCCTCCCGGCCGGAGTGACATCTGAGATTCTCACTCGGGTGAACCTACTCATCTATCATCAATCTTTCTCCTTGTAGTGCTCGAAAAAGTTGATTTTTTGAATCGATGATGAAGCCGAATGAAACCTCAATAAAATTGAGGGATGTATAACATGATTGAATGGTTGAGGGTAAAGGTATCATCATCGACCCAATCGCAGAAATGGTGGAGCATCAAGACTATACTGCAAGAAGAATGATAGATTTAACCAAGCATCACTTGGTACTCATAGAAGAAATCAAAGATAACCGGATCTATCTCCGGGGGAGGGGATTTAGAAGGATCGGCCGGACCCAAAGTGAACGGTTAAGTATACACATGAAGGAAACCAGCCTTGTAATTTGGTATTTTCTCATCAGCACTAGGAATCTCCACCTCCACTGTCTCTCCCCATCGACAGTCTTCCTTCACCTTCTTTATATTGGTCACAACACTAATATACTGAGACACGTGTTCGTATCGGCCCGATTCAGATGAGGGTTTATCGATGATAAAGTCTTTCATCATATCAAGCACCGTGGGGTTACATTTTCCCATGGTGGGTATGAATTTGGGTTCGAGATGTTCGACATGAAGAGGCGTCCTCATCTCTCCCAGGAACCATCTTGGAGGTCCTAGCCATGATTATGGTACAATTTCTCTAAGAAAGTATGAAGAAAGGGGATGGGTCTAGCTTTGCAAATTTGAAGATGTTGGGGAAGTAAGAATTTTCAAATGGTTGGTACATTTATACGAGCCATATGTGCAGTGGAAGGGACGAGGCAATGACGGTTTGTGGGCTTCTCGATAGTCGCATTTGACAGTGGCCCTTGTGCGGTTTTTTGGTCATGGAATTTAATGCTCAAAACGGCTGATGTCACAATGATGATGCCCTCAGAGTATAATCTCAAAATATCCTATCGCTTCGTTCTAGGAAACACCGGGACTATCAATATACGACAAAATTGGAGGGTGTAATTTCTCATCATTAACGCATTTCAGAAAATCATCTCGAAGCCTCGAGGCTACAAGGCTATAGTCGTGCTTCATCCCTCTAGGTTCGTCAACGCCCAACCTAAGGACAATGTTGGCCGTGGACATGATGTAAATGGGAGTTCTCAAGGCACGCAGCTAGGACAGAGCCTAGTATCATCCAGTTGTCCTATCTCCATTTCTTTGTCATTAATGTATTTTGTACTATGTTAGGATTTCCCTTATATACAAAGGGGATCTTTGTTATTTTGTAAGTGTCTGTTACTTTAGTTAATTTACACGAAATATACAAGAACATTCGCTTTGCTCTCTAACATGTTCTCTTTATTTTATTGCTTTTATTTACTATCATTCCATTTGTTCAACATTTATTAATTTATCATTGGCCATAAAGAGCCTTTGTTGATTTTATTATAACTATTAGACGCACCTCGATCGCCCTCGATAGCTCATATCTGAGCCCTGGAATCGACCTCAAGGCCCCCTTATCGACTAGATCGAGGCCTTGATTGATAGACTATCGGTTTATTATCGCCTCATCCTTTACTCTTATTTCATTTCTTAACCTCGCACACATAACACCAACTACTTAACAACTAGCGTAAAAATGGATCACGCATTTTTAAAATCCCATCATCAAATTTAATTGTTATTACCATTTTCACGATAGACATAAAATATCCTATGACCACGATAGTAAGGTACATAAAGTATATTTTAAGTGAGTAGTGTTTTAAGTAATTTGAGATAATTCTTAATTATGTGGATTATTAGTTAATAGGAGAATTAACAAGTTAATGATAATTAGTGGGTAATTAGTTAATAATCTTGGATAAGAACAAGCTAAGACCAACATGGCAGCCCCCATTCCAAGATTTGTGACTCATATATTATAAATTAGAGGTGGAATATGTAAGTAGGTTGTGTGGCTTAATCACTAGCATGTGGGGCCCAGACCATTTAAAGTATAAAACCTAAAACCTCTCTAATTCAAAGAGGGGTCTTATATCAAAGTTTTAGGTAACGATATTCAGCAAGGATTCAACAAGGAAATTCCTTATCATCTTAGCAGGTAACCATTTTGCAATTCTAAAAGAAGTCTCGGTTAATCTTTCTCAAGCATATCATACGTATTTTTCCTACTGTAATCTTGCCGTCACGTGTTTTGCTCGCGGTTATCGTTGGTTAGAGGGATCGTCAAGAAAATCAGTTCAGATATGTTAAGGCTATCCCTTCTTTCTTTTGGCATGATATATATGACACAAGTGAAATGAGCAAATGCACAATTTCCACAAATGATTCTATTCATAGAGGCCCTAGAGGTGCTGATGTTCTTGAATTCTCATATGTCTTATTGTTTGGGTCTCGAAAAATACATAAGTTGATAAAGTTTATGTTTATTGTAAAATGGTAATAACAATTAAATTTTATGATAGGACTCCAAAAATACATGATTTATTTTATTCTAGTTATTTAAGTAGTTTATGCTAGGTTTATCAAGTTTAAATATGACATCCGAGCTAAAATGGAGTTATAATAGAACGGGGGGGGTTAGCTATTCGGACCTCAGAATGATCGGTGCGGGACCTTGAGATCGATGCCTGGGCTTGGGCTCGAGTTATCGGGGATAATCGGGAAGGGATAACAGTTATGATATAATTAAGGGAGGCTCTTTGAGGCAAATGACAAGCGATAATGAAGAACAAGTATGAAAGAAATAAATAGGAGCAATAGTATTGACAACATATGTTAGATAGAAAAGAGAAAGAGGGAGAGTCATTATTTGTCTCGTGTAGAATAGTTTGAGCAACAACAGATCCTCTACAAAATGGTATGGACCCCCTTTATACAGAGGAGGAATATTAACATAGTACAAAAGCATTAAATACAAATATATGGAGATGGGATGGCTAGAGGCGACACCTTGATACGGGCTCTAGGCAGGCCGACATTTTCAGGCTTAACCATGTGCCTTATGAACTCCCCATTTTGACTCAAGCCTCGATCAATATTTCCTTTAGGCCGAGCCTCAACGAGTTTTGAGGTAGGGAGCTCAATCATAGCTTCACATCTTCGAGGCCTCGAGATGTTCTTCTGGAATGAAATAATAGCAAGAAGTTGTACCTTCTAATTTTTCCGCATACAGATAGTCTCTGCGTTTCCTAGAACGAAGGGATGGGAAATGATTTTGATGCCCAACACTTCAGGCCCCTTGTGATGATATCATACTAGTGATGCGAACTATCACATGAGCCTTTCCGATAACCAGGACGTTCTATGGACTTGTCTTTTCGAGGCCATTCAATGCATTGTCGATTCCCGTTCTTTAAAGTGATAATATTACTATCCATTCAATTTTTCAAGAACACATTGATTTCACCTACCAATTGATCTTGATTGTACCTACCAGTCAATTTTTCAAAATCATTGATGGTCATGTCATTACCCCTATAAATGGGGGAATTCCAACACTATTTCCCTATCCAAGTGTCGTTCTTCATTCATTCATCCCTTTCTTCTCACCATTTTCCTTTATTCTCAACGACCATGTTTGGGGCTCATGGCTTTAAGGTTTTATGGAAGCGTTATCATCAGCTGTGCATTGTCCTTATTCATGAGCTTCCCCTTGTCGAATGAGATCATACCATCTCATAGTTATTGTTGTTACTGTTATGCCTGCTACTGCAGTCTTTCTTAACTCGGGATGATGATATAGGGGAGACCAACTTTCTCCGCCTTAAAATGTTATTTGGATTGTACACTGCTGCTCACTAGGGGGCTCAGATTATACACCGTCGCTCACCTTCATTCCCCGGTTCGGCGTGGTGCTTCACCCTGGTCTGGTAGCTTGCACGGCTTACTATTCCAAGAAGTGGATTTTACGTAGCCGTGCAAGTGAGGTAGATATTCGCCAAGTCCGTTGTTGGTTCGAGGTTCTCTTGGCGAATGATGGTCCTCAACCTTTGGCTGGCCATGGCATTTTTTTGTCCGTTCTTGCTTCTCCATTTTCCTCCCCTTCATTTTTTCCATTGAAGACGTCATTCTAGAGGGTCGATATGAGACTTCCAAAGGAACAACACTTTGGAAGATATTGTGTTTGAGGAAGTATTCCCAAAGAGAGGGTGCCCAAAGGTGTTGCTGCAGGAGATGGACCTACGAGAGTAGATTAGGCCCTTAGGCTTTCACTATGGGTGTGTGCCCTTTCGCTTCTTTGTTTCTGTGTAAGTACCCTTTGTGGGCCTTTGTAACCATATAATGGACCCCTTTAGGGCTGTTGTAAGGAAATATTTGTGAATATAAAGATGTTCTCTTGACTTTTACCTTTGATACTTGCCATATTCTTTTATATTTGTGCAGATTCTAAATTTATGCCTCTGCTAACGATAGTCAATATCTAACTCGGATGTGAGTATTCGTTTCGGTCTTTGGTTGACTGAAACGACTGCTTTCTGAGCCCACCGTTGTTCCTCGGAGCAAGCCTAAAGTTGTCCGATAGACATCTGGACCCTCGAGTCACATGAAGATAGCACCTTGAAACTCGAGGTTTTTTATAGTGGCATCTGAGTGAGGGCCAGCTTCCAGCAAGTGGTGATTTGTTTTTGAACTTGGTGTAGATAATATTTCATGATGCTATAGATATTCCCCCAATGAGGGTTTGAAAATACTTAGGCGATGTCTTGGGGTCAATCCTTCATGGACGGAACTCGAAGCGCTTATTTTTCTTCTTGGAATAAACCTTCGAGATTTGATACCATCTCGGACTTTGTAATGGTGTAGAAAGCTTTCTAGAGCCTAAATCCTTGCTGATGGAGATCCTCAAGGTGGGCTACCATCTCAGGACTGGAGATGATGTTGTTGGCCTTTTTATGCCTAACTTCCTTTTGATGGAGGTCCTCGAGGTCGGGTACCACTTCGGGACTAGATAGGATGACATTGGCATCTTAAAGCCAAACTTCTTTTTGATGAAGGTTCTCGAGGTCGGGTACCACCTCAGGACTAGAGATGACACTATTGGCTTCATAAAGCCTAACTTCTTTTTGATAGCGGTCCTTGAGGTCGGGTACCACCTCGGCACTAGAGCCGATGCCATTGGCTTTTTTAAGCCTAACTTATTTTTTATGGAGGTCTTTGAGGTTGGGTACCACCTCAGGACTGGAGATGACGCTATTGGATTCTTTAAGCATAACATTTTTTGATGGAGGTATTCGAGGTCGGGTACCAACTCAGGACTGGAGACGACACCATTGGCTTCTCAAAGCCTAACTGTTTTTTGATGGAGGTCCTCAAGGTCAGGTACCGCCTGGGGACTCGCATCGAAGTCATTAGCCTCCCATGGCCTATCTTGGGTAGGCGGACCGTTGTCGTTTCCCCTCATATATATATGGGGTTGCTTCCGCTTCTTGGGAGATCACACTATTTTTGATAGCTATCCTTCCATTTCAGCATTAAGTCCTTTGTTACCTTAGCCCAAAAGTTTTTGTGTTCGTGCTTTCGTTTGCTACTCTTGCCATAGCTATGACTGTGACTTCGGGATTTTTCCGACAGAGAGGGGAGAGTTTTGTTCCTAGTGCTCAGGATCAACAAGAGTTTAACTTGAAGATTATGGCTTTGATAAGAGAAGAACATCTTGAGTTAGTGAAGAGTGACTGTAGATGGGGGGGGGGGGGGAGAAGGTAGCGCTACAAGCTCTTTGTTTGGGTGAGGGTATCACTGACCATGCCGATGGATTCCTGAATGTGTACATGTATCCCTCTGCACTAGGCCCTCTTGATAGGGTTGTGTTCGACTTCTATTTAAAGTATCAAGTTACTTTGGCGCAGATACATCTGTCATTTTAGCGAATAGTATTGATGATAAGGTTTTTTGCGGAGATGGCGGGGCTTCAATTCACACTCAGCCATCTCGTCAAGCTATACCATCCCTTTCACCATCGAGGTATGCTAACCATATGGTGTCATTCGTCCATACCCTTTTAGTTGATAATGAGGAAGAAGGAGATCAGGAGTGGGTTAGGTGATTCGTCCAGGTCTGGATGACTGATATTATCCTCGTGGAACTTACGCCATTCCTCGAGGAATGGAATTATACATGTAAGTAGAGTTTCCCGTGCTTTCTCAAATTTGCTCATGGTGAATGCCAGTTTTTAATTGTATTTTCTCCTTTTCCGCAGCAATTTCATGGCCACCGGGTGAAGTTCTTGATCTGCCTGGTTAGGTCCAGAAGTTGGCGACCCACTTAACTTGTGACGAGAGTAGGTGGAGAGATGTGTCCCGGTACTGATGGGAAGTGAAACATCATGTTATGTGTGTATACCACCTTTTCCTTGCTTTTTGTCCATTTGGGGAGACGTTTTCCCTTTTTGTGTATTAATATTTGTTGTCGTAGGTATCGAAGAGCCTTTTGGGGCGAGGTTGTGCTCCTCTGGAGAAGAGGAGGGGTTTCTAGCTCCAACTAAAGAATGACAATAATAAGCGGGACACACATTCGCAGGGGGATGGCACTCAGAGTAAGGAGAAATAAGGTCGGGGTTTTGAGAACATAGATATCGTCCGATCCTACTGCACTCAAAGTTTCTAGTTCTAGAAAGATGTCTTCTTCGAGAGATCGTGCTTCAATCGTGGTTGATTATTCTAGGGTTGATGGGACTAGACCAACAGATGTGTGCTAGTCTTCGAGGAAGTCCGCCGGCTTCACTTTGTGGTGAGCTTTGACATAGGCTTTTTGAATCCCGCGTCTTCCCTTCCTTATCGAGTTTTTCTTTTGCAAGCCTTTGACAGGCTTAGGTCTGAGCTGCTTTGCCAAGGATCTAGGCTCCATAAAGCTCTTGATGAGGGTATGTCCTTTAGGCTCCTTTGCGAGGAGAAGGAAGTTGATTTTGACACACTAGAGATATGAGGCGTATCAAAGCTCGAATTACCAGAGCTATTTAATGGAGTGAGTAACTTTCCGTCTTGAGGGAGTACTCATTTCGCTTTTTAATGTCCAAGGCTAACTCTTCGCCTATCCCAGTTGTAGAAAGAGATGAAGGCCCTGGAACATCTTAGGGGTGAAGCCAATCGAATCAGGAATGAATGTGGTGAGCTAAGAGCTCGGGCGCATGTTCAAGCTTTAGAGGAGAAAGGTGCCTTGGCTAAAGTTCCTGCCCTCAAGGTCCAACTCGGCTTAGTTATTGATAACGTCTTCGTTCTGGCGGATATCATCGAAAATCTTGAATCTAAACTTTTGAAGGTTAGGGTTGAGATTGTTGATGCATGGACCGAAGCAGCACTAAGCCCGACTAAGGCCAATTAGAAGATGGAAATTTTATTGAAGGACTCTATAGATGCCCAAGACTAGTTGAAGGAGGTCCTCAATCGTGAAGAGAGGATTAAAGAGTATGCTCATTGAAAATATGGAAGAAAGGTTCTCGATGTGATTGATGCCAAGGGGTTTTGTTATCCCGGAAGGGTTGGCATGAGCAAGGGCTGACGAGCGTGGTGGTCAGTTACTCATGTCTGATGCCGAGGAGAGTGAAAATGAGGCCGATAAGCTGTAGCCCTCAGGGCTTGTTTGTAATATCTTCGGAGCATATTTGTAGATGGAGAATTCACTTTCTCGCGTATGTAAATAAAAGAAAACTTGTAACTTTATTTCTTCCTCACCCTTTTCTATTTCGTTTTTGGCCAGGTGGACTGGTTTCATAGTTCGTGAGAATCCTTAGATTCATGAAATGGCCTTAGAGTTTATTAGGCAGACCTGGGGCTTTTACGTACCCGGTCGATGCTACCTTTAGTGCAAGCTGGCGTTAGAGCTCTTATGCTTTTGCTCAAATTTTTCCGATTTAGTCTCCGAGTTGGGCTTCGACTCGAGCTCAATCGACCCTCAAGCTCTTTTGTTTTGATAGGATGACGACAATGGCTCTTATGCCTTTGGTCGAAACGATCTTTTGTGGCCCTGAGTCTCGTTAAGCTGGCGACTATGGCTCTTATGCTTTCCCTTTAGGCATGTGTAGTTAACTATTTTAGGTTCAATCTCCGAGTTGGGTTACAACTAGAGCTCATTTGACCCTCAAGTTTTGTATTTGTGTGGGCTGGCGTCAATGGCTATTACGCCTTGGGTTGGACCTTTTATGTGTGTGGCCCTAAAGCTCATTAGGCTAGGGACAATGGCTCTTATGCTTTTCCTTTATGTATATATAGACTTTATTTTCCCCTCGTTAAGGAATTTTGCAATGATTTTTCCTGATCCATTGTTGGTTTGGGAAAAAACTTGATTTAAAGTCATTTGTGGTGATGTTCGAGCACCCCAGAAGGTTTGGATTGTAGGGTGATTAGCTCGAAGCCTTGTGATTTGGAGCTGATATGGCCGAAGCTCTTTTGCCTATAGAGGGTAGCCTGTTTAACTTGACCTTTTTCTATGTAGATTCGAAGTACTGGCTTATGATTTTGCAGCAACGGTCGGGCATCCTCGAGTCGTGTTAATTCTAATGGTACAGCTATATGACCATAGTAGTTTCGGCGTGTATATTGATGGTATGCCATTTGAGGTCTTACAGTTTTTGTTGATACTTGGTACAAGTATGATTCATGCATTGTTTGAGGTCTTAGAGTTTTGGTTATTACTTGGTATAAGTATGATTCATGCCTTTCTTGAGGTCTTATGATTTGTGTTTTTTCCTTGTGCATGTTTTACAAGACCGAGTATGCCCTCTCGAGGTCTTACAGCCTCAAGTTTTTTAAGGAATGGCGCTTGGCGACAGTTTCAAAGTCATCTGGTTTATTTAGGCTCGAGAGCTATTACTCGTAAGCTCAGAATTGCCTTGTTGAAGGCTTAAAATTTTGGAGATTCCGACCTTGAGTTCAAGCGCTTTTAGAGTTTGTGATGCCAGTCTCCGAATGTTTTTGACTTTTTTCTTTCCTAAAGATGTTTTGTGATTTATGTGATGTCTCAGTGAGGGCTTATGTTTTTGGTGTCCTACCTTGAGGCCATGCGGGTGCTAAGTTGTTAATGCCAGTCTCTGAGTATTTTGGGGCGTTCTCGGTGGAGGGATCTTTGTTGTGAAAATGCTAAGTTTCCTTAGGGATCTTTGATTTATTGGCACAAGTACATATCGTTTTGTTGCCGTGGGTCCAGCTTGAATGGACATGGTTAATTTGACCGTTTGGCCTGGTACATCATTTTCCTAATGGAACCTTGTTCGGCATTCCTTGGTTTTTCCAAGTGGGTGAACTTTCAAAGGGATACCCTTTAGTGTTCGAGGCTGATTGCAAAAGAAGCCTTGAACACTTGTTGGATCCCCCTTAGGCAGCATGTAGGTGTTGCCTCCTTAAAAAACCTTGCTAGTTAAACACTCTTTAGAAAAAAAATCGATCGAAGGAAAAGAGTGCAACATATGCTTTTAAGGCCTTGAGGTCTTTGTGTTGGGTTAGCACTTTTGACTACTCTGATCGGGTGCCCGCATATGGGTTACTATTAAAATAACAAAAAATAGAGGTTGTCGTGCCTTATCTTGGGAAGTGCCGGTGATGTTGCGAGGTCTGATGTGTCCCTATCGCTTGTAGTGAGTACTCGATACAGTCCTCCACTGTGTTTAATTGGGCTTACCCAAAGATGTAGCTTGTTTATACTTTGGCTCTTCCGAGAATGGAGATATTGGTGTTGAGGCTACATCACACACCGAGAAAATTTCCCTTGCCGCGTGTTTTTCCCCGTAAATGGTTTAACCCCATCCTTTATCGGAAATTTCATCATATGGTGGAGGGTAGATGGTAGTGCACTCATGCGATGTATCCACGGTTGGCCGAGTAAGGAATTGTATCTCATGTCTTTTTCAATGACATGGAATTTTGACATTTTGGATATTGTCAGCCACGTTGACTGGGAGAGTGATCTCTCATTTTGTTGTTTCACTCGCCACGTTGAATCTGTTAAGGACTCGAGTGGCGGGCACGATTCGGTCTAGCAGTCCGAGCAGATTAATTACCCTCGACCTGATAATGTCGGTGAAGCTACTTCTATCTACGAGTACACGTTTTATTTGAAATGAAATAACGAGGAAAAAGATTACCAGTGCATCATTATGAGGATGGGACAAGGTTTCGGAGTCCTCCTAGCTAAATGTGAGGGTATTTTTGGGTATGCATCCCTGTTTCACTTTTCTCTAGTAATGGATATTTTTCCTTCACGTCACAGGTTTCTGCAGAGTGTCGAAGACCCCCAATATCATGTGGATAATATGTTGTGGCTCAATTGCTTCATTCATTTTGGCCGATCTCTTTCTCGGAACTGATTTCTAGCCCGATCGCTCAAATCTTATCGGAGGTGACCTTTATTGAGTAGCCTGGCTACTTCCTCTCAAATTGGAGGCAATCTTCGATCCTATGGCCGTGTATATTATGAAATTCATATACTAAGTTGTGATTTCTCTGGGAAAGAACCGACTGAATAGGCTTGGGCAATCTGATGTCTCTGATTTTGCTAATGGCAAACATAATGTCCGACACATAGATGTTGAAGTTGTATCCCGTTAGGCGAGGTGCCCATGTTGGCCCCGTGTTCCTATCGAATCTGAATCTGTTGATGAGTCCCTAGGGGTTCTTTCCTCAGTTAACCAATCGATCATTGCGAGGCGGGTTGTGTCTCGGGATATTCTTCCTATCTTCGGGGTACGGCAGTACCTCTCTCTATTAAGTTTTGACTCCTTCACCAGGAGTCTACTTGGATATAGTAAGCTCGATGGGGCTGGGGGGATCCTAGCTGGTCATCCTCGACTCTGATCTTTGAATGATACTGGTTGTGGATGTCCGACCAAGTTATGCGGGATACTCGATCATATTTTCTTTCAACTGCCTTGAGGCCACTAAGATTCATTTATTCAAGCCTAGAGTAAAGGCCTGTATCGCCTAGTCGTGAGAGCCCGGGGGGTAGTTCCATTCATTCCGTTTGGAAGTGAGATAAGAATTTCACAACATCTCATTCTCTCTCGGCTTGATCTTGAATACGCCGGCTTCCTTGTTGCTACTTTGATGGCACCAGCATGTACCTTTATGAAGAAGTGTGCTAGCATGACAAATGCGTCTATGTAGTTGGAAGCTAGGTTGTGATACCACATCATGGACCCCTTCTTGAGTATTTCTCCAATTACTTTTAATAAGATGGACTTGATATCGTCATCTTTTATGTCATTGCCCTTCACTGTGCTCGTATAAGCAGTGACGTGTTCGTTGGGATCTGATGTCCCATTGTATTTTTGTATTTCTAGAATTCTAAACTTCTTTGGAATGGGTTTCAGAGCCTTTTCCTCTGGGAATGGTCATTTCATGAACTTAAACAAAACTACACCTTTTAGGACCGAGGGTGCAACCGTGATTCGGTCTCCTAAAGTTGTAGGTTTTGACGTTCTTGTTGTTGGCTACTATCATTTTCTCGCCCGACTCGATCCTTTTTGTGAGGTCCTCGAGCATTTTTACGATGGTAGGATCGACTACCAATCCATTATTGCTCGATCTATCTGGTACCTATTCGTCCGAGGGAGTAGCTCCCTGTGCTACTGTGCTGGGATTTCGAGTGCTTTGCAACTGAGTGATAACGAGCTATTGTGCCTGCAACATTTTAAAAATAGCATGAAGGCTAACTTTCTTTTCTTCCTGATCCTGTTGTTCGCCTTATTGTATACTTCTAACGGTGTGTGAGGTTTTGTCAACATGCTCTGCGTTGCAAGAACCCGTGTCCGTTAGGATCAGTTCTGGTGTATTATCGGGGTTCCATAATGGCGCGCCAGCAATCGGAGCAGCCACTCCATTTTCTCCATGGTCTTCGAGGTTGTCACTTCAACACTATTTATTGAGCCAGACGTTTTTACCTGAAATCGAAGATCTTGGACAAGAATAAGTGTGAAAGATAACTCGCATTGTGCAATTAGACCAACAAGAAAATAATCTCTATTATTTTTAGCCTCACGGTAGGCGCCAAACTATTTACCGTAAAATGGTAATAATAATTAAATTTTTTGATGGGACTCTAAAAATATGCGATTTAGTTTTATGCTAGTTTGTTAGACAGTTAATGCTAGGTGTATGAAGTTTAAAGATAAAATGTGAGCTAAAATAGAGTTATGATCGAACCAGGGGGTTTGCTATTCAGGCCTCATACAGACCGATATGAGACCTCGAAGTCGATGCCTGGGCTCGAGCTCCAACTATCAGGGATAATCGGGGAAGGGCTAATAGTTATGATATAACTAAGGGAGGGTATTTGTGGCCAATGACAAGGAATAAATGAAGAACAAGTATGAAAGCAATAAATAGGAGCAATAGTATTGAGAGAATATGTTAGAGAGAAAAGAGAAAGAGAGAGAGAGAGTTATTATTTATCTTGTGTAGAATAGTTTGAGAAACAACATGTCCTCTAAAAAATGGTAAGGATCCCTTTTATATACAAGGGGAGTCCTAACATAGTACAAAAGCATTAATTACAAAGATATGGAGATGGGACGGCTAGATGCGACACCTTGATACAGGCTCTGGGTGGGCCAGCTTTGTCAGGCTTAATGATGTGCCCTAGAAACTCCCCGTTTTGACGCTAGCCTTGATTGATATTACCTTTAGGCCGAGCCTCGACGAGCTTGGAGGGAGGAAAATTGATCACAGCTTCGCATCTTCGAGGCCTCGAGATATTCTTCTAGAATGAACTAATAGCAAGAAATTAGACCTTCTAACTTCGCCGCATACAGTTTACTTCATGATACTACTCAAAGGAATAATGGTCTTATGATATCCCGAGAGATTTTATCGACGTACTTCTCATGCATTGCATTAATTTATGCATATTCATTGACCCATGACAAGATGGCGTTAGATACGTATATAAAATTATATTATATATATATGGGATATGGGAAAAAGTTACAACATTATATACACGCTGTCACACCTCGTTTTTCCTACCCCCGGAAGGGGAGAGTATAAGGGAGTTTTTTTCAATTTAAGTGTCAATCGAAATGAGATTATTTATTTAAAAATCAGATTTGCCCCTGGGAAGTGTCCCAAGTCACCGGTTTAAAATCTCGAATCGAGGAAGTTTGATACTATATAAAGTCTGCAAAACACGAAAATTTGGGTAAGAAATTCTGTTAACTCGGGAGAAGATACAAGGCATTCTCGAGTTCCGTGGTTCTAGCACAGTCGCTTTGATCATACTTGGCTTAATCAAATTGTCTAATTACTCATTTTAGGACCTATGTGCATTCACCTCTTTTAATTAAGAAATTATCTTGAAAAATGTCACACGTCCGTGTCCACAATTAATGACGCTTTATTATTATTAAGAAAAGTTTGTCCAAAGTTTCATGAACGCATACTCCGGTTTTATTTTAAAAATCATAATCATGTCACACGAACGTGTACGCAACCATGATGGTATATTAAACAGGCCTAAAGCAACACCGAGCTTTTGTCATTTAATATCTAGGTAATGAAATTAATATGAGGTCCATGTATGATTAAATTGTTTTTCTTGGACAATATGCGAAAAAATTAATTAGTGGTCCATTAATAACAACTTCATTATTAAGAAGGTTTGGTCGAAGTTATGCGAACACGTACTCCAAATTATTTTTTAGAATTGTAACCATGTCACGCGAACGTATACACAGTCACAATTGTATTTTAATCGCGTCTAAAGGCATTTTCTACGATTTTTAATTCTTAACAAATAATATAATATCTGTGAGGGCCATGGGTAATTTAGTTAAATGGCACACCTCAATCTATTGGTAAACGAGAATACCTAACTAAAAGGGTCTAAAGGTGTTCAGATTTATTCTAAGTTAAGGTTCAATCTAAACCTACTAGTTAATAAACCCACACTGGATAGCACCAGGCATTTGATTACTTGAAAGGGGCCTGAGTGTTTAAAAGAATTTAGAAAAGAATAACAGGAAAGGCTAGGCTAATGCCAAACCTATCGTTGGGCCAAGAGTGGCCCTATAGTACTAGAAAGACACCTTTTCACCATACCAATACAAAAATTAAGGAAATAAAACTTGATGGGTACAATAGGGCTCAAGATTGGGCCCAATGAACAATAAGAGCAAAACAATCATGAAGAGCCCATTTTCCAGCAGGCTGCTTCCTTACAGGTCCTTGCCTGGCCTAAACCCCTTAAGAATTTAGAGAAAATATTATATAAGAAGCTAGATACGAACACAAAATTATGAATCTAATTTAAACACCTCCTTACAGACAATAGTAAGATGAGCATGAATCTAAAACTACAAATCTAATTCATAATAATCTCGCATCAACAAAGTACTCTAACATTGCTATTATAAATCAGTAAACTATGTAGTTTCAATAGCCAGCTAACATTACTAAAATTAAATGACTAAACTATGTAGTTCAAATATTTAACCGTAACGTGATCTTCAAATTAACAATCTTAAATGAAAAAGAAATCACAAAACACATTTACTAATTTGAAAGTATGGACATTAACATCAAGATACTAATATATAAAATTCTTCCAAAATCATTGTCCATTCAGAAGATTCCACAGTAACCATAATAACTGAAAGAGAACAAACTAAAAATACACATAGTAACTTAAGAAGAACACATATAGGAAGAAATGAAAATCCAAAATTCATCCATTGAAATTCATATTACAAATACATCAAAGAACTTTGCACTTTCGCAGTCCTCGTAGCCCAAGAAATACCTTAATATAGAGAGTAAAAATGATAAGAAATTAAGGAAGCTCAGATAAGCATACAAGTGAAGAAACATCAATGATCAGCCAACAAGTAGCTTCCACTCAATCCATATTAAAAATAGAGATCCAGAGAAAGATCTTCAGACTTGTTTGTTTTTTTTCCAGGAAAGAAATGAGAAGCGAAAACCATTCAACACCTTCAAACAATGCTGAAATTTGGGTGTATTCTCTACGGTTCTCAACGTCTGCCAAAAAATGAAGGAAAATGGGCCTTATATAGGCACTTTTAAGGCAACCCTAGTGTGCATTGTTAATTCCCCCTTAGTGATTTTACCCCTTAACCCTTTCAAAATATCTAAACCCTCCCTTATCCCTTAACAAACTAGCCTAACCTTATCCTCTAGAAGCTTCCTATAACAGAAAATATTCCCCCATCCCTCAATTACCAAAAAAACCCCTTGACACCACTATATTTACATTCAGAATGAATCACACCTAGGTCAAATTGACCACAGACCTAACCCAAATGAACATGCCTCTTTAACCGGGTAAGAGATAACCACACAGTTTATCCAGAAGCTAGCCAAAATGATCAAACAAAATCTAATTCAGTGATTAACAAAAGAAGAAAAAGAAAACAATCCAGAATTAAATGATTTTTACTATTAACCCTAACTTCTGCTATTAACCAATTAAAAACAACGACTCTAAACAAACAAAAATTAATTCAACCAACCAAAAGAATAGGATTAAATAACAAAACAAACATAAACCTAAACATAAAAGTAATAATAATATAAAAAATCAAAAAAATAATATAAGAAAAAAAAGTCAATACAGAAAAGAGGGGAAAGGTACCAATTCTTGCCAGAATGAATTAACAAATTGAGACGACTCGACGAACGATGAAAGCAGTCAAAGTTTGACCGGAATTTGGTGAGTCAGTCAAAATCCAATGAACTTGGAATGAACTAATACTAATGCAAATCGATTTCACTCGTTAAAAGCAATAGACTAACTAAGCTTTAGGTCAAAACGAGTTGGAACTTGCGCAAAATCAGAAAAGAAGAATAACTTAGGGTTTTTGAAATTCCTATATTTTAAATTGGAGGAAGTCCGTTGTAAATTTTTGGAAATAGATGCGGGGATAGGATATAGGAGGGACTGGGGGTTGCGTGGGAAAGATTTAGAAGTGATTGGGGAGGTCTGCCGTCGGCAGATACGGTGGGGATTTTTATGGCGGCGGTCTCTAGGGTGTGAGTTCAGAGGGAGATGGAAGTTGAGAATGGACTTATGGTTTGAGGGGAATTGTTCCAACATATATGTACTAACTAAGTGCTTAGTTTTGAGCCGTTGGATAATTAAAATTCAACGGTTGTGATGAGTTACTGCAAGAGAGTGGTCGTTTGGGGTAGGGCGTGTCTTGGACCGGGTAAAAGTATTGGGTTGGGGTTGGAAACGGGTTAAGAAATTGGTCTCTAATTAAAACAACTTTTTTCTAATTCTTTTTCTTCTCTTTCTCAATTGTTTTTCTTTTATTTTTTAACTAATAAATGAAAGAAAAAACCTAAATTAAATTCCTAAATTAATTATCTACTATAATACCTACAAAATTAATTAATCCTAGATTAAACGAGAAAATTACTAATCTAAAATTAAAAAACTAAAAATGCAAAAGTAAGCCAATTTTTTGTGATTTTTAATTTTAGTAAAGTAACTAATTCACTAATTAACCTTAAAAATATAAAAATGAAACATAAATGCAATGCATGGTATTTTTGGTATTTTCATAATTTTAATAAAAATAAACAAGCTAAAAAATGCAAACAATTAGCACCAATTCCCACAAAATCCTATAAATTTTAAAAAATGGAAAAAATTATTTTTCTTGTATTTTATTGGAGTAATTCCTATACAACAAAAATCACGTGCTCACAGCCGCCCCTTTTTGTTCGGAAATAGGAAGAGTTTTTGTGCAAAGATAAGTGAGCAGATACGAGCGATTTTGCCCATTTTGAATATTCCACGCGAAGTATTTTTGAATGATTTTACCACACCTTGTTTCCAAGGTTGCTTACATATCCTTGGCTATAAAGGATTCATGTCAGTGTAGTTTGGGAAGTTTCGATAGCTGGGACTACCAGGAAGCTGTGACTTTATTGCTGCTGCTACTACTGCTTGCTAAACTCCTTAATACACAAAGACAAAATAAAAGAAGCTAGACTAAACTATGATTTATAAATTACAAGAATCCTATCTGTAATCTTCAAACATCATCTGGCAGTTCCTGCTGCTCTATTGACTTTTACTCTCCACGTGAGCTTCCTTTGTTGCTGTCTTGCATTGCATTCTGAAGTGAATTCCCTTATTCTCCAGGTAGAAGCTTCATTGTCAATACTCGAACTGTCTTCCTTTGAACCATGGACTACCTTTCCTTGTTTTCCAGGTGGGCGCCTGATTGCTGACGTTGAACGATTTTTCCTTGGACATTGAACCGCCTTCCTTGTTCTCTAGGTGTGTGCCTGATTTCCAAATCTTGAACTGTATTCCCTTGCTCTCCAGGTGGGTGCTTGATTGCCAAAACTTGAAATGATTTTCCTTGAAACTTGAACTGTTTTTCCTTGAAACCTGTGTTATCTTCCTTTGAAATTAAGATGCTTTCCTTGTTCTCCAAGTGGTCGCCTGATACCCGAAACTTCAATTGTATTCCCTTGCTATCCAGGTAGGCGCCTGATTTTCAAAACTTTAACTGTATTCCCTTGCTCTCTAAGCGGGCTCCAGATTGCCAAAACTTGAATTGATTTTCCTTGAAACTTAATATGTTTTCCTTGTTTTCCAGGTGGGTGGCTGATTTCCAACACTTCCACTGCTTTTCCCTCGAAACTTGACTTGTTTTCCATTGTTCTTCAGGTGGGCTCCTGACTACTGAACTTGAACCGTCTTCCATTGAACATTGCTTCTTTCCTTTTGTTCTCCAGATGGGTGCCTGATTACCGACATTTGAATTGTATTCCTTTTCTCTGAAATTTGAATTGTTTTCCTTTTTTTTTCAGATGGGCGCCTGATTGCAAACACACGAACCATCTTCTATAGCTACTTGGAATGGTGTACCCTAGAAGCTTGCACCATTTGCTCTTGCTCTCCAGTTGGGCGCCAAGTTGCTAAACTCGCATTGTTTTACTTTGAAACTTAAGCTGTTCTCCCTTGTTCTCTAGGTGGGCACCTGATTGCTGAAACTCGAACCGTTTTCCCTTGAAACTTGAACTACTTCCTTTGTTATCCAGGTGGGCACCTGATTGATTAACTTGACTCGCTTTCTCTTAAAACTTGAGTTGTTTTCCGTTGTTCTCCAAGTAGGCGCCTGATTACAACAAAACTGTCAAAATAAAGGAAAGTTTTCTACCCCAGTTTGATAGTGGAAACATCTGTGACTATAAACCAATTCTATTTATCAAAATAATTTTTAAGCTAATTTCCTTTATCCTGAAAATTTTCAAACCAAGTCTCATCTCAAAAGTGAAAAAATTAAATTGTAAATTAACTTTCCCAAAAGTAAAACTATTGTAAACCTTGTTCCTTGCAAAGGTCTCAAAACTTACTAAATCCCGTTATCTAGGAGGGTACTATAAACTTACTGTCGAGCTTGTCTAGCACATGCTTTCCTCTCGGAGGGTTTCTCCGGAACACATAAAACTTCCTACCTCTATTTCAATCAAAGAAAACTTGCGAGTTTAAACATGGTGGTTGGTTTGCGGTCTCAACTTTGAGGGTGATTGCTCCTTCACTTCATATGATAATTTCGATTTCAACTCGAAAAACCTTTCCTGTTTATTGACTGACCACTTTCTCTATCACCCTTATCACGGAAAATACCTCTGATCCGTTAAAAACCCATACCATTCATCTGTTGTATTATGCTCATGCATTGACATATACTGAACCTTTGTGTTTCACATGGATCCCAAAGCATGTCAATTTCCATCCACGCAGTGCGCATGCTGTTATTTCCCGACTTAGATTCCTTGGCCTTGAGATCTATCGCTCCTTCACTTGCCATGATAACTTTGATTTCTGCTTGGAAGATCTTTCTTTTCATTGGTGAACCACTTTCTCTGAAAAACTTATCACAGAAAATACTTTTGACCCGTTAACCCATCATCTTTTATCTATTATATTGTTCATGAATTGACATATACCAAACCTTTGTATTTCACATGAATCCCAAAACACGCTGATTGTTACCAACTCAGTGCGCATGCTGTTCTTTCTTAACGTATTCCATTTCATGTGCTAGCCAGATCCCATTTTGTGCAATTAGAAAGCTGATGGAAAATTTTGAAGTTATTTCTCACTAGTTCTGACCAAACAAACTCAGGAAGAGTAAGTAAACAAGACAAAAGGAATAGAGTAAAGGACAATGGAAAGAGATGATTCCTAACAAGAAAATTACAGAGTAGAAACTTATCGAATGTGGATACAAACTCTAATGACCATAACACACACTTTTGGATTAGTGGCCTAATCTTTCAATAAAGTCTAAAGTTCAACTCTTGTTGTACCTTTTCACTGTAAAATTGGGCTTCAATGCTCCAATTATTCTATCTGATTCATGATCCTTGTTCGACTTGTGGTGCCCAAAGGGTTTTCACTATCAAGCATCTCTCATTTTATTTTTTCTCTCAACTCACCGCCATCTTATGGTGCATATACAGGTTTTCGCCAATAACACACTCTCATTATTTTCTTTTCTTTTTATTTCCTCTGATTTCGTTAATGAAAAGGCATTACCCATAGTAAAAACATCATGTGTTCCTGGCATTTCCAGCTTGACACTCTGAAAGATTATCTAGCAGGTCTTTATTGTATCGTAATGTGGCTTTTGGATAGGATTAGAAAGAAAGGATATGCTAAAGGCTCAAAAAAACTTTAATAGGTTCTACAAATTTTGGAATAAAATCGTTCACAAAACCGCAACTTCTGCCCCAGCTTCCTAGCCTAGGGAATCTCTAATTTATTTTGATGGGACCCAAACGCGAGGCTGCATACGCATCCTTTAAAGGAATCAGGCCGAACGTATTCATGACATAGGAATTGCTTTATTTTTTGTACTTTTCTCTTTTTATTTTCTCTTTTTTCTTCTTTTTCCCTTTATTTCTTTATCTCTATTTTTCACTCCTTTTTTGAATTTTTTCTTTTGGAATGAACCGCTTTTTTTCGCATGACTCTACCTTGATTCCAAAAGAAAGGAGGTCAAAGAAATTAGTACAGGCTCAAAAGGGTATCAAATGGTATAAAGTGTATGGATAGCTTAAAGTAGGCCTCCCAATCTCTAAGAACACCAAGTATAAAACATGCAACTTGAAAATGTAAAATGAAGATCATGCATAGCATTTCTTTTGCAGCATCGACATTGGTATCGCAAATATTCCTTACACTTTTTAGTGCCTTGTCAAGTACATAACCCTCGTTGGGTTATTTTTCTTCACATTGGATATCCTCCGTCAATTGGGAGAATACTCTCTTGACTCTTGTAACTTGAGATACACTTGAACTCAAAGTTTCTTGCTTCAAATTTTCCGGGATGCACTCTCCTAATTATCGTCACCCTACTATCTTACCAAATTATCTGTCCCAGTTTCCAATATTTGGGTTTTAAGCGATCTCAGAATCACTTTACTTCCTAAAAATGTCCCTACCATCTTCAAAATTGTTTTATTGCTTTATGATTATGCTAACTTTTAAGACAAGGCCTATAATTATGCGTGCATGTCATATCACTAGAGTCAACAACAAAAGAATTTTAAAAGGAAAAGAGGACTAAACAAACATTGACTAGAAATAACAGAAAACAGAAGATTGCACTAGACAGATGTTGAAAAGATTTGAACAACAAAACAAGTAAAGTAAGCTGGGATTACAACCCTGGAACAAAACTTGACAACACTAAACAAGATACTACGACTAAACAAACTATGAAAAATAAAATAATAGAAGAGTTTGAGTCAGAAGACAATATCCGGATTACACCTTGAAAATAACCGGACAATAGAAAAGACACCAAAATAAACCACCAAGACTCCTCCCTGGCTAGCCAAGAGATGGAGCGTCTTTCCAATTACCAAGCTAGATATCTTAGCCACTGAGTTTCGCATCAACATTACTAGGACCTTCACAAGTCTCCATCATATTGACTTTAGCAAATTGTGTTTGGGTCCTTTTTGCCAGCTCATTCTTACGATCAACCTCTGATAGCACTGAAAGTTTTGTAGAACGTGGATGTCTGAGGAACTCAAAAGAATTCTTATATTATTTGTCAAAACAAATAATACCCACCATATGCTAGGGGTGTGCAGTCGATTTACCGATTCGATTTTGACCCTTATCGATAATTACTTATCGATTATCGATTTGTACATATGTTTATCGTTATCGTTTCAATAAGGTTTCGATTTTTTCGATTTCGATTTATCGATTTTGGGGGCTTATCGATTCGGTTATCGATTACACCAATAAGAAAATTTGTGGGATTCCACGAAAAGTATATCGCTATAAACGCGCCTAATTTATATGGTAAATTAAGGAAATACAAAAAGGGGGGTAGTCATTTGTATATAACTTTGTATGACTTTTCTCTTCTATTGTTTTGTATTTCCTCCCTTTCCTTTTCTATTTGTATTTTTTTATCAGTGCTTCCATTGAATTCCGTGTTCTATAACGACAAAACCTCTTATTTTATTGATCCTCGAAATAGAAAATTCGGGCATTTCCTTCAATTGGGTGGTTTTCCGTTTTTCATTGGAACTCTACTAAAACTAAAAAAGAAATCAAGTTTGCTTATCTCACTTAACTTGATTGAATCCATTATGGATTAAATAAATCTAAATAAATTGTAGTTTTGTTTTCCACTTAATTTATTCTCTCATCTATACTTTTTTGTATCTATTTTATTTGGATTAGATTTGTAGTGCCAATCTAACACAAGTCTTTTTTTTTTTTAAATATTTTTTATTGTTGTCAATTGAAATTTCTTTTGTTTTTTTTTTTCACTATTCAATATTTATATTGACAACAGTGTATCAAATAGAAGCTAAAATAAGACGAACACCATTTATAACATAAAAATTGTATCAACAAGCACATGCAACAAAACTAAAGTAAGGGATCAAATGTATGCCACCAACACTCCAACAGTATAAAAAAATAAAACAAAACAAAATACATCATCACGGCTAATTTTGTTTTCCATTAATTTGAACTTCATTCCCTTGATCTTTATCATTCCTTAAATGTGGTAGAGGAAATAGTAGGGTAAGGGACTTACGGTAAAGGAAAGGGTATAGATTACGAAAAATGATATTGTATAGCCGCTTTCAAAATAGTAGCGGATATATACATTTTGTATGTTATATTAATCTACACAAATAGGTAATTACTTATTTTACAAATGTCTACAGTCTAGGGGTGTGCATTCGATTTATCGATTCGATTTTGACCCTTATCGATAATTACTTATCGACTATCGATTTGTACATATGCTTATCGTTATCGTTTCAATAAGGTTTCGATTTTTTCGATTTTGATTTTTTCGATTTCGATAACAAATAATCGATTCGATTTATCGATAAACCGATTCGAATGCACACCCCTACCATATGCCTCTCATTATGAACAAGTGATCGACTTTGGCTAGTGTCTATTGTATCTGGATTTTGCACGACAATGTCACCTGCATCAATAAGCTTCTTAATTGATATTTTTTAGGTGCCAACATTTTTTGTGCTTTGACCCAAGGAATCAGAGCAATATGCGCACCTTTGAGAATAATCAAAGTTCTTTGGATGAGGATTCAACATTTTTATCTGAATCGGCTTCAACAAGTCCAATTGTCTCGGCCTTTGGAAAAAACTGACATATTATTCTCCAATGGGAGTGAAAGTCTTTTCCTTTTCCTTTTTCCTTTTCATCTTATACTCTAGCCTCGGTTGGAACCTTTGAAGGGTAGGTGGTTTATATGATTGAGGTGGCGGGTAAGACATTTTGTGGAAGTGGTGCAGACCATCGCAAGTCTCGTGGGTGTGGAGCATATGGTGGTGCATTGTGGATGGAGTACTGGGAAGGTGATGTACGACTTTGGGGGTTTTGTGGAGAAAATTAGCATTGGAGGAGGGGGGTTATAGGGATATCTATGGGGTTGATATCGAGGCTAACAACGTTGAGCGGGAATGCCTACCGGATCCTGTCGTTGGCGCGACTCAACATCTTTTATATTTCTCTTTCTTCCACCTAAACTTACTGAGATGTTTTGAATGTCTTCTGTAGTATCTTTCAATGCCAAATGACTCATGATTTTTCCTAACTTTATTCTCTCTTCTACCATCTCCCCCATTTTTACAACATGATTAAATGGTTTACCCAAGGTTGGGATCAAATGACTAAAATAGGTAGGCCCCTAGGCTTATAGGAAGAGCTTAACCATTTCTTCTTCACAATTCGGGGGACTGAATCGAGCAACTTGTTCCCTCAATATGAGTCCAAACTCCCTAAAGCTTTCCTCCGGTTTCTTTTCCATCTTAGATGTGGAGGAACGATCTGGGATAATGTCTATATTGTATTGAAAGTTTCAAATAAAATCTTGAGCCATGCCATGCCATGTATGCCACTTACTGACATCTTGACGTATATGTTGTTTCAAGGATGCCCCAGTCAAGCTCTCACTGAAATATGCCATCAACAAATCATCTTTTTTGCCAGTACTTCTCATTTCACTGCAATAACCCCCTCAGATGGGCAATTGGATCTCCACGCCCATCATACTAGTTAAACTTTGGCATTTTAAACCCCGTGGGAAGACGGACATCATGGAAAATGTTAATTTGATTTCCTATCCCTTGCATGATCCTTAAAGACTATTCTATATCTTTCAGTTTCCTGCATAACTCATTCCGCCCTTCTTTCCCTATGAACTTTTCATTTTCAACATGAGGCTCATTCCGAGGGCTTTGCTTGTATGAGTCAGGAACTTTGTGGGCAACCTCTGAGGGGTAATATGGGGGATCATGAGCTTTGAATGGTTGTTCATTGTTGGATTTATGAAGGGAATGTTATTGAGTAGTTGTGATCGTGGGGATAGTGGATAAGACATGAAGGCAATTTATCAGAAAGGTAATTGGGGGACGAGTAGTGGAGCAACCATGGTGATTGGGAAAGCTGTGATAAGTGGGTGGATCTGGAGTGTATGGGGAATCATCTTGCACTATGACCAGAGTTTGGGTAAGGGTAGCATCTAATAGGCTAGGTGGTGGCGGGGGTGGTTCCTTCCCAGTAATCCAAGTCTGATACACTTCCGTCATGTGTTGTCTTAACATCCTTACCTCTTCAACCAACCAATTGCCCTATTTAAGCAATTGCTTTTGGGCACTAGTTTCAACCGACTTAATTCTGTTGTTGTCTGCCATTGCTTTCGACCTTATGTTGTAGAGGAGAGTTACCACTTTAAGAACCAAAAACCAACCACCCTTCTGCTATAATGAAGAAAGAAAAAAAATGAAGTCACCACGTTAGCGTTAAGGCATTTAACATAAGATAATCTCACATTATGTGCAATGCACTTTGTCACAGTTGTCGGTTCTATCATGACTTCGAGGGTATGAGGGTCATATGGCATCATTCAGATTTATTTATTTCAATATTCTCTTTCTTTCCATTTCTAGCACTTCTTGACTTGCTCATTTTCCTTCGTATCTTTTTTCTACCGATATCGCTCTTTTCTTTCCTCTCATTTCTCACATCCCATGATTTCACCTCTTTTTTTCTTTTTCTTATTTTTTTCCTTTTCCCCCTTTTCTTTTAATAAAATAAAAAAATGATTCGATTGAATCCTATGCAAGTTTGCCTCCATATCATGACGCCGCACGAATTAGATCTTTGCATAGTTCGGGAAAATCGATAATGATGTAAACAAACTAACCTTCTCTTTTTCTTTTTCTTCTTTCCTTTTTCGTTTTACCTAAATGACTACTATGATGAGAAAAGAGAACAAAAGAAACAAATCTTTTTTTTTTAATTTCTAGACTGAATGTTTTATAACCTATTCTAAACTCAAGCTTAACGAGCATGTATTTTTTTTCTCTTTTTTCTTTTTGAAACAAATACTCCATGGGAAATTATTATGGAATAAAAACCCTAGAAGAGAAAAATATTTTTGATTCTTTTTTTCAGAAAGGAAATATAAAAAAGAACCAAAAAAATATTTTGAACTTTCGTGTGATATTCTGAAGGAAAGATTTCGAACCAAGAAATGAACAAGATAAAAAATATTTTTGGATTTTAGTTTTGATTACCTAAAGGAGAAACTCTGAAGATAAATCAAAGATAAGGTATGTTGTTTTCTTTTTCTTCTATATGCAATGTCCTAAAGTTCTAGTAAAAATAAAAAGAATATTTTTTTTTATTCATTTTTTATTAATTTCTAAAAGAAGAATCTAAAAAGAATTTTTTCTTGAATTTTTGGAATTAATATCTTAAAGAAAACTTTTAAAGAGGAACTAAAAGAAAATTCTTTATTTTTTCTTAATTTTTAGTCTTATTGTACTAAAAGAAAATATAAACGCAATTTTTGAGTTCTAGAAATTAATTTCCTAAGGAAAACCAGAAAAGATTTTTTTTTGAACTTCTAGAGTTAGTATTTTATAGAAAACATCTAACCGAAATATAAAAACGCAATATTTCCTTTTTTTTGGATTTTTGATTTATTACACATCTTATTTTTTTCAATACAAAATAGGAAACACAATAACAAAAGACTCGACACTACTGTACAAAACTAGAAGGTAAAAGACGACCTAAAAAGGAAAACATACTCAAAACATAAAAACAAAAATCTTCTTAAGCAACTCCTGAATGAGCGATCTTGATTGGATGGACCAAGGGCTTCTGTCATGCTCAAAATCCAGTGAATAAATCGACACCTGTATGAAATGATTAAGACCAAAAGAAATTAAACACCTAGGACGCTAGGTGAGATAATAACATTTCCCATTGAATGTATTCAAGATATTATTGTGACTATTTTTTAAAAATTAACCTATGTGGCTGAAAATGCAAGATTTGACTAAGACCCCGACAAGCCAAGAGCCTATGACTTACTAGAAAGACCAGACCTTATGTGGGTTGCTTACGTATCATGACCAGAAAGACGAGAATCAGGTATGCGTAGTTCAGGAAGAATGGATACATGCGAGAATTAAAAATTAAAAATAGTTTAAGGAAAATATATTTTGTCTTTTTTATAAAAAAAAATGATGTAATATGTAAACTCTTTTTGGATTTTCTTTTTCCTTTTTCTTCGATTTTTGATTTTCGGAAAATGATGAAAAGGTGAAAAATTATTTTTTGAATGTTGCATGTTTTTTTGTTTTACTCTTTTATCTTTTTCTTAACAAAAATATGGCCCTTCTTGTTTTATTTTCAATCTTCACCATTTTGGTTTCTTTTTTTTTTTATTTTTTTATTTTTCCTCAACCATTATTGATCCGTCAAATGACTCATTTATCCTTGAAGGTTGTAACATGTAGAACATAGGATGCCTCAAGATGGTCTATTATTTTGGGTACACCTATTCTAGACGGACCCAACCCCTATATTTAAGTCCCCAAATTCAAATGCATGTGATGCAGAAAAACGTTCATACTAGGGATCCCACATGAGGTTTTGATATTCTAAGAGGGGGCAACATATCGGGAGCACAGAATTCTACCCATCCTTTTTGCTAGCCCAACCTCATTTTATTTGGTATAAATTCTATATAAAAAGCGGGCCATGTGAACGTGTGCACTATTTTCAGAAAACTCAGAGGGTTTGTGTAAGAAGGCACTTTAATACAATTCAAACAATATCAAAGCGGTAAATAAACAACAATTAGCATATTAGGTCTAAAAAATACATTAATATCAACAGTAAATGAAGTCAGTAAAAATTATATTAACAAACTCGAATTCTTGAACCCTGAACCAGAAGTTCTGGGTTCTCGTTCCCTAGCAGAGTCGCCAGAGCTGTCACACCTTCTTTTTCCTACCCTCAAAAGGGGAGAGTATAAGGGAGTTTTTTCTAATTTAAATTACAAGCGGAACAAGATTATTTATTTATAAATCAGAGTCGCGGGATAGTTTATGGCGTCTCAAGTCATCGGTTTAAAATACTGAATCGAGGAAGTTTGACTCTACATACGGCCCACAAAACATACAAATCTGGATAAGAAATTCTACTAATCCGGAAAAATGTGTTAGGCATTCCCGAGTTTCGTGGTTCTAGCACGGCTATCTTTGATTATAATTGGCATAATCAAATTGTCTAAGTACCCATTTTAGAACCTATGTTCATTTACCTCTTTTAATTAAGAAATTATCTTGAAACAAGTCACGCGCATGTGTACCCATTTGTTTGGTGCGTCAAAAATTATTTCACCTGTGTGTCTCCACAATTAATGATGCTTTATTATTATTAAGAAAAAATTGGCTTAAGTTGCACAAACACATACTTCGGTTTTATTTTTAAAATCGTAATCATATCATGCGAACATGTACGCAATCACGATATCATATTAAACATGCCTAAAGCAACTACGAGCATTTGTCATTTTATATCTAGGTTATGAAATTAATATGAGGGCCATGTATGATTAAATTGTGGATGGCACACCTAAAACTATATGAGATAAAATTAATTAGTGGTCCATTAATAACAATTTCATTATTAAGAAAGTTTGATCGAATTTGCACGAACGCATACTGCGAATTAGTTTTTAGAATTGTAATCATATCACACAAACGTGTACACAATAATAATTGTATTTTAAACGCAACTAAAGGCTTTTTCTATGAGTATTCATTTTTAACAAATAATGTAATATATGTGAGTGCCATTGGTGATTTAATTTAATGTCACACCTCAATCTATTGATAAAGGACAATACTTAATTAAATGGGTTTAAAGGTGTTCAGATTTATTTTATGTTAAGATCCAATCTAAACCTACTAGTTAATAAACCCAAGATAGATAGTACCCGATATTTGATTACTTGAAAGAGGTCTGGGCTAGCAGTAGGCTTAGTGGTATTTAAAAGCCTTTAGAAAAGAATACCAGGAAAGACTGGGTTGATGCCAAAACTAGCGTTGAGCCAAGAGTGGCTCTATTGTACTAGAAAGACTCCTTTTTGCCATGCCAATACAAGACTTCAGAAATTAAAACATGCTGGGTATAATAGGGCTCAAGATTGGGCCTAATGAACAATAAGAGGAAAGCAGGCGTGAAGAGCCCATTTTCTAGCAGGCTGCTTCATTGCAGGCTAAGGCCAGGCCCAATCACCTTAGGAATTCACAGAAAATATAATACAAGAAACTAGATGTGAACACTAGATTAAGAATCTAATTTAAACACCTTCTTAGAGACAATAGTAAGATGAACATGAATCCAAAACTACTAATTTAAAACATACTAATTCTCGCATCAATAAAGTACTCTAACATTGCTAAAATAAATGACTAAACAATGTGGTTTCAACAACCAACTAACATTGCTAAAATAAATGACTAAATTATGTAGTTTCAATAGACAACCTTAACATGATATTAAAATTAACAATCTTAAAATGCGAAAGTAACCACAGAACACATATATTGATTAACGTCTCAATCTTAATATACAAAATTCTTCCTAAATCATTATCCATTCAGCATATTCCATAGAAACCATAATAAACTAAAAGAGAACAAACTAAAAATATACATAGTAACTCAAGAAGAACACATATAGGAAGAACTGAAAGTCCATATTTCATCCATTTAAATTATTGTTACAAATACATCACAGCACTTTGCACTTCAGCAGTCATCACAACACAAGAAATACCTAGATATCAAGAGTAAAAATGATGAGAAATTAAGGAAGCTTAGGGAAGAAAACAAGAGAAGAAGCAGCAATGACCAGCCAACGAATAGCTTCCACTCAATCCATATTGAAAACAGAGATTCAGAGAAAGATTTCCAGAGTATGTTTGTTTCTTTTTCTGGAAAGAAGATCAGAAGCGAAAATCATTCAACTTTTTCTGAACATTCCCTTATCCCTTAACAAACTAGCCCAACCTTATCCTCTAGAAGCTTCCTATAATAGAAAATATTCCCCCGGCCCTCAAATACCAAAAACACCCCTTGACACCCTTGTATTTATATTTAGAACGAATCACACATGGGTCAAATTGACCCAAGACCCAACCCAAATGAACGGGCCTCTTTAACCGGGCCAGAGATGACCACACAGTTAATACAAAAGCCCAATCATCCAAAATGATCAAACAAAATCAAATTCAGTGATTAACAAAAGAAGAAAAAGAAAATAATCCAGAATTAAGTGATTTTTACTATTAACCCTAACTTATGCTATTAACCAATTGAAAACAACCACTCTAAACAAAGTAAAATTAATTCAACTAACAAAGAAAATATGATTAAAGTAACAAAACAAAATATAAAAAAAAAAAGTAATTGTCATGACCCCAACCCCGGTCATGATGGTGCCCAACACATTGGTAGGCAAGCCCGACCGATTACAAATCATAACCCCTCTTTTATAGAGTTCATTACCAATTAACAGAGTTTAAATACCAATTTAACATAAATAGAAGTCTCAAATAGTAGATAAAATATGTGGAAATCAAAATAACATCACTACATAGCCCATTGATCTAGTTTCACAAGTCAAGAGCCTCTAATACAAGTCTGAACAGCCTAATACATAAATAATATAGAATGCGAAAAAAGAATAGGATAGAAGGAGAAATCGGGTCTGCGGACGCCATATAACTACCTTGACAACTCCGGTAAATGCTGATAAATGAGAAAGACTCTCACTTAGCTTCTGGAACACCTGAAATTGTACGCAAGATGCAAGGAGTAATATGAGCACTCTGACACAGTGAGAAATAAGCGTAAATAATGACTAAGAATAAGAAAGCACGGAAAATCATAGAGTAAGCTATGATGTGACAGATAAAACAAGAAATATGAAAGTAATAAACCAATGGAAAGCCAAACATGATAATTCTACAACATGTAAGCAGTGAAATGATAGACAGTTAAAGAAAATCAACACATATACCAGAACCATATAGTTCCCACTATGGTGTGAAGCCCGATCCATATATTGCTGCGGCGTGCAATCCGATCCATATATCGTCGACGACGCTCACTAGGGGTGTGCAGACTTTGGGATGAGACCCTTACGACCCAAGCGCAATATCGAGCAACCCCGTGGAATCAAATCTAGGCCTTCGGCCTCATATGAGTATCAATATAAAATTGTTATGGTGCACAGCCCGATCCCAGAGTATCCTCATATCTGGCCCTCGTCCATACTCTGTCCAGAAATCACATAAACCCCCTCGAACATTAGTAAAACAGTAATTATCAGCCCAAAATATCATTTAATATATTATTTAGTTTGAAATCAAGTAAAATTGGCTGAGTTGTAAACATGGGAAAGACAGTACGATTGAGTTCAAGTAGTAAGTCAAAACATTGAGGAAATAGTGATAAAAATTTCCGGAGCGTTCAACTAGTTGGAATGAAGCCAAATATCACAATCAATCCAAGTCATGATGATAAATATTAAGTGACAGTCGAATATGCAGTAAAATCATCAATCGGGATGGACCAAGTCGCAATCCCCAATAGTAAACGACCACATGTTCATCCTCAAGCGTGTCTAACCTCAATATGATGTGCAAATCCAAGGTTTCAAACCCTCATGACATTATTTACATTTATTACTCACCTTGAACGGGCTAATATTCTAGCTCGCTATGTTTTTGCCTCTCAAATCAGCCTCCTTGCACGTCGAATTCGACTAAAACCAGAACGAATACGTCACAATATGCTAAGGGAATAAAACCCACGCGAAAACAATCAAAAAATATCAACAATCCCGAATTTAGAAAAATCCGAGCCCTAGTCCCACTTCTCGAAACTCAGAAATTTTCACATCAACGGGTTCCTAATCTCGCCACGAGTTTATACATATGAAAAGTTATCAAATCCGACCTCAAATAGCCCTTCAAATCCCAATTTAAAATCTCAAAATCCCAAGCCCTAATTCTTCCATTGTTTTTCTAAATTTTCATGAATTTCTAGGTTAATTTCACAATATAATAACATTTTTGGTTCATAAAAACATGTTCAATTTCTCCCAAAAATCTCTCAAAATCCTCAACAATGGTGGAAAAATGGCAAAGACCTGCGGATGAAATATTTATAAGCTTCTGCCTAGTTTCTGAACTTTCTGCTATGCGATCGCGGCCCAAGGCTCGCGATCGTGAAGGGAAAATTTTCCAAGACCCCAAAATACTCTGGGCGAACGTGACATAAGTCTCGTGAATGCGATTTTTCCTTTCACCAAACTACGCAAACGCGAAAGGCAATGGCCCTTAACCTTCAAACCCTTCTATGGGAACGGGGAAGGTCTTATTGGAACGTGAAGCATCACCATCTAATCCTCTGCGATCGGGAAGACTCAAATGCAAACGCGATGAACAAATTTCTTGCCTCCCAAATTGCTTCTACGTTGCAACCGTGAAGGCTAAACACCATGCACTATTTGAACAACAGAATCTGCACCCAAGTGCCAAAATTGGTCTGATTGACCATATGAAACTCACCCGAGGCCCTAGGACCTCAACCAAAAGTCCCAACACATCCTAAAACCTCATTCAAACTTTTTCCAACCATGAAAACACCTCAAACAACACAAAAACCTTCAAGACTAAGTTTTCCAAAAACTTCCAAAATACGCTTTTGATAAAAAACCTATATTCTTGGTGTTCGCAAAATTGGCAAAACACTCCCATACAATTTTAAATATATGTACTATGTGAGCGGCTTAAAATATAGATTTTTGAGTGTGTCTTAAATCTATAATGAGGGAAAATAAAGTGAAGCTCTTGTACTGTCACCAATCTCAAAATTGGTGAAGTGATATTGATAGGTAAAAGGTTCAAAAACATTTATGTTGCAAACCTTGATTCACTGAATGATGGTAATCTAACTTGCCTAAGTATCATTCATGGTGATGTTGAGTTATAGCACATACGAGTGGAGCGTGTGAGTTTTTATTTGCTGAACAAGTTGGTTATGGAGGATCAGGTTCATAGGCTGAAGCAATCAACACCGCCTGCTACTTGATTAAAAAGTTCATGATCAGATACTTTCTCGAGAAGTCTCTCTGTGAACTGCCATAATGGGAGAAAACCCAAGTTGACTTACCTAAGAGCATTTGGATGAAAAATATTTTATTCTTAACGATAGTGGCAAAGGGTCGTATAACAAAGAAGATGAAGATGGAGAATTTACGAAGGCTTCTGGTGAAGCTTTAGATATTGCAAATGGAAAGACTGATTAGATATGTCAAGTCAAGTAGAGTGATTAAAAATATGCAGCAGAATCTCCAAAAGGCACAGAGGAACCTGGTCTATCTATCACCTCGACAAAAGCTGAACATAGGGTTTCTGATGTTGCATCGGGTACTCCTAATGTAGAACAAATGAGAGGAAGTCATAATTCTGTTCATGTCAATGATGTTTTAAATACTGAGGAACTTGGTCTTTCAAAGTCTGAAGTTAAAGTACTTCAAAGAGCTGCTAAAAAGATTTGAAATGGAGAATGCTAAGACCATTGATACACCTATTTCCACTACTACTTGTTTAGACATGGACGAACCTAGTTCTCCTGTCAATGAAGCTATGTATAAGGGTATCATTGGATCTATTATGTACTTGAATGTTAACAAAATCGATATTGCGTTTAGTGTTGGGTTATTTTCTGGGTTCCAATAAAGCCTAAAAGAATCTCACTTGAAGGCTGCCAAAAGAATTTTGAGGTATTCTAAGGGAACATAGGACCTGGTTCTCTTCTATCCTTCAGGAGATAATTTTTGGATATGCTGATATGATCATGGTGGTTATCTTGTAGATCGGAAGAGAATGTTTTGAATGACACATTTTCTAGGGTCATGCTTGATCTCATAGGGTAAAAAGAAACAAAACTATGTGGCTCTTTCTATTATTGAAATTGAATATGTGGATGTTGCCTCTTTTGGCCGGAGACATTCTTTGTGATGACGAGATATTCAAGATTATCTTCATCCATTGTCTCAATATGATAGCCATTCCGGCGTACATCTTTAAAACTCAACAAGTTTCTCTTAGACTTGGAGGAGAACATTGCATTCTCTATGATTAACGTCGTGCCTTTGGGCAGAGTTACAATTGCTCTTCCGGAGCCTTCAATCAATTTACTACTTCCAGAGATTGTAGTAACGTTTGCCTTACACATATTTAGTTGAGAGAAATATTTCCTTTCTTTGAGTATTGTATGTGTAATACATGAATCAACTAGGCAAATACTTTTGCAGTTGGACGTTGATCTAAGTTCGCTTTGTGAGATATACATATTTGCTATCCCATAGTTTGACATACAAAAGAGATATACGAATATAAGAATAAACAAGTTCAATTCTTTTGTGTCACATAATATTTTCAAAATCTGCTGCTAACAGTTGACTAACAAGAACAGATATGTTATCCATTACTTTGCAGTTTGAAAATTTCAGTTTAAGCATTTTCTTCAAACAATCGATTGTTAAACACAAACAATCGATTGTTGAACATTGACAATTGATTGTTAAACACACACAATCGATTATTTGCTATTTTGAAAAACTTCAGATCACACTGTCTTAAGACAATCGATTGTTATGCATAGACAATCGATTGTTGGCTATTTTGAAAAATTCCAGAGCACTGTTTTAAGACAAACGATTGTTAAGTATAGACAATCGATTGTTGGCTATTTTGAAAAATTCCAGAGCACTATTTTAAGACAATCGATTGTTATGCATAGACAATCGATTGTTGGCTATTTTGAAAAATTCCAGATTACACTGTCTTAACGACAATCGATTGTTAGACAAAGACAACCGATTGTGGATGATTTTTGAAAAATTCCAGATTACACTGTCTCAACGACAATCGATTGTTAGACAAAGACAATCGATTGTGGATGATTTTTGAAAAATTCCAGATTACACTGTCTTAACGACAATCGATTTTTAGACAAAGACAATCGATTGTTGATCAATTGTTTTTCAGCTTTAATGCAAAAATAGTAGATAATCGACTAGTTTTTCAGGCTAGTCGATTACCCCTACTGGAAAATAAAAATTTTATTGATATTTGAGCATATTGAAGATATTCTAAAGAACTACTGCTAACATTGCATCATGAACTAACTAATACGAGCTAATACTAATGACTATTAGTTTATTCACTAACTAATACAAATAAGTAGAATAAAATCAAATAACTCCATCTTCTTTCATCACGGATCCATCGCCGATTAGGTGGTCTATTTTCCCCTCGGGTTGCTCAAAGAAGTCTGCCACATCCAGGTGGGTGATGTCCGAGTTGTCGTCATAGACAAAATTTGTTTCAGGGCCTTTTCTCTTTCGAGATGCTTGATAAAGGTCAACCAAGTGTCTTGGTATACGGCAAGTCTTTGACCAGTGCCCTTTCCCACCGCAACGATAACATATAGTTTCTGAACCATTTGCCTTAGGATCTTCATGACCCCGTTTCTGCTTTCGGCGGTTATCTCTCCTTGGGGGTTGACGGACTTCATTGGAATTTCTTCCTAGTCTACGTCCCTGGCTATGACCCCGTTTACGACCATGCATGGTCCTTTTCATGTTTGGCATAATGAGAGTGCACCTTATCTGCTTCAGGCAGTGGTGTAGACCCAGTGGGTCGATTTTCATGATTTCTCATGAGCAGGTCATTATTTCGCTCAGCCACTAGTAGAAGAGAAATCGGTTCAGAGTACTTTGTAAAGCCTTTCTCTCTGTACTGTTGTTGCAGTACCATATTGGAGGCATGAAACGTTGTAAACGTTTTCTCAAGCATATCATAATCGGAGATATTATCCCCGCATAGCTTCAATTTAGAAGTAATTCTGAACATTGCAGAATTATATTCAGAAACGGACTTAAAGTCCTGGAGCCTCAGATGAGCCCAATCATATCGTGCTTGTGGCAGAGTGACCAACTTCAGGTTGTCATATCTCTCCTTTAAGCCGTTCCACAAGATGAGTGGATCCTTGACGGTGAGATATTCAATCTTCAAACCTTCATCAAGGTGATGGCGCAAGAAAATCAAGGCCTTCGCACATTCTTGGGTGGATGCTTTTTCTCTATCTTTGATGGTGTCTCCGAGACCCATAGCATCTAAGTGGATTTCAGCATCCAACACCCATGTCATATAGTTCTTGCCCGAAATTTCAAGGGCAACGAACTTTCTTTTCGTAATGTCAGACATAATCGAAAATTAAATTAGGAAGAGGGAAATACCTTAGATTTTTCGAGAATGGTTTTTGAGACGGTAGAGTCTCGTGCTGATAACGTGTTATGAAATAATATAAAAGACAAGAACAATAACTCAAGAACAAGAGCAAATAGAGAGAAGAGTAGAGAGAGTTCTTCTTATTGATACTTAGAGAATGTTAGGAGTGATTTACAATGGTACAGGGCACCTCTATTTATAGGGAGGAGGATGATTTAGCTACCAAGAATAGAACTCTAGAATCTCTCTAATTAAAGACATTCACCTTAAATAGAAGTGTATTTATAACGCTTTCCTTTTTTCTTTTCCCATTTCCTCTTCTCTTTCCTTTTTCTTTTACATAAAATCCTTTAATCTATGCCAAAGGTCTCCATTTTCTCTCTTTCCATCATTTTTTCCAACTTTATATTATTAAAGAATGAAGAAATATTCAAAAGTTGTATGATAACTATATCATAATTGTATTTGAATTGTATCAGATACATCAATCCTAAAACATAATTATATAATAATTGTATTACAATTATATCTAACTTGTATCTGGTACATTGATATCCAAAATAATTCATAATACAATATCAATAAATCAATACACAATTATCATATATTTGTGATAAAAACTTTGAATTTGTCATGAACTCAAAATTGCTCGCAATAATATAAAATGAATATACAAATATCATAATACAATTCCCACAATAATTATGATACATATACAATTATGATACCATTGCGATATATTTCTGAAAATTTGTGATACAATTATGATCATATTCTTCAAGTTTCTATCACAACTCTACACTAAAAATCTAATATATCGTATAATAATGTATTAGTATTGTATCGAGTATTTCTTTGTAATGATATATTATATACAAATGACATACAATAAAGATTTTAGAAATAGAGAAAACAAAATTTAAAACTTAACCACAACATGATTTTAGAGCAATAATCTGAATTTCATCTGCAGTGTATCAATAAATACTTTTGGGTAACTCTACAGTGTATCAATATTTTAGGTAATTAGTAAGAAAGAGAGAAATTGAATCTGAAAATCTTTGAAAAAAGAAATAGATCGGAAATTGGTTGAGGGTGAGAAGGGGATATAAAATAAAAGAGAGATTTTGAGTGATTATTAAGAAATAGTAAAAACAGGAAACAGAATCTTAAATGTAGGGGAGGATTGTTGGAAATAGGCTAAAATTGAAGGGATCTTAAATTTGTTTCCTTTTTAAGATTTATATATAACTTGTAAATATAGATATACAAAATAATTAATAAGGAACCTAAATAAATATGGAGTAAATAAGTTTTTATTATAGTATAGTTATGTAAATATCCCAACTAAAACAAATACGTAAAACTAATAGCCGTTAGCATTTATTTGAAAAATTAACCCAAAAAAAACCATTCATTTAATCTTTTAAACTAAAATAGCCAGCAAATGTATACTGTGTGTATAATTCATATATAATATATGTATAATTGTGCGTAATTAATGTATAATATGTATACTGATTAGAAATGGTAAATATTAAATCTGACCGAATTTATAATTCATATACTATATATGTATAACTATATAAAACTCTGTATAATCAATATATAATCTATTTAAACTAACTAGGAAAGTAATCATTAAATTCGACTAATTATTCGTGTAACAATCCCTTACTTTAAAGAGGATTTTTATGAAGCACTACAATTTTGAGTCTAATTACCATGCGTAACTGTAATTTGCCTAGTTAACATTCATAGCTACTATTCAATTGTTATCAGCATGTATCGCTTGTTTTCAAACGTGCAACAAATACGGCCAGTGTCAACTGTATTCGTTTGCAAAATGTATTTTTTCGTACAATGAATATAACTAACGTGAAATGCAAGTTGTGTATCGACTATATTTGTTGCGGGAACGAATACAACCAAGACGAAATATAAAAATATAAAAAAATAGAACGCTCTTGTCAAACTCAAGACCCCTACTTACTAAGCGGGTGTTCTAACCAACTGAGCTAGGAAAGTTTGTTGCTCTCTTATTTCAGTTCAAAATAATTAATCTCTTGTTTCAGTATTACAGGTGAGTTTGCTATAAAATTCAAATATATTTACAATGGTAAATTTTTAAAGTATAGGTACAAATAGAAAATACAACATTTATATTTGATGTGTCGAGTGATATTTCCTATTTTACATCTCCTGCTTTAAATGAGATGTTGAGACGAAATAGCAAGAATTAAAGTAGATTAAAACGTGAAAGCCATAGAATTGTTAATTTGTTTTTTTGGACGTATTAACCTAATTAACATCCTGCACCCAACCCAACCACAATTACTAAAAGTTTATTGTACCATAATAATGGCACGTGATGATTTAAAAATTTATTTACATGAAGGAACAATCAAATTTAATAAATGAGAGAAATTTTATGTATAATAGTATAAAAACCAAATAAATAGGGCTGTATTGTGGCCGGGCCCGGATCAAACGGTCCCGAGCTTTGGCGGTCCAGGCCAAACGGTCCCAGTCTTCACGGTCCCAATGGGTGGAACTGGCCCACGATGGTCCTAAGCCTACATGGTCCCGAGCTAAATGGGTCGGGCCCATCGGCCTACACATGTTTTTTTCATTCCTGCCTATTTTTTTAAAATTAGTTTATCTAAGACAATTTCTTGTAAACTACATATACATATACTAATATAAATTGCTTATATATATAGCTATATATATATATATATATATATATATATATATATATATATATATATATATATATATATATATATATATATATATAGTATGTAAATATAAGGGTGTATTGTGTGTATATATAATTATATATTGCCTTATATTTATATAGTTTATACGTATTAGATATATAATATATACTATATCAAAGTTAAACACACAAAAAATTGCAAAGAGATATTCAAGGGAATGCCTTATAATTTTTATTATTACGACATTAACAAAAATGACAATATCTTTTTTAGTCTTCCTCCCCCAATAGAATGAGCACAACAAGGTGCTAATACCACCAATAAAGGAAAAAAATAATAAAGTTGTGCCAAAATACAAGTTACATATTAGTCTATGTATTATCGCTAACAAATTTCATAAATCCTTCAAGTTCGGAGGAATTTTCGATGGCGGTGGCGAAAAAGAAGCTTGTTCATCACCGCTTTCGGGTGAAGCATCATCCTCCGCAAGTTCCTCTATCATTTCTTCATCAGCTTCGTCTATCTCCGGTTGTGATTTAGCAAGTCTAACATTTCTTCTTTCTGAAGGAATCCAATCTCTGAAGAGTACTGATTTTTCCAAGCTCTCCCTCATAAACACTCTATGATCACGTATTTGAAGTCTTGCTTGATTGAAAGCGCTCTCTGATGCCACTATTGAAGCTTGAACATATAAAATATCTCGAGCCATCCTTGAGAGAATCGGAAAGTATTATACTTTGGCCTTCCATCATTCCAAAGGATCAAGGTGTCGTCTAGATTCTCCTTTTCAAGGCCCTGCAACAAATAAACTTGAAGCTCATTTAAAGGTGAAGTGTTATCAATCTCTAAGTCTACTTTTACGGTTTAAATAAAAAAAGTCAATTAAGAGCCATTTTAACCTTTTCAATTTCCAAACTTAAAATTTTTAAACCATCAACGACGATTAAACGGTAAATATGAAAAATACATCTACTATAGAAACAATTACTAAATGCAGGATTTAGTGTAGTTGTGAGTAAGCCTATTGCATTAGTGTTACTAGAAACATTATCCATCAAAATTGAAATTATTTTATCTCTAATGCAAAAATATCTACAAATATCGCCAACTGTATTAGCAATAAACTTACTCGTATGACGTGAATTAATAATTCTATATGCAATAAAACGTTTTTGTATTTTCCATTCTTTATCAATCAGATGAGTGGTAACCGTTAGATAATCACAGTCATTATCACTTTTACCAATATCAGTAGTAATAGCACTGTGACAATCTATATGAGTAAATAAATTGCACAAATATTGTTCATATTCATGTTTATATTTATAATTATCACTATTTACGGTTGTGCGAAGCCATCCTTTATAAGTAGGTTAAAAAACTCTTCTAACATATTGCACAAAATGAGGGACAGAAGGAAAACTATAGGGTAAGCACATAACAATAACCATCTTGGCCAATTCTTCACGATCTTTATTTGGATCGTAATATAAAATGCCATCGGTAACAGTGTTAATTTCCGATTGTACTAAACTTTACCTTGTACTAGTGTTGACCATAATATCTAGACTTTTCCCCTCTTGCAAAGCTTTCATTTGAAAATATCTAGCTTTATCTATAGGGTGTTTCTTTATTTGTCTAGTCAAATTACCTGTACTGCTACGGTCTTCAGTAAATTAATGAGCCAACAAAGACCCACAAGTTTTACACTTGGCCTTATTTTATTCTCTTACTTGAGTAAAGAAGTTCCAAACAAGTGATATTTCAGGGCATTTAGAACGTTGTCTATTAAAAGTAGGAGTTACTACAGGAGGGTCAGACGGAGCATCAGTTGGGTTATTAACAGGACTAGTAGGTATATCATCTAATTCCGGTTGCGTTTCACCTAATTTATCATTTTCTCATTATTTTCAAAGATAGTTTCATTATGATAAACAACATTCGTAACTTCTTCATTTAATTGTTGACCTGGTGCAACATCATGGCAAAATTGACTATCGAAAAATTGAAAACAAGGGTTATCACTGTCAAGAATAACTGGTGAAGGAGGATGGGTAACAGGTCTTGGTCGGTGAGCCGGGGAAAGAGTAGTATCTTGGCGACTAGATTCATCAATTTTAGATTTTCCCTTACCACCAAATTTATTTTAAAGAAAATACCATATTAATTATAATTATACAAACTAAGACCAATAAAATTATAATATTAAACTTAAGAGTTGGAAAGAGTTTATCGAATTGACAAACAACTTCTTAAAAATTGAATATCGTTGAAGATTTGAATACTTCAATTCACCAACTTCACAATTTTTCACGAAATTGCAATAATAAAGTAAGCAATTATAGAAGAAAATTAGAGAGGATTGATGAATATGTGAGTAAAAATGAAAGAATGAGGGGGAATTTATAGTTGAGAATTAGGAAAAAGTATAATTATAAAAAGTTTAGGGTTAAAGTAAAGTTTGGGGGTCAAATGGCTAATTTTTAAAGTCCCAAATAGTTGGAAATTGAAGGCCAACAGCTCGATTTTAAAATTCTAACCGCAGGTCATTTTTTAAAAAAACTTTTTTAAAAATAGTCGTTGGGGCCCATTTAGCCTGGTTGAACCGGCCCAGGCCCGCCTGCCGGTTCCGGGCTCATGGGCTATTTGGGTAGGATCGGGCCCCCATGGGCCTTTGCACCATTTGAGATCGGCCTGTTTGGCAAGCGGTCTCGGGCCGATCCCGGGCTGGGCCCGACCCACAATGAAAGAACATCATCAAAACTTATACAAATGATCAATTTTGTGATGTTAGTAAGATAGTTATGTATTATAGTTTAGAAGCATTTAATGTGATGATATCTTAACGAACACTTATTTGTGGACAATATTTGTTTGTATATGTTTCCTCCTGATGCTTTGGTTGCTCTTCGATAGCAAGAACTCTTGTTGTCAATCTTGATTTCCCTCTTGAAAGTGCAACATATAGTTGTTCGTGCAAGAATACATATTGCGGTAAGTATTGTCCAATATTTAGGATGTTTATCTTTGTGTTTTATCTATAATATTTGCAAAACATAAACATACTAAAAATTATTTTTACAAAAAATTAAAAATATGCACCTTAGTCTCGAAATACGCAAGTTGAATTCAGGGATAAATAATATAGTTAGAAGTACATTGACCATTAAATAATTTTTGCATGTATGACATTATTGTTAAAACTACTATATACCATGTGTGTGGTATTACATAAGTTGTTTGGCCTATCTTAGTTTTTCAGTAGCATGACATGCATATTTTTCTTCAAAATCAACCTATATATAATAAAAATCAATTTTGTGATGACCCGAAAGATCATCTTGTGTTTTAGAACTCAATTCTCCGCTTTTAAACCCTAAAAAATCATTTTTACCCTCCTTGATTTGTATCTGGGCGTGTTTCTGGAAAGCTTTTATGTTAAAAGTTGATGAAAATAAGAAATTTTTCCTAAAAACTCTATTTGAGTTGAATTCGGTTAATACTTTTGATAAACAGATTCGAATTAGTATTTTGATGGTTCCGGTGGGTTCGTATCATGATTTGGGACTTAGGCAAATGTCGCAATTGTAACGATCCCAAACCAGCTCGGTCATGATGGCGCCTCCTGTAAAGACAAGGCCAGCCGACACAACACTCACATTAACCCTTTAATCAATAAGAGTCATTTTTAAACCTTTAATTAGAGCAATATTTCATAATATAAATCTAAAGGAAATAGTGTGAAATTTCTATACAAGCCCGACATTGGGGGTCACTAGTTATGAGCATCTATTAAGGTCTGAATACAACAAGAAGTCTAAAATAATGTACTAATTACAATAATAGCAATGTAAGAAAAGGAGCGGTGTTGCGGACGTCATGCAACCACCTGCTAACTCTGATAACTCTGTGTTTGAACCAAACAACACCCGCTACCAGGTTCCTATATACCTGCATATGCACACGAGGTGCATGGAGTAATGTGAGGGCTCCAACCCAGTAAGTAATAAGACTAAATAAATACTGAGCAGTAGGAAACAATGAATCCATACTAACATTAGGCTCAATAAACACAACAAACTTTCAAATCATAATACTAGTCAGCCTTCCCTTTTAAAGTTCGGCTTTTAGTAAAAATCATTTTGAAATAATTTCCATCTGTTTCAGTGGGGTTTCAATACCATTTATAATGACAATATAGATTAAAGTCATAATCGGCCCCTCCGGAAAATATAGTTCATAAGACAGCCCCTCGGGGAAAACACTAATTATACACTTCATAACTTGAAAATCTCAGTAGAGACAACCAAATACTAAATCCGTGATTAATTTATGAACATATTGTAGACCCAAAGTTACTTTAAATCATTCATTCAACTTTTCGACAGAGGATCAATATAAAGATGAGCGAAAATAGTCAATAAATCAACATATTCGGTAGAAACTCACTTTAAAGATGAGTGTAATTAATAAGTTCTTAAATAGGCCTCCCAGGCAAAACTATCACTCATGTGCATGTATATATCTATCGCCCCTCGGTCTAGCCTCTCTGCCACTCATGACTCAACTCTTACCAATCATTACTCGCACTCAACAATCACGCTCAATAGGTACCACATAGTAACCGCTGCGGCGTGCAGCCCGATCCATATATCACTACAGCATGAAGCTCGATCCATATACTTCATCGACGACGCTCACTGGGGGTGTTCAAACTCTGGAAGGGGCCCCTTACGGCCCAAGCTCAATATTGATGCGGTGTGCTGCCCGATCCAACATATCGATGCAGTGTGCAGCCCAATCCATATAAGTGTCGCTTCGGCATGCAGCCCGATCCGTATACATATATTTATATATTGTTTCAGCATGCAGCCCGATCCATATAAAGTATAATCCTCATGACTAGGCCCTCGTCCTCTCTCAGTCATTAACCTTACCATCAGACTCTCAGTGTATATCAGTCATCAAGCTCACAGTCAGTCCCTCGGTCTACCTCAGTCATCATCTCACGATCACTCGGACCATCAATAGAATAGGGAACTCAACCCAACACAGTTTCCACATTTTTTAAGAATATAGTAATAAAGCTAGATTTGAGTAATAAATGGGTAAAACATGACTAATGATATGATTTCAAACAAATAGAATGAGGAAATATAGTAAAAATTTCCCTAAGGGTCTCAACATGCATGGCATACAGCCCAAATATAGTACAGTAGACAATTAACTATCAAATTCGTAGGAAAATAATCGTTCGAGATGGACTTGGTCACAATCCACAACGGTTCTCTAGCCAACGCTCGTCATCTAGCGTGTAAGTCACCTCAAAGTAACACGACGACATATAATATAGGGTTTCAAACCCTCAGGACAGTATTTGTAGTCATTACTTACCTCGAACCGGCAAAATCTCTAGCTCGCGGCGCCTTTGCCCCTCAATTTGGCCTCCACGCGCGTCGAATTTGTCCAAAATCAAAATGAATACATCACAATATGCTAAGAGAACAAAGCCTAAGTGAAAATAATCAATACCGGGCACAAATCCCGAAATTACCAAAACCCAAGCCCCATGCCCACTTCTTGAAACTCAGAAACTTTTACATCAACGGGTTCCTTGTCACTCCATGAGTCCATTCATATAAATAACACCAAACTTGGGGTCCAAATGACCCCTAAAATCCCAAATTAAAATTCCACATTCTCAAGCCCTAGTTATTCAAATTTTTGGTTAAATTTCCATGAATTTCTAGGTTAATTTCACTATGTAATCACGTTTTTGGTTCATAAAACTTACCTCCAATAAATTCTCCCAAGTAGCTCTCAAAATTCTCAATAATGGTGGAAATATGACATAGGATCGTGGAAGAATTGTTTTAAAAACCCTTATGCCCAGCTATGATTATCTTCCACGCGAACGCGAGGGCCTTCGCGCGTTCGCGATGCACAAAAATTTCCCTGGCCAAAATTACCCTTCGCGAATGCGGTGCCCTACCCGCGAACGTGAAGTTTCAACTGCTTCAACTACGCAAACGCGAGCTCTATGCTATGAACGCGAAGAACAAATTATACGGATCCTCAATTCCTCTTATGCAAATGTGAAATAATCCCCCGCGAACGCGAAGCACAAGGTTCTCACTTTCTGTGAATGCGAGACACCAAACGGAAACGCGAAGCACAAATCAGGGACCCCAACCTCCTCCTTCGTGAACGCAGCCAAAGGCTCGCGAACGCGAAGGCAAAAATAGGCCTGCACCTGCTTCTGCATTTTCTACTATGCGTTCCAAGTTCTAAACTTCCCGTTAGCCATTCAAAATCAACCAGAGACCCCCACGACCTTAACCAAAAGCTCCAACACATCCTAAAACGTCAAACAAACTTGGTCCAATCATCAAAATACCTTAAGCGACATCAAAACCATCAAAGTACATCAAATTCAAGCCTAAGTTCTTCTAAAACTTCTGAAACACTCTTTTGATGAAAAATGCAACCAAATGACTTCCGAATGACCTGAAATTTTGCACACAAATCCCACATCACATAGCAAAGACACAACAAATCTCGGAATTCCATTCCGACCCTCGGATCAAAATCTCACGTATCGACCAGAAATCGCCAAAATACTAACTTCGCCAATTCAAGCCTAATTATACACCGGACCTCCAAAACAACTTCCGATCACACTCCTAAGTCACCAATAAACCCTCGAAGCTAACCGAATTATCGAAAATCACATCTGAGATCATATACAAATATGTCAACTCTTGGACAAACCTTTCTAATTCAAAACTTTCAATTGAGATTGTTCTTTAAAATTCATTTCAAATTTGCTTGAAAACCAAAACAAACGATCTACATCAGTCGTAATACATCACGCGGGTCAAGTCACGCCCGAGAACTAGCGATCAAAGTGCAAAAGCTCAAAACAACTGATTGGATCGTTCCATCCTCCCTTATTTAAACACACGTTCGTCCACGAACGTACTCGGAGTGGTTCCAAGAGCCAACTAATTGCTGACTAACCTTACTATACACATACCCAGGGGTGATACCACGTCACTTTATCTCAAATAGGTTCGATAACACAACATAACTGAATTTCACAATCCATCCTAGCCCATTAACCATAGAACCACATTTACGCTTTTAAACTCCTCAACGCGATCAGAATCTCACATTTTATACTATGAATAAGTCCAAAAAAGCTGTAACAACCATATCTGCTATCTCAGGCACAATCACAAGGTATACCACATAACTCAACCACTCGCATCTCTAGTCAGAGCAGCTGCGCATAACAATCGAATACCGATAGAAAACCTCTTACCAATTAAAGTCTCTTTCCAACACTTCCATATATTGCCAATGATAGATGAAACACGCAATAAACCATAGTCATCTCTCATATCAGCCATCCATCAGGCTACTTCTCCTTTGGCAAGGGCCATAGCAAATTTCTGAATCGTACCTCGATATTTATCCATCAAACATGCTGAAATCGAATCCGTTTGTATTCATTACGGACCCCAGCTATCCCATCTAATCCAACAGAATTACCTGGTGACATGACATACCAAGAAAGGCTAAAGCCATAACTTGCACAGTCCACGGACCAATAAACAACAATACAAACATACTCATATCATGAAACTGACTAAAATGAAAGAGTTGTACCATAAGCTCGCCAGTAACATCACAACACATGGATGAGAACCCGTATCGCATCATAGAAATAGAACACACGAATCTAACCCTCTAGGTCATTATTTTCCACATAGCTTTGCAACAATGCGCGATCCTATCCAAACACTGCTCCACAAAAAACACCTCAAGTCACTATGCTCGAAATTAACAACCGCACAAAATTTGATGCCCCGAACCAAAGTAAATCATTACACTTACGGTAAAACAAGTAACATATGCCACGCAAATCTGATAGGACATAACCGATACACCATTCACCAAGCAAAACCCAATTCCTTCTGATTCATTTTCAACTTGATGCTCCCTCTTATAGTAGCACCACAATTTCTCAACCCAGGTTTACCACACAAGGCCCAAGCATAAATCCACACTGCCTAAGACCCATAAGCCGCCGAATATTCTCTTAAATATTACCTAAAGAACTACATTCCAAAACACCTTACTCCGAAGGACTTCCTGAAAATTTAAATTTGTTACCTTTATCGTCCTAATACTAATACATAGAATCCCATGATTAATATAGGAATACCATAATCCTAAACTCATCCAATTGAAACTTGGTTTGCACCCACACATACGTCTTTCAGATACACGATTGCTACATGAAACATCTTGAACACATTAGAATCATTTTTGAGAATCATTCACTTTATTCATATTGCACTTAACCCCATCAACAGAACTGAACAACCATCGCCTCATTGGAACTTTTGACACTACAACACATAACCTTTCCTTAGTAAAAAATTTCCTTTACTCGAGCCATCCTCGTGCTCAACCTCCACAACCAGAACTAATTCACCATACGCCTCAAATCAGAACCAACATAGAACGTAATCGAGCAAACAGCTAATCAATAGCAAACTTCTCCACTTGGCTCGAAGCAATAGATTATAATACATTTAATAACTCATAACACATGTACTCTATTGATTCCACAATACCATAACGAGATTTAAATCAAATCCTTTGTAAGCTTGAGCAAGCACAAATCATCTAGTACGCTAAATCTTCTGCAAATCTCGCATTCATCCTTGCAACAATCAAGCCCAATCTCTTAAGCGACCCAAATTTAAATTTCAACATATATTTTTCACTTGTAAATGAGATCTCCTAATAGACAACGTAATGATCAGACCACCTCAGAACACTCCGCAAGCTATAACCCACCTACTTTGCCTTTAACTATTTCTGTATACCTTCCACCATCACAAACATTACGCAATCACTTAGTCTTATTGGGTCTGAACTCATACCGCAATATAAAATTTACTTCACTCCAGCCAAGAGACATGAAGAGATTCTTCACGCGCCCATAACTCGGGGCTATACCTCGAATCACGATAGAATTCGAACACTTAATAGTTCTTCTATCATCCAGCAGACCTTTCTCGTCACTCCCAAGTCACATAGATACATCTCGCAGTACTAACATACTCATCATATAGCTATCCATCTGTCACTTCAACTAATAGGGACAATACCAAACATTTAAGTTCGAAACACTTGCTCATACAATCAGCACATCGGTGCTCAAATCATAGGCAAAGATCAGGCCTAAGTCCTCCAGACCGGCCAAACACCGAACTCACAGAGATCACATCTCGCCCCTCAATCGGGGGAATCACAAGCCATCAAGGCACATATGATACTGAATGCTCATGCGCGCATACAAATACATGGAAATATTTCAAAGAGTTACTTTTCAAGCTGAATCAAGGACGTACGATAAGAATTTCCAAGAATGTGAAGTTTTTCGAAAGATTCTGCATCCTCTCGAGGATAAATACAAACGTCTCCATACTGATCCACTAGACTCTACTAAACCTGCTCATGACTCGTGAGACCTAGTAACCTAGGCTCTGATACCAACTTGTCACGACCCCAAACCGGCCCGGTCATGATGGTGTCTCTCGTGAAGACAAGGCCAGCCGACGAAACAATCGCATTAACCCTTTAATCATTAAGAGTCATTTTAAACCTTAGTTAAGCAATATTTCATAACATAAATCTGAAGGAAACAATGAGGAATTTCTACACAAGCCCGACATCGGGATGTCACTAGTCATGAGCATTTATTAAGGTTTGAATACAACAAGAAGTCTAAAATAATGTACTAATTATAGTAATAGAAATGTAAGGAAAGGAGCAGTACTACGGACGTAATGTAGCCACCTGCTAACTCTGATGATTCCATGTCCAAGCCAATCAACACCCGCTACATGGTTTCGATATACCTGCATCTGCATATGAGGTGCAGGGGGGTAATGTTAGTAATCCAACCTAGTAAGTAATAAGAGTAAAAAAAGACTGAGCAGTAGGAAACAATGAATCCATATTAATGTTAGGCTCAACAAACACAATAGGCTTTCAAATCATAATACTAGTCAACCTTCCCTTTTAAAGTTTGGCTTTTAGTAAAAATTATTTTGAAATATTTTCCAGCAGTTTTAGTGGGGTTTCAACACCATTTAAAATGATAATAGAGATTAAATTCATAAATCAGCCGGGTAAACATATTTTGTAAAATAGCCCCTCGGGCAAACCAATAATCATAAAAACTTCATAACTTGAAAATCTCAATGGAGATAGCCAAATACACAATTCGTGATTAATTTATGAACGCGTCGTAGACCCCAGTTTAAAATATAAGTTATTGTAAATCATTCATTCAAATTTTCGATGGAGGCTCAATATAAAGATCAGTGAAAATAGTCAACAAATCAACATATTCGATTGAAAATTACTTTGAAGAGAAGTGAAATCAATAAGTTCATAAACAGGCCTCCCAAGCAAAGTATCACTCATGTGCATGTATATATCTATTGCCCCTTGGGCTAGCCTCTCTGCCACTCATGACTCAACTCTTACCAATCATTACTCGCACTCAGCATTCACGCTCAATAGATAGTATATAGTAACTGCTACGACATGTAACCCGATCCGTATATCACTACGGTGTGCAGCCCGATACATATACTTTGTCGACGGTGCTCACCGGGGGTGTGCAGACTCCGGGAGGGGCCATTATGGCCCATAGGTAAATTTGTTGCAATATGCAGCCCGATACAACATATCATTGCGGCATGCACCCGATCCATATAAGTATCGCTGCGGCGTGCAGCTCGATCCATATACATATACTTATATATGCTGTGGCGTGCAGCCCAATCCTCACGACTAGGCCCTCGGCCTCTCTCAGTCATTAACCTTACCATCAGACTCTCAGACTATATTAGTCATCAAGCTCACAATCAGACCATCGGTCTACCTCAGTCATCATCTCACGATCACTTGGACCATCAGTAGAACAAGGAACTCAGGCCAACACATTTTCCATATTTTTTAAGAATATAGTGATAAAACCATATTTGAGTAATAAATAGGCAAAACATGACTGAGGATATGCTTTCAAACAAATAGAATGAGGAAAGATAGTAAAAATACCCCTAAGGGTCTCAACAAGTCGGTAAAAGGCTCCAAGCATGACATACAACCCAAATATAATAACACCAGACAATTAACTACCAAATACGCAGGAAAATAATCGTTCAAGATGGTTTGGGTCACAATCCCCAGCTGTGCTCTACCCCACGCTCGTCATCTAACATGTAACTCACCTCAAAATAACACAACGATGTATAATCCGGGATTTCAAACCCCGAGGGCACTATTTACAATCATTACTTACCTCAAACCGGCGAAATCTCAAGCTCCTGATGCCTTTTCCCCTCAATTTGGCCTCAACGCGAGTCGAATCTATCCAAAATCAGAATGAATACATCACAATATGCTAAGGGAACAAAGTCCAAGCAAAAATAATCAATATCGTGCAAAAATTTCGAAATCACTATAAACCTGAGCCCCGAGTCCACTTCTCAAAACTAGAAAATTTTTACCTCAACGGGTTCCTTGTCACTCCACGAGTCCAAGCATATAAAGAACACCAAAATCGGGGTCCAAATGACCCCTCAATTCCTAAATAAAATTTCCAAAATCTCAAGCCCTAGTTCTACCATTTTTTGGTTATATTTCCATGAATTTCTAGGTTAATTTCACAATATAATCATGTTTTTGGTTCATAAAACCTACCTTTAATCAACCCTCTTCAATTCCTCCCAAATAGCTCTCAAAATGCTCAACAATGGTGGAAAAATGACTTAGGCGCGCAGAAGAAATGTTTTAAAAATCCTTCTGCCCAGCTATGATTTCCTTCTATGCAAACGCGAGGGCCTTCGCACATTTGCGATGCACAAAAATTTCCTTGATCAAAATTACTCTTCGGGAACGCGGTTTCCTACTCGTGAACGCAAAGCATCAACTACACGAACGCGAGCTCTATGCCGCGAACACGAAGAACAAATTATACGGATCCTCAATTCCTCTTATCTGAATCCGAAATAATCCCTGCAATCGCACAAGGTTCTCACTCTCCGTGAACGCGAGACACCAAATGCGGACGCGGCCCCAGGCTCACGAACGCGCAGGTCAAAGTAGGCCTGCACATGCTGCTTCATTTTCTGCTATCCTTTCCAAGTTCTAAACTTACTGTTAGCCATCCGAAATCACCCCGAGACCCCTGGGACCTCAACAAATAGCACCAACACATCCTAAAACATCAACCAAAGTCATAACAACTCTTGAAGTTCCATTCCGACCTCGGATAAAAATATCACATATCGACCAGAAATTGCCAAAATACTAAATTAGCCAATTCAAGCCTAATTATACACCGGACCCCTAAAACCACTTTTGATCACACTCCTAAGTAACAAATCATCCCTAAAAGTTAACCAAATCATCAGAAATCACATCCCAGTAAATATGCAAATAAGTCAGCTCTTGATTAAACCTTTCAAATTCAAAGCTGTCAATGTGACTATTCATTCAAATTCATTCCAAAGTTTTCTGAAAACCAAAACCAACGACCTACATCAGTAATAATACATCACACGGGGCAAGTCATGCCCGAGAACTAGCGATAAAAGTGCAAAAACTCAAAACAATCGGTCAGGTCATTACAGTAATAAAAATCAAAAGTCCCTAGCCAGAGATATCGAACTTTGTTGAAATTTGAAAGTTAAAGGCTTAATAAAATGGAAGTGTTTGACCAAGGTTTGATTTTTATAATAATAATAATAATAATAATAATAATAATAATAATAATAATAATAATAATAATAATAATAATAATAATAATAATAATAATAATCGGAGGAGGAGAAGGAAAACAAGAAAGTTAGAGAGAAGAGAAAGAGGGAGATGAAGGATTTTACATGAATTTAAAATAAAAGAACATTATCAAAACTTATACAAATGATCAATTTTGTCATGTTAGTAAGATAGTTATGTGTTATAGTTTAAAAGAATTTAATGTGATGGTATCCTAACGAATACTTATTTGTTGACAATATTTTTTCGTATATGTTTCCTCCTAATATTTTTTTTGCTCTGCGATAGCTAAAACTCTTGTTGTCGATCTTGATATCCCTCTTGAAAGTGCAACATACAATTGTTCGTGAAACAATATATATTGCAGTAAATATAGTCCAATATTTAAGAAATTTGTCTTTGTGTTTACTTATAATATTTGGAAAACATAAACAAACTAAAAATTATTTCCACACAAATTTAAAAGTATATACCTTAGTTTCGAAATACGAATGTTGAATTAAAGGATAAATAATATAGTTAGAAGCACATTGACCATTACATAATTTTTGCATGTATGACGTTATTGTTAAAACTACTATATACCATGTGTGTGGTATTACTTAAGCTATTTGGCCTATCTAAGTTTTTCAATAACATGGCGGGCATATCTTTCTTCAAAATCAACCTTTATATAATGGAAGATGAATTTTGTGATGATCCGAAAGATCATCTTGTGTTTTAGAACTCAATTCTCCACTTTTAAGCCCTAAAAAATCATTTTTACCCTCATCGATTTGTATTCGGGCGTGTTTCTGGATTTATGTGAAAAGTTGATGAAAATAAGAATCGTTTTTTTAAAAACTCTATTTGAGTTCACTTCGGTCAATATTTTATGTAAACTGATCCAAATTCGTATTTTGATGGTTTTGGTGGGTTCGTATCGTGATTTAGGACTTGGCAATATGCCCACAATAAAAATCGAAAATCCCTAGCTCGAGATATCGGACTTTGTTGAAATTTGAAAGGCTTAATGAAATGGAAGTATTTGACCAAGGTTTGACAATTTGGATATTGGGTACATATTTTGGTTGCGGAACCCGGTATAGGTCCAATACCCTATTATAACTTATCTATGAAATTTTGCTTAGAAACAGAATTGGTTTGACGTGATTCAGACGTCCGGTTGAGAAAATAGAAATTTTAAGGTGTTCTTGAGAATTTCATTTGATTTGATGCTAAATTTGTAGTTCTAGATGTTATTTTGGCGATTCGATCGCGCGAGCAAATTCGTATGATATTTTTAGACTTGTGTGCATGTTTGATTTGGAGCCCCGATGGCTCGAGTGAGTTAGAGATTGGTTACAGAGTGATTTGAACTTGGAAAAATTTGCTGGTGTAATTGATTTTGTTGTAGGCCTTTGATATTGCATTTGCGAGACCAGGCATCGCAATTGCGATCTTTGAGAGATTCGCATTTGCGAGCTTCTTATTGCAAATGCGAATAGCAGCTGGGCCACACAGGTTTTGCAATTGCAAAACAAACTTAATAATGGTGAATTTGGTCGTGGCAGGGTAGTCTTCGCAATTGCGACGATTGAGTCATATTTGCGTTCATTCAATGTTCGCATTTGCGAACATTTCCTCGCATTTATGAACTATGCATAAATGAGAAAGGGTTCACATATGTGATGCTTCATTCGATTGCATTTGCGAAGCCCAAACCGCAAATGCGTAATCTGCAGCTGATGAAAAAAGACTTATACGAGATTTTTCTCTTATTCTTCAAAATTTCAAAACCTAAAACACAAGAGACGATTTTCTAAAGATATTTTCTTCCCCAAATCATAGGTAAGTAATCATAAACTAGTTTCTTTCAATCTTTCACTTCATTTTACAGGATTTCAACCTAGAATCTATGATTTACATGGTGGAATTAGAGATTTTGGGTAGAAACTAGGGATTTTAATATTTGGGGATTTAGACCTTAAATTGAGGTTAGATTCGAAAACCAATCATATATTCAGGCTCGGGAGTGAATGGATAGTCAAATTTTAGTCCAAATTTTGGGTTTGGACCAAGCGGATCTGGGTGTTGAGTTTTGTTGACTTTTTGAAAATGGCTTAAATTGAATATCTTACAATCGTGGGTAGTTTCTAAGGCTTAAGTTGAATGGTTTGGTTTGTCAATGACTAGATTCTATTGGTCCAGAGGTTCGTTTAAAGGAAAAAAGTTGTGGTTGTGCTTTGAGTTTGGCTGTTGGAGCGAGGTACGTGTCGTGGTTAATCTTGGCTTGAGAGATTAGGTAGTATTTTCTTGTTTACTATGTGTTTGAATGTTAAATACAACATATAGGTGAGGTGCCGAGAACCTATGTGATGTTGTCAAGTTATAGCATGCGAGTGAGTCTTATTCATGAAATAGTAGCTTTCTGTGATTGTACTAACAATGCTTAGACTATTTTAGCATTATATTGATCGGTCTTATCATATTTATAGATTTTGGAATTGGCTGAGTATTAATTCAAAGTTGAGGTTGGTGTTGTGGAACCAATTGTTGAAATAAGACTCGTTCTTGATATTTCTATCTCTAGTTTTTATTGTTCTTTGTTTTGGTGAGGGACAATGTTAATGTATGAAGGGTGATACTGTGACACTTCTTGTAAGTGTTAATGCACAAAGGATGATGTCGTATAATGTTCAGAGAGAGTTAATACACGAAGGGTGATGCTATGCCGTTTCTACTAATTATGAGGTTGAGAATAAAAGCACGAAGGATGATGCCATATATTTTCCTTTAGTGTGTTTGATTTTTATTTATTAGTTCAAGGTATATTAGCAGATCGAGTTTCTTTGCTGTTGTGATTCTCTATCTTGTGACCCCCTCGGTATGTCCCCCTCCCGATATTATTTGTCTATCTCTTACTTCCCGTTGTTTTTTACATATATCATTAAATTGTACAGGTTTATTACGTATGTGTCTTATCTTAGACTCGTCACAACTTCGTCGGGGTTAGACTCAACACTTACCAGTACGCAGGGTTGGTTGTACTGATACTACACTGCACTAATATGATGATTTTAATATCGGTCCTAGTTGATCGTGAGGTTAGCAGCTGGACTTGATCGTCGGGAAACCAAGGTAGATATGGTGGCGGCATTCGGAGACCCAAGAGTCTCTTCCTAGTCTTGTTATTTTACTATTTTTTTCTTTCAGAATGGTGTATTATATTTCAGACTCTGTTTGTAGTATATCGTAGTAGCTTGTGAGTTGTGATCCAGATCCCAAATGTGATATTTTGGGTTTTATAGTATTCTGCAAACTCTGTTTATCTTAATTAATTTTGTTATTAAAAATTTGCTGAAGTTGATTTTGTGAATCCTCTAATGTTGCTTGACTTGAAATTGAAATGTTATGCGTCATCATGGTCCCGAAGGTAGGAATTTCGAGTCATCACAAGTTGGCATCCAAGAATTAGGTTCCCTAGGTCTCACAATACATGAGCAAGTTTAGTAGAGTTGGGGGGGATCGGTACAGAGACGTCTATTCTTATCTTTTGGAGGCTACAAAGTTTAGGAACAATTTAACTTCTATTCTTCTCTGTCATGCGATTTTTTTCTCTCAATGCTAATCGACCTCTTCTACTCTTGTTCCTTCGCAGATGGCGAGAACACGTACCGCATCTTCAGCTAAGCAGCAGCCAGAGCCCCGAGTGGTAGCTCTTACGAAGGGCATAGGACGAGGTCGAGACTATGTTAGAGGTCAAGGCAAGGGCAAGGCTAAGCCTAGAGCTCGAGTAGCAGTACTAGCTCCGAAGCCTTAAATGGATTTTTATGAGAAGGCTCCAGCCCAAACCATTCTAGCAGGACCAACTCAGGTCTGATAGGGGTTTATAGCCACGCCGGTACTTTAGGATACTTTGGTCCTTTTGGTGGGCCTCATAGAGAGTGTGGCACAAACCATCACATTTCTTGTAGCACCAGTCGTCCCTCAGGCTAGGAGAGGAGCATAGACTCCTACTACTCACACTCCAAACTAGATGGATCCCCAGTTTCAGACTTCAACAGCTCAGGCTGTCGGGGTAGTTTAGTGGGGTGTCTTAGCATAGAGAGGTAACGGACTGGTTGTCTTCTGAGGCTTTGTGGAGATTGTATAGGTTACCAAGCTTTTCCCGGTTCACTTTAGTAGTGCATCTTCAGAGGATCCCCAGGACTATATGGACATGTGTTATGAGGTGCTATGAAACACGGGGATAGTGGAGACCAATGGGGTCAACTTTGCTACATTTTATTTGTCGGGTTCCGCCAAGAAATGGTGGGGGGATTAGATGTTGACCAGGCCATCTGGGTAGCCGGATCTTACATTAGACCAGTTCTCTCAACTAGTTCTTGAGAAATTCCTTCTTATCACTCAGAGAGTGGACTATCGGAAGTAGTTCGAGCATCTACATTAGGGTTCTATGACTGTTACTCAGTACGTGACTCGATTTGTAGATCTAGTTTGTTATGGTATTCTTCTACTTCCAACAGAGAGAGAGAGAGAAAGAGAAAGTGTGGGGAGATTTATTGAGGGACTTGCTTAGCCTATTGTATTGCAAATCTAAGGAGCCTAGGAGTGAGATTTATTTTTAAGTGGCTTCCAATGTTGCCAGACTAGTCAAGATAGTACTAACTCAGGGGAGGTGGTTAGGGATCTGACAAGAGACCTCGCCATTTTGGTAGATTCACTAGTGCCTTGTATGGAGGTAGGGGTACTTTTGGTATAAGCCATCCTCCCAAGCAATTTCATTTAGCATTCCATGCTTCTCAAAGTGCTTCAGGAGGCTGAGGCCCTAATATGCACTCTTCTGATCAACCACTAGATCCTATTAGTGCACCTCAGCTCTAGAGTTTTCAAAGTGGTTACTCAGGCTAATAGGTTCAGTTCCAAGGTCAGCAATCTCAACAATTGAGGTGTTGTTATAATTGTGGTGACCCAAGGCACATTGCCAGGTTTTCCCCTCGAGCATCAAGAAATTTTCAACACCAGGGTTCTCATGTAATTGTTCCAGCACCTGGTGCTTCACCGCCTGCTCAACAACTAGAGGTAGGGGTCAGACAGTTAGAGGTGGATGTCGGGGCATTAGAGGTAGAGGTCATGCCGCTAGAGGTAGAGGCCATCCAGATAGGGCCCGTCCTCGAGATGTAGTTAAGAGTGGCGGGTCGATGCTCTACTTTTCTAGATAGTCTTGAGGCTGACTCATCTGACATGGTTATCAGGGGTACGGTTTCAGTTTGGAGAGGAGATATCTCAGTACTATTTGACTTTGGTTCTACTTATTTGTATGTGACATCCTATTTTACCTTATATTTAGTTGTGCCTCGTAATTCTTTGAGTTCTCCCACGTATGTGTCCACCCCTATGGGATATGCTATTATTGGTGATCGCATTTATCATTCTGTATGGTTACCATTGGGATTCTTGAGACTCGTGTAGATCTCCTTCATCTCGATATGGTCGATTTTGATGTCATTTTGGAGACAGATTTGCTGCCAGCTTATCATGCTCTATTGGACTGTCACACCAAGACGATGACCTTAGATTTTCCAGGGTTGCCTGTATTGGAGTTCAGAGGGACTCCAAACCATTCTACCAACAAGGTTATCTCGTATGTGAGGGCTCGACACGTGGTCGAGAAGGGGTGTTTAGCTTATTTGGCTTACTTCCACAATTATCGTACGAAGGTTCCTTCCATGGATTTAGTACCTATGATTCGTGAGTTTCCGGAGGTGTTTCCTGCATACATGTCGGGCATGCCACCCGACAAAGATATTGACTTCTATATTGATTTTGCTATGGGCACTCAACTCATTTTCATTCTGCCATACCAGATGGCCCCGCTAGATTTGAAAGAATTGAAGGAGTAGTTGCAATATTTTCTTGATAAGGGCTTTATTAGACCTAGTGTCACGCCCTGAGTGTGATTTTTTATTTGAGAAGAAGAAGGATGGATCAATGAGGATATGCATAGACTATAGGCAGTTGAAAAAAGTCACCATCAAGAACAAGTATCCATTGCCAAGGATTAGTGACTTATTTGATCAGTTTTGGGGTGCCAAGGGGTTTTCAAAGATCGATTTGAGGTTTGGCTGCAATCGGTTGAGGATTAGGGCATTCGATGTCCCTAAGAAAGCTTTTCAGACTAGGTGTGGCATTATGCGTTTCTAGTGATGTCATTTGGGGTGACAAATTCCCCAGAAACATTAATGGATTTGATGAACCGGGTGTTCAAGCCCTGTTTGGACTCCTTTGTCATCATTTTATTGGTGATATTTTGATCTACTCCTAGAGCTGAGAGGAGCATGAGCAACACCTTCAGCTTGCTCTTCAGACTTTGAGAGATAGCCAGTTATATGCTAAATTTTCAAAATGCAAGATTTGGTTGAGCTCAGTCTCCTTCTTGGGGCATGTTGTATCAGTAGAAGGTATTCAGGTAGATCCTAATAAGATTGAGGCAGCCACGAACATGCCTAGACTTACATCAACTACAGAGATATGGAGTTTATTAGCATTTGCAGGTTATTACTATCGATTTGTGGAGAGGTTCTCATCTATAGCAACCCTATTGACCAGGTTGACCTAGAAGGGTGCCCCGTTTAGATGGTCAAGTGAGTGTGAGGCGAGCTTTCATAAGCTCAAGACAACTTTGATTACGGCACCAGTGTTGGTGTTGCCCACAGATTCAGGGATTTATATAGAATATTATGACGCATCTAATATAGAACTAGGTGTGGTATTGATGCAGGATGGCAAGGTAATTGCATACACTTCATGGCAACTGAAGGTTCACGAGAAGAATTACCATGTTCATGATGTAGAGCTAACAGCCATTGTTGATGCACTGAAGATTTAGAGGAACTATCTTTATGGAGTGTTGTGTGAGGTATTCATGTATCATCAGAGTTTGCAGTATTTGTTCAAACAATAGGATTTCAACTTGAGGCAGAGAAGGTGGTTGCAGCTATTAAAAGACTATGATATCACCATCTTGTATCATCCCGGCAAGGCCAACGTGGTAGCCTATGCTTTGAGTAGAAAGTCAGTGAGTATGGACAGGATTGCGTACATTCCAGTTGGTGAGAGACCATTTATATTAGATGTTCGGGACTTGGCCAATCTGTTCATGAGGTTGGATGCTTTTGAGCCCAGTCGTTTTCTAGCTTGTACAATCGCTTGGTCTTCATTGTTTGAGCGTATCAGGGAGTCACAGTATGATGACCATCATTTGCTTGTCCATAGGGACACAGTGTGGCATGGTGATGCCAAGAAGGTTATTGTTGGGGGTGATGGAGTTTTTAGAATACAAGGTCGTGTTTGTGTGCCTAATGTAGATGGATTTCATGAGTCGATTTTAGATGAGGCCCATAGTTCCCAGTATTCTATTCATCCGAGCCCCGCCAAGATGTATCAGGACTTGGGGCAACATTATTGGTTGAGGAGGATGAAGAAGGATACAGTTGTATATGTAGCTCAGTGTCTAAATTGTCAGCTTATAAAGTACGAGCATTAGAGACCTGGTGATTTTCTTCAGAAGATAGAGATTCCTAAGTGGAAGTGGGAGCTTATCACGATGGATTTCATTGTTGGACTCCCATGGACTTAGAGGAAGTTCGATGAGTTCAAGTTATTATGGATAGACTGACCAAGTCAGCGCATTTCATTCTTGTGTCAGTTACCTATTCTTTAGAGTGTTTGGCAAGATTTACATCTGCAAGATCGTTCATCTTCACGGTGTGCCCGTGTCTATAATTTCTGATCGAGGTACATAGTTTACCTTGCATTTCTGGAGGGCAGTGCAGCATGAGTTAGGAATGCAGGTTGAGCTGAGCACATCATTTCATCCTCAGACGGACGGATAGTCCAATTGCACTATTCAGATATTGGAGGATATTCTTCGCTCTTGTGTTGTTGACTTCGGAGGTTTGTGGGATCAGATCTTACCACTTGCGGAGTTTTCCTACAATAATAGTTATATGTCGAGCATCTAGATGGCTCCCTATGAGGCATTATATGGTAGACGGTGTCGATCACCGGTTGGATGGGTTGAGCGGGGAGAGGCTCGGTTATTGGGTACAGATTTGGTACAAGATGCCTTGGATAAGGTTAAGATAATTCAGGATAGACTTCGAACAGCTCAGTCCAGGCTGAAGAGTTATGCTGACCATAAGGTCAGTGATATCGCATTCATGGTCGGAGAGAGAGTGTTGCTTTGTGTGTCACCCATGAAGGGTGTAATGAGGTTTTGAAAGGAGGTCAAGTTGATTCTTAGATACGTCGAGCCTTTTGAAATTCTTGTACAAGTGAGAGAGGTGGCTTACAGACTTGTGTTGCAACTTGGTTTATCAACAGTCCATCCATTGTTAAATGTGTCCATGCTTCGGAAGTATAACGGTGATCCATCCTACTTGTTAGACTTCAGAACTATCCAGCTAGATAAGGATTTGACCTACGAGAAGGAGCGAATAGCTATTCTAGACTGGCAGGTTCATCAGTTGAGATCAAAGATTTATCTTTCGGTTCGAGTGTAGCGGAGAAGTTGGCCTGTTAAGACAGATACATGGGAGCATGATTCTGATATGCGGAGTAGATATCCCCACCTTTTCACTAGCTCGGGTACTTTTTTATGTCTGTTTGAGGATGAAAGGTTTTTTTAGAGGTGGAGAACGTGATAACTCGAAAGGTCGTCTTGTGTTTTAGAGCTAAATTCTGCAATTTTAAGCCCTAAAATCTTATTTTTACCCTCATCGCTCCGGGCGTGATTCCAAAGAGGTTTATGTTAAAAATTGATGAAAAAAATAAATTTTGCATAAAAACTCTATTTGAGTTGACTTTGATCAACATTTTTAATAAATGGGTCCGAATTCATATGTTGACGATCTTGGTGGGTTTGTATTGTGATTTGGGACTTGGGCGTATGCCTGGAATTGAAATCGAAAGTCCATAACCCGAGATATCAGACTTTGTTGAATTTTAAAAGTTAAAGGCATTATGAAATAGAAGTGGTTGACCAAGGTTTGACGTTTTAGATATCGGGTCCATATTTGGTTACGTAACCAGGTATATGTCTAATGCCATATTTATGAGTTGTCTGTGAAATTTGGCGAGACACAGAGTTGATTTGACGTGATTCGGACGTCTGGTTGAGAAAATACAAATGTAAGAGTATCTTTGAGAATTTCATTTGATTTAGTGCCAAATTCATAGTTCTAGATGTTATTTTCTGGACTTGTGTGTATGTGTGCATGTTTGGCTTGGAGCCCCGAGGCGGGTGACTTGAAGATAGGCTACAGAGTAATTAGAACTTGGAAAACTTTGCTGGTGTAACTGATCTTGTCGTAGTCCTTTGATCTCGCATTTACGAGATCAGGCATCGCAATTGCGCTTTCTGAGAGATTCGCATTTATCAACTTCTCCTCGCAAATGCAAAGAGGAGTTGGCCATACAACTTTTGCAATAACTAAACAATTTTTGCAATTGCGAAGTTGGTATGGGGGGGGGGGGGGTAGTCTTCGCATTTACGATGATTGTGTCACATTTGCAGTCATCCATTGTTCACATTTGCAAGCATTTCCTTGCATATGCGAACTATTCAGAAATGAGAAGGGGTTCGCATTTGCGATGCTTCCTTCACATTTGCGGGCTTCCCATTTGCTAAGCCCAGATCGCAAATGCGACACTTGCAACTGATTAAAAGAGACTTAGACAAGAATTTTCTCCCGTTCTTCAAATTTTAAAAATCTAAAACACAAGAGGCGATTGTCCACATACCTTTTCTTCCCCAAATCTTAGGTAAGTGATTCTAAATAGTTTATTTCAATCTTTCACTTGAATTTACAAGATTTCAACCTACAATCTAAGATTTTCATGGTAGAATTGAGAATTTTTTGGCAAAAACTGGGGATTTCAAAATTTGGGGATTTAGACCTCAAATTAAGGTCAGATCCCAAAATCAATTATATATACGGGCTCATGGGTGAATGGATAGTTGGGTTTTGGTCCAAGTTTCAAGTTTGGACCAAGCGGGCCTGGGAGTTGACTTTTGTTAACTTTTTAAAAAATGGCCTAAATTGAATTACCTGCAATCGTGGGTAGCTCCTAAGGCTTAAATTGGATCGTTTGGTCGATAAATTGCTAGATTTTATTGATCTGTAGGCTTGTTTGAAGGGAAAAGCTGTGGTTAAGCTATGAGTTTGGCCATTGGAGCGAGGTATGTGTTGTGGTTAACCTTGGTATGAGGGATTAGGTATTATTTGCTTATTTTCTACGTGTTTGAATGCTACATACAAATTATAGGTGAGGCGACGATGCGAGTGAGTGTTATTCATGAATTGTAGCTTTCCGTGATCATACTAACCATACTTAGACTAGTTTATTGTTATGTTGATCGTGCTTATCATATTTATGGATTTTGGAGTTGATTGAGTATTGATTCAAGTTGAGGTTGGTATTGTGGAACCAATTGTTGAAGTAAGACTTGTTCTTGATATTTCTATCTCCCTGTTGTTATTGTTCTTTTATTTTGGCGAGGGAGAGTGTTAATGTACGAAGGGTGATACCGTACCATATTTTGTGAAATTTAATGCACGAAAGGTGATGTCGTACCGTATTGTGAGTGTTAATGCACGAATGGTAATATCGTTCCTTGTTTTGAGAGAGTTAATGCAAGAAGGGTGATGCCGTGCCGTTTCTATTGATTATCTGGTGAGGTTGAGAGTAGAAGCACGAAGAGTAATGCCGTGCATTTTCTTTACTATGTTTACTTTTTATTATTGGTTCAAGGTATATTAGTTGATCAAGTTTCATTGCTGCTGTGATTCACTATCTTATAACCCCCTCAGCACGTCCCCCTCTCGATATTATCTATCTATCTCTTACTTGCCGTTGGTTTGTACATATATTGTTAAATTGCACAGAGTTATTATGTATGTGTCTTGTCTTAGCCTCTTCACTACTTCATCGAGGTTAGGCTCGACACTTACCAGTACATGGATCAGTTGTACTGATACTATATTACACTTCTGTGCTGACTTCGGTATCGGCCCTAGCTGATCGTGAGGTTACCTGCTAGACTAGATCATCAGGAGACCAAGATTGATCTGCAGGCATCCACAGACCCTGGAGTTTCTTCCTAGTCTTGTTATTTTACTGCTTCTTTTCCTTCAGAACGGTGTATTATCTTTCAGTCTTTTCTTGTAGTAAATTGTAATAGCTCGTGAGTTGTGGCTCTAGATCCTAAATATTCCAGATATTTTGGATTTTATAATATTCCACAAACTCCATTTAGCTTCACTTTAGCTTAATTAATTCTGTTATTAAAAATTGGCTGAAGTTGATTTTGTAAATCCTCTAATGTTGGCTTGCCTAGGAAGTGAAATGTTAGGCGACATAAAGGTCTCGAAGGTGGAAATAGCAGGTCGTAACAAATTTTAACTTTGTCTATATATATCACGGTGACACTAACATATGTAATATATAATAAACTTGACAACAAATATGTATGATAGAAGGTCATTTGGTAGTAGAGTATTTAGGTATTTTTCTTGGTAGTAATTATTCGTATCACTTTATACTGGTCCAAAACAGAAAAATATTCGGTTTTTACTATAAAATTTTTTTATCAACCCTTTTATTAGTCGATCAACATATTTATTATCACTAGCTACGATATCTTTTTAATTCTATCATGCGATTTGCGTAGCTTGCGTTTTAATATAATAATAAAAAAATTTCTCTTATTATTTGCACTACTATTATCATTGTGATTGATAACCAAATGTTCAGGAAGAACCAAATCATCATTTATTGGATGCTCTTCTTCCTTTTCGACACGAAGCAAGAAGACATTGAATAATAGATTTGTTGTTACTTTATATTTCTTGTCAGTTGAATCTTTTTCATTTGAGGCCAGAAGTATAACTTTGACAAGTTAGATTTTACAATCTCTGCTTTTGTCTATTTTGGAACTACTGGTACATGAAAAATACCTCCCAAACCATTAACTATCCATCAAACGGTTCATTAATATCAATATATCTCTATAACTCCGCAAAATTATTTTGCTTGTTTGACACTTAGCCACAAGTACTTCATCCCATATTATCAATTTTATTTTCCTTATAAATTTAGCACCATTACTCTGCTTTATATATTTGTAATAGTTATTTAAGTTGTTTGAAGAGATATCAAATCTGAAGTGGGTGACCTCATAATAAAATCGTTATAGGTACACCACTTGATATTATTAGTAACATTGTCATGCCTCTTAATATGATACTTGCAAGTAATGCATGATATACAAAGTATTATTTCAATTGCGTCGGAGGCATCTACAAAGAATAATCTCGTTATAGCAAAGTCGGCTCTTCATAATATAGTCTTGAAAATTTGTTCTTATTTAGGAGTTAGCTTTCACTATTACAAATTGGAGCTATGGCAACCCTTCGAAAACCATTACAATAAATAAGCTTACCGTCCCTATATGGCTAATGGGATGGATTTGGACGCATTCCAGGAATCAGTGTTATAATAGGTCTACTGAAACGGTTATTTGCGACGATTTACAAATCATCTCCAAAGATAGGGTATTGGAACGACTTGGACTGCTACTACTACTCTATCAATAGGAACGGTTTCCCTTTCATTTGGGAAGGTTATAAAACATCCTGATAAAATAATACAGGTTATCTTTTTTAGTCTATTGCAGAGGTTTCCATGATATATTGCAACGGTTTGTGTGATATATTGGAACAATGATCAGTACCCCGATTGCAACGGGTATTATAACATATTGGAACAATTATTATGGGATGCTCTTATTATTTGCTAGGTCTGTTGGAACGGTTATATTCTCTATTGCAACAAATTGTAATTTCTGATATTTATGGAAGGACAATGAGAAATAGTTTTCTATTCTATAAAATTATTTATACCATATCCAACTAGCATTATCCATGTTCAAAAAAAAAAAATATAAATGCATTATCTGGTCAGACAATTCAAAAGTCAAAATAGATGATTTGTATAAATTGTGTAAAAATAGAAGACTTTTAAGTCTGCAGCACTAGTTTAAGTATATGACCATCTGTAGCACTAATTTCTTCCATTTCATTTTGAGTGTGATAAAATCAATAGTCAATGAGGGGAGCAGTGCCATTAGAGAACGTTACATCCGACTGAAACCACATATTTTGGATCTGGCTTTTAAAAGGACTAGATGTGAAAAGCCTATGCTACGCATGGGCCCAACAAGATGTGGTTGTTCTGTACATTTGCATTGTTACGTTATTTCTGATGTTGGGCATCTAAATCATTTACATGTTGACCTTCTTGAATAACAAATATTTTAATAAATAGTGGCTATTAGATTTAGCAAGAATAATAAATTTTTTTATGTTAATGACGTGCCACAATCTTATCAGTGTATACTATAAAAAATAATGTAAATACATGAAAATTAAGCTCTGTAGAATAATGTTAAAAGATCAGCATTATATGATTATGATATCCAGGAAAAGAAAAGGCAACAATGATCCAGTTTCACTTATAACTAGCAACGTGTATTCCAAAGTTGAACCTCCTTATGATATTTAGAGGAAGGCCAGTATACCCATTATGTTAAAACTAGAAAGCATAAAAACAATGAAAGAAGAACTAGGCAACATTTCAGTAAAGAGGAGAAAACTTAGAAAGAAGAACCGAAGGTAAAACAAATTCGCCAATATTTCACTGCTATTTGGACGCTCAAACGGTGAAGAAGAAGAAGAAGGAGGAGTAGCGAAAGAAAAATTACTCGAGAAAGAAAAAAGCCTCCAAAATATTACCAGAGAAAGAAAAAAGGAGTAGCGAAAAGATTTTTCTGAATAACTAAGAAAGCGAACATCGATAGCAAACATCGAATGAAGAAAATCTCATGGTTTCAAACAGAAAATCAACACTTAACAAATAAATCCTTAATTTTGCAAACTAGAGTCACAAATGTATCATGTAATACAAGAAAAACAGAAGCAACGACCTTCGAAAAACAACAACAACAACAACAACGGCGCCATTGGAGTAAAAAACAACGATGCAGCTGAGGCCAAAAGCGCTCCTATTCCTAAGGAGAAGAAATCCAAATGCCAAATTAAAGAAAATATAAGGACAAAAAAAAAAGAGAAAATCGAATAGTTATACAAACATCAAACACGGGAAAAATCGATAGCTTACCTCGGAGATTGCTCGTATGTTAGCTGAAACTAATCGCCAATCACCGGCAGTTGTCGTCCGTCATCAGAGCTGGCCGACAGAGTCCATCGATGGTGATATCGATGTGTTCTAGGTTGAGGCTAAGAGAGACGGTCTTCAAGGTTTTTGAGACTAAGAGTTTAGAGAGAGTGATGGAACTTTCTATGTCAAATATTAAAGAGTTATTAAAATATTAGTGTGTTAATTTTTTATTTTTAATTAATAAAAAATAGGAGGGAAAATAAGAAGGGAAAAGTAAACCATTCCATATACTTTTATTTTATAAAACCATTCCCACAAGTAACTCTATGGTATCGCTTTTAGAAATGGTCTCCATATATTCACTTATAATAACTGTCATTATACTATTAGAACGCTTGTTCTTCAGAAGTGTCCCAAAAACCTTTTGACTCTATTAGGACGGTTTAAACCGTTCTAATATATGATCTATTGTAACAATTACAAAATTGTTGTACAATAACCGTTCTAATAAAGTCATTTTCTAGTAATGTAATTTGATTGTGCTTCCTCACACACTTGTACATAATTTTGATTCTTAATAATATACTAACATTTGTATTTTGTGTTCTAACGTTCTTTTTATGTAATAAATTTATGTACCCTAAGATTTTTTTTACTTGAATAAGAATTTTACTCATATGATGAATTTAAAAAATAATTGAATTGAATTCTCTTGCTAAATAATTATTTAAAAAACAAGTATTTGATTTTAACATAAAATAATTTATTCTATGTTGATTCAGATCTTAATATTAGTTGATCTCTTATTTTGAATATTTAATCTTAATTATAATTTCATCCACCATAAATTTTATTTTCAAAGAGTAAAAGATTGATGTGATATTTCACTTTTGGATCTTTATATATGTAGAATCATTAGTGGTATTGACTCTCACAAACCATTTTTTTTCTCTTTCTCACATATTTATATTCATAAATATTTTCTTAATTGTTTTTTAATAAGTAGATATTTTTTAATATTACATAAAAGCTTTATTAAAAAAAATATTCGAGTAGAAAAATAGTTCAAATATAATATAAAAATATATTATTGCGGGATATTTCCTTTCTCAATTTCAACTCTTTTGCAGTCCATTTAATATTACTTTTTTTTTTTTTTTTTTGGTATTAGATATTATGGAGTGATAATGCATTGTCAATACGGAGGATATGAAATTGATTTTATTAAACTTTGCTACATATTTTAAATAAGAATTTTATAGATAATAATATTAATTTTAATATCTTGAATATTAAAAATTAATATAGAAGATATTGTAGTCCAAAAAATAGGCTATTGCAGTTATGTTCTTTACCTATGAGTTCTTTCAGTTAATATTTTAGGACTATTTTAGTATATTCATATTATATTTATGATTTCATAATAATAATAATATATGCTCTCTTTTTTCTAAATCGATTCAGACAATATAATACATTCTCAAATTAAGTTAGTAATAAGATATTATAATTCGTTTTTAAATTACAACGTTGATTGACAAAAATATATATAATATTAGACATAATAACTCACATTAATTGAAAGGATATAACTTAAATACTATACATTAGCCATGTAATCCTTTTATTTTAGAACATGTTTCTTAAACCCTACACCGTTAGGCCATATGCAATCCTATTGGTAATCACTTATCGAACATAGGCGTTCTTTTAGAACCATATATGCCTATAATCTTAATTATATTTGGACTACAACGATGAGAAGTTTAAGTGTACAAAAGGATTGCTAAAATATTGAATTTATCTCTTTTGTAAAAATGTTTTAATTGTTTAGAGTCCTTAGGACTTCGGACTCATTAAAAAAATGCACTTTTTGGTTAAATTAATATTAATATATCTATGTATCCTAAATGTAATAGGATTACATGACCAATAATATTTACTTGTTCAAGTTTATATAAATTGTTATAAAATAATACAAGAACAATAACAATATTGCAGAGCAACGTAGGGAGAGGAGAATTCTTATTGATATTTTTGGATAATTTACAATGGGGTAAGACCCCTCTATTTATAGGAAGATAAATGACTTAGCCTCAAAGTAAAACTCTTCTATAAGATAGACATTCACCCTAATTAGAGTTCTATTCTTAATACTCCCCCTTGAATGTCTACTCAATAAATAATGTGCCTCGTTAAAACCTTAACTGAAATAAAACCCAATGGAAAAATTCTAGAAAAGGGAAAAGAGTACACATATTTAGAAATGCGCCTATTGGTTGCCTCGTTAAAAACCTTGCAAGGAAAACCCAGTGGGACAAAAACCTTGTAAGGGAAAAAGAGTGCAACGCGCATTAACTCCCGCTGAAGAGAGCATCAATTCACATCCTTGAGTCTTCGCATCCCAATCTTGTGCACTAGCTTCAAGAGATCGTTAGTAGGGATTTGATAAATAAATCAGCCATATTGACTATAATGAATATTTGCACCTTGAAATCATAACTCGTGATAGATATATAATGTCTTCACAAATATCGTGGAATGGCTCTTCAATATTTCCATAAAGGTATCCTCGCTATCACATTATCATGCTTATAGTTATATCAAGATATAGTTGTGCATAAATTGCATTAAGGAAATGGTACCTCAAAATCAAGAATTGTAGATTCTTCAAGCAGCTTAAATCCTTCATGGGTTGTCATATAAGTTAAGTCATATAAGTCATATAATAGACTTTAGATGCATATCAAGTTTTCATGTCATGCTAAACAAATAAGATATCGAAAACTGATTACACATACCATTGACCTTATACTTTCAAGTATTTGAACTACAGGTCCAAAATTACATGCCTTTCATATGGAATCAATTCAACTTGAATTGTATCTCTTCCATTTGGCCAATATTTTGTTTGTATTCGACAAACTTAAGATCCTCATCGATATTTAGCGCTATCATAGATGTCGTCGACGAACATTTTATATCGGTTCCAGTAAATTTTCATAAAGACATAACATGGAGATCTCTTCATTCATACAGGTACCTGAATCTCTCATGAGATTTTATGAAGTATTATGTCATGTGATCTTCTAGATCACTTGCCTCCTTATTATGATCACTTTGATCATTTGCTCATCTTCTTTATTAAGAAGTTCTTTTTGAAATCGATTTGTCTATACGCTTTAAGCGTATCAAAGACTTTGTCCTTCTAGGACTTAATATGAGCATTTGCAGTGAGAATATAGTTACTTTCTTTGGGTCAGCAAATGCGTATGGCATGCTTTGCAATATGTTGCAATTGAATTATCCTTTTATGAACTTCAGACTCATATTATGATATTCGAACGATCTATATATACAAATGATAATTCATCCCATGTAATCCTTTTCTCAAGTGTTTATCAAGTCTCCCCCTCATGTTAGGAAAACTAACTTGTTTCCTCAACTCTGGAAAATCATCTTTGTGCATTATCATGTTTGTTGGAAACACGTTCTCAAGGCTTTATACTAAAACGTGTGTTCTTATGTGTAGGTTTTGATGAATGACAAACAAGCGCAAATTGATATATGCGAAGTTCAAGTACAAGCGCACAATTGGTGGATAATGAGATTCAAGCACAAGACAAAGTTTTATAGTTTAAATGAGTCGTTCTTAATTGTGATCTTGATCCGACAACTTGACTCATGACATGGCTTCTCTCGTAAAATTATTTTTACAAAATCATGCATATTTAATTTAATGCTAAATGATTTTAAATCATGCATATTTTCATTAGTCAAAATGATTTTTAAACATGCCTCTAAAAACTGGACTAAGATAATCGTTATGTACTTATGATAATCGATTATGTTAAGCCAAGACTGCATGACAATCGATTATGAACTATTGACAATCGATTGTGTTAAGGCAGTGAGCATCAGGTTTTTCAAACCTGCATGACAATCGATTGTGAACCTTATGACAACCGATTGTGATGAGGCAGTGTCCATCAAAGTTTTTCAAAACTCAGAATAATCGATTGTGAAACTAATGACAATCGATTGTGAAGAGACAGTGTCCTTCAGATTTTCAAAAGTCACAAAATAATCGATTGTGTTGAGGCAGTGTCTTCCAGACTTTTTCAAAGTTATTAAATAATCGATTGATGATTTTGTACAATCGATTGTTGATATTAAAATCTGAAAAAGATTTTTTGAACGTTGCTGAATAATCGATTGTTGATTTTGTACAATCGATTGTTGAAATTAAAATCTGGAAAAGATTTTTTGAACGTTGCTGAATAATCGATTATTGATTTGGTATAATCGATTGTTTTACGAAAAATCTGGAAATGATATTTTGAACGTTACCAAAAATCGATTGTTGAACTTTGACAATCGATTGTTAAGCATAAAATCTGGGATTGATTTCTGGAACGATTGGCAAACAATCGATTGTGACTTCTTGACAATCGATTGTCACTCAGTAAAATCAGCAACTCTTGATTGACAATTAGACAACGGTAATGCCAAGTTTTTCAACTATAAATACAGCTCCATTTTAGTGTTTTAAACACAACAACACACAATAACTGATCATTCTATTGCTATAAGCTTGCATACTATTGTTTATTATTTTATATTCATTTCATAAAGCTTTTGAGAGCCAAAGTCTTGTCCATAGTTGTTGTGATCTTGAGCTTACTTCTTTTACTCATATCTATTCATTAAGGAGTGCTTTGTTTGAGTGTTTAGTGTTTTGTACACTTGTAAGAGAATTGTGATTCTCTTGTTGTAAGGAACTAGTGTTTTCTTGGTTGAAGTCTTGGAGTGTTGTATCTCCGAGCAAAGGTGTTAAGGCTTGTGTCCTTAAGTTGTAAAGGTTGGTTAGGCACCCGTAAGATTAACAGTGAAGTCTTGGAGTGTTGTATCTCCGAGCAAAGGTGTTAAGGCTTGTATCCTTAAGCTGTATAGGTTTGTTGAGCACCCGTAAGCTTGACAAGTTAGTGGAAAATCTTGAGAGAGTCTCTCGGGGACTGGACTAGCCACGTGTTGTGGTGAACCAGAATACATCGGTGCGTACTTTATTATTTATCGCACTTATTTATTTCCTGCAAATTTTAATTTCCGCAAGTTTACGCTAAATTTTATTATAACGCTATTCACCCCCCTCTAGCGTTAAGCGTATTATCTAACAATGTTAATATACACAGGACATTAATAATAATAAGATGAAATTATTTGGTTCCTGACCCTGAACCACTTGTGAGGGGAGAATATAATATACTCTCGTGTATAGCGTATATCAAATTGATATAGATAACTTTGTTCTCATAAGCAATAATTTAGCTATTAAATGGAGGCATTCAATAGATTATTTTGCTAAACCAACTATGATGTAAACCAACTTATCAAGATGAACTATCTTGAATAGATTATGCTCGAAATTAGATTAATAAGCAATTTACCTCGCAAGCACCGGCCAGGTTGCAGGTTAATAATAATCACACATGTAACCATATCATAGATGCATCATATGTGGTATACATGGCAGGTGAATGGGCCCATATTCACCTTTGATATTTCCAGAATTTATGGGATTCAACCCGAACTCTTTAGTTGGTCAATTAATTAATGAGAACAAGTAATACAAGAGAATTCGTAAAGAACTTTCTAGTTCTTCAATATTTACCCATGTGAATTCTCTATTATTGCACATCATACTTAAATTGATATGGCTAACCCGAATGCCAACTGAATAAATTATCAATATTGATAAACTTCAAATTTACACCATGACATGTGCAATTATCAATAAACTTCAAGTTTATTATGATATGGGTTTTTATACCAATAAATATCCACTTTATTGTGACATTCTTTTGTTTGTGTAGTACAAACTGGAGAATGAAGCGGGTAGCTTTTCATATACAAATTATCCCGCTACAAGTTGTAGTAGTAGAAGATGTCAAATCTTTCCTTTATTTATAGTCTCAATATAATCAACCACTTTTACATATACTTTGGAAACTGAATAAGTTTCTTTGAGACTTACTACAACACAATACCTTATTGGTAATCAATTGTGTTTCTCCAACATAGTAATAATTGGCTCTTCTAGAGCTCTCAATTAATTTTGTACAACTACAAATTCATCAACATCCATGTGGTGAATATCTCCTTTAAAGAGAAAGTTATACCATTATGGTCATGGTCAAAATTATATGCAAGATATGTTTCTTGTATTATCGTTGTCCTTTAATAATTATATTTCCAAAATATTTTGGCGTACAATAGGTACGTGACCAATGATCATTCATGCCATAATAATGACATTATTTTCATATATCATCTCAAACCTCCTTCTAGAGGTGATGTGGTATATTCACTACCACTAGCACGTTCATATTCTTCCAAGAATGAAAATATATTCATAAATCATATGTTGTCACATTCACACCATGAATGGATCATAATCATCTGTATGTGCTATATAAAATCTCATGTCAAATATTACTTTCATAAAGTGAAAGATTATTTTGAGAATCTTTATTATTCTCATTATCACAATGATGACGATTATAATTTCGTCTATTGCCATGTCGATATACATTGATACATTCACGGTAATAATTTTGTCTTCTTTCAGACTTATCACATACTGCTATCACATTCTCTACGAGGATATGTAATTTTGTTATCCTTTTCAAATCCGTAAATGCGTCTGGCATTTGATTTGCTATTCTTTGCAAATGAATAATCTTTTGCACATCTTTTTCACAAATAGAGGTATGTGGATCAAGATGAGATAATGATGGATTTTTCCACAAAATTTCCCGTTTGGTTTCACCAACTTCTCCCCCTAATTTTGGGAAAAGTGTCTCATTGAATTGACAGTCTGCAAATTATGCAGTGAACAAATCCCCAGTCAATGTTTCGAGGTAGCGAATAATGGAGGGCGATTCAAACCCAACATATATTCCTAACCTTCTTTGCAGACCCATTTTGGTGCGATATGGCGGTGCTACAGGCACATATACTGCGCATCCAAAAATTCTTAAATGGGATATATTAGGTTCATGACCCAAAACTAATTGCAACGGGAAATATTTGTGATAATTCGTCGGTCTGAGACGAACTAGCATTGCTGCATGCAAAATGGCGTGACCCCAAACCGAAGTGGGAAGCCTCGTTTTCATGAGTAAATGAGGTATTCAAGATTATTCTCATCTATTGTCTCAATATGATATCCATTTTGACTGATATATTTAAAACTCAACAAGTTTCTCTTGGACTTGGAGGAGAACATTGCATACTCTATGATAAATATTGTTCCTTTAGGCAGAGTTATAGTTGCTCTTCCGGAGCCTTCAATCAATTTACTACTACCAAAAATTGTAGTAACATCTTCCTTACACATACTTAAATGAGAGAAATATTTCTTCTCTTTGAATATCGTATGTGTGGTACATGAATCAATTAAACAAATAATTTAAAATAATATACATAGTCATGCCTTAACTACTGATTCACAGTGACAACTTGCAATACATTCAAAGTTCAAAACCTGTTCATGTATTGTTAATTGACACCAAATATAGTTCTATACATGTATATGTCTAAATATGTTAATAAGGCAAAGATTTCATCTTCCCAAATCAAGAAGGAAAAATTCCAAAATCAAACCAAGTTTGGGTACATATTTCTGCATATATTGTTTCATCACTATTCTAAGTCCATAGTGTGTGCATATTCACATGACTTAGGCAAATCTCTTTACTTCCTTTTGCACTTTAGACCATCTTTGGTAGTTTAATGTATCTTCGGTACATCAGAAGTACAATTTATCTTTATACAGGTATTTTTCTAAACTCGGTTTCAAATTTCTAGTGTTTATGCTTTTTAAAGATTTAACCGTCCCGCAATCCCGCACTACGATTTCAACTCCTACCACCAACTCTTCTGCGTTTTATTCTCAGTAACATAATTTCACAGGTTTTTGGAATCAGTTTTTCTCTCTTGTGCGCATAGCAACTAGGAAAGAGTGATGTGATTCGTAAATTGTAATTCATGGACAATCCTTAAATTTTTGTATATGATCACAAAATCCTCACAAGCAATTGTGGCGTTTGCCCGAATTGTGGACAGATAAATAAGTACAATAGAGGAAAAGCAACAAATTTTTCACTTATTTCTTTTCTGTTCTTTGGTCATGTATAATTTTTTCAAGGAAATTAGAAATACATTACTAAGATTTGAGTTATAAAATCAAACTTTCATCTGTGCATACTATAATTAATTATATTCGATTTATGCTGTTTTCACAGGAAGTTGCACATCTCCCAAGAATTTTAGTGAATTCTAATTTTCTTCAGTTCTAGAATGATTACTTAAGTATTGTTTCTCCTTTCAAGTTAGTATTGTTTCTCCTTTCAACTATGGTCCATTCATGATGAGAAGCATGTATGAACAGCGGAAGCAAATAGCCAGGATCACTTGTATGCAATATAGACAATATATAATTATAGATTTTAATCGAACATAAAATCGATACTTATCTCTTGAAGCGTGACCGCGATCGCGAGAAGCCTCCAAGCAAGAACGAATCCGTCCACGAGATCATTCTCCTGTTCCACAGTCTTTTGCTGTGTGACCCGAGTAATGCCTGGAATTAGCGAAATTCGTGTGGGCGAATTTCTCCTTAATTTTCTCAAAGAGATTCTTGAGATAGTAGAGTTTCGTGCTGATAACGTGTTATAAAATAATACAAGAACAATAACAATATTGCAGAGTAAGGTAGGGAGAGGAGAATTCTTATTGATATTTTTGGATAATTTACAATGGGGTAAGACCCCTCTATTTATAGGAAGATAAATGACTTAGTCTCAAAGTAAATCTCTTCTATAAGATAGACATTCACCCTAATTAGAGTTCTATTCTTAACATAAATTAAATAATCCGATAGTTATTATACTAATAGGATTCCTAAAGGTAATCATGTAGGATTCCTAAGGTGTAGTATGACATCTTAAAGCTAATATGATTACAAGGCTACTATCTAGAATTTTGATTATGTCCTTTTATTATACGTTATTATGCTTAATATTATAATGTTATTTTTATAAACTGATGTTGTGTTCATTCTTTTATCAATATATATATATATATATATATATATATATATATATATATATATATATATATATATATATATATATATATATATATATATATATATATATATAGAAAGAGAGAGAGAGCCATAAACAATCTATATATACCTACTAGGAAAAATAAATAGAATTCGACCGGTTATTTGTGTAAAGACCTTTTTTTAACGTGAAAGCAGAAAACTTGATTTATTATTATTATTATTATTATAATAATAATAATAATAATAATAATAATAATAATAATATTTCTGAGTGGTAAGAGCAAATGTTGTCAGGAAACTAATAGTAACCCATGTTGAAATAATAATTAAGAAGTTTTATGCTCATCCTTAATAATATCTATGATAACGGGATGCAGATATAACAACCGTAACATAATTTATAGCAGACTTAATATTGCTCGAATAGATCGAAAAATAAACAAAAATTTACGTGACCTGCAATTAGGGCACAGTCCTGTCGAATTTAATGGAGACTTGCCATTTGGGTGTTCATTCGGCTAGGCTAGAGGTCATATATTAGTTATTGTTTATACCCTCTTTTAGCATTGACTATCAATCATGTATGTAAGTAGGGTCAATCACAAGATCTATTTCACTTTTAATAATACGATCGGCCGGCGCATCCCTTTAGGATATACACTCCACCCTAATCAATTAAAATTATACTTATCCGCATTGAGCAAACATATTACTTCTTATATTAGATACTAGTTTCATCAAATTTATTTGACATAATTGTTATTTTTTTTATTACAAGATTTAAAAATTAAATATAACTGCAGTGCAGTAATTTTAAGTCGTAAAGCGTGAGAGAGAACGAGTAATTAAAATCTGTTTAGCTCTGTCAAATAAGTTACAGAGTAATACAATAAATGGTGGCCGACCTCTAGTACTAATAATTTTCCCCATGCGACAAAAGGTAAAAAGTCATGTTGAGTCCATGGTAAGTAAGGCCAACCAAAAGGAACAATATATTATATATATTGAAGACTATTAGTAATATTTTAATAGTAACAAGCAAATAAGCAACACATAGTTGGAGTTCGGGAAGCCATTATTTGCTGTATATTTCTGGCGAAGAATATACTATACCTATCATGGTTTTCTTGAGGACTCCTCTGTCATTTATATTGTTTAAGCAGCATGTTTGCGTCTTGGTGAAGTCAATTGCTGTCTGTGTTTCTCCATCTTCATCCGACATGATAACTCAATTCCAATCATATGTTTCTTTCTCCTTTTTATGCCTTCCATTTTTGTTTGAATTACCAGGAAGCTAGGGTAATCTGGTTTACTCGTTAGCTTGCTTAGATTGGCCATTCATAGTAATCGAGATAATGTCAAGAGTTTAAGTTCAATGCAGTCCCGTGATAGCGTAGAAAATATTTATACATAATTAAATTATTTATAAGGCAATTACGAAAAATTCCTATAGTAATATTTAATAAAACAAAAATGATACTCCTAAGTAATAAATATAAAAAATAAATTCATGTGAAAGTTATGACGAAGCTGCACAACCAATAGATCCAAAAAAATGAAATACACTTGATTGACAATACTACAGATTGTTGTCAAACATTGCATATATGGAATAAAATTTAAAAAGTTCGTGGATCTCCCAAATTTTTTCTTCTCGATTCAAATTAGCAGTTAAGCAGGATTACATGCATATTGAAAATCTACTTACAATTAATAGATCATAAAATGGTACTACTACTTGTTTTCTTGATTTTTTTACCAAGGTCTGCGAGTAAAGCTGGAGGAAAGAGTGATTGCACTTCATCAACAAACATTTTTCTCTTTCTCTTTGTAAGTAGCACTGGAACTGACTTGGGCTTCCTCGGAGCTGCTGGACACATCAATATTAATGGAATACTGTGTTCCTTTGATGTTGGAGTTCTCAATCCATTTTCTTCCTCTTCAACCCTATTATTTTTTACTTCTACGTTCGGCAATTTGACATGATCCAATGAAGAAAGCAAAAACTCTTTCTGTAGTACTATCACTCTCTTGTACTCTTCTTGTTGATCGTGTAATTCTTGTTGTCTGTGTTCTTCATGATTATGAGTTGGTACCACTCTTGTGTCTTCTAAGGCTGCAGTATTTTGGCACCCATTTCGAATATCAACAGTGGCTCTTGATTCAACCATGACTGGACATGAGTTAAATTTTGAGAACATTAAATTGAAATGCTGTAGACAATTAAGGGACTAAATATAGAGATATATATAATGTCTGGAGAAAGAAAAGAGAAGAGAAATTAAAAAAACGGACAACAAGAACCAGCACCCTAGAAAGATATGCCGGCGCGATTACTAAGAGAAAAAAGAATTTAAGACATACAAGGAAAACTAGGAGAAAAAGAAAGAGTTATATATAGTGATAGGATTATTTAATGTGTATGCCTATTGATTTTGTCATATTTTCTGTACTATTTAATTTGTGTAGTTCAACTTGTGCTAAAGTATCAGTCATTATTTTTAACAATATTCTATTCTTTTAATAAACTTAACTTATATATCGATAGTGTAAGAAATTTTTTAGTATTTTAATATGTTGTAATATGTAATTTCTCTTATTATTTAAATTATTAATCCTACTTTTATTTTTAAAAAATTACATATAATTATCTTTAATTGATCAGATAATATAAACATATTATTTTTATTTCTGTCCGGTATATAAAAGTTAAACTCAAACATTGTTTAACCGACTTAGTTTTAAGGGATTTTTACCTATCTACACCATATAGCAAACCTTATAGTTTTAAATTAAACTTTTTCAATGTGTGTTAGAAGGTGCAAGTTGCTTCTTTCATAACCGTAGTTCTCCTACGGCGAAAGATCCAATGCAAACTTGCATCTCTTCTGTTTCTTCCTTCTTCACTCAAAATACACGCACAGACTATCCATGTGGGGTGGACTTGCAAAATTGAAATGGAATTAAGTTCTTTTTTATTCAACAAGTCAGACAATTGGGAAATAAAAAATCTCGTACTAGCATGATCTTTTGTGATTTCCACAAACTTTGATGAATTTATGCACGTTCTTGCCTTAGGGTTAAGCCATCTCATGATCATGTCAACTTAGTTCCTACCATCATTGTTATTTTAGATCTACTTTGTTGCTTTTGCAATTAAACATTTCCTCATACTGGTACTATATTCAAACTTGTCAATTTCTAAGAATTCTGACTATGTCTCCTTTGGCACGTTCATATTGGACTCATAATATTTACAGTCTTGACGATTTAAAAGAGGGACCAGACAAATAGGGCGATGACTTCATATGTCACACTTTGACATATTTTCTAGAAAATTTTGATTTCATTTTTACCTCCAAAATCACAACTTACCGGATGGTCGATTATTACAAAGAATTTAACTTTATATATATAGAAAGAGAAAGTGACCGTATAAGAAACTCTTACTAAATGTGATAGGAACATATTTTTTTCTATTATACCCGAGTGCTCCTCTAGCTTCAATTTATAATTACAAACAAAGAGATGCACCAATATGTAGCTTACAAAAGAAGGGAAAAAGAAACCTCCAAATAGTTAAGCAGTCTTTTAGTTGGATTTAATTACTCCTATTAGATATATGTGTGTCGCACGTCTTTGTAAAAGTACGTATGTAAAAGAGTTCGTCTAAACATCATTAATTTTAGTTGATACCCAATTCTACAACCAATAAAATGACAAATCACACTTTTCTGTAGCGTTATAGCTACTGAGGATAGAAATGGAATTATAAAATTGAACAAGAAGAAAAATTAAATAAGGTTTGTCATTTCTCTGATAAAATTTACTTTACTACTATTGCTACAGCTGTGACTAAACTCCTCCTTATGAGAAACCAACAACTATTATACTATCCTCTAATGGCACTAAAATAAAGGACCAATACGTGGTGCCTCCAAGCTATGACCTTACTTGCAGACTCCATTACCTAATACTGAAATCAAAGGACATAAAAGCAATTACACAACTTTCCTTGAATGACAATGCAACCTTACAGTCATTCTTGACTATCCCTCTCTTTGAATGACTCTAACGACCTCGTTACACAACCCCAAAATGCACACTCAATATCATGCAACCTCTTACTTTCTCACAAGAGATATTCTACATGTGTAACCTCATATCGATACGTATGATCAACATTGACATAATTATAACCACTATAAAATTTGGTAATCCTTCCGAGTCCACACTCGTTCACCAATTATAAGAGTTTGCTCATTTTATTAACATCAACTGAAGGTCCAACAACACGTTCAAAGTCGAGACCATATTGCATTCCAATATGATAATCACGCATTCACACTTGCTCTGCATCTCGAACAACTCCTTTTGTCACATTCAAACTTTCCAATTATAGAAACCACCATCTCGAATGAAATATACCGGCTTAGTCACTTGCCACCATGATCCCAAACACACTAACATTTCTCAAGCATATAGATACCTACCATAAAATACATACGACATGCTATCACTTCTCCTCCGGTCTAGCCAGCTTTTGAAGCAACCTACTCTATCACTACTAGTCATACTTGACCTACTAACAACCCAACCACCACGAGACGTATCCCACCATGTCCTTTCTCATGCTCCACCACCAATAATGTTGCCCCAAATCACGATCCATCTCCGTAGCACCCAGACGAATACAAGGTCTCCTCAAGGATAATGTCCCTCAATCTATCAACACTATAAACACTGAGTCGACCCTAATGTTGCAACAAACTGTTATTTCGACCACAATACTAATGAGCCTTAGTACACTCAAATAAGGACAACTACACAAAAACACAAGCAAGAACTTCACCAAATTCGAAAATACCCAATCCCGCAACTACGTAAACCAAGTCGTGAACATTCGTATCCGAAATGCCTTTCCTGCACTCGAAAGAATACCAAACACCGCAATTATGAACCAAAAAATCTTCATCGTGGATCATTCAATACCGTGACATATAAGTAAACAACCTACCATTTACACAAACATTGTGTGCGATAATAATGCGAGAAACATCACAATACACCGTGCATAGCCCTGAACCCATGGACAATACCAAAATGGACTGAAAAGATTGAACACCCTCCCACGAGGCAATGATAGTAGTCTACTCTAATAATGAAGGGAAAAACATTTCACACACACTTTTAGTACCACCACAACTCCTCGATGCCCAACTTATATCAAATCCTTAATATCGTGTTCGAATGGGCAAGAAGAGATTGAAGACATAAACTCTAACGTAAATTAAGTTGCACGATAAGGAATCAAGAAGCAGAAGTTCTCCTAACAACCCTGTAGCCCATCGAAGATAAGAATAGACATCTCTGTACCGATCCATATGACTCTACTAGACTTGCTCATGACATATGAGGCCTAAGTAAACCTAGTGCTTTGATACCAAATTGTCACAACCTACACTGTGATGGCACCCAACATCGTCGTTAGGCAAGAAAACAATGAAACTCTAATTTAGTTTTCCTTTTTAAACTTTAAATATCATGAATTTTATTAGATAGATAGAATTAAATCTCAACTCATGGGAACGAGACGACTTCTTTACCAAATTATCGAGTATGAATAAATCATAAAGCGAGGTGATAATAATAATAATATTAAGTACAATTGTGAGCATCCACTAGAAACCCCAAAAACCTAGTGTCAAAAGTGCATGGACATCTACAAGAAAGTATAATACTAAACAACACATGTCTAGAATATTAAATAGACAAGATATAGTAACTCAATAAGATAGCAACTCTATGTACTGCTGATCATAACATAGGATGCAACTCACCACAAAGTCTCCTCTGCAACTGCGCCTACGCGCCAAGATGACCATTAATGTACATGTCTCAGTACCTGCACAATCAGTGTAGAAGTGTAGCATGAGTATGCGAATCAATGCATACCTAGCAATTATAGCCTAACCCCGAAGAAGTATTGACGAAGGATCGACAGTGACACTTACCAGTGGTCTAATAAATCAATTACAATAAAAGTATAAAAATATTAAGCATGACAAGTAAAATAGTAAAAATAGATAAAGTGTCACGACCCGAATTTCCCACTCAGGAGTCGTGATGGCGTCTACTCGTGAAGCTAGGCAAGCCGAGTTATAGATTCACTAACTCTTTTATCTATCCCTTTTTTACAGTTTAAATCATCATGCGATCAACAATAAAATATTAACAACAATTAAATACATTCGGAAGACATAATCTGATAATATAGCCAAAAAATAAGTACGAAAATATCAATTGCATCTCTACCTGGAACAGGTGTCACAATATCACAGACCGTCTATGAATACTACAAACAATTGTCTGGAAAGAAATATACAACCTATCCCTGAAATAAATGAAAATAGTATATAAAGATAGAAGAGAACATCAGGGCCTGCGGACGCCTGCAGGACTACCTCGAGATCTGTAACTGGACTGAAGGCAGCCACCAAAAGCTATGGTCCAAAGCTGTCGCTCCGAAATCTGCACATAGTACAGAGTGTAGTATTAGAACGATCGACCCCATGTGCTGGTAAGTGCCTGGCCTAACCCCGACAACATAGTAACAAGGCTAGGACCAGACTACCAAATAAACCTTTGCAATTATATGATATACAACGGAAAATAGAACATAAATAGACAAATAAAGATGAGAGGGGACATGTTGCGAGGGAATATCAGTTACAAACAGTAAATTAAAAGAAAAACATAAGGACCAATTTAAAATTCCCAGCAAAAGAATAAGGAACTCGAAAGCAATCAGTAAGTACTTTTATTATCTATTGTTGCGGTGCACAACTCGATCCAATCATAAAAACATTGTTGCGGCGTGCAACGCGGTCCATGTCATTTATCACTATTACGACATGCAACCTGATCTAGTTATATTATGGTTGCGGCGTTCAACCTGATCCAAACATAATATTATTGCGACGTGCAACCGATCTAAATATTATATTATTGTGGTGTGCAACCCGATCCACATATAATATTATTGCGGCATGCAACCCGTTCCACATATTCAGTTCAACACCAAATCACAAAGGGAGTCCCGGCAAGGGATCAATAAATAAAAAACAAAATCCTGGTAAGAGAATCGACAGTATAAGTAAATACGTCCCGGCAAGGGAAAATCAACTATAACCAAACTTGTTCCATCGTCTAACTTCCTCAACTATCACGAATACTCAATCATATGTAATTTTCACGAGAATATTCATAATCCTTGCTCAACACAAAGAATCAACAACTTAGGCATTCATAGTATTTATTAAGAATACAACAATTTCACTATATGACTCACGGTCATGATTGAAACCAATGTATAGATACTGATCACCATACCTATATGGCGTACTCAACAAGTAACACGTAGAAAATAGGACACAACTCCTAATCCCTCAAGCTACAGTTAGACCAAATACTGACCTCGAATTTCCACGGCCAACTCAAGCCTCAAACACCACTTTTCCATTAGAATTTGGCTCCAAATTAATTGTATCTAGACATAATCAACTTAACAACATTAATAAACGTTAAACAGTTCAATTCCAATGCTTGATTATAGATTTCCTATCATTCTACCCAAAATGTCAAAAATCGACATCCCGCTTGGCCAAAATATGAGGTTCGGATCAAAACCTGATCACCCATTCAACCACGAGCCAAAATATGTAAGTAGTTTCAAAATCCGACCCCAAAACAAGGTATAAATTCTAATTATACAAAAAGCCCTAACTCTATCCAAGTCACTAATTTTCTACCCTTAAGAGCATGATTTAGGCCTAGAAATCTAATGGGTGTTAATGGAAATTGTAGAAAATGAGTCTCAGATTACATACCTATGAATTTGTGGTGAAGTTCTCTTTCAAAAGTCGTCCAGTTTGGAGTTTGGAAGAAGAAGTTATGAGTTTTGGGTTATATATGGTATGTTCTGTTACTGTTTTAAAATCATCGGGCCGACCTTCATCCTGTTCGCGATGGGTCCGCCGCATTCGCAAAGAGCAACCTTCCTCAAGCTTACGAGATTGCGAGATCCTCTATGAGTTTGTGAAGGATAAGCGCCCTGGCCTTTGCATTCGGGGATAGCAGTACGCGTTCGCGTAGAAGAAATGCCAAGTCCCCCAGTCCACCTATATATTACACTATGCGTTCGCATTACTCCGGTCATGTTCACATTAAACAACCCCCAGTTCCCCGCATTCGCGACTCAGGCTTCACATTCGCGAAGAACAAATCTACCCCTGCCCAACTTTCCCTTTTGCGATCGCGTGATAGGCTTCGCGATAGCGAAACACAGAAGGTCTGTGCATCCGAAAAAAGCAGTTTCTGCAATTTTCCTAAGTTCAAAAACCCTCCGATACCTATCTAAAACTCCCCCAAACCTTCAAGGATCCAAACCAAACATGTATACTCCCTCAAAAACACCCTACAGACTTACTAGTGTGATCAAATAGCCAAAATAACATCAACAACTCTGAATTTAGCATAAAAATCATGAAATCACTTAGAAACTTCAAATTTTCTAGTTTTCTCAAATACGGTCTGATTTATGTCATTTCAAGTCCGTCTCTTACCAAATTTTACAATCTCGAATTAAACCACATATAAGACTTATACCGGGCTCCAAAATCAGAATATAGGCCAGATACCATAAAATTTTAAACACATTTCATTTCCAAAACTCATAAATATTTTAGAAAATAATTTTCTTTAGAAATTTATTTCTCGGGCTTGGGAGATATGAATTCGATATTGGGGAAATGCCCAAGTCCGATATTTTCGTGCGAACACTCTAGGACCGTCAAATCACGGGTCTAGGTCTGTTTACCCAAATATTAACCGTAGTCAACTAAAATTTATTTTAAAGTCAAATTTTATCATTTTTCATAAATTTTCACATAATGGCTTTCCGACTATGTGCCCGGAATGTGCATGCAAATTGAAGTGATGCTGAAAGAGGTTTTAAGGCCTCGAAACACAAAATTTATTTCTAAAGAAAGTGGTTACTTTTTGGATCATCATATTCTCCACCTCTAAAACAACCATTCATCCTCGAATGGAAATAAAAAGGAAGTACCTGAGTCTGGGAAAAGCTAGGGATAATGGCTTCGCATATCGGAGTTAGACTCCCAGGTTGATGCCAGAGCAGGCTGACCTCTCCACTAAACACGAACTGAAGGGAAAATCTTCGATCTCAACTGACGAACCTGTTGGCATAGAATAGCTACCGGCTCCTCCTCATAGGACAAGTCCTTGTCCAACTGGAGAGTGCTGAGATCTAATACGTGGGATGGATCGCCGTGATACTTCCGAAGCATGGACACATGAATCACTAGACGTATGGATGATAAGGGTGGTGGCAATGCAAATCTGTAAGCCACCTTTCCCACTCGATCAAGAATCTCAAACGGGCCAATGAAATTGGGGCTAGGCTTTCCCTTCTTCTCAAATCTCATCACTCCCTTCATAAGCGACACTCGAAGCAATACCCGCTCACCAACCATGAAATCCAAATCACGAACCTTGCAGTCAGCATAACTCTTTTGCCTGGACCGAGCCATACGAGCCTATCCTAAATAATCCTAACCTTGTCTAAGGCATCCGGTACTAGATCTATACCCAACAACCGAGCCTCTCCCGGATCAAACCATCCAATCGGAGACCGACACCGCCTACCATATAAAGCCTCTCAAGGAGCTATCTGATTAGACTAGTAGTTGTTATTATAGGCAAACTCTACTAAAGGCAAAAATTGATCCCACGAGCCTCTAATGTCAATGACACAAGCTCGTAGCATATCCTCCAAAATCTGAATAGTCCACGCAAATTGCCCGTCCGTCTGAGGATGAAACACGTTGTGCTCAACTCAACCTGTGTGCCCAACTCTCAGTGAACAACTCTCTAGAAATTTGAGGTAAATTGTGTACCTCAATCCGAAATGATAGACACTGGCACACCATGAAGGCGAATAATCTTCCGAATATAGATCTCAACTAACCTCTTAGAAGAATAAGAGACTTCCACAAGAATGAAATATGCTGACTTGGTCAGCCTATCAACAATAACCCACACTACATCAAACTTTCTCTGATTCCGTGGGAGTCTAACAACGAAGTCCATAGTGATACGCTCTCTCTTCCACTCAGGAATCTCAATCTCCTGGAACAAACCACCAGGCCTCTGATGCTTGTACTTAACTCGCTGACAGTTTAAACACCGAGCCACATGTGCAACAATTTCCTCTTCATTCTCCGTCACCAATAATGCTGCCACAAATCCTGATACATCTTAGAAGCGCCCAGATGAATTGAGTACTGGGAACTATGGGCCTTCTCTTAGATCAACTCTCGGAGTACATCTATATTAGGCACACAAACTCGACCCTGCAATCTCAGGACTCCATCATCTCCCAAGGTAACCTGCTTAACACCTCCGTGCTGCACCGTGTCCCTTAGGAGACACAAATAAGTATCACCATACTACTGATCTCGGACACGCTACAATAAAGAAGAATGAGCGAGTGTGCAAGAGAACATACGACTTGGCTCAGAAACATCAAATCTCATGAATTAATTGGTCAAAGCCTGAATATCTAAAGCAAACGGCCTCTCACCGACCAGAATATAAGCAAGACTGCCCATACTGGCTGACTTCCTACTCAAAGCATCGGCCACCACATTGGCCTTTCTCGAATGTTATAAGATGATGATATTATAGTCTTTCAACAGCTCCAACCACCTTCGTTGCTTCAAGTTTAGCTCCTTCTTCTTGAATAGGTATTGCAGACTCTTGTGATCCGTGAAAACATCACATGCCACGCCATACAGATAATACCTCCAAATCTGAAACGTGTGAACAATGGCTGCTAACTTCAAATCATGAATCGGATAGTTCTTCTCATGAATCTTTAACTACCGCGAAGCATAGGCAATGACCTTGCCATCCTGCATCAACACCATACTAAGTCCAATATGAGATGCAACACAATAAAGTGTGTAAGTCCCTAAACCTGTGGGCAAATCCAACAGTGGTGCCATAGTCAAAGCTGTCTTGAGCTTCTAGAAGCTAGCCTCACACTCATTGACCATCCGAACTTGGCACCCTTCTGGTTCAACTTTGTCATCGGGGCTACAATAAAAGAAAACCCCTGTACAAACTAACGATAGTAGACCGCCAAACCTAAGAAACTCCAGATCTGTAGCTGATGTAGGTCTAGGCCAATTCTTGAATGCCTTTATCTTCTTCGGATAAACCTGAATACCATATGTTGTTATAGCATGACCCAAAAATGCAAGTGAACTTAACCAAAACTCACACTTCAAAACATGGCATACATCTGACTATCATTCAAAGTCTCAAGAGCCATCCTAAGATGTTGCTTGTGCTCCTCCTGACTGCGGGAATAGATCAAAATATCATCAATGAAGACTATCATGAACGAATCTAAGTAAGGCCTGAACATTCGGTTCATGAAATCCATACAAGCTGCTGGGGCATTTGTCAACCCGAATGATATCACCAAGAAATCATAATGCCCGTACCAAGTGCACAAAGCTATCTTAGGGACATCGGTTTCCCGAATCATCAACTGATGGTAGCCAAATCTCAAGTCAATATTCAAAAATACCTTGGCACCTTGAAGCTGATCAAACAAATCATCAATCCTCAGCAATATATACTTATTCTTAATTGTAACCTTGTTCAACTGCCAGTAGTCCATACACATTTGCATCGATCCATCATTCTTCTTAACAAACAACACCGGCGCACCCCGAGGTGAAACACTTGCTCTAATGAAACCTTTTTCGAGCAAGTCTTGCAACTACTCCTTCAACTCTTTCAACTTAGGTAGGCCCATAAGATACGACAAATAGAAATGGGCTGTGTGCCTAGAGCCAAATCAATGCAGAAGTCAATAACCCTGCCGAGTGGCTTACCCAACAGGTCTGAAGGAAATACCTCAGGGAACTGATGAACAACATGCACATAATCAATAGAAGGAAGCTCGCCTCTAGAATCAAGTACATATGCCAAATAGGCCAAACACCCCTTTTCGACCATACGTCGAGCCTTCACATAAGAGATAAAACTATAGGTAGAATGACCATGAGTCCATCTTCACTCTAAATGAGATAAACCCGGCAAGGCTAAGGTCACAGTCTTGGCATAACAGTCCAAGATAGCACAGTAAGGTGATAACTAGTCCATACCTAATATGACATCAAAATCAACCATGTACAGAAGTAATAAATCTACACGAGTCTCAAGACCCCTAATCACAACTATACACGAACGATGTACTCGATAATAGAATCACCCACCGTTGTAGACACATATACAGAGGTGTTGCTCCCAAATTCACACGCATGTATACGTGGTTGACAACTAATATAGGATTGTAAGTCCAGATATCGTACCCACGGGGACTTATGATTAAATATCAACAAAATTAAACCAAACAATTAATCTATTCAAGAAAATCCTAAAGTATGAATATTTAACTAAGTATAATCCAAAGTAGTAAACTAAGAGATTAAATAAAAAAACGACAAGCTTAAGGACAAATTCAATATGACTGAATATTCTAGAGCTATGTGTTAGCTAACAATCCCCTTGAGTTTTCCACTTAAATCGTCTAACAATTTATCTAGTTTATTGATTGACGGTGTTAATATTGCTCGTAGCCTTCTCTTAGAGTACAACTCGCCTATTCTAGCTAACCTAACGTCTATATTCCTATAGAATTAGGATTAACAAGAACGCATTTATAATTCCCGTATAATAACTAAGCAAAGCGATTAGGTATATTCCTATCCTAACCGCAAATTCGCTGCCCCTAAGGGTTAAGATCTTGCTCTACTAAATCTTATATACAATTTAGAATTCCCTCTCCCGAGTTAAATACTAGATTCATAGATAGTATTCAATTGGTGATCAAGCAATCAAATAATTAAGCAAAAAAATGAATAATTAAACCAATATTATATAATAATAAGAACAATTCAAGCTTCAAATTACAACGTTTATGTACCACCCACATCTCTAGAACTAATAAACTATGAAATTAAAGGAAGAGAAGAGAAGAAAAACTAGTTATAAGCCTTCTCCAAGCGTGGTATGTGTTTCCCCACGTGAATTCTCCTTCAAAGTGTGTTAGATATCACCAAAGTGGCGTCCTCCCCTCAAAAAATATGTTTAGTCTTGCTTTTATACGAGTTGGGTAGGTCTAGGACCGAAAGAACCATGTCCGGGAAAAATAGGACAAAATCCGCGTCACCGGTGCCCAGCCCGGCGCCAGGCACCCTCCATGGTGCCCCACAATTTTGAGTTACTATTTTCGGTGCCACACGTAGGGCCGAGCGCCACCTGTGGCGCCCAAATTCGTACATTGTCTGGTTTCGTTTATTTTGGCTCAAATCTTGCACGTTTTGCCCCCAATTGCTCCAGAATCATTCCTATACATAAAAACACTTAAAATTAATATAAATCATAGCATTTAACATCCCAAATTCATGAAACAACATGTAAAATATGAGGCTATATACATAGAAATATATATATGCTTTAAGCTAAACATCAAGAGGCACTCAAGGAATCACTAGACATGACTAGATATGGTGCAAAATAAGATGGCACATAGGAGTATGTAGACCCTGGATCAAATAGGACTAAAGCATCTCTATTAGAAACGAGAACAATACATGTGATAACTGTATCAGAAGCCTGAACCTCATGCCTGGCTAGATGCGCATAACATTGGGGTTGAGGCCCACCACCCTGAACTACATCTCTGGGATGGCCTGCTGCTACTGGCCTCCACCTTTGGCTGGCTGACCTCCACCTCTAATACCTCTACCTCCGCCTCTAGCACCTCTATCCCTACCTCTAGTTGGCGGAGTGGTCGGTGGAACACTTGGTGCTTGAACCATAGGACAAGAACCTTGGTACTACGACTGAGTACCTACAAATCTCGGACAAGCCCTTCGGATATGACCATACTCACCGCACTCAAAGCATCAAGCTGGATGCGGTGGCTGAGGAAATTGAGACTAACCCTAGCAACCTAAATGACCACTCCAAAAGCTCTGGAGCAACAGTGCACTGATAGGAGCTGGTGGTGCACTGTCGGGCTGCCGATCAGAATAGTGCATGTGAGAACCACGGTCATCCGAAGCGCCGCGAAAAACCTGAAGTGCTAACTGGAAAGGTCTAGGAGGATGGCCTCTACCATATGAATCCCTGCCTCCAGGTGAGGCTCCATTGAATATGCCTGAATGACGAGGGCTCTTGTCAGACCCCTGACCACCTCTTTGTGATAGAACCATCTCCAGTCTCTTGGCCACATTGGCCACCTCCTGAAAAGAAATCTCACTCCATATCTCCTTAGCCATCTAAAGTTGAATTGGCTGGATATGTCCCTCATTGAACCTCCTCCTCCTCCTCCTCCTCCTCTCTCTCTCTCTCTCTTTCTCTCTCGGCGGGAAGTATGATAAGAGCATGACAAGCCAAGTCGATGAATCTGGTCTCATATTGAGTAACGATCATAGAACCCTACTAGAGACGTTCAAACTGCATCCGGTAGATCTCTCTCTCTAATTGATAGGGAGAAACTTCTCCAGAAATAGCTGAGTAAACTACTCCCAAGTAAAATCTGGTGCCCCAGCTACACTAGCAAAACAATAATCTCTCCACCAAGACTTGCCAGATCTAGACAAGCGGAATGTAGCAAAGTCGACCCCATTTGTCTCCACCATCCCCATGTTCTTGAGAACCTCATAACAACTGTCTAGATAATCCTAGGGATCCTAAGAAGAGATCTTAGTTAACCTGTCCAATCTCCACAAAGCATCGGCAGACATAGCTGCTCCATCAACAGTCTGAGCTACCACACTCGGCTGAACTACTCCAACTGGTTGAGCTGCTAGAGTCTGAAACTGGGGAACCACCTGCCTCGGAGTGGGAGTAGCAGGAGTCTGGGCTCCTCCTCCAGCCTGAGAGACGGGTGGTGCTACAGGAAGCAAACCTGCCCAGGTGACACTCTCCATATGGCCCAGTAGATGGACCAGAGCATCCTGGAATATTGGGGTAGCAATAAACCCCTCTAGGACCTTATCTGGGCCCATCGAAACTGTCTCTGCTAGAACCTCATCATCAAAGTCAAACTGAGACTCCGCCGTTGGTTTTGCTGCTCTGGGATTAGCTCTGCCCCTACATCGGCCTCTAGTACAGCCTCGACCTCGCCTTCTGCCCCTCGTAGGAGCCATTGTTGGGGGTTCGGGCTGTTGATCGGTGGATTATGAAGTGCGTGTTCTCTGCATCTACAAAAGAATAGTGTAGATATTCAATCAGCATTGAGAAACCAAACCACACGACAGGAAAGAATAGATTATAAATTTTTCTAACTTTGAAGCCGTTGGGAAAAAATACAGACGTCGTTGTACTGATCTCTTAAACTCTACTAATCTTCACAGTAAATTTTATGACCTATGTAACCTAGAGCTTTGATACCAACTTATGACAACCCGGATTTCCTACCCTCGAGAGTCGTGATGGCGCCTTATCGTAAAAGTTAGGCAAGCCGAGTATTATAGATTCACTAACTCTTTTATCTAGCCCTTTTTAACAGTTTAAATCATCATGCGAAGTGAAATACTAACAATAAATAAATACATGCAGAAGACATAATCTGATAACATAGCCAAAAAACAATATCAAGTGCATCTATACTCAGAACCGGTGTCACAATATCACGGATCGTCTATGAATACTACAAACAATTGTTTGGAAAGAAGGATACACTCTGTCTCTAAAGTAAATGAAGAGAACGTCGTGGCTTGCGGATGCCCGCAAGACGACATTGGGATCTCTGACTGGACTCAAGGCAGCCACCCAAAGCTATGGTCAAAGTTGTTGCTTCGGGATCTGCACACAGTGCAGAGTGTAGTATCAGCACAACCGATCCCATGTACTGCTGAGTGTCTAGCCTAACCCCGGTGAAGTAATGATGAGGCTAGGACCGAAATATTAAGTTAACATATAAAATTATATAATATAGAACAGATTTAAATAAGTACAGATGGGAGGGGAGATGTTGCGGGGGAATATAGTTTACAAATAGTAATTCAAAAGAAAAACATAAGGAACAATTTATAATTCACAGTAAAAGAATAAGGAACTCGAAACCATTGAGTAAGCACTTTTATTATCTATTGTTGTGGCGCGCAATCCAATATAAATCGTAAAAATATTGTTGTGTCGTGCAACCTGATCCATTTATTTATCACTTTTGTCGCATGCAACCCGATCCAATTATATTATGGTTGCAGCGGGCACCCGATCCAAATATAATATTATTGCGGTGTGCAACCCGATCCAAATATTATATTGTTGCGGCATACAACCCGATCCACATATACTATTGTGCGTGCAACTCGTTCCACATATAAAGTTCACCAAATCAAAAAGGGATCCCTGCAAGGGATCAATAAAGAAACAACACTAACCCGGAAAGGGAATCGAAAGTATAAGTAAATACGTCCCAATAAGGGAAAATCAGCTATAACCAAACTTGTTCAAATATCTAACTTCCTCAACAAGCATCAATACTCAATCATACGTAATTTCCACGAGAATATTCATAATCCTTGCTCAACACAGAGAATCAACAACTTAGGCATTCATAGTATTTATTGAGAACACAACAACGTCACTTTACGACTCACGATCATGTTTGACACCAATATATAGATACTTGTCACCATTCCATACGTCGTACTCAACAAGTATCACATAGCAAATAGGATATAGCTCATAATCCCTCAAGCTAAGGTTAGACCAAAATCATACCTCGAACTTCTACGGCCAACTCAAGCCTTAAACACCACTTTTCCTTTAGAATTTGGCTCCAGACATAATTGACTAAATAATATCAATAAACACTAAACAATTCATTTCCAATGATGATTATATATTTCCTATCATTCTTCCCAAAAAGTCAAAAATCGACCTCAGGTTTGCTTGGTCAAAACATGAGGTTCAGACCAAAATACGATCATCCATTAACCAACGAGCCTGAATATGTAATTAGTTTCGATATCCGATCCCAAAATAAGGTCTAAATTCCAATTATACAAAAGCCCTAACTCTATCCAAACTCCTAGTTTTCCATCGTTAAAAACATGATGTAGTCCTAGAAATATAATGGGTGTTAATGGAAATTAAATGAATTGACTCAAAGATTACATACATATGTATTTGTGGTGAAGTTCTCTTTCAAAAATCGCCCAATTTGGAGTTTGGAAGAAGAAGTGACGAGTTTTGGGTTAAATCTCGTATGTTCTGTTATTATTTAAAATCACTTAGCAGACTTTCATCGCGTTTGCGATGGGTTTTCGGCGTTCGCGAAGAGTAGCCTTCCTCAAGCTTATGTGATTGCAAGATCTCTATGTGGTCACGAAGGATAAGCCCCCTGGCCTTCGCGTTCGCGGATAGCAGTACGCGTTTGAGTAGAAGAAATGACAAGTCCCTAGCCTACCTCTATTTTACACTACACGTTCGCCTGACACCGGTGGCATTCACCTTGAGCAACCCCCCCAGTGCTCCGTGTTCACGAAGAAAAAATCCAACCTTGCCCAAGTTTCCCTTTCACGATCGCGGGATAGGCTTCACGATCGTAAAGCACAGAAGGATTGTGCATCAGAAACAACAGTTTCTGCCATTTTCCTAAGTTTAAAAACCTTCCGAGACCTATCCAAAACTCTTCCGAGCCCTCGGGGGTCCAAACCAAACATGTACACTACCTCGAAAATACCCTACAGACTTACTCGTGAGATCAAATTTCCAAAATAACATCAACAACTATGAATTTAGCATGAAAATCATGAAATCACTTAAGAACATCAAATGTTCCTATTTTCTCAAATACGGTCCGATTCACGTCATTTCAAGTCTGTTTCTTACCAAATTTCACAAACTCGACTTAAACAACATATAAGACATGTATCAGGCTCCAAAATTAGAATATGAGCCCGATACCATAAAAATTTTAAACACATTTCATTTTCAAAACTCATAAATAATTCGAGAAAAAGTTTTCTTTAAAAATTTATTTCTCGGGCTTGGGACCTCGAAATTCGATTCTGCGCATACACCCAAGTCCCATATTTTCGTACGGATCCTCAGGGACAGTCAAATCACGGGTTAGGGTTTGTTTACCCAAAATATTTACCGAAGTCATCTAAAATTCATTTTAAAGTCAAATTTTATTATTTTTCATAGATTTTCACATAATGGCTTTCCGACTACGCGCTCGAACTACTCAAGAAAATCAAGGTAATGCTAAAAGTGGTTTTTAAGGTTTGGAATGCTAATTTATTTCTAAAACAAGTGATGACCTTTTGGGTCATTACGTTCTCCGCCTCTAAAATGAAATATCACATCTCAAGTCAGGAAGAATCATAAGCACACTAACTCTTTATAAGTTATTTTTCATGATTTTGTCGAGTTGAACCCATGGGAGTGGTTTATTGAACTGCGGAGGCGAATAACCGAATCTCGTAAGAGTGTGATACGTAATTCTGCCAAGGCGAACAATCCGATTCCATAAGAACATGATACATGATACTTTCGAGATGAACGACTTGATCCTATAAGAATATGTTACTCTGTCGAGGCGAATGGTCCGATCCTATAAGAGTGTGTTACATGATACCATCGAGGGGAATAACCCAATCCTATAAGAATATTGTTGAGGTATTCAAACCGATCCAATTAGAATATACTTTGACGGGTCACTGGCCCTACTCACGAATATACGCGTGAGCTATAAAAATCAAGAAAAACTTCAGAAGACTATACACAGGGAAGAAATCTGTAAAGGAAAGTACAATATCCACGACTAATCAAGTAGCTCTCCAAGTATCTAAAATAGCAAGTCTAATACTCTACACTAGTCTAGTCTCAGGTTAAATATAAATAAAGTACTTAAACGGATAAGAATAACTAAAATAGTACAATTAAAGCATGGCGTGAGTCTAAATCTATCCAGCCATAATCAATAATTCTAGAATAACATGGACACTCATCACCTCATGTGTGTAGAGCCCCCATAACATGTAGCACATAACAAATATAACACATACGGGGTGAATTCTCCCTCACAAGGCTAGACAAGAGACATACCTCGCTCTAAAATTCCATAACCGGCTCCAACGCATCTCCAGCACCTCAAACCAATGCCAAACGATCAGGAATTAGATAAAGAGCGTGAAAACCATTCAAAACATACTCAAGAACCTATAATTTATCAGTTAGAAAGAATTCTCAACGCCTCACAAAAGGTCGACACAAGTCAACTCCGAGCCCTCGCACTCATATTTTAAAAATTATCCAAATTAGTTATTACCTATAACTTATATAATCTATATTTAATAGAATCCAATTTTGTCCATGAATTAACCCATAAATTAAGAATTTACCATTTTTAAACTTTGGGGTTCGAAGCCCCAATTCCTACAATCCAAACATGAATAAAAATAATACTAACAGAACTAATCATGGAATAACATCAAAATAAAGGTTAGATAATTATCCCCTTGTTGAGATGAGAACAAATCCACAAAAATCACCTCAAATAGAATCTACAACTCAAGATATTATCAAAATACTAAAATGCTCGATCTGCCATTTAAAACACTGCACATGTGATTTTTGTTCTTCGCATTCGCGGGACCTTCACGTTCACGAAAAGAAATATTTAACGTTGACAGTCAACCCAGAATTCCTTCTTCGTATTCGTAGGGACACTCTCGCGTTTGGGAAGAACAAAAATCCGGACTGAAAATCAGTAACTTTTACTGATGCGAAAATGGACATAACTCTCTCATATGACCTCAGAATTCGACGATTCTTGTTTCTAAGGTTCCGTAATTATGATACTGATCTAATAGTTTATCTAATTACAAATGAAAGATCGGTTTCTCAATATGGTACCCTTTATGCATAAATAAATGACGCTTAAACATAAGAAAAAACCTGTGACACAACCGAGCTTCTTTACTTAAAAGTCAAACCTTGGTCAACTCTTCCAGCTTAAAGCTTCCAAATTGAGAATTGTTCTTCCAAATCAACTCTGATCTCCCAAACTACTGAACGTTATGCTAAATCTTAAAATGACCAATCAGGTCGCTACAACTTCTAATCCACTAGCATCGACAAAGGGTAACTTAAAATATGGTAACTCAGGGTAACTTAAAATATGGTAAGGACAAGACATGTGCTCTACTCATGGCTTCTTTTAGAGCTTCAGAGGCTTTTGTAGCTTCTATACTTCACACAAAATCTGCATTTTAAAGTAATGTTGTTTAAGGCTTACAAATAATTGCATAGCTTTGGATAAACCGATGCTAATATAAGGCTGTATCCGGTTCCGGTTCTGGGTCTATTTGGATCTGCGATTCCGGTTCTGGCGGTTCCGGTTCTACGGTTCTGGCGGTTCCGGTTCTGGCGGTTCCGGAGCCGGAACCGCTACCATACGGTTCCGGAACCGCCCGGTTCCGGTTCCGCGGTTCTGGCGGTTCCCGGCAGTTCTGATTTTTTTTAAAAAAATCAATATCTTGTATAGTAGTCATTAGTGTATTGTAGAATATATTTTATATGGTGTACTATGTTATTAGTATAATATATATTGTGTTTGGTAATTAGTATATATTGTGTATAAGTAGTGTATATTTTGTATATAAGTAGTATATATTGTATTTAAGTAGTATATATTGTATATAAATAGTGTATATTGTGTTGTAGTTAGTAATTAGTATAAATTGTATATAAGTAGTATATATTGATAAAAGAATATTGTCATTAGTATATTGTGTTGTATGTTATATATTGTATGTTATATAAATATTCAAGGATTGATATAGAATTAAAGACAAAGAAATATTGAGACAAAAGATATTCAAGGATATGATAAAGAGCATATTTAATGACCAAAATGTCATATCTTTTTTTATTCTTCCTTCCCCCAATGGAATGAGCACAACATGGTACTAATACCACCATTAAAAGGAAAAAAAACTAAAAGAAGACATGCCAATGTACAAGTTACATCATAGTTTATGTATTGTTTCTAACAATCTCATAAAACCTTCAAGGTTTGGAGGTGGTTGTGTTGGCGGTGGTGGAAATGAAGCTTGTTCATCACCACTTCCGGGTGAAGATGTTTCCTGAGCAAGTTCCGCTAGCATTTCTTCATAGCACTCATCTATTTCTGGTTGTGATTCAGCTAGCCCAAAGTCCCTTCTTTCTGCGCGGTTCCAATCTAAAAAACGCACTGATTTTTCCAAGCTGTCCCGCATCGACGCCCTGTGATCACCTATTTGTAGTCTTGCTTGACTAAAGGCGCTCTCCGATGCAACAGTTGACGCTTGAATCGACAGAACATCCCGAGCCATCCTTACAAGAGTGGGAAAATGCTTTTCCCTTGCCTTCCACCAATCCAAAAGGTCGAAAGAGCCGTCTGGATTCTCATTCTCTAGTCCCTGCGACAAATAAACTTGAAGCTCATTTAGATGGGAAAAATAATCTACATTTTCACCTTGAGTACCCCTGAACTCCGTCCACGATTTAAGAGTTTTTAAGCCAGCAACTCTTTTAGGCGCCTGTGATGTGGACGAAGTAGGGGTTGGAATATTAGGCCTAGCATGCTCTAACGCCTGTTTATAAGCATTATAAACAGTTTGAGCATTCACTGTAATTGATGCTTTCGCATCAGATAGTGTAGCCATTTCTTCTTCTTCAAGATCTAAAGCTTGATAAATAGTAGGATACCAAAAGTTAGGGCTTCCTACTTTCATAGTAGGATTCAACATAGCAGCCACACCAAATATAGGAGGGATTGGAAAAAAATATTTTTTAAACTTCTTTTTCATTTCTGTAATTGCAATTTCATAAATTTCCCCTCCGTCGTTAAAATTAACAAACAAATTAGCAAGTGCGGCAATATAAACTAAACAGTTAGAAATAGTTGGATAATATTGGCCAGATAAAGCAGTTGTAGCCACATGAAAATGTTCTAAACAATCTAAAAGAATTTTAACGTTAGTCCAATCTTGATTAGTTAGCATGTCATTATCTTCCTCCCCACAATCCCGAGATTTATAAGTAGCGTTAATTGGGTTTCTATATTCGTACGCCACTACTAAACTTTCGTACATGTAGTTCCACCTAGTCGGGCAAGGTTTTAGGAACCTTTCTTTCTCTAAGGCCATATTCGTCACATTTTTTAAAATATTCTCTAAGTCTACTTCTACGGTTAGAATAAAAAAGCCAATTTAGAGCGAATTTATCCTTTTCAATTTCTATGTTTAAAATTCTCATACCATCACCAATAACTAAATGATAAATATAACATATACATCTAACATGGAAAATATTAGTAAAAGCAGGATTAAGTGTTCTAGTTAACATACCTATTGCACTAGTGTTGCTACTAGCGTTATCCATGGAAATTGACATTATTTTATCACTAAAACAAAAATATCTACATACATCTGAAACAGTGTTAGCAATAAACTTACCCGTGTGCCGTGAATTAATTATTCTATATGCAATAATGCATTTTTGCATTGTCCAGTCTTCGTCTATCCAATGACTGGTTACGGTTGGATAATCACAATCATTATTACGTCTACCGGTATCAGTTGTAATAAACATAGGATTACTTATATGGGTAAATAAATAACGCAAGTATTGTTCATATTCATGCTTGTATTTATAAATGTCGGCCTTAAATGTGGCGCGAGGCCAACTTTTATACGTAGGATTAAATACTCTTCTAATATAATGAATCCAAGCAGGATTAGAAGCAAAAGAATAAGGCAAACACATAACAGTAATCATTTTAGCTAATTTTTCACGATTCTTATTTGGATCGTAATACATTATTTGGATCGTAATACAATATACCTCCGGTGACTGTGTTTTTCCTGGTTGAACTAGATTTGAACCAGTACTTGGGTTAACTGTTGTATCAGGACTTGTCCTCCCATCTTGTTGCGCTTTCAATTGGAAATATTTAGCCTTATCGCTAGGGTGTAATTTTATATGTTTAACTAAACTACCTGTGCCGCTACGATCTCCAGTATACCTATGCACAAGTAATTTCCCACAAGATTTACACTTAGCTTTATTTTGTTCTCTTAGTTGAATAAAAAATTGCCAAACTAATGAAGTTTCTGAACGTTTAGGAGGTTGTCTACTAAAAGTGGGAGTTTGTACGGGTGGGTGTTCCGGTTCATTAGTAGCAGGACTAGTAGGTGTATCATCTAAATCTACCGGAGCTTGGGTTTCGTCATCATCATCATCCTCATTTCCTTCTAAGATAGGTGCATTAGGATAAAGAATATTCATAATATCATCGTCTATTCTATCACCAAATGCTACATCATGTAGAAAATCAACACCGTTAAATTGAAAACATGGGTGATCACTATCAAGGATTCTGAAGGTTTCATTAGTATTTCTAGGTTGGCTACTACTTTGAACTTGTTTATCTTTTCTAGGTCGGGGGGCCGGGGGAGGGGTAGTATTTTGGCGACTACTTTCACCGGTTTTAGATTTTCCTTTTTCCGAACATATTTTTCAATGAAAATGGCATAATAATTATAATTAAGTAAAATAGCAACACACAAAAATATTCTTTGCACGTAAGAGTTGAAACGAGTTTATCGGTTTGACGAACAACTTCTTGAAAATTGAAAATCGTTGAAATTGAACACTTGAAAACTTCAATTCAACAACTTCACAATGTTTCACGAATTTGCAACAATAAATTAAGCACTTGCACTAGAAAGATTGAAAGAGAGCTTGAGAGAGATTGAGAGATATTGATGAATTGGTGAATTAAAATGAAAGAATGAGGGGGTATTTATAGTTGAGAAATGGGAAATTGTGTAATTATATAAAGTTTGGGGGCCAATTGGCTATTTTTGAAAATTCGAAACGGCTAATTTTAAAAAAGAGCCGTTTGGAAATTTAAAAATTTTTTTTTTTTTTTTAAAAATCGGACCGTTGCGGAACCGTTTGGAACCGGATGGAACCGTTTGGAATTGCCTGAACCGGTCCGGTTCCGATTCTGGCGGTTCCGGTTCCGGTTCTGGCGGTTCCGATTCCGCGATTCCAACGGGTGGAACCGCTAAATCACGGTTCCGGGGAACCGCCGGAACCGAAACCGCGGAACCGGAACCGCCGGAACCGGCAGAACCGCTAGAATCGCGATTCCACTCCGGTTCCGGTTCGGAACCGCCAGTTTTACGGCCTTATGCTAATATCAGTAAGCTCAAGGAATCCACGCAGACTCCTAATAGAACTTGGCTTGGGCCAATTTACCATGGCCTCAACTTTAGCCCTATCAGTGTTTACCCTGTCACCAACGATCACATGGACCAAGTACTGAACTTGTTTTTTAGCAAAGCGACATTTAGAATGCTTGGCATATAACTGATGCTTAACCAGCAAATTCGGAATCAATAAATGATCTAATGCTCCAATAATGAAGCTCTATAAACCAATATATCATAAAAAACTAACACAAACTTGCTCAAATGGGGGCCAAAAATCTAATGCCTAAGGGCTTGAAATTGAGCAGTAGCATTTATCAATCCAAACAACATCACTGTAAATTCCCACAATCCATAATGAGTTTTGAAAGTTGTTTTATGTTCATGGCATTCGTTCATTCGAATTTGATGGTATTCGGGCCTTAAGTCTAAAGTCGAAAAATAATGAGCACCATGGAGTTCATTTAGTAGATCTTCCACCACCGGACTTGAGTATTTAATTTTTTTGGTAAATTCATTGAGCTTTCAGTAATGCACATAATCTCCATGTTGATTTTTTTCTTGACAAGGATGACTGGTGAAGCAAAAGGAGATGTACTGGTGATCAGAGTCTTAGCCTCTAACATATCTTAAATGTTTCTTTTCATGACATCCTTTTGCTCATAAAAATATCTATAGGGTCGTTGATTGACTGGTGGTGCTCCTAGAACCAATTCAATAGCATGATCGTACGGCCTAGCTGGGGGGTCAGGTGGTGTGTTCATCAAACACTGTACCAAGTGCACCAACGTTTTTCTACCACAGCAGGTGGACATGACTGATTCAGATTGGAACACTTCACCTTGCATTTTTCAAAAAAGCTTAGGACAAAAGATATTACTCCCCGTTATCCATCCATTAGCTACTCAAACTTTCATGAGCCAAATCATTTGTTGCATGTTCAGCCAATTGAGATTGAGTTAAGAGCTTTGGGCTTATATTCCCTAAAAGTACTTATCATGGCATATGTAACATAACTAATTTTCCTTAACATTTTCGTAGTTGGGTTGTTCGGTAAGACCACTGAATTTCTGGTCACAATAGGTTGCAAACTCTTGATGTTTTGAGCTGAAGTTGTTTTTGGGCTGGGCAGAAAGGTAATTCTTAGTTGCGTGGAAGACATTTTGGGAGGATAAATATTTTATATTTAGAGGCTAATATTTTTTCATGTAGTTTATCTACTTCCAGTGCATCAGTCATTGTCTGAGGATTGGATGCCCTTATCATGAACTGTAAATCTGCTTTTAATCCTCCAACAAAACAATACACAAAGTAAGATTTATTAAATGTTGGATTAATTAGCAACAAGAACGCAAAGTCCTCAAACCTGTTAAAATGGCTATCCACATCCGCCCATTGTTGTAGTCTATTAAAATCAATAACAATTATCCATGAATCTAATGTTGCCATATCTATGGCACACATCCAAGCAAAAGGTCTCGAATGTTACAGTACCACCATGTTCCATCATGTAGACATCGAACCAGGTATCAATTTTCTCATTAATGTGAATAGCCACATAGCTCATCTTTTCACTTGAAGTCACTTAGTATAAGCTTTGTCATTTCTCTGATAAAATTTACATTGACGGGGAAAGGATATATACTACTATTGCTAATGCTATGACTAAACTTCCAAAAAGAAACCAACAATTATTTTACCATCCCATAACTACACTAAAATAAAAGACAGGCACATATCGCCTCCAAGCTATAACCTAACTTACAGTCTCCATTATAAAATACTAAACTTAAAGGACTTAAAAGTAATTAAACAGATTTTCTTAAATAACAATTCAACCCCACAGTCATTAGTCTTGACTATCCCTCTCTTTGAGTTACATAGAAGACCTCGTTGCACAATATCTTTAACTCAGATCTAACTCTCTTTCTCTTTCTATATATATATATAGATATATATATATATAAATTGGCATTTTGTTTAGAAGAATGTTCTTTAATTTTGGTTATTCGATACCATTATATATTTGCCTTTCTCATGATTATTGCCACTGAATCAGGGGACTAAAAGAATCTTGGGCTGTGATGCAAAACAGAAGGAAAAACTCGGGGGTTGTAGACAATTTTTGAGTTTGAATCAAAATAACGACTTTTGGAACTCAATTGACCAAAATAGGTGCAGAAAAAGGCTAAATCAATTTATATATAGTGCGTATAATACGTTACCAGTTTAGTTACACCGTTAACTTCAGCCTATATGCTATACCTCAATATTTTAACTTCAGCCTTCTTCCCCAGACGCGAACAATCCCCTCCTCCTCCCCCTTTTATATTTTTTTTTACTGGCGCGCCATTGGAGCCCACAAGGCACCACAAAATGGTAAAAATTGCACGGGGTACTTTATTTTGTCGACTCATTTAATTTATACTTATTTTTTTAAAAGTTTTAACTTATACCTATTTTTCAAACAAGTTCAGCCCTCTTTCTCCTTTTCCTTATTTTCCTTCATTTTCTTCTTCTTCTTTCTTTTTTTTAAACAACTTCATTTTCTATTAGTAAAAAAGATGGACTGTGTTCTTAAACGGAAAAGTTTTTGTTTTCCTCAATTCTGATTGAAATTTTGTCAAGAAAAGAATGCAGTATCTTTTAATGTCCTTGTTACGATTGGTCTTGTGGTTATATTATGGCTGACGGTGACACTAATTAAACTCTGTGTATTGTAAAATTAATACAACTTGATTTGCTCTAAGTTATTCTTTTTTTGGCTATTTGATGGCAATAGTTGGAAGTTCGGCTATTTTAACATTGAAATGTTAAAACATTTGCCTGTTATTTTTTAAGACCCTTATCTTGTCTATTAACCTATATTCTCCCTCAAATCTTGCAGACTGGAAACTCATCGCCATGATGAAATCTGCTCGGCTTTGTTTCTTATTTTTCATGTGTGAGACAAGAGCAAATCAGAAAAGCTTTTGCTAGTTGCAAAACAAAAACTTCATTGTAGAAGTTCGCCAGTTACAAAACAAAAAAACTTCAGCTTTAAAGTTGAAGTTCGCGAGTTACAAATAAAGCATCAGCTCTAGAGCTGAAGTTCGCCAGTTACAAAACAAAATCTTCAGCTCTAGAGCTGAAGTTCGCCAGTTACAAAACAAAAACTTTAGCTCTAGAGTTGAACATCAGGCCCGGCTACTAGAATGCTGAAGTTTTGAATGATTGCTTTTGCTACTTCAGCCCCGTATGCTGAAGTTATGCGAAAAAGCGGGTACACTTATAATTTTTTTCTTTGCAAAGCGGGCATAAGTCAAAATATGACACAAAAGACGGGTGTAGATACAAATGCCCCCATAAAAAAATATGTACCCAAATTTTTAGAAGAAATTTTGATTTTATTTCAACTATTTGGCAAATTTACATCATCTGTTCTTTTGGACTCTAGAACAGATCTCAAAGTAACTAAAATCCTATTACATAAAAGAAAGTTGCTACAATTGTGGATACTCGCACAAAGGATAGCTATTAATGTTCTGTAACATGGGCGACCATTTAGGTAGCTTTACGCCAGTGAAGTGCACTTGAATTGTAATCTCCTTTGCTCGATCTTTGGCGTCTCTGGTTGATTGTTGAAACCTTCGGTTGTTCCTTTCCATCCAGATGTTGTATACTACTGCTGCAAACACCACACCTAGGATGGTTTTTCTGGGATTTCTGCTGTTAACATTAGCAGTTAACCATTGGACTTCTGTTTCCCATGTGCCTGTCGTTTTTTGATACTTCAACCATTGTAACATACCTTGCCACAGTGTTTTGGAGTATAAGCAGTCAAAGAATAAATGATCGTGAGTTTCTTCAGTATCTCTTCCATACAAAATGCAGGATTGATTAGTGTGAATTCCCCATTTAGCTAATCTGTCAACCGTCGCCAAGCGTCTATGCAGCGCCATCCATAAGATATATTTCTGTTTCGGGAGCATACCAGTCACCATTAATAATTTTTTCCATCGAACCTTGAAATTGAGGAGTAATTCGAATGTATGCCTTCCTGATACTAAATTGCCCATTATTTGTACATGTTTGCATTCCTGTACCATCAGTTGCCCAGCATTCTGTTGCGCCAAATAATTTCCTAACGAGCTAGCTAGCTTGTTTAGGAATTTCGAAGTATTAATATCTTTTTTCTTTATGTAGTGACAATGTATCCATTTGATCCAGAGTTTGTCTTTTTTTGCCATTAAGGCCCAGATAAGCTTTGATAGAGCCACTTTATTCCATCTTTCATAGGAGATAATGTTCAGCCCTCATGCCGCCATTGGTTTACACAGTCTTTCCCAGGCGATTGGATTCCTATGACTAGTTCCATGACTACCAGTCCACATGTAATTCCTGCAAATTCCATTTACCAGTTTTATAATTTTTTTTGGAATGAGGAATACCTGGGCCCAATAAGTTTGTATTTCAAACAGGACGCTTTTGATAAGTTTTATTCTGCCAGCATAAGAAAGAAGTTTTGATGTCCAGCTTCTGATTTTGTCCACTATCTTCTCTATTAGGGGCATACATTATGATATTGTGATCTTTTTTGTGGATAAGGGTACTCCTAGGTATTTGAAAGGAAGGGTGCCCTAGGTGAGGTGGAGTTCAGAGCATATTTCCTCCCTGAATTTAGTTGATGCACCCTTCTATATATAAGGAGCTTTTATCCATATTGGCTTGGAGGCTTGAGACCAGTGAGAACTGTTCAAATTCATTCATCAGTAACTTCATGGAAGTTTCATCAGCCCGTCAACACATCAAAAGGTCGTCTGCGAAGCATATGTGTGTGATTTGTGGTTTGGAGCATTTGGGGTGGAAATTAAAGTCTGGGTTTCTGTGTAGCTTTTTTATAGATCTAGTTAGGTATTCCATGGCTAGAACAAATAAGTAGGGGGACATTGGGTCCCCCTGTCTTAGTCCTTTCCTTGCGTCAAGTCTCTTGGTCTGTCCTCCATTTATCAAAAGGGAATAACTGACTGTGGAGACACACTTCATTATTAATACTACTATTTTATAAGGAATTCCAAATTCAAGTAGTACTGCCTTGAGAAAGTCCCATTCAACAGAGTCGTAGGTCTTCCTAATGTCAACTTTAATCATGCATCTAGGGGATACTGTGTTGCGATTATAGCCTTTGATTAGCTCATGTGCCATTATAACATTATCCAGTATGTTTCTCCCCTCTATGAAGGCCGATTGGGACTGCCCAACTAAATAATCGAAAACCAGTTTAAGCCTGTTTGTTAGGATCTTAGAGATGATTTTGTACAGAGTTGAACAGTAGGCAATGGGTCGGTATTCTTTGACATAGCTGGGATTTTGCACTTTTGGAATCAAAGTGACAGTTGTGCATTAATCTGTTTCAACAGTTTTCCAGTTTGGAAAAATTGTTGCAGTGCCTGAGTAACTTCCCCCCCCCCCCCCCCCCCCACAAAAGGCCAAAATTCTTTGAAGAATTCTTAAGGATAGCCATCAATACCTAGAGTCTTATCTTAAGGGAGCTTCTGCACAATCTGGTGAATTTCCTGTTCTGTTACTGGAGACAGTAGTTGTTGCTGTTGGTGCAGGGTGAGGCAGGGTCCATCTCTGGCCACTGTGATGTCTATGCTTGGTAGCTGTGTCGTTGCTGTACAACAGTAGCTCTTGGAAGAATTGGGTGAATTGTTGTTGTATCTGCTGTGGATCAGTAATTTTCATCTCGTCTTCAGTAAGGATACAACTCACCTTGTTTCTTGCTTGTCTAGCTTTCATGTAGGCATGGAAGTCTATTGTATTGTTATCTCCCAGTTGGATCCAATTGGCTCTTGATTTCTGCCTCATTATTTGTTCTTGAACTGCTTCCCATATTTCAATGTTCTGTAATAACTGTTTTTCTTTTTGGATATCTTGCTTGTTGAAATGGTCTTCATTCAGCCTGATTTGTGTTACATTCAGTTCTTCTCTCATTTGTTGCAGTTTCTGCTTCACAGAGGTGTGTTCCTTGTGAATGTGTCTGGTAGTTTGTTCAAGCTATTGCAGTTTGCTCCAGATATAATGCATAGTGTATCCTTTGTGCTGTTGGCTCCAAATTTGCTGAACTGCTTGTATATTTTCCTCTTGCTGCATAACTGTTGTGAGTAATCTTTATGGTCTGTGCATTCTGATTTTTACAACTTCAGTGTTTAGCATTATGGCTGTGTGATCTGAGTATCCAGGCAGCATATATACTACTGCCATTCCAGTGTAGGTGTTGAACCATTCAGCATTACCAAAACCCCAGTTAATATGACTGTAAATCCTGTTTCACCATCTCTCTTATTGCTCCAAGAGTATCTGTTCCCTCTCTTAGTAATCTGTCCTACTCCTATACCATCAATGCAGCATTGGAAGTCAGTCATCTCTTACTGGTGTACTGGTTGCCCATTAAGTCTGTCATCCACTCCTAACATACTGTTGAAGTCACTCATTATAAGCCATGGACCATTATAGTGGACAGTTCTCAGGCTATTCCATAGAGATACTCTTTTCTGTGTGGAATGCAGTCCATAGACAAAGGTGATGTAGCTAGCAAAAGTGGAATTCTTGTCTATCACCCAACAGTGAATCATTTGGTCAGTGGTTTATAAAGGTACAACATGGACATTTGACAATGTCCACATTATCCATATGCTCCCATTGGGTGCACAAGCATAGTTGTTTTCAATGTTCCAGTCATCCCCTAGTTTCTTGTATATTGTCTGTGATTGTGGCTATTTTACTCTAGTTTCTAGACAAGCTACCACGTCAACTTTATTAGACCTCAAGAACTTTACTAGCTCTCTCTATTTGTAGGACTTGTTCAGTCCTCTAATGTTCCAGGAGACAATGATCATGGATGATATTGGTTACTTGAGATTCCCCTTTATCCTTAATGGATGTCTCTACTCCACTGTGTGTCTGCTGTTGGATCCATTGTGCTGGTTCCTTTAAGATTAATGCAGTAGATGTAGTGTTGGTATTCAATTCAGCATAGTTAATCTCCCCTTGATCAGTAGTCTCATCAGCTACTTTATTGTTACTACCTGTTTGCCTCGGGTGTTCACTGATAGTTCCACTTCAGGAACTGTTTGCTCCTCATGCTGTTGAATGACTATAGTCTCCTTCATTACAGGCTTTGGTTGCCATTGCATTTTTGTTTTATGTTTGATCCATTTTCTCTGATTTTGTGGTCTTTTGGTTTGTTGCTCCTCCATCTGGCATTCTCCTACTTTGTGCCCAAATGAATTATATTCTTGACAAAATGTTGGTTTCCATTCAAATTCCACTGATTGCAGCCAGCTTCTTCCATCAGGTATCTCAATATACACTTCACCAGGTAGGGGTTGGGTTATATCTATTTTTATTTCCCTTAGGATTCTAGCATAAGAAATCCTTTCACTAGCAGCAGTAAGCCTATCAGTGCATAAAGGCTTCCCAATTAAACTAGCTATTCTACCTAGGTTCTCCTCTGCCCAACATTGAAGCGGCAAGCCAGGGAAATTGATCCAAATTGGTACAATTCGCATTGACTCATTCTGGAGCTGAAAATTTGGATCCCAGTCCTTTAAAATCAGAGGCTTACCTTTGAAGGTATGAGGACCAGTTTGCATTATCAGTCTTTTGTCCTCCATAGATTCGAACTTAAATATGAAATAACCATCATCATGTAACATCACTGTAAGTGTTGTAACAGTATTCCAAACTCTATATATATATTTGAGCATTTCTTTAAACGATGGGTTACCTCCTATTGCATAGCCGATTGAAGCAGTTTTCCATTTTTGGTTCTGTACTTCTATATCCTTGGGGTTTAGTTTTGCAATTTTCACATCATCCTTCACCATCGGAGGGTAGTACTCGAGCATGCCCTGATTTGGAGTTCGATTACCTTGAATAACTTCAGCAAAAGTTTGCTTCTGCGATTCAACTGAAAAAGTGAGCTTCCCCGCTGCTGTTGTGATATCTGGTTCCTTCAATTGCCTTTTTGATTCCTCCTTCTCTGAGACAGGTTGCATGACTGTCGGTGCACTGCCCATTCCTGGAAACCATTGTAGCAATGGAATTGGGTTTAATCTCTGTGGATTCCACTTTCTGGAGTTAGCAATCGAGCCATGGATACAGTGTGGGTGAGCAATTTTTTGTAGGTGATGGTGGCGTGGTGACCGGCGGCTGTGAGCAGCTCGCTTTTCCGTTGCCAGAATCTCTCTTTCTCTCTCTACACTGTTCGCTATTCTCTAAACTTCAATTATGTACCCAATTTTTTCTCCAAAAACATAAGACTCAAGGTATATTCATAGTGTAGAACAAGATTGGAGGTCGAATTTATAGGGAAGAAGGCCTACATTCATATTGAAAGTTATCAAAAAAAACTGCAAAAATATAGGTAATTTGCAAAACCCTTTTCGTATAAATTGTATATGTTATGTGTATTACGTGTATATTAATTAATGCCAACGTAATTTTCAGAACTCTAGTGAATTTAGTTATTTTACTATTTATTTTAAAATAAATACAAAATTAAAAAATGATTATTTTACTATTTTTTTAAATTCAAGAAATAACAAAAAATTAGGATCATTTTTTTAAATTTAGAAATTAAAAATGTTTGGATTATTTTTTGTTTTTTCTTAAAAAAATGCAGGAAAAAAGGGATTATTTTTCTATTTTTTTAAATTCCAGAAAAAATTAAAATTATTTGTAATTTGTCATATTTTGTTTTATTTGTCATTTTATTTTCAATTTTTGAAATTTTGTTAGAATTTATGATATTTACTGTTTTTATTTAATTTTTAATTGGAGAAATTTTTGAATTTTTTTGTTTATTAATAAAATTGAATTTTCTGTGTAATTTAATTTAAATAATTATATATTAAATGCAGAACAATAATTGTTTTCCACCATATACATAGTCCAACGTTGTATTTCAGTTGTTGAACTAAAAGTATGATCATATATTGATGAATCAGAGCACGATAAGTTAAACAAATAACATATTTTAGGATTCTTGTTGCCAAATAAACAATTAGATAATTGTTAGCACAAAGAAGACTCTGCCGATTTTTATCATGAAATACACAAAACTAACATATAAATGGTTATGGATTAAATAAATAATAAATAATACTTCGTTAAAATTAATTAATAAAATACGCAAGATATCCAGATAAGTTAAAGAAGTAAAATATTATAGGGTTTTTTGACTGCCGAATAATAATTTGAATGGTTGTTAGTATAAAGGAGACTGCCGAATTTTTATCCTAAAATCTAAAAAACTAACGTATAAATTGTTATGAATTAAATAAATGATAAATAATAGTTCAATTAAGCTCAATGACATACCAAATATCATTTCAAGTCAAAAAGGTTCAAATTAAATATAATTTAGTGACTTCGATTGGTACCAACAATTAATCCAAAGCATATGAATTGCCAACAACTTCTCACAAATTTCATTTTATTCAAGTGCTCAATCACCACATTAGTCAAAGTAACAACCAATTCATGACACTAATGCTTCAAAATTGCCTCATTATCACAAATAATTTTCTTTTGTTCATTGCTCCTAATTGGAGATTGGATTAAGTTCACAACTCAAAATATCATGTGCCCTCACATTTAAAAGAGAATCCCAATTTATAAATTGTAATTTAAATACAAATGGGATATCTAACGGAAAGAATTAACTCTCTCTCTCTCCCCCCCCCCCCCCCCCCCCCTCATATAGAGATATTCAAATGTATAAAAGTAATGCCATAGATTTGCCCTAAATGTATTTCTCCACTAATGTAGACACACTTGGTTCAAAATCAAGTAGGATTTAAAGGATTACAATGTAGGATTTTTTTTTGTCACGACTCACTTTCATAACAGATCATGATAGCGCCCGACGCCATTGTCAACCAAGCCAATACGGAAAATATAATTAAGTTCTCATTTACGTTTACCAAAATAAGTGTAGCAGATACTCAAGTTAAAGTTAAGACCACAAGCGATCAATAATATCAAATGATTATTCAAGTGTGTGCCAAGACCTGGTGTCACAACTAATAGGCAACTAGCAGAATATACAAAAAAAAATGACTCTATCCTACTGTCTGAGATACAATAGACAACAAAACTAAGAAAAGACTCTATTTGCCTACTGAACGGCATATGAAAGGAGCATCTCACCGTGGAAATCTCGGTCTATGAATTAGGGGTCCGCACCAGACTGGTAGCCAGATGTACCTGCCTCAGATCTTGTACAATTAAGTACAAAAGTGTAGTATGAGTACATAAATAATATGTACCCAATAAGTATCCCATCTAATCTCGAAGAAGTAGAGAAGAGAGGTTGACTTGATACATATTAGGGTTAGATAATCTGAGAAGAATTTATAATAAGCAGGAATGGCACAAGTATAAAGCATTAATGAGCGTGGAATAACAATTCCTTTTCAAATATTATTGAGGGTATCCATATATCAAGCAGATATGAAGTCCGGTCCACAGAGAAATGCTAAGCAAACACATGTGCAAGTAATACTGAGGGACGTACGGTCCGATCCAACATAAAAATAAATTGTGCACTGCCAAGGATCGAACAGCTCGAACCTAAATACATCTATTACCCCGCTCACAAATCAACCATACGACGCGGTCAAACATAATTAAATGCAGCAACAGGCAGACAACAATATAACTCTAGAACAGTTATTCATAGGTATGTTCAGTTTCTCTTTAAAAGGCCAAGGAAAATAAGATTCCTAGCACTAGTCTCATTTAATTTAATCAACATGGTTTATACGAATCTGGATTTAAGTATCAAGTTACAAGTACATCACATAGAGCATGCTTATGGGTCCTACACTACCCGAACTTAGCATAATTGTAGCTACGTACGAACTTTTGTTACCTAGTACATACGTAGCCCCCGCATATAGTGGAAATTATTCAATTATTACACCTATAGGGATAATTTGCTCTTACAAGGTTAGAAAGGAAACTCACCTCGCTCCAAAGTGCACTTCCAATACCAAGATCGAGTCCAAGTCCTCAATTTGGAGCCAAACAACCCAAAACTAGTTAAATGGAGTAAGAACTAATTAATATAGACTCACAAGATCGAATTCTAGCTATTTAAGTAATTTCCCAACCATTAACACAAGTTTTCTAAATTCCAAACCCAGGCCCACATGCCCGAATTTCGAGATTTTTTGAAGGAAGTTATTCTTTACAACCTAAGGATAAATAATATATGATTTCTAATTCCTTCCATAAAAAATTTTGTGGATAAAATCTAATTATTATTAAAACCCTAAGTTTTTTCTCTAACCTCATGATTTCACCTTAATACTAGTGTTTTATCTACCTAAGACAATGATATTAAAGTAGAAATAGGTAGCACACACTTACCTCAAGATGCTAGGTGAAGTCCTTCTCTCAAAAGCTCCTAAATCACCCAATGGAGGAGTGAAATATGATAAAAACAACTTAGAATCCGTATTAAATGAACCTCACTACCCAGCGATTTTCACATCTGCTGTTAGGGGATAGCATATGCGGTCCCGCATCTGCGAGAGATGGGCCGCACGTGCAAAAATAGGCCACAGAGCTGGGAACGCATATGCCGTCTCCAGGCCGCATCTCCGAAGATGCTTCTGCGGCTCGGGAGCCGCTTCTATTGTTCCTGGCATGGCCGCTTCCACGATGGCACGACCACATCTATGGTCTCGCACCTGCAGTACCAACCGCAGGTGTGGTTATGCCGAAGCAAAAGCTTCAACTCCTTATAAAAATTTCCACTACACTTGAGCCTCGTCCGATTGACGTTCGAGGCCCCGCCCGAGCATACCGACAAGTCTGAAATCATGAAACGGACCTACGATGCTAAATCTAGGAATCACCTCCACAAACCAAATGAATTAAACTTATGAACTTCAAATTCTTAATTTTCCTCAAACTGGCCAAAACGCCCTTAAACTACTCTAATAGATACCAAATTTTATGGGCAAGTCTTATATAATATTTCGGACCTGTAACAAGCTCCGAAACCAACATACAAGCCTGATACCCATGAAATCAATCATTACTTAGTTTCTTTAAATTCTTAAAATTTCAAATTAATAATTTCGAATAAAGATTCATTACTCGGGCTAGGGAACTCTGAATTTGATTCCGAACATACGCCTAGGTCCCATATTTACCCAGAGACCCTCTGGGACCGTCAAATCACAAATTAGGGTCCGTTTGCATAAAATGTTGGCCAAAGTCAAAATTAATTTTTTAATAGAATCCTAAGGATTCAAATGGGCATATTTCACTCGAAACTCTTCCAATTCCTGAACCAAGTGTCCTCGCAAGTCGTAAATGAGCTAAAGCAAGCATGGGAAGTTTTATTTAGGGGTACAGGGTTCTTAACAGGTGGGTGGTTACATTCTCCACCTCTTAAACAATTGTTCGTCCTCGAACGGACATAGAAAAGTACGTGAGCTGCTGAATAAATGTGGATATCTGCTCCGCATATCCTCTTCACACTCCGAAGTTGCCTTCTAGGGTGGTTGGCCCCTCCACTGGACCATCACCGCAGAAATCCTCTAAGACCTCAACTGGTGGACCTGTCTATCAATAATGACAACTAGCTCTTCCTTGTAACCAAAGCTCTCATCCAACTGAATACTACTAAAGTCTAACCTATGGGACAAGGCAGCATGATACTTCACAAGAATCGATACGTGGAAAAATGGATGAACTCCTGATACGCTGGGGGGTAAGGCAAGCTCATAAGCAACCTGCCCAACTCTCCTTAACACCTCAAAGGGACCAATAAACCTTGGCCTCAACTTTCCCTTCTTCTCGAACCTCATAATGCCTTTCATTGGCGAGACTTTCAAGAGAACCTTCTCGCCAACCATAAATGATACATCACATGCCTTCTAATCAATGTAACTCTTCTTTCTGGACTGAGTTGTGTGATGATTCTCCTGAATCAACTTTACCTTATCTGAGGCATCATGTACCAAGTCTGTACCATACAACTTAGCCTCACAAGGCTCAAACCACCCAATAAAAAAAAGACAACGGCGACCATATAAAGCCTCGTATGGAGCTATCTCAATGCTGGACTGATAGCTTTTGTTATATGCAAACTCCGCCATGGGCAAAAACTAATCGCCCTGCCCTCAATAGTCAACCACACATGCTCTAAGAATATCCTAAAAAATGTAAAATGTCCGCTCCAACATCCCGTTGGTCTGAGGATAGAATCTTGTGCTAAGATATACACAGGTCCCCAACTCACTCTAAACAGATATCCAAAAATAGGAAGTGAACTGAGGGCCTCTATCCGATATGATAGAAATAGGCATACAGTGCAACCAGACTATCTCTCGAATGTAAATCTGAGCATACCTCTCTGCCTTATAAGTAGTCACCACTAGAATGAAGTGAACCGACTTGGTCAACCTATCAACACTGACCCGCACTGAATCAAACTTCTGCAAAATTTGCAGCAATCGAACTACAAAATCCATGGTGATACGCTCCCACTTCCACTCCGGTATAGGCATCTCCTGAAGTAGGCCACCCGGCCTCTAGTGATCATACTTGACCTGCTGGCAATTCAGACAATTAGCCACATACTCTACTATGTCTTTGTTCATTCACCACTACCAATAATACTACCTCAAGTCACGAGACATTTTCATAAAACACAGATGAACAAAATACCGCAAACTGTGAGCCTCCTCTAGAATGCTCTCCCTCAGACAATCAACATTAGGAACAAATAGACGATCCTAGAGTCGCAAAACACCATCCTCGCCAATAGAAGCCTCCTGGCACCTCCCTAAAGTATTGTCTCTTTAAAAACCGCAAAATGGGGATCATTGAATTACAGGGCCTTGATCTGCCAAATAATGAAGACTGCACAACCACATACACGAGGAATCGGTTTGGCTCTGAAAGGTCCAAGCTCACAAGTATGTTAGACAAGGACTGAATGTCCAAAGCTAGTGGCCTCTCCGCTGCTAAAATGAATTCCAAGCTACCCATACTCTCTGCCTTTCCGCTTAAGGCATCTATGACCACATTTTCCTTTCCCGAATGAAAAAGAATGGTGATGTCATAATCCTTCAGTAACTCAAGCCACTTGCGCAGCCTCAAATTAAGATCCCTCTGCTTGAAAAGATGCAGCAAGCTGCGATTATCAGTATAAACCTCATATGACACCCTATATAGATAATGCCGCCATATCTTAAGAGCATGAATAATCGTGGCCAACTCTAGGTCGTGCATAGGATAATTCTTCTCATGAACCTTCAGGTTATGTGAAGCATATGAAATAACTTGCCTATTTTGCATCAATACACATCCTAAACCAACACGTGAAACATCGCAATATACTGTATACATGCCGCAGCCAGAAGGCAATACAAGAACTGGTGTTTTAGTCAAAGCTATCTTGAGCTTCTAGAAGCTCTCCTCACAATCATCGAACCAACAGAATAGAGCACCCTTCTGTGTCAATCTAGTTAAAGGTGATGCAATAGATGAAAATACCTGCACGAAACGGCGGTATTAACCTTCCATCCCCTGAAAACTCCTGATCTCGATCACTGAGGTAGGATGTGGCCAACTCTAAACTACCTCAATCTTCTTGCAATCCACCTTAATACCCTATCCTGACATAACATGCCCCAAGAATGCCACTGACTCTAGCCAAAACTCGCACTTGGAGAACTTAGCATATAGCTTCTGTTCTCGTAAGACCTGAAGCACTACTCTCAAAAGCTGCCGTGTTCCCCCAGGCTACGTGAGTATATCAAGATGTCGTCAATGAAGAAGATGACAAATGAATGAATATAAGGCCTGAATACTCTGTTCATCAAATTCATAAATGCTGGTGGGGCATTAGTCAAACCAAAGGGCATTACCAAAAACTCAAAATGGCTATATCTAGTCCGGAATGCAGTCTTCGGAACATTCAAGTGCCAATTCTTCAGCTGATGATACCCTGACCTCAGATTTATCTTAGGGAACACCCTAGCACCATGCAACTGGTCGAACAAATCATCAATACAAGGAAACAGATACTTGTTTTTTATAATGAATTTGCTCAACTGGCGGTAATCGATGCACATCCACATAGCCCCATCCTTCTTCTTCACAAATAACACAGGTGCACCCCAAGGCGATACACTGGGACTAACAAACCCCTTTTCTTATAACTCCTCAAGCTACTCCTTCAACTCTTTCAACTCCTTAGGAGCCATTCGATATGATGGAATAGATATAGGCTGGGGCCTAGAGCTAAATCAATACAAAATCAATATCACAGATCGGTGGCATGCCAGGAAGATCAGAAGGAAACACATCAGCGAATTCTTGAACTACTAGAACTGAATCGATCACCGGAGACTTTGCGGTGGTACCTCGAATATAGGCTACATAAGCCAAACACCCCTTCTTGCACATATGCTGAGCCTTCTGAAAGAAATAACCCGACTAGGTGTATCAACTATGGAACCCCTTCACTCCAATCTTGGCAACCCTGCATCACTAGTGAAATAGTCTTGGCATGGCAATCTAGGACGATGTGATATGGAGATAACCAATCCATGCCTAGGATGACCTTAAAATCGATCTTATCAAGCAATATGAGATATGCACTAGTCTCGAAACTACAGAACATGACTACACATGACCAATAGATCCGATCCACAACCATAGAATCACCACCATAAGGGGACACATAGACATGAGTGCCCAGAGGCTCAGGAGATATAACCAGGAATCGAGAAAACACGGATGATATGTACGAATAAGTAGATCATGTATCTAATAATATCAAAGAATCTTTACCATCAAAAAATTAACACCTGTGATGACGGCATCTGAGGCCAATACATCTAGCCTGGGCAAAAAGGCATAGAATCTGGTTGGAGCGCCGGCTGGCTGGCCTCCACCTCTAGGACGGCCCCTACCAATCTGCCCTCCACCTCTAGGTGGCTGGGAAACGGATGCTAAAATTAGGGTCTCTTGACCTTGCTGCACTGCCTTGCCCCGAAGTCTGGGGCAGGTCCTCTTTATGTGACCTAGATCTCCACACTCGTAGCATACCCTCGGTACTACAGCCTGCTGTCCGGAAGTATGAGCATGCTGACCCGAATACCCAGTGGAGGAGCCCTAGAAGGCTGATGGGCAATATGAACTCTTTAGCACGACACTGAAATGAGAACTGGAAGAACCCTGATAGCCAGAATACCCGCCAGACTAACCCTGAATAGCTGGTGGGTGGTAAGAACTCTCCGGCATCGCACTGAAGTAAGGTCTCACCGGAGCACCTCGGGGAGGGGGTAGTGGTGCTGAATACAAGGGTCTGCTAGGATGATCCCTCCCCAAGTAATCGCTACCCCTAGCTGGGGCACCTCTGAACCTCCTGAATATCTAGCCCTCTTATCCTACTGCATCTGCTCTCTACCCCTCTGGTGATACCCTTTAATCCTGCGAGCAATCTCAACTAGTAGCTGATACTCTGTACCCATCTCTACCTCTCGGGCCATACCAGATCGAATACAGGGTGTAACCCCGCAACAAACCTCCGCACTCTCTCTGTATCTGTGGGAAGTATCATGAGTGCATGGTGAGACAACTCAGAAAATCTCGCCTCATAATCAGCCACAGAAATCTAACCCTGCTTAAGATGCTCAAATTAATACCGTAGCTCTTCCCTCTCAGAGGGTGGAATGTACCTATCCAAGAATAGCTATGCAAACTGACCCCAAGTGTTGGGAGGAGAACCCGCTGGCCTGCCAAGAACATAGGACTGCCACCATCTACGGTCCATGCTCTCTAGCTGAAAAGTAGTGAAGTCAACTCCATGCAACTCCAATATCCTCATGTTGTGCAGTCTGTCCCCGTACTTGTCAATAAAGTCCTGGGCATCCTCATGACGCTCGCCTCCGAAGACCACACGGTGAAACCTAATCCATCTATCCAATAACGTCAATGGATCACCTTCCGCAATTGACCTAGGCTGGGGTACCACTGCAGCAATTGGGTGAGCCTCATTCGTGGGTAGTGCACCCGGAGTCTGAAACACTACAGATGCATGACTAGGAGCATGAGCAGTAAGGGTTTGTGCTCCCCCTCCTGCATGTGATGAGGCTGTATCTGTTGGAAATAAACCAGCCTGAGTTATAGAATCCATGAACCATAGTATACGGCCTATGACCTCCTGGAATCCCAGTGCTATCTAAGGTCAGCCGGGGTAGGCTCAGCTGCGGGCACCTCGCCCTGCTCCTCGATAATATAATCTCCCATAGGATCTGCTGGTTGTACTACTAGAATAGTTCTGGGACACCATCGTCCCCTAGAAACGGGGGAACGGCTCCACCGGGGTCTGGGATATCAGTCGTGCGTGTCCTTTCCTTCTGTGCGAGAATAGAAGAGGGGAAATTTAATATAACGACCACTGCATGATATGGAACGAATACATATTAGTTTTTCCTACTACATTATAGCCTCTTGAAGATAAATATAGACGTCTCTGTACCAATATACAATACTCTATTAGGTTTGCACATGACTTGTGAGACCTACGTGAAGCTAGTGCTCTGACACTATATTGTCACGACCCATTTCCATAACAGGTCGTGATGACGCCCAATGCCATTGTCAGGCAAGCCAACGCAGAAAATACAATTAAGTTCTTATTTCACATTTACCAAAATAAGTGTAGTAGATACTCAAGTTAAAGTTAGGACCAAAAGAAATCAATAATATCAAATGATTATAAAACCTAAAAATAAATGTCTACGCATGTGTGTGCCAAGTCCTTGTGTCACAACTAATAGGCAACTAGTAGAATGTACAAAAAAAGGATGACTCTATCCTATTGTCTGAGATAGAATAGACAGCAAAACTAAGAAAAGACTCCATCTGGCTAATGAACGGCATAGGAAGGGAGCAGCTCACCGAAGAAGTCTCGGTCTATGTATTAGAGGTGCGCAACAAACTAGTAACCAGATGTACCCGCCTCAGAACGTATACAATTAAGTACAGAAGTGTAGTATCAGTACATAAACAATATGTAACCACCAAGTATTCCTTCTAATCTCGAAAAAGTAGAGATGAGAGATTGACTTGATACATAATAGGGTCAAATAATATGAGAAGAATTTATAATAAGCATATCACAAGTATTAAGCATTAATGAGCGTAGCAGTATGTGTGTGTGTGTGTGTATATATATATATATATATATATATATATATATATATAAAATGTCCATTCGAGAGAGAAATGCTAAGCAAAACCATGCGCAAGTAATGCCGAGGGACGTACAGCCCGATCCAACATAAAAATAAATCGTGCACTACCGAGGATCGAACGACTCGAACCATATATGCTTTTATTACCCCGCTCGCGAATCAACCATGCAATGTGGTCAAACATAATTAAACACGGCAACAGGCAAACAACAGTATATAACTCTAGAACAATTATTCACAGGCATGTTCAATTCCTACCACTCGTCTCATTTATTTCAATCAACATGGTTTATACGAATCTGAATTTAAGTATCAAGTTACAAGTATATCACATAGAGCATGCTTATGGGTCCTAGACTACCCGTACAAGCATAATAGTAGCTACGCATAGACTCTATTCACCTAGCGCGTATGTCGCCCCCATTTATAGTGGCAATTTATTCAATTATTACACCTAAAGGGACAATTCCCTCTTTCAAGATTAGAAATGAGACTCACCCTGCTCCAAAGTTCACTTCCAATACCACGAATGGGTCCAAGTCCTCAATTCGGAGCCGAACAATCCCAAATTAGTTAAATAAAGTAATAACTAATTAATATAGACTCACAACATCAAATTCTAGCTATTTAAGCAATTTCCCAACCATTAGCACAAGTTTCCTAAATTCCGACCCCGAGCCCACGTGCCTGGATTCTATGATTTTTCGAAGGAAGTTGTTCTCTACAACCTAAGGATTAATAATATACAATTTCTATTTCATTCCATAAGAAATTTCGTGGTTAAATCTAAGTATTACTAAAACCATATGTTTTTGCTCTAACACCATGATTTCACCTTAATACTAGTGTTTAATCTACCTAAGACAATGATTTTAAACTAGAAATAGGTAGCACATACTTACCTCAAGATGCTAGGTGAAGTCCTTCTCTCAAAAGCTCCTGAATCGCCTAATGGATGAGTGAAAATGTGATATAAACAACTTAGAACCTGTATTAAATGAACCTCACTGCCCAGCGATTTTCGTATCTGCAATCAAGGGACAGCATTTGCGGTCCCGCATCTGCAAGAGATGGGCTGCACCTGCAAAAATGGGCCAAGGAGATGGGAACGCATCATGAGTCTCCAGGCCGCTTCTGCGGTTCCTAGCTTAACCTGGCCTGGCTGATTCTCCAATGGCACGACCGCATCTACGGTCTTGCACCTGCAATCCACCAACTTCAAGTGAGGTTATGACAGAAGCAACAAGCTTCAGCTCCTTCTAAGAATTTCCACTTCACTCGAGCCTCGTCAGATTGACACTCGCGGCTCTCGGGGCCCCGCTCGAATATACTGACAAGTCTAATTTCACGAGACATACATACTCGAACCTTCAGAACACCCGAAACAACACGAAATATAGGAATCACCCCCTAAAACCAAATGAATCAAACTTATGAACTTCGTGTTCTTAATTTTTCTCTAACGGGCCAAGATGCCCTTAAACCACTCGGGTTGACACCAAATTTTGCGTGCAAGTCTTAGATGATATTTCGAACTTGTACCGGGCTCGGGAAGCAACATGCGAGCCTGATACCCATGAACTCAATCATTACTTAGTTTCTTTAAATTATTAAAACTTCAAATTAATAATTTCTACTAAAAATTTATTATTCGGGCTAGGAAACTCGAAATTCGATTCCGAACATAGGTCCAGGTCCCATATTTTTCCACGGACCCTCCAGGATCGAAAAATCACGAATTCGGGTCCGTTTGCTCAAACCGTTGACCAAAGTCAAACTTAGTCTTTTAAGAGAATCCTAAGGAATCAAAGGGACATATTTTACTCAAAATTCTTCCAATTCCTGAACCAACCATCCCCGCAAGTTTTAAATTAGCTAAAGCAAGCATGAGAAGTTTTATTTAGGGGAACGAAGGCAACGACCAGGTAGATCACTACATTTGTTAAGATAGGGCACAATTTGGATAAGAGTGACTCAAAACCTCCCTAAGCACTACAATTTATAATAATTAAAGCGCAGTTCCTCCAAAGCATTTTACTCTTTTCTTAACTTTTTATGCCACACCTAATCTTCCCTTTATTCACAATTTCTTATTTTTCCTTCCCTTTTTTCTTCTTTCTTACTCATCATTTTTTTAAACATCAAGGAAGTTCCACTATATATATTAATTATATTTCACATTTTAAACAACTTTTACATCACAACGTGTTCAACCTTTACCCAAAAACTTAGGCTTTTAGCATATGATTATACTTTTAAAGTACTTAGGGTGGAAAGATGCCAAAAGATATATTAATAAAGAATGAAGGGTTAAAGCTTGTATCATGGTTGCCAAAGAAAATGTTTAAAGGAATAAAAGGGGTTGACTAGGAAAAATATTCAATGGTAGGAAATTTAAGGCACAATAACGGCCCAATGAAAGCTTAACTTTAATTTTAAACCAAGTTAGTCTAGGATTTTGTCTTGAAACATATTTCGGGTAAGTTCTGGACTAACTTGGTTTAAAATTTCTGTACTACACATGGCACATGCAAACTCCAGTGACATATAAATCCAAAATCCAATTAAAACCAGTAAACCCAAAGAAAATCATATATAACCTAAAAGATTATTTAATGAAACAAAGAGCCAAAAATAGAACCTAAAAATCACAACTAGAATTCTCACTTCTATCATTTTTTATTTTAAAGATCAAAACTTCATATAACAAAGTTTAAATTATGTTGGTACCAAACAAATCACACGCTGCTTTATGGACAGAATATCACATCTTATAATCAATTTATTAAATACTAGCTACTAAACTAACTAGAAAATATTTACCTAAAAAAAGAAAAACAAAATAAGACTTATCCCCTAAGAAAAGTGTCACGCATCCATTAGAAAAGACACCGGGCTCAACACAAATTATTTCCTTAGAAAAGAACCATGGCATAAAAAAACCAAGAATTTTAATCTATACTACTACGAGTAAATAAAGTATCATAATAAGAAAATAAAAATAAAAGTAAACTAATGCTAACATGCCAGAATTAAACTTCAAATTATTACCAATAAACTACAACGTAAACCAATCTACACAAGTTGTCACAAAAAAAAAAAAAAATCATGCTCCAGCTACATCATCACATGTAAATGAGTAACCCAACCTAAAATGTTGTGCTATCCTCAATGAAACTAAACAAAAAAAGATAAAATGAAAGAGGTGCTCCCTGAAGTTGCATCACTTAGAGCTAGAGGTGGTGGGAAATTTGAGCTCCAAATCCTTATCATCATTGTCCTCTGATTCATGTGAGCCACAGAATGAACTCAGCTTGTGCATCATTTTGGACAAAATTTTACTTTTCTTTTTCTCATTCTCCCTGAAGTTTCTCTGCCATTTCTCAATCTTCCTTTGAAGCGGCTTATATTTTTCAACCTATTGTTCATGGCCTCCATCTTGCCCGTTATTGCTTTTTGCTCTTTAGCCACGTCATCTAGGGATGATGGGGCAGAGTGCCAGTAATTGTGCTAGCCCCAGGTGGGATAGTAGGTAGGCTAGCTATAAGTTGTCTAATATGTGCATCTACTTCATATAGTGACTAGATAAGTGACGCATAGTGTGAGGGTCGGATTGGAGTGGTCCCATGAGATCAAATGACCCCGATGAGGTGGAAAAGATCCATGGGATCTGTGGTGACATCAGAGAACTGCCCAAATGAAGAGGATGCACCAACAATCCTTCTTCTTTTTGCTTTTCACTAGATCCCCTTTTCAACAATGTGTGGATCATCAGAATTCCCAAACTTTTATCAACACCATTTGGGCGTTTAACACCCCAGCATCATAGCATAGTCGAGCGATCAAGGATGGAAAGAATAGGCTCTTGGACCTCCCATGGGTGGCTTCCTCGATTTCTCTAACAATGTGCTCCCCTACTTTATGGGTAGTCCATCCATGATAGTAGCAATTATCAGTACCCTCTCTGGTGTCATATCAATGTCATTTATAGAAGGTTAGACTCTTTCACATATAATAGAGAGCCATGTCTTTGCCTCAACAGTGAAGTCATGAGAATAAACTGCCTTGTGCATTTTCATTAACTTCGGGATCACCCCATCATGCAATTTGTCCACTAACCACTAGTTTCCTCTTGCTTTAGTTCTGTCTCTATAAACCTCATTATCGGTATTGGGGAGGCCATAAGTTTCATTGATTACCTCAGGGCTGAAATTGACTTGCATACCCCACACAGAAGTAATTAAGGTCCCTTAGAAGTCAGTCCTCAAGGTGCTTGCATAAAATTCTTACACTAATGAGTAGTTGCCATTATTTAGTTGATCAGCAAAACAAATGCACTTGCTCTCTACTAGTCTTATGTAGAAACCTGGAATTTTTGATGCATCCTTTTCCACATTAATGCCTCTTTCCCCGATGATGATTTTTTATAACAGTTCATCACATTTCCGTTCACACTCTGCATATAAAAACCGCTCATGATCAAAGGGTTCCTCTTCTTCAGCTTTGAGGACATGTTCTTACTCAATTTCATTGTGTTCCGGATCTATTTTATGACCAAAGTAACGACAAAATAGACCAATAATATTAAAAGCTTATATAGACACTTAAAATAATGTACTAGGAGTTGTCCAGGCTAAAGAAATGGGCGAAAAAGGTCCGGGGCAGAGCTGTGCAATGCTACTATTTTTAGCCATTTTGGGACTTCCAGTGATTTCTCTTCGATTTCACGTAAGGGCTACCGCTTTCGCGAAGAGCAAAAAAAATTTGCGCAGAATTAGACCATTGTGTTCTCTTTTCCCATAAATTTGAACTTTGCGTTAGCGAGAAGACCATCGCGTTGATGAATGTCATCTTTCTTGCCCAGACTTATTTTTATTTAAGGAAATTTTTCAAAACATTTGCTTGCATTGTTTTCTTATTCGTTTACCAGTATATGCTAGCACCTATCTCGCCCAAAATTTGGTAGTAACAATTACACACTCACACTCAACCAACCTCACCCAGCAAGCAATAATAAATTTCAAATACAAGGTTAACATTTAGAACTTTTTGAACCCCATGTACAAAACAATCATGGCTGCTCTTCTACTACTTCACACCAAGAAACGAAGAAAGAGTTAAGAGACAAGTGAGAAAATCACATAACTTGAAAATGGAGATGGAAAATTACAATGGACTTGAAGAATATGGGGAATTCGGTTTTTGGGGATTTAATGAGGAGAGAGAACTGCTATTATGTTTTGGGCAGAAGTGTTGGTCTTTCAGATTTCCAGCGTTTTCAATTTTTTGGGGAACTTACCTGAGGCTTGAGTTTGCAAGGACAAGATCTTCTATGCAAAAAGTAAAAGCTGGCCAACAGTCACGAACACGAGGATAGAATCGCAGACGCGTAGGCTTAATTTTTCATATCCCTTCGCGAACGTGAAAGAATGCTACTGCAATTTCCAATAGCTACTGATTTTTGGTTGTCCGATCATCTCGACCTGCTCAAATCAACTCCAACAATTCTAAAACTTGGGTGACTAGTCAAAAATAATATTCTAAGCTATTTTTAATAAAATTTCAAAAATGATTAAATATTTAAAAACGATGGGTTGCCTTACACCAAGCGCCACACTTAGCGTCGTGGCAGGACGCACATCAACTATATCACTTTTCTCACCACTTTGATGATATGAATTGGGCACCTAAATTGGACTCAATCTTGTGATCACGAACAATGGCGGATGACAAGTAGACGATCAAGCCAATATTTCTTTCTTCATTTTCCATTTCTTGGCTTTCTTGTGAGAAATATCATTTTGCCTTCTTGAATATGCAAATTGCAAAATGTATGGCTTGTTTTTCTTATTTGCACTTCCATATGGATTTGCGCGGCCCAGTTCCCATATCACCATGCAACTCCAAAGTTAAAAAATTCTTAGAATGCAACCTCAAGCCTTCAAATGGCAATTTTTTCCGGATTTTGACATCATTTTTCCCCCCTGAACTAGAGTCAATTTCAACCATATTTTCAATTACACTGGTTTACAAAGATTCCATATTTTTATCGACATCTGTTAGTATGAAGTCGGTTTCCATATTTTCAATTCTTGATTCCTTAATATAAAGCCCACATTTTTCCTCGAAGTTGGACTCTTCTTGACTTCTTTCCACACGCTCAAGTTAGTTGGCATAGTGAGACTCAACCAATATTTTCATTTGATCTTTCAAAGTGCGGATATTCTCATCATTTTGAGTCAAGACTTTCTTCAAATCCTCGAGTGCAAATTTGTGCTTTTCTTCAGTGCTAAAAACTCTCAGTTTGATCATTTAAGAGTTCTTCATGGTTTTGATGAAGTGCCAAAGAAGGATTTTCAGCTTCAACCTCTAAGGAAGGTTCTTGGCTATCATTCACTTCCAAGGCTTTTTGGACCTCTAAAGCTTCAAGCATTTCTTCCATTTGTGAGTGCAACCTTTCAAGCACCAAATCATTTTCGAGGCTATTTTCCAATAGCTCCTTCAATGAATTTTGCGCTTTGTTTCCTCCTTCAAGTAGGTATTCTAACATAAGCTTGAAATTTCTATTTTGACCATACTCAATTTCTTCCACTTTCATATCCCTATAATTTTTATCACAATTAGTAATCATAGTGGGGGATGTGGCAAGGGAAGGACAGATAAGCACAATTATCCCAATGACCATTTTGATGACCATACTTATTACAATTACTTCACTCATGGGTTTGAGATGTGTGATAATCCGCCTCGGGAGAATTTAAATAATTTTTCCAAGAGTGTGATCCTTCACAATAAGGACAAGGGTCATCAAAGTATAAACAACTACCATCGGATCAATTTTCATTATATGATGCCATTTTTCAAAACTAAGAATATAAACAAGAAACAAACAAGGAAACAAACCAGCATAAGAAAAATTTATTACACAAATATTCACAATTTTTGACTAAAACACTTACTCTTATTTCTCAAATAACCTAAATACGCCAAATTGTTCCCTGAAACGATGCCAATTTTGATGACTTTTAAGTCCATTACTAAAAAGTGAATGAACACGATCGCATCCAATATAATTTATCCAACTATGAGCTGGTGTCGGATCCCACAGAGAACAATATGTAGATGATTTGATGTGTAAGAGAATTATCACTTATTATGATAAGTCAAACACTTAGAATGGTTTTGAGAAAATATTTATAACTAATTGTGAAAACGTAAACTAACCCAGAAAGCAAGTACAATGATCATTGGATACAAACATAGATACAATGGGAATTACACTCAAGTAACCATCCTATATATTTCACGATTTTACAAATATGAGCGAGTTTATGTTAATTAGCCTCTGATTTTGCCCAATCTCACACAACAAATATAGGTAAGCAGGCACTCGAAGCAATAATAAAATCCAACGTGAGTCGAGGTCGAATCCTCATGGAGTTAGAAATGGAATTAGGTATACGCCGAGTGTAATTATATAATGTGCCTCAAATTTCACTTTCGTATTCTTGTTTGTTGTTTCTATTTCTATTTTAAGCTATTGATTGGAAATGATAAACTAGAAGACAATGCTTTTAGTTTTGGTTATTTTTCAAATGATAAAGGATCTAGGGTCGTGACTCTCACCTAGGTGGTTACCTAACAGGTGATAAACTCAAGGGTAAGATTAATTAGTCAAGGTCGTAATATAGAAATCACACGCAATTACTCACTTTATACCTCTCAGTAGTTTGACTCATTTTACCCAATTTGGCTTTCTCAAGTCCAAATGGGTACTGCACAGAACACGTGATATATGCTCAAGTCGGGTCTTACTATCTCTAGATTTGACCCTTTATTTTGGGATATCAATTTCTTGAGTTCATCCAAATTTCTTGTTAGCCGAGTTCCTAGACTTAGTCCCTGTTTCTCAAATAGAGACTAAGCCAAATAGCCATGAATCAATATTTGCAATCATTAATTCTTGAATTCAAGCATAAACAAGGCCAAATATGACTAACCAGTCACAAATAAATCTTAAATCAAACCCATTAAGTATCCACACTAGGGTTGGGCCACAACCCTAGCTAGAAATTCAGCTACTCATGAAAATTGAAGCAACTACAGAAGAAATTAAGATAGAATGCATAATAATTGATTAGGAAAAAAATCCAATGTTTAAAAGTTAATCTAGTACAAAATTACTCAAAACAGTAAAGAAAACGGCTCACGTGTTCTTCCCAAAACTAAACTTAACCTAAAAATGACAAAAAGTTCTATTTATACTAAGCTGAAAAAAATCTGAAAAAATGCCCATGCGAAAGTTGTGTGATAGTATAATTCTGGTGCAGTCCATACAACGAGATGCTGTAGCCGCATAATTATTGTGCTGTTCACATTCCTGAAACTTGGTGCGGTCGCGCTTCTAGTTGTGCCACCGCACACAAATAGTGCGGTCCGCATTCCAGCTTGACTCTAGAATTTCCATCTCTCTGATCTTTGTCTTCTGAGGACCACATAATTTTGAATGCAGCCACACTTGTCCTTCCGCGGCTGCACAATTATGGTGCGGTCTGCATGCCTTCAGCCTTTCTAAAAACAACTCTTTGAGATTCTTTGTTTGTGGTCGCACAATTTTGGTGTGTTACGCATTATTGGTCTTTTTGCCCTGTTTTGGTTCTTGTACACTTTTTACTCCTTTATGAGTTAATTTGACTTTTTTACTCGTTTCCCAATATTCCTGTATAAAAGTACATTTCATTAGTTCTCGGGAATGTCTTTAAGCATTTTTGAGCTAAAACACAAGTAAAAAAGCAGTCAAAATCCCTAGTTATCAACTCCCACAAACTAAAGTTTTCTCTTGTCATTAAGCAACTAAGGAAATTCCCAACCTCCACTATAAAGTGAGGGTTAAAGCCGATATTTTTTGCTAATTAATCTTTCCCAACTCCAAATTATCTTTTTCAAAATAATTCGAAGTAAATGGGCGAGTCCTAGGGTTAGCTAATCCCTTTGGAAACATAAAAGAAAAGAATGATTAAAGAAATAATAACTCACTTTTTTATAAATAAAAATCATTCAATTCATAAGCATAACAAGATATTTATACTCAAACCTACTCTCTTCTATCTCCTCTCCTTGGGCATTTTTCATGGAATATTAGGGCTTCCATAGCCTCGCCCATCTCTCCCCAGCCTTTGGTTGTGGGAGAGCCATCTCCACCCTTAAAGAGAGCATACAAAACCATCCCAATCAAAATAAAATATGTTGAACGCCTATACTAATCCAAGTCAGTCGCAAATTTTATCCTAACACAACTAAAACCTATTGAACTTGATCATGGAGTGCCAACAATTCAATTTTCATTAGATGAACGTATGGAGTTTGCGAAGGAGGAGGGAATACATCAAGCTATTATGGTGAAACAGTCTTCAAATGTTCCAGATTTACCAACAATGAGAACCATATTGCCGAAAATTTTCGGCATCAAAAGACAAGTTTTGATCGGCCAACTTGCACCTAGATAGTTGCTCGTTAGGACTGATCAACATGAAGATTTTGTTAATTCACTTGCTAGGGCAGTCCAATATTTTAATCATAATGGAAAAGAGCACCAACTTAGAGTTTTTCCATGGTCAGTTGGTTTTCATGCATAAGAGGAGACGACAAAGACAGTAGTTTGGATCTCTTTGCCAAATCTGCCGACAGAGTTGTTCACAAAGAGAGCCGTTGCTGTCCATAGCTTCAGCTGTTGGCAAGCCCATAGCTATTGATAAAGCTACTCAGATCAAGTCTTGCCCTAGTACTACAAGAGTTAAGGTAATGCTCGATTTATTGGTCAATTTACCTGAAAAGTTGCGACTGCAATTAGTAGATAAATAGACGGGAAAGACAGTTGAATTGTTTCAAGAATTTGTCTATGATAACTTATCAATGTATTGCAATCATGTCAAGCATCAAGGACATGATGAAAAATCATGTCGACGTGTGAATAAATAGGCAGTAAGGGGTAGGCAATGTGTTGATGAAGCTGTCATGCAAAGGGAAGAAGAAATCCTCGATAATAAAGGTATGACATGTGAAAAGTTACAAGGGGATGCTAGGGATTTTTTGAATGCAAAAAAGAAGCAAAGAATGGAGGCTTCAAAGCATGTGGACGTACCTAGTGATCGAGCTGCATGATTAGTTAATCCTATGTTGAGCAGGAGAAGCAATGAAGATTTGGGTGACAAGAACAAAATCCTAGTTACTGGTGATTCTCCAACTCCTGTAGCTAATGGGACTCAACCTGCTGTAATATATGGAGCTACTATTGATCATGCAAATATGGATAAGGTAGCAGCTGGACAGTTGCGTAGCACAGATGATACAACTAGAAAAGGAACTAGGCAACATTTAGAAGCAGTAGCTATTGTTGCTACAGTTGCAACTGGATCTGGGCAATTTGTTGAGAAGAAAAGAACTGTTGGAGATGATACTGGACATGCAGTTAATCTAGGAATCTCCAGTAGTACTCAAGCTGCTAGTGTTTTGAAAGCACTTGGAAAATCTGGCGAGCAGGGAATTGGCACTACTGCTGCTCATAGTAGGATTGATGCAATGGAGAAACCAGTAGCTGTTGTACATAAAAGACAAGAACTGGAAGGGGTTCAAGCAGTGGATAATTCAAAATCTGAAGAATGGGCAGTGGTTAATCGAGCAAAGCAGCCACAAAGGAAGGTCAATACTACAGTGAACAATAATCAGAGTAATGCATCAAAGAACGTTAGAGTTCTAACTCTTTTAATGCTCTGATCAATGAGCCTATTTTGAATGATGAGGGGACGACTGTACAACAAGTTCATCGAGATGTAGCATCAAAAAATAATCCTCCAGGCAATGCAAAACAACGACATCGCTCAAAGAATACAAGTGGACAAATAGGTGTAATAAAGGATATGGTTCCTGTAGTTAAACAATAGGCAGTAGCTATTGATGAATCTACTGCAACTACACCAATGTTCCATTTTTCCAATCCTGAACTAGCTAAAATGGTAAAGGATGCTCAGGCAGCTATGTTGATGAATACAACTCCAAAGGCTACGGCACCTTTAGTCGCACTGAACACTTCAGTCTTTGAGGTCCCTTCTCAATCGATGGAGTTTCATGCTGAGCACGCGGAGGACTCTGGACAGCAGCTACTATCAACATGCAACAATCAACAACCAAACACAGCTATGGTCTCAATCTCTCAAGCATCCACAAATGAGTTAAGTGGCTCTAAGGATCAACAATATGCGACCAGTGCAATTGTTGTTAAACGGAAGACTTGGGCTGAGCGAGTCGAAGAGGAGGAAGATGATAGTGACAATGAGGCTACTCAATTTTCAGCAACTCCTCCATCAAAGGATGAGGCAGCGAAGGTGCAAGGAGAGAAGGTTTCTAATTCCACAGATTGCGGGCCAAAGAGGAGAGGATTAAGTCCAAATGCTCCTGCTTTTGTACCATCCAAACAACAGCAATTTGTAGCAGCTTTAGAGGGTGCTAGTTCGACAATACAAGCTAATAAAGTGGTTGCAAAATCTGGGCAGCAGCGTGCACTAAGCGCAACAGTTTTGTCACACAACATTGATGCTACTGGAAGTTCAAGTGCAATGGCTGCAAATTACAATTTGACGCCTACCAATACCTTCATTGCTCTTGTTTCTCATGATATAGATACAAGCAATCTACTACAACAGCAATATCATAATGCAAGTTTTTCAGGCGTGATTTTAAACATGGCTTTGATTTCAGACCAAGACTGGGCACTATTGGATACTTTGGACAGTCCAAAACCTCATAGATGCGCATACTCAACTGGCTCAAAAACAACTTCAATAAAAGATGAAAGTTTCAGCGGCAAAGAGATAAACCATATAGTGCAAAGAGAATGAAGAGGCATAAACCATTATGGATGGTTATACAAGAAGAAGCTAATCAAAAACTAGAGGTCAACTTACACATTGCTATTTTTGATGAAGATGAAATGATAGATTCTTATCTAGAAGAGGCGGCTACAAGTGGAGATTTCTCTCCTAAGCATAGTAAAAAAAGGAGGTGAATCAAGGAATAACACTTAGGCAAATCCCACCGAGAGCTGACAAAGCAAAAAGGGTTTTTCCCCTCCACATCTACGAGGTCTAATAGATCGGAGAAGAAATGAAGAATTTGAAGATAGTTAAAGAGGATTTTAAGGAACTTCAAATTGAATAACTCATGGGTTTGATAAATGAGGGGCAAGACACTAATTACTACATTTTTTTAGTGTATCATTTTCAAAGCATCATCACATGTAATAGTGCCATAGAGTATGTTATAAACTCTATGACGATCATAGAGTACTTACTTGCAAGTTCCTATTTTTTACACTCTTGCTAGAAGATGAGGTTTTCCATACCTCTATGGAATTGTTAGGCAAGGTCCCCCTTACATGTATTCTTTCTGTGTGGTTTGTTTTTCTTTTTTATTGTTAATAAAACTAGCCCCAGGCACTTGCTTAGTGGATTTGCTTAACAAAAAAAAAAAAAAGATATTTAATCACACTTCAGATATGAATATTTTTATAAACAAAATTTGCCAAAGATATTTTCTAAATAAGCTAGGTCGTGTATTAAATATCTTGGGGTCAAAAACATAAAATTCCAAAACTGCACAATTTTTCTGCCAATTTCTTCTTTGTTTATACGGTTATACCTTCCTGTTTGCGAAGGTTAGTTTCTTTGTAGCTTCGTGTTCGCGAAGGGTTGGCTTCCTAAAGCTCTGTGTTTCCGTTCACATTCGCAAAGAGTTTGCTTCCTGCTTCTTCGCGGTCGCATTACACCTTCGCATTCACAAAGGTTAATTCACTGGGCAGACTTCTATTGTCTATTTTAGCTCCCTTTTTACTTATTTTTCACTTGGTTTCTTCACCATCACTTCTAAATCACGTACAATTTTAAACACATGATTTTATTAACCTTAAGGATGAGATAAGTTGTTAAAATACTCACTTATCACCCCTATAAAAGAAATGTATATTATTATTATACATACAAAAAAAATAGTTATACTATAGCAAAGTAAGTATTTACTACTCAGGCTATGAATTCTATAAACTTGTCGACCCTCCATGCTGCCACATTGGCGAGAAGTTTTGTCTTGTTCCTCATTAAGCTATAGAGATATGTTCAAATCAGGCCAGACTCTTATATAGAACATGTTTTGATAAGACAGCTCTGAAAGCACCTCTATATGATTGAATGCTAGCCGTAGTTTGTGGAACACCACTCCTATTGTCGTGTTCGGACTTTACATATATTTTCAACATACTTATGACAAGAACATCCTTATGTTCATCCGAGTCCTTAAAAATTTTGCAGAGTTTCATCATCATCGATGTTAAAATCGGCATAACAAGCCACACCATATAGAGTAAGTGTATACTTGTATCTTCTGGTTGTCTTAAGATTCATCAAACGTTTACTCACACTAATTATTTTACAAATCAGAGATACCAATGCGTGATACTCAAATGTAAGTGAAAATTTAGCAATACTTTATACACCGAATTATTCTCCACCAGTCTCGCTGCCTCAGTATAACACAACCCTAACTCTTCGCTCATCGATCATCGTCGAAAGATTCAAAGGGAACTCTGTATAGACTAATGAAGATGAAGAGAAATTTAAATGAAGCTAAAGAACAAAGGCAAATTTGTTCAAATTTACTCAAGAATGATTTCTTCAAGAATGGACGTTTGACTTTAGTAAGCATTTATAAGTGCCTTTGGCACCCGAGAAATATGCATATGATAGGTGTTTCGCTGTACAATTATCAGGGTAGTGATTCAAAAAGTAAAAAAAAAAAAACAAATGAGCATATAGCGCATGTATTACATGTACTATATCGATGAATCATCATGGCAGTGGTTCAGACAGCCAGAATATTTGGATAGTAAAAAGACAGTGTGTAGTGCATGCAATATATGCACCCTATGTTAACGGGGTTCAGCATTTTTTGGCACCCATTTTGTTCGCTTGAATTCCAAAAGTTGTTATTTTGGTTCCGGACTCACAATTCTTTCACGTGGGAGTCGATTTTTTTTTTTCTCATGAGTAAATCATATAAAATTCTTTTTGATAATGTATAATGGAGGTCAGATTGACACTAGATCACAGGTCTTTTGTGCCACCATGTTGAACTATGTAGCTACATAATCTAAAATTTGAAGTTACTAGAAATATCATATTTTTCGTCAACTTATTTATGTTTTGAACAAAAGTAATTCTTTTTTGGTAATTAATTTTTCTATTAAACCCTCATAATCACATAGCTATTCATTTACAACTAAGGATAAAAATTCAAGTGTGTAAATGTTAAGCTAGCTTAGAATTAACACTCCTCGACAATGCACTTCTTGGTTGATCATTTTGGTCACTTCTTCTTTGTGTTCCTCGAAAGGTTCTCCAATTACGCTCTTACCAAATATGATACACTGCACATGCAAGAATCATTCAAAATGTTGCACACTTTTGCTTCTTTGCTGAACAATGCTTGATTTTCCACTGCTACTCAACCTGCCAACCTTGTATATTCTTTTGAAATCTCATCTAGAGAAATAATGTATCCCATATTATTGTTGAATACCTGCATTGAAAGAACAAGTGCTCGTGGCTTTCAGCTACATTACCACATAGTGAGCATGTTGAAGTTACTGCTACTTCCCATCCCAAAAGTATGTCCCTTATATATAGTCTCTCCAGTATAGCCAGGCATAGAATGGATTTCCACTTAGGACTCCCCCAGTTGTTGCGTATAATTCTTCTCCATTCCACCTTAGGTAGATCTACTCTTAGTTTGTTATATATCAACCTGATGAAATACAACTTCATGTTCAACACTTCAGCAACTGTTATAGGTACTTACCAACTCCCAGGATTTTTTGTGCCATCCATGAGGCTTGTTTAGCTTTACCTTGCACTAATTCTTGCCTCTTGATGTAGTAAGTATGGATCCATTGGATCCACAATCTGTCCTTCTTCATGTGCAGGTTCTACAATTGTTTGAGTAGAGCAGCTTTATTCCATATGACCATGCCAATAATATTTAGACCCCTGCAGATTATGGCAAGCATAGTTCTCTCCAAGCTACCAAAGCTTTGGCTTTATTTTCTGTTTCACCAGTCCACAAGAATCTCTTACAAATTGTCTCAATGGCTTGTAATATCTTCTTAGGTAGGGGAAATATATGTGACCAAAATGATTGAATAGAAAATAAAATGCTCTTGATCAGTTGTAGCCTTCCTGCATAGGAGAGGAACTTAACTGTCCAATTTTTTATTCTGCGAACCATCCTGTCTAGCAGAGGTTGGCATTGTGTAGTAGATTGTCTTTTGCTATTCAGTGGAACTCCTAAGTATCTGAATGACAATGAGCCTTTAGAAAAACCTAGGCATTGGATATTATTTTGCTGAACTTCATCAGTAACTCCTCCAGATTATATGTTGCTTTTCTCCTGATTAGCAATTAACCCTGAAGTCTTTCCGAATTGTTGAAAGCAATCATACAGTAGTTGCACAGAAACCACATCACCTGTGTAGAATAGCAATAGACCATCTACAAAACTCAGTTGAATTATGTTCAGCTTCTCACGCCTAGGATGATAGTTAAAGTCAGGTTTATCTTTGAGTGTCTTCAAGCTCCTAGTAAGATATTCCACAGCTAGGACAAACAGATATGGTGATAGTGGATCACCCTGCCTAACTCCTCTCTTGGCAGCAAAAGGAGTTGTTGGCTTCCCATTAACCACAATAGTATAGGACACAGTAGTAACACATGTCATAATCCAAGCAATAAATTTTCCTATGATATTCATCTTTGTAAGGACTTGTTCAAGAAAACACCATTCTACAGTGTCGTAGGCCTTTTGCATATCTACTTTGACCATACATCTGGGAGATAAACCTTTTCTCCCATAACCCTTTTCAAGCTCAAGGCCCAAAAGGACATTGTCACTCAGAATTCTTCCTGGAACAAAGGCTGCCTGACTTAGGTCAAGCAAATCTTCCATTACTACCTGCAGCCTGTTTGCGAGCATCTTGGAGATGATTTTGTAGATAATAGTGCAACAGGATATGGGCCTAAACTGTTTAATAGAAGTAGGATTTTTAACTTTTGGGATTAAGGTAAATGTTGTTGTGTTTATTGGTCTAAACAATTCACCTTCATAAAATAACTTCATGACAACTTTTGTGATGTCTTCTCCAACTACATGTCAGGTCTTCTTGTAGAAATAGGCATTGAATCCATCTCCACCTGGTACCTTTGAACCACCAATCCCTTTCAAAGTTGTTTGTAATTCTTCCTTAGTAAAAGGTTCTATTAGCTGAAGCCGATGTGACCTTGTAAGTCTTGAACCACTCCTCATTATGTTAGAGTTAATAGTAGGCATATTGTTTGTTATCTCCTTAGTAATCCTTCATAATATCCCAGTATCTCCTTCTCAATACCCTCTGGATTATTAATAACTCTTCCACTTGTATCTGTTAAGTTTTTGATCTGGTTCTGTTCTATTCTCCCTTTCATGCTTGCAAAGAAGTAAGTTATATTGGAATCTCCTACCTGAAGCCATTGAATTCTAGACCTTTGCCTATAAATGCTTTCTTCTCTAGTACTCCATTTCTCCCGTTGTTGTTTTGTGGTTTTGTCCAATTCAAACATATCAGCTGTAGTGTTAATTGTCCTCATCTGTGCTCTTATATTTGCTAGCTCTTCCTTTGTCTGCTACAATTTCTTTGTTGTATTGGAGAACTCTCTTTTATTCAACAGAAGTAATTTCTGGGATGATCATTGTATTTTTGTCACGATCCAATTTCCCCTCCATTGGGCTTCGTGATGGCATCTAGTCTTAAGGACTATGTAAGCTCAATATTTATGGAAGAGCAACAATAATAAATAGCATCTTAAAAAATTTTCTGAAAAAAATCCTTTATAAAACGAACATACTCCCAAAACCTGGTAGTACAAGTCATAAACTCTATAGAGTTAACTACCACTTCTAAACATAATGGTTCAAAAAGGAGTAAACATAGTTGACTACATGAAGGTGACTTCAAAGCCTGCGAATGCAACAAGTGGTTTATCTTGATTCTCCTCAACAATGATCCGCACAATTACTGATCGATACCTGGATCTGCACAATAAAAATGTGTAGATTCGTATCATAAGCACACCACAGCAGTGCCCTATAAGTATCAAAACTAACCTCGGTGGAGTCACGACGAGGAACAGTCAAGACATTTACTAGTCTAATAAATGATACAGTATAGGCGTAGGAACAACATAACATGATTTATATATATAGACCACACGGTATAGTAAACAGTATAACAAGCACTATACGGGAAGAAAACAATAAGCAATAGCGAAATACCATAATAATGACATAGAAGAGCGAACGAAATCACAAACCCAAATCGTGAATCACAAATATAGTAAAGGTAATAAATAACTCAGAACTTACGAGAGTGTTCACATCAGGTCTTAGCCAACAATCTCCACAAAGTACCAATCTTGAACAAACTTACAGCTTATGGGTTCCAATACCTGAAATCTAATATTTGGCATCTTGTGCCCCCATCACACCTCATCGTCATGTTGACAACTCACTTGCTAACTAGAGCCACTCTCATATTCATAGCAAGTAAACGAGGGTGTACATCTATACTCAGCAATATTATGACAACTTTATATCCATTGGGGGTGTTCAACTATGTATATGATTATGCATGTGCTCTAACATAATTCCTACCAGTTAATTTGCACTTGTGGAAAAAAATGGACGGATGCTCTCGGCGCACAATAGCACACCAATAGAATAGTTACCATCTTCGGCGCACAATAGCACGGCGAGATTGTCGCCGGAAATGGCTAGAAAACGTAGGAATGCTGCTCCGACTGCTACCGCTGTTCCTCCAAAGGTCGTTACAGCTGCGCATGGCATTACAACTACTCTCGAACCCCTAACATTTGGTAACTTCCTTCCACAGAAGTACCAATCGAAGGAAAATTCACATGCAGAAGCAGTTAAGGCTCGATCGAAAGGTAATGAAGTGATGATTGAAACAACTGCGAGGAGATTACAATTTTCAGATGTAACAGAACCAGCAAAACCGCTATCAACAGCTGTTGAAGTTGTTGAACCAGCAAAATCAAAACCAACAGTTGCGGAAGTTGTCAGAGGTAACAGAGATGTGCAGATGGGTAAGACTCTTTCCTTTGTTCCCCCTACTATGCGAGATGGAAAAAAAGTTGTTAAGATCAGTGAAGAGGATTTGAAACCACAGCTGGATTATTGGAAAAATGCGTTGATTGGTTTTGTAATTGGAGATCGACCTAGTGAGCAGAATATGGAGAATTTTGTTGTTCATGTTTGGAATTTTGTCACCAAACCTCAAGTTCTGGTGCATGCTGAAGGGTACTGTATTTTTAGGTTTAATAGTGCTGAAGACAGGGATGCAGTCATGCAATCAGGCCCATATACTTTAAGGAGTAGGCCTATGGTGCTGAGGCCATGGGAAGTTGATTTCAGTTTTCAGGCTAGTATTCAGCACTATTCCTATTTGGATTCGATTCCCAGGACTCCCTCTAGGATATTGGTCTGCAGAGGTATTGAGCAAGTTGGCAAATGCGATTGGGAAGCCATTGTATACTGATAAATTTACTGCTCATTATGACAAAATTTCATTTTCTAGAGTGCTTGTTGAAGTTGATGCTGCTTACAATCTTCCTTATGAGTTAGAAATTGACACTCCTTATGGACCTAAGATTCAGACTGTTGAGTATGACTGGAAACCTACCTTTTGTAACCATTGCCTCAAGTTTGGTCATGAGAAAATTGATTGTTGGTACTATGCTGACAATCCAGAAAAGCAAAAGGAGGAACAGGAAGCCAAAGATAAACAGCAGGGGCAACAAATGAAGAAGCAATGGATTGTAAAGAAGAATATGACCAATGATGAAGTTCACAAGCAACAAGAGGGTTCTGTAGATCCAGTAGGTCATGAAGTACAGGCAGTTCAGGATTCAAACATGTTAAATGAGGGTCAAAGTACTTTGCAGCAAAATGAACTAAAGAATCCAGAAGAGCAACCTAGTGAAGTGAATATGGCTATCACCAATAATGGTGAACAGGTGGTTAGCACAGGTAATAGAGTGAAAGCAATCATGAAAGATATGGAGAGTAGGGGGCAACAGTTTGATCCGGGACCCTCTTACAGCCTAACAAATGTTGATCCATGATTGTAGCCACATGGAACATTAGGGGGCTTAACCAGCCTCCAAAGCAGAAGGAGTTGAAACAATTCCTTGCTGATAATAAAGTGGGTGTAATAGGTATTCTTGAAACCAGAGTTAAGGAACACAAAGCTAAGAAGATATTTGATAAAATTGCAAAGGGTTGGCTGTGGCAATGTAACTATGCAAAGGCTATTAATGGGAGAATATGGCTATTATGGAAGACTCATGTACAGATTCAAATAGCAACTTTCTCTGATCAGTATATTCATTGTCTGGTAGAGGATACAAGAAGTTTAGCCAGGTTTCAATTCAGTGTTGTATATGCACAAAATACTGCAGTGCTTAGGGCACAGCTGTGGAGGGACCTCAAATCAATTCCTATACCTCAACAAGATGCATGGCTTATAAGTGGTGATTTTAACTGTGTTCTAAGTTCTGAGGACAGGATTGGGTCTCTAGTAACTGAGGCTAAAGTAAGGGATTTCAAAGATACAGTAGATGACTTACAACTTACTGCTGTAAGAGCAACTGGTTGGCACTATACTTGGACAAACAAGCAAGATGCTGATTCTAGAGTATATAGCAAGATAGACTGGGCACTGGGCAACTATCAATGGCAACAAAAGTTTGGGCACTTGGAAGCTGACTACATGAATCCATTGGTATCAGATCACTCCCCTATTTTAGTTAAATTTGGTGTATATAAACCATTGCATCCTAAACCTTTCAGGCTATATAGCAATATAATGGAACATGAGCAGTTTCATGGCATAGTTAAGCAAGGCTGGGAGAAGGTTTACCATGGCTCACAAATGCAGCAGACTTGGAGTAAATTGAAGGCAGTGAAGCAGCAACTGAAGGGGTTAAGTGCCCACTTAGCCAAGTACAAACAACAGATTATTCAGACAAGGGAAAAACTTGACAGTCTACAGTTACAAATGCAGAATAACTTTCTTTCTCAGGAGCTGATAAATGATGAAAGGGATCTACTAGAAGAACTTGAAAAATGGAACAATGTGGAGGAGCAAGTAATGAGGCAGAAATCCAAAGCTACATGGATTGAATGTGCAGATGCAAATACCAAGTATTTTCATGCACAATGGAGGATCAGGACAGGCCAGAATAATATCACTTCTATTTATACTGACACAGGTATCAAGCTAACTGAGCCTCTTGCAGTGGAACAGGAATTCTTAAAGGTCTTTCAATCACTAATGGGGGAGTGTGCTTCTGAACTTCCCTGTGTGAATACTAGTATAATGAAAGAAGGTAGATGTCTCACAATTGAACAGCAAAGAACTCTTATTAGACTAGTTACCATGGAGGAAATCAATGCAGCTGTCACTGATATGCCTAGGGATAAGGCTCCAGGAGTAGATGGTTTTCCCATTGAGTTCTTTACAAAGAGCTGGAAGATAGTCCAAGAAGATATATTCTCTGCTACTAAAGAATTCTTTGAAACCTGCCAAATGCCACATATGATTAATACCACTGCAATAGCCATTGTGCCAAAGGTCAAAACTCCTATCACTGTGAAGGATTATAGACCTATAACATGTTGTACTCACTATACAAAATCATTTCCAAAGTTATTACCAGAAGGACGAAGGGTGTAATTGGAGACCTGATTGGACCTGCCCAATCTGCATTTATTGAAGGAAGGAGTATCATGGATAACATTCTACTCAGCCATGAAATATTCAAAGGATACTCTAGGAAAGGGGTTTCTCCTAGATGTGTTCTAAAAGTGGATCTCAGGAAGGCATATGATACAATTGAATGGAGTTTTCTGAAGCAGATTATTATTGCACTAGGGTTCCCTGCCAAGTTTACTGATTGGATAATGACTTGTATCTCAACTGCCTCATACTCTCTAGTAATGAATGGTGGCCTCACTAAACCATTCAATGCTAAGAGAGGTATAAGTCAGGGGGACCCTATGTCTCCTTATCTATTTGTATTGGCCATGGAATACTTGAACAGATTACTTCAGCAGCTACATAAGGATGGAAACTTCAACTTCCATCCTAGATGCAGGAAACTAAACATATCACATATATGTTTTGCTGATGACTTGTTAATGTTCTGTAGGGCTGGCATAGTATCTATTCAGATATTGCACAGCACATTTCTTATATTCTCAGCTGCTTCTGGACTTCAGGCTAATGTAAGTAAGAGTGCAATCTATTTGGCTGGAGTTCCCCAGGAAACTAGAGAGGAGATTATTGCTGCTCTAGGATTCACTGAGGGGCATCTTCCCTTCAGATATCTTGGAGTCCCTCTGGACTCTAATAACTAGCCATACAGCACTATTTGCCTCTCATTGAAAAGATCACAGCAAGTATCACTTGCTGGTCAGCAAAACTGCTATCCTATGCTGGCAGAACTCAACTGATCAAGGCAGTGATCTTTGGAATGCAGACTTATCGGGCACAGGTGTTTATAATCCCTAAGAAGGTCTTGATGGCTATAGAGGCAATCTGCAGAACATACCTCTGGACAGGCAAAGCTACATTATCTAGGAGAGCACTTGTGGCCTGGGATAAGGTATGAGCCTATTTCCTCTGGGGGTCTCAATATTATGAGGATGGATATATGGAGTAAAGCAGCCATAGCAAAGTTACTATGGGATTTGGCTAATAAAAAGGAATGTCAATGGGTCAGGTGGGTACATTCTTACTATATCAAGAATAGGAGCATAGAGTCAGTTGTTGTGCCATCCAACTCCTCTTGGGTGGTAAAGAAGATACTGGAAAGTAGGACATTGGTGTTGGGGAATACTTATCAGCAGGTTGCAGAGTGTATGCAAGCTAGGAAAATTTCAGATTCACAAAATGTATATTGCTTTGCTGCCAAAGTTTCCTAAGACTGCATGGAGGAACTTAATGCTTACTTCATCTGCTCTTCCTAGACACAGGTTTACTGTTTGGTTAGCTGCTCAAACAAAACTTCCCACAGTTGAGAGGTTGCAGATTATAGGCATACAAATACCAACTTTGTGTATATTCTGTAAAATACATGATGAAGAGTTCAAGCATCTGTATTTTGAATGTGTCATTACAAGCAGAGTATGGAGGAGAATCTGTGTGTGGTTGGGACATACAAGGATCATTGAATGCTGGGAGAATGAAGTGAAATGGATTTGTAGCAAAGTAAAGAGTAAAAACTGGAAGCAGGCAATCACTGCCACAGCATTTGTGACCACTGTTGCATTGCTATGGAGGAGTAGGAACTTGATCAGATTTGAGAACAAGACATTTGATGAAGAACAGTGTTGCAAAGAAGTGGCAATGTTAATACATGCAAGAAATAGGAAGTGTAAAAGGTGGCAGGATGGGTTACAAATGCTCAACTGCTATCCTTAGTTTTGATCATTGGCTATTAGTTAGTGTTTGTCTATATGAGTTGTGTAGTAGAATTGAAATGTAAATGAGTAGTAGGAGTCCATACTACTACCATAGGAATACATTGTACATATTTTTTGAATCAATACAAATCGACAGTTAAGACAAAAAAAGAGCATATGGAAAAGAAACGGACAGTACATAAGATATTTGCTCACAACTTCCACGAGATAAATATCATAGAGGTAAGTGTACCACAACACAATATCAAACAACGAGAATGCCTCCAGGCCATCACAAATCATCACAGTCAATTCCCAAGATAGCCCACCTTGTTTCGCCAACTGTGCAAATAATAACATAATAAGTGCCCGCCTTGTTTTGTCGCACGTGCATCATAATGTTCCCACCTTGTCTCGCCACTTGCGCAACCCACATATAAGCATATATACATACATATCCCGCGTTGTCACGTCGTATGTGCAATATATCAATGGCAGTAATAGCACGACAGAAACCTTGTGTAACCCCATAACAACTACGGCACGACAGAAACCCCGTGCATCACAATATCAACAACTGCACAGCAGAAACCTCGTACACCATCAAAACAAGCAAAACATCAACAATGACAATAAATACAAGAACACGACAAGAAAATAAACTCGTGAACTTTCGAGCACAAGGAGACGATAAAACTAGCTCACAAGGAATAACCGCAATAGGAAATGCTACGCATAATAAAAACAACTCAACAAGGGAGAAAATAATATGTTGCAATGATCCCACAATATGTAGTTCAACAACAAAGAAGCTAATGCGAGTCGAATAATTCCAAATAAGGAGATGTCAACTAAATATAGGATATCTAAACATCTTGTAAGGTTGGGAAATTTACGAAGAATGTACAACAATTTCATTTAAGGATGAGCAATGAGAAAATAATCATAACCTCGGTTAAGCTAAACAGTTACAGGAGAGATAATACTGATTTTCAATAAAGACAAGCAGCTACGAAAGATTGCATGAAAATAGAAGAGATAAAAATCTTTGATTAAGAAAACTAAGAGTCAAATACAAAATAAGAATGAATCGTAAAGCAATTAATTCAAGTCAAAGAATGAAGAGGTGAAAATAGTAAAGGACAAACTCAATCATATCAAGAACAACTTCATACTCAGTGAATATAAGGACCTAAGAACCCTAAAAGGCCAACTTTCTACAAATACGTCTGAACACGCACAATCAACATGGAAGACTCAAATCCTACGCGGAAGTCCACCACATAAGGTTTAGAAAGATACTTACCTCAAAGACGATGCACCGATACTCTAAAATGCACTTCTCGGGTAAAAGGACCTCCGGGCGTCATATCTAACAAAATTTACTTCAAAGCACAAATAAAACACATAAAAAACTATTCTGGATCAATATTTAACAAAATCCAAAAATCGGTTCAAAAGTCGACTCCTGAGCCCACACCTCAAAACTCGACAAATTTTACAAAAACTGAAAATCCATTTTGATACGAGTTCAACCATACAAAATTTATCAAATTCCGATACCATTTGATCACTCAAATCTGGAAAATTTCATTTTTTAGAAACTTTCTTCAAAACCCAGATCTCCCTCAATCCAAAACAAAAATTAAAAGATAAAAATGAATATAAAATCATGGAATATGCTAGATTCTAGGTGAAGAACATTTACCCAATCATTTTGTGCGAAAAACCTTCAAAGAATCATTCAAAACCGAGCTCCACAAGTCAAGATATGATGAAAATGGTGTAACCGTCAATTTTGGGACATATTTTGTCTGCCCGGGCATTTGTGCATCGCAAACGCGGAGGAAGTATCATGTCCGTGAAGAAGAAATATGAAGGCTTCCCAGGTTGCTCATCGCGAAGGCAATAATGTGTTCGCGAACGCGAAGAAGGAAAGTTTGATGGCCCAAAGATTGCTCTTCACGAACGCATGAACTAGCACGCGATCATGGAGTTGATTCTTTTTTATACTGCATATAGTGATATACGAATATTTTACTGTGGGATTACCAAATCTTCTTTCAGCCGCTATCTTATCTTAATAGAGCAAGAACCAAGGAATTATCAAACTTAAGTGTATCTGCTTATGATAATACGTAGGAGTAATGTTTATAATTGACTTTAATATGCATACTATAAAAGTACAATTTATTGTGATTCCTGGTTTAGTACGTAATCTTTGTCTAGTTTTTCATGCCCCTCAATTAATGGATCATGGTGTGTTATTTACTTCTGATGACTATTCTTTTTGTCTGTTCAAGTTTACGTCTGATGTAATATTTCCTTTTTTCCACGTTGAAAGTATGCAGGTCAAATATTAACTCGTTGACAGGTTCGATGAGATTTCTTAAGTAGGAATAGGGTCAAATAATTTCTGCTTTTGGGCATACGCGGAGCCAATGAACTTTGTAAAAATGTTTTATATTAACTTTATAATTTAATTAACATGTTAACATTCCTTAGTTTCACTTATAATGGGAAGTGGAACGATAGGATATGATAGTATAAAAATTGACAAAAGTTAAATTCACCATAAATATATTGTTATTTATTTATCTTGAAAATAGTAATTACAATTAGATTTAATTTTGTGATTTTAAAAATTAAATATGTGATCTATTTTTATGTTAGTTGTTAGACAATAGATGCTAAGTGAAAGACTAGAAGATAAGATAAGAGCTTGTAGATAGTGTAGTAACCAAACCAAATGATTGGAAAACAGGTGTCTCGAGCTTGAGTATCCGGGGCTTCGAGGTCGGATCAGATGCCAAGCTAAAAGTAGTCGATTGAGGATTGACGGTTATGATAGATTTGATGAAGGCTTTTTATGACCAATAATGAACAATAAATGAAGAATAATGAATATAAGCAATATATGTAAGTAATGAAATCAAGAGAATTATTAAGTTAGAAAGCAAAGAGAATGTTCTTGTATATTCAAAATTATGTATCAGATCCTCTTACAAAATTACAAGGATCCCCTTTATATATGAGGAAGAATCTCAACATAGTACAAATGCATTTATTACAAAGATATGGGGTTGGTACAATCATTTCAAGCCATGATACGGGTTTGAACAAGCCTACTAGACTTTGTCATCTCTAGTCACGCGCCTTGGTAACCTCCCACGTTTTCACCATAACCATCAATCTGCACTACCTCGAGGTCAGACGTTGATAACCCCATGGGTGTGAATCTCGACAATAGCCTCGAGCCTCTGGAAACATGCTCAAGAAGCATCGAAATGGTCGAAAATTGGACCCTTTTATTTTACAGTATACAGATAGTCCCCGCGTTTCCTAGAATAAAATGATAGGAAACGGTATTGAACTTCTACTTCTCATGCACTACCATCATGACGTCAATCGATTAGAGCATTAAATGCCATTACTCGAAAAATTATGCAAGGATCACTATCAACACGACTATCGTGGAGGCCACAAACCGCTATTGGTTCATCCTTTCGCTTCCCATATGAATTATATGAATACCTCAATCGTTTAGTGATGCACACTTTTACAACATCTTCAAAATTTCAGAGCTGAAGCCATCCCTTCTCGCGCTCTTCTTCCTTCCATTCTTCGCTCCTTGCTTCCTTTCTCAAAAAGACCTTTCCTCCACCATGGCTAGAACCTCCAAAACAGTGCCTCGAAAAGAGGGTATTGCCTCTTCGTGTAGAACATCCAATGGCAAACCCAAAGTAGCCCCCACTATTGAACAGTGTACCCCTACCGAGTTTGATACTTTGAATGATTTTTCTATTGAGAGATCCTCATCTACGTCGGGCCGATGTGAAATGTGTCCCAGTGTATTTACGTTGTGACTAATATAGAAAAACTGAAGGAAGACTGTCAATGGGAGGAGACCGTGCTGGTTGAGGTTCCTCATTCTACTGAAAGCATAACGAACCACAAAGCTGGCTTCCTTCATGTATATATTACCTATTCACTTTGGTCCTCGGCGATTCTTCAGATCCTTCTTCCCCGGTAGCAAATCCGGTTATTCTCGACTTCTGTGATAAGTATCAAGTGACGCTCAGCCAAATCTATCCATCTTTCTGGAGGATAGTGTATATGCTGCGTTGTTTCTCCAACAAGGTCGTGGGTATGATTTTTACCCTTGACTACTTGATTAGACAGTATGACCCTCATTTTTATCGAGGTTTGATTACGCTTCACCCTCAATCCGCGAAGCTATTTTTCTCAAGAATTGATGAGAACAAGGATCTACTATGGATGAGCAGGTTTGTCCGAGTGAGGACCTCAAACATCATCTCGGGCCAAAGGATGCCATTCCCGGAGGAGTGTAATATGAAGTGTAAGTATCTCTTCCCCAAACAAGATTTATTGACTACTTACCTTCTTCTCAAAAAATGATCTCCCCTGCGTTTATGTAGCTACTGTTTGGTATCCTGAAGAGGTGCAGGGCCTATAGGGGTTGATTAGGCAATTGAATACTTTGTTCCCTTATTTCGGGCGTTCTTGGCCCTACTTGGCTAAAACGTGGTAGCCGACAAAAAATCATGGTAAGGCTTTTTGTTGTCGCCTCTACCATGTTACAATATCTCTTTCTTGGTGACAAGATTTGACTATTATGCTTGCGGACCACCTCCCAACGACGAGGAAGAAGCCCCAAAGCCTGATAAGGGCAAGAAGAGGAAGAAAATGGAGGCTGTTGAATCTCTTATGTCAAAGAAGCCCAGATCACGCAAGCCTCAAGCCATTCCCAAGGTCTCGACTTCAGCTTCTAGGGAAAGTCCAGTATTAGGGATGAAGATGACGTCGATGATGAGTACCTTTTGGTACAAAGAGCGATGTGGGGCACGGATGCCCCGAAGGTGGCTGGGTCAAAGGCCACTAAATTGGGAATAGTCGACTCGTCTCGAGCCCATTTTGTAGAGGCCCTCGAAGAGGGTATTGATACAGTCCCCGAGTCTCTAGCCAAATATGCTATTGTCTTTGTTGAGGAACCCATTGCTGACGAATCCAAAAGTTTTTGGCTCAGATCCTTTCGGGGACAAGAATTTCCCATCAAGGACATTAAAATCCTAGATGGCCTTAATTTAGGTCCTTGATTCTCCCCCATGGAATACAGGGATGCAAAGAACACAAATGTCACCAATATTGGAGGCCCTCACGAGGGGGAAGGTGTGCTTGGAAACTTCCTCGATGGTCTTGGTGAAGACATTGATCTTGACAGTCCCGATTCTATCGAGAAGGTGGAGAGGCTCCAGCGGTAGGTGATACCTTTCTATGCCTATTTCTCGTGTTCCGAGCATTTTTCTCCATTTTTCTGCTTTTTCTATTTTTGTTTTAGGCAAAGAAGATACATGATCATGATATCTCTAAGCTGCGAGATGAGCTTATATGCCGTGGGAAGGAGGTCGAGAATCTCACTTAGTGGTGAAAAGAGTTGGAGACCTTTTATGCCTGAAAGGATGAAGAGCTGAGTAGGCCCTAGGAGAGATTTGATGAAATGTGTTGAGAAAAAGATAAGCTTGGCGAGCAGGTAATACCGTATTTGTGAACTTTCCCTTTTTCCTTGTAACTTAGAATTTTATTAACCTTACTTTTCCCTTGCATGTTAGGCAAAAGAATGCCCTCGTGAAGCAGCTCCGAGAGGAGGCGGTTTCCAAGGATGCGGAGGTCATCTATTTGAGGGGATAAAATGGGGTCGTGGCCTCAGAGATGAGCTTTCTATGGACGGAGCTGATATCGAACCGGGGCCTTCTATAGAGTGTTAAGGAGAAAGTTGCAGCATTATCGTCAACCAATTTCGTGGTAGAAAAAAAGGCGTCTTCGTATAAGAAACATGCCACCACTGCAAATGAACAAGCTCGAGAGATATTACTGAAGGCCTAGCAGAAGCTAACTTGGGCCGTTCTTATCATCGTGCGTAAGCGAGGAGGCAGGATCTTGAGGAAGTGAGTGATAAGGGCGCCGATATCTCGATCGAGGTCGAGGAAGATCAGACCTTGGAGGAAGAGTCTGCTTTCCCGGATACTCCAGATGAGGGTTTTGACGATGGTTCTGTGGGCAGTGGGGGCGAGGAGTAACTTAGATTGTATTTTCTCCTTTGTTTGCAAGAGTTTCGTATGGAAAAGCTTTGTAAACGTTTCCCTATTATAAATGTGCTTTTGGAATTATAACAATTTCTCTGTTTCAAATTTTTCGGTTCCATGTTTTAATATTTTTTCCTTCGAATTCTGATGTCGACTCTTCGAGGCATATACTTATACCAGTCGAGGCCTTTGAGGTCGGGCATTATCTCAAAAATTAGGCCGATAGTTTCTATAGAGTCGATGCCAGCAATAGCGAATGTTTTCAGGGTCTAGAGACCTCTGAGTGCTTGCATGACAGTGTCATTTATATGGCAAGGTTGCGAAGTGATCGAGATGGCCCCACCAGCGCGCTTCCAAAAAATGTTATACTGATATGGCCAGATTTCATTTGTCCCAAAGTCAGGAAAGTAGTTGCTACCTGCTCTATATATGTACTTGTTTTCCCTTTATTTCAAGATACTGTCATATTGAGCGACTATCTTTCTTAAAGGATTCTCCTTTCTTGCGCCAATTTCCCTTTACCTCAAAGCTTTCGCCGGAGTCTTCAATTTCTCCTTTCTTCATTTTACCATATACATGGATACTGTGCCAACATTCGCATGCCAAGGAGAGGAGGGTTCTTCCCTAGTTTTGCATTCGATCGATGGTACACTGCTGGCGTTCGGTGAGCTAGCAGTGAGGTGCTTTGTCTCGAAGAGGATTTTTTGTTAGAGAAACCTCCCAATATTCTGGGTTGGCGGGAGCATGCATCGAGGTTGATATCCTCAAAGGGAGAAGTATCTCGAGGCAGTCAAAAAGGATTCCGGATGGGGAGAAGAGGTGGTGTTGTAGGTGCCTTCCCCGGAAGAGAGCATTATGGCTCATGTCAAGGGGTTTTTGAACGTATACACATACCCCTTTACATTAGGCCCTCTCCTGGGGCCTGATTACTCTACGACATCGATCCACCAGGCCCCTTGCTGTTAGCAATAAAGAGGACGGGGACTAGGGGTGGATGAGAAAATTTATCCGAGCACGGACAATTGATACTATCCCTGGAAAGTTTCGGCCGTTTCCTGATAAATGGAATTTCACACGTAAGCGGTACACTCGTGTTTTTATCATTTTTCGGCACAGTGGAAGCGGGTTCCATAAAGATGGTTTCCTTTTTATTTTTTGTAATGATCCCTTAGCTGTCGAAAAAGGTTCCCGACCTTGATGAATGGTCTCATAAGCTGGCAGCTTCATTGACTTATGATAAGTGCAAATGGAGAGACCTGTCCAAGGGGAGATAGAAGGAAAAATATGATGGTAGGTTCTTAGTGGTTTGTTTTGTCAGAAAGGTACTTTTGTGTTAGTGCACTAACTCTGCCATTGCAGGCATTGGAGAATTTTTCAAGTTGAGGCCGTTCCCCTCAAGGAGCAGGAAAGATTCCAACCTCGAGGCAGAGGATTGATAACAAACAGAAGGATCCATAGGAGCGCGAGGATGCTCGCAGAGGGGCGATCCCTGTTTAGAGGTTCGAAAGAGATGTGTCGATCGAACTTGTGACCTTTGAATCCTCTATATTTGGAAGACCATTGTTTTCTTGCCGCCGTCTCCCATTCCTATTGAAGGTACTTCGAGGGACAATGGTTTCCTACTGCCTTCCTCTTCCCCTGCCGAAGGTACTTCGACGAAAGTTCAAGGCCAGGAGCTGAATAAATCGAGTTGAAAATTGGGCGAACATGCTCCCATCGGGAATAGTTTTACTAGGACCAATGAGGCCAAGTGTCACGACCCTGATTTACCACCCTCAAGAGTCGTGATGGCGACTACTAGTGTGAGCTAGGTGAGCCAAACCTTTAATCTAATTACTTCATTGATCAATTATTTCTTTTTAACAAGTATAAGGTGGTAACGTGATAAGACCTAAAATTCAAATTTAAGCGGAAGACATCAATAATATATATGAAAACTGAATAATTTTGCAAACACTTAAGCCTTAACCTCCCAAAACCTGGCGTCACAGTGTCACACAATGTCTAAGATTTATTACATACAAAAGTTTGAAGAAATAATAGTACACTATCTCTGAATAAGTAAAAATGAAATAGGAAATAAGGATAGAGGGAGACGCCAAGACATGCGGACGTCTGCAGGTCTACCTTGGATCTCCGCATGCACTGAAAGTAGCCTCCACGCTATGGTCCAAAAGCTGCTCTGGATTTGTACATAGTGTAGAGTGTAGTATTATCACAACCGAAACCATGAACTGGTAAGTGTCTAGCCTAACCTCGGTGAAGTAGTGACGAGGCTAGGACCAGATTCCCAAATAAACCTGTGCAGTTATATAATATACGTAGAAAGTAAAACAGAGTAAACAAATAGTGATGGAAGGGGAAACATGCTTCCGGAAATAACAGGTAAAAGCAGAACATCAAGAGAATTATAGGGAACAAAAATCGAACTACTAACAAAGATAAGGAAAACAAGGGTATATTTACATTTAGTTCACATCTAGTTGCAGGCATGTAGCCCGATCCCATTTCTCATATCTTGTGGCAGGCATGCCACCGGCTCCTATTTCATTTATTTCATGGAAAACGTGCTACTCGCTCCCATTTCATGTATCTTGCGGTAGGCGTACCACCCGCTCCCATTTTATTATATCTTGTGGTAGGCGCACCACCCCTATTTCATTATATCTTGTGGAAGGCGTACCACCCGCTCCCATTTTATTATATCTTGTGGTAGGCGTACCACCGCTCCCATTTCATTGTACCTTGTGGTAGGCGTACCACCCAATCCTATTTACAAGCCAACAATAATCATAAGGAATCCCGCCAAGGAAACAAAGCAACATAATAACTTCCCAACAAGGGAATAATGGCATTTCAACAACATCCCAGCAAGGGAACAATACTATCAAATAAATATCCCAGCAAGGGAACACTAACATCAAAACAAACATTCTAGCAAGGGACCAATAAGGACAATAGCATATGAAGTGCAATAAACCACAACGGGGTCATAACAATTGTAAAACAAGACTCACAGGCATGTTTGACCCTGACATATAGATACTCATCACCATGCTTATACGTCGTACTCAATAATTATCATGTAGCAAGTAAGACACGACTCCTAATTCCCCTCAAGCTAAGGTTAGAGTAAACAGTTACCTCGATGCAAAGAACACAATTCACGTTTCAATTATAGCTTTACCCCTTGATTCCACCACCAATTTGTTCGAATCTAGCCAAAATTTACTTAATTACATTAATAAACGCTAAATGAATCAACCCCAATGCATGAAAATATGTTTTCCAAAAATTTACCCAAAAAGTAAAAACTTGCCCTTGGGCCTGCATAGTCAAAACCCGAGATCTGAACCAAAATTATCCATTCCCCCACGAACCCAAATATAATTTTTTTTTTAAATCAGACCTCAAATCGAGGTCCAAATCCCCAATTTTTGAAAAACCTAAGTTCTACCCAAAACACCCAAATTCCCCAATGAAAATCATTGAATTTAAGTTGAAATCATGTTAAAAGATATAAATGATTGAAGGATCTGAGTTAAAATTAACTTACAATCGATTTGGAATAAGAATTGCTCTTGGAAAACTGCCCTATGGAATTTGTATTTTGAAAAGATGTGAAAAATGGGCTTAAAATCGTTTAAGTATAAAAGTTGCAGGTCTCGGGTATGGGAATTGCGAACAGGGGTTCGTAATTGCGAACCTCGACCTCTACTGGCTTGGGAATTGCAAAGGGGGGTTGGGAAATGCAAAGGGATGTTGGGAAATGTGAAGCCTGTGAATTGTTAAGGGAGGTTGGGAAATGCGAAGCCTAGAAATTACGAAGGGAGCTTGGGAAATGTGAAGCCTGAGAATTGCAAAGGAAGGTTGAGAAATGCGAATCCTACAGGCCTGCAATTCCTTAAGTAAAAAATTTCACCCTGTGGCCTATCTAAAACTCACTGGAACCCTCGGGGTTCCGAACCAAATATACACACAACCTCAAAAATATCCTGCGGACTTTTTCGTGTACTCAAATTACCAAAATAACATCATCAACATCGAATTAAACCTTAAGATCAATGAAATTTCTCAAAACATCTTTAAACATCAAATTTGCATTTAAGATCCGAATCACGTCAAATGGATTTCGTTTCTTATCGAACTTCACAGAATTATCTTAAATCATATATAAGACATGTACCGGGCATAGGAAGTAAAATACGGGCCCGATACCAACATGTTCTAATCAAAAAATCCATTTCCAAACCATATAAACAATTTAAAAAAATAATTTTTTTCAAAAATTTATTTCTCGGGCTTGGGACCCCGGAATTAAATTCCGGGTATACTCCCAAGTCCCATATTTTCCTATGGACCCTCAGAAACTGTCAAATCACGGGTCTGGGTTCGTTTACCAAAAACATTGACCAAGTCAAATTAATTCATTTTAAGTCAAAATTTATCATTTTTCACAGATTTCACATCTAGATTTTCTGGCTACGTTCTCGGACTGTGCACATAAACAGAGTTTATGCTGAAAGAGGTTTCTAAGATCTGGAAATGCGGAATTCATTTTAAAAACAAGTGATGACCTTTTGGTTCATCACATCTCCATCTTTAAAACAACATTTCATCCTCGAACGGATAGAAGGAGGAAGTACCTGAGTCAAGGAAAAGATGGGGATAACAGCTCTGCATATCAGACTCGGACTTCTAGGTCGATGCCTCAACAAGCTGACCTCTCCACCGAAAACGTATAGAAGGAAAAGTCTTCGATCTCAACTGAAGAACCTGCCGGTCTAGAATAGCTACCGACTCCTCCTCGTAGGACAAGTCCTTGTCCAACTAGACAGTGCTGAAAGCTAATACGTGGGATGGATCGCCGTGATATTTCTAAATCATGGACACATGAAACACTGGATACACGGATGCTAAGCTCGTGGAAACACAAGTATATAAGCCATATTTCCTACTCGATCAAGAATCTCAAACGGGCCAATGAACCTAGGCTGAACTTGCCCTTCTTCCTAAATCTCATCACGCCCTTCATAGGCGACACTCAAAGTAATACCCGCTCACGGACCATAAATGCCAAATCACGAATCATTCGGTCGGCATAACATTTTTGCCTGGACTGAGCTGTATAAAGCCTATCTTGAATGATCATGACCTCGTCCAAGGCCTCTTGAACCAAATCCGTACCCAAAAATCGAGCACCTCCCAGCTCAAACCATCCAACCGAAGACCGACACCGCCTATTATAAAATGCCTCATAAGGGGCCATCTGATGATGTCCAAATCCGCTACTAAAAAGTAAATGTACACGGTTGCATGCAATATAATTTACCCAACTATAAGTCGGGGTCGAATCCCACATAGAACAACGTGTAGGTTTATCGCTTGTCATGCAATGCCAAACAATAAGAATTTGGTTTAAAAAGTGTTTATACCTAAGTGGAGAAATGTAAACTAACCTAAAAAGCAAGTAAAATGATCAATGGCTATAAGAATAGATTCATCGGGAATTACACTCAAGTAACGATCTAATGTATTTCACGATTTTACAAATTTGAGCGAGTTTATGTTAGTTAGCCACGGGCAGTAATTCTTAATTAGCTTCTTCGGAAGACTAATAAGACTTCCTAAGTGAATTATCTCTAAAATAATTAAGAGATTAAGCACTCCCGGATATCGCTACAAGTAGTTCAATCTTATCCCTATGTAGAATCTATAAAATGAGGGTTTACGCTTCAAGTTTTTGTTAATTAATGTTTCTCAACCCAAAATTATCTTTTCCAAAATCAATTCGGAGTTAATGTGCGAGTTCTAAGGTTAGCTATTCCCTTTGGAAATATTAAAGAACAAGAATAATTAAAGAAATAATAACTCACTTCATAAAAGGATAAAAATTATTCAATACATAAGCACAACAAGATATCACATTTCCCAAGTTTTTGTCGCAATTTCAACCACTGAGGTCATTGTGAGCACGTGATTTTTGCCTCGCTCAAAATGTTCCTATAAAATTCATTAAAATTAGAATTTCTATTTTATTATTTGAATTTATAGGAATTAACTGTGAGATTTTGTGTTTATTTGCATCTTTCTTTTATTTTTTGAATTAATTGCGTTATTTTGTGTTTGTTTGTATTTCCCTTTTATTATTTGATTTTTTAGGAATTAATTGCATAATTTTCTATCTATTTGCATGTTGCGTATTTTAATTAAATGTAACTCATAAAAATATAAAAATGGCATGTTTTCCTTTAGGACCTAATTTTTACATTTGTTTTAGGATTATTAATTAGTTAATATTGGAAATTTTGAAAATAACAAAAAAGATTGGTTATTCTTACATGTGTTCAATTTTCTTTTAAAATTTAGAATTTAGGATTTTATTTAGTCTATCTTGTAGAAGTTAAATATACTTTGTTTTATTGTTATTTTTATCACTAAAAAATCTGAAAATATAATTAAAACAAGAAGAGAATAAATTATTGTATATAATATAGGTCTTTTTAAAGAACAAGATTTGGGACACTTTTAGTAAAACATCTGGCCCAAAAACCTCCAGACCTATTAAATCAACCAAAACCTAACGTCCCCTGCCCGGTCCAAAAGCACAGGTCCAAAACGACGTCGTTTACGTTAAAAGAATCTGAGTCGTTGATCAATCTTGATCAATCGGTAAAGATGAAGGGGGTGTTACACTATATAAATGTCGGATAAAACCCCCTTACCAGAAGGCATCGTAACATGTCCAAAAGAACCCTAATTCCTCCGGTGTAACACCGCCATGCCGCCATTGTATCCCCACCACCCGCCGCCTGCCAGAAATCGCCGACGCCAGCGGCGTAATCTCAAATCCATCAAAAATAACGCCCCATGATCTCCTTCTTCTCCTCTTTCTAACCCTCCTAAATAACCCATTGAAAAACTAGCCAAGCGCGTCGAATATCCCTCCAAAGGAGCAGCTGCTCCGCCGTCCATGGCAACGCCGGCTCCAATGGCTTCCAAATTAACACCCCATACTCCCCTTGGCCTCCCCTACCAAAAAATGAGCCCAGCTTCATTCGAACAACCCTAAAACTCTTTGAATTTTACATCTTATTTTGACCTAATTATGAGACGATTTTCTTTAAAGCCACTTGGGTTTCAAAATTGAGTTGCATATTTGTTTTGACCAAAAACAAACATGTAACTCTGTTTGGAGATTCAAATCGAATCCAGTAAAGTCTAATCAAGGATCAATCAGTAAGTTTCATTTTTCTTTTCATCTGTTTGTTTCTTTTTATTATTGTTCTACTTCTTTGTGGACGACTTGCCTAACTCTAGTTTAATTGTTCGTTTTAATTTGAAAATCCTGATTAGTTGTATTATTTTTATTTTGAATTTTGGTTATATTTAGTCCGATTGCATTTTCATGATAATTTCCTAAGTTTAGTTTTCCACCATGTTTCCAAGACCAATTTCATATATTTGTTGCATTAGCTTTGATTTATTTATTTTTAGATTAGTTCAGCTTAGTCTAATGTTCAATTAATATTTTGATAATAGTTTGAATAAGAATCAGTTTTCAATTTTGATTGTTTCGAATGGTAGAATGGCATGGTAGTTACAGCCTTGCATATTTTTTTTAATTATATCAATTTCAGAATTTGGCATAAATTTTTTGTCCAGTAGTGTTTTGAATTCTGAGTTGGATTTTTTGTTATTCCTGATTATTGGTTCAGGTTTAATTGTGGTTTGGTTATAGCTGTTAGTTAGCTAGTAGTTAATTTTAAGACTTAGCTTAGTAAAATAGCAATTCTAGTACATTAAAGGGGTAATATAGGGTTTTAGTTGGTTCTAGTAATTTTAGGATTTAAATAAGCGTACTATAGGTAGTTTATAAGTAGAAAACAATGTTAGAATCCTTTAGACCCTTCTAGAAGGGGACTTTAGTCTAAATATTAGTAGATTAGTGCAGTAACTTCGGAAACATATCATAAAAATGAAGGACCAAGTAGGTAAGATCTGTGTATTATAAGAAGGACTGGTGGTCAAAACAAAATAAAAAGGTTGCCCTAGCCATTGGCTATAAAAATACACCCCAATTCATTCAAAAGGGGGGTTACACAATCTGAAAATATCACTAAAATTCAAAAAATTTTGAAGCATAAAAAATCTCTCAAAAATTCCCGAAAACCTCCAGAAATCCAAGTTTTACTATTCCATTGGATTTTTTTTTTTTAAAAAAACTCTTAAGCTCAGCTGTCTATTAGAGATTTAACTATAGGAGATAGAAAGATGACCTGAAATACATAAATTTGAAGTTCCAATACTTGTCCTGGTTTCAATTCAAGCTGGTTAGGTTATTGTTCAAGCCATTTCGAGTTAGATTGCAAATGTTATATGGTGTTAAAATCCTCTTGGGTATTCTATGTTGTCCATGGGTTCATTTTTGGTTGGTTCAGGTTCCTTTGAGCCATTTGGTGGTTTCTTACTAGTTTGAGTTTGGATTTAGACTCCCTGGTCATTTGGTAGCATTTCTGATGCATTATTTGCTCATAAGATGTGGATTCCTGTGATTATCATGCTGTTTGAGTGTTGCTGACTCTCAGTTTTGTTTTCCACAGATTCCAAGTACATTTTCAATCTCCATTGATGTCTGAAGTTTAATTTTAATGAATACTCAAGTTGAAGATGCATATTATTTGTTCCTTTATCAGTTTTTGTTACTATTATTATGTCTATTATTGTTGAGACAATGGTTATTATTAATAGGACATTGGACTAATAGTTCAATTATAGCACCATAGCTAGCTCTTTGGTATTTTGTTTGGGTCTTTACATGATGGTAATCAGTAGCATTGGTTGATGAATATTGGTTCAGGGGGTCTAGTTGGGATTTTTAGTCAATTGATACTACATTGGATTGTATAAATGTTTACACTTATAGTCTACTATCACTTTCTCACATTATGCTAGTGTAAGACCTTTTTGATTGTGTCAGTATCATTAAATATTGGAGTAAATGAAATCTCGTTTGGTAATCTGGCTAATCCGATTGTTCTTTGCTACGAAGTAAATCATACGTTTAGTATATTCATAACCGGTGCTGTGAAATGTAATCGTGGTCTCAATTGTAAGCCCATCATGTTAGGGTTCTATTAAACAGCTCCTCATGCCTTTGACATATGCTGGAGAGCTCTTGCAAAGGTTGGATCCATTTCTAACCTGGGCCCAACAGCCCAATATGCTGAAAGTTGAATGCACTCCCCTCTTGTCAGTTTAATTTAATTAAGTTTTAGAGGCACGTCTAATAGAAAATAATAGTCAACTTTCGGATTGGCCTTTTAAAATAAAAATGAGATGTGCCACGCCAAACGGTATCCAAAATTGTGTGGCCCTTGCAAAATACTTATATGAAAATACATAGAATTTCGGGACATGCCATTTAGCGTAGTTCACGGTTTTCCCGCAAAGATAATAACGTGTTAGTCGCTTTTAGGCGCGTCTTTGATAATTTTATCTTCTTAATTACGGGTGTGAATTTATGTGACCCAAATCCAAATCTCAAAAAAGTTGAAATGTGTCAAAAACCATGGGTGCATTTATTTGACGTGGTTCAAGACACGTTTTAACGACGTTGCAATTCTCTTTTCAAATAATAATAATAATAAGTGGTTGAAAGATTAAAATTGATACATAGGTTCATAATTGTTTAAAATCTGATAATTTAATCTAAATATAACAGTTGAACGACCGTGCTAGAACCACGGAATCCGCGAATGCCTAACACCTTTTTCCGATTCGGGATTCTAAACAGTGACTTGGAACACCATATATCTCCCAAGTGGCGACTCTGAAATTCTCTTAATTAATTGAATCTTGTTTCAATTGTCCTTTAATTGGAAAACTCCCTTATCTACGCCCTTCACCGGACCAGAATCTCTGGTTCAAGGTTCAAGAATTCGAGCTTAGAATAATTATTGTATTTGGATTTGTTTATTATCTGTTTTTTTACATGTTGACTTAATGTGCAAAATGATCCTCTTTGATATTATTTGAACTGTAAATATAAACTGTTGCGAAACCCTTCTCTTCATATCTTGGGGGATGTGCTCGCTGGCAGAGACTCCCTTTTCTGTTAGTGACATACCTTGGAATAGGAAAGAGGCTCGGAGTTACTAAGCCGGATGACCTTGTGGGTCCCTGGTACGTTGCCCCCTCCTCAACTCGAGTTGTCCGCTCGGGTACACAGTCTAGAACAAATACCCAGGTTTCAAACATAGAATAACTTAACCTCATGCTAGATCCCTAGTAGGCTCGCTTATCTGCATCATGAATTTGACTTAGGGGACTCAACACAGGGGTTGGGTCCGTCTAGGAAAGGTGTACCCTGAATAATGGACCATCCTGATGCATCCTACTTGTGCATTTATTTGTTTGGATTTGCATGCTGACCAGCTTTATACGGGTAAGAAGAGTTAACCACCTACTGTAAAAAGAACCAATGTCCAAATATTGCCCAAGCTCGGTCGAATTATTTTTGAAAAAAGGAAAAAAAATAAAAAAATTGGAAAAAGGGGAGTCTATTTTATTTGCCTAACAAAAAGAGAAAACATGGTTTTCAAAAATAGTTTTGTTTTATAAAGTGAAAAAGGGAAAACGAAGTCCTATTTTCAAAAATAGTTTTGTTCGCCCAAACTATGCCGGTTTGATTCTCGTTAGGTGCGAGATACGTAGGCAACCCTCATCAGGTCTAACCTTCCTTTTGCAAAAAAAGCCGAAACAAAGAAAAACAAATGTCAAATTTTTATTTGTTGTCCTAAATAATGTTGAAACACGTTCTCAAACTAAACGTGTGTTGATCTATGTAGGTTTTGATAAATGACAAACCAACGAGGATGGAACGATAACAGTCAAAGTACAAGAGAAACAGTACAAGATCAAGAATCGCAATGAAGTTATTGTTGAGTTTATTATTGAGTCGTTTTATTTTGTGATCTTGATTCAACGACATATTCAAAGTATTGGCTTCTCTCATAAAATTATTTTTCATCAAACCATGCATCTTTAAGTTAAAACAAATGAGTTGCATTTTAGCCAAAATGATTTTTAAACATGTCTTTTGAATCTGGACAACAACAATCGATTGTCTAAGACCAACAATAGATTGTTGAAAAGACCGCCAAAACTGGAACTTTCAAAATTAAGTAAATAATCGATTATCTGACTTCAAAAATCGATTGTGTTATGTCACAATCGATTATATACTTTAAACAATCGATTTTATTAAGACAGTGCTTAAACAAATTTTTCAAAACAGTCATACAATTTGTCTGCTTGGTACAATCGATTGTCATGAGTCAGTGACTAAATGAATTTTTCAAATAAGTTACACAATCGATTGTTGACTTGGAACAATCGATTGTTGTGAGACAGTGTCTAAATAAATTCTTCAAAAGCAGAACAATCGATTGTGTTATGTAAACAATCGATTGTACTGAGGCAGTGTGTTACCGAAATTTTTCATAAAACAAAACAATCGATTGTCATGGTCTAACAATCGATTATTTTCATACCGTTGTCGGAAATGTTTTGAAACCTTAAACAACAATCGATTGTAATAGGTTGACAATCGATTGTTGAAACTACAAAATCCTAAACAGATTTTTCACAATCAATTTTCTTCTTAAAGTCAAGACCTGTTGGTTGAAAATGAATTACACAATTTGTTATATTCAAACCTTTGTCAGAAATATTTTGAATATTTGAACCACAATCGATTGTACACATCTGACAATCGATTGTTGAATTACCGAATCCAACAAAAGATCTCTGACAATCGTTTTTCTACTTAAAGTCAAGATTTGTCTTTTGAAAAATTAGTCACACAATCGATTGTTGAGTCTTGGCAATCGATTGTCGCAGCACAAATTCAGGGATTTTGTTTGACAATTAGGCAACGGTCTGATACTCTTTGAATGCTATAAATACCCATCTGAAATACGTTTTTCCGAACAACAACAGAGCATAAATCTTACATATTATCATTGCAATCATTCTATCTTAAATTCATTATTTTTGAGAGCCAATCCTTGATTAAGTTGTTGTGTTTCTTGAGCTGATTATTTTGTACTCATATCCACTCTTTGAGAGAGCTATTGTATAAGTGAGTATTGAGTGTTCATACACTTGTTGCAAGAAGAAATATTGTATTTCTTCTTGAGAAGTCTTGGGGTGAGGTATCCTCGAGCAAGGTTGTTTGAGGCTTGTGTGATTCAAGCTTTCAGGTTGTAACGGTTTGTTGAGCACCCGTAAGCTTAAAGAAGTTAGTAGAAATCTCGAGAGAGTCTCTCGGGGACTGGACTAACCACAGGTTATGGTGAACCAGTATACATCGGTGTGTTCTTTCCTTTCCTATTTATTTTCTGCACTTATTTCATTCCTGCAGTTTTTAATTCCGCAACTTGATTTTATTTCTGCATAATTTTTATAAACGCTATTCACCCCCCTCCCCTCTAGCGTTAAGCACTCGTTCTAACAATTGGTATCAGAGCCTAACTCTCTTTAAGACTTAACAGTTTGAGAGGATATTTCTATGGCTTCCACTGGTAGTGCTTATGCAGGTATAGGTGAAGATTCATGCACCACAAGGCCTCCGCTATTTGATGGAACCAACTACACCTACTGGAAAGAAAGAATGAGGATATTTATCCAGTCCAATAATTTTCTAATCTGGAAAATCATTAAAAATGGTGAGCAAATTCCCACTAAAGTAGGTGGTGATAAAATCGTCCCAAAGCTAGAAGAGGAATATACTGTGGACGACATTAGAAAGGTGGAGAATAATGCAAAAGCCATCAATATGCTGTTCTGTGCCGTCAATCCCGATGACTATCGGAAGATAACATGTTGTTCCACTGCCAAACAAATGTGGGACAAGCTGGAGATTACATTTGAAGGCACTGACCAGGTTAGGGAAGCAAAAATTGATTTTCTAACCCATGAGTATGAGTTATTTCGTATGCAGGAAGGAGAGAAAATAGATGAAATGTTTGAACGATTTTCAAAAATCGTCAACGATCTACACGCCCTGAAAAAGACATTTACGGATCGAGAACTTGTCCGTAAAATTCTGAGAAGCCTAACCTCGGAATGGCGTTCGAAGGCTGACGCTATTCAGGAATCAATAGGCGTCACAAATGTCACAATCGACGGGTTAAGAGGTAATCTTAAAACGTACGAATCTACTATCCTTAAACCTTCTTTAATTGATCAAGGGAAAATGAGAATTGCTCTAAAGGCAAGCACGGCTCAACCCAAAATCGAGGAAGAGTCAAGTGACGAAGAAAACGAGTTTGGACTCGTTATTAAGAGGTTCAAAAAGTTCATGCGCAAGGAGTATGAACGAAAAGGGAAGCGGCTAGGCGGACCACTAAAATGCTACGGATGCGGAGAACTTGGACACATCAAACCAAACTGTCCAAATGTAAAGAAGGAGAAGAAGCCCGAGAAGAAGCAACGGGCATACATCTTGTGGGGAGGCGACTCAGGAGACGAGTCAAGCGACGGAGAAGAAGAAACTGCAAACTTGTGTCTTATGGCACATGAAGAACCGCAAAACGAGGTAAGTAGCAATTCTAAAAATATTTTTTCTTTAGAAGAAATGCGAGATGCCTTTGATGAGCTTTACGTTGAATTTATTAATGCTTCAAAAATTATAACAGATTTGAGAAATCAACTTTCTATGAAAGAAAAAGATTTTGAAAAATTAAATCTGGAAAACGAGAAATTGAAAGAGGAAAATCGTTTTTACGGCAAAAGAAGTGCCGATAAACCGGAAAGCTCAAGCAAAGGTTGTTCTTCTTTCAAATCTTTGAAAGAAGAAGTAGATAGAATTAAGAGCACTTTGCACAAGTTTAATTCTTCACACAAAAATCTCAATGTTGTGCTTGATAATCTGAAATCCACTAGGCACGGAATAGGTTTTAAAAATGAAGAAAAAGTTGAGTCCATTCATAAATCACCTAAGACTCAACCTAGGCAAGGTAAAACAAATCAACCTAGAAATACTAATCATAGAGTGAATAATTTTCCTAAAAATAGTAATAGAATAAATATTGGCATGTTTAGACCACCTAGACATGAATTTCGAAAAATGCATGAAAATAATTTTCATACAAATAGAGTGAACAGATTTAGACCCTCGAACTATTATCATCCTAGACTTATGCATAATCCAAATGTCATATGCCATTATTGCAGTTGAGTAGGGCATATAGCCCCTGTATGTTTCACTCGGCATCGGCACATCAACACGAGTCAATCACACTACCACACTGCACCTAACGTACAAGGACGCAAAATGTCTTGGGTACCAAAATCTCAGTGATTTGTTTTGTAGGTATGTTTGAAGGGGTCAAGTGTACTTTGGTACCTTGACAGTGGATGCTCCAAACATATGACCGGGGATGCATCTAAGTTCCTTCAACTAGAACACAAGGAAGGAAGAAATGTTATTTTTGGAGATAATAACAAAGGAAAGATTATCGGCATTGGATCGGTCGGTAAGGATGAATCCTCCTCTATTAAGCATATATTACTTGTTAAAGGTCTTAAGCATAATCTCTTGAGCATAAGTCAATTGTGTGACAAGGGAAATCTTGTATTATTTGATTCCAAAGAATGCTTAGTCTTTCGTCGCAGTGATTTTAAAATCATTCTTCGTGGAATTAGAGTTGATAATATTTACATGGTTGATTTAGAAAATTCTTCATCAAATTATGTAAATTGCCTTATGAGTAAGGAAGACGACATGTGGTTATGGCATCGAAGAGTAGCTCATATTAATATGAATCTGTTAAACAAATTAGTTTCCCAAGATTTAGTTATTGGCCTTCCAAAAATCAAATTTGAAAAGGATACAATTTGTGAACCATGCCAAAAAGGGAAACAAACAAAAGCTTCTTTTAAATCGAAAAATATTGTTTCAACCACTAAACCTTTACAACTTCTTCATATGGATCTTTTTGGGCCATCTAGAATTGAAAGTCTTGGTGGAAATCGTTATGCTTTGGTTATTGTTGATGACTACTCTCGATTCACATGGACTCTATTTCTTGCTCATAAAAGCGATGCTTTTCAAGCCTTCAAAATTTTTCTCAAACGTGTGCAAAATGAAAAGAGCACAACCGTCACTTCCATAAGAAGTGATCATGGAGGAGATTTCGATTATAATCTCACAGCTTGCAGGGCTGGGATAGACTTCTTCGAGGGGTGCAATCTGTTGTTGCAAATGTGGATTATCGAACACTTGTGCCACCGTACCCAATTCATGAGCTATGGACCAGCAACGAAAACCTGCATAGAAGAGTTTTACACAAGAATTGAAGGGCTCAGCTTGCCCGAAGGTGTAGTAAAATGGATATCTTACTTTCAGTCCCTCACTACCAGTCAAATAGAATGGACGTTGCGATGGTTTTTTGTGGACGAGATCATATACATGCCGGCAACAGAGCCTCATTTCCTTTTGATGGGTCTCCGGAGCATCCAGCCTTATGCCCCGCATCTGGTCTTGAGACAAATTGAAAGGTGCCAGATAGTGCCAAAAGGCGAAGATCTTAGTATCCGGGTAGTCGAGATTAGACCTGATGGTCAGTTCCTCGAAGCAACGGTCCGCAAGATCTAGAATAAATGCCAATACCTAACAGCAAACACTTGCGTAGGGTACCAGTCTAGAGACAAAGTGTCACCAGGATACCTTGCTTGGTACAGGAGAGAAATTGAGTTCGAGAGGCCAGCCAAAAGGTCCCACCTCCAGGAATTCGTCGAAGCATTGCAAAAGCAGTGGAACTTGTTAGCTAAAGAACAAGAATATCGGGCTACAATAAGCAAACTGGTGAAGCAGGTCATAAGTTTGTAATTCGAGAAAGATTTGCAGGCCGCCGCAGACGAAGGCGAGAAGAAGAAACTGGTAAAGGAAAATGAGGTCCTTCGGGCCTAGATTCAGAAAATGAAAGTAGCAACGGAAAACCCCGTCAGGAACACCAAGGATACAAAGCTTGTAGATGGTTTGAGGCAGAGGTGAGGGACAACAGTTTTGATTTAAACAAAGCAGAAAAGGAACTAGTCAAGGCTCGAAAACAATTGGCCGAAAATGCGGCAGAACGAGCACGTCTGGTTAGGCAACTAAAAAAAGAGTTCGATGGTGAGGTGGTAGGCCGTCATCGCAGAAAACAAAATGCTCAATAGTTTAAATAAGAATTAGTTTTCAATTTTGATTGTTTCAAATGGTAGAATAGCATGGTAGTTATAGCTTTGCATGTTTCTTATTATTATATCAATTTCAGCATTTAGCTTGAATTTTTGGTCCAGTAGTGTTTTGAATTCTGAGTTGGATTTTTTGTTATTCCTGATTAATGGTTAAGGTTTAATTATGGTTTGGTTATAGCTGTTAGTTAGCTAGTAGTTAATTTTAAGATTTAGCTTAGTAAAATAGCAATTCTATTACATTAAAAGGGTAATATAGGTTTTTTAGTGGTTCGGGTAATTTTAGAATTAAAATAAGGGTACTATAGATAGTTTATAAGTAGAAAACAATGCTAGAATCCTTTAGACCCTTCTAGAATGGGACTTTAGCCTAAAATCAGTAGATTAGTGCAGTAACTTGGGAGTCAGAAAATAAAGGACCAAGTAGGTAAAATATGAGAATTGTAAGAAGGACTAGTGGTTAAAATAAAATAAAAGGGTTGCCCTAGACTTTGGCTATAAAAACACACCCCAATTCGTTCAAAAGGGGGGTTACACAGTCTGAAAATATCTCTAAAATTCCAAAAAATTAAAGCATAAAAAATCTCTCAATAATTCCTGAAAACCTCCAGAAATCTAAGTTTTACTATTCCATTGGATTTTTTTTTTTAAAAAACTCTTAAGCTCGGCTGTCTATTAGAGATTTAACTATAGGAGATAGAAAGATGACCTGAAATACATAAATTTGAAGTTCCAATACTTGTCCTGGTTTCAATTCAAGCTTGTTAGGTTATTGTTCAAGCCATTTCGAGTTGGATTGCTAATGTTATATGGTGTGAAAATCCTCCTGGGTATTTTATGTTGTCTCTGGTTTCATTTTTGGCTAGTTGAGGTTCCTTTGAGCCATTTGGTGGTTTCTTACTAGTTTGAGTTTGGAGTTAAACCTCCCTAATCATTTGGTAGCATTTCTGGTGCATTAATTGCTCATAAGCTGTGGATTCCTGTGATTAACATGTTGTTTGAGTGTTGCTGACTCTCAGTTTTGTTTTGCACAAATTCCAAGTACATTTGCATTCTCCATTGATGCATGAAGTTTAAGCTTAATGAATACTCAAGTTGAACATGCATATTATTTGTTTCTTTATCAATTTTTGTTACTATTATTAAGTATATTATAGTTGAGACAATGGTTTGTATAAATAGGACATTTGGACTGATAGTTGAATTCTATCACTATAGCTAGCTCTTTGGTATTTCTTTTGGGTCTTTATGTGATGGTAATCAGTAGCAATGGTAGATGAATATTTGTTTAGGGGGTTTATTTGGGATTTGTGTTCAATTGATACTAGATTGGATTGTATAAATTGTTACACTTATAGTCTACTATCAGTTTCTCACAATATGTTAGTGCAAGACCTCTTTGTTTGTGTCAGTATCATTAAATATTAGAGTAAATGAAATCTCGTTTGGTAATTTGGATAATCTTTGATATGAAGTAAATCATATGCTTAGTATATTCATAACTGGTGCAGTGGAATGTAATCTTAGGCTCAATTGGAAGCCCAACACATCAGGGTTCTATTCAACGGCTCCTCAGGCCGTTGACATATGCTGGAGAGCTCTTGCAAAGGTTGGATCCATTTCTAACCTGGGCCCAACAGCCTAATATGCTGAAAGTTGAATGCACTTCCCTCTTGTCAGTATAATTTAATTAAGTTTTACAGGCATGTCTAATTGAAAATAATAGTCAACTTTTGGATTAGCCATTTAAAATAAAAACGAGATGTGCCGTACCAAACGGTATCCAAAATTGTGTGGCCCTCGCAAAATACTTATATTAAAATACGTAGAATTTTGGGACATGCCGTTTAGCGAATTTCACTTTTTTCCCGCAAAGATAATAACGCGTTAGTCGCTTTTAGGCGCGTCTTTGATAGTTTTATTTTCTTAATTACGGGTGCCATTTATATGACCCTAATCCAAATCTCAACGAAGTCGAAATGTGTCAAAAACCATGGGTGCATTTATGTGACGTGGTTCAAGACACGTTTTAACGACATTGCAATTCTCTTTTCAAATAATAATAATAAAAAGTGGTTGAAAGATTAAAATTGACACATATGTTCATAATTGTTTAAAATCTGATGATTTAAGCCAAATATAACAGTTGAGCGACTGTGCTAGAACCACGAAATCTGGAAATGCCTAACACCTTTTTCAGGTTTAACAGAATTACTTACCCGAATTTCTGGTTCGCGGACTGTAAAACAGAGTCATTCTTTCCTCGATTCGAGATTCTAAACGGTGACTTGAGATACCATAAATCTCTCAAACGGCGACTCTGAAATTCTCTTAAATAATTGAATCCCGTTTTGATTGTCCTTTAGTTTGAAAACTTCCCTTATTTACGCCCTTCACCGGGTTATAGTGGCCAAAAGGAGGTGTGATTGTCATTGTCCACATTTTTCCTCTTTTTAGCTTCTTTTTGACTTTTTTTCACTTGGTTTATTCACCATTACTTTTAAATCACATACAACCTACAAAATAGAAGTAAATAACATTCAACACATGATTTTATCACTCGAACATAGGAAAAATATAGGTTTAAAGACAAGTTGGTAAAATACCAACTTATCACACCCCCAAACTTAAATTATTGTTTGTCCTCAAGCAATGAAAGCGACAAAGTCTCCTCCCAAGTAGTTAACTCAAAAATGCATCCATATCATGCCAAGCCAAAAAGGTCTACTATACGCACAAAAATATGACTTTGATTGGTATCAACAATTAAACCAATGCATATGAATTGCCGAACACTTTTTTCATGAACTTCATTGCATTTCAGGTTCCCAAGCAGTATGCAAATCAAAGTCGAGAATCAAGTCTGGACACTAAAGCTTTAAAATTTTCCTCTCTATCACGTTTTTCATTCTTGGGTCATTTCTTCCAATTGAAAATGGCATTAAATTCACAACTCAAGTTTCATGTGCCCTCACATTTAATAAAGGATCCCACACTCATAAATCTTAATTCAAAACACAAATGGAATATCAAATAGAAAGAATTAGCTCTCTCTCAAAAAGATGTTCAAATGCATACAAGTAGTACCATAGGCTTGCCCTACATGTATTCCTCAACTAATGTAGACAACTTGGTTCAAAATCAGTTAGGACTTAAAGGGTTATAGTTTAGGCTTTTGGTTAAGGTAGGAAACAATTTTGGTTAGAGTGACTCAAAACATCCCCAAGCACTACAAATGTACAATTAAAGTCCACTTCCTTCAATGACATTTTCCATCCTTTCATCGCTTTTCATTCCACACCTAGTCTTCATTTTATTAACAACTTCTAAACATCCCTTTATTCTTTATATTTTTTATTTTTTTATTTTTTAAAATCAAGGAAGGTTTCATTTTTTTTACCTTCCCCCTTTTCAAACAACCTTCATATCACAACTTTCCCCACCTTCACTCCCAAACATAGGCTTTTAGCCTATGTTTACACTTTCAAAGTAATTAGTGAGGTAGGGTGCCAAAAGTTAGATCAATTAAGAACAACTGGTTTAAGCTTGTAACATGGTTGCAAAAGAACAAGGATAAAGGCTCAAAAATGGGCTGACTAGGGAAAATATTCAAGGGTAGGAAATTTAATGCATACTAGCGGTCCAAAAGAAGGCCTAATATCCTTTTCTAAACCAAATTAGTCTATGATTTTGTCTTGAAGCACATTCTGAACAAGTTCTAGGCTACAAGTAATGCAAAAGAACTCAAAAATAATCTCACCACACATGGCACATGAACATTCAAGAGGAATGCAAATCCAAAATCCAATTGAAACCAATGACTCAAAGAGGTTACATATAGAATAGGAAGCTACTTAGTGAATTAAAGGTTTAGTATAAAAGTCATGAAATATTTACTTTAATTCTTTTTCCTTTTTCAGCAACCTAAAATTCATATGTTTAGGTTTAAATAATGTTAGTACCAAGCAAGCCACAACTTGGTCAATGGGCACAAAATCCAACCAAACCATTTATTCTTCCTAATATTAACATAGCTATATCTAAACTACAAGACTAATTCCCTTAAGAAATTTTTCTGTCTATCCATCATCGGAAAAAGTCGACAAAAACTTTTTATAATTACCCGGTTCAAGAAGAAAATTGGTATACTTGGAAAAAGAACCATGGTATAAATAAAACCAAGGATATTGCCAATAACATAAAACATATTATATAAAATAAATTAAGAAGCTAATAAAAATCCAAATATAACACATCACATGAAAATATACTAACAAAAAATGAAAACAATCACAGTACTAATCTACTGTATATCCATAATTATTTAAGAACAACAGTTATACAAGAAGTTACCTCCAACTAAAGATATTGCAATGTCCCCAAAATGCAACAAAACATGATAAAGTAAAAATGATGTAAAGTGATCCCTGAATATTGTATCAAGTGCTCTCCTTGCTGTCTAAGTCAGAATCATTCTCCTCTCCTTCTTCCTCGGCCCAAGCAACAGGAACGTCATCATCATCCATATCCCTGGTCGATGGTATCCGGTCCTAAGGCTTTAGGACCTTCCACAGCCCCTTCACACCCTTCCACATGCGAGTAAAGAATGTGTCTCTTTTCTTCTCCCTTTTCACTATCTGGGTGTGTGCCTTTTTAAGATTGCCATGGGAACTGCTCAAATCACCATGCTTCTTGGCCAGCTTAGTGTATGCCTTCTCCAATGCCTTGAGGTGATCCCCCTGCTTTCTCTGATCTTCAATGTATTTTTGGAACTCTTTCTTTGAAATGTAAGCAGGTCCCTTAGATGTCTCGCCAGGTCCCTGTGGCAAGCCAACTACTAACTCGCGAATCATTCACATCTTGTTACTAAGCACAGAAAATGGTCCTTCTGCAGAGGATGGTGGTTGACTACTTGGATCAACCTGAGAAGAAGAACCCATCTTTCTCTTTTTGCTCTTCACTACGCCGCCTTCACCTCTCTTCTTCAACGGATGCATAGGTTTTTCCGGCTCTATCCAATTATCCCCTGGAGCCTGTTCCACCCCAACAAGCTGGCACAACTCAGTGATAAGCGATGGGAATATCAATGAAGGATTGTTCTGCATTCGATACTCCCTCAATTCATTGATGAAGATTTCATCAACATTCAGCTGAATACCGTCAATGGTGTAGGCTATCATCGGAGCTCTTGTGACCAAGGCGTTCCATATCTTTGAAATAGGGGAGATACGACCGCATATCATGGCCAGCCATATCTTTGCTTCGGTAGTGAATTCTTTTGATGTGATCCCTCTCTTGTCAGCCACCCATGGAACATCTGCACTCAAGCATAATTTGGACACCAACCACTCCCTTGAAACACAGTCTTTTCCCTGAATGGGGCCATGTCATGGTTTGGCAAATAATAGAAGTCATTAACAGTTTAAGCCCCAAAGTGCACCATTTTCCCCCGAATTATCATCTTGGGATTTTTTACCCGGATAGCTGGTAGATTGGCATAGAACTCCCTCAACCATTTCTCATTTGCTCGGTAAGGTTGAGGGGCAAAACAGTTCCATCCCATGGCCATTAGCCTTAATAGAACTCAGGAAGAAGTTCTTGGACATCGTCCATCAGTATACCTCTTTCTGGGAGCACCTTCTTCTAGATCGGGTTTTCAAAGTACCGTTCTTGACACTCTAATGACTAGAACCGGTCTTGGTCAAAGTTTGGCTCAGCTTCCAAGGAGTTGTCACTTGCGGATTCTTCAGAGTTCGAGCTCATTTTCCAATTATAGTGTCTATTAACAAATGATAAGAGTAAAACATAGTATGACTATGAAGAATAGAGCAAAAGGACTCAAATATGCCAAAGGAATGATCGGACAGTTGAAACTCAGACATAGAAAAAAATTTCAGGAATTTCAAATTTTAAATGTCTGCTCGCTGATATTTCAATTCCCAAAAAATTCATCGCAATTGCGATGTTAACATGCATGGAATTTGCGAAAATTACGACAATTGCGAAGAATACTGGAGACTGATAAGTTTGCATTTGCGATAAAACCTTTGCAATTGCGAAGGTTGCTGGGAATTGAGTTTTTCGCAATTGCAATCACTTTTTCGCAAATACGAAAGTGCAAATGCAAAAAGGCCTTTGCAATTATGATGTCATCATCCCCAGCCTCACCTTTTTCAGAGAATAGTTCTTTTAGCCCTAAAATTGTTCAATCAAAGTCATTTTTTATGAGACCAATTATCAATCAAACATAAATCATGCATTAAACTTCATAACCAACCATGAATCAGAAAATGTCGATATTTTGGCCAAGAATTTCATTCGGACCTTTCAGCAGACATATACAAAGCACAAAAACTTCACTTCTATTTGAAAAGCTTTGGCTACTCAAACTTCCCTATTTTTTTAGCAACAAACATACTCACACACTATCAACCACCTCACCCAAAAATCAATGTACCTTTTGAAAAAATTTGAACAATTCCGGGCAAAGAATGATGCCTATTTGGACTCTAGGGTTGCAGAGAATCAAGAAGAATATAGGAGAAGATGAATATGAAGAATAAGAAGAAGAAGAAAGAGTGATTAAGCTTTCATACCTGGATCATTTCAAAGAGGAGTGAAAGTTGAAGGAGTTTACAGTGGTGAGAGTGAAGGAGACAAGATTTGAGAGCCTTAGGATCTGTGAAATTGCGAAGGTAAATGAAACCTGTTGTTGTCGCAACTCCGACAAAATGTCGGGATTTGCGATGGGTAAGTTTCACAAAAGTGAACTGTCTTTCGCAAATGCAAAGCTTGGCCCTGCATTTTTCAACAGCTACTGGTTTTCACTTTCGGGGAAACTCTGACCTGCTCAAATCAACTCCAATAAATCTAAAACTTGGCAGATTAGTTACAAATAATATAATAAGCTATTTTAAGAAAAGTAAATTTCAAAAATGACTAAAAATTTTGAAAAACGATGGATTGGCTCCCACCAAGCGTCGCATTTGACGTTGTAGTACGACGCAACTCACATTTACCACTTTTCTTGCCACTTGGACGATATGAATTGGGCACCCAACTTGGAATCAAGCTTGTGACCACGAGGATGGGGGATGCCAAGTTGATGATCAAGCCAAGTCTTAATTTTTTCATTTTGCACTTCTTAGCTTTCATATGAGGAATACCATTTTGTTTTCTTGTTTTCTCAAACTGTAAAATGCATGATTGTTGCCTTTCCTCCTAGCAATCCTCATTGACTCTTGTAGTTTAATTTCCATATCACCACAAAATTTCAATGTTGAAAAATATTTGGAATGTGACTTCAAACCTTAACTTTGATATTTTTCTCGAATTTTGACATCCTCTTCTTCACCCGGACTAGAGTCAATCTCAACCAACTTTGCATTTACACCGGTTGACTCTAATTCCATATTTTTCTTGGCATCACTAACACTTATGAAGTTGGTTGGCGGATGTTCAATTCTTGAAACCTCAAAGTAAAGCTCACTTTCTTCCTCGGAATTGGACTCTTCTTGGCTTTCTTCCACACTCTCAAGTTGGTGGGCATAGTAAGCCTCAACCAATATTTCCATTTGATCCTCAAACGCGCAGATGTGTTCATCATTGTAAGTCAAGCATTGTTTCAAGTATTCGAGTGCAAAGTTATGCTTCTCCTTATTTTCAAGAATGGTCCTGAATATGAGCATCATCTTCTCATTTTGAGAATTTGAGAGTTCTTCTTCGTTTTGATCAAGCCCTAAGGGAGGATTTTAATCTTCAATCTCCAAGGAAGATTCTTGGCTATCACTCACTTCCGAGGCTTTTTGAACCCTTAAGGCTTTAATAATTGAATCCATTTGTGAGTGCAACCTCTTAAGTACCAAGTCATTTTGGAGACTATTCTCCAAAAGCTCCTCCAAGGCACTTTGTTCATTGTTTCCTCCGTAAAGTAAGCACTCCAACATGAGCTTGAACTCTCCATTTCGGCCATACTCAGCTTCTTCCATTTCCATAGCCCTAAAATTTTCATCACAAAAAGTAGAATCATCATAGCAGGGGTTTGGGGAAGGGAAGGACAAATAAGCACAATCATCCCAATGACCATTCTGAAAACCACACTTATCACAAATACTCCACACATGGGTTTGATATTGTGCGCACAATCCACCCCCAGGAGAATTTCAATAATTTTTCCATGAGTGTGGTCTTCCACAATAAGGACAAGGGTCATCAAAGTATGAACAACTACCATTCGACCAATTTTCATTAAATGATGCCATTTTTCAAAAATAGGAAAATAAACAAGATACAAACAAGAAAAATAGACCAAGGTAAGAAAAATAATTACACAAGCTTGGACCAAAGCACTTACGTTTATTTCTCAAACAACCTAAATTACGCCATATTGTTCCCCAGTAACGGCGCCAATTTTGATGGCGTTCAAATTCACTACTAAAAAGTAAACGGACACGGTCGCAAGCAATATAATTTATCCAACTATAAGCCGGGATCAAATCCCACGGAGAACAATGTGTAGGCAATTAGGAATTTAAGAAAATTATCGCTTGTCGCTACAATGCCAAACAATAAGAATTTGGTTTAAAAGCATTTATACTAAGTGCAAAAATGTAAACTTACCTAGGAAGCAAGTAAAATGATCAATGGCTTCAAGAATAGATGCATCAGGATTTACACTCAAGTAATGATCCAATGTACTTCACGATATTACAAATATGAGCGATTTTATGTTAATTATCCATGGTCAGTAATACTTAATTAGCTTCTTCCGAAGACTAACTAGACTTTCTAATTGAATTATCCCTAAGACAATTAAGAGACTAAGCACTCCCCGATATGGCTACAAGTAGTTCAATCTTATCTCTAGGTAGAATCTATGAAATGAGGGTTAACGCCTTAAGTTCTTGTTAATTAATCTTTTCCAACCCCTCCAAAATCAACTCGGAGCTAATGGATGAGTCCTAGGGTTAGCTAATCCCTTTGAAAACAGTAATGAAAAAGAATAATTGTGTTGAATAAGCACAACAAGGATTTAATCCGCACTTTAAACATGAATATTTCCATAAACAAGATTTAAGTGTTGAATAAAATACTACACACTTAGATATACAATACAAAGCAAGGAAGTGAAGAATTAAACATAAATGAGTAAGAAAATCTTAACCACAAGCTTCAAATTTTCAAGACACTAGCTTACAAAATTGTTCTGTCTAGCCCTAAGAACTGAAAATTAAACCAACGATCTGCTTGGTCGTGTATAAAAATGATTTGGGGATAAAAAATGTGAAATTCCAGAATTGTCCAGGCCTGAAGCTTGATCTTCGCAACTGTGAACAAAGGTTCGCAATTCCAACCATGCATGTGTTGCTTCACTTTGCATTTGTGATGACTACTTCGCATTTGCAAAGATTGACTGTTTGAGTTGACTTTGCATTTGCGAAGACTGTTCTGCTTCATTTTGTATTTGCGATGACTGCTTCGCATTTGCAAAGATTGATTGTGCAAAGTCTTCTTCGCATTTGCGAAGACTGCATAAGTCAACTATGCTTCTTAATTCCCAGGATTTCCTCGCAATTCCCAAGCCCTTCTCTTTGCATTTCCCAAGTTTTTGTCGCAATTACGACCACTGAGGGCATTGCCCAAATTTTTCCTCTTTTTAGCTTCTTTTTGACTTGTTTTCACTTGGTTTCTTCACCATTACTTCTAAATCACATACACCATGTAAAATATACGTAACTGACATTAAATACTCGTCCAAACACCTAAACCGGGTACCCTTCTGATGAACCTGGTCATCGGGGCTGCAATAGTTGAAAACCCCTCTACAGACCGACGATAGTAGCCTGCCAATCCCAAGAAACTCCAAATCTTCGTAGTTGATTGTGGTCTAAGCTAGTTTTTTATTACCTCAATCTTCTTCGGATCAACGTGAATACCATCTGCCAAAACAACATGACCCAGCAATACAACTGAACTCAACTAGAACTCACACTTTAAAAACTTAGTATACAACGAACAATCCCTCAAAGTATGAAGAACCAGTCAAAGACGATGCTCATGCTCCTCCCGGCTGTGGGAATAAATAAAATATCATCGATGAAGACTATCAAGAACGAATCTAAATAAGGCATATACACTCGGTTCATCAAATCCATAAAGTTGCGGGGCATTTATCAACCCGAATGACATCATTAAGAACTCATAATGCCCGTACTGAGTGCAGAAAGCTGTCTTAGGGACATCGAATAACCTAATCCTCAACTGATGGTAGCCAGATCTCAAGTCAATCTTCAAACATACCTTGGCACCACCGTGAAGCTGATCAAAGAAATCATCAATCCTCGGCAATGGATACTTATTCTTGACTGTAACCTTGTTCAACTGTCGGTAGTCAATACACATTCTCTTCGATCTGTCCTTCTTCATAACAAATAGCACCTGCGCACCCTAAGGCGAAACACTAGGTCTAACAAAACCCTTCTCAAGCAAGTGTTGCAACTGCTCCTTCAACTTCTTCAACTCAGATGGGGCCATATGATATGACAGGATACAAATAGGCTGACTGCCCGAAGCTAAATCAATGCAAAAGTCAATATCCTTGTTGGGTGGCATACCCGGCAGGTCTGAAGGAAAAACCTCAGTAAATTCACGAACAACGAGCACTGAATCAATAGAAGAAACCTCAACACTATAATCATGAACATATGACAAATAGGCGAATCACCCGTTCTCGACCATACGCCGTGGCTTCACACAAGAGATAACACTACAAGTAGAATAACTAGGAATCCTTCTCCACTCTAAACGAGGTAAACCTGGTGAGGCTAAGATCACAGTCTTGGCATGACAGTCCAAGATAGCATGGTAAGGTGATAATCAGTCCATCCCTAATATAAAACTGAAATCATCCATGTCCAGAAGAAGCAAATCTACACGAGTCTGAAACCCTCCAATCACCACTATACATGAACAATGGACCCGATCCACCATAATAGAATCACTCACCGGTGTAGACACATAAACAGAGGCATTCAAAGAATCGCTAGGCACGATCGGATAAGGATTTGAAAATAAAATGGAAGATTCTCTACCGCAAACCAGAATAGAACCTTCACCTCCACCTCTAATACCTTTACCTCCACCTCTAGCATCTCTACCTCTACCACTAATACCTCTCTCTCTCTCGATGGGAAGTATGATAAGAGAATGGCAAGCCAAGTCGATGAATCCGATCTCGTACTGAGTAATAGTCATAAAATCCTAGAAGAGACGCCGAAACTGCCTTTGATAGACCTCTCTCTGAGTGATGGGGAGAAACTTTTCCAGAAATAGCTGCGTGAACTATTCTCAAGTCAAAGCTGATGACCAAACTGGCATAGCCAATAAATAATCTCTTCAACAGGTGTTGGCGGATCCAGACAAGTGAAAAGTGGCAAAATGGACCCCATTGGTCTCCACGATTTCCAAGTTCCTGAAAACCTTATGACAACTATCTAGATAATCTTGGGGATCCTTAGAAGATGCACTGCTAAAGTAGTAGTGAATAGCTTGGTGAAACTTATCCAACCTCCACAAAACCTCAAATGACGTAGCTGATCTATCACTGGTCTGAGCTGCTGTTCGGCTAAAAAAAGCGGTACGTGACCTTGCCATACACGAAAGGACAAGAGTAGGGGTTCTAATTTAGAACTGAGAGAACAAAATCGCACGACAGTAAATAATGAATGTGAAGTTTTTCCTAACTCTGTAGCCTCTAGGGGATAAATCTACACGTCTCCGTACCGATCCCTCAGACTCTACTGAGCTTGTCTGTGAACTATGAGACCCATGTAAACTAGAGCTCTGATACCAACTTGTCACGAACTGGATTCCCCACCCCGGGAGTCGTGATGGTGCATACTAGTGTGATCTAGGCAAGCCAAACTTTTCATCTAACTACTTATTGTCCAATTATTTCTTCTTAACAAGTATAAGACGGTAACGCGATAACAGCGAAAATTAAAATATAAGTGGAAAACATTAATAAAATATATGAAAACTGAATAATTTACAAACACTTAAGCTTTAAGCTCCCAAAACCTGGTGTCACAGTGTCAGAGGTGGTTTAAGATTTACTACATACAAAAGTTTGAAGAAATAATAGTACACTGTCTCTGAATAATGGAATATGAAATAGGAAATAAGGATAGAGGGAGATGTCAGGGCCTGCGGAGGCCTGCAGGTCTACCTTGGATCTTCGTGTGGACTGAAGGTAGCCTCTACGTTACAGTCCAAAATCTACTCCAGGATCTGCACATAGTGCAAAGTGTAGTATTAGCACAACCGACCCCATGCGTTGGGTAAGTGTCTAGCCTAACCGCAGCGAAGTAGTGATGATGCTAGGACCAGACTTCCAGATAAACCTGTGCAGTTATATAATATACATCGGAAAATAAAATAGAATAAAAAAATAGTGATAGGAAGGGAAAACATGCTTCGGGGAATAACAGGGAAAACTAGAATATGAAGAGAATTATAGGGAACCAAAATCCAACTACAAACAAAGATAAGGAGAAAAGGACAAATTTCACTTTCATTTCACATCTTGTTGCACGCATGCAACCCGATCCCATTTCTCATATCTTGTGGTAGCCGTGCTACCTGCTCCCATTTCATTTATCTCATGGCAGGCGTGCCAAACACTCCCATTTCATGTATCTTGTGGTAGGAGCACCACCCAGTCCCATTTAATTATATCTTATGGTAGGCATACCACCCGCTCAAATTTCACTATATCTTGTGGTAGGCGTACCCCCCGCTCCCGTTTCATTATATCTTGTGGTAGGCGTACCACCCGCTCCCATTTCACTATATCTTGTGGTAGGCGTACCATCCGCTCCCATTTTATTATATCTTGTGGTAGGCATACCACTCGCTCCCATTTCATTATATCTTGTGGTAGGCATACCACTAGCTCACATTTACAAGACAACAATAATCATACAAAATCCCACCAAGGAAACAAAAACAACATAATAACTTCCCGGTAAAGGAATAATGATATTTCAACAACATCCCGGCTAGGGAACAATACTATCAAGTAAATATCCCGGCAAGGGAACATATGCATCAAAAAACATTCCGGCAAGGGACGAATGAGGAAAATAGCATATAAAGTTCAATAAAACACAAATAGCAATTATTAAACAAGACTCACACGCGTGCTTGGCCCCGACGTATAGATACTCGTCACTACGCCAATACATCATACTCCATAATTAACACGTAGCAAGTAAGACATGACTCATAATCCCTCAAGTTAAGGTTAGACCAAACACTTACCTCAATGCCAAGAACACAATTAACTTTTCAGTTATAGCTTTATCCCGTGATTCTTCCACCAATTCGCTCGAATCGAGCCACAAGTTACTTAATTACATCAATAAGCATTAAATGAATCAACCCCAATGCATGAAAATAAGTTTTCTAATGTTTTACCCAAAAAGTCAAAAATTGCCCCCATGAAAATCATTGATTTTAAGTTGAAATAATGTTAAAACATCACGGGTTTGGGCTCGTTTATCGAAAACGTTAATCGAAGTAAAATTAATTCATTTTATCGTCAAAAAATGTTTCATAGATTTTTACATCTAAACTTTCCGACTACGTGTCTGGGTTGTGCACTCAAATTGAGGTGATGCTAAAAGAGGTTTCAAAGGCCTCAAAATGTAGAATTAATTTTTAAAAAAAGTGATGACCTTTTGGGTCATCACACCAAGCCAGTAGATGTGTGCTCGACTTTTAACGAAGCTCAGCGGCTCAGCTCCATGGTGAGTTTTTGCAGTCGGTATAGGCTTTCATGCCTTCCCTTTCTTATTGAGCTCTCTTTCTCGGGCCTTTGTGTTAAGAATGAAAAATGAACTCAGTCATGGACCAAGTCTATCATGAAGCACAGTTATGATCAACCTATACGTATAAGGTACAGATGAAGCAGATAAGTCATATTGATCAGGCAGCAATATCTACGGATCTGATCAAAAAGGTTGCATATTAGATAAGGAGAGAAAGTCTCCTTATATGAAGAGAAGACAATCCGGGATAAAGATAGTGTTAGAGTTTGAGATCTTAAAGGACTCAAATACGATAGAACAATAGCAATTGAGTCCCAATCAAACTCTGATTACTAACCTATTAAATCACAGTGATTTTTCTTTACAGATGTTGCACAAACGCAGATGTAAAACTAAATTGAGAGCAAAAGAGCAAGGCAATTTTGCAAGCAATTTATTTGAGATTTGAGTATGCACTCCTGAAGCTACTTAAACGAGATAGAAGAATCAATTCCATTGTGTCTTTCTTTAATTCTAGTTCAATTATAATAGGTGATTTATAATTGTACCTTTTAGCTTTCATAGAAGCAATTGTATTAGGTACTTAGAGTTTTCAAGTTAGAGTTAACTTGACGTTGTCCTAACAGTTGAGATTGTATGTCACAACGAGAGGTAATCCTTAGTTTTACAAATAGTTTTTGTAAATGATATTTTGGCTTAGTGATTTTGTTGGAAGCTTGGGAAAATCCTACTGAGTAGTAGGTCATGGTTTTTTTCACCTTTTGATCCATGTGTTTTTCATGTAAAAATCTCTATATTCTTTATTTTATGTACTTATTCTTCCGCAAACAGTAGTAGTTAGAACACCTAGGTACCACAAAAATCAACCCCCCCCCCCCCCCGTGTGGAATTGACGCTTAAAACATCAATTGGTATTAGAGCAGGTTATCCATGAAGATGCTAACACCTTAGGAAAAAATCAAAATGAGTGCACTACCTAGGAATTGGGAAGGGCAATCCACTGCTACGCCTCCACTCTTCAATGGTCAATTATGTTCGTGGTGGAAGAATAGGATGAGGGATCACATCATAGGAGAAGACTATGAATCCTAGGACATGGTCACTGATGGTCCTCTAGCAACTACAAAGAAGAATGCTGAAGGAGTGGATGTGCCAAAGACAAGAGCTGACTGTACTGCTGAAGACCTGAAGAAATGGGAGAAGAATGCCAAGGCCAAGAAATGGTTGGTGTGTGGACTGGATCTAAATGAGTACCAGTAGAATCCAAAGTTGCACTGCTGCTAAGGAAATTTGGTACACCTTACAAGTGGCTCATGAAGGAACACCTCAAGTAAAGAGGTCCAAAAGAACACTGATGTATTCTTAATATGAGAATTTCACCATAAAGGAAGGAGAAACCATCCAAGATATGTCCACAAGGTTCACACTAAAAGTTAAGTCTCTTGGAAGGATTATTCTTGAAGAAGATAAAGTTGAGAAGATTTTTACAAGGGTCTTGCCAGTCTCTTAGGAAAGCAAAATCACTGCTATTCAGGAATCAACGAATACTGTTACCATCAAGCTGGATGAACTAATTGGAAACCTCATTGCCGATGAATTGTGAAGGAAAACTATGAAATGGATGCACCCAATAAGGAAAGAAGATTGGCTCTTAGAATTGTTAAAGGTTCAGACCTGGAGGATGATGAAGTGGCTATGATCACAAGAGATTTAAGAAACTACCTGATGAGAGGAAAGGATTCTTTAATAGGTACAACCTTCAACAAACCGAGGGCTCCTGAGAAATAGACCGATGAGGGTTGCTAAAAATGTGGTAAGAATGATCAAATGATCACAAATTGTCCTCAATGGGAAATTGAGTGGAAGAAGGAAAGGGATGAACGAAGGAATAGGAGGAAGCACATGTTCAACCAAGAAAGAACAAAGGATCAACAAAGGTTATGGTTGCTGCTTGGGGAGAAACATCAAAAAACGACTCAGAAGATGAAGCTGGAGATGAACAAGCACTTATGGCCGTCGGAGAATCAGATGATGAACAAGAGGCAAGTATTTTTCATCTCAAAGACAAGATAAAATTCTTGTCTAAAGAAAGGCTGTTTGAGCTACTGCTAGACTTCATTGATGAGTCTGAGATAATTAACAATGAGAAGGAAAATCTATCTAGGGAATGTGTGATCCTAAAAGCCAAGTGCAAAAATCTAGGGTCTAAGGCTACTAAAAGTGAAAGTAAAAATGTTGAGTTGAAGAACCAGGTTCTTGAACTTGACACTAGTGTCCTAGAACTTAGGTCTGAGAACTTAAAACTGAAACTAGGAACATGAAAGAAGAAAGTTGATCACACACATCTCACCCTAGAAGAAAAAAAACTTAGAAAAAATGAAGGATGAGTTGCACAGGAAGGATAAGCAGATAAGAGTATTAAAAGAAGATCTAGGGAAGGTAAAACATGAATTAGACAGAATTTGCAAATGGAACAATGCTTCAGATGCACTTTTCTGGCTACAAGAACATCATAGTAGCAACAAAAGAGAACTTGGTTATGAGACTCAAGCACCTAAGGGGATCCTAAAAGCAAGTACCTTACTCTTCCTAAGAACAAAATCTGCACACACTGTGGCAAGACTGTCCATTACAAAAATGTACGTTATACAATAGAAAAGGCTAGTCAAAAGAACAAAGATTTTGTTAAAGAAAAAAATAGGTTGCCTAGGTAGGCCATTTGGAATTTGATTTATCCCTTTGCCTATAGAAAGGGACCCAAACTAATTTGGGTTCCTAAGACTAACCTCTGATTTATTTGTGTATGTCCAAGTGAAAGGAAGTAGCCAAATTTGGTACATAGATAGTGGCTGCTCAAAACATATGACTAGAAGCAAGAACCAGTTCCTTTCATTTGAGGACCTAAAGGGAGGTAATGTCTCCTTTGGAAATGGGAAGAAAGGTGAGATTATTGGGGTTGGAAAGTTAGGTAAGACTGACTCTCACTTCATTGAGATTGTCTACTTGATAAATGGCTTGAAATACAACCTGATCAATGTGTTACAACTATGTGGCAAAGGTAACCTTATAGCATTCACCTCTACTAAATGCATTGTGATTAACCTTACCATTGACAAGATTGTTTTGCATGGAAAAATAGTTAACAATATTTTACATTGTAGATTTGTCCATTCTTTCAAAAAAGAAACTCACATGCCTGAGTGTGTTGGATAATGATCCCCTCTTTTGGCACAAAAAACTTGGTCATGCCAGTCTAAATTAGCTAAATAAATTAGTCTCTAAGGACTTGGTGATAGGGTTACCTTACATCAAGTTCAAGAAATATAAAGTTTGTGAGGCATGTGCACAGGAGAAGCAGGTAAGATCATCCTTCAAAAGAAAGAAAATAGTAAGCACAACCAAGTCGTTGGAACTGGTCCATATGGATCTCTGTTTTCCAATGAGAACCATGAGCAGAGGTGGAAAGAAATATGTAATGGTACTTGTTGATGATTACTCTAGATTTACATGGGTACTATTTCTAACATCTAAAGATGAAGCATTTGACATGTTTACTACTTTTGTTAGAAAAAATCAGAAATAATTAGGAAATCAACTTGCATCCATTAGGTCTGATCATGGAACTGAATTTGAAAATGCTAAGTTTACTGAATTCTATGATGAAAATGGTATAGATCATAACTTTTCTATCCCTAGGACTCCTCAACAAAATGGAGTAGTTGAAGCAAAGAACATGCGCGGATTGGTGGGACGACTTAATTCATAGCAGGGCGTGGCTATGAAATTAAGGGCGAGGCAAGGTCCAAGGCAAAGCTGGGCTGGAGACAAAGAAAATGTGGGTAAGGCTAGAGGCCGTCGTGTATGGCATGTGACGAAGTGGTGTGCAAGACATATGCTTGGAAGTTGAAGAAAAGATCTAAGAACATGAGCGGTTGGCTATAAAGTGGAAGACGTGGTAGCAACTGCCCGTAACAGCCTAAAGCATGTACATGGCAGATGGTAGAAACTGCCCCTTTGTAACTGCCATTGGCAGCCCCTATATATAGATTGTATCTTCGTTTGTGAAGAAGCCAAGTAGCATTACATATGTGAGCCAAGTCTAAAACGAGAGTCCTTTGTATATTCTACTAGAATTAATAAAGGTTGGGTTTTACCCGTAAATTCTGTGTGTGTTCTTTGTTTGGCTAAAGTCTGAAAATTATAAGTCAGGCTGTGTGTGTGCAAAAAAGTGAAGGCTGAGTGGCTGTGAGTGCCGCTGCCGTGCAGTGTCTATTTTTGCGAAAAATTGACCCTCTAACAGTTGGTATCAGAGCTTTGGTTTTAACTCTTGATCATGGCGGGTGGGTCTACTTCAGACTTGTGTGATAGAGTGCAACGGTTGGAGGCGCTAATCGGCGTGACCGATGATGCTTTTGATATGGAAGATCTGATTACAGATATTTACCGTCTAAAGGATTGAGCAGATCGGTTTAGCGATGGGATCCAAAAAAGTTGTGAGGCAACGGATGGCGTAGTTGAAGACCTGAAGAAGAAGGTCGAAAACTTGAAGGCCGAAATCACAATTCTTTGACGGGCGTTGGCTGCTCCAAGCCAAGGCAATAAAGAACGCTCGAAGGTAAAGATTCCTGATCCAAAGGAGTTTGGTGGAACGCGTAGTGCAAAAGAATTGGAAAATTTTCTGTGGGACATGTAACAATATTTTGTGGCTGGAAAAGTTCCAAATGCGGAGAAGGTCACAATTACTAGCATGTACCTAACAGGAGATGCTAAATTGTGGTGGAGAACTCGTATGTTGGACGATGAGAGTGCGGGCAAACCGAAAATTGATACATGGGAGAAACTCAGAAAATAAAGGAAGGACCAATTCTTGCCTATCAATGCATCTTGGCTTGCTAGAGACCATTTGAAACGCTTGCGACAAACACTATCTGTTCGGGATTATATTAATGAATTCTCTTCCTTAATGTTGGATATTCAAAACATGTCGGAGGACGACAAATTGCATAACTTTATTTCTGGAAGGCAAGCATGGGCGCAGAATGAACTTTGGAGACAAACCATGAAGGATCTCCCAAGCGCAATGGCTGCAGTGGATTCATTGGTGGATTATCGCAGCACCGTACTCCTTCGGATATTCCTTCTACTTCAAAACCTAACAAACGGGTGGAGAAGAAAGGGGAATGGAGGAAGTAAGTTCGAGAAGAAGTCGTTGAGAAGGGCAAGGTTGTCAATGGGGCTGTTCAAAACAAAGGCGTCGCAAACAGGAAAACTGATGGTTGCTGGACGTGCGGAGGACCTCATCTTGCCAGAGACTGTCCAAATCGGGGGCAAGTAAATTCTTTGCTTGCTACAGAAAATAATAGGGCTGGAGAAGGCGAAGAAGTTGTTGATGCCTTAGTAAATCCTTTGCAATTATTGAATGTTATCTCGTTGCTGAATGCTACAAGTAACGAGACGAACCCTCATTCTTTGCTGATGCACATCGAAATGAGAATTGGGGACAGAAGTGCGATAGCTATGGTAGATACTGGCGCTACTCACATCTTTTTTTGTGCCAGTTTGGTGCATAAGTATCGATTGAGAGTGTCGAAATGTCCCTCTTACATAAAGACTGTGAATACCAAAGCACAAGCCATTGTGGGTATGGCTTATGATGTTCCTATGTCTGTTGGGAACTAGAAAGGGAAGGTCAATTTGATGGTGATTCCAATGGAAGAGTTTGAGGTGATCCTCGGAATTGACTTCATGCGGAAACATCACTTTGTTCCAATGCCTCACTTGGACGGAGAGATGATCATGAATGATATGTCTCCTGGTTTTGTGAAAGCTGTTTATTCTTATAGAAGAGAAGAAATTCAAAGTAAGGCTTCGTTAAATTCTGCCATGATGGTTGAAAAAGGTTTGAAGAAGGGAGGTGGGACTTTCCTTGTTGCTGGGGTTGAAGTGAAGCCTGATGTCAAGGTCGAAGTGCTGGAATGCGTTGCTCAAATTTTGAGTGACCTTGCTGATGTGATGCCACCACGGAGGGCTATTGATCACAAGATAGAGTTGATGCAGGGTTCGATGCCTCCTGCTCAACCTCATAGGGCGTTGAACTAGGCGACGGTGAAAAATAACTATCCTGTTCCATTGGTGCAAGACTTGATGGACAGATTGAGCAAGGCATGCTGGTTCATGAAGCTTGATAAACGGTCTGGTTATTGGCAGGTACGGATAGCTGAAGGTGATGAGTTTAAAACTACTTGTGTTACGAGGTATGGCTTATATGAATTCCTTGTTATGCCGTTCGGATTGATAAATGCCCCTGCTACATTTTGCAACCTCAAGAATGATGGGTTGTATGAGTACATAGATGACTTTGTCGTTATCTACTTAGACGACATTGTTATCTATAGTCGAAATTTGGATAAACATATGTCACACTTGATAAAAGTGATGTCTCGGTTGAGGGAGTACAAGCTGTATGAGAAGTGTGAATTTTCTAGATAGGAGATCAAATTTCATGGGCACTTGGTGAGCCAGAATCCGGTGCGGATGGACCTGAAGAAGGTGCAGGTCATTGCAGAGTGGCAGGTGCCGAAAGTTGTGAAAGAATTGAGATCTTTCCTCGGGTTGGCTAATTATTATAAGAAATTCATTGATGGTTACTCAAAGAAAGCTGCTCCTTTGACAGATTTGTGGAAGAAAAACGTTAAATGGGATTGATTGGAAAAATGTTGCGCTGCATTTGGTGGGTTGAGAGAAACCATTGCCTCAGAACCAATCTTGCGGCTTGCTCATTTTTAGTTGCCGTTTGAAGTGCATACAGATGCATCCGACAAGGCTGTTGGAGGCATGATGGTTAAAGTAGGCCATCCTGTGGCCTTTGAAAGCAGAAAGTTGAATGCAGTAGAGCAAAGGTATTCGGCTCATGAGGAGGAAGTCTTTGCTGTTGTTTATTCTAGTACGAGACATGAGTCAGATTTTGTGGATAAAATCAAGTCAGATGGTATGAATGATCCATTGTACATAAAGACAATGAATCATGCGAAGGAAGCTATTGTGCGACGATACTGGATCGAGGGCAACAAGGTATTACTGGATAGAACCTTGGTTGCAAGATATGGTGGTCCCTTCGAAGAGCAAATCGAGCACTACTAGAGACTAACCTTGACGAGGGCGTCGAGTTCAACTGGTGGGGATGGTTTGTTAGACCCCGAATATTGACTTAACGGATGTCGGGCAGAATTCAGGTCAAGGGCTTGTGCATTGCCCCTTGACATGGGTTCGTTGAAGTGTTGGCAAGCAATGTGTAAGGCTAGGCATGTGTCTAAGTTGGTGATGGACTTAGGCAAGGCAGCGGGAGTGTTGGCAAGGCGGCCTTGGTTCGTGGGCATCGGCAATGGCGAATGGAAGCATGGCACTTGACAAAGGCATGCGCGGATCTGTGGGACGACTTAATTTATAGCAAGGCGTGGCTATGAAATGAAGGGCGAGGCAAGGTCCAAGGCAAAGCTGGGCTGGAGCATGTGGGATCTGTGGGACGACTTAATTAATAGCAGGGCGTGGCTATGAAATTAAGGGCGAGGTAAGGTCCAAGGCAAAGCCGGATGGAAGCATGAGCAGATCGGTGGGACGACTTCATTCATAGCAGGTCCAAGGGTCAATTTTTTGCAAAAATTGACATTGCACGGCAGCGGCACTCACAGCCACTCAGCCTTCACTTTTTCGCACACACACAGTCTGACTTAGAATTTTCAGACTTTAGCCAAACTAAGAACACACACATAATTTACGGGTAAAACCCAACCTTTATTAATTCTCGCAAAATATATAATGGACTCTCGTTATTAGACTTGGCTCACATATGTAATGCTACTTGCCTTCTTCACAAACGAAGATACAATCCACATAAACGGGCTGCCAATGCCAGTTACAAAGGAGCAGTTACAAAGAGGAAGTTTCTACCATGTGCCATGTACATGCCTTAGGAGGTTACGGGCAGTTGCTACCAGGTCTTCCACTTTGTAGCCAACCGCACATGTTCTTAGATCATGTCTTCAACTTCCAAGCACATGTCTTGCACACCACTTCATCACATGCCATGCACGATGGCCTCTATCCTTGCCCACGTTTTCTTCATCTCCAGCCCAGCTTTGCCTTGGACCTTGCCTCGCCCTTAATTTCATAGCCACGCCCTGCTATGAATTAAGTCGTCCCACCGATCTGCGCATGCCTTTGTCAAGTGCCATGCTTCCATTTTCCACTTGCCGATGCCCACGAACCAAGGCCGCCTTGCCAACACGCCAGCTGCCTTGCCTAAGTCCATCACCAACTTAGACACACGCCCAGCCTTGTACATTGCTTGCCAACACTTCAACGAAGCCATGTCAAGGGGCAATGCACAAGCTCTTGACATGAATTCTGCCCGACATCGTCAAGCTAATATTAGGGGTCTAACAAACACTCCCCACCAGTTGAACTCAATGCCATCGTTGAGGTTAATCTCAAGTAGTCCTCGATTTCATCGTCAAACTGCCATAATGAATTCCTTTTCTCCCAAGTTGCATCTGACTTGGGCGTGCCTTTCCTTTGAACCAAAAACTCTGTTCGCCTATTCTTTTTGTGCATCCCAAGTATCCGGTGGTCCAGAATTTTCTCAATCTCGTCCTCAATCTGATTGCGCACTTCAGGAGGAGCTTGCTTGATTTTGTGCCAATCCAGATCTTCAGAATCTCCCACATAAGGCCGCAAGTAACTCACATGGAAAGTAGGGTGAATTTTCCTTCTTTCCGGCAGCTGCAACCGATAAGCAACTTCGTCTACCTTTTCAACCACTTCGAATGGACCATCATATCTCGCAGCCAAGGCTCTATGCCTTACCCTGCTGTCTATCTTTTTCCAAATTTGCGGAGTAAGTTTCACCAATACCTTGTCGCCCACTTTGAACTCTAACGGCCGCCTATGCTGATCAGCATATTTCTTCATGCGTTTCTTTTCCACATTCAGACTGTCTGCAGCTTCATCCATCATCATTTGCCTATCAAACCCATAACGATATGCCGCAGTACATTTCCCACCAGTCTTTTGTTGTACCATCTTCGTTGGTAGTCTTGGCTGCTTGCCCAAAACGATCTCCAATGGACTCTTCTCTGTGGATGACGACTTGTGCGAGTTATAAGACATCTGTGCACAATCTAATAACTCAGCCCAATTTTGTTGACTCGCAGTCACGAAATGCCTCAAGTACTCTTCTAGCATATGATTGATTCGTTCAGTTTGGCCATCTGTTTTGGGATGGTTCGCCATTGAAAACTTCAAATTTGTACCCAGCAAGTGGAACAAGTAAATCCAAAACCTGCCTGTGAACCTTGCATCCCGATCCTAATAACATCCCCTGGCATACCGAAATATTTCACCACGTGCTTAAAAAACAATTCTGCAGCAACTTTAGAGGGACATTCCGTTGGAGCAGCTATAAAGATAGCATATTTAGAAAACCTGTCAACCACCACCATAATCGAAGACAGACCATCTACCTTAGGAAATCCGCTGATAAAGTCCATTGAAACGGATTGCCACGTCTCTTCAGGAATTGGCAAAGGTTGCAACAACACCGCTTCTTTCTTCCGCTCAATTTTATCAAGTTGAAAAACAAGACAGCTTTTCACATAAGCTTCAACGTCTTGTTCCATCTGTGGCCAGAAATAATATCGCGACAGCAGCGCCATCGTACTCTTCATGCCTGGATGACCATCCCAAAGTGTATTGTGCCAATGACAAGGCCATTACGCCCAAATCCTTGCCACAGCCGTGCCACGCCCGATGACAAAAGTTAGGGTCCTAACAAACCACCCACACCTTTTGAACACACATAGAATTTACAGGTAAAACTCATGAAGACATGGCTAGGACTATACTTATTTCTAGTAAACTGTCCCAAAGCTTCTGGGCAGAGGCTATAAACACTGCATGTTTCATTATCAATAGATGCATGACTAGACCTCTTGAAGGGAAGACTCCGTATGAGTTACTTGAAGGGAGAAAATCAAACATATCCCATCTTAGGGCATTTGGACGCAAGTGCTTTGTGCACAATAATGGAAAGACACCTTAGGTAAGTTTGATACCAGAAGTGATGAGGGAGTATTCTTGGAATATTCTTCACATAGCAAAGCATATAAAGTGTTCAATAAAAGAACTTTGTGTTTAAAAGAAAGAGTGCATGTAGTCATTGATGAAACTAACATGCTTTCTGAGAGACGGGAACATGAAGATGAAGCTATTTGATTGGTAAAGGATTTGACTAAAGCCGCAACACAAGTTAAAGTTGCACCAAAAGAAGGAACATGAGATGGAATAGGTTCTTCCATTCAAGTCAACCTGACAGCAGGAAATAATCAATGAGGAATTAAAATAAATCCCCTTTAAGAACATGTCCATGACTCTGTTCCTTAGTAACAGAACATGGGAGAAATATCTCATAGAAACCATTTGGTTGTGAAACCTCACAAGTATCAAAGTTCTCATCCTATTGAGAACATTATCACCGATCCAACATCTGGAGTCAAAACTAGATAACAATTAAAGAATATGTGTGCTTTTGATGTATTTTTATCTCTTATTGAACCTAAAAATGTTGTTGAGACTTTGTAGGATGCAGATTGGGTGAATGCAAGGAAAGATGAACTTAATTAGTTTGAAAGAAGTCAAGTTTGGCATCTAGTTCCAAGACCTAAGGATAAATCAGTTATTGGTACAAAATGGGTCTTCAGAACAAACTTGATGAAGATGCAACAGTTAAAAGAAACAAGGCAAGACTGGTGGTCCATGTTACAGCCAAGAGGAGGGTATATATTCTAATGAAACTTTTTCTCCAGTTGCAAGACTAGAGGCACTAAGTCTAATCATAGCCTTTGCAGCACACATGGAATTCACACTTCATTAGATGGATGTCAAAAGTGCCTTCCTGAATGGCTACCTGAAAGAAGAAGTTTTATGAAACAACCTCCAGGGTTTGAGAGCAAGGAATGTCCTAAGCATGTGTACAAATTACACAAGGCTCTCTATGGACTCAAGTAGGCTCCAAGAGCATGGTATGAACAATTGTCCAATTTTTTGCTTGAACATGGCTACAAAAGAGGTAAAATTGACAGTACCTTATTGCTAAGGGAAAAAGGTAAGGATCTCCTTGTGGTACAAATATATGTTGATGACATAATATTTGGGGCCACCACTGATAAGCTAAGTAAGGATTTTGCATAAGTAATGGGGAGTGAGTCTGAAATGAGTATGGTGGGTGAAATTAACTTCTTCTTAGGCTTACAGATCAAACAAAGTCCAAATGGAACCATGATCCATCAGCAGAAGTATAAAAAGAGCTAACCAAAAAGTTTAAAATGGAAGAATCAAAAGAAATAGACACACGCATTGCAACTGCCACTAAATTAGACATTGATGAACCAATTTCATCAATTGATCTAAAGTTGTATAGAGGTATGATTGGTTAACTCTTGTATCTTACTACCAGAAGACCTGACATTGTTTTCAGTATAGGGCTTTATGCTCGCTTTCATGCTAATCCAAAAGAGTGTCACTTGATTGTTGTCAAGAGGATACTAAGATATTTGAAAGGCACCACTGATTTGTATCTTTAGTATCTTAAAGGTAGTAATTTCAATCTACTAGGATATGCTGATGATGATTATGCAGGTTTATATATGGATAAGAAAAACACCTCAGGTATGGCTCACTTTCTTGGTTCATCTCTTATATCATGGGAGAAAAATTAAATGGCCATATCCACTGTTGAGGCTGAATATGTTGTTGACGCATCTTGTTGTGCTTAATTGCTATGGATCAAACAGAAGCTTGTAGATTTTGGCATTGAAGTTGGTTGCATTCCTATATTCTATGATAACAATAGGATATAAGTATGACAAAGAATCATGTTCATCATAAAAGGACAAAGCACATAGATATTAGACACCACTTCTTGAGAGATAACTGTGAGAAAGGATCGATCTCCATAGAATTTTTTGCTACTGATAAACAAATTGTTGTCATCTTCATTAAAGCACTGATAGAGAAAACTTTGAGAGGAACAGGTTGGAATTAGGAATGATTAAGATCACCTAATAGGTCTAGCTCAAAATGCACAATGAAAAAAAATGAAAATTAAAAAAAATAGCTAGGAATCTTGAACTTGTGTAAATACATAGATTAATTCATACGCAGCTTCATTTTTAATTAGTACACTCTTGTGACATGTGTTTATATGACTCACTGATCTCCTACAAATTTTCAATAGTATGGCATTTGAGGCATGTTCAAGATAGTTCTAAATGAAGAACCTAGTTCATCAGTATTGGTTCATATGAAATCTCAAGTATGCTTTCCATACTCTGCACAATTAGAAAGATTAGTAATTCAATCATGGGCAAAAGTTCTATACTTGTCAAATTCCTAGAAAATTCTATCTGTTAGCATTGAACCAGTTCCATCAATCTAGAACCCTAAACCATAATTTTTGCCTAATATCTAGGGAAGCCAAAAAAGTTATTCAATGTCTGGAATTTTAGGTTGATTAGACTCATATTTGACCACTGCAAAGGCTTCCATTACTTATTAAATGTGTAATTCACTTTAAATACACATCAATTTTACATCCTTCATCATAGCTCCAAACCGTCAAAAACTCATTTTCACTTTCACTTCCCCTCTTGTCCAAAATTCCCAAATTCTCTCAAGAAATAAACGATCATATCTAACCCTCAAAACAACCCTAGATCTCCTCCACCACCATCTCCCTCAAATTCATCATCATCTACTCCCCCTAGTGTTTCTCCAAAACTTAAACTACGAAAGCAGAAAATGCTTACTCAAAAGACCGTAGCATCTGGGATTTGAGAAAGGATTTAAATGAAAGATTGAAAGCAAGCCAATGAAGGAAAGCCAAGCTCCAAATTCCGACTCTAGCTCTGAGTCTGAATCCTATCAATCGGCGACTGAGGGGGAAGGACATAGGACTTCTTACTCTGAGAAGACTCAAGAATCTCCTACATAGGTAAGTTCATCTATGATTGAAAACTTAAATACTAGGTTTGTTCTGGTTTGAAGACATTA